>CM059438.1:62944725-64203475 GCA_030390025.1 Squalus acanthias
TCTTTCCCCCCCTCCCTCCCTCCCTCCCTCTTCCTCCCTCCCTCTCCTTCCCTCCCTCTCCTTCATTCATTTCCTCCCCTTCCTTATCGGAGATGCACAATATGATGAGTGAAAGTAAGGTGAAATGCAACTGATACAATCAGAAATTTCTCGGCAGAAAATACTGATGTTCCAGCTACTGAGCTCCTCCTTCAGTTTTGGTTGCACGCTCTTTCTACTTGTGGCTGCATCACTTGTGCATGTGAACTGAAATACTGGCTTGCTGTAATGTTTGTATGGATGTTCAACATAAATCATGTTGCCCGGAACAGGGCTGTCTCGACAGTGACACAACAATTTCCAAATCCGCACCGACCCAAACGCACAGCTTGCAGTCTCCGCTCCGGGTTTAATTGGTGTTCTGTTCATGACTCCGGGCACTCCAGCATTGTTCATGTTTCCCAGCTGCTTATTCTCCCAGAAATTTCAACCAAATTTATTTTGCGGCCCAACTGGGTTGCGCTACGTTAGTACAGCAGTAGAGCTACAGGGCTTGCAGGGATGATTGTTGGATAGAGGACTAACGTGCAGATTAAAAAAAATGTAAATGGAGCTAAATTTTCATAAATGGTTCATTTTGAAGTGTAGCAAGAGTTTCTCCTCCGTGGAGGAAGAGGAATCCGAACTGGCAGGACCTTCCACTCTGTAATGTGAGGGCCCGGTTCTTCGGTGAGAAATTTCACGTAAATGTTGCTTTAGTCCATAGATGTGCTCTTATTACATTTGCTGCAGATATTTCTCTGAAATCAGATTACGCGGCAGTTTTCCTTTGGGCTCACTTGCTGTTTTGTCCGTTGGGGAATTTCTAATTGCGCCAGTTGCTATGTCTGTGGCAGTGACCGTTATTACAACACAGATTTCACCTGCAGTTTCTTGCTTTCGCGAATCATATCGTGCATCTCTTGTGTACAAACCTAATACAAGAATAATCCAGTATTTTGGCTTTTTCATCTCCACAAACGCTGCTCAGTTAGACTATTTCTGGCCAATGGGTCTGTTGTGGGAGTGTATCTGAATGGATTTGACAAGTACTTGGTTATTTTGATGGTTTTTGCACCTATAGGCCCCGTCCAACCTGATTCACATGGCAGCTGTCGATCATTCAGCCATTGCCATTTACACCTCCTCTAGAGCCATCTTTTGTTTCTTAACCTGGCCCATTACCATCTCCTTTTGCCTTGCACCATCATCCCTTTTGTCTTTTAATCTCTCCTGCCTTCCATCCTATCACAGACCTTCCCTTTTGTTCTTTCCTCCCCTCCCCCCTCCCCCCTTTCCCTGCCCCCTACACTTGCTTAAAAACCTGTTCCATCTCCAACTTTTTCCAGTTCTGAGGAAGGGTCATCGACCTGAAACGTTAACTCTGTTTCTCTCTCCACAGATGCTGCCTGACCTGCTGAGTATTTTCAGCATTTTCAGTTTTTATTTCTGATTCCACTCCACTCGGTCGTAATTTTCTCGTAAATGGGCACATCCTGAGGTGATTGCCTCCAACTGCTGACTAAGCCCTGCGTCATTCCCAAAATCAGGAAAAATCAGTACCAAAGACTTGGCTTTCTTTTTGATACTTTTTAACACAGTGTGTGGTATTTTAAAGTGTGACACACCCTGTGGATCTGGCTTTTCAAGGCCACCGAGTCTTAATTGCTGTAAGTGAGCAGAATGTTTGCGGTCAGTGCGTTTTAAGTTGCTGTTTGTTGAGGGAAGTTTACAGATCACTGGGTAATTGTAAATTTGTGGCTTCAGGTGAAAGTGTAAACTTCATTACCAAAAACCTGTAGTTGACCTCGGCACGAAATGACACCATCATGAAATAAGTGGGGTTCTTTCTCTCGTATACTTTTAAAAAAATTGTTAATTTGTGATTTGTTGGCATTTTATACTCTCGGAACAGCATAACATGCAGTAATTAAGAAACCTCTTCCTTTACCGTCTGCAAACCGCGTACAGGCAACTCTTTCGTATCCGGCACCTACGGGACCGGGATGGTGCCGGTTGATTAAAATTCCGGATAACGAAGAAGGGACATGGAGTGACAATGGCCCAAGGTACGAGAGCCCCGATCACACAGCCACAAGTGCTGGAGCCCCGATCACACAGCCACAAGTGCTGGAGCCCCGTAACACAGCCACAAGTGCTGGAGCCCCGTAACACAGCCACAAGTGCTGGAGCCCCGTAACACAGCCACAAGTGCTGGAGCCCCGTAACACAGCCACAAGTGCTGGAGCCCCGATCACACAGCCACAAGTGCTGGAGCCCCGTAACACAGCCAGAAGTGCTGGAGCCCCGTAACACAGCCAGAAGTGCTGGAGCCCCGTAACACAGCCAGAAGTGCTGGAGCCCCGGTTACACGGCCACAGGTACAGGGGACCCGGTCACACAGCCACAAGTGCTGGAGCCCCGATCACACGGCCACAAGTGCTGGAGCCCCGATCACACAGCCACAAGTGCTGGAGCCCCGATCACACGGCCACAAGTGCTGGAGCCCCGATCACACAGCCACAAGTGCTGGAGCCCCGATCACACGGCCACAAGTGCTGGAGCCCCGATCACACAGCCACAAGTGCTGGAGCCCCGAATCACACGGCCACAAGTGCTGGAGCCCCGTAACACAGCCAGAAGTGCTGGAGCCCCGGTTACACGGCCACAGGTACAGGGGACCCGGTCACACGGCCACAGGTACAGGGGACCCGGTCACATGGCCACAGGTACAGGGGACCCGGTCACACGGCCACAGGTACAGGGGACCCGGTCACACGGCCACAGGTACAGGGGACCCGGTCACACGGCCACAGGTACAGGGGACCCGGTCACACGGCCACAGGTACAGGGGACCCGGTCACACGGCCACAGGTACAGGGGACCCGGTCACACGGCCACAGGTACAGGGGACCCGGTCACACGGCCACAGGTACAGGGGACCCGGTCACATGGCCACAGGTACAGGGGACCCGGTCACATGGCCACAGGTACAGGGGACCCGGTCACACGGCCACAGGTACAGGGGACCCGGTCACACGGCCACAGGTACAGGGGACCCGGTCACACGGCCACAGGTACAGGGGACCCGGTTACACGGCCACAGGTACAGGGGACCCGGTCACACGGCCACAAATATACAGTATACGGAAGCCTCTAAACCTACTCCTGAATTTTGCCGGTTATTAGAGAATTCCGGATAATTAGGTGCCGTTTAAACGAGAGTTTCCTGTACTTCACTTTATTGAAGGCCTTGCGGACTTGGCAACACTTTGCTCCTGAGCCTGTCATTTCCCTCTGTTCTCTTCCCCACCCTGTCATGTATTGGGCTAGACCGGCTCAGCCCGTTCCCTTCCCCATGTCCGTGTGTGTGTGTGTCCTTTTATTTCTCTCTCTCCTTCCCAATTCCCCCCGCCCCAGATTTTTATTACGTTGGATGTTTGCAAAGGCGGTTATTCAAAGTGATAAATATGTGTACATTTTGATCAGTATTAGTGCACAATAATGGTGATAATTCTGGCCAGGAGACCATGTCTGAAGGTCTGGCTGAGATCAAGAGCTGTTGAAATGTGGGCATGCACCCACATCAGCATTCCAAAACACTGCCACAGGTTGACTCCATTTCTACCAAAAATCTGTCAAATGAGTATTTTCTCTTCCTCTCCACTCCGTAGATGGCAAAGCGTTTAGAGGCAGAACGGAATGGGAATTCTCCGTGTCTGTTGCACTTTTCTGGAATAGGAAACCAGGTGAAATTCCCATGCAATCCACAAACAGAGGAGATGAAACATTTGTGTATAAGCACGTGTTTTGCCCCAGGGACTGGTGTAAAATTAAGTAATCCTTAAGCCGAAACTCAGGTCCTCACTGGAGTTATAATCCAATTAACTAATCCTTTAAGACTTATGGCCATTCTGCACAGCGTTCTGAGGCAAAAGTGATCCCAAATATAAGCATAATATATGAGGTGTATCAGGGTTTAGAGTGCTGTTACTGTGCTGTCATTAGGTTTTCAATGAAATGTGATGGCATGTGAAATTTTCATTCTGTGTCCACTTGAACTGTGGATGACAGCCAGCAATACAATTATAGATTTTGCCCCTTAAACTTTGGTTTGTGCATTTTGAGCTCTGCAGCATCAGCTTTAAGTTACTGATGTTACAGATCTGACACTAATGATGAGAACAATGATATGGGCCCAGAAATTGGACTTCGATGGTTGCCGCGGGGGTAAGGATCGTGCCTTTATGGTTTTGGCCCACACGAACTTCTGCTCCTGGGCGCCTCCCTGGTGCCGGCACGCAGTGTGTGCGTGTCCCAGAGGCGCAGTTAGTTTGATGCGACCTCTGGGATCACGTGGGCCAGTTAGAGCCAATGGCAGCACACCATCTTTCATTCATAGTTTTGACAGGAAGAGCTGTCAAAACTATGAATACAACTTGCCCCCAAAAGAACAGCTAAACCTCAATTAAATTAAAAAAAAACCATCACATTAATAAAATAACTATAGTTAAATAAATTAACCACTTTAAACAAAAATTAAAATTTTTGAAAAAATTTAAATTCTTTTTAAAAGTTATAAAAATAAACTTACCTTTCTTTAACGTCTCTAAAAAAGATAAACCTGTTGAAATTTTTTAAAAATAATACTTAATTAACTACTTACCTTGTTAAAAGGGGGTCTTACGCCTCCTTTCTTCATGTGTAAAATCTTCAACACTTACCTTCGCGTTCAAACCTGGAAAAAAAAACTAAGTGTGCTGCGTGCGCACAGCCTGTAGTGCGCACGTGGTTCACTTAGGAACCGCCCCCTTCGCAATATCGGAAGTGCCGGTTTCCCGCGCATGCGCAGTGCATGCAGGAAACCGGCACTTCGGGACCGAATATGGGTGAGTACACAGTGCGTAATCTCCCGCATTCGGACGAATTTCTGGGCCATGATGACATAAGAGGTGACGAATTGAACATTAAAGCTGACTGACTTGTTTGACTTTTGCCATTAGTAAGGTTACAGATGCCCTAAAGAGTCTGGGTAAGAATATTTGCTGCACAGGATGTGATGTGAATACAGGAACACGGGAATTGCTCGGTGAAAAAAGACTCTGGTCCATCTAGTTCGCCTTTTACCGTCCTGGGAGTTGTTGAGTTGTTGATTAATCATGGCAATCATTCTCTATCAATTAGTCGACAACAGACCCAGACATGAGGTGAGAAAAATCCCAGTGGTGGAGAGCTTTGGTAATCATAGATCCAAAGTCACCTACCTGTTCCTCCCAAGCACGCCACACTTACCACATGTCAAGTCTCAAATTACTCATGCACTGCATTCCAAAACATTATTTTCTGAAAGAAGCCCATCTAATTTGCATTTGAATAAATCAGTACGCGCTGTTTGATGGATCATTTTGATGGATTGCTGTGTGGTCAGGTTGGCTGATTTCTTGCCAAATGTTTATCTTGACTATTGCTCTACTCTGGCCAGCCTTGGTTGCGATTTGTGCCTTGGCCATTCCACTTTGTATCTGTCGTATTGACGCCCTGCATTTTCCCAACAATCTTGCGTTTCCCCAGGCCTGTGCAAGGAAAGGAGAAAAGTGGATGCCACAAACTCTTAAAAAATCTTTTGGCTTGACAGAAAAAGAAGCTGAGGTATTGCAATCTGCCATTCCGTGATCCTATGGGAAACAGTAATGCAGCAAGTGGAAGGAAAAGCTGAACTGGAGCCAGAAGTTGAGATGCTGACACCAGCTGCCTCTGTTCTGTTAGCGTCATTGGGGAGATGGGCCCAGCAGTTCCATAGATCCTTTCGGTTTTCAGCCTGGTTGGGTGATGCAAACAGCACAGCGAAGGCTGGAAGGCCTGGTGCTATGTATTTAGGTCTGGTGCAATAATATAGACATTTTAGAACAACGTGAATTGGTCAGATCCTACTAATCATCACAATTTAATAACCAGAAAATCAGGAACGCCCCCGAATTGGATGCACTGACCTCAATTCATGATTCTCTGATCAGCATCCTGGAAGGTAAAACGTCCAGAGTGAGTGAGTGAGTACAAACGAACTTGCATTCACTTCCCAAAATATATATATTTTTACGTATTCAAGGAGGCTAAACTGATTCACGACCGGGCTATCACGGCAGATATTGTGGATGTAAAGAGTGATATTTTCCCAAGGAACAGCCTCACTCATGCCAGGAAGCCACATTGCACCACATAAAGAGAATCGACAATACATCATCCCTCTGTCGCACACATTGCATCAGGGCATTTCTACAGCGCCTTTCACGACCTCAGGATGTCCCAAAGTGCTTTACAGCCAATGAAGTACTTTTGAAGTGTAGTCACTGTTGTAACATAGGGAAACGTGGCAGCCACTTTGCACAGCAAGGTCCCACAAATTGCAGTGTGATAATGACCAGATAATGTGGTTTTTTTTTTAGTGAACTCTCTGAATATTTAACCCAGGGGTGTTTGCACCAATGAAAATGGGGACAAAAATATTCTTGAGGAAAATGATTGTATTTTCACCAAGAAAGATGACATCTGGGATCAAATTTCTTACGACAGCAAGCCAGTTTTAAAATGGGTGATTGCACAACACCTGGAGGGAGCACGGGTCAGAGGTAGCGCTACAAAATTCCAGCACCAGTTCTGCAACTCGCGCTCCCAGCGAGGGCTGCTCCACAGCGGGAGCACGGAATCACCCCTTAAAACTAAACGTATTTCTAGGACTAATACACCTGTTCGTACCCACAACTTGGTATGGGAAATGGAGCTGGAAAATAATCAAACGTTTTTGTCGTCACTCAAGCCCCAGTTTATTGCTTCCTGACATTTCTTCTTGCACTTCTCAACTTGCAAGGCGACAAGAATTCATAGAGTCACACAGCACTGAAGGAGGCCATTTGGCCCATCGTGCCCGAGCCGCCCCCCCCCCGAGCACTCAAAAAAGAGCCATCCTATTAGCCTCGCTCCCCACAGCCCTGCAGATTCCCCCTCCCCCGAAAGCCACCATTGAATCTGATTCCACCCACCCCCCCCCAAGCAGTGAATTCCAGATCATAACAAATCGCTGTGCAAAAAAAAAATTCTCCTCAGCTCCACTCTGGCTCATCTGCCAACTATCTCAAATCTGTGTTCCCCTCGGTCTCCGCCCCTGCCGCCAGCGGAAACAGCCTCTCCCCATCCACTCCCACCAAAACCCCTCACAATCTTGAATGCCTCCGCCAAATCTCCCCTTAACCCTCTCCGCTCCAAGGAGAAAATCTTTTCTCGGACAAAAACTCGAATTATTCCAAGGATTAAAACTCTACCTGCACACTGCGTGTAACGTCTCAGTCACGTTCCTTTCACTCCTGCGAAACGGGTTGCTTAATTCCCTAACAGCTTGTGTAGGGCAGCATATGTTGTCATCATTCTGTCCCCTCCCCACAAGCATTTCCACGTGCTGAGTTCAGAGAAACAGTATTGCCAACACAGAGTTCTGCTACTCTTTGCGTGATTTTATGCTTATGATTTATGCAAGAAATTAAAAAAAAAAGTGATTTTCAATGCCCTTAAATTTTTAAATAAAAATTTGACCTGTAAACATTTTTTTTTAAAGTCCGAAACTCTTAAAATTCTCGAATGAATTGGGACTGTTTACAATGAAGGAGAGAGGTTGTGTTCATTACCTACACAGAAATACATAGCATTTACAGCACAGAAACCGGCCATTCGGCCCAACTGGCCCATGCCGGTGTTTATGCTCCACACGAGCCTCCTCCCACCCATCTTCATCTCTCAGTATCATTGACGTAAGAAAACTACTAGGCACTTGGTCTAAGCGTTAAACAAAGCTTTAATCAACTGTTTTTCAACATGGAGATCTAGTTGTGTCCTTCACTAGTTCCTGTTAAAGAATGTCCTGAGCAAGCTGGGCCCATGCCCGAGTATTTATACTCTCCCTGGACAGCGCCACCAGCAGGCCGCCCAATATTATTTCATAAGTCATTTCCACATGAATGACAAGATTCATGTCAATGGGCATATCCTTTCTCCCTCGTGTGCTTGTCCAGCTTCCCCTTACATTCTTGTCACCTTGGGACTTGAAATGCATTTCAAAATTAAACCAGCGACGGTGATGTTTCTGGACGATGGGAGAGGGAAATCTCCTGTGTGCAAATTCAGGAAGACAAATGAGGAAATCTGGTAATACAGGCAAACGGAGGGGCCTACCCCGGTGACGCCACCCGCGAACGTTCTTGAAAAGGTGTGTAAAATGGAAGGCGTTGCAATGAAGAGAGCGGATTTTTTTAATGGATGGAGCCCATGGTGGAAGGGGCATGGGCTAACAAAGTCTGTGTGCTGAATCAACCAGCTGTAATGTCTGCATTTCTTCACCATATCAACAAAATAATGGGGCAGTTTGCGATGGGGCTAGAAAGTGCTGAAAGAAAAAGCAGCATTGTGGAGGAAGTAATGTATAACCCAGTGGAGAAGTTCAGTTGTTACAAAACAACCGAGCGGGAATGCTGCGAGTCCACCATAGGACAGTTCGCCATCCCTGGGCTGTTGGGGAGATTGGCCTACATTGCGATAGTTAGATCGGCAGCTTGACGTTGCAGTCCTGTCTCTCTCATCTCATCCATACATTTTTCTTGGGAGTCCTTTTATCCTTGTTGCCTGCAAACTTTAAGTGGCCCAGTGATGAACATTCTTATTGCAGTGCGTCAGTCAGTGCAGGTATAACTACCCTATCGGTTTTATTATGTGTTTAAAGCAGCGCTATTAAATGTAGGTAAGTACTGGGGTCTTGGATACTGATGATGTGCACAATCAAGGGATGGAGATCCTCCGATCCTCCAATGACCTGATGCAGGACATGATGGTTTTTGACATCTAAAAACACAAAACGGCAGACCGATAACATTCCGGATGCCCTAGTTAAGTGAACAGGAGAAGAAATAAAAGCAAGAAAGAGCTTGCATTTATATAGCGCCTTTCACGCTCTCAGGACGTCCCAGAGCGCTTTACAGCCAATGAAGTACTTTAGGAGTGTGGTCATTGTTGGACTATAGGAAACGCAGCAGCCAATTTTCCGCACAGCAAGGTCCCACAAACCGCGATCATCGGATAATCTGTTTTAGGTATTGGTTAAGGGATAAATATTGGCCAGGACACCGGGGAGAACTCCCCTGCTCCTCTTCAAAATAGTGCCGTGGGATCTTTTACGTTCAACTGAGAGAGCAGACGGGGCCTCGGTTTAACATCTCATCCAAAAGACGGCACCTCCGACAGTGCAGCGCTCCCTCGGTACTGCACTGTAGTGCCAGCCTAGATTATGTGCTCAAAGTACCTGGAGTGGGACTTGAACCCACAACCTTCTGACTCGAGGCGAGTGTGCTACCCACGGCTGACACAATGGGCCAAAAATTGATCCCGCTGCGCGAGAGTACGCACTGCGTACTCTCGCGTATTCTCTCTCCAATTGCCGGTTTTCTGCATGCCCTGCGCATGCGCTGAAAACCGGCACTTGGTCTTTGGAAAAGGGGGCGGTTCCTCGGTGCATCGCGTGCGCGCTACAGGCTGCGCGCACGCTGTGCACTTAGTGCTTTGGACGCGCAGGTAAGGACGGAAGATTTTAGAAATGGAAAAAGGAGGAGTAAGACCCACTTTTAACAAGGTAAGTAGTGAATTAAGTATTTTTTTGAATTTTTTTTAACAGGTATATCTTTTTTAGAGACTTTAAAGACAGGTAAGTTTATTTTTATAACTTTTTAAAAGATTTTAAATTTTTTCAAATTTAATTTTTTATTTAAAATGGTTAATTTATTTAACTATACTTATTTTATTAATGTGATGTTTTTTTTAAAATTTAATTGAGGTTTAGCTGTTATTTTGGGGGGGTGTAAGATTCATAGCTTTCACAGCACGTATGTGAAACTTATGAATGGAAGATGGTGTGCTGCCATTGGCTCTAACTGAGTCACGTGATCCCACAGCTCGCACGAATTCACTACGCCGGTGGGATACGCAAGCACTGCCCAGCTGATGTCTGGAACATCAAGTTCGTGCGAGCTGGATCTGAAAAAGCCAACGCGGAGTGAGAGATCGCGCCTGCTCCTTACCCCCGCGGGAACAGAGCGAGATCAATTTCTGGGCCAATAGCTAAAATAAAACTTAACAGCACATAGAGGGTAATGGAACTGCTTAATTGTGGATAACTTTGGGATTAGTTTTAAAAACTCTGAAACTATAAGCGTGCATAACTTTAGCAGTGTAACTCCAGTGTCAGTTCCTGAATGGCCCCTCCCCAAAGAGACAGACTCTGAGCGCTTGCTCTTGATGTCACAAGGAATAGAACTCCAGTCTGGTGTCAATCTACCTTTGTAAAATGCTGAGAGAATCCATTGGACTTCCTGGACATTTTCAAAACGCTCCCTCCCACCCAGACTCTGCAACATGTCACGTTTAATGCCAGGGAGTGGAGCTCTGTGTATACACTGTGGAAGTGCGCGGAGATCTTTCCTCGATTTTACCGCCTGATTGAAACCAGGCGGCAGAAATAAGGTGCTGCTGGCTGCGAATGGACATTAGCTGTGATTGCACCCTAAAATATTTGTAATAAAAACAGAAAATGCTAGAAACACTCAGCAGGTCAGGCAGCATCTGTGGAGAGCGAGAGATGGCTTTTAGCGTTTCAGGTCGATGACCTTTCATCGGAACTGGAAGAAGTTAGAGATTGAGACAAACTCCAATCCCTTCGGAGAGAAGAGCAGAACTTCTCCAAGCTGAGCATTCCTGGAAGAGAAGTGGCAGTCAATTAAGCACTAAAACAAAAGCAAAAATACCGGGGATGCTGGAAATCTGAAATAAAACCAGAAAAAAACAACTCGACGCCAGTGCTTGTAACAGTGAAATAGATGTGACACAAGGTTCCAAGTGGGAAAGCAATGATCTCGCATTCAGTTCATCCTGAAGGAGACGGACTGAGGCCACTGTCACGCTTTGAGACACTGAAAAGAACAAGAAGTCCATTAGTTTGTCTTTCCTGTACTTTTAGTCAATGCCTGTTGTTTGTGTACTTATTGTACTTTATTTCTGTTTCAATTGGGTGATCCTGACAGGGGTAGCATTTTGCGTATTAGCGTTTCGGTCTAGCTGCTTTCATTTGCTCATATTTGACTTTCTTTTTCTGTGCTGCAGAATTCACATCTTCAGTACTTACCCATCCCTCTTGAGAGTTGAACTGTCAGGTTGTAACACGGAATGGGAAGCACTTAAAATGTTAACTGATTGAGAGACTCTTCTAAATGGCGCAGACACACATAATCCTCGTCTGAGGAGTAGGCAATTAGTGAATGTGTAATACAAGAGACCTACAAGTGTGGCCTGAGGAGTTTTAAAAACAATGGTCCTCAAGACCCATTGAATTTTCACCTGTTGAGTTGTCTATCTTAAGTGAGTTTAAATGCAGCACGTCAGCTGAATGTGTCTGAGAAAATCATTCAGCATTATGTGCCACTGCATCTTCATGGAGAGGTATATTTGTGCTGGATACCATTCATTTATAGGCTCGCAATGCATCTTTTTCATTCTTTTGGCCTCTGTTGGTGTGCTGAAGATGGTGATGATTTCCGCTGGTTGGGGATTCTAGGACCCGGGGGTATAGTTTAAAAATTAGAGCCAGACCTTTCAGGAGTGAATTAGGAAACACTTCCACACACAAAGGGTGGTAGAAGTTTGGAACTCTCTTCCGCAAACGGCAATTGATGCAGGGTCAATTGTGAATTTTGAATCTGAGATTGATGATTTTTTGTTAACCAGAGGTATTAAGGGATATGGGCCAAAGGCAGGTATATGTAGTTAGGTCGCAGATCAGCCATGATCTCACTGAATGGTGGAACAGGCTCGAGGGGCTGAATGGCCTACTCCTGTTCCTATGAACCGCGGTGTGGATACAGTATGCGATCATTCTGTTATCACACCTGTGAAAGAATGAAAGAAAGAACTTGCATTTATATAGCACCTTTCACGTCCTCAGGACGTCCCAAAGCACTTTGCAGCCAATTAAACACTTTTGAAGTGGAGCCACTATTGTCTTGTAGGGAAACGTGGCAGACAATTTGTGCACAGCAAACTCCCACAAGCACCATTGAAATTAAAGAGCCATTAGTCTGTTGTGATGTTGTTGGTTTAGGGACAAATGTTGGCCACAACACCAGAAGAACTCCCTGCTCCTCTTTGAATAGTGCCATGGGATCTTTTACATCCACCTGAACAGACAGACAGTTTAACATCGAATGTGAAAGTGCAGTGCAGCACTCCCTCAGTACTGTACTGAAGTGTCGGGCTGGATTATGTACTAAAGTTTCTGGAGTGGTGTTTGAATCCACAACATGCTGACTCCGAGGCACTGTGTCTACAGTGAAGGAATCTAAAAACATTCTTAAAAGTCTCTCTATGGGGTGGTGGGGGGAGGCGATGAAGTTTGGACTGAAAGGCATACAGTGAGTTCCCAATCTTGGCTTTGCCATTTATTGGGAGGTAATGTGGAGGGGGAGGCATATGGGACACAATACAAGGCCACTAGCAGAAGAACACTCAGCATGAAAGATTGACAATTTGGGGTTGCCGATTGCTGTGACTAGCTTTTCCTGTATTAAATTTCTTTCTCTCTTTGTTTTTTCCACAGTGGGTACTGGCGTTTGAGATCTTTATACCACTGGTTCTCTTTTTCATTTTGCTGGGACTTCGTCAGAAGAAGCCAACTATTCCCGTCAAGGAAGGTACAGTATTTGAAGCATCTGATAATCTGAACACAATTGGAATTACTTGTAGTAAAAAATGGGACTCGCTCCTTGTCGGCCAGTGAAGTTCAAAATTACCTGATTTGAAAGATCCATTTTGGCTGGTAAAGCTCACTGGGGCTTTAAAATTTGATGGACTTGTAGGCCGGGCTGTACACTTCAAGTAGCGCAGGAAATGCAGATGTTCATGGATAGCTAATCTTACCAGGGAAGTGGAGGACCCAAAAAGTTATACTTCAAACATTATTTTTCAGTAACAAAGCTGCCTAGGTGGTGGGACAACAAAAGCCGCCATGTCTCAGTCTTTGAAATGACAATGGGTACAGTCGGGAATTATAGTTTAGATACTTCCTTCACTTTGCTTATTTGTGTGCTCTTAAATGTCTTTTTTTCCCCCCCCCAAAAATTCCTCACTTCCTTTGCTGAAGGTGGTGCCTCATGCCAGGCTATGGTTTCATGGGCACACCTGTGACACCTCACCAAAATGGGCATTTTTTATCCATGTGCGAGCTTGATGGTGAGCATTGACAGGTTATTTAACCATGATGAAAGTAGGTGGAGCCTGATGCTGTCCTCACCTGATGTCCAAACATGTGAACTTTCCAGCACTTCTTCTCTCCCCACCCCACCCCCCACCACCACCACCACCAACCCTTTTCTCTTTTAGCCAGCTGGTGCCTATCTGAAGGCATTGCCACCTTTCCCATTCTTGGAGTCCACTTTCAGAGTGTGAACTTAAATTTAAGGATTGGTACTCATCTGGTTTGAGCAGTGTTCCCTTTTCCTCTGCTTACTTACAAGTAAGAAAATTGATAAACAGAGGGTCTACAGAGCTTCGGCCATGCTCGGTCTGTTATTCCCCAGGCAGTGGCAGACATCACCGTTTGGTGAGGTGTGCTGTATTCTCGAGGCTGGTATACGGACAAAGGACCATACAAAAGTGACGGACGGCGAAAGACCAGCTGGTCCCTCAAGCCTACCCCACACTCATGATGGCTAGAGCATTATGACCAGACACTTCCTAACCCTTGCAGCCATCTCATCTTCTGGGAGAGGCAAAGAACCAGAAAAAAAACCCACCCAGGGCCAATAAAGGGGGGAAAAAAACTCTGGAAAATTCCTCTCCCACCCCCTCAGGCGAACAAAACCAGTCCAGGAGATCACATTGACCATGCGTACGTTAACTCTTAAACCACTTAGCTTCTATATGATGCCATCTCTGCCAAAGCCAAGAACAGGTGCTCCACACTCTTGAAATCATTATCCAAGTGTTGGCCCATTTTGATATTTGAATGGGGTGAGCGTCTGCCTTTGCTCCCCTTTGCCTTCTCTTCCTTTCCACCCCAATGCTTAAAAGACAGTGACACAGCAGCGACAGCGCTTGAGCGACGTAATTGTCTGTTGGTTTTTCAGACTGGAGCTAAAAACCAGTCAAGTACTTCTCCTTTTAGTTGGACAGCTCCAATCCAAAACTATTAATCAGTTCGCTGCTTCAGTAATGATCTGCTCCAGACACTCTTCAAACATTTGATACTGCAGGAAAATAACGAGCTAATCAGAGGGAACCAATTAGGGAATTAATTACATGCCCATTAGCAGTGAGAAGTGATTTTATTCACGGTGAGGATCATTTTGGGGAGGAGAGGGAGGGAACATATGAAGATGACAGAGTGGGATGAAGTTCTACTTCTGCTCAGCTTGGAGGACGAGATGATCCTCTTCACCTGAAAAAGAGGACACTTTGTTGTCCAAGCGACTGATTAATTTTATGTTAAAGAGACCGGATTAGTGGCCTTGCATCATTCCAATACACAAACATGTTCGTTCGAGTTTTAATCAACCTGGTTTTGGAGTGGGCTCTTTGGAAATTTCTAAAATACAGTCTGGATACCAAATATCTGATGTTACTTTTCTTCTAAATGAAAGTCCAGTTTATCCACTTCTGCGTCGTGATATTGAGACATTAATTATTTAGGTTATCAAGGATTTCCATGAATTTTTATCATTAGCAGAAAGGCAAACCTCAGTGCAGAAGCCATGATCACACCCTAATATGTCCTGTGCAGTTGCGACTTACCAAAAAAACCCCCACTGTATAAAATTGTGAACCGAGGAGTCAATTCTATCAAAATTACTGCCGTCCAACAGAATGACTGTAAATAGCCCACTGCATCTCGGCCAGCGTGACTTAAAATCCACCTGTCATAATCACAGCATTGGGCAGGGGATGGGGCTGAGGAGAAGTGAATAAGGAGATTAATCGTATCAATCCTACTTTCATTTTTAGTGTGAGAAATTTAAACTGTTTCAAAGATGCAATCTCACCTCTGATGGGAAATACATTTAGCGAGTCCTGGGAAACTGTCCTGAAAGGCCCATTTAATTTGGCAGTAAATTAGCAATCCAGATCAGAGAGGTCAGACAGTGGTTGTTGTGCGAAATGAGAACGTCAGTTAGGAGGGGTTCTTCTGAGGTTGGGATGAGGCAGAGTGTTGGGTAAGAGCAGAGGGAGCGTCGCTTGCAATAAGCTGTACTACCCCTCACCTGGGAGGAGTTGCTGGTGACGCAGGGTGCCGAACATGGAAAAGGGTCCACTCTTCACAAATTCCCTTCGATCTGATCAATGCAAAAATTCGTATGCAAGGTCTAAAAAAAAAGAAATGAAATTTTGCAATGTGCGCTGTCAAATTTTGAAGATGTAGTCGTTTGCAATGGAAATTAAAAAGCCAACGACCGCAGTCAACTTATTAAAAATATCGACTGCCTCTGTGGTTCGCATGTGGCATTGAGGTGAAGGAAGTCACAGAACTGATCTCAAGTAGAACAGCAGTAAGGCACCCTGCAAACCTCCGTTCCACCTCACCCCCCGGGCCAGCAGTAAGGGACCCTCCCTACAAAGCTCAGTCCCCGGGACAGCAGTAAGAGACCCTCCTACAAGCTCAGTCCATGGGACAGCAGTAAGGGACCCTCCTACAAACCTCAGTCCATGGGACAGCAGTAAGGGACCCTACAAAGCTCAGTCCATGGGACAGCAGTAAGAGACCCTACAAACCTCAGTCCCTGGGACAGCAGTAAGGGACCCCTACAAACCTCAGTCCATGGGACAGCAGTAAGAGACCCTACAAACCTCAGTCCATGGGACAGCAGTAAGAGACCCTACAAACCTCAGTCCCTGGGACAGCAGTAAGAGACCCAACAAACCTCAGTCCATGGGACAGCAGTAAGAGACCCTACAACCTCAGTCCATGGGACAGCAGTAAGAGACCCAACAAACCTCAGTCCATGGGACAGCAGTAAGGGACCCTCCCTACTAACCTCAGTCCATGGGACAGCAGTAAGGGACCCTACAAACCTCAGTCCATGGGACAGCAGTAAGGGACCCTACTAACCTCAGTCCATGGGACAGCAGTAAGACACCCTACAAACCTCAGTCCCTGGGACAGCAGTAAGACACCCTACTAACCTCAGTCCATGGGACAGCAGTAAGGGACCCTACAAACCTCAGTCCATGGGACAGCAGTAAGAGACCCTACAAACCTCAGTCCATGGGACAGCAGTAAGGGACCCTCCCTACAAACCTCAGTCCATGGGACAACAGTAAGAGACCCTACAAACCTCAGTCCCCGGGACAGCAGTAAGGGACCCTCCCTACAAAGTAAGGGACCCTACTAACCTCAGTCCATGGGACAGCAGTAAGGGACCCTACAAACCTCAGTCCATGGGACAGCAGTAAGAGACCCTACAAACCTCAGTCCATGGGACAGCAGTAAGGGACCCTACAAACCTCAGTCCATGGGACAGCAGTAAGGGACCCTACTAACCTCAGTCCATGGGACAGCAGTAAGACACCCTACAAACCTCAGTCCCTGGGACAGCAGTAAGACACCCTACTAACCTCAGTCCCTGGGACAGCAGTAAGGGACCCTACTAACCTCAGTCCATGGGACAGCAATAAGGAACACTACGAACCTCAGACTCCCCTGGTATAGGTAAGAGAAAAATCAGCCAGGATATCCCTCCTGTTCGATGTGTGTGTGTGCATGGCTCTCGGGTGTGATGCTTTCCACGGTTGAACAACATGTTGGCAGTCGCTA
Source organism: Squalus acanthias (assembly GCA_030390025.1). Classification (NCBI taxonomy): domain Eukaryota; kingdom Metazoa; phylum Chordata; class Chondrichthyes; order Squaliformes; family Squalidae; genus Squalus; species Squalus acanthias. The sequence goes on from CM059438.1 coordinate 62,961,632, forward strand.
TCTAGGCCCACACATGAACAGCCACTTGGGAAAGACAGCAACAGATTGCTGACGGCTGTGAAACTGATCCCGAACACAGGTCAGGTGAGGAGGAAGAAAAATGGAAAATAGATTGAAATAGTTGCCCTTTGCTCATTCTGTGACTCATTAGATCTGAAACCTTGTAATGTTCAGTATAGGCTTTATTGTCATGGAAAATCCCAGCTCACTTCCTCCTTGTCGCTATGTGTGCTCTTTATACAATAATGATATTACGTAGATAATTTTTTTGTTGAAGCAATGAGTTCAATCTAATATCCAATCATATCTAGTCAATGAATTAACATGTTGTAACCCTTGTAGCTCTAAATCTATGAATATGCATGGATGTGGAGTTCGTTACAGAGAATTACATATAACTTACAGCACAGAAACCGACCATTTGGCCCAACTGGTCTATGCCAGTGTTTATGCTTCACATGAGCCTCCTCCCACCCTACTAATGTACTTATCTAGTTTCCCCTTCAATGCATCTATGCTATTCGCCTCAACCTCTATTTGTGGTTGCGAGTTCCACATTCTAACCGCTATCTGGCTTAAGAAGCTTCTCCTGAATTCCTTATTGGATTTATTAGTGACTATCTTGTATTTATCACCCCTAGTTTTGGACTCCACACAAGTGGAAACATCTTCTCTAAGTCTACCCCATCAAACCTCTTCGTAATTTTAAAGGCCCCTATTAGATCACCCCTCAGCCTTCTCTTTTTCAAGAGAAAAGAGGGCCAGCCTGTTCAGTCTTTTCTGTAATAAAATAAATAAGGATGAGCCAAGGCCCGTGGGCCCATCCAAGCTTGTGGATCTAGAAAACCCTACTGATTCCCATCGCAGCATTCAACTGTCTTTTAAATGACTCCAAGGTTTTTTGCCTTGACTGCCCTGTCATTTCCATTTCAAGTGTGTTGGCTGCTCATCGTGTGAACAGAAATCACCGTTAAATTTGCCTTTTCCTGTGGGAACCTGTGTCCCTTGGCCCAGTGACATCATCTTTGCAGCCTTTTTGTGGCCATAGCTGGCGAACTGAATTGTGTGCCTGCTGTGTCTTCATGGCATGGCGCCTTAACTATTAAGAGTATTTAAGGTAACGCCAGCAAGGCTGAATGAACCAGCATATAAACTGGGAGGCACTGGCCTTTCGCTTGTGGGACCTGGATTCGAACCTGGTCCATATTGGGAGGATGAAAGTCCACTCCTTAATGTGGTTGAGTAGTCTCAACCCAATTTGCCCAAAACGCAGGAGTTGTCCCTAATTTGACACTGACTGGCACTGAATTGTCAGTATAGAAAACACGAAGTAGAGCTGCTCTCTTCTGAGGTTAACGTCGAGTAGAGGGAGCTCCATGGTAGAGGGAGCTCCATGCTGTACCTAACTATTGCACACCGAATCTTGGAAGTGCTTCATGCTGACGCACGGTGCCCAGAATGGGAAAGTATTCCATTTTCCAGCGGAAACCTGCCTCACGCTGACGATCACAATATTCTTAAAGGGGAAACAAAGGTAACTGTCGCCCTCTGCTTTCCTGCTGCCCGACTGAATAATTGTGTTGGTGATTATTGGGACACGTTTCTGCTGGAGGGCCGTTGCTGGGGGTAAGTGGCCTCTGAACTGGTGGTGGTGGTGTTGGTAGTGAAGGGGGATAAGGAGCGATAGGAGATGATTATAACTAGTTTGTTTTTATTCGCAGCGACCCACCTGATTTGTGAGTTCAGTAGGACGAATTGCACACCATTCATAGAATTACATAGTGTACACAACACAGGCCATTCGGCCCAACTGGTCCATGCCGGTGTTCATGCACCACTCGAGTCTCCTCCCACCCCTCATTCGAGCATATCGGCTTGAATTCGATTTTTAACCCGTATTTGGCACATTAATTAAAATAGTGACCGCACTGTCCGAGCAAAATCCTACAGGCAGCCAGCAGTTCTCTTCCCAAACTGCACGTTGGTTTGGAAAGTTTGACTTTAAGGATGTGAAGTCCCACTGCGTGCGAACGTGATCGCAGGAGCTTTTCGGGAAAGAAAGCAGCTCTTGCCACCCAACAGCAGCATCACTGGCCGACGGCATAATGAAGAAGCCTGGAGACCGTAGCCTGCCATTTTTCTGTGGCAAGTTGCCTCCTTCAGAGGAGGCTGGGGCTGAGAGCCAGTCTTAATTACCGTAAAACATTTAAAGACGCTCCAGTCTTTTTTCCAGTTTGGGAGCAAGGTTTATTTTTTTCACGATTTAACTCGCTCCTTTTTACCGTTGAGTGTCTGATTTAATTACAGCTACTAAATGCTCCAAGGTAGGTTGGGAAATATCCTTTTTGAACAAGGAGTTCGTGACTCCGCAAAAATCAGCCAACATTTTGCAATCACTGTCCACGTGGGAATGTTATCAGGTATATTATAATGATGAAATGCCTTTGCTCTGAAGGGTTTGACGACTGATAGCTTGTGACATGTTAGTTCTTTCATTTATTTCGCCGGTTACGTGTACAGGTTGCATGCAATAAATGCCAGTGGGTTATTTTGTTTTTGCTTTGGTTTAATTGTCTTTAACACTGTGCATTTTCTGTTCAAGTCTCTGTGATTTGTGCTGACCACACACTTTGGGTTCAGTATGTGCGGACTCATTATATCCCTGTACGCTGCTGTAAATTTAAAAACCATGTTTTTAAAAAAAAACACGCACAAATACATAATTGCAGCAATATATATATGTGGTATATAAACCCAGTGTAACTTTTTAAATAAATAGTCACTTTGAGCTGGAGTTAAGTAATGCAACACAATGATCCCTAACTTTTAAGACTGAGATGAGGAGAAATTCATTCACTCAGAGGGTTGTGAATCTTTGGAATTCTCTACCCCAGAGGGCTGTGGATGCTGAATCGCTGAGTATATTCAAGGCTGAGATCGATAGATTTTTGGACTCTAGGGGAATCGAGGGATATGGGGATCGGGCGGGAAAGTGGAGTTGAGGTCGAAGATCAGCCATGATCTTATTGGATGGCGGAGCAGGCTCGAGGGGCCGTATGGCCTACTCCTGCTCTTATATCTTATATTCTTATGGAGGGTGGAAGATGGGAGGCCAGCCAGGAGAGCATTAGAGTAGTCAAGTCTAGAAATTACAAAGGCATGGCTGAGGGTTTCGGCAGATGAGCTGAGGCAGAGGTGGAGACGGGCGATGTTATGGAGGTGGAAGTAGGCAGTCTTGGTGATGGAGCGGCTCCTAAATTCTTATGTACACAGACGCAGGTCAGTTAGCACGGAAGTTTGCAAATAAGTTGTCAATAAACTCACTTTAAGTCCGCCGTTGTTCTTGTAAATCCCAGAACTTGCCGATATTTTTCCTTCCCTCTGCCCCGCACCCCTAAATTTAAAGCCTTTTGCCTGTAGTGCGGGGTCATTCAGAGTGTAGATTTAAACCCACAGTCAGCACCCGTAGGGCAGGAGGGGGGAGGAAGTAAGGGCAGAGGTGCTGCTTCTGCAACTCTCTCTCTCGCTCGATATTGTGAGCTGCTCCACCCAGTGGCCTGCACCAGTAACTCATGAAACCCGTGCCATCTGTGGCGAGCAGATTGGGACCTCCGCAGCATGGACGTACAGCTGGCTAAGGGGGGGGGGGATTTAGGACGGATATGATTTCAATCCCTGCGTTGGAACAACAGGCCTATTTTTGACACATGCTCCATTGCAAGAGGCTTAAGAGGGACATTCAAAAATAATGATCGAGGTCATCGGGTTTCTAGTTGGTAATAAAGCCAAACATTGCAATATACCATGGGGTCCTGTGTCACAGATTGTCCACTATCTTTTTGTCTGCAGTTATGTGACAGTTCATTTTGATCTTCAGATGGAACTGTGGCAGCGCTGGCTCGTGATAAGTTGAGTTACACGTGTGTCGGGTATCTTGGTACCATGTCCAAGTGGAACTCGTCACTTCTGAGCCCAGACAGCAAGTGTGCTTTACAGCCATTCAACTGGGGCAGGGGAGGGGAGGGGAGGGGGTGTGACTGCATCACAGTTGAGCCTGATCCTGCCCTCACTAGGTCTTTTTTTTGGATGTTTTAAACAAGAATATGGTGATGTATTTCATAACCAACATGTTGTTTCTCCTTTCTGATTGTCTTGATGCAGTGATGGCCCTTTGCAACATTCAGCCCATCTGTCATTCAAATTCCTTTTATGCTATGGGATGATCATGCCATTTTTGCCATCCTGTGTAGGTGGTCATTGATACCAGTGAAACTCAAAAAAATTCCATCTGTGCGAAATATCAGGGGTTACACCATTCCACATGCCGTCCCCCCCCCCCCCCCCCCTCCCCAGCCCTAACAATGCCTGTAGAATAGAATGGTGATGGAGTTCACCAGTTGTTAATTCACTTGTGTCAGGGACCAACCTAACTCATTCACACTTGCAGGACTCATGAGTTCTGAATCTTTCATAACTTGAGAAAGAATGCTTGGGGCACGTTATCATCGACACACTATTTTAATTAGCTCCACGTTGCAAGAGAGCAGCGGAAGGTCTCGCACGGTTTGTGATTGTTTGATTGAGACCTCACTCGCACGCACGCTCTCGTGCACACTTTCGTGCACACTCTTTTGCGCACACTTTCTCGTGCTCTCACGCGCACACTCTCTCGCGCTCTCACGTGCACACACTCGCGCGCACGCTCTCACACACTCTTTCACAGACACACACACACACGCAGTCACTCTCACTCACTCGCTCACACTCGCACTCTGTGGTTTGGTAATAAATGTATTGTGGTGAATTCACTGAGTTCTGAATTCATTTTAATATTTTTTTTTTCTTTTTTTCGTTGTGTGTTTTCTTTCTACGTAACATTCTTTTCTGTCCACCTGCTTGACTTGCTGCCATGCTGCATGCTGTCCAGTCTGTAAGTTGCTGGTTTGGGTGTTTTTTTTTAAAACAAAGCATCATGGGAAAGTAGCTCAACTTTCTCCATTGCTTTGGCTTCTGAATAAAACGATAATCTGTCTCCTTTAATTATTAACTTTTTCAGATTAGACTAGACCCGGGGACTGGTGAACAGTATCATATACTCTGCAACACTCTTAACTGGGGGAATGATGTGTGCCATTCACTAGGATTGTAACAGATGCAGCCTGTGCTTCTGCCACTAAAACAGCTTTCAGTTCATTGCAACTTAATTCAAAAGTTAACCCAACTTTCAAAAGTTACTGACCGCTGTGGTGCAGCAGGTAAAGTCACTGCTACAGCATGGACTCTGCCCGGCAACCAATTTGTTAGTGGCGATTTCAGCCAAGCTGAGCTGGAAGAACCAGGAAACGATCCAAAACCGCAGTGGTGCCCCTTGATCTGTTACTTCGTAACAGGAAGCACCGTATTGCTCTTGTGAGACGATTTGTCTCTAACATTCACCAAACCACCCTTAGTGTCTCATAGTTTGATCTGGCTTCTGATCTTGCCTCCATCCTCTTTTGATGAAAACTCACTTGCAGCCGGAGGCGTGCTGGAGGAGCATAGCATCGAGGGACACCAACGAGAGGCCAGCTGCTCGAGCAATTTTTGCAACGAGTATTTTTTCCTCTACGTTCAAAATAAACAAAGCCGTGTTTCAGGCTCTCTTTCTTTAAAGTGAAAGCTAACTGCAGGAATGTTAGTCAAACTAACCGTTAAGAAAAAGAGAATGAACTGGGTCTCAAACCGGGGTACTCTTGCAGTACTTAACCGGACGTCAATGATGTTGTATAGTGATGACCTGTGTAACGAGCGTTACTTCTTCAGACATCACCCTGCACTCTGGAACAGCCCGACCTCCGTCTGAGTAGCCAGTATGTTTGGCGGTGGTGGGAGGCTGATGCTATCAGCAGGAAGCACTTCTGTGCTGCATATTTATAAATCATCATACATTAAAAGAATTCCGTGCATATTATAGCAACTGTTAACCATAAAAAGAGACTTTAGAAATGCAGTTCAAGTCCAGATCAGCCATGATCTAATTGAATGGCGGAAGAGGCTCGAGGAGCTGAATGGCCCACTCTTGTTCCTATAAGTAACATTTGAGATCCTTTATTGAGAAGGGACGACTCTCTTAAACTAAGATTAAAACCCCCCCCACCCCCCAGAAAATTCTGGAAAACACTCATCAGGTCAGGCAGCATCTGTGAAGAGAGAAACTGAGTTAATGTTTCAGGCCCATTACATTTCACTCGGTTTCTCTCTTCACAGACGCTGCCTGATCGACTGAAGTGTTTTCCAGCATATTCTGTTTTTATTTCAGACTTCCAGCGTCCGTAGTATTTTGCTTTTGTGTTGTTAAACTAAGATTGCTTTCCCAAAACGCTAACTCGAGATTCAACCAGAGAAAATAACCCTTTGAAAAAGGACAGGTAGAGACCCGGCCTCACAGTTACACTGCAACCTTTGTATCACTGAATTGGAAACCACTTCACGCTGATGCCAAATTTGCACTACGAGACGCACCCTGGTCTGAAGTATAAAAATTAATTTTAATGAGATCGTAGTGGGTTTTTATTTGGAAGGGGGAGCTTCAAAGAAGATGAACCTGGAGGCAAAGTCCTTTGGACTGGCTACAACCCTGAAGACTATATAACCGTGAAATGGCAAAAAGTCATTCAAAACAGAATTTCTGTAAAGCAACATGCTTTTTGATACAGTAGATGTTCAAATTAATTCAAGAAGCAAAAATAGAATACACTTTTAGCAAGTACCAAAATAAATTACAGTCCTGTATGATGTTGTAAAAACTTACAAGTCATTGGAGAACAATATGATGGCTGTTGCACTGAATGGCCTGCAATTCGGAGCTGTTGCCATAACCACTGACCTTCAAAAATGGCCAAGGTGGTAAACAAACCCAACCTGCATTCGCCAGTTTGCAGCAGCTGCTTGTGATGCCTCTTTTGGCCAATAGAGGCACTATTTTGGCTTGGTGGCCAATTGGCAGTTGTTCACCGGGTGTTTTTTTCTCTCTCCCCATTTTACAAAGATCGGCACTTGATCATCAAGCCCTGCTCCTGTTGGGTTATCCTATGAGGCGGTGAATGTTGCAGGTGTGGGAGAATTTTCACCAGTCCCCGAGCATCATAACCTTCATAATCTAATATGAAGATAACGTTAGTATATTCAGCCATTGGGGATGAGCGCAAACCTCATTTCAAAAACTGTTGTGTTCTGACCAGAGTGGGTAGTTCCTACGGTCAAGTACCTTAAAGACAAGCTAGCTGTACTTGATCTTCAGCTTAGGCTCCAACACATCGCACCACCTGGTTTGTGCCTCTGATTCCTCACATGGTGATCGTAGTATCTGAGGTGCAATCCAGTTGAATCTAAAATAATGAGTTAGTTTTTTTTTTTGCATCCACTGTAGCTCAGCAAGTTATACTTAAATGAAATAAATAAACACGAGAAAACCAATGGAAGGGTCAGTGGAATAAAAAAAAAAATGCTTTATAAAGTTGCAGCTTAATCCAGGCATTCCTCTGGTTTCATTGTCAGTCTCTGATTGCCAACCAAATCCAGAGACAGAATTCACAATTCTGAAAATTAGGGGTCATGCCCATCTGTGACCTTCAGCCAGAGCTTGTGGGGGGTCAGTGACGGGGCACCTCATTAGCATGGCACTTCCGGGCACAAGCGTCAACTCTGGTGCGCCATCAGTGTCTGCCTGCCCCTCCCCGACCCCAGCAATGTCCTCCTTGAGTGCTATGTAGCTAGTCTGCCTTTTAAAAAAAAAAAAAATTCTTCGAGGGTCCATGATGCTTCCCTGGCCTAGACCCCATCGGTGGAGCCCACATCCCCCACTCATTTGAAGGCTGGTGTGTCTTACCTCACTGGGCACACTGGACTCCACAGATTTGACCGGTCCCAACGAAACCTAAGGGAACACCCGTTGTAAGGAGCAGCCACCTTTTGGCTCTGTCCCCTTTTCATCCTTTGCCTCACGAGGGGCAGAGAGAGGCACTGCTCCTTACAAGGCAAAGAGCAAACTCGCGGGGACTCAGCATAGCCGGGTCGCTGCCATTTCCCGGGTTTTATTTTTTGCTAGAGTTCTGGTAGGAGACTGGCACAGACTGCAAGGAATTTTGGCTGCCCTCGCTTCTCAGCCAAACGGAACAATTTCTCTTGCTTCAAAGGAACAACGCTGCCAGTTAAATCGAAGAAATAAATAAATACAACTGATCGGCCATTTTGATGAAAGACACAATCTGATCTCTAAACGAAACGAGTGGTTCAAACATTACTAAAAACGCACTGATAAACAATCTCAGTTGTTTTAATAGGCATCTTGAGAGAGTTAATCTGTAATCGACTGTCAGGAGAGTTTAGATCCTCTGCATTTTACCTAGACAATTCTACAATCAAAAATAATACGCTATTGGTGAAGGGAGGTAGATGTATCGACTCCAGGTCCCTTCCATGTTTTAATGATTACTCACTGCTCATTGGTCTGAAAGCCCTGTAATGGCTGAATATACTACAATAATTAGTGCTAATGGTAAGAAAGTAGTTTTGAATGGCAGAGATATTTGTAAGAATTTCTTCTGCATTTTCTTCTGTTATTAATGTAATTTAGTTTTTATTTGTTTCACCGAGACAGTGTGTCTCTGTCTGTGTCAAGATGCTGGGGTGCAGTGGGTTTAAGGGATGGAGATAACCTAATGTCTGCAAATGCACTAATATTCAATTGATACCCTTTCCATTTCATTCTCCATTTCCTAAAAAAAAAATTGAGAGGTGCACAAAATACTCCGACTAATGGACTTACGAGAATTTGTATACACGTTTCAAATCCTTCCAGGTATGAGGTCAAAAGCATCATATGGTGAAATAAATTAATCACATGAAAATCAGTGGAACAAATTATTTCAAGCACTGTTGATTCCCTAGATCTGAGATCATCCTTCAGGTACTTTCACAAGAAGATATTTGATATTTAGTTACTTGTCGATGTTGATCTCGGCAGGCAATAGCTGAAAAGAGCAGACTAAAACCTTCAAGTAATGCTCATCAGGAAAGTAGTTCAATCAAGAATATCATTTTTGTTTTTTACTTTTCTTTTTCTTCTCTTTCCCCCCCTCAAAAAAAAATCACATTTGGAAGTTTTTTTTTCTCCCATCATCGTCAAGGTTTCCCAAGCAGCTTGGACAGGTGACCTGTTCCCAGGTCTTGGTCCCTGACACTCCTGGGGTGCATTCACACTCCCAACTGTAGCGTCGGTGTGAAGTGGTTTGTCTTCACTTCGACGCTGTAGTTGTAGTGTAAATCCAGCCTGAATCTAGTATCGGGGCCCAGCCTGACGCCAGAAGAAAACTGAGTGAGACTTTCCTGGAGGAAGGAGTCTCACTCTCTCTCTCTCCGCTTCAGAACATGTTCACACCTCGACACGCATGCCCAACTACATAGAATTACAGAAACATGTTCGGCACATCAGTCTGTGTTGCCCTTTATCCAGTAGTCCTGTTCCCCCTTTCCCTCAGCCCCCACTATCCAACCTATTCTTTAATGCTGACATGGTCTCTGCTTTCGTCACTAACTCTGGTAGTGTATTCCACAGCCTCACAACCCCTTTGTGTAAAAAAAAAATGTTTGTCCTGTTCTTTGTCTCAAATCTCTTCGATTTAATCTTGTGTCTATGATGCCAACAAATGCTGCATTTGTTGCTTGTGTCCTTTGAAAGGCCACTTTCTGGCGAGCCCATGTTCATTTTTGTGTTGCAGTGGGGGTACATTAGCTTTACGGGCAATGTATTTCCAGCAGTTAACCATCGTAAGTGTCCATTACAGACAGGTGAGAGCATTGTGCTCTCGACCCTGATTCACCATTGAGGATCCAGAGGGTTTCAGGTATTAGTCCTGTGATAATGCACCTGGCAACTGAAACCCATTTATAAAGGAATTGGAGAATGGATGCTCATTTATGTTGACTTCATTGGACTGTGCTGTGTCTTCTTGTGAAAGTTTCCTATCATCCTCATGTTTAGCTCTAATGTGGAAACTTGTTGAATAATAAATTCCAATTATTTTTTAAACAAGGAGTGACTCAGCAAATCATTAGCATGAGTAGTATTGGGCAAAACTAATCATCATTTACTGTAGGAGACACCAGGCTGGGAATTCATGACTTTGTGCTGTGCGATTATCTCAATTCTTGGGATCTAATGACCTGATTCATAATCCTTTCTTGCTCAAAGAAACAAAAATGTAAATACTTCGCCAACAAATACCACCATGACCTTTTGACCTCTGACCTGTACTCTTTTTGGCCTGTAGTGGGTTTTATTAATTGCATGAAGAAGGTGACCTTACTCTGCTGTCGCTTTAACTGCTCTTTGAACTGTACCCCTCCCCCCCCCCCCCCCTTTCCTTGCTCCCGTCTGTTTTACTGCTGTCTCCCTTCAGCATTCTACACAGCCGCACCGCTGACGTCTGCTGGGATACTCCCCGTGATGCAATCTCTGTGTCCCGATGGCCAGAGGGATGAATTTGGATTCCTGCAGTATTCCAACTCAACGTAAGTGAAACTGAAATTATTTCAAGATTCCATTGTCAGATTATCACAGATCTGGAGTGTTTATACCAATGACTTTGCTGGAACAAAGCCAATGGCCCATTTTTTAAGGGGCTTGTTTCCTCTTCCATTAAGATTTTCTCTCCTAAGCCAATGTAGATGAAAAGAAATACCCAAGAACACTCTGCAGTGACTCACCAGACGAAGGTTCCTCTGCTCCTACACACCCCCTCTGTCCAACAGTGCCTGGTCTCTGTTCACAGTATCCCTTTGTTATATGACTAAATTGGGAACTCCTTGGGAGGGGAAAGGTGGATACCAGCATTGTGCCACTGTCTGGCAAGGGATGAGCACACTTGTGTTACTACACTGCCAATGGTTCATATTTAAAACAGAAAAACTTACATTTCTACAGCACCTTTCAGGGCGTCTCAAAGCATTTTACAGCCAATGAAGTACTTTTGAAGTGTAGTCACCATTGTAATGTTGGAAACGCAGCATCCAATTTGTGCACAGCAAGCTCCCACAAACAACAATGTGATAATGAGCTGGTAATCTGTTTGGGATAAAGATGGGTGAACTCCGCTGCACTTCTTCAAATAGAGCCGTGGGATCTTTTGCGTCCACCTGCAAGGGCAGACAGGGCCTTGGTCTAACGTCTCATCCGAAAGACCTGTCATCTACGCTGAGCGGGGAAGGGGCACCTCACTGATCCTGAGACCCGACCATGAAAAGGTTTCAGGCTTCTGGTGGGCTTCATCGGGCAGGTGGTGGGCTCGCTAGATCCACCATCCACCCGACAAACAGAGCCTCATTATAATTGCTCCCAATGTTGGGGTGTGGACTGCTGCATTCAAGGAGTCAACGTGAGTTGATGCATCAATGATCTATTCCTAGATATCTTCAGCGCACTTTGTAAGTTCAATATGATAGTCGGTTTGCCAAATGCACGTTGAGAGGCTGTCCAGTTTGGACATCTCTGATCTATTACATGGTGTCACATTTAAATATTTACCACACTTTGAACACTTGTCTAACACTAGTGCCGCTAAAGGCAGCAGTAGTATATTAAGATGTAGAAATAGACCCATAGAATGCAAGTCCAAGTGATGGTGACACGGTATAAAGCGATGAAGAGACCACTTGATGTTTTTGATTATAATATTTATGAAAGGACAGAAGCTGTGAAAAAAAATGTGGAAAGTAACAACACCATGTGAACTGTGGATAGCAGGTAAGGATGCTGATTCTCTTTCTCTCCCAAAAGAGACTGGTACATGATCCCAGTGGGGCTTTTCCCATATAATGAAGGGAATAAGTGAAGTAATGTGGAGAAAATCTTTGTGTTGAACCAAGAGAAATGAACAAAGGTAAACAACTGTAGGCATGGGAGCCTCGAGCTCATCTAGCTTAATAAGCAGCTCCTTCATGTTTAGGGATGTTGGTCTAGACTTTCCGACTCCCAATTCCCAGTTTTCTGGATGATCTGAAACGGATAGGACTGGAAAGATGCACTTTGCCTCCCTACTTCTCTCACTTTTCCTAGCTGTTTTCTGTTACCTTTTGTAGGAATCCCAATCTTCCCTATTTTTTTTCTGCTTATAATTTGTAAAGTATTTTTTTGTTTTTTCATGTTCCTTCCTCTTTTTCCAAATGGTATATACTTTTTTCCCTCTTGTATAAAAATGAAATTAAATTTCATTTTTCTTCCGATGTTCAATTTTTAAGTGTAGCTTCCCAATTAATATTTCCCAGACATTTTCTCATTGCTCCAAAATCTGCTTTTCCAAAACCCTTTATCATCATGTTGTTGATTTTAGCCTTAGCTTTGATGGTATTAAATTCAACAATATAATGAATGCAGTTCCTCACCAACTCACTAGCTCTGCTGGATTACTAAACACAAGTTCAACACAGCCTCTGCTCTGGTGCTCTGCTTCACATGTTGTGTGAGGGAATCATCCATAACAGCCTCAGTGAATTTGTTTGTACTCTCAGACCTCCCTTTAGTTGCCCCTGATCTGTCCATTCAATATAATGGAATGTTGAAATCCCTGATAATTAATGCATGCAATCCTGCCTCTCCGCCTAAACAGTGCTCCTTCTGCGTATTGTCCTGGTGGACGATAACGGCTACAACTTATCACCCTCATAATTACTTAGTTATAGGAACAGGAGTGGGCCATTCAGCCCCTTGAGCCTGTACCACCATTCAATTAGATCATGGCTGATTTGTATCCTAACTCCATCTAACCGCCTTGGTTCCGTGTTGTATCCAATGTTGATTCAGTTGTATCACCTTCCAATGCAATATCATTCCCCATCAATAAAGCAACTCCTCCATCTATCTTTTTAGATCTATCATCTCCTTCAGCTCCAGCTCTCATCTTCCTGCTGCCAACTATTCATGTTCAGGGTTCGCTGTGCTGGAGAGGAGCTGAAAATGGTTAAGGCGCAAAAATTAAACTCAAGGGTCTTCAATACGATTTTCATTTCAACTGTGTTAAATGTTGACTCAGCTCACAACACTGGTTTTATTAACCCCCCCCCCCGACACCGTCACCAGCACTTCAAGAAGTGTTCAAACTTTGAACAATGGCACTCGAGGAATCAGTTCAAACGGACAGAAAAAGGATGTTAAAAGTCATCATCCTTTGTTTTTGGGCTTCTACTCTTAATTTTCTCAGGTTTAGCATCTTCGACCACTCCTATAGGTGAGCCCTCGCTCCCTCTGACCTGGAATGTACCTTTACCGACACGGTATGTAGGTAAGTCCAACAATAGAACTGAAAACCCCTCATCGCTGCATTTTGGCTTACTGTGCTCGCGTTGACTTCAGAACACAGTCGAATAAACTTTTCTTCAGTTTGTGACTTAGGCTATAAACTCTGAAACACATTTATTGAACATTGAATAGTGAACAGAAGCAATGATTACATAGAATTACATTACATAGAAGTTACAGCACAGAAACAGGCCATTCAGCCAACAGGTCTGTGCCGGTGTTTATGCTCCACACACGCACCTCCTCCCACCCTACTTCATCTAACCCTATCAGCATATCCTTCTACCCTTTTGTACTTATCTAACTCCCCCTTAAATGCATCTATGCTATTTGCCTCAACCACTCGCTCCATGTGGTAGAATGTTCCACATTCTAACCACTTTCTGGGTAAAGAAGCTTCTCCTGAATTCCTTTTTGGATTGATTGGTGACTCTCTTGTATTTATGACCCCTAGTTTTGGACTCTCCACAAGTGGAAACGTCTTCTCTACGTCTACCCCATCAAACTCCTTCATAATTTTAAAGACTTCTATTAGGTCTCCCCTGAGCCTGCTCGCTGCGAGAGAAAAGCACCCCAGCCTGTTCAGTCTCCCCTGCTGGTTATAACCTTTCCTGATGGTTCTAATGATGCACTATAGGAAGTTACTGGCTTAACCATCCCTCCTCAGATTGGAAGAACAGTAACAAACTGCTGTGTGTGCTGTGCTAGTTTGCAATGTGAAGTGGACCAAACGCAAACATTAACCTTCATGTGGCGGTTATTTGATAACCATCCACGGAGACTCTCTGGCCTTTGATACTTCAGACAGGCTACCCAATTTTTACAAGAATGGCTGAGATACACTTTTCAAAAAATGACCAGGACAAACAAAATGTTGCTTAAACTCAGAAAAGGTGGTTGTTTTCATATCTTCACACTCTTCCCTTGGAGAATAGGATTTGTAGGCTGATTAACAGCCTTGCCAGGCCATGAACACTCCTTCCATGGCTGTAACCATCTTTGTACCAGCCGATCGAGTGGTTAATGCTCTACGGCGGGAGAGTTTTATGGGCTCCCACAACCCATATGATGCGGGGGTGGGGTGGTCACTTACACCTACCTGCTGGATGTCGATCCAGAATTCGAAGCTGGAGCTTCGCCGGGACTGTCTGGAGTGGGATTCAAACCCCGCACCTCTGACTCCGAGGCAGGAATGTGACCACTAAACCAAAAACGCTCTCCTTCAGAAAAAGTTGTCAATCAAACAAAATGTACAACAAAATAATATCTCAAGATGGATGTATTTGAATTGAATGACTTGGAGAACTGGCCAAAGGTCTGTTTTCTGGGACTATTGGGGGAAGAATTGGCTCGTGCCCCCTTTGGGGCGCTAACTTCGCCGGGGCGCTACTTTTAGCGCCCCCACACCCGAATTTGAATGGGAGCGCCCCCAAGCAGGAGGCGGGGCACTACTGGAGGTGCTCCCCCTCCCTCTTGGGGCGCTCCCATTGAATATCGCGGCGCTACGTGCAGCAGCGCCACGCGAGCCAGCACGTAGCGCCGTGGTACTGCAGGCCTCCCTCCCCTGATTAAAGGGGAGGAGCCTAGCGCAGCGCGCACCGGGGCCTTGCTGGACCACCAGGGAGCGGATGCCGGCAAAAGAGCCCGGCACTCGAGAGGAGCGCCGGGCTGACCAATCGCGGCCGGCACCCCGCAGGAGGAGGCGAGAGGGGGCAGGTGCTGTCAGACGGCCCCCCCAAAAAATGGCCGCCCGGCACCTGCCCTTTAATTGGCGCCGCCACGGCCGCAAAAACGCCACCCTGACCCTGTCGGACATAGCGTCCGGCAGTAGGTCAAGGGGGCGCGAGCCAAGTTTGCGGCCGGGACGCTGCACATGGCGACGACGACATCGCCGGAGGCGCAGCGCCGCGGAGCGCTACCGCTGCCGCTAACCTCCCGCTGAATATCATGGGAGGCGTTCGCGGTGCCGCGCCCAGGCGCTAGGGGTTTTGTGCCCGGGCGCTAGTTGCTTTGTGCCTGGGCGCGGCGCCGCTAATGGGAGGCGCAAAGCAACCGAACTTTTCCCTCATTGTATCAGAACAAGCTGGGTCATTTTCTGTGCGTGAACCTGGCTTACTGTGACTGATGCATCGAAGGTGAAGAGATGCTTCATTTGTGTTATAGCTGTCATCAGCACTCAGGGCCAAACAAAGGTATTCAAACATTGAAGAAAGATATTTGAGCAATTAGTACAAATGGACAGAAAGAGAATGTTAAAAGTCGTCATCTTTTAAATCTTCTGTTAAGTGCATACCAGTGATTAGACCCACACTAATCAAAGTCGTAGCAATTTGTATATAACAGACAGCAGATGTTTGCTACCAGATGGACTATATTTTAAAATTACCCTCTTTTCCATTAATTTATTTTTAACGTTTCTCACTTCATGCAAATGCATTTCAATTTCATTGTGTTGTGAGCTGGGGAAGAAGTAATTTGTCACTGGAGTAATTTAGAAATTGAGACATTACATTATTGTCTGTGAAGTGCATGTTCTTGCTGCACTGCCGCAGTATTAAAGGCAGCCTTCGTTTGCAAGCTACGCAATAGATACTGAATTTAGGGGTTAGTGTTCAAAAATGACTGAGCTACCAATCAATAGGAATTCAGCCGGTTTAAGCTTGCCAATATCTAGAGTGAAGTAGCAGGCAACTGAGGGGATGAATAGTATTTAGTGTAGAACATTGCTTTCAGTCTCGCCTTGGGACTGCAGACGGACACTAAACTCGGAGTCTGTAGCTTTTTCATTTTCTGAGACCAGGTTGAAGTCTTCACGTGGGGGTTGGGGGGGGGAAGCCATTCAAAGGGACGACTGTCCATTTATACCGAGAGGTATTACTCAAAGTAAGACAGAATATTACGGTGAGGTAGGAGGGTAATTTTAACCCAACTTGCCGGGTGGGTAACCCATGGAAAAGGATGGAGCACCTCGGATTTACACCTCGCCCAATATTACTCTCCACTGCCTTCAATGGAGAGTAAAATCAGGCAAGGTAGGAAACAAATGTTGCAACCGATCACGTCAGTTTCCCCCCCCAGCGAGTCAGGTTGAAATTGCCCCCCATTTTTCTGTAAAGCCTTTTCTTCCTGGCAATTGGCAACTGTCTATTATTCCGAATGTTGTGAAACTTTGCACTTTAACTACCCCAATATTGAATGGGGCAGTGATTGTGTTAAGGGGAGGAATTTCTGAAGTGTGTTCAGGAGAATTTTCTTGATCGGTATGTTTCCTGCCCAACGAGGAAGGAGGCATTGCTGGATCTGGAGCTGGGGAAGGAAGTGGGTCAAGTAGAGAACGTCACAGCGGGGAGCATCTCGGGAATAATGATCATAGTATCGTAAGGTTTAAATTAGTTATAGAGAAGGACAAGGAGCAATCTAGAATAAAAATACTTAACTGGAGGAGGGTTAATTTCAGCAAATTGAGGAGGGATCTGGCCCGGGTAAATTGGAGTCAAAGACTGACAGACAGAAATGGGTGGCCTTTAAAGAGGAGATGGTTTGGGTACAGCCTAGGTACATTCCCACAAGGGGGAAAGCCAGAGCACCCTGGACGATGAGAGTTAGAGAATAGGATGAAGGAGAAAAAGGGGGCATATGACAGATGTCAGCTTGATAGTACAAGGGAGAATCAGGCTGAATATAAAAAGTACAAAAGAGAAGTGACTTGGGGGAACGGCACAATTTCGAAATTTGCAGATGACACGAAACTTCGAAGTGTAGTAAACAGTGAGGAAGATAGTAATACTCTTCAAAAGGACATGGACAGGCTGGTGCAGTGGGCGGACAAATGGCAGATGAAATTCAATGCAGAAAAGTGAGAGGTGATACATTTTGGTAGGAAGCATGAGGAGAGACAATCCAAGCTAAATGGTACAATTTTAAAGGGGGTGCAAGAACAGAGAGACCTGGGGTTGCTTGCGCACAAATCTTTGAAGGTGGCAGGGCAGGTCAACAAAGCAGTTAGTACAGCAACAACAACTTGCATTTATATAGCGCCTTTAACCGAGTAAACCGTCCCAAGGCGCTTAACAGGAGTATTATAAGACAAAAAATTTAACACCGAGCCACATAAGCAGAAATTAGGGCAGATGACCAAAAGCTTGGTCAAAGAGGTAGGTTTTAAGGAGTGTCTTAAAGGAGGAGAGAGAGGCGGAGAGCTTTAGGCAGGGAATTCCAGAGCTTGGGGCCTAGGCAACAGAAGGCACGGCCACCAATGGTGGAGCGATTATAATCAGGGATGCTCAAGAGGGCAGAATTAGAGGAGCGCAGATACCTCTGGGTGTTGTGGGGCTGGAGGAGATTGCAGAGATAGGGAGGGGCGAGGTCACGGAGGGATTTGAAAACAAGGATGAAAATTTTGAAATCGAGGCGTTGCTTAACCGGGAGCCAATGTAGGTCAGCGAGCACAGGGGTGATGGGTGAACGGGACTTGGTGCGAGTTAGGACACGGGCAGCCGAGTTTTGGATGACCTCAAGTTTACAGAGGGTAGAACGTGGGAGGCCAGCCAGGAGTGCGTTGGAATAGTCAAGCCTAGAGGTAACAAAAAGGCATGGATGAGGGTTTCAGCAGCGGATGAGCTGAGGCAGGGGCGGAGATGGGCGATGTTACGGAGGTGGAAATAGGTGGTCTTAGTTATGCCGCGGATATGTTGTCGAAAGCTCATTTCAGGGTCAAATATGACACCAAGGTTGCGAACAGTGTGGTTCAGCGTCAGACGGATGGAGTCAATGCCTAGGGAACGGAGTTTGTGGTGGGGACTGAAAACAATGGCTTCGGTCTTCCCAATATTTAATTGGAGAAAATTTCTGTTCATCCAGAACTGGATGTCTGACGAGCAGGCTGACAATTTAGAGACCGTGGAGGGGTCGAGAGAAGTGGTGGTGAGGTAGATCTGAGAGTCGTCAGCGTACATGTGGAAACTGACGCTGTGTTTTCGGATGATGTCGCCAAGGTGCAGCACTAGATGAGAAATCGAAGGAGGCCAATGATAGATCCTTGGGGGACACCAGAGATAACAATACGGGAGCGGGAAGAGAAGCCGTTGCAGGTGATTCTCTGGTTACGATTAAATAAATAAGAATGGAACCAGGCGAGTGCAGTTCCACTCAGCTGGACGACGGTGGAGAGATGTTGGAGGAGGATGGAGTGGTCAACCGTGTCAAAGGCTGCAGACAAGTCAAGAAGGACGAGGAGGGATAGTTTACCTTTGTCACAGTCTCAAAGGATGTCATTTGTGACTTTGATGAGAGCCGTTTCGGTACTGTGGCAGGGGCGGAAACCTGATTGGAGGGATTCAAACATGGAGTTGCGGGAAAGATGGGCACGGATTTGGAAGGCAACAACACGTTCAAGGATTTTGGAGAGGAAAGGGAGGTTGGAGATAGGGCGGTAGTTTGCAAGGGAGAAAAAAGGGGTCAAGGTTTTTTTGAAGAGAAGGGTGATAACGGCAGATTTGAGGGAGAGGGGGACAGTACCTGAGGAGAGAGAACCGTTAACAATGTCAGCTAACATGGGGGCCAGAAAAGGAAGTTGGGTGGTCAGCAGTTTGGTGGGAATAGGGTCGAGGGAGCAGGAAGTGGGTCTCATGGACAAGATGAGCGCGGAGAGGTCATGAGGGGAGATCGGAGAGAAACTGGAGAAAGATGAGAGTTCAGGGCTAGGGGAGGGGGGAACCTTAGAGGAAGTTTGGCCCAGTGGGCTAGGGGAAGGAAGAGAAGTGGCAGAGGCAGCTGAACCGATGGTCTCAATCTTAGAGACAATGTCGTCCATGAGCTCCTCACACTTGTTATCGGAGGTGAGGGTGGAGGTGACAGGGGAGAGGGGTTTAAGAAGACGGTTAGCAGTAGAGAATAGAAATCGGGGTTTATCTTTGCATTCCAGAATGATTCTGGAGTAGTGAGCAGTTTTGGCAGACGAGAGCAGGACCCGATAATGCTTTATGTGGTCAAGCCAGATCTGGCGGTGAAAGGCTAAACCAGTTGTCCGCCATATATGTTCAAGTCTGTGCGTCCCTTGGACTTAAGGGAGCAAAGATGAGAGTCGTACTGGTGGGACGGCCAGGGTGACAGAGGGTAATTGTTTTAATTGGGACTCGGGCATCAAAGGTGGTGGTGAGGGTGCGATTGAGCAGAAATGTCACGGTGAATGGAGGGCCTTTAAATTCCAGAATGGAGTACAGCATATGGGATCCTGGGTTTTATAAATAGAGGCAATGGGCTGGATTTTGTGAATGGAGGCCAGTTGGAGGTGGGACTGCTGCTTGTCGTGTCAATGTCCCGCCTCCATCCTCGCCTGACCAACCAGAGGGATTTTCCCCTGATTGAGCTTGTTAAGCCTGTCCTGTGGGCTCAGCAGGCCAATTAGGGAGGAAGTCACTGACCGATCACGTCAACGTCAGACGTGCTATCTGTCAAGACTTCTTGAAAGAAGAAATGTCAGCGTTTGACAGCTCTGTGAAGCTGTCAAACACTGACATTCTCTTTAGTTTGATGAGTCCTTTGTGTTGAGGACTCATCAAACCTTTCAAATTTGCAAATTTCACATGGCTATTGGAACGTAGATTCCAACAGCCAGTCTGTGAAATTGACGAGGAGGATGTCGGCTCTCCCGATCCACCACGGCTAAAGGCTGTAGAAAGAAAACAAGGTAAGTGAACACTTTTTTAAACTTATCACTCACCTTACATACTTACCACTCCACACTTGCACCCATCACTCACCTCTACACCTTACTTTCAGGTGCCTCCGACCCCCGCAGACGACCTCCACGTCTCCTTCAACCCGACGGGGTTCTCCGAGGTCGGGAAGCCTTCACCTGTGAAGGTAAAATGGCACCAATCCTTTTTTCTGCCTGTTAACTACCTGTTAACAGGCAGTTTAAAGGATTAAATGCCTTTCCCGCCTCCAGGAGACGGGACCCGAAGCTGCACATCTTCCCGCCTCCTGGCAAAAGGGCACGGAGGCGGGATGGGGGCGGCTTTGCCATCCGCCCCCACTTTCTCCGAGTTTACCGGCTGTCCCGCCTCCATGCCCGCCTCCTCGGGGCTTGGAAAATCCAGCCCATAGAGTACAAAAGCCAGGAAGCTATTCTAAGCCTATATAAAACACAGTTAAGCTGGAGTATTGTGCCCAATTCTGGGCACCACACTTTAGGAAGGGCGTGAAGGCTTTGGAGAGGATACAGAAGAGATTTACTAGAATGGTTCCAGGGATGAGGGATTACAGTTAGTTGGATAGACTGGAGGAGCTGGGGTTGTTCTCCTTAGAGCAGAGAAGGCTAAGGAGATTTGATCGAGGTGTTTAAACAATGAAGTGTTTAGAGTGAGTAAATAAAGAGAAACTGTTTCCAATGGCTGAAGGGTCGTTAACCAGAGGACACAGATTTAAGGTGATTGGCAAAAGATCCAGAGGCAACATGGGGAAAACCTTTTTTATGCAACGAGTGGTTAGGATTGGGAATGCGCACTGCCTGATAGGGTGGTGGATACAGATTCAATAGTAGCCTTCAAAAGGGAATTGGATAAATACTTGAAGGAGAAAAAATTGCAGGGATATGGGGAAAGAGCGGGGGAGTGGGACCAATGTTCCCTGTAAGCTGCGCTTTGTTCTGCGCGACCGGTTTCTTTTGATGCGCGGTCCCTTTAAATTTCTGCGCATGCGCGGTATTTACAGTGTAAAAGCCGGTGAGCGGCCTGCGCGGGACCTTTGAGATTACTGCGTACCTTGGGCCGCACATTGAGTGGCACTAACTGGATTGTTCTTCGAAAGAGCCGGTGCATACCCCATGGGCTGAATGGCCTCCTACTTTGCTATACGATTCTATATTCCTATCATGCAGTGAAAAAATACACTGAAGATAACTCCGGTTAATATAAAACGGGATAGTTCTGAAAGAAGAAAAACTGTGCAAATGCCCCTTAACCATCTGCTTGTCAGACTCTCCTCTAGGGAGTGTCTTTGGCCCTCAATTTAAAGGCAGAATCATCCACTTAATCAATTTCTTAAATAAGACGTGCGGGTCAAAGGTGACGCTGTAAAGCCAAAAGTTGTGGTTGGCCGTTTCAGAGCTATAAAGCCTAGTGTCTAATTTTGGTAGTTTTTATTGCAATTGATTGCTTTTTAATATTTGGATTATCTTGAAGAGTCCTGATTGACTGACTGATGCAAGCTGGCATCCTTAGACCTTTTATCAATCACAGGTAGTGAAACATTGAGAGTAACCTCTCAGTTTTGGTTATGTATTTAAGAACATAAGCTTGAATGAATGAGAACAGGCTATTCAGTGACGATTGTAGCCTGTTTGGTAGGATTTGGAATACTGTCAGCCAGTTTGGTAGGATCCATTTCTTGGTCTTGGTGAGGGAGGCCTGCTCCTTGCTCATGTCCACAGTAACATCAGAGAGATGTGGCCAGTCTGACCATCTTGACGATGTTCTGACTGGAACGGCACGGCAAGAGTGACTGTTGCCCACGTTTGACCTCCACATTGATGCCAGGAACACCAGAGAAGATCTGAAGACTGCTCCATCCAAAATGTCCCTTCACCTTCTGCCTGTCAGACTCTCCTCCAGGCAGTGTCTCAATTTAAGGGCTGAATCATCCAACCATCTAGGGTTGCTGGAGCACGAGTTGGACCTTGGTAAATTTGTCGCCCACTCTTACTTCAGCATAACTTATCCAGCAGTCGCAAGAGCCAATTTAATAAGACAACTGCCCTTGTTCTAATTGTCTGCAGTAGCTGCCAGTTGTGATACCACCTCTGATATAATTAAAAGAACTTGTAGCTTTTATATATTTAAATTGTCTCCCTCTTTAATTTTACTTGAGGAAGAATTCCTTGAACTTAAATTACATTTAGCTTGTTTGCTTTCTTCGGTGATCATCTTGTCTTGGTTCTCCTCTCTTAGTTCCACGTAAAATATCTCCTTAATAAACTCTCTTGATTCCCATTATTACTTTAGAAACACTCGCTCAAATTTTTTGGAGGAATTGACTGGCTTCACTTCAGCATCCCTGAAAACTCAGTGATGCAAGGGCCTAAAAGATGATCCAGGAAAGCTGACTGTGGAATTGACAATAGGATTGCTGACCTGGAGTACAAATCCCCGAGGTTGAGTGATTGCGTCTGCCAGCTATCCACTATCTCCTGATAATGGGTACAGCAGAATTTGTTCTTCCCCATTCGGTCTCTGTCCCTCCTGCTGTTTAAACCATGCCTTGTTCCTCTGCTCTCTTTGTAGCTTTGAAAAATTATTGTAGCCAGGCTCCAACCATAGTGGAGAACTTCATTCCGACTGACCCACTGAATAGGTAACTGGTTGGCATCTCATCATATCCGATTCCATTTCATCGTTTCCTGGGTTAACAACCTGAAGTTTAGTTTGAATATTCGATGCTGTGGCAGAATGAATGCTGTGTATTCAAACGTGAAATGAGATGAGATTTATTTTGCTCTGAGTGAAGGAACAATAGCCATATAAGGAAATTCTAAGGAGCTGCTCTTAACGGCAGTAAAGTTGGAATTACTGTGTTAGGGTTACGCAGGGAGTCAACGTGCATCGGAGTTAGTGTCCCACGTAATGGCTATTAATTTGTGAATTTTCACTGTGGCTGCTGTTTCTTTGAAGGGTCACACAGCTTCTCGAGCGAATCAATGAGGTTGTGGAAGAGAGCAATCTGTTCGATCCTGATCGCCCAGGTCTTGAAGAGGAGCTGGAATCGCTACGGCGTCATCTGGAATCAATGAACAACGATCCAAGCTCGGTGGAGAACCACTTCAATAGCAGTCAAGGTAAAAGAGCACTTATTTAGGGTCCGTCCCCGAGATGTACAAAATGAGAGTTGTGGCGGGGTGGAGGATGCAAACAAGCAAAAGGTACAAAGTCAGATGCGACAATTAAATTGTGAGGCCGCATTGATTTAGGACTCCTGGGGAAAAACACAGAAGAAATGTGTTGGCAAAATAGAATGTCGCCTGCACTTAAAACAAACTCGCACTTCTCACATATCTGTAAGTCATCATTTTTAGCCTAAAATCCATGGTGTCACAAATCCTATAACCCATGTGAATGAGTATGTATTTTTTTTTTGTTACTTTAAGAACCAAAACAGGTCAACACAGGGCCAAACAAACCCAAATCAAACTCGGCAAAGTAAGACCTGCAGAGTCAGGTGTACAAGGTTTTCCTTGGGTTTTTCCAGGAGTTGAGGCAGAAGAGCTTTATTATGAAAGCTGATGAATGTAATATTCAATTTTAGAAACATAGAAAAATCAGAGCAGGAGTAGGCCATACGGCCCTTCGAGCCTGCTCCGCCATTCAACGTGATCTTGGCTGATCCTCTATCTCAATACCATGTTTTGGAGTTCATTTTAACGGTACCTGTTAGAGTATTCATTTATTTCTACATTTAGATCCCCGCTGGCAGAATTTATTGTGTGTGTATGTCTGTTTGTGTGTGTGTGTGTGTTTATCTATCTGTGTTTTGTCTGTGTGTGTGTGTGTGTATCTGTCTGTGTGTTGTGTGTACACTGTAGCACAGAAACAAAAAATGTTTATATTATCTCCACTGTTTATATTTCATGTGACCAAGTGTTGCAACAACAGCCCATTTAAAATTTTACACAAATCATGGAGAGGAATTTCTGAGGAAGTTCTGCATGCACTAATCTGGGCCCTTCATACTCTTGGGTCCCCGAACTCCTGCAAGCTAAGATCAGAGCAATTATCTGAAATGCTTGATTTTTAAGAAACTTTAAAAAAACAAACAATTAGAATCATAGAATCTTACAGCACAGAAGGAGGCCATTCGGCCCGTCATGCCTGTGCCGGCTCTTTGAAAGAGCGATCCAATTAGTCCCGCTTCCCAGCTTTTTCGCCATAATCCTCTTTAACTGCATGTCCAATTGCCTATTGAACGTTCCTGTGGAATCTGCTTCCACCACCCTTTCAAGTAGTGCGTTCCAGATCATAACCCTCTGTGTGAAAAAAATTCTCCTCATTTCCCCTCTCGTTCTTTTGCCAATTATTTTAAATCTATGACCTCTGGTTACTAACCCACTTGCCAGAGGAAACAGTTTCTCCTTGCTTGCTTTATCAAAACCCTGTCATAATTCTGAATACCTCAATTAGGTCTCCCCATATCCTTCTCTGCTCCAAGGAGAACAATCCCAGCTTCTCCAATTTGTCCATATAAGTCCCTCATTCCTGGTATCATCCTGGTAAACCTCTTCTGTACCCTCTCCAAGGCCTTGACATCCTTCCCAAAGTGTGGTGCCCAGAATTGTACACACTGCTCCAGCTGAGGCCTAACCAGAGATTTGTAAAGGGTTTAGGATGACTGACTTATTTTTGTATTCAGTGCCTTTATGTACAAAGCCAAGTATCCCATACACTTTCTTAACTGCCTTATCAACTTGCCCTGCCACCTTCAAAGATTTGTGAATATGCATCCCCAGGTCCCTCTGCTCTTGCAACCCCCTCACAATAGTACCATTTAGATTATACTGCCTCTCCATGTTGTTTCTCCCAAAATGCATCACTTCACACTTAACCGCATTAAATTGGATCTGCCATGTGTCTGCCCATTTCACCAGTCTGTCTTATGTCCTCCTGAAGTCTGCTGCTATCCTGTTCACTATTTACTACATTGCCAAGTTTTGTATCATCTGCAAACTTTGAAATTGTACTCCTTATACCCAAGTCCAGGTCATTTATATATAATGATGTGGAGATGCCGGTGTTGGACTGGGGTGGACAAATGTGAGAAGTCGCACAACACCAGGTTATAGTCCAACAGCTTCATTTGAAATCACAAGCTTTCGGAGCACTGCTCCTGCGTCAGGTGAAGTGACGCAGGAGCAGTGCTCCGAAAGCTTGTGATTTCAAATAAAGCTGTTGGACTATAACCTGGTGTTGTGCGACTTCTCACACTTATATATAAAAGTAATGATCCTAATACTGACACCTGAGGGACCCCACTGCATACTTCTCTCTAGTCCGAAACCATTCACCACTACTCTCTGCCTCCTCTCCCTGAGCCAATTACATATCCAAGTTACCACCATCCATTTAATACCATGAGCTTCTATTTTTCGAATAAGTCTGTTATGTGGTTCTTTATCAAATGCCTTTTGAAAGTCCATATATATAACATCCCCTTGCCTTCATCAACCCTTTCTGTTACTTCATCAAAGAACTCAATCAGGTTAGTCAGACAAGATTTGCCTTTAACAAATCTGTGCTGGCTGTCCCTTTTATTAACCCAATCTGCGTACAACAAGCTCCCACAAACAGCAATGTGATAAATGACCAAATAACCTGTTTTTGTTATGTTGGTTGAGGAGTAAGTATTGGCCAGGACGCCGGGGATAACTCCCCTGCTCTTCTTCGAAATAGTGCCATGGGATCTTTTACGTCCACCTGAGAGAGCAGACGGGGCCTCGGTTTAACGTCTCATCCGAAAGACGGCACCTCCGACAGTGCAGCACTCCCTCAGCACTGCACTGGAGTGTTAGCCTAGCTTTATGTGCTTAAGTCCCAGGAGTGAGACTTGAACCCACAACCTTCTGACTCAGAGGCGAGTGTGCTACCCACTGAGCCACAGCTGACACTGATAGATGGCCCTTAAATGTCAGCTCTGGAAGCAGTTGTGCCAGGTTTTCAGTGGAGCATTCTGCCTCTCATCTGCACTCGGTGCTCAGTGCAGGATATGTAGAAGTGCAGAGCCATCTGGCCTTCAGCTGCCTGTCATTTCAATTGCTGCATCCTCTTCAAGTGCAGCCACCAGGACAGGACATTCAGAGGCAGTACTATTTGGACAGAGAACAGGGGAAAAAACATTCGCGCCCATTTTTTTTTGTACATAGCACCCACTTTTCAAGCTCTATTCAGGTGCTAAGCCCAGCAAAATATAACCAATATTTCCCTAGTGAAACTGAGCATCTTGTTTTGTTTGAGAAAATAGTAGGTAGTATCACTGTTAGATGGTTGTAAAAGTGGCATGTTTATAGGCTTCAGATAGACTGCTGTCACTTACTGAGTCTTGCCAACATTTAATTGTGCCTCCTCTCTTTCCCCAGTGTGTAAGTTGACCTTTTGGTTTTCCGATTCATGCCCACTTGTGGCAGTACCAATATCTGGAAGACACGGATGTAGGAGGAGAACCTTTAGAACTGTTTAGATCACTCTCTGCTTCACTGCAGTGCAGAAATGCTGTCATTGTACACCGCCTTTTAATAATGGTTTAGTAAGTAATTCCTTTCCCTCAAAGGGACTCTCTTAGTGCGGTGAATAATCATTTCAGTTTTAACATGTAAAGACATTAACTGACCTTGTGCAATACTATCCAGTTATTCACAGAGCTTCACACCAGCTGAGCTACACTGGTAAATACTGTCTGCAGTGTTTGTGTGGGCAAGAGTCTCGAACTCACAGCTCTGCTTTGCTTTACATAGAATTACATAAAATTTACAGCACGGAAACAGGCCATTCTGCTCAACTGATCTATGCCGGTATTTACGCTCCACATGAGCCTCCTTCCACCCTACTTTATCTCACCCCATCAGCATCTCGTTCTATGCCTTTCTCCCTCATGTACTTGTCCAGCTTCCCCTTAAATGCATCTATGCTATTCACCTCAAGTACTCCTTGTGCTAGCGAGTTCCACATTCTAGCCACTCTTTGGGTAAAGAAACTATCTTTGCTTTGTACTGCAATTAGGAAACTTGCTCGGGTATGGTCGCACTGGTGTCCAGTGCCCTCTGGCAACTTACCAAGTGGCCCTCGCTCACGCGGGAACCTGGACAGTGAGTACTTGACTGGTGGGCATCTCGGCACAGTCCAATACTGCCATTGTCTGACATCCGCATGCTCACGGGTCGCTGGACAGCAATCAAGCCGGAACCCTGGCTGGTTTCTTTTTATACCCTCCTTCCTAGCCTAGCTGTACTGTGAAGCCAATACCAAGGTAGTATTTCAACTGCTGCCCCTGCTGAGGTTGGTGAAGTCATCAGAGTGGGGATTGAACCTGGGACCTCTTTGTTTGTATGACGACTCCTACATCTGATGGTGCATTAGGCCTCGGGTGAAGCTAGACCTATCCTTGATAAGAAATAATAATAATGGAATATAAATTGTCGTGATTTCAGTGGCAGAGTAACAAGCGTACTGTACTTATTTTTCTGAAGAGCAGTAACTCACTAAAAAGGGCTGCATTTTCTTGAAAGCTACTGATGAAATGTGCAATGGTGCCATATGTGGATTGGCACCTCCACTTCCTCGCATTGTGAGTCCTTGGTCTTGAATAGGGTGCATAAAAGAGTTACAAGGATGAAAGCAGAACTGCGAGGTTATACCTATCAGGAAAGGATGAACAGGCTGGGTCTCTTTTCACTTGAAAAAAGAAGGGTGACCTAATAGAGGTCTTTAAAATTATGAAAGGTTTTGATAGAGTAGACACAGAGAGAGTGTTTCCAATTGTGGGGAAGAGCAAAACTAGAAGCCATAAGATAGTCACCAAGAAATCAAGTAGGGAATTCAGAAGAAGCTTCTTTACCCAGAGAGTGGTGAGAATGTGGAACTCGCTACCACAGGGAGTAGTTGAGGCGAATATTATAGATGCATTTAAGGGACGGTTAGATAAGCATATGAGGGAGAAGGGAATAGAGGGTTATGCTGATAGTTAGATGAGGAAGGATGGGAGGAGGCTCGAGTAGAGCATGGTGTGGTTGGGCCGAGTGGCCTGTTTCTGTGCTGTATTTTCGATATAACTCTATGTAATAGGTGTTTGGGAGGAATATGGACCAGCTGGTTGCCCAAAGAGGGGGAGGAGGTCACCCTGGGATGCTTCTGTGTCCTTTCTAGTGAAGTCTAGGGAGCAAGTTACCTGTCTGTGCTCAGTGTGAGGATGTTGTGTGGCATGGGTAGACACACTGACAGGAGGATCTGTGTGTGTGTGTGTATGTTATCTAAAACTGAGATGATATATTACTGTTTCTTAATAGGTACCTAAAACTGTTGATATTACAGCACCCTTTATCACTGACACAAGGGATAATAACGTGAGATTTTTTTGCAACAGAGAAAAGGCAATTAAACCATACCAGCCCATTCATTTTTTAGATACAGATCAAGTCCAGCTAACCTGCCTGCCCTCTCCTCTCTATAAACAAATCTTGAACCCATTTATAGTATCTGCTTCAATGGTCTTCACTGTAACTTGCCATTACAGCAGAGTGCTAAATCTACTCTGAACTCTAGCAATGGGACATAACCCTCTTTGTAATATAGAGTATCCATGAGTGAAACTGAGATTAACAAAGTTTTCATTGGGGCTTCAGTTCTTTCTGGAATTGAGTAGAGTTGTTGATGTAACTCGCTGTCATGTTTCCTGAATTTGGTTGTTCTGGGAGTACTGGAAACTCGTTGAACGATTACACTACAGTGGAGTGATTGTGAACCTGTTAAGTGGCCAGGTATGTTCTTCCTGCACCCTGTTGCTGTACCGAATAAAGAGTAAGATGACTGGGCAGGGGAACTGAGTGTTTATTATTCAACAGTGCGGCTTTGATTATTCGGTGAGACAGGTTGATGGAGAAAGGAAGGCCATAATTAAGGTCAAGAAATTAAAGGTGTAGTTTCCAGATACTCTCTCTAGTTATTAGTTGAAATGAGCCTGTGAACATTGAAGAAATGTAAACGTAATGTGCTGTTCGGTTGTAAGCTTGGAAGAGGGTTTCACTTCCTCAACCACAAACCGTACTCTTCAGCAGCAAAATACATTCCCTTTTTTTTCATGAAGTGTTAAATGCAATAAACAATTTGAAGCATTGAGTCCCAAGGTTTCTGTAGGAGATTGCACTGTTCTCATGTTCAGCCCTTGAGGGGCAGGGTCCCCAATGAAAGGTGATTTTTTTTTTTCTCTTGCCAATCTCCTGTATATTCTTTGTAATGCCAGCTATTCTTTGAATGCAGATGGAATCTACTATAAACCTGCAGTGGCAACAGATCATGTTCTCTCTACAAACAAGAAATGCTAGCTTGAATATATGATTGGAATCAAATAGTGTTCCACTAACGGTGGTTAGAATCAAATAGTGTTCCACTAACGGTGGTTAGAATCAAATAGTGTTCCACTAGCGGTGGTTAGAATCAAATAGTGTTCCACTAGCGGTGGTTAGAATCAAATAGTGTTCCACTAACAGTAGTTAGAATCAAATAGTGTTCCACTAACGGTGGTTAGAATCAAATAGTGTTCCACTAACAGTGGTTAGAATCAAATAGTGTTCCACTAACAGTAGTTAGAATCAAATAGTGTTCCACTAGCGGTGGTTAGAATCAAATAGTGTTCCACAAACTCTGGTTAGAATCAGAGTGTTCCACTAACGGTGGTTAGAATCAAATAGTGTTCCACTAACAGTGGTTAGAATCAAATAGTGTTCCACTAACAGTGGTTAGAATCAGAGTGTTCCACTAACGGTGGTTAGAATCAAATAGTGTTCCACTAACAGTGGTTAGAATCAGTGTTCCACTAACAGTGGTGACATGAATCTTGTCATTCATGTGGAAATGACTTATGAAATAATACTGGGCGGCCTGCTGGTGGCGCTGTCCAGGGAGAGTATAAATACTCAGGCATGGGCCCAGCTTGCTCAGGACATTCCTCAACAGGAACTAGTGAAGGACACAACTGGATCTCCATGTTGAAAAACAGTTGATTAAAGCTTTGTTTAACGCTTAGACCAAGTGCCTAGTAGTTTTCTTACTTCAAGTGGTTTTCTAACATGTAGCCTTTTTAGCATTCACCAAGGCTCTGTGCTCAAGCAATAATACAAACCGTGTAATGCGAAGTATCATAGAGTATTGTTTGACGAGTATTATTGTAATATGGTGCCAGCTTAGCTCAGTGGTAGCACTCGTGTCTCTGAGTCAGAAGGTTGTGGGTTCAAGCCCAGGACTTGAGTACTTAATCTAAACTGTCAATGGGGCAGTACTGAGGGATTGTTGCACTGTTGGAGGTGCTGTTTTTTGGATGAGGCGTTAAACTGAGGCCCAGTCTACTTGTTCGGGTGGACGTAAAAGATCCCCTGGCTTCACTCGAAGAAGAGCAAGGGAGTTTTCCCAGTTTTGTTACAATCATTTATCCTTCAACTAACGCCACTGAAACAGATTATCTGGTCATTTATCTCACTGCTGTTTGTGGGACATTGCTGTGCACAAATTGGCTGCCATGTTTACATAGATAACGAGAGCGATTACACTACAACAAGTAATTCATTACCTGTGAAGTGCTGTGGGACATTCGGAGGATGTAAAAGGTGCTATGTAAAGGCAAGTTCTTTTCTTTCATTACCAGTGGGTATAAAATATGTATCCAGGGCACCAATAGCTTCTCTATTCTAGTGTTATCACTTCAGTAAAAGCTTCTATCTCATATTAGTGTAGCTTGATCTCTTGTGTTTCGAAGACACATAGATGTGAATAACGCCACATTTTACAGCAATGGCCACCAAACATATGTGATGTTTCAGAATATTTATTCAGCAGAGCTGTTGAAGTACGATTGAGAGCATCAGGGCTTTTGAAGAAGCTGTTTCTCTCAAGTGCAGGTGAATTTCAGTCACTGTTCCCTTGTAAACAGGACCATTGTAACTCACTCACACCAATGGTGACTGACAGGGCTTCAACAATCGGTTGTACAGCTAATTGAAGTGAGTGAATTAATGTCATGCAACCACAGATGTCTCTCCTCTGCATAGGGTTTGCTGAGGAAGGTTATAAGTTGTAAGCTTTTTATTTTGAGTTTGATAATATGCAGCAACTTTCAGAGGTTAAAGCTTGGGTTTAATTATTTTGCCTTCGCTCCTGTATCTCATTAGGGTTCACTCTTGGATCAGTTGTAAAGGACCGGGCTGAACTTCAACACTTCTTGACACACAACTTGTCCATGTCCAATGAAACAGCTGGACTCCTACTGGGATCAAGTGTCAATTTGAAGGAGGTAAGGGAAACGAGAATGAAATATGTGGTGGATCAGATGAATTTTGACAACCAGTCCTTGTTTGGGAGTAATGTGAAGAGGCAAGGATAAGCGTATGGACAATGTGTATGGACAAGCATACGTCATGTACACTGTCACGTAGAGTATCCACCTGTAGGAGGCGACAGCAGGCGCGTCCAATCCTCACTCACGGTATTTCTCTTCTGATCTTACTGTTGTGCTTGAACTGGCCCATTTTACCAGTACGTCCAAGCATGTATTTTAGTGACGTTGATTGAAGGATAAATATGGGTTAGGACACCCTTGCTCTTCTTTGAAATAGTGTCATGGTGTCTGCGAGGGAAGGCAGGGCCTCAGTTTAACGTCTCATTTGAAAGATGGCACTAATGACCGTGCAGGGTGTAGGACAGGAGAGCCAGAATTGCACGCACTCGTCCCAACAGTATACCTTCCATGAAGATCTGAGGGGCGTTTGTTGATTTTTGATTTCTGTCATGGCTAAGCTGCATTGGAGAAAGCACCTCATGTGGATCAGCGGATCATTCACAGTCGATTGGTGAACAGTTAGCGAGCTGCAGGCGGATGATGGGGGAATATCATGAAAAACCACTGATCTGATAATTCCCACAATTAAGGACCATGACGAGGTGTGATGAATCGCCATTAAATTCTCACTGAAATGCCAAAAGAGGGCCTTTCATCCAAGGAAGTGATTTCTTCCCCCTCTCTCTGCTTATTGTTGCCATTGGTTTCATGGATGAGTGTAATTATGTAGTCCGGGGCTCGCTATATATGATTTCCAGTTTGCAAGCCAGAAATGCCTATTTTATTCAAGGTATGTGGTGGTGCTGGAATGTGAGTCCACAGTGTTGAATTATTTTAACTAATGTGGGTGATGCTAGAATTTGGCAGAGTAAGATTGGAAAAAAAAAACCACAAGAAAAGACTGCAGGGCTCCAAATATTGGCACCCCCCATGTCAGGTCAGCTTCCTATTCCTGGTAACAGTGATTGAGATTGCCCATCAGCCTTTTGCAAGGTTTCCCATCCTGCTGTGAAGCCCACGTTGACAGAAATCAAGTGCAGTCTGTTCATTGCATTATTAATAATGATTCATTGCTCTTAACTGCAAGAAAGGCTGGGGAAAATTACAAAGATCGGGCAAGATCATGGAGGGATTTAACACAATTAATGTTAATGAATGAAGTCAGGTGAAATTGATTTTAAAAATGCGTATTTCACAGTCTAACTGTAAAGTAATTACTGCATAGTAACAAATATTCAGTCTATTACATTCTGATGGAAAGCAGCTCTGTTATTTAACTAGCTCCATCGAGGCTATATTGTAATCTTGACACCTATCCCAGTTTGGAAGAGGGTATTTCTATTTTTCTACCCACTTTTCTAATCATTTAATATCAATAAATACTTTGTGACACAATACTGAATAGTTGCACAGTGCCAGATGGCGCTGCTTGTTATGGATAGCTGTTGTTCGAGTTCAGGATGTTAATCTGAAGAGATAATGCAGCAGATTATTAATGTTTTAAAATGTTTTCAGGGATGACCCTTGATTTTATGGGACTGCTTGAAATTTTTGGACAGTTATTTTTGTTACTTTTTCTCGGAGGTGTCCATATCAAAAGGAGCATTTTCATCAGTACAATGCCACCCTCGCCTGGTGCTGTTTTCGCGGACAGTGACAACCGCTTGCTGTGAAAGGTTGAGATCTGTTGACTGCTGAGTACTCCCTGATGATACTCGTACACAGATCCTGTGGGAATGCAAAGGGATGTTCAGCAGAAGTATGACCTTGGGCTGCTGCTGCTGCACACTCCAGAGGTCGAAGACAAAAAAGAAAGACTTGCATTTATATAGCGCCTTTCACATCCACCAGCCGTCCCAAAATGCTCTACAGCCAATGAATATCCATCTCTGCATCACCAGCACAGATTGTCCTAGCCTCAAATATATCAACTCCAATTCTGGCCTCTTGCGCAACCCCGATTTCCTTTGCTCCACCATTGGTGGTCGTGCCTTCAGCTGTTTAGGCCCTAAGCTCTGGAATTCCCTCCCGAAACTTCTCATAAGAACATAAGAAATAGGAGCAGGAGTAGACCTTGCTACCTCTCTCTCTTCCTTTAAGAGGCTCCTTAAAACCTACCTCTTTTACCAAGCTTTTGGTCATGTGTCCTAAAATTAGAGAAGTTATGCTGAACCTTTATAAAGCGCTGGTTAGGCCACAACTGGAGTATTGCATCCAGTTCTGGTCACCACACTTTAGGAAGGATGTGAAGGCCCTTGAGAGGGTGCAGAGGAGATTTACCAGAATGGTTCTGGGGATGGGGAAATCTTAGCTACAAGGACAGGTTGGAGAAGCTGGATTTGTTTTCATTAGAGCAAAGGAAGTTGAGGGGTAATTTGATAGAGGTGTACAAGATTATGACGAGTTTGGATAGGCTAGACGGGGAAAGGCTGTTCCCACTAGTTGATGGTACAAGTTCTAGGGGACACAGATTTAATGTTTTGGGCAAGAGATACAGGGGGGCGCGGTGAGGAAAAACTTTTTTACGCAGCGAGTGGTGATGACCTGGAATTCGCTGCCGTCGGAAGTGGTGGAAGCGGAGACATTCAATGTTTTCAAGGGGAGACTTGAGGGAAATAAACTTTCTGGGCTACGGGGATAGAGCGGGGGAATGGGACTGACTGGATTGCTCTACAGAGAGCCGGCACGGACTCGATGGGCCGAATGGCCTCCTTCTGTGCCGTTATGACTGACTCTAATATCTCTTTGTGTGGCTCGGTCTAAAATTTTGTCTGATAACGCTCCCGTGAAGCGCCTTGGGATATTTTACTACGTTAAAGGCGCTATATAAATGCAAGTTGTTGTTGTATGTTCTGTTAGACCGTGGTATTGAAATGCAAATTCAAAAATCTATATTGAAATGTTAGGTACATAGAATGGAATATAATGTTATGTTTTATGTAGTCTGTGTATTACTGATGTGTTGTGTCTTCCTCCTGGGGCACCTCTTCTAGTTGCAATGCCAATGCAAGACATAAGAAACAATACTATTCTGCAGTGTAGGAGAGCATATGTATGCCATGTTGACTCATCGCCACGAGAGTGTACCATTGTTGGGCTGATCAGAAGTCCCAACAGGAAGGGAGAAATCCATTAGCAGAGAATCCCAGAGGTGGCCCTACGCATCAGAAATTTGCGCTGTGTTAAATCTCTGCTGCATTATTTCAATCTTCAGTCGATTAAAAATTGTCTGGGAAACCACATCTTGAACTATCACTTTGCAGAGTTGACAAAACTCTACCTTTGCCCAATGTGGTTACTCAGGGTGGTCAAACCACCTTAACTACTCTTATTTATTATAGTGTATAGGTAGAGTAGAGCATCGTGAATTAATCGTAGAAAGAAGGTCAAGCAGATGAAATTTAATGTAGACAAATGTAAAGTAGTACCACCAGTCGGATGAATCTAGTTGCAATAACCAATGACGAAATGGAAAGAGGTACAAGACTCCTAGTAGACACAACGGCCAATATGTCCCAACCAATACAGAGCCACAATCGACAGGGCCAGTCGGATGTTGAACTACATCGCCAACGCAGTGGAATGCAAGTCAGAAGAAGTTGCGATTCAATGTTCCCTTTAAGCTGCGCAGCACTCTGCAGCTCCCGCGCAGCCGGCTCACCGGCTTTTAAATAGGAAAAAAATGCGCATGCGTGGTATTTTGAATGGGCTGCGCAGTCCCTTAAAGGGGCCACGCACCCCTAAAAAAATTGAAGGAAACATTGGCTGCGATCCGACTGTACAGTGCTCCGTGGAGTCAGTTTTCACCTTGAGTAGGAAAAAAAAAAGAGACATTCAAGTGCTGGAGGCAGTGCAGAGAAGATCCATCAGGCTGATCCCTCGTGTCAGAGGTCTGAATTTTAAGAAAAGGCTTCAGCTTTTCGGCCTGGCAAGGAGGCAACGGGTTCAAGCCAGGAACAAAAAGCAAAATACCGCAGGTACTGGAATTACGAAACAAAAAACAAATGTTGCTCGAGTCACACAGCAGGTCAGGCAGCATCAGTCGAGAAAACAAAAGTCAGTTGACATTTCAGGTGTAAACCCTTCTCCAGAACTGATGAACAAAGTGTGGGCTGAATGGTCTTCCTCATCCGTCAGGATTGCGATCGTTGTGTCATTCTCTTTCCTTCCTCGTAAGTAAAATGAGCGTTGACTATTGGAGATGGGCAATAAATGCTGGCCTTGCCAGCGACGCCCAGATCCCATAAACGAATTAAAAAAAAAATAACTCATCTGATCTAGTGCTGAGATATTAGCCCAGGGGTGGGCAATTATTTGGGCTGGAGGGCCACTTAACAAGTTTTGGGGAGCTGTTGAAGGCTGCACACCAATTTTCCCCTAAGGTGTGCGGCTGTGGACCAATGGCGAGGGCCTGAACAGGCCGCTCACCGGCTCCTGCTGCTGGAAGCGATACTGCGCGTGCAGCACTGTTAAGTGGCCAAATGATTGCCCACTCCCGAATAAGAGCTTTTGAAACCAACCAGCTACATTTGCACTGTCTTTGAAAACATACAGGGGCGGGCGACATGTTTGACTGTGCAGCTGGCCGTTTGCCATGTTATTTTCAGTACCCCATGCAGTTATCCATTGTTCCTTATTTTGCTATCTGATTTCAAGGCCACTTCTGCACAAGGCTATTCTCGAAATGATTCAGTGCGCAAAACCCTTTTATCAGCCCCAGCACAGTCCAGACTCAACAGAAGTTCCAATTAGTATGAACACTGACCCAGCGAGCAGAAATAAACCCACATCACGCTCCCCCAGCTACAGCAAGGTTGAAATGAAGATCCCTCCATTACGCCAGAAACAATATTGATCACAAAGATGAGGGCAGACTAAACACGCTGCTCTACAAGCAACGAGGGCATGCACAGTATCTAAAATCGCGTGCCATTACCTGGAGTCCTTGCGCTCCGGGACCCACACCCGTGTCTAAGACGGCGATGAGAACCTCCTCCCCCCCATCGTACTCTGGGTACCGGGAGAGAAAGGACGCAGTGCCGGTCTCTTCGGTAAAAGAGTCCTGGAGATGAGCAGCCATGCCGCAACTCTAAAATGGATAGGGCATATTCCAGTACACAGTGCATTCTGGGTACAGACATCCGCCATTGGGGCCCAGAATCGCGGAAAGGATCCTTTTAGGATTGGGCGGGGGGAGGGGTGGAAATCGCTTTTGGGAATTGATAAATTGAATTGAGTATTTTAGTGTGTTTTCCCTGGCTGCAGTTCGGGTCCATTTCTGACCCACGAGAAGTGAAAGTGACTAATGTGCAGCCTGAGCTCCGGCTCGCGTTTTATTTCTGTCCTGTCTATTGAGCCGGAGAGAATGACTTAGCGGGCCGTATTTTACCCACCCCTGTATTAGCCCTATTATTGACTCTAGTCACGGGATGGTCACTAAATGCCATTCTTAGGTTGTTGCTCAGGTCTCTGGGAGCGTAGTGCTCAAGGGAAGACCATAGGCTTACAAGTGCCGCTCTCCTCATTCTTGCTTATACCACCAGACCATATTGGATCAGTTGGAGGCCTATGTTTGTGCTGCTTCTATGGGCAACTGCCAGTATCCACAAAAAGTTGGGACCTGGATGCCATCAAAGGTGCAGAGCATTCCTCTCACTCACCTGTTGGGTTCCTTGATGGAAAAATGATCCAGGTAGAATAGCTGCGACACTCAACTGCAGAACAGGGTGGTGCAGCATGTTAGGCTTCCTGATGGTTTGAAGGGTGAACGGTGCTCTTTTGCAGCTTGCGTTGGAGAAAACACTGCAACTGAACCACACTACACATGACCCAGAATAATGTGACCTGAGTCGATTGTAGACTTAATGTTTAACATCCCAGGACAGTTATCCTTGGGCAAAGAGACTCTGAAATACAGTGTAATTAAGCGAACGAATACCAGATGGTGCCTCTTTAAAAGCTGCTGATAACTATCAAAGTGAGCTTGGCGCACGTGCGGGTTGCAGTATTCTGCGGCTGGCAGATGAAGCAAAGTGTGACCTTGTTTACAGAGGGAATATAATCACTTCTGTGTCTGCTAAATTAGGCTAATAAAGTAAATTGACAGCATCTTCCATCAGATAATGGCCAGTTGCTTGTCATGACTACAAGAGCCATGGCAATCAATATTTGTTTCAGTCAAATAGCTGAGGCCATTTGTTGTATTGACAATGCGCAGTAGATTGTTCAGAGATTTAGCTATTGGACTCCTGAGCATACATGCAGAAGACAATTGCTAAAGTATACAGTCTCTTCGAAGTACATTGGTACATTTAAGAGATAATACTCCTGATTCAATAGAAATGACACAAGAACTGATTACAACTTAACCAACAAAGTATGCAAAAGGATATGATGCATGCTTTGGTTGTTAAGATCAAGGCTCCCTCTTTATATTTACTTATTTCAAGGAATAATAATAATAACCAGGGTTGGTTGCCTGGCTTGATGTTAATGGTAGAGTGAGGGATATGCCGGGCCATGAGGTTACAGATTGTGGTGGAATACAATTCTGCTGCTGCTGATGGCCCACCGAACCTCATGGATGTCCAGTTTTGAGCTGCTAGATCTGTTCTGAATCTATCCCATTTAGCACGGTGGTAGTGCCACACAACACAATGGAGGTCGTTCTCAGTGTGAAGACAGGACTTTGTCTCAACAAGGACTGTGCGGTGGTCACTGCTACCAATACTGTCATGGACAGATGCATCTGCGACAGGTAGATTGGTGAGGACGAGGTCAAGTAGGTTTTCCCCTCGTGTTAGTTCTCTCACCACCTGTCGCAGGCCCAGACTGGCAGCTATGACCTTCAGGCCTCGGCCAGCTCGGTCAGTAGTGGTGCTAGCGAGCCACTCTTGGTGATGGACATTGAAGTCCCCCACCCAGAGTGCATTCTCTGCCCTTGCTACCCTCCATGCTTCTTCCAAGTGGTGTTCAGCATGGAGGAGTACTGATTCATCAGCTGAGGGAGGGCGGTAGGTGGTAATCAGCAGGAGGTTTCCTTGCCCATGTTTGACCTGAAGCCATGAGACTTAATGGGCTCTGGAGTCAATGTTGAGGATTCCCAGGGTATAACATAATTTAAGAGGGAATTTGATAGGTATATAGAAAAGGAAGAATATAAAAGGATGCAGGAAAGGGGCATTAAATGGAATTGGAACAGATATCAAGTTAAGGCGCTAGTAGTGGCACAGGCTCATCATGCCAAATGGTCGTCTCCTCTGCTGTAATTTCTTTTATTTTTCCTTTCTGGTTAAGGTCTTTTATACCATGCTTGTCAGATAGATGGTTGGTCGACATTATATTCATTGATTTAGAACAACAGTGATATCTGTAACCAGGATAGATTCTGCTGAAGTTGACCCTGGCAGTTGCTGGGAACACAATAAGACATGACAAATTGGAGCAATTGGCAACAGAATGCCAACAGCAGCTGTGATCCAGCAAGTGATGGTTGCCCCTTGTGTGTGCATGGGACCCCGTTCCAAGTGATGATGCTGCCTGAAGGGCTGGTTCTTCAGGTTGGAGAAACTTTACTGCCAGCATTCTGTGCAGACTTTCTGGATTGATAATGAATGTTGAAGGAGCTCTTCTGCTCCAATAGAGCCTGCATTAAACATTGGGAACTGTTCTGTGCCTGCTTCAGTCATTACCTCATAGAAGACGTTAGAACATTGGTCCTTTTGGCATTGCACTGTGATGAATCCAGGAGGAAGAGACATGTTTTCTTTGCAGTTTACCAAACAGATCTCCAGTATTCCGTGACTGGGTGATTGTAGGCTTTGTAGAACCTAAAGCAACAGTTCTTGCCAACTGAAATTCTTAATTTTTTTCTCTTCAGGTAAGTTATATTTTGCCAAAAGTTTTCTATTATATCAGAAAAACTTGGACAACAGTGCTGTAAAAATGATTGGTTACTACTGTAATGATCAATAAATCCTAGACAGATTTATTATGGCTGTCAACCTTTTGCTAATAGTTCGATGTAATTTACAAATCCATCCATAAAGACCAGGGAAGAAAGGGAAGAGAATGTCGAGACTAAAATCTTTCATGAAATATATCCGATATACACTAACAATACTAG
Source organism: Squalus acanthias (assembly GCA_030390025.1). Taxonomy (NCBI): domain Eukaryota; kingdom Metazoa; phylum Chordata; class Chondrichthyes; order Squaliformes; family Squalidae; genus Squalus; species Squalus acanthias. The sequence continues at coordinate 63,001,174 of CM059438.1, forward strand.
TAAGCCTCACGTGGAACTGCTTAGGGGTAATCTGAGGTACGGAGTGTGGTTTCTGATGATTAACCAGTGCTCTTCACAGTGAAGTTAACTAAGTTACAATATACATTCCTAGAATGAGTTCCTTCTGCCTCTTGGCGAGGTCATCTGATTTCCAACAAAACTCCAAGTTAAATGACAATTCACAAAAATCAAAATGTAAAACTGCACTCATGGTTTAAATAGTCACAAAAGGTTACTTGGAATCTGCTGGGTTCCTGTGAACCTCTATGGCCCTGATTTTGCAGTAGAAATAACAGTGAGGCTATCAGCACTCCGCGTTATTGAAGACTAAATCGGACAGCAACTTCCAGCGACCGCACGTGCAGTTAAACACAGAAATCAGGAAGTTGCTGTCTGAGTTGCCTTGCTCCTCCTGAAGCTTCGCTACACCGGTACCTCGCCAAGAGACTCGGCATTGAAACACATGGAATGGTGATACTTACCCACTAGATATACCCACTAAACATGGCAGAAAAAGTTAGGGCTTGTCCATTCAAGTGCAAGTGAATTTTTAACGGCGTGATAAATCTTAATTACTGCCAAACAACCTCTCTGGAACTGAAAATTAACTTTTACAAGTGCGGAGTTTCATTCCTTCAGATTTTAATTATTGTTGGAGATTTAAATTAAAAAAAAAAAGTTTTGCTTTTTCTTTTTCAATCTTTTATTTCTGTCTCTTTCTCTTGCTTTATTTCACTTTCTGTACATGTTTTGACATTGAAATAACTATTCTAACTGACACTTCCTGACTTAGACTCTTCAATCTGATTGGTTGAGGGTACACACAGTTGCGTGCCCTGTTCACACAGGTCCCAGATCCCCTGTAGAGGGCGCCGCGCTGTTTTGGATTTCTAATAACCACCACAAGTTCCAGTCCAAAAGCCCATAGGAAGTCTGTGGGCAAGTGTAAATGCAATGAATGGCTAGTGCCTTTCGTTCACCGCTGACCGCAAAATCCGGGCCTTTGTGAAACGGAGGCAGCTGCTCCATTGGAAAACACTCAGCTCTCTGCACAAAGGCCAAAGCCATAAGAGAAGGTGGAACAGCGCGAGATGGCAGCGAATTCCTGCAATCAGGATCCAGTTGTTAAAATGGGATCATTGGTCAGGCATGGGATTTGAGCACAAGTGGGCTTCAACAGCTGTAGAGCCCACTCGAAATAGTGGGGCCCAGAAAGCAGCAAGTTGGGGAGTGCAACAGATTGGATCGGCCTGGGAAGAAAGAGATGCAACAGTGGAAGGTCGGGGTCAGCAGATTCAAGATCCAGAGAGTGAGCAATTTGTGCAGTCAGATGTGTTCAGTCTGCTGGTAACTGCTATGGTACCTTGTGCAGTTATGATTTCATTAAAGGAGGATTTAATTAAAGTTTCATATTTTTAATTCATTTAGCAAATACCCTGTTAATGAGTAACTGTATCATGAAGTCCGGTTTAATTATTTAATTTAAGTCAACAATTTATCTGTGCATATAATAATTTGTAATAATTTGAAAGGTTGGGTGTGTTGCTGCTGATGCAAAAATGCCTGTCTTTTCCTATGGACATATCATCGCTATAACATTAATACAAAACCAAAATACTGCAGATGCTGAAAATCTGAAATGAAAACAGAAAATGCTGGAAATACTCAGCAGGTCAGGCAGCATCTGTGGAGAGAGAAACAGTTAATGTTTCAGGTTCTGAAGAAAGGTCATCGACCTGAAACGTTAACTCTGTTTCTCTCTCCACAGATGCTGCCTGACCTGCTGAGTGTTTCCAGCATTTTCTGTTTTTACCTCTAACATTCTTCCCCCTCCCCATGCTGTGTGCCAACTTAGACTGCAAAAGGGTGGTGTTCTAGAGGGTAGAAAGTTAACCGTGACCAACTATCTGTAGGTGAGTCAGTCACACACCCTGTCAGCTAATTTTAAATTGTGATGGTAAAAATTTAAAAAACAATTGTGTTCGCCACTTTTCGATAATTCCCATTAATACGTGTTAGGAATAATAGCCGTGGCTCAGTGGGTAGCACCCTCGCCTCTGAGTCAGAAGGTTGTGGGTTCAATTCCCACTCCAGAGATTTAAGCACAAAATCTAGACTGACACTGCAGTGCAGTTCTGAGGGAGTGCTGCACTGACGTAGGTGCCGTCTTTCAGATGAATCGTTAAATCGAGGACCTGTCTGCCCTCTCAGGTGGACTTTAAAGAGCCTGTGGCACTATTTTGAAGAAGAGCAGGGGAGTTCTCATGATGTGTCCAAAATTTATCCCTAACCAACATCACTAAAATACACTATCAAGTCATTGCTGTTTGTGTGCAAATTGGCCACCACATTTCTCTACATTACAACAGTGACTACACTTCCAAAAGTACTTCATTGGCTGTGAAGTGTTTCGGGACGTCTTTTTTTATAATTCGATTATGTGATGTGGGCGTCGCTGGCAAGGCCAGCATTTATTGCCCATCCCTAATTGCCCATGAGCCGCCGCCTTGAACCGCTGCAGTCCGTGTGGTGAAGGTACTCCCACAGTGCTGTTAGGGAGGGAGTTCCAGGATTTTGACCCAGCGACGATGAAGGAACGGCCGATATATTTCTAAGTCAGGATGGTGTGTGACTTGGAGGGGAACTTGGAGGTGGTGGTGTTCCCATGTTCCTGCTGCCCTTGTGGAAGAGGTCGCGGGTTTGGGAGGTGCTGCCGAAGAAGCCTTGGCGAGTTGCTGCAGTGCATCTTGTAGATGGTACACACTGCAGCCACGGTGCGCCGGTGGTGGAGGGAGTGAATGTCCTGAGGTTGTGAAAGGCGCTGTATAAATGCAAATCTTTTCTTTTGGCAAACGAGACAGAAGCCTGTAAGGCTTCCATGTCATACGAGTTTGGGTAGTTGCAGTCCTGTACCTACCAGTTTACAGCAAAAAACTGGCCATAGTTCAACACTAAATTCTTGTCATTGTTTGAGTCTTTTGCTGTCTACAACTCTTCACCAATGTTAACTCTAATTTTTTTGTGCACGGTCCCTTTAAATTTGCTGCGCATGCACGGCCTCTTCCAGCAACAACAGCCTGCGCGGGAACTCCCGATTGCTGCGTGGTCACGCACCTTTGAGGGAATATCGCTCTCCACTATACCCTGTATTAACGGGGAGTAACTACAAGGTGCATATGAGTGACAACTGAAAAAGATGAGAGATATAATTAGTATTCTGTGGAAAAGAGAAAAAAAATGTACCAAATGTAGAATTTTGATTCCAATTATAGGGCACATTTTCCATGAAGAAAGGGATAAAAATAAACAATTTGCTGGCAGTTAAGCAAGAAACTGCATATGTTCTGAATAATGTGCTCAGAAAGTCAGCATTGAGCCAATCTTCGCTCCCTAGTTTAATTCTATCTTCCCGCTCCCCCCCTCATCACCACAGAAACCTTCACCTCGTAGCTTGATTTCTTTTCATGCTTCCCTAGTTGGCCTCGGTGCCCCAACCCTCCACAAGCTGCGCTCATCCAAAATATTGCAGCCAGCATCGTCACTCGCACCCTCATCACCTTTATGCTCTCCAAGCCCCCTGTGGCCCAGAGAGTTGACTTCAGAATTCTTCTTGCTTTCAGATCCTTTCATTGCCTCACTGTACGCTATCTTAGTGACCTGCCCCTACCTTACATCCCTGCACGCACTGTCTGCTCCTGTAACGCTCTGTTTCTCAGCTTTTCCCTTGCTCTCTCCACTCTACCATCGGTGGTCTTGAATTTAGCAAATACACTCCCACTCAGCTCCCTCCACACCATCAAAAACCTCCTCAAAACCTTGCTTCTGGTCCCACCGCCCCAACCTTCTCCATTTGTCCCTTTTGGCCACCTGCTGGATGTCCATTGTTTGCTCCTCAATGTGAAGCACGTTAAGGCATCTTCCTGCACGTGAAGGGCGCTACAGGAGTGCATTGTGTTTCTTATATTGCAGGGTGTGTCATGGTCTGGATCTCTGGCATGCTTCATCATTCTCTGTTCCGTTCATGATGTTCAATATGACAGTGCATTCTTAAAGAGGAAGCCTAGATACTTCCATTAATATAAATTATGGTATCAGTTCAAGAGCTGGAAATTTGCAAAACTGGTTTTGGCTTTCAGTTGTTTTGCACTCTGCAAACACAGAATTTACAGGGGTGTGAATTAGAGAGAGTCCGGTGGCATAGTTACGTACCCATGAGCAGTAATACCCATGGGCAGTGATACCCACGGGCAGGGATACCCACGAGCGGATGCCATTGTTTTAGTGCAATGGTTGGGGCCGGGGAGGGGGACGCTGACATTGTCTGAAGTTGTTGCTGTGTTGGTCACGATTTGTTTGATGCCAGGAGTGGGAAAGGCTGCTTATGCACGAAACTGTGCTTTGGGATTTAAAAATTGAGCTGGTAGCTCAGGATTTACGTTAAAAATGTGTTTATTCGATACACTATGGGCCATTGACATTTTTAAGATCCATCTGGTCAGTACTTGTGTTGTGCAAGAGCAAGACACATTTTACTGCAGTATATTCACGTAAAAGAGGAGTCTCTTTTGTTTCAGATCTCTGGGTATTAAAATGTGAGCACATTTTTCCATTCACTGATGGTATTAACAGAGTAAATGGGGACACTGGCGGCTATCTGACCAGTTTAGGAAGTGCCAGTTCATTTGGTTTTTGCAGCACTCACTGTTCTGGTACACCAGCTGCCACTCAGCAAGAGAAAGCCCTGATGAGTTTTCATCAAAATGACAGGCAAGAATCTGGTGCTGCTTCATCCAAAACAGCAGGAATTATGACTGTGCATCGAATCAACAAGGTCATTGACACAGTGTAATAACAGTCCTTCGCTGTTTGCCAAATATATGAGTGACTACAGGCTTGGTTTATTGTTTTTGTAGCTTTTGAAAAGACACGCACACCGAGACACGCACCTACACACACACACACGCCTCCATGTTAACTTTGTTCTGCACGTTTCTTGTTTCCCGATGACCTTGCAGTCATTACTAGCCTGATATATGTTTCTAATAATGCTGCACAGTGTGTCGAGGATAGTTCTGGTACATCGTATAGGCATACCAGATTAATGGTGCAATTAATGTAACAGACAATATGTAAATTACAAATGTATGTGAAAAGAAAAGACAGGCTCATCAACGCTCACCCAATCTCATGCTCTGCCCTCCCAAACATTAGTAACGCTACTTTTTGGGGAGACAACAGAGAACAGAAAATAAACACCTGTGGACAATTTCTGGAAACACTGGGAAATTGTCCCGAATGTCACAAGGCAATCTGGTAAACTCCAGGAGGCCATGGTTGCCCATGACTAGGGCTGCCAACCCTCCATGATTGTCCTGGAGTTAAAAATTAATCTCCTGGACACTGCTGCGAGCAAACTCGGGAGAAAAATCAGAGAGGAATTTTTTTTAAAGGTTTTTTTCATTTTCTTTGAACACTTTTGTTTATTAGTTATAAAAGATATTGGAGATGATTTGAAAAAAAAGGCTGTCTGACTGTGTGGGGAGGCTGGAGGAGGGAGATCAAGTGATGAAACCTCCAGGAATATGTCCAACCAGAGTTGGCAACCCGACCCATGACACATCACTCGCTGAGCCCAACTAACCCCAACACCCCGATCAATGTTCCCTCGAAACTGCGCGCAGGCCGCTCACCAGCTTTCCCATTGTAGGTACCGGGCAGGCGCTGAAATTTAAAGGGACCGCGCAGTAAAAGAAACGGGCCGCCCAGAACAAAGTGCAGCTTACAGGGAACATTGCCTCTGATACGCCCTAGTGACTTTGTCAAGTATCTTCTTAAAGGGCACGAGAGTAGGTGAGCCCAAAGGTGACCCGCGAGCTCCTCGAATCCAACGAGCGAAGCTCCTGCTGCTTCTTATTGCCAACAAAGGCAGACGTCGATGACGAAGTCCAACACCGCCTTCAGTGTGCCAGTGCAGCCTTCGGTCGCCTGAGGAAGAGAGTGTTTGAAGACCAGGACCTCAAACCCGGCACTAAGCTCATGGTCTACAGAGCAGTAGTGATACCCGCCCTCCTGTATGCTTCAGAGACATGGACCATGTACAGCAGGCACCTCAAAGCACTGGAGAGGTACCACCAACGCTGCCTCCGCAAGATCCTGCAAATCCATTTGCAGGATAGGCGCACCAACGTCAGTGTTCTCGCTCAGGCCAACATCCCCAGCATCGAAGTTTTGACCATGCTCGATCAGCTCCGATGGACGGGCCACATTGTTCGCATGCCCGATACGAGACTCCCAAAACAAGCGCTCTACTCGGAGCTCCGACACGGCAAGAGAGCCCAGGTGGGCAGAGGAAATGCTTCAAGGGCACCCTCAAAGCCTCCTTGAAAAAGTGCAACATCCCCACTGACAGCTGGGAATCCCTGGCCCAAGACCGCACAAAGTGGAGGAGAAGCATCCGGGAAGGCGCCGAACACCTCGAGTCTCTTCGCCGGGAGCAAGCGGAAGCCAAGCGCAAACAACGGAAGGAGCGCACGTCAACCCAAGCACCCCACCCACTCGCCCCTTCAAACACCGTCTGCTCCACCAGTGACAGAGACTGTAGGTCCCGCATTGGACTCATCAGTCACCCGAGAACTCATTTTTAGTGTGGAAGCAAGTCATCCTCGGTTCCGAGGGACTGCCTAAGAAGAGGAGAAGGTTCTTATCATCTGCAAATCCGACTTCGGCAGCATTGGACATCAGGGCAGAGTGCTTCAGCTGCAGTTGCAGCAGGGAGCTGGTTTAACTCGGAGGAGGCTGGTGGAAAATGCCGCTGGAGCTAATCTGCTTGCTAGGTGCCGGTCAAAAAAAACTTTAGAATCAGTCTCCGAGCACTCAATAAGCTTACGTGCCACTTTTTAACAAGAAGTTGAATTTATTTTTTTCTAATTTAAACCAGTTGAACAGAGGCCACCATCTATAGCTACTCTACAGCTGGCGTTGGAGCCCCGCCCCATTCCTTCTCTGTCCAGACACACTGCCTGGTGGAGGCCGGGGAGCCCACCAAAATTACATGGTGTCAGCATTGGCTCAGTGCTAGCACTCTCGCCTCTGAGTCAGCAGGTTGTGGGTTCAAGTCCTACCCCCGAGACTTGAGCACACGATCCAGGCTGACACTCCAGTGCAGGAGTGAGGGAGTGCTGCATTGTCAGAGGTGCCGCCTTTCAGATGAAGCGTTAAACTGAGGCTCCGTCTACCCTCACAGGCGGACGTAAAAGATTCCATGGCACTATTCGAAGAAGAGCAGGGGAATTTTCCCAGTGCCCTGGCCAAATATTTATCCTCAAACAATTGCTGTTTATGGGACCTTGCTGTGCGCAAATTGACTGCTGCGTTTTCTACAGTCCAACGGTGACTGCACTTAAAGTCTGTTATTGGCTATAAAATGCTTTGGGATGACTTGAAAATGCGCTTTATAAATGCAAGTTCTTTCTTTCTTATAAATAAGGCAGGAATAGGCGCCGGGGTCAGTGGTGCAGCTGTGTGGTAGGAATGACTCCCGCTCTGCTGGCATAGCGGCTGAGCGGAAAATCTCTTCAAAATTCCCTGACCTCAAGGAGTGGGAAAAAAAAGCTGCTTCTTAATCAGTCGAAAACCATCAAGCAGCCTTTTCCAGTCCTGCAGTCCCGGGAACTGTAAAGAGAAAAGGCTTCCAAGTTCTCAGGTTTTGGAGGAGGGGGCAAAAGGAGGAATGGGGGCTTTTTATTTTCATGTGTGAGGGGTGTCACTCTGCATACATGGGGGTGTCTCTTTTTTGTGTGTGTGGGCTTGAAGGTCTCACTTCTGGGGTCTCACTTTTGTGTGTGTGTGTGGGCAACCTGTTTTTTTGTGTAGAGGTCTTGCTTTTTATGTATCTGGTGATCTCCCTTTTTATATATGGCTTTTTTATATGAAGGCCTTGTTTTTTTGTGTGTGTGTGGAAGATGGATTTATTACACAATTATATGCGGCTGACTCACTGGTTTTGGCCCCCAGTTTCAAAAGGTTGTATATCTTTGTGGTCGAGTACCCATGCTCAGCAGGGCCAGTGGTGACCTGTTTCAGAGGGCAACAGCACTCAACACTTGGCCTACAACCTGACTCTTCGGTTTTAATATTTAACAAGTATTTGTGCCTTTCAGTCCTACTGATATTATCCATTTGAAATATCCTATCCAAATTTACAACACCAAACCAGAATCTACTACAGCCAATTCTTTCTTCATTTCAAACAGACCTCACTTGTATTCCCCTGAGCCCGAGCATCTCCACAGTGAGTAGCTCTAACTTTCTAAGCCTATCTTAGTATCTAGGAGATTTAGATTTAGGTATCCTCTCTGTTGAGCTCCTCTTCACCCTCAATATCCATCACCAAATGTGAGGACCAAAACTGGATACAACACTCCAGGTGCAAATAAACCACAGCCAGTTCTAACTCTTAGGGCTGGATTTTGCCAATGGGGGGAGCTTTTGGAGGCGGGACTCCCACTTGTCGGGTTTTAGTCCTGCCTCCATCGACTTCTGACCAACCCATGCTATTTTCCCTTGATTGACCTTGTTAAGCCCGCCCAGCGGGCTTAACAGGCCAATTAAGGGGAAGCCGGTTACAGAAAACGTCAGCGTATGACGTTTCATCTGTCAAAAATTTTTGACCGATGAATTGTCATTGTTTGACAGCTCTGTGAAGCTGTCAAACACTGACATTCTGGGCTGGATTTTGATACTGGGGACATGATGGAGGCGGGACTCCCACTTTTTGGGTTGTAGTCCCGCCTCCAGCGACTTGTGGCCAACCCACTGCATTTTCACTTGATTGACCTTGTTGAGCCCGCTCAGCAGGCCAATTAAGGGCCACCCGGCAATAGGTGACGTCACAGATTGACATTTCATCTGTCAAGAGCTTTTGACAGATGAAATATCAGCGTTTGACAGCTCTGTGAAGCTGTCAAACACTGACAATCTGTCTTCTAACTTGAGTCCTTCCTCTCAGGCTGAGTTAGAAATCATTCCACCACAGAAAACAGAGGCTGCAGTTTTTGACAGCTCCACGGCCATTCTGCTTTCTGTGCCAGTGAGATTTCTGACTCCCGAGACCTGAAGAGCTGACACCTGCAGGAGGAAGTTAAGGTAAGTAAAACTTTTCCCCCCCACTTTACACTTACCTTACACACTTACCTCTGCACACATGCACCCATCACTCACCTGCCCACCGGACATATCGACCCCTGCAGACCCACGGTCCGCCTCGCTAACTTGGCGTGGTTGGGACCTGCCGGAGAGCCCACATTTCATGCATCAAAATAGGGATTAGGCAAAAAACTGCCTGTTAACTACCTGTTAACAGGCAGTTTATTGCCACTAATCCCCTTCCCGCCTCTGGGAGGCGGGTCCCAGCACAGGTCGCGCACCCGCCTCCAGCGAAACTGGCATGGAGGCGGGATGGGTTCGGGACCCCCGAATCTGCAACTTTAACCTCCCACACGCCTCCAAACCCGCCTCCACGGGTCAATGAAAATCCAGCCCTCTATGTTGTTTGATGAATTCTTGTACTCAAGACTCATCAAACCTCTTTTGTGAGCAGAAATTAGATGGTTGTTGCATCGGAGAATGCAGCAGCCATCTGTCATCTCTGCCGGTGAGATGCGAGACTCTCCGCATACCCAACGTTTGAAGCCTGCAGGAAGAAACAAAGGTAAGTAAACATTTTCTATCACTTTCCACTCACCTCACATACTTACCTCTCCACACTTGCACCCATCACTTATCTTCACAGCGCACTTTTGCAGCCCGCAGACCCACTGCTCGCCTCGCTGACCCTGGCGGGGTTTGCAGCCTTTGGGAAGCCCACACTTGTGTGGGTAACATGGGGATAATCCTCTTATCTGCTTGTTAACTACCTGTTAACAGGCAGATAAGTGGCACTAATCCCCTTCCTGCCTCCAAGGAGACGGGACCCGGCGCGGGACGGCTACCTGCCAAGATGACACGGAGGCGGGTTGGGGGCGGGATGGGCACCCGCCCCCAGATTCTGCCATTTTCCTGGCAGTCCTGCCTCCATACCCGCCTCCCCAGGGCTGGCAAGATCGCGCCCTTAATTTGCCGCTCTTAGTTTTGTATTTTATTGACCAAACAATGCTTCCATAGAATCTATTTACTTTCACTATAGTGACCTCACATTGTTTCTGCACCTTCAGTGACTGGTCAGTGACTACCATGAGTCCCTTTCTTGCTTTATTACTTCTAATGGGCACCAATACATGGGATCAAGATGCCTTGAGTTGCCTGACCCTATGAACATAACAAAGCACTTCTCCTATATTAAATTACATTTGCCGCTTATGAGCTCATTCACTTAACTTATCAAATTAGCTTGAACCAGTCTCCTCCTCATTGCCAATCCTTGCATACATTTTCATTTCATATCTGTAAATTTTATAATGCTGTCAAAAATTATTAATAAAAATAATGAACCATAAAAGACCCAGCACAGAGCCCTGGGAAATCCACACATCTGAATCCATTCCCTTAATAACCACTCTCTTTACGCAATTTGAACAAACACCTGCCATTTCTCCAATAATACATAACATCGCACTTTTTTTTCCACCTTAAGACTGCGCTTGACTCCCCGTGCGCAAAGTCATGGGAAACAGACCAGCAGATACATAATAAAAGTCTTGCATGTTGAACACAATGTCAATCACACATTGGAATTAGGCAAGTTTCTGTGTTACACTTGCCAGGGATTAGCTGAAACTATGTATTCATAAAAAGAGTAACAAGTCACAACTGAAGAGGTAGGGAATGTACAAATCAAACTTGAGGTAAGTAGATCATAAAGTTAGCAATGAGGAACGACTAAGGGCATAGGAAAATAACGAATTAAACGCGAGCAGTCAGCAACATCTCGTAACAAAAACAAGCGAGGGGAATCCAATCAAATTGCTTCCATTTCCTTTTTAAATCCTTGAACTGCCATCAAAGACTTACTGACATGAATCTTGTCATTCATGTGGAAATGACTTATGAAATAATACTGGGCGGCCTGCTGGTGGCGCTGTCCAGGGAGAGTATAAATACTCGGGCACGGGCCCAGCTTGCTCAGGACATTCTTTAACAGGAACGAGTGAAGGACACAACTAGATTTCCATGTTGAAAAACAGTTGATTAAAGCTTTGTTTAACGCTTAGACCAAGTGCCTAGTAGTTTTCTTACGTCACTTACTACTGGAAGTTGTAACATCATAAAGACAGGAATGATAAAGCTTATACGAAAATGCTTAAACTTACCGATACAGTAGCATTTTCTGTGTTCAGACGAGGTTTTCCCGTCACAGGCTTGTGCTTATCTCTGGAGCCTGAGCCTTCAGTTCATGGGGCTTCCCAGTCCTATCCCTGTTAGCGGAAGAGATTCAGTAAAGTGGCAGACTACAGCTCCCAGTGTGCTCACAACTCCCAGAATTATTTTTTTTTTTACGATTGACTAAGTATTCATAACGTGGCAAACTTATTGTTTTTAAACCCCACCTCCACATTCTCCATTCAGCTTTATTCATGGAAATTACTAAGGGCTAAAACCCGCTCAGAGAAACCATTTTGGTAGCAGTGAAAGTAACCAGATTTTTTTTGCAATAAAATATCAAAATAAATGCTTTAATTCTTTTTGAGGTAACTTTGTTAGGGGGAAAAAAAAGCCCATGGAGGTTAACTTACTGTTTATTTAGCAAGTACAGCATGGCATGTGTAAGAAATCAACCATTGCAGTTTAAAATTGTTTGATTTTTTTTTAATGTTATAATGTTTTCTAAACTGTCACAATAGCTGCATTTCTTTGTTTTTCAGCTCTTAGATGACCATAAATAAATCAGCAAAAAATACCCTCAATATATTAACAGCCTATATTCTGTACTGTGCTGTTCAAGTTAGGAGGGAGGTTCTGAATAAAAATCATGAATGTAAATCTTTATTTAAGCAGTATCTTTAAGTAATGCAAAGTACTGTTGCAGAGAAATTTGGCCCAGGAGGAAACATGTCAACTAGTTTAGTCTTATAAATTATTATTTGTTGGGCCTTTTTATCCCAAACCCACATCCCTAAATCAATTCACAGTAAAGGTACAGAGCTACAATAGCAAAATACTGCAGATGCTGGAAATCTGCAATAACAACAGAAAATGCTGGAAACACTCAGCAGGCCAGGCAGCATCCGTGGAGAGAGAAACAGAGTTAACGTTTCAGGTCTGGGACCCTTCGTCAGAACTGGAAAAAGTTAGAGATGTAACAGGTGCAGAGGCAGGAGGGGAGGAAGGAAGGAACTAAAGGGACGGTCTGTGCTAGGGTGGAAGGCAGGAGAGGTTAAATATTGCAAATGGGGATGGCCGAATAATCAACAGCTGTCGCCTGAAAAAAAGGGGGCAGGGGTTATAGTACAGAGCTGCTCTCCCATGTTACATGCAGACGTTGATTTATTCACGTGAAGGGCGCAAATTTATTTATTATCTATCTGCAGTGGGTAAGGGAAATGTTGGTGTCTGGAGAATACATTTTAAAAAAAAAAGCATTTTATTATGTCTGAGGGGATCCCTTACAAACAAGACGTCTTGCCAATTCCATTCAATGGAGATGTGAACTACTCTCCCACCCCCCTTCACAACAGCATCATTTCTGAGGCACCGTGAGCAATGGCACTCACTGGGCATCTGCTCGTAATTAAACATCCCTTACACTTACTGTTTTTTCATTATCCCTCCTCTCCATGCCATCTGCACCTTTCTCGTACTATTTTTAGTTATTTTAACTGCTTTGACATTTTCGCTTCCTGAACAATGCAAAGCATTATTTTTTTTTATTAAAGCTTACTTCGCCAAGAGCTTCCTTTACTCAACCGGTGGAAGTATAGCCCTATTAACCTGTCATCATCAGGCTAATGCCACCGATTCCTGTAAAGTAAGCTGCTCCCCACGTTTGCACTCAATTCAGTCTCCATACAGCAGGGCCAAGCTGGAGATCAAGACCCAGCTGACCGCTTTGAAGTGGGGTGGGGGGACGGGGGCAGTGGCATGTAGATGTTATCTCTGTTGCTTGTCATCTTGCTAACTGCGTTTCTAAATGCATTTCGCCATTACTATTTTGAGTATGTGATTCAGAAGAGAATAATGTGTTGATTACTGAGTACAATGAAACTGAGCAATGAGGTCATTTATTTATTTGAAAGTAGTGTAATTTTGCCTCGACAGTAACCTTCTAAGTAAATGGAGGATATTGTTTGGTTACTGGGCTTCTGCGTGCAGCCAGAGAATAACTTGATTGTACACAGAATTGAATGTAAAATGCTAGTTTTATCTCCCCTACCCCCTCACGAGCCTTGAATGGTTTTAACGTGGTTTTTCATTTCTTTAAATTAAAGCATCATTGCAATTGTTCTTCCAAAAATCTTGCTACTGTAAACATTCCCCTTGGTCCTGCTTGAAACTGCAGAGGAGCTCAAGCCAATCTAAAATTAACCCCCTGATAACTACTCATTACGAAGTGGCAAAAATAAATCAATTTGACGGCCTTTCAGGGCTCCCGCATCCTGGTCAGTTTAAAACCAAAGTATTCCTACGTGGTCCTTGAAGTATCTTCCTGGGTTTGGCAAAAGGCTAAGGGCAGCCAAATGAAGTGGAAAGATGTTTCAGTTGTGCTTATGACTTACTGAATGAATAATGAAGTGCCACCTGGTTCCAATGGCGGCATGCACGTGATTGGCTGGTTGCTATATCTGCCTCTCTCTCCCTCTGATCGAGGAGGGAGGCAGAAGCAAGTGGGGTGAGAGATGTGCAAGAGCAGTGATCATAAGAGAAATAAAGGGGCGGGGAAAACTGGGCTTAAATCCAGCCCAGACTCATGGGTGAAAGCCTTCTCCGTTTGTTGAGTGTAAAGGCTCTCTCTCAAATGGGTTTAGGACAATCTCAAATGAACTTCTTGTGACCTCCGATCACCCTGCCCACAAATTGGCAATACACTAATGGCACATATTTGAGTGCTTAAAGGTGAAACAGCAGGAGCTGTACAAGTTAACAAGAAAAATTAAGATCACAATGTTTTTTTTTCATTTTGATCTGCTTATTTCTTGGCGTCTGTTTCTAAACCCACCTCTCGTCGTACTCGGGTCTATTTTTATCATGAGATAGATGGAATCTGTCACTGTCTCTGGCCACCTCCTGTGAACAACTTGATCTCGTACAAAATATAAAGGTTTGCTGCACTCGAATAACCATCTCCACAGTGGTCATTTTAAATTCCAGGAGACCTGGGTTCTGATATATTTAGGGAGTGGGGGAGAGTGTTTGTGAAGCGGGGGGGGGGCGGAGTGGGGGGGGGGGATCCCGGGAACACAGAGGTCTTGCTGAATTTAACAGCATCACTCATTATCATTTTTTAAACTTTGTTTCCCGCCTGGCTGCCGGCCTGATTGACGGTCCCTGGCAACCAGAAAAGATCGGGGTTTGGTAGGGGGTGTTGGACCAGCAATCAGGAGGGAGGGCAGACCAGGAGAGATCACGGGGCAGAAGAGAGGGGGGTGTCGGACTGCCAGTTGAGAGCGAGGGGGGGGGGACTGGGAGAGATCATGGGGCAGAAGAGAGGGGGTGGGGGGGTGTCGGACTGCCAGTTGAGAGTGAGGGGAGGGGGGGGGGATACCGGGAGAGATCACGGGGCAGCAGGCAGGGTTCTCGGTCCCACAATCGGGAGGGAGGGGGGCTGGGAAACATTGCAGGGGAGAAGGGAGGTCTCAGACCACCAATCGGGTGGGTGGGGGGACTGGGAGAGTTTACTGGGCAGAGGCGGGGGGGGTGGGTGGGGGGGTGTTTCTCAGACCAGCAGTCGGGAGGGAAGCAGACCGGGAAAGAGTGCAGGGCAGAAGGGAGGTGTTGGACCAGCAATCGATAGGGAGGGAGGGCCGGGGGAGACCACGGGGCAGAAGAGTGGGATCTCGGCCTGCCAATCAGGAGGGAGGGGGGGCTGGGGGAAATCGTGAGTTGCTGGGGGGTGGCGAGCAGCCGATTGTGGCAGACCATTCGCGCCTCGAGCGGGACACAGACACGCCACGCAACCCGCCGCCGTAAAAATGGCGGCAGGCGCGTAGGCGGCGGGTTGGGATCGCATTACACGATACTTTATTTTTAACCCCCGACCCTATGACGGTCGGGAGGGGGGGGTCAAAATTACCCCCATGCTTTTTTTGTGGTCTGGGGAGGCCCTTTTATGTCACAGCGTGTATCTGTTGCATATAAGCAGAGTATTGCTGAATGTAGGGCAGGTTAGGATACTTTCGGTGAAATGGCACGGATGCGTGTGCAACTGAACGCCAACAACATTTTAACGTAGTAAAATGTCCCCATGGCTCTTCACGGGAGCGTTATGAAACAAAATTTGCAGACTTTCCAGAGATGGGGACAAGCGCTGTGAACCTGGCAGAATTCAATTGCGCCATAATTTTGAAATTTAATGATCAGTTTCATCCCTTTTTCTTTCCTCCTCTTATGACGTTGCCGAATCATGGTGGGATGTGGTGGTACCTGCATTGGCAACCTGTCGCAGTTACTCACCGTGTTCCTATATAAGAGCCTTAGGCAGTGAGGGCCAGCATACTATTTGATTTAGATGGGGTTTCACAGCCCAGCCTGATCCTGTCCTCACTCGACATCTACACTTCTCACCAGGGTCACTGAATAATCTCTCAAAGGGTAGTGGACAATTGGAGCTTTCAAGACTGAGATCGCGGGATTTTTGTTAGTTAAGGGTATCAAGGGATATGGAGCAAAGGCAAGTAAATGGAGTTGAGGTGCACATCAGCCACGATCTAATTGAATGGCGGAGCAGGCTCGAGTGGCTGAATGGCCGACTCCTGTTCCTGTGTTCCTACCGTCAGCAACAGGAAAACCCCAAGTTGCATTTCCATCCCTTGGTCTCTTGGTCAGCAGCATAAAGGCCAGATGTAGCAGCCCTTCTGGCTTGTCTGAGATCAACCGACTGGGCACAGGCCAAGTATCAAAACTGAGACCTTCCTGCTCAGTCTGCATTGATTCCGTAGTCAGCACCGGCCTTACTGAGGCATTGGAGGAAATTGATATGTCCTGCGATATTTGTAAGTTACCCAGTTTGCCTTAATTGACATAGTTGTGGGATCACATTACAGAACGTGATGTGCCACCTAATTAATAAATGTGAGAAGTTGCACAACACCAGGTTATAGTCCAACAGCTTTATTTGAAATCACAAGCTTTCGGAGCGCTGCTCCTTGACTTCACCTGACGAAGGAGCAGTGCTGGGAAAGCTTGTAATTTCAAATAAAGCTGTTGGACTATAACCTGGTGTTGTGCGACTTCTCACATTTGTCCACCCCAGTCCAACACCGGCATCTCCGCATCATCTCTAATTAATAGTTGTGCCCCGTGGTTCTTAAAGCTGCAGCGCCTCTCACTCTTGCCAAATAAATAATTCTCACCCCTCGTCCACTATAGTGACATCTGAAGAACCCAATCTGAGTTACTCAGATATCGTTCTTTCAAGCTCACATGTTGAAGTTTTGATGGCAGAGGTTGATCTTGATTATTTTTGTGCACCAGCTGGTCCCTGCTTCACACTCTTAGGCCGGGATCTTACCTGAGGAGGCGCGTTGGGAGCAGGACTGTTGGTTTCCAGGTTCTAGTCCCGCCCCCAGCGATGTCTGACGACCTGACGCTATTTTCCCTTGACTGGCCTTGTTAAGCCCGCCCTCTGGGCTTGCCGGCCAATTAAGGGAAAGCCGGTGTCAGATGACGTCAGTGCATGACGCTTCATCTGCCGGTTTTGTTCAAGGGACAGGCACCAGAATTTTTTGACAGATGAATTGTCAGTGTTTGACAGCATTGAGGTGCTGTCAAACACTGACAATCACTGTCCAAAGGTGAACCCTTGTACCCAGGCTCACCAATGACTCTCTCCTTTAGGAGAAAACAGATGGCAGCTGCATTTGAGATTGCAGAAGCCATCTGTCAATTCTGCCAATCAGATGAGGCTTCACAGAAACATCAAATCTTGTCACCTGCAGATACATATAAACAGAATAAAAATATTTCTCACTACATTCTCTCACCTGTCATAAGAACATAAGAACATAAGAAATAGGAGCAGGAGTAGGCCAATCGGCCCCTCGAGCCTGCTCCGCCATTCAATAAGATCATGGCTGATCTGATCCTAACCGCCAATCTACTATCTATCACAGAACCATCTCCTGCATCTAACAGAATTGCACACACAAAATAGGAGCAGAATCAGGCTACACAGTCCCTGGGCCCGCTCCACTACCCACAGGGCCATGACCGATCCGAACCTAGACTCATGTCCAAATTCCTGCCCGCTCCCCGTAACCCTTAATGCCCTTTACTTCTAGGAAACTGTCTATTTCTGTTTTAAATTTAATTAATGTTGTAGCTTCTACAGCTTTTTGTGGCAGCATATTCCACGGACCTACCACCCTCTGAGTGAAGTAGTTCCTCCTCATCTCAGTTTTGAAAGAGCAGCCCCTTATTCTAAGACTATGTCCCCTAGTTCTCGTCTCACCCGTCATCGGGAACATCCTCCCCGCATCCACCCGATCCAACCCCTTCACAATCTTATATGTTTCAATAAGATCGCCTCTCATTCTTCTGAACTCCAATGAGTAGAGTCCCAATCTACCCAACCTCTCCTCATATGACCACCCCCTCATCCCCGGGATTAACCGAGTGAACCTTTTTTGCACTGCCTCGAGAGCAAGGATGTCTTTCCTTAAGTAAGGACACCAAAACTGTATGCAGTATTCCAGGTGCGGTCTCACCAATACCTTGTACAACTGAAGCAATACCTCCCTATTTTTATATTCTATCCCCCTAGCAATGAAAGCCAACATTCCATTTGCCTTCTTAATCACTTGCTGCACCTGCATACTAACCTTTTGAGTTTCGTGCACCAGGACCCCCAGATCCCTTTGCACTTCAGTACTCTCCAGTTTCTTGCCATTAAGATAATAAATTGCTCTAGGATTTTTCCTGCCAAAGTGCATCACCTCACACTTTCCAGTGTTGTATTCCATCTGCCAAATCTCTGCCCACTTACTTAGCCTGTCTATGTCCCCTTGCAGGTTTTTTATGTCCTCCTCACTCACTACTTTCCCTCCCATCTTAGTATCATCTGCAAATTTTGATATGTTACACTTGGTCCCTTCCTCCAAATCGTTAATATAGATTGTAAAGAGTTGGGGACCCAGCACTGACCCCTGTGGAACACCACTAGTTACTGATTGCCAGTCTGAGAATGAACCATTTATCCCAACTCTTTGCTTTCTGTTAGATAGCCAATCCTCTATCCATGCCAGAATATTACCCCCAATCCCGTGATTTTTTACCTTAAGCAATAATCTTTTGTGTGGCACCTTGTCAAATGCCTTTTGGAAGTCTAAATACACTACGTCCACTGGTTCCCCTTTATCCACTCTATATGTTACTTCCTCAAAGAACTCCAGCAAATTTGTCAAACATGACTTCCCCTTCGTAAAACCATGCTGACTTTGTCCTATTAAATTATGATTATCCAAATGTCCTGTTACTGTTTCCTTAATAATGGACTCCAAAATTTTACCTACCACAGATGTTAGGCTAACCGGTCTATAGTTACCAGCCTTCTGTCTACTGCCCTTTTTAAATAAGGGTGTTACATTAGCAGTTTTCCAGTCTGCCGGGACCTTAGCGGAATCCAGGGAGTTTTGAAAAATTATTACCAATGCATCTACAATCCCTACCGCCACTTCCTTCAAGACTCTAGGATGTAAGCCATCAGGTCCAGGTGATTTATCCGCCTTGAGTCCCATTATTTTACCGAGTACCACTTCCTTAGTGATTTTGATCGTGTTTAGCTCCTCTCCCCCTATAGCCCCCTGTTTGTCCAGTGTTGGGATATTCTTAGTGTCTTCTACTGTAAAGACTGTCATACTTACCTGTGCACCATTGCACCCATCACACTACCTCTGCAGCTGTCATTTGCACACTTACACTGCAGCAGACCCACAGCTCACCTCGCTGACACTGGCGGGGTTTCCCACCATCGGGCAGCCCACATCAGCATGCTGAAAATGGGGAAAAGCCTCTTAACTGCCTGTTAACTACCTGTTAACAGGCAGTTAATTGGCTCTAATCCCCTTCCCGGGGACCCGCCTCCTGGGAAGATGGTTCGGAGGTGGGTTGGGAGCGGGGTTGGGACCCGCTCCCAATTTTTCCAGCTGTCCCGCCTCCAAACCCACACCTCAGGGCTGGTTAAAAATCCAGCCCATCGTTTAGCAGGATTTGTGGGTTGGGAAGTGGGTCAGTGGTGTGAACACACAAACTGCACATTTCTGAGATTGGCCTTGGGTGTACAACTTCAAACCCTCAGCAATGCCTTTCTTACCTCCAGGTTCGACTATTCCACTGCTCTTCTGGCCGGCCTCCCATCCTCCGGCCTCCGTAAACTTCAGTTCATCCAAAGCTCTGCTGTCTATATCCTATCCCACATCAAAATTGGTTGTTGGTTCCCCAAATCCCCCCATTCTTATCCTAGAGTTTAAATCCCTTCATGGTCTCACCTCTCCCTGTGTCTAACCTTCTCTCGCCCTATAATCCCTCCCCCGATGTTCCTGTGACTATGGCCTCTTGTGCATTACCCTCCCTTCAGGCCGCACTTGGCAACTGTGCCTCAGCCACCTAGGCCCCATGCTCTGGAATTCCCTCCTTAAACACGCCTGTCTCTCCACCTCCCTCTCTTTCTTTAAGACCCTCCTTGACCAAGCTTTTGGTTCCCCCTCCGAATATTTCCTCCTTTGGCTTTGTGTTCATATTTCTGATGATGTCTCCGTAAATCACCTTGGAACTACATAAATACAAGTTGTTGTTGAATATCTTTATAAAAATCATCTTCTTCTTCTTAGGCAGTCCCTCGGAACCGAGGATGACTTACTTCCACATTAAAAATGAGTTCTCAGGTGACTGATGAGTCCAATGTGGGACCTACAGTCTCTGTCACAGGTGGGGTAGGCGGTGGTTGAAGGGGCAGGTGGGTGGGGTGCTTGGGTTGACGTGCGCTCCTTGCGCTGCTTGCGCTTGGCTTCTGCTTGCTCCCGGCAAAGAGACTCAAGGTGTTCGGCGCCTTCCTGGATGCTTCTCCTCCACTTTGTGCGGTCTTGGGCCAGGGATTCCCAGGTGTCAGTGGGGATGTTGCACTTTTTCAAGGAGGCTTTGAGGGTGTCCTTGAAGCATTTCCTCTGCCCACCTGGGGCTCTCTTGTCGTGTCGGAAAACTGAAAACTTGATCAGTGCAGGGTGTACAGGGGTAACTTTGCGAATAAACAACTTGTGGTTTTCCTGAAGAATAATTTATAAATGCACACGAGTATAAACAACAATCTAATTGAAGGGTTCGGGTGATTTATTCAATGAGTAATGGATTTGTGGGAGTGATTGCAAAGCAGTAATCAGTGAATGGTCTCGGATCAAGATATAGTTTACAACTTGTCCATCAAATGCAGAGATGAGATCACTGTTTTGTAATCACTTCATTACTGTTTTTAATATACTGTAAATATTATGGGGTGTGTGCTCAGACTTAGATTGATGCTGACAGCCAGTGTGCTTCATTTCACTCATGATGATCGCAATGAAGGATTAGTGATTTTAATGTCATTGCAACAAATTTATCCAACGATAATTTGCAGTTGATTCGCAGAAAGTTCGAAGCTCATTAGATAATATAAATGAACTGTTTCACATGAGTGCACTTGTCTGTTGGAGGGCAGCAAGACTCCAGTTATTAATAATAATTTGATCTGTTTCTATCCCAATGGCAAGAAAAATCTTGTATTGTACCAACTAGTGGGTCCAATTTTGCTCGATCCAGCAGCACAAACTCCGATTTGTGTTTTTAACAGAAAATGTAAGCAAAACTCCAGTAGATTGTGCTGGCACAACCAATTAGCACTGCATTAAAGGGTACGGTTTGGAGCTATTAACAGCTTTAAGTACCAAGGCTGAAATTTTTATCCCCATGGCCACTTATTTTCTCCCCATTTTACTTCGCTTCCCAATACCGCTCCTACACGACAAGGCCTTGGACAACGTGGACCACTTTCCATACCTCGGGAGCCTACTGTCAACAAGGGCAGACGTCGACGACGAAGTCCAACATCGCCTTCAGTGTGCGAGTGCAGCCTTCGGTCGCCTGAGGAAGAGTGTGTTTGAAGACCAGGACCTCAAACCCGGCACCAACCTCATGGTCTACAGAGCAGCAGTGATACCCGCCCTGCTGTATGCCTCCGAGACATGGACCATGTACAGCAGGCACCTCAAAGCACTGGAGAGGTACCACCAACGCTGCCTCCGCAAGATCCTGCAAATCCATTGGCAGGATAGGCGCACCAACGTCAGTGTTCTTGCTCAGGCCAACATCCCCAGCATCGAAGTTTTGACCACGCTCGATCAGCTCCGATAGATGGGTCACATCGTTCGCATGCCTGATACGAGACTCCCAAAACAAGCGCACTACTCGGAGCTCCGGCACGGCAAGAGAGCCCCAGGTGGGCAGAGGAAACGCTTCAAGGACACCCTCAAAGCCTCCTTGGAAAAAGTGTAACATCCCCACCGACACCTGGGAATCCCTGGCCCAAGACCGCACAAAGTGGAGGAGAAGCATCCGGGAAGGCGGCGAACACCTCGAGTCTCTTCGCCGGCAGCAAGCAGAAGCCAAGCATAGGCAGCGCAAGGAGCGCACGTCAACCCAAGCACCCCACCCACCCGCCCCTTCAACCACCGTCTGCCCCACCTGTGATAGAGACTGTAGGTCCCGCATTGGACTCATCAGTCACCTGCGAACTCATTTTTAATGTGGAAGCAAGTCATCCTCGGTTCCGAGGGACTGCCTAAGAGAGAGTAATGTGAGAAAACAGGAAGGAGACCTGCACCAGGCCTCTCAATGCTGCTCTGTGATCAAGTACTCAAATACATGAGACTGGCTTGGAGTATCTGGCTGGTTGACTGGTTATCCCTTTCTTTCCCTTCCCTCGCCCAGTGGGTGGAAGCAGTTGGCCTTTCACAAGTGACTCAACCGAGATTGGGAGCTACATTGGGAATCACAAGCGGAAATCCCGTTTCTCCCGCTCCTGTAGAATGGGTATTTGGCTGATATCATTTACACCAGAATTCAGGTGGCACAGGCGCGATGCTGAGACACAAGTCTTAGTATTAAATTTAACTGGACAAGATGTTTGTTTAAATACTTGATGTAGCCCACAGTAGACACTGCTCCTAAACCACTCTATAAAATGGTGGGTGAGGCAGAACACTGCAAGCTCCCTCAATAAAAAAATATATATATATATTGTGAATCCACCAGACAAGTGCATTAAATCACAAGAGCTCAGGGCACAGGATGGTTGCTTTGTACTCGACGCGTATCTGACTTCATTTATTATTCATAGAACCGAGGACATAATGGATTAGCATTGTGAAAACCTATTAAAGTTACCTTCGCCTGTGCCTTCTCACGGTAATTAATCTTGTCACACAGCTAGTTAATTGTGTTGTTTTTCAGGTATTCCGCCTTTGCTTTGGATCATATCCTTCCGCTGTGGACAGTAGACTGGACAATGAAAGTTGGGATGCATTCAGCGCTGGAGAGAAACTTCTGCAGTTAGAGGTAAGAGGGTCTTCAGTTGTCATTGTAGGGGCACAACTGTGGGAGCAAGAAAAGACTTTCCTCCCTCCTTTTGAAGTTGCAGATATCACATACAGTAAAAGATATTAGACAGCAATCTGTAGGAGCCACTGATTCTTTAGGAAGTGCATACTGCTCAGTGTGGTCATCCCAATTTCCCTCATGTTCCTGCGCCATTTTGTGGGAAGCAGTCGGTAACGGGACAGTCGCGAATGGTGCTGGGAATAATGAGTTGTACCTAGCATTTGGTATGAGCACTGTAATCTGGGGGTGGGGGGGATAGTGGACGAGAGGTTGGAGGAATATGTCACTCATAGGACAACCAAACCAGTGCATGTGCAGTTAATGGCTGGGATGCCCATTGTTGGGTATCATTAGCTTGCAATCCTAAAAAAAAAATTGTGAACAAACTCGACCCACCTGGTTTAGTTGAATCGAGTAATGTGGCAGGAAGCTCCCTTCTCAATTGTTGTCATAATAAGAACATAAGACATAGGAGCAGGAGGAGGTCATTTGGCCCCTCGAGCCTGCTCCGCCATTCAATAAGATCATGGCTGATCTGATCTTGGCCTCAACTCCACTTCCCTGCCCGCTCCCCATAACCCTTGATTCCCTTACCTTTCAAAAATCTGTCTATCTCCACCTTATATATATTCAATGACCCAGCCTCCACAGCTCTCTGGAAGAGAATTCCAAAGATTCCCGACCCTCTGAGAGAAGAAATTCCTCCTCATTTCCGATTTAAAAGGGTGCCCCCTTATTCTGAAACTATGCCCCCTAGTTATAGATTCCTCCACGAGGGGAAACATCCTCTCTGCATCTACCCTGTCAAGCCCCTTCAGAATCTTGTATGTTTCAATAAGATCCCCTCTCATTCTTCTAAACTCCAATGAGTATAGGCCCAACCTGCTCAACCTTTCTTCATAAGACAACCCCTTCATCTCCGGAATCAACCTCGTGAACCTTCCATGAACTGCCTCCAATGTAAGTATATCCTTCCTTAAATAAGGAGACCAAAACTGTACGCAGTTTTCCAGGTGTGGTCTCACCAACGCCCTGTACAGTTGTAGCAGGACTTCCCTTGTCAACCAAAATCAGTGCACCACCAAATTACTTTGACGTCTTTCTCCTTGGTGTGCGGTAATACAAGTGCAAAATGACAGCAAGGCTGAGAAGATTACAGGATTATATGATAGAGGTGTTTAAAATTATGAAGGGGTAGGATGGAGTTGATAGAAGCAGATTGTTTCCAATGATTAAGCACATTAGAATGATGGGTCTCGGATATTAGGTTAAATGTAAGAGATTTAGGACAGAGAGCAGGAGAAACGATTTTTACGCAGAGGATTATGAGGCTGTGGATTGCACTCTGTGAACTGGTGATTGAAGCAGAAACATGTCAACATTTAAGAATAGGTTAGATAGGTGGTTGAAGGAATGAGGGAAGATGCGATATGGGAACAGGCTGGGCATATGGGAACAGAAAAACTGCTCTAAAAGAGAATAAACAGCATTACTGGTTGGGTTGAATGGCCTGTTTCCATGATGTAAAGCACCTTGGGATTGTGTTCTATGTCAAAGGCAAGTCGTTGTAATAAAGACTCCAGATTGAATGCTGAAAACGGAGCTCCCCTGCTTCCTCAGTGGGTAAATTCAGATGTAGTGTGGTACTGAGCCAGACAGACCAGGAAGCTGTCGGGGTCAATCTCCAATCTGTGCTAAGTTAGCCAATCTTGGGGTACTACAGTTGTCCTTCGTGCTTCAGGAGCAGGAAGGAGAAACATCAACAAAGGTTCCTGTTCCTAACTGCTGTCCGATGACTCCTGTTGGGAATTACGTATCTGAAAAGGATGAGCTGTCAGGATCAGACTGGGCTGTGTGGTCTACCACAATTGAATAGCTCTAGGTAGGCTCACAAATGAGATGCTATAAGACTACTGGCATCGGTGGAACTGCTTCAGGACACGAGTATGTGCCCTCCGAACACAGAGAGAGAACTTGCACTTATATAGCGCCTTTCACCACCCATTCCATCTTTTGGATGAGACGTTAAACCGAGGCCTTGTCTTCCCTCTCAGGTGGACGTAAAAGATCCCATGCCACTATTTTGAAGAAGAGCGCGGGAGTTCTCCCCGGCGTCCCGGCCAATATTTATCCCTCAACCGTCGCTAAGGCAGATTGTCTGGTCGTAATCTCATTGCTGTTTGTGGGAGCTTGCTGTGCGCAAATTGTCTGCTGCGTGTCCCACATTACAACAGTGACTACACTACAAAAATACTTAATTGGTTGTAAAGCGATTTGGGACGTCCTGAGTTCGTGAAAGGCTCTATATAAATGCAAGTCTTTGTTTGCTGTCCAAGTTGTTTACAGCCAATTAGTACATTTGAAGTTGTAATGTAGGGATTACAGTGATGAAACCAAGGGGGTTATTTTGCCAATGGGGACGTGATGGAGGCGGGACTGCTGCTTGTCGAGTTTTAGTCCCGCCTCCATCGACGTCCGGCCAACCCACGCTATTTTCCCTTGATTGACCTTTTTAAGCCCACCCTGCGGGTTTAGCCGGCCAATTAAGGGAAAGCTGGTGACACACAATGTCAGTGTATGACGTTTCATCTGTCAAATTTTTGACAGATGAATTGTCATCGTTTGACAGCTCTGTGAAGCCGTCAAACACTGACATTCTCTGTCGTTTGGTGAGTCCTTGTACTCAAGACTCACCAAACCTATTTCCTGAGCAGAAATCAGATGGCTGTTGCATCGGAGAATGCAGCAGCCATTCTGTCATCTCTGCCGTGGAGATGCCAGAGCCTCTGGATCCCCAACGATTGAAGCCTGCAGGAAGAAACAAAGGTAAGGAAGCTTTTTCTGAGACTTTTCACTCACCTCACATACTTACCTCTCCACACTTGCACCCATCACTCACCTCCACAGTGCACTTTTCGAACTCTCTGACCCCCGCAGACCCACTGCTCGCCTCGCTGACCCTGGCGGGGTTTCCTGACATCGGGAAGCCCGCACTTGTGTTGGATAAATGGGGGTAATCCTCTTAACTGCCTGTTAACTATCTGTTAACAGGCAATTAAGTGGCTGTAATCCCCTTCCCGCCCCGAGGAGACGGGACCCGGTGCGGGTCGGGTACCCGCCTCCTGGGAAGATGGCACGGAGGCAGGTTGGGGGGCGTTTCGGTACCCGCTCCCAGTTTCTGCCATTTTCCCGGCAGTCCCGCCTCCATACCCGCCTCCCCAGGGCTGGCAAAATCGCCCCCCAAATGTCTTGATGCTAGGTGCAACTTGTTATTCATTAAGGATGGAATGTTTGTGGGTGAGGGGGTTGGCGGGGGGGGTGGGGGGGGGGCGGTTGTGGTGGGAAGCCTGTCAATTTTGAAGCTCAGCCTCTGGTACTTACAGTAAACATCAGCCTCTTGTTATATGACGTGATTTACGGTAGAAGGAACTACCCAGGATGTACAGTGGTGAAAGATCAGTGAGTGGTTATGGGCCAGAATTTGCTGTGGCCGGGCATTTAACAGTGTCTGCCGTTAGTTAGACTTGCCCCTGCACCCTTCAGCTCAAATAAAAATGTTGCCCACCAAGTTGCTGAACGTGCGAGTTGATAAAGTCTCAGCGAAGGACTGAGAAGGAAGTGTAAATTAGAGTGGGTGAGTTCAATGTCAAATCAGGTACAGAAAGAGAAATAAAGAGAGGGAAAGAAAGATGGGATTAAGAGAGAGAGATAAAGGAAAAGTTAAAAAATAAATTAAAATTAAAAATTACATATTTTTAAAATCGCCCCCCAAAATTCAATACCTGAAGGAATGAGACTCCACACTTGTAGTAATGAATTTTCTGTGCTTTTGAGGTTGATTGGCAGTCATTAACATTTCTCGTGTCGTTAAACAGGTACTTATGCTTGTAGTAACAAGACTTAACTTTCTGTGGCGAGTTTAATGGACAATTAATGAGCAAATGCAGGAAGTTCCTAAAATAAAAACGGGGGCGGGGGGGAAGCTAAGGGCGAGGTGCCGTTTTCGCAAAGCTAATGGTGGAGCGGCACAACTCGGACAGCGACATTTAACCATGCGTCTGCCCCTCGCCTGCAGTTGCTGTACCATTTACCCATAAATAACAGCCAGTGCCATTAGCCTTGCCGTGATTTTTGCCAGCATATCTTGGCCCCTTCCACGGTCTAGGACTATTTTTGCCGGCTGTTAGTTTGCCAACTATAAATTGACGCTGCTAATAAAGTACGATACATGTTTCTGCAAATGGTACTGAATTATTCACCATTTTGAAGAATGGTCTTTTGTCTTCCCTAGAAGAATGACGTACACACAATTATTGACAACATGGGAGATTTTTCTTATATTTAATGGAAATTTGCTGTGATCTTTGAAGCTGGGGTGTGAAACTCCTTGTAAATAAAACATTTCCACGTTCCCTGCTGCTGAGTAATTCAGTAGCTATTCATAATAATTTGAGTCTTGCTGCAAGTATTTGATTTTCTATTAATACATTTGAATGAAAGTCCTGCAACACAAGGCTGCACAGATGAATTTAACTTTCTGAACATATCTGCACGGTGTAGTCGGTATGTACGTATCACGGACGGTGCTGGAGAGTGCTACGTTTTTCCGCCGTTTGCACTGCAAGTGCTTGTATCAAACACGAAGTAGCATTTACCGTTCAGAGCTGCTGCCAGTGCTGCAGGTGAAGGAATCGTCGCGACTGCCTCCGGAGACGTCGATACCCAACCTGATGAAATGGCCTTTTCTGGTCCTTTCATCGACAATGACGACAACAGCTTGTATTTGCACAGCACCTTTAATGTAGTAAAACGTCCCCGAGGCACTTCACAGGAGCGCAATCAGATAAAAATTGACCGAGCAAAAGGAAGAGACATCAGGACAGGTGGCCAAAAGCTTGGTCAAACAGGTAGGGGTTAATGAGCATCTTAAAGGAGGAGAGAGGTGTTTGGGAAGGGTATTGCTGAGCTTGGGTCCCAGACGGCTGAAGGCACAACCGCCAATGGTGGGGATACACAAAAGGTCAGAGTTGGAGGAACGCAGAATTCTCGGAGGGTTGTAGGCAATGTTCCCGTTAATATTTTTGGGTGCGCGGCCCCTTTAAGGGGCTGTGCGGCCCAGTCAGAATACCGCGCAAGCACGGATTTTACCATTGAAAAGCCGGTGAGCCGGCTGCGCGGGAGGGCCAGAGAGCCGAGTGGCCGCTTAAAGGGACCAGAAACACAAAATGCTGGGAATACTTAGTAGGTCAGACAGCATCTGTGGAGAGAGAAACAGAGTTAACGTTTCAGATCATAACATAAGAAATAGGAGCAGGATTAGGCCACTTGGCCCCTCGAGCCTGCTCCGCCATTCAATAAGATCATGGCTGATCTTGGGCTCAAAGCCACTTCCCCGCCCGCTCCCCATAACCCTTCACTCCCTTATCTTGTAAAAATCTGTCTAGCTCCACCTTAAATGTATTTAATGACCCAGCCTCCACAGCTCTCTGGGGCAGAGAATTCCACAGATTTACGATCCTCTGAGAGAAGAAATTCCTCCTCATCTCAGTTCTAAAAGGGCGACCCTTTATTCTGAAACTGTGCCCTCGAGTTCTAGATTTCCCCACGAGGGGCAACATCCTCTCTGCATCTACCTTGTCGAGCCCCCTCAGTATCTTATATGTTTCAATAAGATCACCTCTCATTCTTCTCAATTCCAGTGAGCATAGGCCCAGCCTGCTCAACCTTTCTTCATAAGTCAACCCCCTCATCTCTGGAATTAACCTAGTGAATCGTCTCTGAACTGCCTCCAATGCAAGTATATCTTTCCTTAAATAAGGAGACCAAAACTGCACGCAGTACTCAAGGTGTGGTCTCACCAATACCCTGTACAGTTGTAGCAGGACTTCCCTGCTTTTATACTCCAACCCCCTTGCAATAAAGGCCAACATTCCATTTGCCTTTTTGATTACTTGCTGCACCTGTATGCTAACTTTTTGTGTTTCATGCACAAGGACCCCCAGGTCCCTCTGAACTGTAGCATTTTGTAATCTCTCTCCATTTAAATAATAATTTGCTTTTTTATTTTTCCTGCCAAAGTGGATAACCTCGCACTTTCCCACATTATACTCCATCTGCCAAATGTTTGCCCACTCACTTAGCCTGTCTATATCCCTTTGCAGATTCTTTGAGTCCTCTGCACAACTTGCTTTCCCACTCATCTTTGTATCATCTGCAAACTTGGCTACATTACACTCGGTCCCTTCATCCAAGTCATTAATGTAGATTGTAAATAGTTGAGGCCTCAGCACCGATCCCTGTGGCACCCCACTAGTTACCGTTTGCCATCCGGAAAATGACCCATTTATCCTGACTTTCTGCTTTCTGTTAGTTAGCCAAAGATCGAAGACCTTTCATCAGAACTGGAAAACGTTTGACATGTAACAGATTTTAAGCAAGTGCAGGGGCAGGGAAAAGGGGGAGGGGAGGAAAGAAAGGTCTGTGATAGGTTGGAAGGCAGGAGTGATTAAATGACAAAAGGTATGATGGTACAAAGCAAAAGGAGATGGTAATGGGACAGGTAAAGAAACAAAAGATGAGTCTAGAAGCGGTGGAAATGGGAATGGCAGAATCATCAACAACTGCCATGTGAAACAATAGGGGCAGAGGTTATGGTCTAAAATTGTTGAACTCGATGTTGAGTCCAGAAGGTGACCGGAAGCTCGGGGTCACGCTTATGGACTGAATGGAGGTGTTCCGCAAAGCGGTCACCCAAACTACGTTTGATCTCCCCAATGTAGAGGAGACCACATCGTGAGCAGCGAATACAGTATACTAAATTGCAAGAAGTACAAGTAAATCGCTGTTTCACCTGGAAGGAGTGTTTAGGGCCCTGGACAGTGGGAAGGGAGGAGGTAAAAGGGCAGGTGTTGCATCTCCTGCGCTTGCACGGGAAGGTGCCAAGGGGAGGGGGTGTTGGGGGTGAGTGAGGAGTGGACCAGGGTGTTGCGGAGGGAGTGGTCCCTTCGGAATGCTGAAAGGGGAGAAGAGCGGAAGATGTGTTTGGTGGTGGGATCACATTGGAGGTGGCGGAAATGGCAGAGGATGTTCCGTTGAATGTGGAGGCTGGTGGGGTGAAAGGTGAGGACAAGGGAAACCCTATCGTGGTTCTGGGAGGGAGGGGTGAGAGCAGAAGTGCAGGAAATGGAACGGACACGGTCAAGGGCCATGTCAACCACGGTAGAGGGGAATCCTTGTTTGAGGAAAAAGTAAGACATATCGGAAGCACTAGTATGGAAGGTGGCATCGTCAGAACAGATGCGACGGAAACTGAGAAACTGGGAGAATGGAATAGAGTTCTTACAGGTAGTGGGGTGGGACGAAGTGTAATCCAGGTAGCTGTGGGAGTCAGTGGGCTTATAGTGGATGTTTGTCGATAGCCTATCCCCAGAAACGGAGACAGAGAAGTCGAGGAAGGGAAGGGAAGAGTCGGAGATGGACCATGTGAAGGTAAGGGAAGGGTGGAAATTGGAAGCAAAGTGAATGAAATTTTCTAGTTCAGGGCGAGAGCAGGAAATACCGATACAGTCATCAATGTACTGGAAAAAGAGGTGAGGGAGGGGACCTGATTACGACTGCAACACAAATGTTCCACATATCCCACAAAAAGGCAGGCATAGCTAGGACCCATGCAGGTTCCCAAAGCAGCACCTTTAATTTGGAGGAAGTGAGTGGAGTCAGAGGAGAAGTTGTTCAATGTGAGAACAAGTTCAGCCAGGCGGAGGAGGGTGGTGGTGGATGGGAACTGGTTGGGCCTCTGGTCAAGGAAGAAGCGGAGCGCCCTTAGGCCATCCTGGTAGGGGATGGAGGTGTAGAGGGATTGGATGTCCATAGTGAGATGGAGACGGTTGGGGCCAGGAAACTGGAAACTGTTAAAGTGGTGGAGGGCGTTGGAAGAGTCGCGGCTGTAGGTGGGAAGAGACTGGACAAGGGGAGAAAAAATAGAGTCGAGATAGGAAGAAATCAGTTCCGTGGGGGAAGAACAGGCTGAAACGATGGGCCTACCAGGGCAGTCCTGTTTGTGGATCTTGGGAAGGAGGTAGAAGCAGGCTGTGCGGGGTTGGGGAACTATGAGGTTGGCGGCCATGGAGGTAAGATCTTCAGAGGAGATGAATTCAGTGACAGTCTTGGAAAGGATGGCTTGCTGTTCGGTAGTGGGGTCATGGTCCAGGCAGAGGTAGGAGGAGCTGTCAGAGTTGACGTTTAGCTTCCGCAAGGTAGAGGTTGGTTTGCCAAACAACAACAGCACTACCCTTATCAGCAGGTTTAATGATAATGTTGGGGTTGGATCTGAGAGAACGGAGTGCTGCACGTTCAGAGGGAGGTAGGTTGGAGTGAGTGAGGGCAGCAGAGAAATTGAGACGGCTGATGTCACGCCGACAGTTCTCAATGAAAAGAGCTAGAAAGGGTAAGAGGCCAGAGGGAGGGGTCCAGGTAGAACGAGAATTCTGAAAATGAGAGAAAGGGTCAACTGTGCAGGGGGAAGACTCCTGGTCAAAGAAGTGGGCATGGAGACGAAGGCGATGGAAAAAGAGCTCAGCATTGTGCCGAGCTCGAAATTCATTGAGATGGGGGCGTAAGGGGATAAAGCTCAGGCCTTTGCTGAGGACTGATCGTTCGGGGTCAGAGAGGGGAAGGTCAGAGAGGATAGTGAAAACACAGCAGGGGGTGAGATTGGAAGGAGGGATGGGGTCAGAGGAAAGTGAAGGGGAAGGTGGTTCCGGAGGGGCATTGGTGTCCAAGAGTTGTTGAAACTTACGATCCTTGACACCTGAAAGGAAGAAAAAAAGATTTTTGTTAAAGCGCCGGATGAGGCGAAGGTTGAAATGGAACTACGGACCAGGACAGCTTTGAGATAGAGTGAGTCGGTGCTGCTGAAGAGAGAGTTCGAGAGTGCGCATGTGATGGCATTGAGCGTGGATCTCGGGATGTGGCGAGAGCAGTCGTTCGAGGGACGCTGAATATCTTGGAGATATCTGTAATCCTGGGTGGATCCAAAACATGAAGCGTGGAATTTCAGTTGGAATCCACGTGGAATAAGTCGGAGCCAGAGATGTGGCTGTGAAAGCGAGTTTTGGTAGATACCTGATCAAACACGAGAAGGGAAACAGAAAACAATGAGGGTGAACAAGGTAAAAGAGACAATTGGAAATCCTGTCGGAGAGAAGAGCAGAACATCTTCAAGGTGGGCCTTCCTAGAAGAGAAGTGGCAGTGAATTAAACACGAATACCAAAGCAAAATACTGCAGATGCTGGAAATCAGAAATAAAAACAGAAAATGCTGGAAATACTCAGCAGGGAACATTGGTTGTAGGGCTGGAGGAGATTACAGAGATAGGGAGGGACGAGGTCATGGGGGGATTTTAACACAAGGATGCGAACTTTAAATTTGAGGCGTCGGTGGACTGGAAGCCAGTGTGGTAGGTCAGCAAGCACAGAAGTGATGGGTGAACGGGACTTGCTGCGAGTTAGGATACGGGCAGGAGAGGTTTGGATGAAAGCCAGGAGTACAAGGGCCGGCAACTTAAGAATTGCCTTCAGCAGCCATTTCTTTTCTGTCTGAGGGCTCAGCCAGCCCGCGCAGTCCAAGAACGCCTGTTCCCGATCACCGGCCCATATAGATCTCCTCCAGCACCTACAAACCCGGCTGACTTTTAAACAACTGCACCCTCCTTCCAATGAACCTGCCAGAGGTGGCGATTAGAATGGAATCAGGTTCATTCTAGCCGGCAGTTTCCAAGGTAACGATTGACCATCTGTGGACTGTAAAAGCTACAGCCTGTTGAGCCACAGTTGACAGCAGGAAGCTGTTCTAACTGTCCCAATCACTTACAGTACAGTGGCTTGTTCCCTCCAGCGTTGCGGGATCTTCCCTGAAATGTAAATGACGGCAGATTCCACAGCACTGGCACTGTTGCAGGTCTACTGTCCGGTGAAGCAATGCTGCAGTACTGAGCCTCACCGTGTGAAGCAGCTGAATTATAGCTATAATGATATAATCCCTCCTGCCATCTTAATTTGGCTCCTTCACACCGTAAGACTCGAACTAGCCAAATCAATTCAAATAAAGGGATTAGTCGCAAATAAAACCTTTTTTTTTGATGTAACATTTTAAAAATTCCATGAAAATGGATTAAAAAATTTAATAAAGGAAGCTAGTATTTATTTTGAACACTTTTGATTTGTAAGTGATTTGGACAGTTCGAACCCCTTCCAGCTGTCAGCTGTGACTTGGACAGGCTGTAGTTTTTCTGCAGCTTTTACAGTCTACAGATGGTCAATCATTATGCTGAAAACTGCCGGCTAGAATGAACCTGATTCCATTCTAATTGCCACCTCTGGCAGGTTCCTTTAGAAGAAGGGTATATTTTTGTTGCAGTGGTTCTTGGCCCCGTGGCTTGTACATCATCATAATATCATCAGGGAAGGGATGACTTCAGTGAGCTGCCTCTAGATTCTCAGGAGGTGCGGCTTGAAGCTGTGGGCTTTCTTGGTTTTTGCACGAGATGCGAGCGAATCTGATTGAAGGTTGAAGTGGGTAAGTACATCGGCCAGTGTGGTAGTGAGCCACACAGAACAGGAGCTTTGATTCCTGATCTGTGCTGAATCAGTTGATCTCAGCTGAGGTGACGGTTGGGTTGCTACAGGTAACCTCAGTGTACCCCCCAGCGTTCTTGCTCCGTGTTGGAAAGTGCGTCCGGATGCCGGGGGGGACGACGAGCCCAGTCTTGCTGTGTCGTCCCACTCCACGCTTGGTGAAATAATCTTTTGGTGAAGTAGGCAAGGAACCAATGAACCAGCATCCATGAACCCAAACCCCAGCATGAGTCAGCAGCCGTTTTTGTTACCGAACAACAGAAAGAATTTTCCACTATTAACGCTCTCAGCCCTATCGTAATTTAAAGCGTTTGTTTTGGGTCCTCCCCCCCCCCCCCCCCCCCCCACCCCCAAGCTTCTCCATACTAAACATTGACACACAAACTCATGTCAAACTGGTTGAAGCCCTGTGTAATTTTGTTTGACAACTCATCTGTTCCACGCTTCTTGTAGAATTGGCTCATGTTTAGCCTATTGGAATGAATGAATTAAACGCTAAACAAACCGTGGTATGCTTTAGTGTGCCATCCAATTATTTGTAATTACAGCTTCAAATTATAATTAATGCTGGTCCCTGTTTCTATGGTTAACATTATTGAGGCATTTACTCAATACAAAATGATGCAGGATATTCCCAAATGAACATTTTCAAGGATGGACAAAGTGAAACAGCTCGTCATGGTTTACATTATTTAGTCCCTTTAGTATCCTAAAGCGGCCTCTCAAACCTTCTCTTTTCCAGTGAGAACATGCCCAGTTTACATAATCACTTGTCATAATCCAAACCCGCCATCCTCTCAATCATTCTGGTTGCTCACTTCTGTACCTTTCATTAACTGCAATATCCTTTTTGTTCTGCGGAGACTGGAATTGTACACAGTATTATAAGTGTGGTCACACCAATGATTTATAAAGTAGCAGGATTACCTCACTATTTCAGCTCAATATTGACCTTTTAATACATCCCAACATCTGATTAGCTTTACTCACTGCCACCGAGCATGGTTGCGATAGCTTCAATTTATTGTCAATCAGGACCCCCAGATCTCTCTCATTTTCCATGCACGTTATTGGCCCAGAAATTAAAGACTGAGTGTTGACACGGGGGTAAGGCTTCTCACTCCGCGTTGGCTTTTTCAGATCCAGCTCGCACGAACTTGATGTTCTAGACATCAGCTGGGCAGTGCTTGCGTATCCCACCGGCGTAGTGAATTCGTGCGAGCTGTGGGATCACGTGACTCAGTTAGAGCCAATGGCAGCACACCATCTTCCATTCATAAGTTTCACATACGTGCTGTGAAAGCTATGAATCTTACACACCCCCAAAATAACAGCTAAACCTCAATTAAATTAAAAAAAATACCCATCACATTAATAAAATAAGTATAGTTAAATAAATTAACCATTTTAAATAAAAAATTAAATTTTTGAAAAAATGTAAAATCTTTTAAAAAGTTATAAAAATAAACTTACCTGTCTTTAAAGTCTCTAAAAAAGATATACCTGTTAAAAAAAATTCAAAATAATACTTAATTCACTACTTACCTTGTTAAAAGTGGGTCTTACTCCTTTTTTCATTTCTAAAATCTTCCGTCCTTACCTGCGCGTCCAAAGCACTAAGTGCACAGCGTGCGCGCAGCCTGTAGCGCGCACGCGGTGCACCGAGGAACCGCCCCCTTTTCCAAAAACCAAGTGCCGGTTTTCAGCGCATGCGCAGTGCATGCAGAAAACCGGCAATTGGTGACAGAATACGCGAGAGTACACAGTGCGTACTCTCGCGTCGCGGGACTAATTTTTGGGCCATTATCTTTCACATTATTTCAGTAATAGTCCCTTCCTGGATTTTTTGTCCTCATGTAAAGCACTTTGCTTTTCTCTCCATTGAATTTCATCTGCCGCCTGTCTGCCCGATTCCCAAGTATATCCAAATACCCCTGTAGATTATCCCGTTCAGCTTTGTAGTCACCTTCCTTAGCTCTGTATCATCTGGAAACTTAACCACTGTGCTTGTGACTCCGAGCTCCAGATAATTTATGATATTTCAACAACAAAATTCATTTATATAGCACCTTTAACGTAGTAAAACGTCCCAAGATGCATCACAGGAGCATTATCAAACAAAATTTGACACCAAGTTTTATAAGGAGATATTAGGACAGGCCTGGTCAAAGTATTGGGTTTTAAGGAGTGTCTTAAATGAGGTAGAGAGGCGCTTAGGGAGGGAATTCCAGAGCTTAGGGCCTTGGCAGCTGAAGGCACGGCTACCAATGATGGAGCCATGATAATCAGGGATGCGCAGGAGGCCAGAATGCGAGGAGCTCAGAGATCTCGGAACATTGTAGGGCTGGAGGAGGTTACAGAGATACGGAGGGGTGAGGCCGTGGGGGGATTTGAAAACAAGGGTGAGAATTTTTAAACCTAGGCATTGCCGGACTGGGAGCCAATGTAGGTCAGCGAGCACTGGGGTGATGGGTGAACGGGACTTGGTGTGAGTTAGGACACGGGCAGCAGAGTTTTGGATGAGCTCAAGTTTATGGAGGGTGCAAGGTGGGAGGCCGGCCAGGAGAGTATTGGAATGGTCGAGTCTAGCGGTAACAAAGGCAGGGATGAGGGTTTCAGCAGCAGATGAGCTGAGGCAGGGGCGGAGACGGGCGATGTTAGGGAGGTGGAAGTTGGCGATCTTGGTGATGGAGAGGATATGTGATCAGACGTTCGGCTCAGGGTCAAATAGAACGCCATGTTTTACCCTCCGTTAGTGGCCAGGGAGAGGGATGGAGTCGATGGCGAGGGATCGGAGTTTGTGGCTCAAATAAGAGGTGTCCCAAAACAGACCCCTGTGAGACCCTACTGGTAACAATCGCCCAGGCTGATGACAATCCCTGTACCACCACCCTCTGGGTTCCATCAGTCAACCAATTAAATATCCATTGTAAAATATTTTCATTAATTACTTTCGTTATAGAAACATAGAAACATAGAGCAGGAGTAGGCCATTCGGCCCGTCGAGCCTGCTCCACCATTCAATACGATCATGGCTGATCATCCAAATCCAGTACCCTGTCCCTGCTTTCTCACACAGAATCCCCACATCGAGCCTGCACCTATCCCACCCTATCCCCGTAACCCCACGTATTTAATTCCCCCTAACATATCCCATCCTATCCCCATAACCCCACATATTTAATCCCCCCTATACACTAAGGGTCAATTTATCATAGCCAAATCAACCTAACCCGCACATTTTTATATTCAGTACCAGCCTTTCCAGAGACACTGGTGGGAATTTTAACCCCCAAAAATGGGTGGGCTTTGGTCAGGTGGGATGTAAAAATGTTAATCTCAAACCCGACCCCTGCTCGCCTCCAACCTGCCCACTTCCAGTTTTAACGGAGGTGGGACGGGCAACCAATCCGTTCCCAGGAGGCGGGTTGGGCATTTAAATATTATAATAAGGCTGCGTGCCTCAGATTTTATCTCCATTTTAAATTTCACCTAGCGGCTAAAGGGAGGCAAGGACTGCTGGATCAAGCAGGTTAGTGCCTTTTCACTTACCTGCTAGATCCAGCTTACCTGCTTCCGCCACCCACCCCTCACCGGCAATCTCCCACCCCTACAATCTCCCACCAACCCGACTGTTCCGTTTCCCCCCCCCCCCCCCCCCCCCCTCGGTCTCCGGACCCCCGATGTTTCCGATCAATCCACGGCCCCTGGCCTGCGATCTCTCCCTCTCCGCTCCCCGGATGTGGCCTGGTGCCACAGGCCTCCTGCCCGCCAGCCAGCCTCTTCATTTCCCGGCCGCAGCCAGCCAGATTGAGACCAAAAAAAATGTTAATCAGGTCCTGCCGTTAAATTCGGCAAGACGTGAGGGAAACCCATTCTTCCGACCGCAAAACGGCATCCCCGCTCCCTCCCAGCCTCCGCTTTAATCGTGGGGCCACTGTATCAAAGGCCTTACTGAAATCCAAGTACACCACATCCACTGCCTTACCTTTATCAATCTCCCTTGTCACACCCTCAAAGAAAACCGCTAAATTCGATTGACAAGACCTGCCCTTCGTGAACCCGTTTTGGCCATCTTCCACCTTGGCCACCGATTATCACCATTCAGCACTTCAAGGTCAGGTTTAAGGTGGCTTAGTTCAAGCTTAATACTCATGTGAAATGGAGCCGGGTGTGGTAGCATTGAGCTGCTTGGCTTGTCCACACTGAAAATGGTGGCACAAGTGGGGCAGCAGCAGTTAATTTTCCACTTCAAGTCCATCGTTAATTTATATTTGCAGTGGCGAGGCTGTCCAACACGTGGCTGTTGAGGGCTTTGACACCCAAGCACTTAAGCGTGACATGTCACTGCTCATTTCTAATTTACGGCCAGTGGTAAGTTAATATAACATGAAAATAAATCAGCTTAACAAGAAATGAGCCACTTGACCTTCAGTAAGTCTGAATTTATTTTTTGCTGAGAACAGAGGGAAAATTGCAGGAATTATTTGAAGGAGCCTGAGTTTGGTAATGAAGTAAGAAAAGCTATCATTTGGAAGAGGCAGTTAATGGGATCAAAATTCCACTGTGCCCAAAATAGCCAGTGTCAAGATATCTCCCCATAATTTTTAATTGGCATACTGAGTCTGGTGGAATGGGAGTATTGCCAGTTCTTCCAATAATATTAATTAATGAATATCCCTTCATTAAAAAAAAATGGGAGGGATAGGAACATTGAGTGGCGCTGTAATTTAGTCATGGGCCTTTCTGGATTTGAGTCCAGACGGGTGGGGACAGCCTGCTCCTGTCTGCCGCCTGTAAGGATCCCACATGACCTGAGCTTGGACAGTCTCGGTCCAATTCTGAGTGGTTACGGGCCCACAGCAAGAACAACCTCCTAATTTGGCACTGAATGGTCAATAACAACGGACGACTGGTTTGGGAAATGGAAAAATTCTAAACTGCACTGCAGTGGATGTTCTCCTGAGGTGGCGGCCGAGGCACCATTGTTGGGGCAGAGTTGAGTCAGCTTTACTTTGCATCGAGCTCCACTGTAACTATGCTGGGAGTGCTTGAAGGGTTAGTATAGAGTAGGGTTGCCAACTGTGGTTGGATGTATCCCTGGAGGTTTCATCACCCTGCCTCCTGCCTCTGACTGTCCCACTTGGTCAAACAGCCTAGTTATAACTAATAAACAAAAGTGTTCAAAGAAAATAAAAATAAAAACATAATTGCTTTTAATGGCCCTTTGATTTTCCTCCTGGGTTGCCCGTAGAGGTGTCCTGGAGATTAATCTTCAATTCCTGAAGACTCCAGGAGAATCCTGGAGCATTGGCAAACTGAGCATTGAGACAACTTTACTCTGCGTCTAATTACTACATGTGATTTGGGGATACTTGATGCTGAATGCTTGAAATTGAAAACATTTCAGTCCCAGCCCCAACATCCCTTAGGCTTGATGATCACAGAATTCGCACAGAAATGTGGCACGTATCCCTCATTCTTGGATGTCGCAGTTTGTTTCAATGTGAATTTGTCATGGATTTAAAATGAGAGAAAGATGGCCACTGGTTTCACGATGAGTTATTCTGAGCTGGAGCTAGGAATTGGCAGGCAGCTGCAGTCAGTTATTGATACACACAGACGTAAGGAACTCAGTCATTCTTTATGGGGAGGCATGTTTTAATATTAATGAAAAATTATTTGTTATTGTGCGTTCAATATATTTGTTCAGAATTGTTGGTGGAAGTCTCTTGCTTATTGGAGAAGAAAAAGACATTTTGCTTTCAGATTATTGATTTTATGTTGGACAACTGCAAAGTGTTTTTTCCCCGAAATATGAAAATAATTGATTACGAGGGAAGTACATCTAGAATCATAGAATTCTATGATTCTAATTGATTACGAGGGAAATGCAGCACTCTGAAGTACATCTGTTTGAAATGAGCCAGGTTTGTTTTTATTTAAGGTGGTAATTCAAACTCAAACATTTTTTTTACTAACTTTTTGACCAGTGCTGCAATCCCAAGTGTAATGTCTTGCTCACGGATCACCCTTGGGTCCTACTCTTGTCTGCCAAAAACGCTCACTATTCCAGGATCATTCTGGAATGCAAAGATAACCCCCGGCTACTATTCTCCACTGCTAACCATCTTCTTAAACCTGTCTCCTCCACACTCCCCCTCCAACAACAAGTGTGAGGAGCTCATGGACTTCTTTGACTCTAAGATTGAGACCATTCGATCAGGTGCCTCTGCCACTTCCCTTTCTTTCCCTAGCCCACCAGGCCAAACTTCCTCTAAGGTTCCCCACTGCCCTAGCCCTGAACGTGCATCTTTCTCCAGTTTCTCTCCGATCTCCCCTCTTGACCGCCCCACGCTCATCTTGTCCATGAGACCCACTTCCTGTTCCCTCGACCCTATTCCCGCTAAACTGCTGGCCACCCAACTTCCTTTTCTGGCTCCCATGTTAGCTGATATTGTTAACGGTTCTCTCTCCTCAGGTACTCTCCCCCTCTCCTTCGAATCTGCTGTCATCACCCCTCCTCAAAAAAAACAAGCCTTGACCCTCTCTGTCCTTGCAAACTACTGCCCCATCTCCAACCTCCCTTTCCTCTCCAGAGTCCTTGAACGTGTTGTCGCCTCCCAAATCGGTGCACATCTTTCCCGCAACTCCATGCTTGAATCCCTCCAATCAGGTTTCCGCCCTTGCCACAGTACCGAAACGGCTCTCATCAAAGTCACAAATGACATCCTTTGTGACTGTGATGAAGGTAAACTATCCCTCCTCGTCCTTCTTGACTTGTCTGCAGCCTTTGACACGGTTGACCACTCCATCCTCCTCCAACGCCTCTTCACCATCGTCCAGCTAGGTGGGACTGCACTCGCCTGGTTCCATTCTTATCTATCTAATCGTAGCAACAGAATCACCTGCAACGGCTTCTCTTCCCGCTCCTGCATCGTTACCTCTGGTGTCCCCCAAGGATCTATCCTTGGCCCCCTCCTATTTCTCATCTACATGTTGCCGCTTGGCGACATCATCCGAAAACACAGCATCAGTTTCCACATGTATGCTGACGACACCCAGCTCTACCTCACCACCTCTTCTCTCGACCCCTCCACAGTGTTCAAATTAACAGAATCCTTGTCCGACATCCAGTACTGGATGAGCAGAAATTTTCTCCAATTAACTATTGGGAAGACCGAAGCCATTGTTTTCGGTCCCCGCCTCAAACTCCGTTCCCTAGCCACCGACTCCATCCCTCTTCCTAACATCTGTCTGAGGCTGAACCACACTGTTCGCAACCTTGGCGTCATATTTGACCCTGAAGTGAGCTTCAGACCACATATCCGCAGCATAACAAAGACCGCCTACTTCCACCTCGCCCGTCTCCGCCCCTGCCTCAGCTCATCTGCTGCTGAAAC
This sequence comes from Squalus acanthias, assembly GCA_030390025.1. Classification (NCBI taxonomy): domain Eukaryota; kingdom Metazoa; phylum Chordata; class Chondrichthyes; order Squaliformes; family Squalidae; genus Squalus; species Squalus acanthias. Next base: position 63,041,988 of record CM059438.1, read on the forward strand.
CCTCATCCATGCCTTTGTTACCTCTAGACTTGACTATTCCAATGCACTCCTGGCTGACCTCCCACATTCTACCCTACATAAACTTGAGATCATCCAAAACTCAGCTGCCCGTGTCCTAACTCGCACCAAGGCCCGTTCACCCATCACCCCTGTGCTCGCTGACCTACATTGGCTCCTGGTTAAGCAACGCCTCGATTTCAAAATTCTCATCCTTGTTTTCAGATCCTTCCATGGCCTCGCCCCTCCCTATCTCTGTAATCTCCTTCAGCCCCACAACCCCCCGAGATATCTGCGCTCCTCTAATTCTGCCCTCTTGAGCATCCCTGATTATAATCGCTCAACCATTGGTGGCCGTGCCTTAAGCTGCCTGGGCCCTAAGCTCTGGAACTCCCTCCCTGAACCTCTCCGCCTCCCTACCTCTCTCTACCCCTTTAAGACGCTCCTTAAAACCTACCTCTTTGACCAAACATTTGGTCACTTGCCCTAATATCTCCTTATGTGGCTCGGTGTCAATTTTTTGTCTTTTATAATACTCCTGTGAAGCGCCTTGGGACGTTTTACTACGTTAAAAGCACTACATAAATACAAGTTGTTGTTGTTGGGAAGGCGGCACCATAGAACGATGATGCGGGGGCCTGTGCCCACTGGTTTTGCACAGGAGCGAGCTCCTGGTTTGAAATGTGCCAACCAGGCACCAAGCACTTCCCCAGAGGTAGAGAGGATAAAATACAGATTGATCGTTCTATTAACGGAGTGAGTACTAACACCACTGTCAGCCAATGAGTTGGATGCGGAGCAGGACTTGCAGCAAACAGTCTATTTTACAGCCAACCAAGCCGTTACATAATGCAAATCACGTGTGTAAAAGCCAGCACAGGCACAATGGGCCGAATGGCTTCCTTCTGTGCTGTTATCGTTCTCTGACTCTCTGAAAATCAATCCCAGTCACTTGCAGCAGTGCGTGATTGACGGGAGAATTACCCAATAATCTCCATTCAGGCCGGGACTCGTGTCACTGTAGGCAGCCTTCTATTAAACCCTTGTGTTCTTACGAGGGTAAATTTTGTGAGGCCCTGCCGGCTGGTACGAGCGTGGATTAGAGATGTGGGTATAAAACTCTAATCCCAATTCTCCGAATCACTTTTGCATCGTGCAAGGCTCTCTATTTGCAGCAGATCGGACTGTAGTTTTGATGGAGCCCTGTCCTTTGATCCCTGCACGCAGGAACTGCCCTACCTTCTAATAGCATTTCCTAGCTGTCTCTTGTTGGACAGCAGGAACCGGCAAGAGTTCCAGCTATAGAAACATCCTGTAGTCAGGCAGGCTGTGTTTGGAGCCCAAAGATGTGGAGAAGCAGGTCAGCTGCAGTCCAGTGAAGGAGAAGTGGGCCTCAGGTGTCTCCCCCAACCCTATTATGAATATCGTTGCCCTAAAGATGCCAAATGAGTTAATATTCTCATTTTCAAACTTAACACCCATTTGACAACTGGTGACTTGTATTATTTGTATTGTGAGAAACAGAGTTAACGTTTCAGGTCGATGACCTTTCATCAGAACTGGAAGATGTTCGAGATGAACAGCTTTTAGGCAAGTATAGAGCCATGGAGAAGGGGGCACCTGAAACAGTGGGAGTGGAAGAAGTGTGGGCTGGTGCTTGAGGTGGGGATCTCCTATCGGTACACTTCCTGGCTGTGTGTTTGCTTAAAAGCTGTTCATCTCTAACATCTCTCTTTCCACAGGTGCTGCCTGACCGGCTGAGTGTTTACAGCAATTTATTCTTTATTTCAGATTTCCAGCATCCGTTGCATTTCGCTTTCACATTATTTGTGATGTATCCATTATTTAGCTTTATGTGAAAATATTATATCTGGGTGTACATGATGGTATAGCTGCTATCTTTCTTCCTCTCTCCATCTTTCTGTCTTGTCTGTCTTGTTCACACTCCATAAATTCTTTTGCCAAAGTCCAACATCAGTGTTTTGCCTGAAACAATGCCGATTGTAACCTGTGCGACAGGACTTTTGTGGAATGTAACTCCAAATGTGTTCTTTCTGCCTCAGTTTTTAAATCTCTGTTCTGTTCACTAGATTCGAACCAGTCACCAAGAAACCAGCGTTTATTGATTTTTGTGTAATTAGCGTCGCTGTTGCAGATGAAGCTTGATTGACAAATGAGGAATTAATGTTACTTAAACATGGCAGGCAAACAATAGACCAGCGACTTATATATTAATGATTTCCTGAGGAATTTTTCTGCCATTCACAATTCACTGGTTTTATTCTCAATATTCTCAATAACCTCTTGTTGGCATTCTGCTGCATGTTGTATTCACAGCGTTGTCAGGTTTCAGAACTGAATTGCACAGGAATAATAGAGCAGGATGGAAACCATATCCAGAGTCTGGCCTCTTTCCCTTCTTACTTTCCTCCTAAATGATAAATATACTAGGAGCTATGAATAGATATTTACATGCTTTATTTTGGAGGGGGATTGTGTTCTCTGGGAAAGTTCATGGGGGGAAAAATTCGGTTGCTTTGCGCCTCCCGTTAGGGAGGTTAGCGGCGGCAGTAACCGTTAGCGCCCCGCGGTGCTGCGCCACCGGCGATGACATCATCGCCGTGCGCAGTGCCCCGCTTGCGCCCCGGCCGCGATCGTCGGTAGCGCCCCCTGACTTACCGCCGGACGCTATGTCCGACGGGGTCAGGGAGGCCTACCTGCGGCCGGGGCAGCGCTAATTAAAGGCGAGGTGCCGGGCAGCCATTTTTGTTGCTGGCCGCCTGCCAGCACCTGCCTCCGCTGCCGTCCCCGGCCTCCTGAATAGCCCCCCCGCGGAGTGCTGGCTGCATTCCGTCAGCGCGGCACTTCTCTTGAGTGCCGGGCTCTTTTGCCGGCACTCCGATCCCTGGTGGCCCAGCTGGGCCCCAGGTCGTGCAGCGCAAGGCCCCTCCCCTTTAAGAAGGGGAGGAAGGCCTGCAGTCACGCCGCAATATTCCCTCGCAGCGCCCCAAGAAGGAGGTGGGGCGCTTCCAGTAGCACCCCGCTTCCCTCTTGGGGCACTACCGATGAATTTCGGCCGCGGGGGACGCTAATTTTTTCGGGGCGAGCGACTCAATTTTCCCCCCCATATCTTTGTAGAATTTTTCATATCAGAACTATGTAGTAATTTGGCATAAATTAATGCTGAATGACGATCTTACTCCGAGAGGGCACAGGAGTGGTCGGTGTGGGAAATAAATTAAAAAAATTCACACAATTTTCAGCTGATCAGAGAGTGCCAGCATGGATTTGTAAAAGGTAGGTTATGCCTGACAAACCTGATTGCATTTTTTGAAGAGGTGACTAAACTGTGGACGGGGGAATGTCTCTGGATGCTATTTATATGGACTTCCAGAGCGCATTTGATAAAGTCCCTCATAAGCGATTGTTAGCTAAAGTTGAAGCTCATGGAATTGAAGGATAATTATTGACCTGGTTAGGAAATTGGCTGAGGAGACAGAGAGTAGGGATAATGGGCAGGTACTGTAATTGGCAGGATGTGACTGGTGGTGTCCCATAAGGATCTGTTTTGGGGCCTCAACTATTCACTGGATTTATTAACGATTTAGATGATGGGATAGAAAGCCGCCTATCCACGTTTGCCGATGACACAAAGATAGGACGCTTTTTAAGCAGTGTAGATGGAAGCATAAAATTACGAAGAAATATTAATAGATTATGTGACGGCACAACTGTGACAAATGGATTTCACTGTAGGCAAATGTGTGGTTATCCACGCTGGACCTAAAAAGGATAGAACAGGGTACTTTCTAAATGGTGAAAAGCTAGAAACAGCGGAGGTCCAAAGAGACTTGGGGGTCCAGGTACATCGATCATTAAAATGTCATGAACAGGTACAGAAAATAATCAAAAAGGCTAATGGGATGCTGGCCTTTATATCTAGAGGACTAGAATACAAGGGGGTAGAAGTTATGCTGCAGCTATACAAAACCCTGGTTAGACCACACCTGGAGTACTGTGAGCTGTTCTGGGCACCACACCTTTGGAAGGACATACTGGCCTTGGAGGGAGTGCAGCGTAGTACTGCCAGAATGATACGTGGACTCCAAGGGTTAAATTACGAGGAGAGATTACACAAACTAGGCTTGTATTCCCTGGAATTTAGAAGGTTAAGGGGTGATTTGATCCAAGTTTTCAAGATATTAATGGGAACTGATAGGGTAGATAGAGAGAAACTATTTCCGCTGGTTGGGGAGTCTAGGACTAGGGGGCATTGTCTAAAAATTAAAGCCAGGCCTTTCAGCAGTGAAGTTAGGAAACGCTTCTACACACAAAAGGTGGTGGAAGTTTGGAACTCTCTTTCACAAATGGCAATTGATGCTAGGTCAATTGTTAATTTTAAATCTGAGATTGATAGATTTTTGTTAATCAAACGTATTAAGGGATATGGGCCAAAGGCGGGTATATGGAGCTAGGTCACAGATCAGCCATGATCTCATTGAATGGCGGAACAGGCTCGAGGGGCTAAGTGGCCTCCTCCTGTTCCTAAGACTCACTGTTTGGTTAGAGCAGAGAGAGTGTTGCCTTGTATTTAACTGTGCCTGATCTTGGGTGGCATTGGGCAGCAAAGAAGGTGACCATTTGGCCCATCGTGTTTGTGCTGGTGTAGCTCTTCAAGTTGAGCCATCTACTCCAATCCCCCAATAACATACCTCGCACAGCGTAGATAACATACCCCCTGTCCAAAAGGTACATATGTTCATTATCTGTATCGCTGTCATTATCTTGTGTTGCTATCCAGGAAATAGAATAATGAATAACTTTCATTTTCCTGTAGTTTATGTCAAGTTGTTTTTTCCTAGTTTCCAAAATGTTGGCAATATGTAGGGTGGGGAAAAGGGACTCGAGAGATTTATGATGAATTTATTGAGACAAAGATTTGTGTTTCAGGAGCATCTTCTGGGAGGCTGGAGGAAGCTGGAAGGTGGACTGATTCATAAGGCACTGAGTGACCCAGAAAAAGCGACACACAGACAGACACTTGTCCAACTGTTGGCCCAAGCTCTTGGCCTAGCAGGGTCTAGTAACTCCACAGATGGCTATGACCCAGAGGCACTTGTTGGAGAGATGGAGGTAAAGTAATGGAAGGACGATTCAATGGTCAGACTTGTGTGTGTTTAAAAACCAACATTCGCTTTCTAGGATTTAAGTTACAAACTGAATACTACAGCAGATCCTATCTGAGGCTATCTTTGGGCGTTGTATAGAAACCATGATGGATTATATTACTTCTCTGAAAAGAGAAAGCTATGACAACCTATAATAATTATAAGATCATGCGGATCAAAGTATATTGAGGGACTAATATAAATTGGTTGTTGATAGAGCAAGTGACTTGACAGGGTCACGGCTTGTGTGAAATTCCACCCTTCCCCCCTGTGCAGAGCAGTTTGCTGCCTGATGACTGCAGTTTGCATAAATGGCCTTGGAAGGCAGTAAAAATGCTGGGATCTGAGCAATAACAAATCATTTAATGCAACAAGTCACTTGCTCCAGTTACAGAGCCATACATCAACCACTTTTTGTGAGTCAAGTGGTTCCTTGATGACTGGAGGCTTAACCCTGTGGATAAATCATACTGCGGGTTTATTGATTTTTAATTCATCTCAAATCCGTAACCTTAATTTGATACTTTTCCCCATCCCCCACCCCTCCATTGTATCAGAATGCAAAGTGTGAGTTTGATATTCTTTAGGTAATTTCTTCCTGCAGACCTGATCACTTGTATTTATTTAACATAAAGAGGACATGTCGGAACACTTGATGGAGGGAGAAGTGCGCATGGTGAGCGGGCAGTAACACCGTTTGAGGCTAGAGACTGAATGCATGATTGAAAAGATGAGCTTTAAGAAATCTTTGGAAAGCAGGAAGAAATGAAATGTGGTTGAACGTTCAGCCTCAAATGTTCGAGTAGTGAGGTGGGGGTGAGCATTAATGTGGAGTGAAGGAACGGAGCGTGAAACTGGGCCGTATGGCTGGAGATTTCCCAGATAGGGTGCAGTGAGTCTGTGGAGCAATTTGAAAAGAGGGCAAGGATCTTGGTTGATTCTCTGAGCCACAGGAAGCTAATGGAGATGGGTAAGGATGGGAGTGTCACGTGCGCAGGACTCTGTGCAGGATGGGTAATGGTTGCGCAGGTCTTTCTGCAGCAGGGAGTAATGGGTGTGGGGGGGGGGGGGGGTGTGTAGATGTGGTGATGGGTGTGCGGGAGTAGGGGGGGGGGGGAAGTGTGTATGATGGGTGTGGGGGGAGTGTAGGAGGGGTGATGGGTGTGGGGGGAGTGTAGGAGGGGTGATGGGTGTGGGGGGGAGTGTGTAGGAGGGGTGATGGGTGTGGGGGGGAGTGTAGGAGGGGCGATGGGTGTGGGGGGGGAGTGTAGGAGGGGCGATGGGTGTGGGGGGGGAGTGTGTAGGAGGGGTGATGGGTGTGGGGGGAGTGTAGGAGGGGTGATGGGTGTGGGGGGAGTGTAGGAGGGGCGATGGGTGTGGGGGGAGTGTAGGAGGGGCGATGGGTGTGGGGGGGAGTGTAGGAGGGGCGATGGGTGTGGGGGGGAGTGTAGGAGGGGCGATGGGTGTGGGGGGGAGTGTAGGAGGGGCGATGGGTGTGGGGGGGAGTGTAGGAGGGGCGAGGGGCGTGGGGGGGAGTGCAGGAGGGGCGTGGGGGGAGTGCAGGAGGGGCGTGGGGGGAGTGCAGGAGGGGCGTGGGGGGAGTGCAGGAGGGGCGTGGGGGGAGGGCAGGAGGGGCGTGGGGGGAGTGCAGGAGGGGCGTGGGGGGAGTGCAGGAGGGGCGTGGGGGGAGTGCAGGAGGGGCGTGGGGGGAGTGCAGGAGGGGCGTGGGGGGAGTGCAGGAGGGGCGTGGGGGGGAGTGCAGGAGGGGCGTGGGGGAGTGTAGGAGGGGTGTGGGGGGAGTGTAGGAGGGGTGTGGGGGGAGTGTAGGAGGGGTGTGGGGGGAGTGTAGAGGGGTGTGGGGGGGTGTAGGGGGGGTGTAGGAGGGGTGTGGGGGGGAGTGTAGGAGGGGTGTGGGGGGAGTGTAGGAGGGGTGTGGGGGAGTGTAGGAGGGTGTGGGGGGGGTGTAGGAGGGGTGTGGGGGGGTGTAGGAGGGGTGTGGGGGGTGTAGGAGGGGTGTGGGGGGGGTGTAGGAGGGGTGTGGGGGGAGTGTAGGAGGGGTGTGGGGGGGGTGTAGGAGGGGTGTGGGGGGAGTGTAGGAGGGGTGTGGGGGGAGGAGTGTAGGAGGAGTGTGGGGGGAGGAGTGTAGGAGGGGTGTGGGGGGGAGGGAGTGTAGGGGGCGGTGGGGGGGAAGTGTGTAGGAGGGGCGGTGGGGGGGGAGTGTGTAGGAGGGGCGGGTGTGGGGGGGGGAGGGTGTGTGGAGGGGCGATGGGGTGGAAGGAGGGGCGATGGGTGTGTGGGATTGTGCAGGAGGATTCTCAGACCACCGAGTTTTGGATTAGCTGTAGTCTATGGAAGGTGGAGGCAGGGAGATTGGTTGGGAGAACAATTTCCCGCAATGACACCAGTGACTACACTTCAAAAGTACTTCATTGGCTGTGAAGCACTTTGGGACGTCCATTGGTCACGAAAGATGGTATATCAAAGCAACTTTGATTCTTTGTATTTGAGAAAGTGATGCTTGAGATGATGGAGCTGTCAAACGCAGAGGGGGTGAAGTCGGGTGCAAGCAGGCAACTTTCCAGACTTGGAGCAAGGCACCGAGTTGTACACCAGCAGAATCCTCTACTCTTAACTCTTAAAGCAATTGTCTCTCCATCTGATGTGGTTTTAAGAGATTTGTTGCTTCCTGCTATTTCTTTTACAGGCAAAATAGTAACAGCCTCTCTTGTTTAGTGCCAGTAAAGCCCCGAGCTTACTTTGTTCAATAATTGAAGTCTTCCATTGAGGCCTTGGGCATTGTTTTCTCTCTCAGGTGCTAATTTGTGATTGGGGTGCCTTGGACAGAGCTTGGACAGATAGTTGCTATCTGTTTCCACATGGCCTTGTTCTTCATTTCTTATCATCAGTTTGCTCCAGCTGGTGAATGTTCAGCTGGTGAACCTGAAGATTGGTGGAAGGTAATCTTTGCTTTGCACCCATGATTAGACAGGTCCATTCATTCAGTCACCGCCTGGTGCTTCCCAACTTTCTGTCGTTTGATGTGGAAGAGATTTTAATTCTGATACTGGCTGCTCATCTGCTCAGTTTACACTGGCAGCAAGACCAGAAGAGAAGTACACGTGCTTGGGATTTGTCTGTCAGCCAGTGGCTCAGTTCTCGGCACCCTCGCCTCTGAGTCAGAAGGTTGTGGCTTCAAGCCCCGCTCTAGAGACTTGAGCACGAAAATCTACGCTGACACTCCAGCGCGGTACTGAGGGAGCGCTGCACTGTCGGAGGTGCCGTCTTTCGGATGAGACGTTAAACCGAGCTCCCGTCTGCTCTCTCAGGTGTACGTAAAAGATCCCATGGCACTATTTTGAAGAAGAGTAGGGGAGTTATCCCCAGTGTCCTGGGGCCAATATTTATCCCTCAGTCAACATAACAAAAACAGATTATCTGGTCATTATCACATTGCTGTTTGCGGGAGCTTGCTGTGTGCAAATTGGCTGCGGCGTTTCCTACATTACAACAGTGACTCCACTTCAAAAAGTACTTAATTTGCTGTAAAGCGCTTTGGGACGTCCGGTGGTCGTGAAAGGTGCTGTAGAAATGCAAGTCTTTCTTTCTTTTGTGAGTGTGTGGTTCCTCCAAAGTCACCTTTGTGACTTCAACATCCTGGTGGTGGACTTTCCCCAATGTTTTGAGAGTGGGGATGTTATCCATCCCGACACGGCAGATGCTGCACTGCTGTCTTGTACTGATGGGCCGAGAGAAGCCGGACCAGCATCTGTATTCTGATACTTTGTAAATTGGAGTTAATTTGGCCTTTTAGAACAGTCGGTCCGATAGTTTTCCTCACCAAAAGTGAGTTCACAGAGACTGAAAACAATCAGTTTTGGAAGGATGAGAGGGTTAGGTGGTTGTCAGTCAGTCATTTTACTTCTGGGACCTGGATTTTAATTCAGCCCAGACTGATTGAAGTCGAGTGAGTTTGGACTGCCCTGGGCCTTTGTTACAAATGTTGTGTCTGCACTAAAAGGCTTAGTGGTCACTCCCTAGTGTCAAGCTTATTATACCTTTACTGCCCGATATCTTGTGGGACCCAGGGACCATAACAATAGCCTCTTCATTGCATGCACTGGATACTGTGATCTTGCACTTGCCCCATGCGCACTTCTCACATTTTCCAGATAAGCACTCTAGTGTAACGAGGCAAATTGTAAACCACCACATTGGTTTATAATACATGAATGAATAGAATGCCGTTTTCACAGGGAGTTTTAACGATTTCCTATCGCACCTCGTAACACCAAAAATAATAAATTGTACAAACTTTGCCCTTGAGTGGCACTAACTTTGAAAGTGAGATGGTTCTGTCTCTCTCGAACTGCTCCAGCCACAAACCCCTTGCAGACTTTTTTTCCCCACAGAGAGGAAGCCAAAGGTGCTCCTTCACCAGCTTTTTGTGTTGACTGTCTCTGATGTGTCAGACTGCTAGATGAGCAGATATTTCCTCCCGCAAAATAATGGGAAGACCGAAGCCATTGTCTTTGGTCCCCGCCACAAATTCTGTTTTCCCGAGCCACTGACTCCATCCCTCTCCCTGGCAAACTGTCTGAGGCTGAAATAGGCTGTGCACAACCTTGGTGTCGTATTTGACCCAGAGATGAACTTCCGACCACATATCCGCACCATAACTAAGACCGCCTATTTCCACCTCCGTAACAGCGCCTGATTCCGCCTCTGCCTCAGCTCATCTGCTGCTGAAACCCTCATCCATGCCTTTGTTACCTCTAGACTTGACAATTCCAACGCACTCCTGGCCGGCCTCCCATCTTCCACCCTCCGTAAACTTGAGGTCATCCAAAACTGCTGCCCGTGTCCTAACTCACACCAAGTCCCGTTCACCCATGACCCCTGTGCTCACTGACCTACATTGGCTCCCAGTTACGCAATGAGTTGATTTTAAAATTCTAATGCTTGTTTTCAAATCCCTCCATGGCCTCGCCCCTCCCTATCTCTGTAACCTCCTCCAGCCCTACAACCCTCCAATTCTGGCCTCTTGAGCATCCCCGATTTTAATCGCTCCACCGTTGGCGGCCGTACCTTCAGCTGCTAAGTCCTCAAGCTCTGGAATTCCCTCCCTAAACCTCTCTGCCCTCTCTACCTCTCTTTCCTCCTTTAAGACGCTCCTTAAAACCTACCTCCTTCATCTGCCCTAATATCTCCGTATGTGGTGCGGTGTCGAATTTTGCTTGATAACGCTCCTGTGAAGCGCCTTGAGACGTTTTACTACATTAAAGACGCTATATAACAAGTTGTTGTTGTTGACAGCTCACCAATCACAACTACCACCGCAAGTGTGGAACTCCCCCAGTGCCCTTGGCGCCAGTGTCATGGCAACACCTTTGTCTGACCAGCTGACCCCTTGGTGTGTTCAGTGAATGAGAGTCAGTCTAACATTACAGGTGTCAATACCTTGAGGAGGTACTGTTGGAGAATCACTATATCTCAAACTAATCTGGTATGCACGAAATACGAATCCTGTTAACTGCTTTCCCTGGATTTAGTAACTTGTGTAGTCCTGCGAATTAACCCCTTGTGATCCAAATTTAACTTCATAGCAACATCATAATCTACTTGACCTCGTCCTCACCAATCTACCTGTCGCAGATGCATCTGTCCATGACCGTATTGGTAGCAGTGACCACCGCACAGTCCTTGTGGGGACGAAACCCTGTCTTTACACTGAGGACGCCCTCCATCGTGTTGTGTGGCACGACCACCGTGCTAAATGGGATGGATTCAGAACAGATCTAGCAGCTCAAAACTGTGTATCCATGAGGTGCTGTGGGCCATCAGCAGCAGCAGAATTGTATTCCACCACAATCTGTAACCTCATGGCCCAGCATATCCCTCACTCTACCGTTACTATCAAGCCAGGGGACCAACCCTGGTTCAATGAGGAGTGCAGAAGAGCAGGCCAGGAGCAGCACCAGGCGTACCTAAAAATAAGGTGCCAAACTGGGGAAGGTGCAACACAGGACTACATGCATGCTAGACAAGGGAAGCAGCATGCTATAGACAGCTAAACGATCCCACATTCAACGGATCAGAGCAAAGCTCTGCAGTCCTACCACATCCAGGCATGAATGGTGGTGGACCATTAAACAACTAACGGGAGGAGGAGGCTCCATGAATATCCCCATCCTCAATGATGGCGGAGCCCAGCACACAAGTGCAAAAGACAAGACAAGGCTGAAGCGTTTGCAACCATCTTCAGCCAGAAATGCCAAGTGGATGATCCAAATCAGCCTCCTCCTGAGGTCCCCACCATCACAGAAGCCAGTCTTCAGTCAATTCAATTCACGCCACGTGATATCAAGAAACGGCTGAGCGCACTGGATACAGCAAAAGCTATGGGCCCCAACAACATCCCGGCTGTCGTGCTGAGGACTTGTGCTCCAGAACTAGCTGCGCCTCTAGCCAAGCTGTTCCAGTACAGCTGCAACACTGGCATCTATCCGACAATGTGGAAAACTGCCCAGGTATGTCCTGTCCACAAAAAGCAGGACAAATCCAATCCAGCCAAAAACCACCCCATCAGTCTACTCTAAATCATCAGCAAAGTGATGGAAGATGTCATCGACAGTGCTATCAAGCGGCACTTGCTCACCAATAACCTGCTCACTGATGCCCAGTTTGGGTTCCGCCAAGACCACTCGGCTCCAGACCTCATTACAGCCTTGGTCCAAACATGGACAAACAAGCTAAATTCCAGAGGTGAGGTGAGAGTGACTGTCCTTGATATAGAAACATAGAAAAATAGGAGCAGGAGTAGGCCATTCGGCCCTTCGAGCCTGTTCCACCATTCAATGTGATCATGGCTGATCCTCTATCTCAATACAATATTCCCGCTCTCTCCCCATACCCCTTGATGCCTTTTGTGTCTAGAAATCTATCGATCTCCTTCTTAAATATATTCAGTGACTTGGCCTCCACAGCCCTCTGTGGTAGAGAATTCCACAGGTTCACCACCCTCTGAGTGAAGAAATTTCTCCTCATCTCAGTCCTAAATGTCCTACCCCGTATCCTGAGACTGTGACCCCTCACTCTAGACCCCCCAGCCAGGGGAAACATCCTCCCTGCATCCAGTCTGTCTAGCCCTGTCAGAATTTTATACGTTTCAATGAGGTCCCCTCTCATTCTTCTAAACTCTAGTGAATACAGGCTTAGTCGACCCAATCTCTCCTCATACGACAGTCCTGCCATCCCAGGAATCAGTCTGGTGAACCTTCACTGCACTCCCTCTATGGCAAGTATATCCTTTCTTAGGTAAGGAGACCAAAACTGCACACAGTACTCCAGGTGTAGTCTCACCAAAGCCCTGTACAACTGTAGTAAGACATCCTTGCTCCTGTACTCAAATCCTCTTGTAATGAAGGCCAACATACCATTTGTCTTCCTAACTGCTTGCTGCACCTGCTTGTTTGCTTTCAGTGACTGGTGTACAAGGACACCCAGGTCCCTCTGTACATCAACATTTCCCAGTCTATCACCATTTAAATAATACTCTGCCTTTCTGTTTTTTCTACCAAAGTGGATAACTTCGCATTTATCCACGTTATACTGCATCTGCCATGTATTTGTCCACTCACTCAACTTGTCTAAATCGCCTTGGAGCCTCTATGCAGCCTCCTCACAACTCACAATCCCACCTAGTTTCATGTCATCAGCAAACTTGGAAATATTACCTTTGGTTCCCTCCTCCAAATCATTGATATATATTGTGAATAGCTGGGGCCCAAGCACTGATCCCTGCTGTACCCCACTAGTCACCGCCTGCCACCCCGAAAAAGACCCATTTATTCCTACTCTGTTTCCTGTCTGTTAACCAATTTTCAATCCATACCAGTATATTACCCTCAATCCCATGTGCTTTAACTTTGCACACTAACCTCTTATGTGGGACTTTATCAAAGGCCTTCTGAAAATCCAAATACACCACATCTACTGGTTCTCCCTTATCTATTCTACCAGTTACAGCCTCAAAAAACTCCAGTAGGTTTGTCAAACACGATTTTCCTTTCATAAATCCATGTTGACTTTGTCTAATCCCGTTGATATTTTCTAAGTGTCCTGTTATCAAATCCTTTATAATAGACTCTAGCATTTTCCCTACTACTGATGTTATGCTAACCGGTCTGTAGTTCCCTGTTTTCTCTCTCCCTTTTTTAAATAGTGGGGTTACATTTGCCACCCTCCAGTCTATAGAATTTTGGAAGATGACAACCAATGCATCCACTATTTCCATGGCTACCTCTTTTAGTACTCTGGGATGCAGATTATCAGGCCCTGGGGATTTATCGGCTTTCAGTCCCATTAATTTCTCCAGCACTTTTTTTTTTACTAATACTAATTTCCTTTAGTTCCTCATTCTCACTAGACCCTTGGTTCCCTAGCATTTCTGGGAAGTCATTTGTGTCCTCTTCTGTGAAGACAGAACCAAAGTATTTGTTTAATTGCTCTGCCATTTCCCTGTTCCCCATTATAAATTCTCCCATTTCTGACTGTAAGGGACCTAAATTTGTCTTCACTATCAAGGCAGCATTTGACCGAGTGTGGCATCAAGGAGCCCTAGTAAAATTGAAGTCAATGGTAATCGGGGGAAACTCTCCACTGGCTGGAGTCATACCTCGCACAAAGGAAGATGGTTGCGGTGGTTGGAGGTCGATCATCTCAGCCCCAGGACATCGCTGCAGGAGTTCCTCAGGGCAGTGTCCTCGGCCCAACCATCTTCAGCTGCTTCATTATCGACCTTCCCTCCATCATAAGGTCGAAGTCGGGATGTTCGCTGATGATTGCAGTGTGTTCAGTTTCATTCACAGCTCCTCAGATAATGAAGCAGTCTATTCCCGAATGCAGCAAGACATTCAGGCTTGGGCCGATAAGTAGCAAGTAACATTTGCGCCGCAGAAGTGCCAGGCAATGACTATCTCCAACAAGCGAGAGTCTAACCACCTCCCCTTGACATTCAACTGCATTACCATTGCCGAATCCCCCACCATCAACATCCTGGGGGTCACCATTGACCAGAAACTTAACTGGCCCAGCCACATGAATACCGTGGCTACAAGAGCAGGTCAGAGGCTGGGTATTCTGCAGCGAGCGTCTCACCTCCTGACTCCCCAAAGCCTTTCCACCATCTACAAGGCACAAGTCAGGAGTGTGATGGAATACTCTCCACTTGTCTGGATGAGTGCAGCTCCAACAACACTCAAGAAGCTCGACACCATTCAGGACAAAGTAGCCCGCTTGATTGGCACCCCATCCACCACCTTAAATATTCCCTCCCTCCACCACTGGCGTACCGTGGCTGCAGTGTGTACCATCTACAAGATGCACTGCAGCAACTCGCCAAGGCTTCTTCGGCAGCACCTCCCAAACCCGCGACCTCTACCACCTAGAAGGACAAGGGCAGCAGGCGCATGGGAACACCATCACCTGCAAGTTCCCCTCCAAGTTACACACTTAGAAGTATATCACCGATCCTTCATCGTCGCTGGATCAAAATCCTGGAACTCGCTCCCTAACAGCACTGTGGGAGCACCTTCACCACATGGACTGCAGCGGTTCAAGAAGGCGGCTCACCACCACCTTCTCGAGGGCAATTAGGGCTGGGCAATAAATGCTGGCCTTGCCAGCGACGCCCACATCCCAGGAACGAATTTTAAAAAAATAACGTGATAACACACACAATTTCTTCCAGGGCACTCGGTTAAAAATAAATCTCAAAATATGACAGCCTGCTAAGCAAGAGATATTGGGTGATGGGCTGCCCAAAGAAATGAAGAAAAAGAAAGGGAGGCATAAATATTACGGAGAATCAGCATCTGAATTAGAGGAGGGATTAAGTGAGAAACCGAAGTGAATGAGTGCCACAGAGTCAAACAAAAGGGAAGAATGAAGAGAGAGATGCAGAAGTGCGCCTCACTTTAACCTCTCATCTGAACGATGGCGCCTCTGACCGTGCAGCACTCCCTCCGTACTGCACTAGATTACATGCTCAAGTCTCTGGAGTGGTGCTTGAAGCCACGACCTTCTCACTCAGAGGCGAGAGTGCTGCCAGTGAGCCAAGGCTGACACCTGTGATAAAACTGCTTTTGCTGACGATTTATTGATTTTTGCGTTGTAGTGTAAGTGATTCACTGGGAATAGAAAATGAAAAGACTTGCATTTAAACAGCACCTTTCACGACCTCAGGAAACAATGTTTCCTTTAAGCTGCGCGACTGTGCAGATCTCCAGGGGTCCCACACAGTCAGCTTGCTGGCTTTTAAATAGAAAAACCGTGGCCCATTCAAAATAAGGCACAGGACGTCCCAAGGCGCTTTACAGCCAATGAAGTCCTTTTTGAAGTGGAGTCACTGTTGTAATGTAGGAAACGCGGCAGCCAATTAGCGCACAGCAAGCTCCCACAAACAGCAATGTGATAATGACCAGAGAACCTGTTTCTAGTGATGTTGGTTTTGGGATAAATATTGGCCAGGACTGAGCCACAGCTGATATCGAGGGAGAGGGAGAGAAAAATTGCCTGTGTCTGTCTGCCCTCCAGCCTTGTGGATCAAGTGCATTAAAGCAATCATGCAAAATCATTAAGTCATCGGTGAAGTCATGAATGTTGGTAACACTGCGCTGATCGGGATCAGGGGCCGAGAGAGGGGTGGATATTAGTGTTTCAGTATTATTCTGCTGTTCTGTTTCATTTGAATCGTGGTGAATTGCTCTTGATGCGCTGAATCGTGGCTGCCGCTTTTCCAAGATTATCCACAATATTCTTTTTCCCCCTGGACAGAGCTGTGTGAATCTTAGTGTTTGTGACATTGCTTCAGCCTCTATATCACTTTCTCCTGGGCACTATTCACTGCCGAATACATTTGGAAGAGAAAATGCTGCTCTGGTTTTGCAGAGGTGATTTAGATAACCATGGTGCAACATTGCAGTGCAGTCTCATCCCCAGTGCAGTAACTTGATTGCTGGCTCAGTAAATCTAGCATCAGCACTATGATTGCTGTTGCTCGGGACAGCAAGCCAGTTGTTACAAAGGTAGAGGTAGTGAGTAATTTTGACAACCGTTGAGTGGAATGCAGGCAGCTCGCCAACTTCGTGCTGCCTGCTCATTATAATGATTTCTGTGTAGCCAGCGCTGTTCATTGGCTGCATGTATCAGCAGGGGGCCCAATATCGTTAGTAACTTGCACTACTTAAAGCTAGCCTGCACTTCTTAAAGGGGAGGTGCATTGTGGCTGGAGCAGGTGCTGGGACTCGTTCTACAAGTGAATCTGACCTGGGAAAGAATGAAGACTGGCTGACCATGGGAGAAAGCGGGCCAGGTTTTCAGACGCTGCACTGGAAGGCGTGCTCGGACACTCGTTCTGCTGCAGAGGATTCAGATGAGGACTTCGATGGGCCAAGTTAGAGAAGAAGGCTGATGGGTGTACACACCAAAATGCTTGGTGCATTAGGAAGCCTGCCAGAAAGCCTGCGTTCAGTGTCAAGGAGCATGGAGGAGTCTGGCACCAACTTGACACAGGGCTTTGCGCAGAGCTTGGAGTCCATCCTTTCCAACATGGAGCTGATAGCCACCTCCATCAACACACCTGTGGAGCCAACTGTGATGCAGATGACAAGTCCGATTGCGGTAATTACAGAGGAGTCCCCCTGCTGTCTGCCACAGGACAAGTCATCGCAAGAATCCTCCTCAATCGCCTTCTCCCAGTGGCTGAAGAGCTCCTCCCAGAGTCGCAATGCGGATTCCGCCCACTAAAGGGCACAATGGAGATGATCTTCACCGCGGGTCAACTACAAGAGAAAGGCAGGGAACAGCACCAACCGCTGTACATGGCCTTCTTTGACCTCACAAAGGCCTTCGACACCGTCAACCGTGAGGGATTATGGAGTGTCCTCCTCAAACTTGGCTGCCCTCAAAAGTTTGTCACCATCCTCCGCCTGCTTCACGACGACATGCAAGCCGTGATCCTGACCAACGATCCACCACAGACCCAATTCACGTACGGACCGGGGTCAAGTAAGGCTGTGTCATCGCACCAACGCTCTTCCTATCTTCCTGGCTGCAATGCTCCATCTCACCCTCAGTAAGCTCCCCGCTGGAGTGGAGCTAATCTACAGAACAAACGGGAAACTGTTCAACTCCGTCGACTCCAGTCCAGATCCAAGGTCGTCCCATCCTCTGTCATCGAATTACAGTATGCAGATAGAAACATAGAAGATAGGAGCAGGAGTAGGCCATTCGGCCCCTCGAGCCTATTCCGCCATTTAATGAGATCATGGCTGATCAACCAAATTCAGTACCCTGTCCCTGCTTTCTCCCCATATCCCTTGATCCCTTTAGCCTTAAGAAATATATCTAACTCCTTCTTGAATATATTTAATGAATTGGCCTCAACTGCCTTGTGTGGTAGAGAATTCCACAGGTTCACCACTCTCTGGGTGAAGAAATTCCTCCTCATCTCAGTCCTAAATGGCTTACCCCTTATCCTTAGACTGTGACCCCTGGTTCTGGACTCCCCCGCCATCGGGAACATCCTTCCTGTGTCTAGTCCTGTTAGAATTTTATAAGTTTCAATGAGATCCCCTCTCATTCTTCTAAACTCTAGCGAATATAAGCCTAATCGACCCAATCTCTCCACATACGTCATTCCTGCCATCCCAGGTATCAGTCTGGTGAATCTTCGTTGCACTCTCTCTATGGCAAGAACATCCTTCCTCAGATAAGGTGACCAAAACTGCACACAATACTCAAGGTGTGGTCTCACCAAGGCCCTGTACAACTGCAGCAAGACATCCTTGCTCCTGTACTCGAATCCTCGCTATGAAGGCCAACATACCATTTGCCTTCTTAACCGCCTGCTGCACCTGCATGCTTACCTTCAGCGACTGGTGCACAAGGACACCCAGGTCTCATTGCACTTCCCCTTTTCCCAATCTATTGTCGTTCAGATAATAATCTGCCTTCCTGTTTTTGCCACCGAAGTGGATAACCTCGCATTTATCCACATTACTGCATATGCCATGCATCTGCCCAATCATCCCAACCTGTCCAAATCATACTGGAGTTTCTCTGCATCCTTCTCACAGCACACATGTGCAACCAGCTTTGTGTCGTCTGCAAACTTGGAGATATTACATCTAGTTCCCTCGTCTAGATCATTTTTATATATATATTGTGAATAGCTGGGGTTCTAGCACCGATCCCTGCGGTACCCCACTAGTCACTGCCTGCCACTCGGAAAAAGACCCGTTTATTCCAACTCTTCGCTTCCTGTCTGCCAACCAGTTCTCTATCCAGGTCAGTACCTTACCCCCAATCCCATGTGCTTTAACTTTGCACGCTAATCTCTTATGCGGGACCTTATCGAAAGCCTTCTGAAAGTCCAAATACACCACATCCACTGGTTCTCCCTTATCTATTCTACCAGTTACATCCTCAAAAAATTCCAGTAGATTAGTCAAGCATGATTTACCTTTTGTAAATCCATGTTGACTTTGTCCGATCCTGTCACTGTTTTCCAAGTGCTCTGCTATTACATCTTTTATCATGGACTCTAGCATTTTCCCCACTACCGATGTCAGACTTACCGGTCTATAATTCCCCGTTTTCTCTCTACCACCTTTTTTAAAGAGTGGGGTTACATTAGCTATCCTCCAATCCATAGGAACTGTTCCAGAGTCCATAGAATTTTGGAAGATGACCAGCAATGCATCTACTATTTCTAGGGCCACTTCCTTAACTACCCTAGGATGTAGATCATCAGGGCCTGGGGATTTATCGGCCTTCAATCCCGTCAATTTCCCTAACACCATTTCCCTACAAATACTGATTTCATTCAATTCCTCCCTCTCATTAGACCCTATGTTCCCCGACATCTCTGGGAGGTTATTTGTGTCCTCCTTTGTGAAGACAGAACCAAAGTATGTATTTAATTGGGCTGCCATTTCTTTGTTCCCCATTATAAATTCCACTGATTCTGACTGCAAGGGACCTATGCTTGACTTTACCAATCTTTTTCTCTTCACATATCTATAGAAGCTTTTACAGTCAGTTTTTATGTTCCCTGTAAGCTTACTCTCATAATCTATTTCCCCCCTCTTAATTAATCCCTTTGTCCTCCTTTGCTGAATCCTAAACTGCTCCCAATCCTCAGGTTTGCTGCTTTTTCTGGCCAAATTATATGTCCTCTCCTTGGATCTTACGCTATCCCTAATTTCCCTTGTTAGCCACGGTTGAGTCACCTTTTTTGTTTTATTTTTATGCCAAACAGGGATGAACAAATTCTGTAGTTCATCCATGTGATCTTTAAATGTTTGCCATTGCCTATCCACCGTCAACCCTTTAAGTAACGTTCCCCAATCCATCCTAGCCAACTCGTGCCTCAGACCATCATAGTTTCCTTTATTTAAATTCAGGACCCTAGCCTCTGAGTCAACTACTTCACTCTCCATCTTAATGAAGAATTCTATCATCATATGATCGCTCCTCCCCAAGGGGCCTCGCACAACAAGATTGCTAATGAATCCTTTCTCATTACATAATACCCAGTCTAAGATGGCCTGATCTCTAGTTGGTTCCTCGACATATTGGTCCAGGAAACCATCCCGTATACACTCTAGGAATTCCTCCTCCACAGTATTATTACTAATTTGGTTAGCGCAATCTATATGTAGATTACAGTCACCCATGATAACTGCTGTGCCCTTATTGCACACGTCTCTAATTTCCCGTTTAATACCATCCCCAACCTCAGCATTACTGATTGGGGGTCTGTATACAACTCCCACTAATGTTTTCTGCCCCTTGGTATTTCTCAGCTCTGCCCATACAGATTCCACATCATCAGAGCTAATATCCTTCCTTACTATTGTGTTAATCTCCTCTTTAACCAGCAATGCTACCCCACCTCCTTTTCCTTTTTTCCTGTCCTTCCTGAATATTGAATACCCCTGGATGTTGAATTCCCAGACTTGGTCATCCTGGAGCCATGTCTCCGTAATCCCAATTATAGCATATCTGTTTACATCTATTTGCGCAGCTAATTCATCCACCTTATTACGAATGCTCCTCGCATTAAGACACAAAGCCTTCAGGCTTGATTTTTTAACACTCTGTTCTTTTAGAATTATTATTTACTGTGGCCCTGATTGATTTACACCCTTGATTTCTCTGCCTTCCACTTTTGCTTTTCGCCTTCCTGTCTTTTGTTTCAATCCTTGCTTCCCTTTCCTTTGTCTCCCTGCACAGGTTCCCAACCCCCTGCCATTTTAGTTTAAACCCTCCCCAACAGCACTAGCAAACACTCCCCCTAGGACATCAGTCCCGGTCCTGCCCAGGTGCAAACCATCCAGTTTGTACTGGTCCCACCTCCCCCAGAACCAGTTCCAGTGTCCCAGGAATTTGAATCCCTCCCCCTTGCACCATTCCTCTAGCCACGTATTCATTTGAAATATCCTTCTATTTCTACTCTGACTAGCACGTGGCACTGGTAGCAATCCTGAGATTACTACCTTTGAAGTCCTATTTTTTAATTTACTCCCTATATTCAGCTTTTAGGACCTCATCCCGTTTTTTACCTATATCGTTGGTACCTATATGCACCACGACAACTGGCTGTTCACCCTCCCCCTCCAGAATGCCCTGCAGCCGCTCCGAGACATCCTTGACCCTTGCACCAGGGAGGCAACATACCATTCTGGAGTCTCGTTTGCAGCCACAGAAACGCCTATCTATTCCCCTTACAATAGAATCCCCTATCACTTTAGCTCTCCCGCTTTTTTTCCTCCCGTCCTGTGCAGCAGAGCCACCCCTGGTGCCAGGAAGTTGGCGGCTGCTGCTGCCTTCCCCTGATAAGCCATCCCCCTCAACAATACCCAAAGTGGTATATCTGTTTGAAAGGGGGATGGCCACAGGGGACCCCTGCACTACCTGCCTATGCCTACTACTCTGCCTGGTGGTCACCCATTCCCTTCCTGCCTGTGCAGCCTTTACCTGCGGTGTGACCAACTCCCTAAACATGTTATCCACGATGTGTTCAGCATCACGAATGCTCCAGTATGTATCCATTCGCAGCTCCAGCGCCGCAATGCGGTCTGTCAGTAGCTGCAGCTGGATACACTTCCCGCACACATGGTCGTCAGGGACACAGGAGGTGTCCTTGATTTCCCACATAGTGCAGGAGGAGCATGCCACGGGGCCGAGCTGTGCTGCCATGACTTACCCTTTAATTAATTCAAATTAAATTAAATTAAATGATGACGCTTGCGTCTGCGCACACACTGAGGCCGAACTCCAAACCATCGTCAGCACCTTCAACGAAGCGTACAAGAGCATAGGCCTTACACTAAACATCCGTAAGACAAATGTCCTCTACCAACCTGCCCCCGCCACACAGTACTGCTCCCCGATTGTCAAAATCCATGACGAGGTCTTGGACAACGTGGACCACTTTCCATACCTCGGGAGCCTACTGTCAACAAGGGCAGACGTCGATGACGAAGTTCAACACCGCCTTCAGTGTGCCAGTGCAGCTTGAGGAAGAAAGTGTTTGAAGACCAGGACCTCAAACCCAGCACCAAGCTCATGGTCTACAGAGCAGTAGTGATACCCGCCCTCCTGTATGTTTCAGAGACATGGACCATGTACAGCAGGCACCTCAAAGCACTGGAGAGGTACCACCAACGCTGCCTCTGCAAGATCCTGCAAATCCATTGGCAGGATAGGTGCACCAACGTCAGTGTTCTCGCTCAGGCCAACATCCCCAGCATCGAAGCTTTGACTGCACTCGATCAGCTCCGATGGACGGGCCACATCGTCCGCATGCCTGATACGAGACTCCCAAAACAAGCGCTCTACTCGGAGCTCCGACACGGCAAGAGAGCCCCAGGTGGGCAGAGGAAACGCTTCAAGGACACCCTCAAAGCCTCCTTGAAGAAGTGTAACATCCCCACCGACCCCTGGGAATCCCTGGCCCAAGACCGCACAAAGTGAAGGAGAAGCATCCGGGAAGGCACCGAACACCTCGAGTCTCTTCGCCGGGAGCAAGCGGAAGCCAAGCGCAAACAGCAGAAGGAGCGCACGTCAACCCAAGCACCCCACCCACCCGCCCCTTCAACCACCATCTGCCCCACCTGTGACAGAGACTGTAGGTCCCGCATTGGACTCATCAGTCACCTGAGAACTCATTTTTAGTGTGGAAGCAAGTCATCCTCGGTTCCGAGGGACTGCCTAAGAAGAAGCAGTGTCTGATGGCCGATGTCTCAGCTTCCATTGCAGCACAAGCAGCACCTACCCAACGTCAGTGAAAGCTTAGACTGCTGCCATCATGGCCAGAGATACCAGGGTTCAAAGGGGCTTCCAGGGTGTCACTGCAGTCCAGCAATCTGTTCTCCAACAGAGTACTAGGATTGCTGAGGTGCTACCCTAGGGGAGTGGCAATGGCCCCATGGAGCACGAAGCTGCTGTCCTCTCTCAGGATGACAGCATTCGTCCTCCCACTCTGCCAGTGCCCTTGCTGTTGCCTGTCAGCCAGACAGCCCAGACTGCTGCCCCCTAGGCCGAGGTGGTGCAGTCGGCAGCCGGGCATTCAAGGCCAAGTGCTGCTCGAGTTCATCATCCAAGGCCACCTGCAGTCTCCTCCACAGTAAGTCAGCAGCCTTCCACCAGCCATGCTGCAGCCACTGGGGTAGCACCTCGTAGGAGCACTAGGACAGGCAAAGAAAAAAAGAAAGACTTATATTTATATAGTGCCTTTCACGCTCACCGGACACAGAAGAGACACTAAGGGAATGCACAAGGGTGATTAAATCATGCCATATTGCATACAAAACTAAAGTATTTTATAAATTTGGATTGGAATGTGTATTTTGTGTTGACTTTTATTTTTGCATTGTGGGCAAGAGGATGATGTGCTGGTCAGTGCCAGAGGACAGGTAAGAAGTGTGGGACTGTTGGTGAATGGGGAATTGTGGTTGAGGTAACTGGTTTCTCTCAAATTATTTGTTCATGTACTGCCCGGGCAGAAAGGAGCTGTCATGGTGGCAGCCTCCCTTTCTCTTCCACCTCCTCCTCCTCCTCGGTCTCCTCCTGTGCAGCATGCAGCATACCACGACAAATCTTGAGACCTGCTCAGCCAAGTACTGCAGGGTTTCTCCAGAATGGTCCAGGCAGCAGAATCGTTGCTTCAGGATACCAGTGATCTGCCCTGTCTGATTTCTTGTGGCAGCATGGCTGCGCACGTGTGCGTGGGTTGCGGACCGGAGTCACGAGCCATGTCATCAGCGGATAGCCCTTGTCGCCCAGTAGCCACCCTTTGGTTTGCCGTGGTGGTTGCAATACAGCGGGCTGCCGCAGAATGAATGCATCATAACTGCTGCCAGGATACCGAGCATTGACCTGCATGATGCGCTGCCGATGGTCACACACCAGCTGCACGTTGAGGGAGTGGAATCCCTTTCGTTTCAGGTACATGGCAGAGTTGACATGAGGCGCACCCAAAGCAATGTGCGTGCAGTCAATGACACCCTGCACCATGGGGAAGCCTGCAATCCTTGCAAACCCTCGTGCTCACTCCGCTTGCTTCTCTCTGGCAAGAGGGAATGAGATGAAGCTGTCGGATTGCATAGAGAGCCTCGGTGATCGCTCTTCTGCAGCAGTGCACTGCAAACTGTGAGATGTTGCTTATATCTCCAGCAGCAGCCAAGAAGGAGCCAGATGCATAAAAGTTCTTCGCCACGGTCACCTTCACAACCACTGGCAGTGCGGTCCTTGCCCTGCTCTGAGTTTGGATTTGTGGCTGCAGCAGTTGGTAGATTTCAGTGACGACCTGCTTAGTGAAGTGCAGACGTCTCGAACATTGATCCTCACTGAGGTTCCGGTAGGAGAATTGCTCCCTAAAGATCCTGGATATGGCCTCCTGCTGAGAGCCCTTCTCCCCCCTCCTCCTCCTCCCTCATCTAGCAGCTTGTCCTGCTCTGCGTGGCCTTTGCTCCTTCTCCTAGTCATGATCAATGCCAAGAGGAAGGTCTACTGGTCCCACCCATTCGTGGAAGCAACTGGTTTGTGCAGAAGCCTTGAAGTCAGCAGAAATGTACTGTAGCAGCTGCCAGCCCACTCCTTGTAGACTTTTAAAACTTTAAACAACTATGGAAAGCACCCAAAACTCGTAGAATTGCAGCAACAGCCAGAAGAAATACTCCAGCAACTAACTTGCAAGTAGTTGATGATCCCTTTAAATAGCGCTGATGGGGGGGGGGGTCCTTCATGCTGCTTAACTTCGTGTTCAGCAGTACGAGGTTAACAGAGGGTGTCGGCTGGAGCGTTGAGGTCCAAGATGGCAGCACTGAAGTCAAATCAGCATTGCACGAAGTCATGATCTGCCTGCCCAGCATGCTGCCGGCGGACGTTAGGTGTGCTCACGCTAACCCCTTTACCAATATGGCGTCCGGCACACTTAGCGTAAGAAATGTGGGCACGTGCCGCGGATGCCATTTTGGAACCTTAAACGGGCACTACCGAGTACAATTTCTCCCCCAGCCCCGATTCCAACCTCGTTGCCACCTGGAAACATTTGCCCCGCTTCCAGGTCAAGCTGCCTTACCCCAGCCTTTTAAAAGTTGACCTGACCACTTGAAAAAAAACCCTCATTTTAATTTTCAAAAAAAAAGGAAAAGTAAAGTGAAAATTGGATTTTCAGTTGACCAACCAGACCATCAGTTGCCACAAAATTACCTCAACAGTGACTCTCCCATATCCACCCCCAGCTCACAGAGGCACAGTTAGTGCTGGCATTCTCCTTCCTCCCCACTCCAAAGCACTACTCCCGGATTCTGCACCTTTCCTTCTTCCCTTATTTTTTCCTTTGCCTCCTGCTTTTGTTGCCATCCATTTTTCTCTTCATTGCCATTCGTGCCCTTTCTCTCCCTCATTCCCCCTTTCTCTCCCTCATTCCCCCTTTCTCTCCCTCATTCCCCCTTCCCTAACCCTTCCATTTTCCCCCTTCCCACTCGACTTCACTGCCATCATTCCCCCTTTCTCTCCCTTTCATTTCCCTTTTCCTGTTCCCCTTCAATCCCATCATCATTTCCCCCTCTTCCCTGTCCCCTCAGCATCGCTCCTACCTGATTCTGGCCCCTGCACATTGAAGATGGAGTTCCTATGAAAATTCCCTCCGGCAGTACTCAGTGGCTGGAATCACTTCCATTAGCAGCAGGACATACTTAGGAACGAGACTAAGGGGGGAGAGGGAGCCGAAACAGATTATCTGGTCATAAAGCAGCAGTATTTGCGTCTGATAGACAAGAAGTATTATCTTAATGAGGCCACCTTACTGGTAACGGCCTTGCGGCAATGCCATGAAAAGAAGCCCCCTTGGGGGGTATCTGAAGCAGTTGCTTCTGTTAAGTTTTTCCTTGCACACTGGTTGCGCATAACTTCATCTAGTTTCATGGGAACCATTCATAGATATGCCGGACTCTACTTTTACACACAGCCCCACAGATAGGGTTGTCAAATCTGGTTGGACATTTTCCTGGAGGTTTCATCACATGACCTGTGGCTTCCAACTGCCCCGCCCCCACATTTCTACCATTGGCCCCCCAGCACATCCAAACTTGTGGAAAGCAAACGGATTCTTCGTTACCCGATTGGAGGAGCCCTGACCATTAGATAAACAGCCTTTCCCCCTCCCTCCCCGCCCCACTTCCAATATTTTCATAACTAATAAACAAAAGTGTTCAAAGAAAATTAAAAACAAAAAATTATTTTTAATGCCCCGATGATTTGTCTCCCGGGTTGGCTCGCAGCCGTTGTCCTGGAGACTCCAGGGCAATCCAGGAGGGTTGGCAACCCCTCCCCACAGAGAGCAATGCCGCGGAGCTGGCTCCCGTGTGTACAGAAATGAACCTGACTCCCTTATCCCCGCAGAGCAATCACAGGGCCACTTCTTTAGACTGTGGCGTGGAGCTAAAAGAGGGAGACTGGATCTGCACTGCCTATCATTTTGCAAGATTATGTGATGTTAGACGAGGGCTGCGATAATGTCCGAGGACAGAAAAAATGGAAATTGTATTTTTCTTTGTAAACTATTTTTTAAAAAAGCACAATGTTCACAGCTTGTCTACTAGCGTTGGACACATATTAATGTCTGTTCTGGGATGAACTAGCTGTTTTCTTCACCTCTGCAGAATGCTCAGTTTATTGTGGACCCAGGTTCTGATAAAATTAAACAATTGAAGGGCTGCCACAGTGTAACTTTTTTGACACTCTTATTTGTACGTGACTGCATGGCAGAAAATCCCTGCTTGAGAATTCATCGGTTGCAATTCTCCCAACCTCTTCAGTCAGCTGGGGAGGGGGAGGAAATTCTGACACGTACGTCCAGTGTAGTCAACCTACGATTGCACTGGCTCCTCACATTTGCGTAGTCACAGCCAGCGCTCCCTTATCCCGTTTAATGTGTCCACGATACCATCGCAATAAGGGAGCCGGGCTTCTTTACCCTAAGGTGTGCAGTGGATAGGTTTCCCTGCATTGCCTGCGTGGAACTAACGGCCCAGAATTTGCGGGCAGCGGCGAAGCAAAGGCGTTCGGCGCTGGCCCCCAAGTAAGCTGCGCGCAAAGCTCTCGCGATCTCGGTGTCGAGAAGCTCAGGTTTTCCGACGTGTAATTCAAAATTAACGGAGTATAGTGGGAATCCCCTAGTGCGAGCTGCTGTGACGTCAACAAGCTGTTCAAGCAGCCAATCAAAACGCAGAATTTTCACAGACAGTGAATCAGGAAGTGAGTAAGCTTTTAAAATTCAAACGTTTTAAAAATGTTAGAGCAAAACAAAGAGTGGGTCTCACATGGCGAAAAGGCAAACCTGAAATAAAGATTAATTTAAAAAAAAAGTTAAATTCTTAGCCATTTTAATAAAAATTTTAATTTATAAATTTGACACTGCACAAAATTAAAATTAATTTTTCAGGCCCATAACCTTTGTTTAGCAGTCAATACGCTGTTAAAACCCAAATTACACCGAATCCCTTTGGGTCTAACCTTTAGTGGGGTATTTAACAGCGGTATCACTGCGGAAGAGCCGATGTTTTCGTCAGTTTCCCTGATTTGAGAGATTTCACCGATTGCCGGCTCTGTGCCGAGGGCAGGCGTCTGGAGGGGGAGCGGGGTGGGTGGGGGGGCGGGGGGGGGCGGGCGCCGCGCAGCCTGTGGAGGAACAGTGAACGACAGACCGCAATTCAGGATTTCCGCATTAGGCTGCGCATGCGCTAAATCCTGAAGTTGCCGGTCAGTTTCAAAGGCGGAATGACGACGAACGCTGCCGGTTCACCGTCACCGGGACCGCAAATTCCAGGCCATTATGAAAGTGCCTTGAAAGATCAGTGGGGAAAGTTGGTGGCGGCCGTGAGACTGAAGGACACTGTGGATCTGTAGTGGTCAAGATACAAAAAGAAGGCTTTTCTAGCAGTTGTGGCACAGACTTGGTTTGTCTTTTGCGGCAGGATGTGTTGTGATTATGGGTTTCTAAAATGTTTATGTGGGCACTTGGTGGTGATCCATGCAGCAGAGATTCTATGTCAGTGGTGTCAGAGTTATGCAGAAACTGTCCCCGAGTCCAATGGTGTATGTAATGACTCATCAAATCTTATCTTTATACCAGAAGTATGGCAGAAAGTATACCACGCGTAATTTGAACCTTATCACTCGTTTAGTTATATTTTCATCTGGACCGTTCTAAACACACATGCTTGCCAACCCGGGTGTAAAACTGCTGTTGTGGATCGGCTGCCTGTTTTTAGAAGCCCTACGGTTTTCATTTACGTTGAATTGCCAGGGTGGCAAGTTGAAAATCTACCCCCAAAGACTTTTTTTTTGGTCAGCATATGTTATCTGACACATGCAGAAAGGCTTCAACTTGTCTAGGAGTCTCCAGACTAATCTACGCAGAAATGCACCTATGTCATGTTTCTGTTTGGCTGATTAGGAGGGCGCACGCTATCCACAGAGGAACACGCCCCGCTTACTTGAGTCCCGGCAATTTAAGCGCAGTTTGGCCAGTGCATAGAAACCCCTAAGTGTTCCTCACGGAGGTACTGCTAGAGTTTAAACCGCTCAAACCATGCAGCTTAATAGGATAGAGCAGCCTACTGTTGCCTAGTCAACACAACCATATCAACAGGACATGACTTGATAGAAAGACTTGCATTTCTATAGCGCCTTTCACGGCCTAATGACGTCTCAAAGCGCTTCACAGCCAATTGAGTACTTTTGAAGTGTTGTAATGTTGGTAACGCGGCAGCCAATTTGCGCACAGCAAGTTTCCACAAACAGCAATGTGATCGTGACCAGATAATCTGTTTTAGTGACAGTAGAAGGGTAAATATTGGCCAGGGCATTCCCCTGCTCGTCTTCGAAATAGTGCCATGGGATCTTTCACATCCACCTGAGAGAGCAGACAGGGCCTCCATTGAAAGTCTCATCCAAAAGACGGCACCTCCGACAGTGCAGCACCTCCGGCAGTGCAGCACTCCCTCAGCACTACACTGGAGTGTCAGCCTAGATTTTTGTCGTCAAGTTTCTGGTGTGGGGCTTGAGTTAGAGACAGGAGGATTATCTTCTGCCGAGTGTGAAGAATCCCACCCTCCAGGTCCCCTTTATGTACCTGTCTGGCTGGCCAGTTGTCAACAGTGATCTGCAGTACTGCCGCCCCGCCTGCCTTGTTTTTCGGATTTCCAAGTTCCCTGCAGAAGGTCCAGATCTCCCTTCACCTGGCATGCCGGCACAGAAAGAGATCTCACTTGCCTCTGCCACAAACAGGTTGGTGAATGCCCCTCTGTACCTCCCTCCCTCCTAGATTACAGAAGATGTCTAGTGGGGATATGTGAAGATGTTTCCCATTCCGGTTTTGAACTTTGTCCAAGTTCAAACCCGAATGGAAACCTTTTCACCCGAACCTTCATTAAATCATTAGATCAAGGACAAAATTCAGTTGCTAAACTCAAAGCGGGTTCAGAGTACCAATAGCAACATCCTGTGCGCAGATGCTCAAAGTCCGCACACATAGAGTCATAACGGCACAGGAGGCGGCCATTCGGCCCATTGAGTCCGTGCTGGCTCTCTGTAGAGCAATCCAGTCAGTCCCATTCCCCAGCTCTATCCCCGTAGCCCTGCAAGTTTATTTCCCTCAAGTGCCTATCCAGTCTCCCCTTGAAAACATTGAGTGTCTCCGCTTCCACCACTTCCGTCGGCAGCGAGTTCCAGGTCCTCACCACTCGCTGCGCAAAAAAGTTTTTCCTCACACCCCACCCTGTATCTCTTGCCCAAAACCTTAAATCTGTGTCCCCTAGTCCATCAACTAGTGGGAACAGCCTTTCCCTGTCTAGCCTGTCCAAACCCGTCATAATCTTGTACACCTCTATCAAATCACCCCGCAACCTCCTTTGCTCTAATGAAAACAAGTCAAGCTTCTCCAACCTGTCCTTGTAGCTAAGATCCCCCATCCCTGGAACCATTCTGGCAAATCTCCTCTGCACCCTCTCAAGTGCCTCGGACTGCTTTAAGTTCTGGGAAATTTGACCATCTCACCATAGAAAGGATCTTGGTATGATTTGTATTAAAATGCTATCGTTTAGTTAAGTGCAGCTTTTAAGGGGTTAAATTCATAGAACGGCAGAGCAGGGAAATGTAGATTAGGATTCAGACAAAGCATCTAAACCAGAGCGCTCTCGACAGTAAAAGATAGTTTAGACATCCTCGTGATCATGCACGCCTATTGTTGAGATGACCTTATTCATACGAGTTCAGCAAGGGTAGTTGCCAGGATAGTTCTGGTTATAATCTACTCATCTGGTAAAGTTTCTGATATTATGGTCGGGCTTTACTGGCGAATCACCGAATGGGGAAGAAGTCCGAGGGACAGCCCATCCACATCCTCTAACAAAAAGAAAACCCCACATTCAACGTCAGTCAGGGTGGTCTGCTGAGATAAAGGCAAGAAAGCCCTTGGTAGTTTATTGTCAGACTCGTGCTGACTAAGCCCATGTAAGTCTTGGCCTGTTGCAATGCCAGGCTGACCGAAGCAAGTGTTGTGTTAGTCTTGTAACTCGCGGCGTGGTTTATTATTTTCCTTATTTGTGAGGTGGAGCTTGCACACGGATGAAGTAAGCGAGGTTTGATTATAACTGTCACTCTATATGTAACACTAGCAAAATAACTTTTCAGGTCTGTGGCCCTTCGTCAGAACTGGTAAAAGTTGGAGTTGTAACAGGTTTTAAGCAGGGGAGGGGAGGAAGGAACTAAAGGCATAGTCTGTGCTAGGATTGAACTTGGGGGAGATTAAATGTTGCAAATGGGGATGGCAGAATCATCAACAGCTGCCGCCTGAAAAAATGGGGGCAGGGGTTATAGTCTGAAATTGTTGAACTCAATGTTGAGTCCAGAAGGCTGTAAAGTGCCTAATCGAAAGATGAGGTGCTGTTCCTCGAGCTTACGTTGAGCTTCATTGGAACAGTGTATGAGGCCGAGGACAGAGAGGTATATATGTTCACTTACTTCCTGTAAAATAAAGCAGCTTAACGATTTGGATCTGGCCTCCACTCACCGAAGTGTTGCAGTCCACCCGCTGAGAGATTGGAATAGTGCACGTGAGGGCATGGTCCGAACGAGACAGTATCCAGTTCACATTGCAAGGGGGTTACTATTTTATACCCTTTGGTTACACAGTCATACCGATTGTGTATTAACAGGCACATTCCTAAAGGCAATCAAGGCACAGGAATCCAATTATGGGCGTGACCAACACCAAAAGGATATCTAAAGCTGATCTGAAATCTGTAACGTGCACCCACCCCTCGACATCAGGTGAAAGTCTTTGCAGGCCTACAGTACCCTGTTGTCCAGCGTCAGTAAGCAACCATTTATATACGGTGCTTCATTCATAGTGTGGACACACTTCCAAATGGTGCGCTTGCTGCCTGAGCCATTTCCATGATAGAAATGGGGTGACAGATTTGCTTCCCCAACTCCTCTGAAGTGCGTGTTCCACCTTGCCACACTTCCCAAATCCTGCGCCGGCCCTAGTAGTGTCAGCTGTGGCTCAGTGGGCAGCACTCTTGCCTCTGAGTCAGAAGGTTGTGGGTTCAAGTCCCACTCCAACGACTTGAGCACATAAATCCAGGCCGACACTCCAGTGCAGTGCTGAGGGAGCGCTGCACTGTCAGAGGTGCCGTCTTTCGGATGAGACGTTAAACCGAGGCCTGGTCTGCTCTCTCAGGTGGACGTAAAAGATCCCATGGCACTATTTCGAAGAAGAGCAGGGGAGTTATCCCCGGTGTCCTGGGGCCAATATTTATCTCTCAACCAACATAACAAAAACAGATTATCTGGTCATTATCACCTTGCTGTTTGTGGGACCTTGCTATGCTCAAATTGGCTGCCGCGTTTCCCACATTACAACAGTGACTACACTTCAAAAAGTACTTCATTGACTGTAAAGCGCTTTGAGACGTCCGGTGATCGTGAAAGGCGCTATAGAAATGCAGGTCTGTCTTTCTTTCTTCCTTAATTCCTATTTTGTGAAATTACGGAGAAATGAATGTAATTTAGCAGCACTTTCCCGACCATGCATATCGTTCTTTTCCAGCGAGTCAGGGTTTCAGTGTTATCTGTATGTTGCTGTTAGCTAATAAGGACATGCAGTGCCTGGAGAGTTGCCGATAACTACAGGCTGCTAATAAGTTGTCTGCTGATTTCAATTTGCGTCTCTATTGCAAAGACAGCACCATCACAGGTCGGTTCCCATGGTAATTAGTGCTCAACTTAATCGTGTCCGATTGATATTTGTTGTGGCTGCTGTGGCTTAGAGAAAAGTTGCATTCTGAAAAATAATAGATTGCGACACAACTCTCAGACATTTTTAGATACTTTTGTACCTCTTTCTTTCAGTTGGTGCCTTGTGCTTTTTTTTAAGCGGGGAGGAGTCGACGGGTCTGAACTGTGTTGATATGTTCAGTGGCTACTGTGTGTATTGGGCAGCAATGGATCAATACAAATGGAGTGCAGTCGTCCCCGGTACCTCAGTTAGTAAATGCACGGTCCCAGTGTGGGGCACAACTCCATTCCCAGTCCGTGCTGAGTCAACTAATCTCAGTCAAGGTAGCAAAAGGGGCATTAAAAAAATTAACTTCAGCACCCCCTGGTCTTAGGGAACGGGAGAAATCGGAAAGGGCTCCCACTTGTAATTGCTGCCCGCTGATTCCTGCTGGAAAGTGTGGCTGAGCGGATGTCAAGTCAGGATAGAATTTGGCTCCGATGCGATGCTCCCAGGAACAAATAGCTTACTTACACTCGGGGCGTAATGGAGACCATGAAACTACCAGATTGTGGTTAAAAACCCATCTGGTTCACTAATGTCCTTTAGGGAAGGAAATCTGCTGTCCTTACCCAGTCTGGCCCTATATGTGACTCCAGACCCACAGCAATGTGGTTGACTCTTAACTGCCCTCTGAAATGGTCTACCAAGCCACTCAGTTGTAACAAACCGCTACGTAAAAGAATCATGAGAATAAAACCGGTCGGACCACCCGGCATCAATCTAGGCATGGGATTCGGACACGCCAAAGGCACACCCAGCCCAGTCGACCCTGCAAAGTCCTCCTCACTAACATCTGGGGACTTATGCCAAAATTGGAAGAGCTGTCCCACAGACTAGTCAAGCAACAGCCTGACATAGTCATACTCTCAGAATCATACCGTTCAGCCAACGTCCCAGACTCTTCCATCACCATCCCTGGGTATGACATGTTCCACCGGCAGGACAGACCCACCAGGGGTGGTTGCACAGTGGTATACACTCGGGAGGGAGTGGCTCTGGGAGTCCTCAATATTGACTCTGGACCCCATGAAGTCTCATGGCATCAAGTGAAACATGGGCGAGGAAACCTCCTGCTGATTACCACCTACCGCCCTCCCTTAGCTGATGAATCAGTACTTCTCCATGTTGAACACCACTTGGAAGAAGCACTGAGAGTAGCAAGGGCACAGAATGTACTCTGGCTGGGGGACTTCAATGTCCATCACCAGGAGTGGCTCGGTAGCACCACTACTGACTGAGCTGGCCGAGTCTTGGAGAACATAACTGCCCGACTGGGCCTGCGGCAGGTGGTGAGAGAACCAACACGAGGGAAAAAGCTACTTGACCTCGTCCTCGCCAATCTACCTGTCGCAGATGCATCTGTCATTGGTAGCAGTGACCACCACACAGTCCTTGTGGAGACGAAGTCCCATCTTCTATCTGAGGACACCTTCCATCGTGTTGTGTGGCATTAACACCGTGCTAAATGGGATAGATTCAGAACAGATCTAGCAGCTCAAAACTGGGCATCCATGAGGCGCTGTGGGCCATCAGCAGCAGTAGAATTGTATTCCACCACAATCTGTAACCTCATGGCCCGGCATATCCCTCACTCTACCATTACCATCAAGCCAGGGGACCAACCCTGGTTCAATAAGGAGTGTAGACGAGCATGCCAGGAGCAGCAGCAGGCGTACCTAAAAATGAGGCGCCAAACTGGTGAAGCTACAACACGGGACTACATGCATGCTAAACAGCGGAAGCAGCATGCTATAGACAGGGCTAAGCGATCCCACAACCAATGGATCAGATCAAAGCTCTGCAGTCCTGCCACATCCAGTCGTGAATGGTGGTGACCATTAAACAACTAACGGGGAGGAGGAGGCTCCATGAACATCCCCATCCTCAATGATGGCGGAGCCCAGCACAATAGTGCAAAAAACAAGGCTGAAGCGTTTGCAACCATCTTCAGCCAGAAATGCTGAGTGGATGACCGATCTCTGCCTCCTCTTGAACTTCCCAACATCACTCCACGTGATATCAAGAAACAGCTGAGCGCACTGGATACAGCAAAGGATATTGGCCCTGACAACATCCCAGCTATCGTGCTGAAGTCTTGTGCTCCAGAACTAGCTGTACCTCTAGCCAAGCTGTTCCAGTACAGTTACAACACTGGCAAAAAGTAGGACACTCCAATCTGGCCAATTACCACCCCATCAGTCTACTCTCAATCATCAGCAGAGTGATGGAAGATGTCCTCGACAGTGCTATCAAGCGGCACGTACTCATCAATAACCTGCTCACCAATTCTCAGTTTGGGTTCTGCCAGAGCCACTCGGCTCCCGACCTCATTACAGCCTTGGTCCAAACATGGATAAAGGAGCTGAATTTCAGAGGTGAGGTGAGAGTGACTGCCCTTGACATCAAGGCAGCATTTGACCGAGTGTGGCATCAAGGAGCCCTAGTAAAACTGAAGTCACTGGGAATCAGGGGGAAAACGCTCCACTGGCTGGAGTCATACCTAGCACAAAGGAAGATGGTTGTGGTGGTTGGAGGTCAATCATCTCAGCCCCAGGACATCGCTGCAGGAGTTCCTCAGGACAGTGTCCTAGGCCCAACCAACTTCAGCTGCTTCATCAATGACCTTCCCTCCTTCATAAAGTCAGAAGTAGGGAAGTTTGCTGATGATTGAACAGTGTCCAGCGCCATTTGCAACTCCTCAGATAATGAAGCAGTTCATGCCCGAATGCAACAAGACCTGGATGACATTCAGGTTTGGGCTGATAAGTGGCAGGTAACATTCGCGCCACACAGTGCCAGGCAATGACCATCTCCAACAAGCGAGAGTCTAACCACCGCCCCTTGAGATTCAACGGCATTACCATCGTCTAATCCCCCACCATCAACATGCTGGGGGTCATCGTTGACCAGAAACTTAACTGGACCATCCACATAAATGCTGTGGCTACAAGAGCAGGTCAGAGGCTAGGTATTTTGCGGTGAGTGTCTCATCTCCTGACTCCCCAAAGCCTTTCCACCATCTACAAGGCACAAGTCAGGAGTGTGATGGAATACTCTCCACTTGCCTGGATGAGTGCAGCTCCAACAACACTCAAGAAGCTCGACACCATCCAGGACAAAGCAGCCCGCTTGATTGGCACCCTATCCACCACCTTAAACATTCACTCCCTCCACCACCGGCGTACCGTGGCTGCAGTGTGCACCATCTACAAGATGCACTGCAGCAACTCGTCAAGGCTTCTTCGGCAGCACCTCCCAAACCCGCGACCTCTTCCACCTAGAAGGACAAGGGCAGCAGACGCATGGGAACACCACCACCTCCCAAGTTCCCCTCCAAGTCACACACCATCCTGACTTAGAAGTATATCGCCGTTCCTTCATCGTCGCTGGGTCAAAATCCTGGAACTCCCTCCCTAACAGCACTGTGGGAGTACCTTCACCACACGGACTGCAGCGGTTCAAGAAGGCGGCTCACCATCACCTTCTCAAAGGGCAATTAGGGATGGGCAATAAATGCTGGCCTTGCCAGTGACTCCCACATCCTGTGAATTAGTAAAAAAGAAACAAATTTTCACTTTTGGCGGGGGTGGAAAACTGGCAGTACTGGATCGGCCGCCCGTTATTAACCCCGCGCGATTGTCCTTTAAGGTCGTATGACGGGCTGCCCATCAGCTTCTGCCAGTTTCCTGCCCTCACAAAGTGAGAATTAATCCTTCACCGTGCTGCGGTTTACACTTGAAAAATAGTAACTTGCAGGAGGTACCGACTCATCTGCACGAAGGAAAAGACCTAGATTGCGAGTCTCCTTTCGTGAGCCATTCCAAACTAGGGCAAAACATTTGCACTGAACGATTGAAAATTTGACTTTGGAAGCGCAACACTGCCTCCTGGTGACCAAAAATTGCACTACCTGATCAAATATTCCTGATTTTATGCCTCAGAAGTAAAAGTGATCTTGCTCCATATTGTACTCTTGAGTGAGAGTGGAAATGTTGTTGCATTCCTTCTTATCAGGCAGATTTAAGTGACCAGCAGCCCTGGAGTCTGCGACCTTCTAATCAGAACAGAAACCTGCTTCAGCTTCGCCTCTCTGGAATTCTCTTTGTAAACTCCGGCACCTTGCGACTTCTCCTCCCAGCTTTAACCGTCTCCTTCAAAGCCTATCTTTGCGACTGGAGCTTTCAGTCATCCCTCTAACCTCTTCTGCTACTTGGTGTCTGCCTATTCTCTGCTGTGTGGAGGCCTTAAAGACTCCAGAAAAATGACACATTTTTGTCGCTTGAGACTGCCTCTTCTTCATAATGAGATGAATGGTGAAGACCCAAAGCCACGGTGCAAGATGCCTTTAAGAAGACAAGAGTCGAGGAGAAAACACGGTAAATTCGTGAGTGAAGCTTAAGTTGACCCCAAGATTGGGTTTTGGAAGCTTTTAAGTTCGAGCAGCAAGGAAAGACTAAGTGGGAGGGGAAGGAGTTACATGGTTGTGGTGTCTTCGGAAAGAATACGTGCACTTTTATTTAGTTTCGGAAACATTTTAATTAGGTAGATTCCAATTTTTTTTTTTAATTGTTCGTGGGACGTGGGTGAAACTGGCAAAGCCACATTTATTGCCCATCCCGCGTTGCCCTGAGAAAATGAACCACTGCAGCCCTTGTAGTGATGGTGTTCCCACAATTGTGTCCGATAGGGAATTGCAGGATCCTGCCCCAGTGAAGATGAATGGATGGTGATATTTGTCCAAATCAGGGTGCTGTGTGTGACTTGGGAGGAAATTGGAAATGACATGTGTTCCCAGGGGCCCTTCACGGCGGTGGAGGTCATAGGGGGGAGAGGGAGGTGCCGTCAAAGTAACCTTGGGTGAGCTGCTGCTTCTTCAATATTGATTCTCGGGATCGGGCATCGCTGGCAAAGCCGGCATTTATTGCCCATCCTCAGTTGCCCTTGAAAAGGTGATTTGGGGGGGGGGGGGCATCTTCTTGAACAGCTGCAGTCCTTGTAATGAAGGGAGTGCCAGGATTTTGACCCAGCAATGATGAAGGAACAGCCGTATAATGGCAGTGTGTGATTTGGAGGTGATGGTGTTCCCATGCACCTGCTGCCCTTGTCCTCCTAAGTGGCGGAGATTTTGGGTTTGGGTGGTGCTGCAGTGCCTCCTGTAGGTGTACTCTAAAATGTCGATGATGTATATGAACGAACTTAGATTTCATCCATGAGGCTTATATTTTAGAATTTGAAACTGCGTAAGTGAACTGTGATGAGTTAGAATCACCATTATTTTATTGTGTTTTACTTCTGAGGGTGAAGACAGCTAGGATCTATACAGCCAGTCCGCAGCCAAATAAAATGCACAAAATGTCACCAACAGAGCAAAAAAACTTCTCATAGAAAAATCCAGTTAAAATGTCTGAGAGGGCGGTGCAAGAATATCTTTTGCTGCACCTTTTGTGATCGATACTGTAGAGCTGATTTTTTCTTTTTCCTCTTAGTTTTATTGGCCTGTTCATCATTGTCAGCTGTCTGTGCGAGGTAGCGGAGACGATGGCCTGGTGATAAAGTTTTCTGCAGTGTGCTTGTGTCATTTATTCTTGTTGAAATGTTGGTCAAGGACATCCGAAGTTATGCAACTCCCCTCCCTGCGGGATAGTCAAGTGACAGATAATAGCTATTCATGTATAATCAGGCGCCCAAAGACATTGAAAGAAAACGGACACGTCACAATAAAAATAGTTCTGTCAAAATTTCAGTCCTTTAAGAAGCTGTGTTTTGCATAATATGTTTAGAGTGTTTATCTTGGTTACCCTATAAAGATTGGATTTATGGAAAATAGTGCAGTGTAATCAGTGGGTCTTTTCACATAAGTTAGCATTCATTTTTTATGGGGTCACCTATTTTAATGTTTGAACTGTGTGCCTCCCAGCCAGTATTAACCTATATAAACCTTTTCCCTTGCATAATGATTCCGAGTTCCCTTTATCTAATAATAGCTGTTACACAGCATCTCGCAGGTTTTGTGATGAGAAAGTGGGAGCAGAGAGCTGATCAAACGGGAGCAGGAGACTAATCAGCCCTACATCCGTTTGTCCCAGTCGCTCTTTGAAGACCATTGGGGCTTACAGGATAGCCAATGGCATCGTCTCTGGTCGCTTCTTTCGAGCAGCTTTCTCCGAGCCTATCAGCGACTACTTCCTGTTGGCCATCCAGTTGGAATACTTGAGATGTATAGTTGATTTACTTGTGTTTAAAGGGGCTGTGATGGTGTTGTAGTTGTTTAGAAAGAAAGACTTGCATTTATATAGCACCTTTCATGACCTCAGGATGTCCCAAAGTGCTTTACAGCCAATGAAGTCCTTTTTGAAGTGTGGTAGCTAATTTGCCGACAGACAGCAATGTGATTATGACTAGATAGTCTGTTTTTAGGTGTTGATTGAGGGATAAATATTGTCCAGGACACCGGGGAGAACTCCCCTACTCTTCTTCAAAATAGTGCCATGGGATCTTTTGCATCTACCTGAAAGAGGAAAACGGTACTTTGGTTTAATGTCTCATCAGAAAGACGGCACCTCCGATGGTGCCGCGCTCCCTCAGTACTGCACTGGCGTGTCAGCCTTGATTATGTGCTCAAGTCTCTGAAGTGGGGCTTGGACCATTTTATTTTTTTTCTTACACAGCGAGTTGTTATGATCTGGAATGCACTGCCTGAAGCAGAAGCAGATTCAATAGCAACTTTCAAAATTGCATTGGATATACACTTGAAATGGAGTAATTTGCAGGGCTATGGGGAAAGAGCAAGAGGGAGTGGGACTAATTGGAGAGCTCTTTCAAAGAACCGGCGCAGATGCGATTGGCCGAATGGCCTCCTTCTGTGCTGTATGATTCTGTGGATCCCACCCAAATTTAACAGTACATTCATCAACCATCCATCTTCAACAAACCGAGCAGGAGGAATTTTATTTGACAAGTGGCAGGCATGAGGCTTCAGCAGAGAATAAGTGGCCTCTAGTTTGAGAGCAAGACCATTCTTCGCTGTGTAACAATGCTCCTGTGTATCTTTTCTGAACAAACATGTCACTAAAACACGAGCAAGATTGGCTATTTTATGGCACAACATTACAGATGACTTACAGATGAGGTTATTAACAAATTGATCATTGTTAACGCAACAACCTCGGCTCACCCATTCTCATTGAATTGATGCTGGCAGGATGAAGCCAAGTGAAACCTCCTGTGGTGTCAAAGGAAGTGGTCTCTCTCCCTCAGGGGCCCTTTTTAAAAATTCAAAAGAATTCGGATTCACATACTTCATTTCAACCCATTTCTGCCAGTTTTTTGAATTAAATTTTTTTTATATTAGTGACAGAACCAAGCTGAAGAAGTTGCTGAGGACGATGATGAGGGAACCGCATTATTATTCGTACAGTTACAGTCCTAGTCGCCTGTCGGATTATTGCTGTGGAACTGATTCAACTGGAAGGCGTTGTGCTATATGTTCCCATCGCCAATGTTCCCCCTAATTTTTTTCTTTTGAGTATGCGGTCCCTTTAACGGACTGCACGGCCCATTCAAAATTTCACGCATGCGCAAAATGTCCCGTTGAAAAGCCGGCGATCGGCCTGCGCGGGACATCCAGACAGCTGTGCGTCCGCACAACTTACTGGGAACCTTGTCCATCATCCCTGTGCTCCCAGTCCGGCAACTCATAAGGACATAAGAAATAGGAGCAGGAGCAAGCCATTTGGCCCCTCGAGCCTGCTCCGCCATTCAATGAGATCATGGTTGATCTGATCTTGGGCTCAGCTCCATTTCCCTGCCCGCTCCCCATAACCCTTCACTCCCTTATTGTTCAAAAATCTGTCTATCTCCACCTTAAATATATTCAATGACCCAGCCTCCACAGCTCTCTGGGGCAGAGAATTCCACAGATTTACGACCCTCAGAGAAGAAATTCCTCCTCATCTCAGTTTTAAATGGGCGACCTCCTCGATTTAAAAAATCTCATCCTTGTTTCCAAATCCCTCCATGGCCTCGCCCCTCTTCATCCCTGTAACCTCCTCCCGCCCTACGACCATCCGAGATCTCTGCATTCCTCCAATTCTGGCCTCTTGCTCATCGCCGATTATAATCGCTCCACTGTTGGTGGCCGTGCCTTCAGCTGCCTGGGCCCTAAGCTCTGGAATTCCCTCCCTAAACCTCTCTGCCTCTCTCTCTCTCTCTCTCTCTCTCCTCCTTTAAGGTGCTCCTTAAAATCTACCTCTTTGACCAAGTTTTTTGGTCACCTGTCCTAGTATCTCTCTTTATGTGGTTCAATGTCAAATTTTGTCTGGTAACGCTCCTGTGAAGCGACTTGGGACATTTTACTATGTTAAAGGTGCTATATAAATGAAAGTTGTTGTTGTAATACCTTCATAAATTATCTGGAGCTTGGAGTCAAAAACAGTGGTTAAATTTGCAGATGATACAGAGCTAATGAAGGTCGTAGACTGCAAAGCTGAACCGGATAAGCTATGTTAAAGGCTCATTTTATATATATATATATATAAGTTGTTGTTGTGAATGCCACTGGTGCTCTGAATTAACCCCATTTATGGTGTGGGGCCAGGCTCAAGCACTGCAGGCAGCACATAGGTCTGCCTCTGGTGTCAGCTTTGCAATATAAGTACAAAATCAACAGTAATGCGGTATTTCTTAATGACTGGGTTGAATAATTCTGATGAAAAATGATTGCAGATGACTTGGAATCTTGCTGCATTGCATGTATTCCAGCTAATAAGATCTGCTCTATAAACTGGCTTGGAGGATGGAAATGAAATACTTTAAGACTATCCGAGCCCATGTCTCGAGTCCACGTCACAATTGGTATTACAAAAATCAATTGAAACCACTCTTGTATACAGAGAATCCGAAGATATAGGATACCTTCAATTCTGGCATTGTTACAGAAAATGTTTTCAGGGAAAGTGTCTTTATTCTGGACTGCTTTCCCTCAGTAATTAATTTCAACACGCACACGCACATCCACTCACTTAGACCCTCACACCCATGGAGTTTTCATCGGTGGAGATTGTAGGCCACTCTAATGTGTAGCTATCTCTTTGAACATTGATCCCTGGACCACCTTGGTGGTGTTGGCAAAATGCAGGAATGACCCGGTAACCCTGAATGGGACTGGAAACATTGAGCAAGCTGTAGACCATGGCCATGCATTGACCATTCTGCAGACCATGGCCATGCATTGACCGTTCTGTAGACCATGGCCATGCATTGACCGTTCTGTAGACCATGGCCATGCATTGACCGTTCTGTAGACCATGGCCATGCATTGACCGTTCTGTAGACCATGGCCATGCATTGACCGTTCTGTAGACCATGGCCATGCATTGACCGTTCTGTAGACCATGGCCATGCATTGACCGTTCTGTAGACCATGGCCATGCATTGACCGTTCTGTAGACCATGGCCATGTATTGACCGTTCTGTAGACAATGGCCATGCATTGACCGCTCTGCAGACCATGGCCATGTATTGACCGTTCTGCAGACCATGGCCATGCATTGACCGTTCTGCAGACCATGGCCATGCATTGACCGTTCTGCAGACCATGGCCATGCATTGACCGTTCTGCAGACCATGGCCATGCATTGACCGTTCTGCAGACCATGGCCATGCATTGACCGTTCTGCAGACCATGGCCATGCATTGACCGTTCTGCAGACCATGGCCATGCATTGACCGTGCCTCCTAGTTGTGAACTCAACACTGCTGTGCAACTGCAAGGCCAATCCTCATGAAAGATTAAATCACATTTTCTCATCCATCAATCAAGTTACTGTGGTTACCATTAACATTAGCAGAAGATGCATTATTATGAATTTCCACAACTTGATAAATCAATGTATTGTGACTTGGCTTGCTCCTCATCTTGTGCATTATTTCTGTTTTTTCTCCACAACTGATGGAACTTTTTGTTCCGGTTTCTAGAATGTTCTGTTCATGCCCAACGTATTAGAATACCTGACCTGTAACGATGAAGAGGACGATCTCCAGAAGATTCTAATGATCCCTGCGTCTCAGAAGATTAGGCTCAATGGTTACCGAGCAGTTGTCTGTAACACCACCACCGAAGTGCGGAAGGAGCATTTTCAGGAACTCGCCAATGAACTTAAAAGCCAAGTGGACATCCAGAAAATCGTGGACAAGGTGAGTTGCATTAAGATCTGATCTTGGGGGAAAAAAATCAACTTTTTCTTTTTTCTTTGTAGAACCTCTCCTGCTCATTCTAATGATATCCCAGTGTGGGAGAGCTGGGCCTCTTGATACGTGCCTTTCCACCTCATCATTCCATGTTGGTTGTTCTCATCCTTTAGATGAGTCCCTCTTTGTGCAGTGTCCCAACTAGTCAAAATTGCACAACTGGGGGAAGATGCATTTGGTTGTCCATCAAGGTGTCTGGCTCCAGC
The DNA here is from genome assembly GCA_030390025.1 of Squalus acanthias. Classification (NCBI taxonomy): domain Eukaryota; kingdom Metazoa; phylum Chordata; class Chondrichthyes; order Squaliformes; family Squalidae; genus Squalus; species Squalus acanthias. The sequence continues at coordinate 63,084,524 of CM059438.1, forward strand.
ATGAGAGGTCAGAAGCTCTGATGCATTGAGATATGCTTGTATCGAATTTACTTAGCGCGATGTAGAATAACTGCAGTGTCCCCGAATCACTTGCTACATAACTGAACGAAGAATAGCACCATGGAGGGGGGGTGGGGTGATTTTCCTAGGTTGCACTGCCAGTGGGGAGACTCGTCTGCCAGCTGTGCATGTTGGGAAATACATTGTGCCATAAATCACTGGTTGGGCCTCAGCTGGAGTATTCTGTCCAATTCTGGGCACCGCACTTTAGGAAGGATGTGTCAATGCCTTGGAGAGGGTGCAGGTGAGATTTACCAGAATGGTATCAGGAGTGAGGGACTTCGGTTATGTGGAGAGACTGGAGAAGCTGGGATTGTGCTGCTTAGAGCAGAAAAGGTTAAGGGGGAATTTAATAGAGAGGTTTTAAAATGAGGGGTTTTGATAGAGTGGATGGGGAGAAACTGTTTCCATTAGCAGGAGGCTCGGTAACCAGAGGGCAGAGATTTAAGGTAATTGTCAAATGAACCAGAGGGGAGATGAGAAATTCTTTTACACAGCAAGTTGTTAAGATGTGCATTGCATTAAGTGCAAGGGTGGTGAAAGCAGATTCAACAATAACTTTCAAAAAGTAAATCGGATAAATACTTGAAGGGGAAAAAATTGCAGGGCTATGGGGAAAAAGCTGGGGAGTGGGTCTAATTGGTCAGTTCTTTCAAAGAGCCGGCACAGACACGATGGGCCGAATGGCCGCCTCCTGTGCTGTGATATTCTATAATAGAGAGGCCCCAGAGCCACGATTTCCCCAGACAAGGCGAGTTAAAGATGTTGCTTGAGCCCACTGTAGGACGACGCTGAACAGAGGGAAGCCTGTCCTCCGAATGACAGGAGGAAATTGGTGTGGAAAATCTCAGCAGGATGCCTTCCTCCACCTGCTGATAGCCTGCTGCCGCGGAGCACTATTGGCAGGGTTGTTAAAGTGCATCCCGCATACACTTTCATTTTTAAAAAAGCCTCCTGTTGAATTATTTAATAAAATAGCCTGAAGCTTACAGAGACAGGACATGGTTTGATGGAATAAATGGCTGTCATGGTGCCAGACAATTGAATACCATGTTGATGGGAACATTTAATTGAAGGGAACGTGGCACTGATTTGATTCCTTGTATGTTCACACAGTGGGTTTATAGGGACAATCGTTTGGCAATCAATACCACTTTTTTTATATGATGCGAACCTGGTGTTGTGCGACTTCTCACTTTTTTATATAACAGTAACAGATAATCGAGTGCCTAAAACAGATTAAATATTTGATTGACCAGTTCCAAGGAGCTCAATGGGGCAATAGGAAGAGGACTTCAGTTTTTGGGCTTTAACGGGTCACATTGGGTCCATCGCATTAACATCTCAAGTGGTTCCCTTAAAGAACTGATGCTTTTCATTTTATTTTTCTCTCCCGTTCCCTTGCCTCTCCTGGGCTGATTAGTGCTGGGTTGTACGCCGATGGATGCTGGTTCACAGGTCAACCTTGACATTGGGCCAAATCTTGGCTGGAGCCGGGCATCTCACGGCATGCGCCATTAGTTAGACTTTTTCTTGCACCCTTCAGCTCAAATTTTTTTCCACCATAACTTGAGGGAAGTGCGAGCTGCTAACGGCCCAGCGAGGACAACGGGGAATCTGGAACCTTAGTGAACGGCGGGAGCAAGCAATGAAATGTAAGGATTGAGAAAGAAACAGGGGAACGATGGAGAAGGAGGGGGAATTACAGTCAAATCAGGTACAGAAAGAGAAATAAAGAGGGGAAAGAAAGATTGGATTAAGAGGGAGAGAAAAAAGAAACAAAGGAATAGTAAGAACAAAATGGCTGGATTGAATAGTGGATTAGACACTAAATTAGATGTTTATTGTGCTTATATTGACTTTAATTTTAAATGCAAACATAGGATTAAAATGCACACATACTTATCCTGTTGAAGGACACAAGTTGGAGAGATGTGGATGTAAGGTAATTCTATAAGCTGGCGTGGATATTTTTCATATGATTAGGCATTGAAAAGTCGTTTGACAAAAAGGAAATATTGATTGGTTCACAAGATTTTGATTTCTGTTAGTGTACCCTGCCCGTGCTCACGGTCAACGGTAGATTGCTCATAATTCAACCAAGTCCAAATGGTGACCAATCTTGTGGCATTTTAGTCAGCACCTGCCATTGGGGAGTTTGAAAAAAGCCAATACATTTCAATATACAGAAATGGAAGAGCATTGGCCAACCAACCTGAAACATCAAATGAGATTCCCATTGACTCTTCGCATCACCTTGTGGCTGATCCTTGTGTTATTTTAGTGCATTATCTCAGGATACGGGGTAGGACATTTAGGACTGAGATGAGGAGAAATTTCTTCACTCAGAGAGTGGTGAACCTGTGGAATTCTCTACCACAGAAGGCTGTGGAGGCCAAGTCACTGAATATATTTAAGAAGGAGGTAGATAGATTTCTAGACAGAAAAGGCATCAAGGGGTATGGAGAGAGAGCGGGAATATGGTATTGAGATAGAGGATCAGCCATGATCATATTGAATGGCGGAGCAGGCTCGAAGGGCCGAATGGCCTACTCCTGCTCCTATTTTTCTATGTTTCTATTATGAATAACTGTACCGACAACAGCTTGTATTTATATACCGCGCAGATTATAACCTACTGGTACCGCTGTCTAACTCTTTCCTTTCCCCTGTGCAGCTCAAGTTGAATGAGGTGAACAGCACAGCCGTTCAGCATCACCTTCAGGCCTTGCTGGAAGACCTCATTGAGGTGGAAAAGATTCTGAAAGATGTGGATGCCTTATCAGGACTTGCCCGACTGCTCCCCAAGGGGGCCTGTGCGGGCAAAGGCCCACCCGCCGCTGCCAATAGTACCAGCTGGAGCGGCAACTTCACCGCCGCCAATGCCACCTCGGAGGAGGAAGAGGAGCCCGAGAAGGAGAATCCTCACACCCAGTTTTCAGCCTTTGTCCAGCTCTGGGCTGGCCTCCAGCCAATCCTCTGTGGGAATAACAGGTAAAACTTCAAGCCGACGTGATCCTGGTATTGTGGTGAGAAATTGATACAAGACCGACCTTCAGAACCAATTTTTGACTCTATCGCTCACTAGTTCATTCATGGGCTAAATTGCGTATCCCGTTGTCCCTCGCTCAGCATGCATCTCTTCAGCGTTGGCTTTCAATTCATCTTATCGCAGAGACACAGTTGATTAATTTGCAGGTCAGCACTGGCCTTAAGCACCATCTCCTCCCATTTCCCTTTGTACACTCTGTACTACTGACACTTTCAGTCCTGTGTTCTGACATGAGATAAAATCCGTTATTTCCATTATTGTATTTTGTAAAGCAACTGTTTTTCTAAGAAAATATCCACCCATAATATAGAAAAAGCATGTTTTTTTTTTAAGCTTTCAGTCAGGGGAGGACAGGAGTTCAAGTTACTGTTTCTTTATTTCCCTCCCAACTCCTTTGGATTCTTGTGGCATGAGCCTTCATTGGTGAGAGGGCAGACTGGAGACCTCCTCGCTGGCAGTGGCACTCTAGAATAGACTGCTAGGCGGTACATGAAATCAGTTTGTGATGACCCCCTCCCTCCGTGCAGAAATACATGGCCTCTGCTTGCCGCCTCCCCACTGCAGTTTTAGTTAGATCAGCAAACTCATCGCATGGAAAGATAGTGAAGTAAACCCACTCCCCTCCCACTTGTTGCAGAGTCTGTTGGGGTTCTAGCTCGCTGTGCCACACCTATATTCTTCACCTTTGGGGGGGGGGAAAAATGTCAGGAAAGCATGGCCCCTTCTTCCCCCTCCACCCCTTCCCAGGTAGGGTGCTTTTTTAAATTTTTACAGAGCACGGGGGCGATTTTCACCGGATACTTTGGGCGCTAATGAGCCCCTGAGGTGGCCAAGATGGGGGTCTCAAGTAGCAACGCCGGTTTAGCCAGCGTTTAGCGCAAGACGCCATCTTGGTAAAGGAGTTGAAGCACGCACTGGGAACAGCCACCCAGAGGATCATTAAGGGGCCAGTTGACAATTAAAGAGGCTGCATGCCATTTCGGTGAGTAGCGCTTCAGTTAACGACCTCTCCTAGCAGCGACCAGCTGAACAGGAGTAAACCAGTCGAGCGCTACTTAAAGCCATGCTCAGCTTTCACTGTTCACTTGCTGCTGGAGATCGACTGACCACACTGCGTTTGAAGAGGACTTTGGAGACTCATCGGGAGACTTTCTGGGACATTTTGTCAAGACTTCACCAACAATCTATCAACACTTTTCCTGGAAATTCTCTCAGGACTTCACTTAAAAAGTGTGAGTGCTGTGCTACTTTACCTTATTGGACTCCTTATAGGAGTCACCAGGAGAAAGGGAGTGTTTGGTCATGGGCATCTTGCTGGGGTCCCCCTTGGTCTGCAGGAGGAATTGGTGGAGGAGATTGAGGCCAAGCAGAGCAGCACCAGCTGCTGTAGGAGAGAGGGACAGGAGGGACATGAGGGAAGGAAGGCTCTCAGCAGGAGGTCCTATCCACCCAGGGTATTCAGAGAGCACTACTCCTACATTCACATGACCCAAGACCAGTGCATGAGGAGGCAGCACTTTACCAAGGAGGTCGTCGCAGAGATCCGTGGCCTCGTGGAATGAAGACTCAGACCGCCCAGCACAGGCAGGACTACATTTTCTGTGGCAGTCAAGGTCACAGTAGCACTTCATTTTTATGCTACTGGAACCTTCTAACTTGCTGCCACAGGTGATATCACAATCCTCTGAGCACTTCTGGATAAGAGAGGTCTCTGAGGCTCTTTACACTCTGAGCAATGACTATACATTCCCTATTGCCAAAGAAGACAGAGAGCTCCAGGATTTGACGGGATTGCGGGATTCCCCATGGTCCAGGGAGCCATTCACTGCACACATGCGCCATGTGAGCCCCTCATTTAAACTCGGAGGTGTTCAGGTACAGGAAGGGATTCCATTCCCTCAATGTGCAGCTTGTCTGCGACCACCTGCAGCGCATCATGCAGGAGAATGCCTGCTATCCAGGGAGCTGCCACGATGCGTTTATAATGAGACAGTCTTCTGTCCCAGAGATCTTTGAGCCCCAACGCAATGTGCATGGCTGGCTACTAGGTGACGAGGGATACCCTCTGATGCCATGGCTCATCACTCCCTTGAGAAACCTCCAGACACCAGCTGAGCAGTCATCCAATGAGAGCCACTCAGTCACCAGGAATATCATTGAGCCAGACCATTAGGGTCCTCGAGTAGAGGTTTAGATGTCAGGAGGTGCCCTGTAGTACTCTGCCGAGAAGGTGTCAATCCATGCAAGCTGTAATGACTGCAGTGGAAGCTGCGACCTCAGTCATCAGACGCTGCAAGATGTCTGGCTCCGCAGTTCACTGGCTGGCATTGACTAGCCTCTCCACGCTGGAGAGGATGGGTTCCAGACTCTGCGTCCATGCCACAAGCCAAGATGGAGAAGGACTCCTCCATCCCCCTCGACACTATCCAAAGGCTTTCAGGCAGGCTCTCCATTGCACCAAGCATTTGGAGTGTCGCACCCATCAGACTTCTTCTGAGGCTGGTTCCTGCGAGATCCTCATTGACTCCTCTGCAGCAGAACTAGTATGCGACCTTGCCCCCGGAAAGGTGGCACCTGTGGTGTCCCTTCCACCCGGGGTGGCTGCTGCCCACTAGTGCCCGGTGCGTTCCACTGTGAGAATCACTTTTCTAAGCTAGCCTCTAAGTTACGTGTGATGCCAGTCTCTGAGCCGGTGCCTGCGACAGTGGTAGCCATTGACACAGTGCATTCTTCCTCGCTCTCCTCCACCTCCTCCTCTCCCTCCAGGGGCACGATGTAGCTGTTGCTCAACTTGCATTTGCTCCAGCGGGGGGGGGGGGCGAGGTGGATCTTGCTCCTGGGAGCCTGCAGCGATGATGCTGGAAGGGTTAGTGTGCAGTGCGTGTGGCCACTATAGGAAGATGTGTGTGATGAGACCATATGGAGCTTGGGAGTGAGGATAGCTTTGGGGGAAATTAAGGATCAGGAATAGTTGTGCATCTGTAAGGAAGCTGGAGTGGCCACATACCTCCAGGTGATATACCCCTTGCTCTGCCTCTGACCACGGCATCTCCCACTCTCCTCCCGATCACGACCAGCAACGCCTGCCCAAGGGGAGTGATGTCATGCAGATGTGGTTGTCCTCCCTGGGTCAGGTCCTGCTGCCACCTGTTATGTGCTAATTTTTCCTGGGAGAGAAAGTTGGGTGATTGTGAATGAGTGTAGCGACAGGTGTGTTTGTGATGCCTCACATGATTGAAGAGCTGCGAGATGTGCCTGAGGTGTGAGTAGTGCCTGTGAAGGATGCGATAGTGTGGGGTGTGTGTGTGAATGTCAGTGTATAGTTAGATGGTGGATGAAGTGTGTTGAGGTTGTGATGCTGCTGGTGGTGGTGCAGTTATTGAGAAGTGTGCTTGTGAGACGGGATCTTACTTTGACTATTCGTGTCAAATCATTAAATTTCTTGCGGCACTGACACCATGTCCTGGGGCCAGGGCTCTTGGCTGTAACCTCCTTGGCGATTTCGCGCCACATTAGCGGCCTCTGTGGCCTCCTCCCTTCTTGCGGGTAGAGGACATCGTTCCTCCCCTCTACCTCCCCTACTAGGACCTTCAGTGCCACATCGGAGAGCCTGTGCGCCCCCCTCTCTTGCTCCTTGTGACTTCCAGCCATCGCACTCCACACCTTCAGTGGAAGTGGGTGAGAGCAGGCTACATATACAGCTCCAGGAAAATTGCATCTAATCAGCACTTGAGTGCTAAAAATGCAGTTGTTGGTTTTAGCGCCTGCAGGCATACTTAAATCATGATAATCATCAATTAGCCTGTAAATTGAGTGCTAAATCCAGACTTTCAAACAGGCATTTCATATTAGCACAGCGCCCATTTAGTGCCTGTTTTCACCCCCCATATGTTCTCAAATATGCTGCAATGTACTATAGTTGCCTTCTAGGCCCTTTCAGTCACCAGGCCTTCATGTGGCACTGCTTGCCATTCAATCTCATCGTCATGCCAACCTAAAACAAGAAACTTGTGAATGTAAGTTTTCTTGTTCCTCGAACAGAGAGACTAGGGTATTTTTCTCTGTGATCTTTGCTAATGTTTTCTGTGCCCCATTTAATGTTTCTGATGCTTTTTACTTGCATGCAATTTATCGTATAATTCTACACCCTGTCACAAATTTGGGTCTGCTGTAGATATCTCCTCAGCGGGTACGGGGGGTGTCAGTTGCTCCCATAAACGGTCTTTTTTTTAAATTCACTTATGGGATGTGGGCGTCGCTGACAAGGTCAGCATTTATTGCCCATCCCTAATTGCCCTCGAGAAGGTGGTGGTGAGCTTCTTGAACCGCTGCAGTCCGTGTGGTGAAGGTACTCCCACAGTGCTGTTAGGTAGGGAGTTCCAGGATTTTGACCCAGCGACGATGAAGGATCAGCGATATACTTCTAAGTCAGGATGGTGTGTGACTTGGAGGGGAACTTGGAGGTGGTGGTGTTCCCATGCGCCTGCTGCCCTTGTCCTTCTAGGTGGTAGAGGTCGCGGGTTTGGGAGGTGCTGCCGAAGAAACCGTGGCGAGTTGCTGCAGTGCATCTTGTAGATGGTACACACTGCAGCCACGGTGTGCCGGGGGTGGAGGGAGTGAATGTTTAAGGTGGTGGACGGGCTGCTTTGTCCTGGATGGTGTTGAGCTTCTTGAGTGTTGTTGGAGCTACGCTCATCCAGGCAAGTGGAGAGTATTCCATCACACTCCTTACTTGTGCCTTGTAGATGGTGGAAAGGCTTTGGGGAGTCAGGAGGTGAGACACTCGCCGCAAAAAACCCAGCCTCTGACCTGCTCTTGTTGCCACAGTATTTATGTGGCTGGTCCAGTTAAGTTTCTGGTCAATGGTGACCCCCAGGATGTTGATGGTGGGGGATTCGGCGATGGTAATGCTTACCTTTCATGGGGGTTGACCCCCACTGCCCTATATCTATACTTGTGCGGTATCGGGATCCAGGAGCGTAACAATGTCTCCATGTCTTACACACACCTCCTGCTTCAATCTCTCCCAGGGCTGACTTGGTCAACACAAGGGGAGGCAAAGTTTGGTTCGAATTGTAGACTACAATAGGTAAAGCATAACCACACAAAGAGTTTGATGAGAGTTGCTTAACAAGCGATACAAAAAATAAAGAACACGCAAGCCCTTAGCCCACTTCAGTAGATTGACTTGCTCAGCTTATGAGGCCAATCTCTCTGCGCCCTGTCCTACTGCCTTGGATAGATGTGCTGTCTGCTGCTTCCTGATTGACATTTTTGGTGTCGGTGTTCTCATTGTTAAAAGCCTTTCTCACAGATCAATAGAAATCTTTCTGAATTATCAAATGTGTCTAATGAATTGATTGGTCTTGAAGTGAAACAACTTTCCAGCTTACATATTACATATAATTTGTCTGCCGATGGATTCACAACCATTGTGGGGCTGACTTGAGAATTTAACCCCTTTTAGGTAAGTTTTTGCTCGAAACATTTTGACGTAGCTCATATCCAAGTCCTTCCTATGGAAAAAATTGCCAAAGAATCCCAAACTCTGACACCATTTGCTGTATCTTCTCATCATTAGAACAAGATTACACTTGTAATTAGGGAAAATGTACTTGGAATAAAATTCTGATAAAATATGTTGTCACCTCTTTTATCTAGTTTGAGTCTGTGGAGTTTGGCCAGCAACAGATATAATCTATGGAACTTACTCATTCTAGGGTCCGACTGCATATCCATTTGTTCTCTATTTGGACACCTGTTGTCCTGAAGTTGTTTGCGATGCTCAGAGATCGCCCTTGGCTATAAACTAAAACATTCTGTTTTAACTGGTGGCTTTAAAACAAATCTGAATTTTGTCAGAATTTTTCCCAGAACTCATTTACTGAAATAAGTACTCCAGAAATAATTTTTATTATGATTATTAATTATGTGTTGCTCCTTTCCTCCTGATGGCAGTTGCCCATCATCTCACTTATTTTTCTCTCTCTTTTCTCCAGAACGATAGAACCTGAGGCACTGAAGCAGGGAAACATGAGCTCGCTGGGCTTCACCAGCAAGGAGCAACGCAACCTAGGACTACTGGTGCACCTCATGACCACAAATCCCAAAATCCTTTATTCGCCAGTCGGCACAGAGGTGGACAAAGTCATAGAAAAGGTGAGAGCCCAGCGAAGCTACCAGCTACAGCTTCATGAAACCAAACCCCCATGTCTTGCATCTATTCTAAGTTCACTCAGTTGACAGAAAGAATGGTTCAGACTGTGTATTTGGCCATAACTGGTGCACTGTGCTGCAGGAGTGCCAATCATAAATACTTATATATTGAAACACCGTATCATAGAATCTGACAGCGCAGAAGGAGGCCATTCGGCCCATTGTGCCTGTGCTGGCTCTTTGAAAGAGCGATCCAATTAGTCCCATTCCCTGCTCTTTCCCCATAGTCTGCAAATGTTTCCTTTTCAAGTATTTATCCAATTCCCTTTTGAAAATTGCTATTGAATCAGCTTCCTCCACCCTTTCAGGCAGTGCATTCCAGATCACAACAACTCGCTACGTATTTCTCCTCATCTCCCCTCTGATTCTTTTGCCAATTATCTTAAACCTGGTTCCTCTGGTTACTGACCCTTCTGCCAGTGAAAACAGTTTCTCCATATTTATTCTATCAAAACCCCATATAATTTAAAAACACCACTATTAAATCTCCCCTTAACCTTCTCTGCTCTAAGGAGAACAATCCCAGCTTCTCTAGTCTCCTCCACATAACTGTTTGGGTGGGAGTGCTTGGGGCTGAGCGATTGATGTGAGCTGTGGAAGTTCTAATAAACTAGACGGGGAGTGGCATGTTTAACATGTAGCACATTTATAATGAAAATTATATTTTAAATTTGCCCCGCAATTATTCAAAAATCCAGTACAACTGCAGCATTTTGAGTGACAGAGACTGTAGGGTCCCGCATTGGACTCATCAGTCACCTGAGAACTCATTTTTAGCGTGGAAGCAAGTCATCCTCGGTTCCGAGGGACTGCCTAAGAAGAAACATGTTAATCAGATTATTATGGCGGACGTGAAGCATTGATGGAGCCCTGCTTTTCTTGGGGAAGAGGTGAAATTAATGCAAAGGTTTTTTTCGGCAGTAGATTTTAAAAAAAATCGGGTGTAAAATTATTCTCCATAAATTAGCAAAGGCTGCTGAGTACAAGATGCTAATCATAGATGGTGACAGCTGTTCTATTGATTTAAGCTTTGTGTGTGCGAAAGACTAACTTGTACTGCAGGCAAATTGGGTTATATAGGCCATCGTCATAAAATATAAATCAATATCACAGGGCACCCTTTGTTCTGTTCATTTTGTAATTATTGAAGAGTAATAAACACACTATTTATCTTATTTATACGGTGGAAACATTACGTTATGCTTGAGAAATACTAAGCAAGATTTAAATTTATATTTCTCAAAAATAATCTGTCGATACAGAAGAACATGAAATGGATTTAATTTTTGAATTTGAAAAAAACCTACCTGAATTGCACAGTGAGATAGAGTACTATTATTTCACTTCTCAGACCTTTATTCAAGACTAGCCCTGACTGATGGGATGAAAGTCTCCCTCCCTGCTTGTTGACTATAATTGTCCTTGGTGAAATGATTCAACCCAATTCTCTTGGACATTAGTCTGCAGAGGAAAACTGCAATCGCCGTTGAATAGAGGGAATGTGGGCCAGGCACTTGGGAGGGAGATTGTGTGTGCCTCCCAACCCGACCACACAATCTCCTGGAAGACAACAAAAAAAAAGAAAAAAATCCTTAGGCCAATTTAGGAAAAATGTCTGTGAAATTCCTCTCTGACCCCCCCCCAGAGACAATCAAACAAGTTCCAGGAGACTGCGTTGACTGGACAACACATCCCCCAGGATCCATCCATGTCTATCTGCAGTTATGTTCTCATGATGTGAAGATGCCGGCGTTGGACTGGGGTGGACAAAAATGAGAAGTCGCACAACACCAGGTTATAGTCCAACAGATTTATTTAATTTTAAAATTAAATAAATCTGTTGGACTATAACCTGGTGTTGTGCGACTTCTCATTTTTGCAGTTATGTTGGCCATGCTCATTGAGTTGACTGACCGTTTCCTGTTCCTGCTTTTCTTGTATTTTTAATTATTTTGATTTTTTTTCCCAGTGCTGATCTTTTTTTGTCTAATATTCTGTCCTTCTGAAGATATAATTCTTTGCTCGAGTACGATTGCCCTCCAGTACCTCGCCCAGGTGGCCATTATATGTTTATGACCTTGACTTTGAGTTTCGGCAGGCTGTTCAACTGAAGGGGGGTGGGGGTTCACAGCTGAGCCCAGTCTTGTCCTCACCTGATGTCCACACAGATGCATTTGCAGCAGGAGTCACTGATGGTGATCAAGAATGGAAAACGCTGGCCAATTTCCCTTTCCCAACCTAGAGGCACTGAGGCTAATTGTAGCTCTCCCTTATTGCTGCCCCAACTGAGGCCATCTAAATCGGCATAGATTGGGATCAAACCTGGCTCTTCCTGGTCAGTGTGACAAAGCTGTTCACTGAATAAACTCGCGGAGCAGTCAAGAGAGCTGCTGAATTATTCTGAGGCAGAAGCTTATTACAGTACTTGCTGAATAATGTTCCACTCAGTGTATTTCTTGTATTTGCCAGAAGCACTGGAATTTTATTCTGTTTTATTTTTCATTTAAAATCTCACACTTAAACAGAAACTGTCCTCAGTTGTCAATGATATAATTAACAATACAGGAAACTCTCTTTTAACCGGCACCCAAATAACCGGAAATCTCTCTTAACTGGCAAAATTCTTGAGTAGGTAACCGGGGTTTTCCTTCATCTCTCCTTTAAAAATAACTTTAAAAAAAACCCCGAGGCATTTGCCTTGTATCGGAGCATGTAGATTGGGAGGGGAATGTGCAGCCCGGGTAGGCAGCGGACACGACAGATGGTCAGCTGGCGGTCCCCGGGGAGACGGAGCTCCGAATGCAGGCGCATGTCAGTGTGTACGGGGCTCTCGTACGTTGGGAGATATAACTCTCCGTTATCCGGACTTTTTGATTAACCGGCACCACGCCGGTCCCGTCGGTGCCGGTTAATAAAGAGTTTCCTGTACTATCAAAATGGAGTCTCAAATGGGGCAATGATAAGGGTCTTCGTGATAGGGGATAGGTTGGCCTTTAGGAAAGAAAAAAAGAAATTCCATTAATATAGCACCTTTCACGACTTCAGGATGATCCAAAGCGCCAGTGAAGTACTTTTAAAGTGTATTGGGGCTTGAAACCATAACCTTCTGACTCAGGCAAGAGTGCTACCCACTAAGCCAAGGCTGCTTTGCTTAGATTTCTCCAATCTGTCTCGGCTTGTGTCTGTCCATCTCGATCGTCTTGTCTGGTTTGCCCCAATGTAATCACAAAATTTTTGCAACTCACAGAAGGTGTCTGGTAGTTGGTGCCCCCCCCCCCCCCCACCCCCCGCCCCCAGCAGCCATCCTGACAGTAGCATTGCAGTAGTAGAGAGCTCAAAATATACATTGCTTCACAAATATACTTGGATAGCACTTCCTGCCCCCACCGAAGGTGGGGAGGGACTGTTGGCTTTCAATGGGTGCTGGCTGCGCTTTGCAACCCCTCCCAAGAAGCCAGTTTCCATGTGTAAGCCATGACCGTGAGGGTTGGCAGACCATTTACCATGGGGGGCATCACAGCCAAGTCCAACCCTGACATAAGAAGGTCCAAAGAGAGAAAAGGCCATTCAGTCCATCAAGCCAGCTCCATCTAGTGTCCATGTATGATTATTACTTCACGAACTTTCCTCCTACAACACCTGCTGATCCTCTACGTATGGAGACACTAATTCCCTTCCCTTCCCTCTTCTGGGAGTGGGCAATGTTGTCTATAGCCCTCAGTCTTTGTTCTCGACAAATACAGACCCAGCTCCTTCTTGACAATACCATTTGACAGAGGTCCTTCTTCGGAGTTTGTTGCCGAGTGTGTGCGTATGCGCATGTATTAGTTAGATATACACTGTCAAACACCTTCCAGCGAGGCACTGAATAGCAATCATGAATAGAATCCCTGTATGATTTTTTTTTTTTTTCCTTTTTATGCGCTGGGGTGCTGAGGCCAATTGTACGGCCCCAACTGGTGCTCTGGCTAAGATAAGTTAATAAGAACATAAGAAATAGGAGCAGGAGTAGGCCAATCGGCCCCTCGAGCCTGCTCCGCCATTCAATAAGATCATGGCTGATCTGATCCTAACCGCCAATCTACTATCTATCACAGAACCACCTCCTGCATCTAACAGAATTGCACACACGAAATAGGAGCAGAATCAGGCTACACGGTCCCTGGGCCCGCTCCACTACCCACAGGGCCATGACCGGATCCGAACCTAGACTCATGTCCAAATTCCTGCCCGCTCCCCGTAACCCTTAATGCCCTTTACTTCTAGGAAACTGTCTATTTCTGTTTTAAATTTATTTAATGATGTAGCTTCTACAGCTTTTTGTGGCAGCATATTCCATGGACCTACCACCCTCTGAGTGAAGTAGTTCCTCCTCATCTCAGTTTTGAAAGAACAGCCCCTTATTCTAAGACTATGTCCCCTAGTTCTAGTCTCACCCGTCATCGGGAACATCCTCCCCGCATCCACCCGATGCAGCACGGACTGAGGCTCTTGTGGTCTGTGTTACACTTCATAGCCTGTATCCTAAAGGAAACCCAACTGAAACCAGAACTTAGTGTCTCCTCATGATTTCTATCAATGTTGGAGATGAGGATAGGAAAGGACTTCCATTTATATCACGCCTTTCAGGACCTCAGGACATCCTTACAAAGCGCTTTACAGCCAATGAAGTACGTTTGAAGCACTGTTTTTTAATGTAGGAATGCCAGATCTGTTAAGGTAATCTGGATTTGGCCAGAGGTATGCACAGAACATCATCAGAGGCTGGAACAACCGACAAGACAGCCAGTTCATGAGTTTGAATCCAGGTGACCCACCAAAGTTCCCATAATACTTATTTTCATTGATTTGTACAAGTTTCTTTTCGAATTACGCTATACCGTCCAACAACGGGAATTTCAACTTTACAGGCTACTCCCTAAATTTTGATTCTATTTGCTGGTTCCAATGGCATTTTATGAAGTAGAAGCCATTATAACTGGTATCCTGAGGGAGCGGTTTTAATGATGCAAATAACAAAATAAAGCCTTTCATATTATGCGCTTGCCAGTGACTTTGATTGGCAGCAGAGGGAGAGAAGGAGCTGCTCTTAACCTCTGAGCAGCGTAGGGTTCAGTCAGTTCATGTGAACAGAGGCGAGTGGAGTACATAATTACATTTAGCCTCTCAGAGGCTGAGAGTACTTGAATCACCAACTATGAGCTGCATTAAAAAAAAGCAGCTAATGGGAAGAGAACACTTGGACTGAGTACTGGAAGCAAAAAAGCTCTTGGCTCTTATTTCCCCTTCCACCGTGTTATCAGTGTGAGCAGATGCACTTGACATTAGTGAAGTGTTAAAAATGCAGAGCATGCTGGAAGTTAAGTGGGTGAAATTATGGAAAAGGTGAACCAGGTGTTTCTGCAAACATTGCTATTTGCTCCATTAAAATTCCATAAAAGGGATACACGGTGAGAAGTGGTGAATTACTTAAAAAATAAACCACAGTATGACACAGGGATGCTGAGCTCATTGTTGGTGCAGGAACTGATCGATAGTGTCAGCCATGTCACAAGTGGATTAATTTACTGCAGTCCACCCTCTCAAGACAAGTCCACCTATTCAAGACAGAGATCGATAGATTTTTGAATATTAAGGGAATCAAGGGATATGGGGATAGTGCAGGAAGGTGGAGATGAGGTAGAAGATCAGCCATGATCTTATTGAATTGGCGGAGCAGGCTCGAGGGGCCAAATGGCCGACTCCTGCTCCTATATCTTAATGTTCTTATGTTCATCCTATGTCTGTCTATCTGTCTCTCTCTTTATTTCTCTCTCCCTCTCTTCGGTCTCTCTTCCTCTCTCTGTCTCGCCCCCTCTCTTCCTAACCCTGTCTCTGCCCTCGCCCTGTCTTGGGCTCTCCCTCTCCTCGTCTCGCCCCTTCTTGCTTTCTCCCCGTCTCGGTTTCTCCCTCTCCCCTCAGAATCCTGTACTTTTGTCTCGACTTGCTTTTCTTAACCATTATGAACTTCTTGGCCGGTGGGGTGCATTTAACAATCATGTTGTGACAAGCTAATGAAGCGTTAACTTCTGAGTGTATTACATTCTGCCATGTGAGAAAGCCCTTTGCACTGCATATTCACGTAGTTTAACAAACAAAACAAGCTTGCTAAGCTTTTTCATAACATATTTCTCCCTCAGCATGACTGACAGACCGCAACACAGTCAGTACAGTAACAGAGTCGATGCAATACAGGGTGGAACTCCTTAAAGATTAGATGGCCGAAGTCATTTTAAATGATCTTCACAACAGTTTTTAAATGTAGAAATATTGATGGTTTAACCTTTATAATAATTAGAGGAGTCAAGAACACAGGTCAGAACTGAAATGGTCATTGTCTTTATAAAGTGCTGGCAAATCTTTTCGACCAAAGAGGTATTTATCATTTTCAACATCATGACGTGTTTTACTATGTTTTATGGCCCCATCTTGCATGTTCGGCAAACCTTTTGATTTGTTTGCCAGGAATTTTCATGATTACAGGACCCTTTCAAAAAGGCTGGAGACTAGGGCCTGGGGTCTCCGCTCGGTTACGCTGGGTTTTTGGCGCAATTCAGCCAAAATCGGCGTAACCGGCGGCGAAGATCGCGGAATCAGCACAAATCGAGTTTCTGCCATCTTTTTGCGCTAGTTTTTAAAACGTTGCACAAGAGGCAGGCCCCGCCCACAAAACTGGCCACGCCCCCCCAGGGTGAGTGAATCACCATTGGGAGTTTCCACTAATTGCGCTCGTTGGCGGGGCCTTCGAGGAGGCTCCAGAAATTAAGCTGGCTCTTTTGGGCATAAGGACACCAATAGGAACGTTTTAAACTGTTTTGAATGTAATTTTTTTTTTTAATTTACTAAGGAAATGACCACTGCACCCCAATCTAACTAGAAAACAGTTTAGTATATTTTTTTAAAAGTCATTTTCAATTTAAAATCGGGTTACTCACAGGTGGTGGATTAACGCTGTGATTAAAATGCTTATTCTTTGTGATAAACCCATTTTCAGTTGTATTAATCAAACTGCACCAAGTTACCACTCTTAAATATATCAAGAGATATTTTTTAAAGCTACTTTTTTTTTTTAAATCACGTTTTAAAACGCTGCCCGATTACGCTGGTTCATGGCAGATTTTGCGTTTGCCGATATGCAAATGAGTTCGAGTAGAACCGGTGGGGGGAGAAACACTTTTCAAAACGGGTGCAATTTGCGCCAGAATCGCCGTTTGCGCCCAAAGTGGATACGCTACCCCTGGGTATTTGCATATTCACAAGGCCCATCAAGGTGAGATGTAATTTATGTAATTTATCCAATTTATCATTTACGGCTGAGCTCTGGAACTGTATCTAAGCTCAGCATCAGTATTTCGTGCCACTGGTTCATAGAAGCAAAGTCGGAGGCACCCAGAACCACACTGTTCCTGCTCCAGCTGCTCTCACCATCCCGATTATCCAGTGGTGTTCCTACCACAGAATGACCTATATTCCCCTTTGGTATGAGCTGACTGCCTAAAACCATCAGGAAAATGAAGCAGAATTTTATGTGACAGTGGGTTGCCTCTACTGTACTTGCCCTGAGGGTGAACCAATAATGTATGGACAGGAACATTTGGGGCATTTCAGCAGAGGTTTTCCTCGTCAGTTCACAGTATGAGCGCGCTGTGCCCAAGGGAAGCAGCTCAAGGTAAGGCCAGTCTTTGAGGTGGCTCTTGTTGACTGATGTGCTGGTTTTGAACTGTGCCAGTTTACAGTGCAAAAACAATTGCAGGTTTCTGGACATTTCTGGATTATTATTCCCAACTATAAATGAGGCGTTGAGTGAACTTAGGGAAGTGAGGCTGAAACAAGGGAATCTATGGCGGAACTTTTTGAAGCTTGTCAGATGCCAGGATGCCACCAAAAGATTAACAAATACTTCCTAATTATTCCATTCAAAAATAAAAGCGTTCGAAGCAAGTGTGACAAAAATGAAGCATTTATTCTCTAAGATGTGTTCTGTTGTTGGCTCCTTTCTGCCTTATTACAGTACATGCAGGGTTAGGAGCTTAGGTTCAGTTACAGAAAATGGCCCAATCTGGCTGATTATACACATCAGGACATGAGATGAAGTGTAGTTGAGGGAGGCCTTGATATGTGAGTGTTTATCGTTGCCACTGTTCCTGGATGAGGAAATGCTTCACAAATAGTGTCTGAAGTGTTTTGGAGCAGAATCTGTCCCCGGGAAGGAAGTACAGCCATTCAATTCAAATACGGGGATCTTTAGAAAATACATGTTTGGCAATTTTACTTGAGTTTGAGAGACATGTTTTTAATCTCCCTTGTTCCAATCTTCAAAGGACTCTGGAAAGTTACTCTGGCTGACTTGCTCCAAATTGGCAGTTATTCAGAAGCCATCAGACATGGTGGCACGTCATAGATTCTGTGCTAGGTCGGTAGCGGACCACTGTGTAAGATTAATTTCAGGCCTTGATTTAGATCTAATTTTTCATTGAATCTTAGCCAACTTTTGTTGGTTTCCATCTCTCAAGGAGCTGTAGTTAAGTATATAATTACTGTTAAGCTTTTTTGTTCTCACTACCATTCATTTTCTTTTTACCGTTCAATAAATTTGTCCAGTAATGTATAACCTTCGCCACAGTCAGATAGTGAGTTTATTCTTCTGCCTTCTGGAGTCAAGGATATAATATTGGTAGCATGTGACATACCGAGTAAGTTGAAAAGGTTTCTTTGTTTGATACCAGGGCTCTCTACAGTTGCCTCCATTTAGGACAGGTAAAGGCACACTCTAGTTCGTAGGGAGTGAAGGCTCACCTTATGGGAGTGGTTTGCAACGCTGAACCCGAGGCAAATATCAAGTGGAAAAACTTGAGACAAAGAAAGTACTTGCATATATACAGCGCCTTTCACAACCTCAGGACGTCCCAAAGCGCTTTACAGCCAATTAACTATTTTTGAAGTATAGTCACTGTTGGAAGGTAGGAAATGCGGCGGCCAATTTGGGCACAGCAAGCTCCCACAAACAGCAATGTGATAATGACCAGATAATCTTGTTTTTAGTGATGCCGGTTGGGAGATAAATACTGCTCTCCTTCGAAAGAGTGCCATGGGATCTTTTACATCCACCTGAGGGAGGGCAGATGGGGCCTCAGTTGAAAGTTGCACCAATGACAGTGCAACATTCCGTCAGTACTGCACTGGAGTGTCCGCCTAGATATTTGTGCTCAAGTCTCTGGAGTGGGGCTTGAACCAACAACCTTCTGACTCCGAGATGAGAGTGCTACCCACTGAGCCTCGGCTGATCACTAATGGCAAGGAGAATTACAGATCGAATACCTTGCCATGTATTTTGCAAAAAATAAATGCTTTACAGACCGAGCAATTCAAGCTTACTAAGCAGAGCGAAAGCAATTGCGGGCTCGTGTCAGCTTATGGGAAACTGGTCACATTTGGGAAATGTGTGTAAGTTGTTTGAGCATGTAACAAAACTGGTAGATAAACCTGCATTAGACGCTATATAATTTGACTTGCTGGAAGCATTAATGATGTGCCCCACGATAGACCTATTCTGACATTGTATGTTGTGCAGTTAATGGGGAATAAAAGGTTGTAATCAACGAGGGTAATGTTAATTGGATAGCGGTGATCAGCAGCGTATGATTGGGACCTCTGCTGCACAGACTCTTTCTAAATGATCTAGGCAAGGGTATTGAAAGTCAAATGTCTTGTCAGTGGAATTCACGTTTTGTAGGAGTGCAGGATGTTATGAGCAAAGGAAAGGAATTTGTAGATGGTGTTTGATATTGAGAGATATTGCAAATGCTAGAACCTGGAAATTAAAATTCAAAATGCTGGAAATCCTTTACCCAGGGAGTAGTTAGAATGTGGAACTCGCTACCACAGGGAGTAGTTGAGGCGAATAGCAGAGATACATTTAAGGGGACGCTAGATAAACACATCAGGGAGAAAGGAATAGAAGGTTATGCTGATTGGGTGAGATGAAGAAGGGTGGGAGGAGGCTCGTGTGGAGCATAAACACCCGCATAGACCGGTTGGGCCGAATGGCCTGTTTCTGTGCTGTAAATTCTATGTAATTTTATGTAAAGTAATGCGCAGTGGCGCTAAAATAGCACGCGACTATAAATTGAAGGATGTGTTGTGAAATAAGATGTGAAAAGTCTGGGTCTAATAGTTGGCTAAACACAGAGGGGCGTGTAGAGGTTCAGGGAAGGGTAACTAGGGTAGTTCTCGATTTATTTGAGGCATCTAGAGAGGGTCAAGCAGATAAATTTCATTCGAGCAACACAGATTTTTATGGGAAGAGGGATGGCTCAAGTTGTTGAAATGAAGAGAGTCGGTAAGATTATATGCAGACATAATGCGGTCACCATTTTAAAATCATACATTCTGCCCTTATTTTTTGATCATGTACTTATATTATTACTTATATTTAATTAGCAAATCATCTGTCAGTTGGGAAGCAGAGAACGAGAGTTGCTTAGACTATAGGCGTTTCTCTGCCGCACAGGAGATACAAAACTGAGGCACTACAGAGCTACCCTGAGTGGGTGGGTGTGATCACAGCGTGACAAGTTTACATAGGCAGTTTCCATTATAAATGTAGACACAAGAATTTATAATGGAAAAAAGTTGACCAGAAGTGTGTGCAGATGCAAGATGTTTGTTATTATCGATAGATATCTGATCGTTACCAGGCAGTGACAGTGATGGGAGTATCACCTCTAGCAGGGAGCACATGTCGTTATCAATATTTTTAGGCTCTCTTTGGCAGAGTGCTTTTCCCCTTTTCTCACCCAGTGTTGAGGTGCTTGTTTAAGTCGTGCCTTCATACTGAAGAATTAATGGGGATTAAATTGGGCCCCAAAATGGCGGGCAGGAAGCGCGCACACTTCCAACCGGAAGTGCACCACCCGCCATATTTGGTAAGGACAAACAAGAGGTGTCCGTTAACCACCCTGAAGCAGGCGTTAGGCTAGGGGCATAGCGCCTGCTTCAGCTCCCCACTGCGACATTGGATTGCCCTGAGCCAGCTAACACTGGCTGCACTCTCGGAAACCAACTCTAAACATCGCCTACATAAAAACAAGACAAGTTGCTTACTGCGATCACCATCCCGATCACCGCCGATCCCGGCTCCATGATCTTCGACCTCCAGGTCCTGGCCCTGACCCCCGATGTATCCCTGACCCCCCCCCCGCCCGCCTCGACCTGCAGACACCTCGTTTCCCGATCGCCTTCCCCTCTCCTCACCCTCTGATCCCCACTCGCTCCCTCCCCCCCACGCCACTGAGACTCTGATCACTCCATCCCCCGAGGCCGCGATCACAACGCAGGCCACCGATCACTTACCCGTGGGCTGCTGCGGCACTAGCAGCGGCCCGAATATGTCAGCGGCCATTACCTGCGTGGCCTTCTCTTCTCCTGCAGCGCTGTCTTCAGTCTAATGAGGTTCGAGGCCCAATATCCAGGGCTCCTCAGATCTCACCATTTGTGCACAGGGTAATTACAGGTGGGGGAGGGGTGGGCTCCCGAATTTCTCCCTAATGTATTCAAGTGAGTACTGACCACCTTGTTGAATGATAACTCAGTTGAACTATTCAAAAGGGAACCGGACAGGTTTCTGATCTGTCACAGAGTAGATGGCTGTGGGGATGGGATGGACAAGAGATGATAAAATTGGGCCCTGAAAGAGGACCTTGATGATGGGTAGTAATGAATAGCCTTTCCTAATTTGATTTAGCCCCAGCTTCTAGCGGTTACTTCCTAGCTGTTTTTGCTCTGTGATGTGAAGTACTGTGAACAGGTCAATAACTAATTATGCTGTTCCAATTTCTGTATCCACATACAATTTCTCAGAAAATGCACTACTTAGGTTGAACAGCTGTTACATAATTCAGCAGCAACAGTATAGATGGCCTATAAGTTGACAGTGGTACCTGTACCTCACAGTTGTGTGGGAGTTCTCTTGTCATTTGTGCAGAAGTTATGCACCAATCGATCTCTGAGATAAATGAATGCTGGCTGCTTTGTTACCACTGTGGTTTAACCTGCCTTCAAATGTTTGGTCCTTTGCTATAATGGATGCTTAGCTTTGTCAGTTTAACAGCATGCAGTATACATATGATACCATTTGGAAATGCATCATTAGCGTTTACCCAGTGTATTCATTACAGCGGTGACGTGACGATACTTCAATAGTACTTCATTTGCTGCAAAGTGCTTTGGGATGTCCTGGTGATGTGAATGACGCTATATAAATGAAAGTTGGTTCATTCTTTCATTTCGTTCTTTCTCTGCTTCTTTCTTTATCTCCTTGCTTTCTTCCTCTCCTTTCTTTCCTTCCTTTCATCTTTCCGTCTTTCATTTTCTTTTTTCCTGTCCCTTCTCCTGGCTTGGTTTGCACTGGCACTCAGTGTTCAATCAGGCTTGCATCTTCAGCTGTCCAACAGTGTTGGCATTCCAGTTGGACATGGTGGAAGGAGATTCATATTGTCTGATGGTGATAATCCGTTAATGCCACAACTGCAATCATCTGTGCCAGAGAAGGTACTCTGCCGTTAGATGCCCAGAGTTGGACTGGTTCCTGAAAGTGGACCTCGAGGGTCATCACATTTTATCCACTTGATTCCTTGAATCCATCATTGGACTCTTATAATTCATACAAGAGTATGAATGGCTCCAAATTTCATATCTTAAAACTTTTGATGAAAATAAATGTTGTAGACAGCAATATGAGATGTGTCATCCATACCTTTTTGTTATGGAAATACTTCTAAATCATGTCAAAATTGTAAAACTACAGTAGTTTTGATCTTCGTAGTGACCGTCTCCTTTTATTAAATGCCCTTCAACATCAGATGGAAGGTCCTCTTGTGAGGGTCATTTGTGGACAGGACTTTAAGCCCTGCTTGGCCCTTGTTGCACATAGGTTCACTAATCAAAAGCTGGTAGTCACAATTCATTTTAATAAACTTCATTTTTCTTCTCATCATTGCTCTTCCCTTCCTTCTTCTCCTGAAGGCATTGACTCCTCACCAGGCTATGGTTGCTTGGGCACCAGCTATCGAGCAGCACTTTTGTCCAAGAGTTTTGACAGTGAACGTCGGCAGGGTATTTGGATGTGAGGTGGTCGGAGGAAGAGCGTCACGGCTGGAACCCGACCTCGTCCTTGCCCAAAATCCATGTGTGCACATCCATTGACAGTCATTGAATAGCAATCTGGAGCAGGAGCCCTAGTCAGAATTCCCACTCCTGATTGCTTTGCTGGGGGTCTGCCTCTTCCCCCAGCCCCAGCGGAGACCAGCTAACTCTAGTAGACCAGTGATTCAACCTACGGCCCTCCTGATTTGTGCTCAGCTACTCACTGCCGCAACCGCTGGGGGAAAACCTCCAATTTTAATAAATCAAAGAACAGAATCTTCACAGCACACTGAGATGAAGATTTTTTTCTGTTGAATCTTTCCAAAGCTCCAGGCCATATTCTGAGATTTTGCATGTGTCCATGTTGGTCATTCTTCACTGGTGCACTGATGTCTTAAAAGTAATTATCTAATCTTTATTGGCTTCAGGGGATTTAATTTCCTCTGTGCTTTGATTAGTGCCTGTATTAAAATCCTATCTGCATGATTTTAATGTATTCATTAACTGATTTATATTAAATGAATTAACGGTTACATTCAAATAACAAATTTAACGTGAGTGCATTGAACAGTCTGCTAAATATAGTTCACGGAGGAGGGTAAACCCACGTCACTGATTTCCAGAAACCTGACCTTGTGTGATGCAGCACAGATCCTGCACCTACTTTGTCTGAAGGACAAGAAATGTGTTCTTGAATTGTGGTATAGAAAGAAAATGCCTTGACAACGGCGTCGTTTTAATATTTTAACATTACTAGTTGGTCTTCTGTAGCCTTGCACATGGGGAGTCGAGACCAAGTCTAGTCTTCAGGTGAAGCGGGATTGTGGTTGGGTGACAGTCGGAGCAGGGCGCACAGATTTAGTTCAGTCCCCATTTTCAAGTCATACCTGCTGTCCTCAGGAATTTATAATGGAAGTATAAAACTATGTCCACATCTATAATGGAACTTCCAATGTAAACTTGTCACACTGTAAATGTGTGTCAGCCATGGCTCACTGGTAGCAATCTTGCCTCTGAGTCAGAATGGTTTGGCTGACACTTCAGTGCAGTACTGAGGGAGCGCTGCACTGTCTGATGTGCTGTCTTTCAGATGAGATGTCTGACTCCACAGGTGGACGTAAAACATCCCACGGGACTATTTCAAAGAAGAGCAGTGGAGTTCTTCCCGGTGTTCTGACCAATATTAATCCCTCAACTAAAATCTCAAAACAGATTATCTGGTCATTATTACATTATTGTTTGTGGGAGCTTGCTGTGCGCAAATTGTCTGCCATGTTTCTTACTTTACAACAGTGACTACACTTCAAAAGTACTTCATTGGCTGTAAAGCACTTTGAGCAATCCTAAGGACATGAAAGGTGCTTTTCAATGTAAATCTTTCTTTGAATACACCTCCCTCCATTCTTGGATACCATCTAGTTGGATACCGTCAGCTCAAGAATGGAAGCAGGTCAGCTACCAGTGTCTTGGGTAGGCAACAATATGTAACTTGTGGGGATTGAAAGCAAAGTACAAATTAAATGTATGTGAACCGTCAAATGTACAAAAATCAGACCACGCTTCTAGACAGAAAAGAACATGAGGGGCAGATTTTCCCATCAGCAAGTTATTGTAAATGGGTTAATGCCTGCCTAAGATTAATGCACAGAGGAATGGAGTAAGAGGATATTAAGCAATCTTTTGTGAGATCCACCGATTAAAAAAAAAAAAAATACTCTTAGATCCAAGGAAATTTGTTGTGTTTTAAAGAAAAATGAATTCATCATGCTCAGTCTCACTCCTGAGTTGCAAGCCGAATCCAACACCCCCTCCTCCCCCAGTCTTGTCTGGTCTTGCTAGAAAGAGATTATTTGTACTGGTTGGAATGCATAGAGTAGAGAACTGGGAGCTTATTAGCATAAGTAGAGATATAGCGAGAGGCGTTCTGTAGGAGCTCGTTAAAACTTAATATCAGCAGATGGAGAGCCTGCTCTTGCAATCTTGCAGCAGCAACTGTAAAAAAAAAAAACACACCATAATAAAATATTTAATTCAGCTACCGGCAGTGTGCAAATGCTTTTATACTTCAGATGATGAGAGCAGAGGAAGAGACATCCATCCCAGCTCTGAAATAAAGGCTGGCTTCAGTTTATTTGCAAAAAATCTCTTCCCTCCGTTTCATTGAATTTACATAATCTCACGTGTTTTGAGGAGGATTTTTTTTAGTTTCTAAATGGTGCAAGTTAATGGAAAGTAGGCTTTTGCCATCACATCAGATTCTTAAAGGCAAAACTGAGAGTGGGTAACAGCTCCTAACAACCTACCCCTGATTCACTTAACGCACTCAACAGACAGGAAGGCTTTACTGCTTTTGTGAGCAACCATTGAACAACGAAGGGGAAAGCTAAGTAATAATTAAAACTCAGATGTTGTCCATCAATTCAGCTTCCTTTGTATTGGTTCTCAATAGTACCTTGCAACCAGTTCCCCTTGAGTCACCAACACACTATTTTTAAACAAAAATGTATCATAAAAGAGAATGTGGGGACAAATGATTGAGCGTGGCAAAAGTTGTCAAAAATTTTCAGAACAGTGGCAAATGGTGTTGATGACGAGCAGTGATAGGAGATACTTGGAGGTGTCAGCTAGTCCCCAGTCCCTTTTCTCTCACTGGCACTTCAGTCTTCATCAAGGATTAGTCATTCTCCCGTGGTGATGTACAGGAGGAGCCAAGACCAAGTTAGTCTTTAGGTGAAGTGGTGTTAGGGGGCAGGAGATACACTGGATCAAGGCATGACGATGTAACTTGATCTCCATTTTAAATCATATATTCTGTCCTAATTTTGTATAATACTTCAAATTGATGATATTTATTGTGAAATATGGACAATTTGGGAAGCAGAGAAGTCGAGTTAATTTGAACACAAGAATTTCTGTGCAGTATACGCTGGGGGACTGGCGCCACCACTGCCAGGAGGGTGGAATTACATAGGATATACGGCACAGAAACAGGCCATTCGGCCCAACCAGTCCATGCTGGCGTTTATGCTCCACTCAAGCCTCCTCCCATTCTTCCTCATCTAACTCTATCAGCGTAACCCTCTATTCCCTTCTCCCTCATATGCTTATCTAGCCTCCCTTTAAATGCATCTATACTGTTCGCTTCAACCACTCCCTGTGGTAGCAAGTTCCACATTCTCACCACCCTCTGGGTAAAGAAGTTTCTTCTGAATTCCCTATTGGATTTCTTGGTGACTATCTTATATTGAAGGCCTCTAGTTTTGCTCTTCCCCACAAGTGGAAACACTCTCTCTGTGTCTACTCTATCAATACCTTTCATAATTTTAAAGACCTCTATTAGGTCACCCCTCAGCCTTCTCTTTTCAAGAGAAACGAGACCCAGCCTATTCATCCTTTCCTGATATGTATAACGTCACATTTCTGGTGTCATCCTTGTAAACTTGTTTGCACCCTCTCCAGTGCCTCTCTATATGCATTTTATAACATGGCGACCAGAACTGTACACAGTACTCCAAGTATGATCTAACCAAGGTTCGATACAAGTTTAGCATAACCTCTCTACAGCACGACCAGCTTATAAAGTCCATTTACATTACAAATGTGAACATAGAAATTATAAGAAGAAAAGTTGACAAAGAAAGTAAGGTTTTATAGACAGGAAATGCAAACAGACGTAGCATTTTTAATATATTATAGATGTGCTTTAAGGTGCCAGTGATCTGCTTCTCTCTGCCACCCTAATGGTGAAGAAAATGTTTAGCTCGTACAATAACAGCTAGCTTTGCCGTTAGCATGTACTCGTGTCTGCTTCACTTGCCAGCACTTCAATTCAGACTCCAATTCTAAACAGTATTGATGAGTAGAGTGCGTGGTGACTAAAAGGCCAATTGGTTACTGTGTCGCTATGAGAAATGTAGAACGCCTGCACTTGAAACCATGCTCTCGATGGTGAATAGGGAAACCAGCCGGGGAAACTCTGCTGTCTGGTGGAAATTGATCCGTCTACTATGGGATGTCAGCGCATCAGATCTCTTGCCTTACTTGTGGTGGGACAGCTGACCGCACCTCTTCTACTCTTCTTACTTGCTTGGCCGAGTGTGCAGATTTGCTGTATGTAACCAGGTACTCGGTGGTGCATCAGAACACCCCGGTGTGATTTCTGCACTTTTCTTCTCTCTGCTGAGGGAAGTGCCTGGCCTTCACTCGGTGCCTCTCCACAGCAGCATGGCTGACATTGCAAAGCTGTCTGTTTTGGAGAGACGTCAAGCACAAGTGTCACCAAATCTCCTTTTTGAGGTCAACAATTTGGAATCATACGTATGAATTCCATTAATTCTCGGAAATGTTAGTTAATAAGTTTGCTTGTGTCTTTTTTTTTTCCTCCAGGCTAATGAAACATTTGCCTTCGTTGGAAATGTTACACACTACGCCACAGTCTGGCTGAACATTTCCTCAGAGATCCGCACGTTCCTGGAAGAAGGCAAGCTACAGAATCGCATCAGCTGGCTACAGCAGGTACGTGCGATCGTGGACCTTATCAATTTGTAACACAGCAGGGTATATGAAGCCAGAACGGCAGACAAGATTTAATGACCTTTCTGCACATTTCTGTCAAATGGTGACTGAAGAGCAATATAATCCTTTCAGTGAGCAAAATGACTTGGGGGTTGACATCAATTTATATGCTGACTTGAAAGGCATTTATATAACATATCAGCACAAATCACCTGTGCCACTGGTAGCATTAACTGGAACTCATCAGGCTGTCATCAGGGAATGAATGAACCATTTCACCAACACAAACCTATTCAGAAGGAATGGAGCTCTATTATCCGTTAGCATGACCAGAAGAGTTGCTTATTACAGATTTGACGATCTTAAAAAATAATTGGGACGTGGAAAACAGTTGCACACAAGTTTTGCATCAATTCAAGTGTGTATTTATAACCACACTGACTTCACTGTGTTTAACCAGAGCACTTTAGGTTGAAGTGCTTCAAGAAGCAGTGTTCTGAGAGGGATTTGAGGACAAAGAATGTTATATGCTATTTAAAATAAGAGCTATGGTATCTTAAATTTTAAGAGAGATCCTTTTTTGATGCCATATTTTCTCCCTTTGTTTCTCCCCTTCACTCCCAGCAGGGGTGACTCCTTGGTAGGGAACAGCTCAAAAGGTAACTCCCAGCAACCTTCCAGTACTTCACCTGCATGCCCATTCTTAATGGGTGAGCCTTGATAATGAGTGTGGATGAGCTATTTGAGCATGGGGATACTGCAGCCAAGCCTAGTTGTGACCCGTCTTCACTTGTTGTGACATACCCTTATCCGTTTTCCATATTGCCACACTTGCAGGCATCCACTACAAATATTACTACCCTCCAGAGGACCCCTTGCTAGCATTGTCACACTCCCGGGACCCTCTGTGAACATAAGTACACTCTCAGGGAGCCCCTGTCGTAACATCCAAAAAAACAGTGTCCACTACCCAAGGCAAACAGTCCAATCACTGCAGGTGTTTGACTTGGCTCAGTATTAGCAGTCTCAAGTCAAAACGTCATGGTTCAAACCCCACTCCAAGACTTGAGCAGATAATCTCGACTGACACTCCAGTGCATTGCTGAGGGAGCGCTGAGAGAGGTGCCGCCTTAGGATGAGACGTTAAACCAAGGTCCCTCTCAGGTAGACGTAAAAGATCCGGCGGCACTATTCGAAGAAGAGCAAGGGATTTCCCCATGTGTCCTGGCCAACATATTTATTCTTCTGCCAACATATTTATTCCTCTACCAACACCACTAAAGTAAAACATTTAATTGGTCATTTATCTCATTGCTGTTTGTGCTGTACTCCTATGATCCCTACATTAGGTCTTCAAAATTATGAAAGGTTTTTACAGAGTGGATACAGAGAGAGTGTTTCCACTTGTGGGGAAGAGCAAAACTAGAGGCCATCAATATAAGATAATCACCAAGAAATCAAATAGGGAATTCAGAAGAAACTTCTTTACCCAGAGAATGGTGAGAATGTGGAACTCGCTACCACAAGGAGTGGTTGAAGCAAATAGTACAGATGCATTTAAGGGGCGGCTAGATAAGCCTATGAGGGAGAAGGAAATAGAGGATTATGCTGATAGAGTTAGATGGGGAAAGACGGGAGGAGGCTCGAGTGGAGCATAAACGCCGGCATGGACTGGTTGGGCCGAATGGCCTGTTTCTGTGCTGTATATCCTATGTTACAACAGTGACTATACTTCAAAAGTACTTCATTGACTGCAAGTCTTTACTTCCATCCTTTTTCATGTTCCTAAGGCTTTGTTAAACCCTGTGCACGACCATGCCCAGGATCTGCAGTCTGCCATTTTAAAGCTCGCACATTTGTGCCGCTGCATTGACTTCAAAGCAATACCAAGGGTGCCGCACCATTGGTCTGTAAATGTATTGTGCTGAAAAAGAAAACCGAAGACAAGTTCTTATTATTAACGGCACAGGATTGTCCATCCACACAGATGGAAACGTCTAGTAAATTAATTCAACTGTTCCAAATTGTGAATATCCTGTTCATGTTCACTGGATGTTTCCTCACGCGTCAAATGGGAGGGATGTTCTGACCATGAGAGCAGCAGCCCTCGTGCAGTCCCAGCAGGGGGATTGAGAGTGTGGCTAAGGCGTTGATGCAGGCCAACCAGCCATGAAGTGTAGATGGAATAGGGAAGAAATCATGTTTAAAATGAGAAGTACCAGATCTTGCTGCACATTTTTTAATACTGTCTGACCTAAATACGTACCTCGACTCAATAAAAAAATCTTTTTTTTGAAATGAAGGAGCCATATACTCGAGGCATGTCATTTTAAGTATTGAATAAATGAGAATTTGGCGTCCCTTGAAAAAGATGTTGAGGAATATTTAATAATAAATTACGGTATGCTTCTCCGTATTTCCATAAAAATATAATCCAACCTATGGTTCCTCAGGACTGTAATTGTGAATCATGATAGAAGTCTCCTGAAAGGAGCTTGCACCTCACCAGGAGTCAGTGAGGGCTGAGAATTACTGACCGAATGATGCATTTCCACATCAAACCTCATGCAGGGTACGCTGTGTGTTTAGGATTTGAGAAAGGACAATGCGTGAGGAGGGCCAAATAATTCAGATCTCCAGCTCCCGAAACACGGTTGGAATAACGAATCTTGCGAAACAAATTTAAATTTCTCGCTCATTGATTTGCCGCGACTGTGAATTGTTTTTTTTTGTTGTAATTCTTAAAAAGGAGGCAAAAAAAGAGCAACGTGACCGATCCCGAGTATAAAAGGATGAGCAATGACGAGCTGCCTAGAGAGAAGGCAGTTACAGGAGAACTCATTAAATTATATAAAATATTAAATAGTTTAGAGAAGGTAAATGCTGATTAAAAACCTCAAACTACACCGAGAAGGGACACATTTCTAAATTTAGAACAGAAAACGGAAAAACCTTAACTCAAGGACAAATAAACGCTTAAGATAACCAAGTCCATTCACTATATATACAATGCAGCCATAACATGGTGTAGCAAATTCTTCTTGTGGACAGATCAGGGCAAATATCTAGCATTGGTAATACAAGTATCCACAAGATTAAAAGTACAGAGAAAAAGAAAGAAACAAAAGAAAGAAAGTCACTTGTAATGCAGGAAATGCGGCAGCCAATTTGTGCACAGCAAGCTCCCATATTCAGCAATCTGATAATGACCAGACAATCTGTTTTTAGTGACGTTTGTTGCGGGATAAATAATAGCCCGGACACTGGGAAGAACTTCCCTGCTCTTTGAAATAGTCATGATGAGGAGATGCTGGTGTTGGACTGGGGTGGACAAAAGTGAGAAGTCGCACAACACCAGGTTATAGTCCAACAGCTTTATTTGAAATCACAAGCTTTCGGAGCGCTGCTCCTTCGTCAGGTGAAGTGAAGAAATACATATGGGCACAGCATATATAGTCAGAGAACAATGCCAGACGACTACAGTTAATCTTTCTAACTGTGATAAAGGGCAGTTAGAAAGATTAACTGTAGTCGTCTGGCATTGTTCTCTGACTATATATGCTGTGCCCATATGTATCCTTCACTTCACCTGACGAAGGAGCAGCGCTCCGAAAGCTTGTGATTTCAAATAAAGCTGTTGGACTATAACCTGGTGTTGTGCGACTTCTCACTTTGAAATAGTGTTATGGGATGTTTTACGTCCACCTGAAAGGGTGGACAGGGCCTCGGTATAATGTCTCATCTGAAAGCTAGCATCTCCAACAGTGCAGCACTCCCTCAGCACTGCACTGGAGTGTCAGCCTAGATTTAGTGCACAGGTCCCTGGAGTGGAACTTGCACCCACCACCTTCTGACTCCGAGGCGAGAGTTGCTGCCCACCGAGCCACGGTTGACACCCGTTACGCAATCGGGATGGGATGCAGTGCTTGTGATGACAGATGCCAGGATCCATAAAACCTCAGGGTCCCAGATGCCACTGAGAGCTTGGAGTTCACCACCTTCACGTTGTTGGGTGCTGTCAGTGGCAGGAGTTTTTTTTACCACCAACAGCAAATTATCAAGGTGAAAACTGTCATCGCAGTTTGCATTCACTTCAAATAATGGGAATAAAAAGGGTGAAATGTTGTGTGTTCTACAATTCCAGGCTGTTCTGAAACCATCTGTGACGGTGTTAATGTAGTAGACATGTTGTCAGATATTATTCTTCATCTCAGGACTAATCATAGTCCTAATTAAGATCAGAAACAGAGAGTTGAAATCCAGAATCAAAATCCGACTTCAAGAAATCTGCTGGGATTTGATTGTGTGCCAGTGGATTTTTCACTGAGCAATTGCTTCTTGTTTATGGTAATAAGTGGCATAATTCTGTTTGATTTCAGCTGCCACAGAATTGTATTTGAGCTGTGCAATACTTTATTCCGCACCTAAACATTTCCCATTCTGATGCTTTCAAAGTCCATTGGCATGGCTAGCTGAGAGAAAGCTATATTAACAAAAGAAAGTGCCAAACGTTTTAGCCCAATGAGGAAAGCTTAAACTTCTTTTAAAATAAATTAAATAGATGACTCTTTTCATATCCTTCATGTTACACATTCGGATCCAGGAGGGATATTGGTGGGGGCGTAAACTGGGCGATAGTGGATCGGGCACCCGTTACACACCTCACCTGATTTTGAAGTAATGAAAAGGAAAATTGGACGGGATGCAATGTTCCCTCGAATTCTTTTTTGGAGCTGCACGGCCCATTCAAAAATCTGCGCACGCCGGTGTTTCGGTTGCGTGGGAGTTCCAGCGTGTTGTGCAGCTTAAAGGGAACATTGGCGGGATGTATAATGGGCGGTCGATCCCCACTGCTCTTTTTGAGCCCCTATCGAAGTCGCAATTCTTCCTCAAGGTTTAAGTTTTTTTTAAAAACACACTACTTTTTACAGTGAATGATTCAGATAGCTTTTGTATCTCTAAAGGTGAAGCTATACTACACTTGGTGCTTAGTGGGGATGGCCTTGCATCTTGTGACTTTAATGCCCTAAGAAGTCTCCTGAGCGACACTGCCACTTTTGTGTTGATGCACACCCAAAATTATTTTGCATCAATTCAAAAATGGTCGTGTAACTGCAGTCTTCGTATAGACTTCTGTGCTCAGTGTTTGTGCTCAAAGTGGTGAGGGGTGTTGGCTTTTGGAAATGGAACTTTTTCCATTTTAGGCATCTAGTGTCAGCATCAAGCAGTCCAGGGTCAGGTATATCACTGTCAACTGCAGACTGAACAGTAGACTTTAATCCCAGCTTCAGAAGACCTCCCTGCCTGCACAGTGTGAGAGAATTGTTTTCCCACCACCGGTTATCCTTATGACTTTGTTGGGTGGGTGTGCCAATTTAGCGCCAAGTTTTCTTGAATTATGAGCACTTTGTGCCTTCTGGACTTGAGACTGTTTTATTTAAGACCCTTGGACAGAGAGAGGAGACTTTGATTGCATCAGTCTAGTCCGAGTATCTACTCCAGTTCCAGAAGCGAAGCCTTGAATGTCATTTTTTAAACGGAGCAGTTTCTTTTAACCTTGATGGAAGTTGGGAAATAGCTTGACTGTCACCATTTCTCTGAACATTGAACCAAAACGTGACCACAGAACTATATACAATAACTGTGTTATTGGTATATTTTAAGACTTTTAAGTGGACCGATTAAGCATAAAGTAAATGCTGGCAATAAAACTTAAGGGGATATGTTATCCAATCCGTGTTACTCCATTTATTTTAAACAGTGATGTTAAAGTAACACCGATCGAAAAATGCACTCCCCGTGTTGACTCTGACTTCAAAACATTCGCCAACCAATCTGTCTGTTAATATGCTGCCTATTTAGAGATTCACTTTGTAAGTGGAGTCAGTTGAATCCGATGTAGAACCACAGAAATGGGATCTGCCGCTGTGCGAGACATATAAGCCGTACACTTCTAACCTTTTGCTCCCTTTTTTTTTG
Organism: Squalus acanthias; assembly: GCA_030390025.1. NCBI lineage: Eukaryota > Metazoa > Chordata > Chondrichthyes > Squaliformes > Squalidae > Squalus > Squalus acanthias. Next base: position 63,117,528 of record CM059438.1, read on the forward strand.
TTTTTGCAGTTCACCTCCGATCTGAAAAGGCATCCGGAAGTGCTGAACGCCTCCGATAGCGACATCATCAGGAATTTCATCAACAGCAACTTCTCCATGCCGAACTCCAGCACCCTGCTCCAGCAGCTGGACACCATTGATAACGCAGCCTGTGGCTGGATCCAGTTCATGTCCAAGGTTAGGATGCAAGCGGCCACTTAAACTGGTGTGGGCCCAGGCTGCAGAGTTTTGTTGGAAAAATAAAACTTGTTTCCTGGAATCATCTGCGCTGGTTAAATCTCCGCGATGGACACAGCAGAACAACCTGTGCAGCTGTTGCAACGAATGAGTTGGTTTAACTTGCGTGGAAAAGGTTAATTCAATGTGCAACAAGAATGTAAAACCAGAGGGCATAAATGGAAATGAGTGAAAAGCAAATTTATATAGATATATTAGGGAACATTTTACTGAAAGAATAGATGTTTGGAATCATCTGCCAAATAAGGTAAAAATATTAGGTTGTTTAAAATACAATGGGTCCATGATGGGAAAATTAGTTCACTAGAGGATGATCTTTGATGTGCAATACGGCCTTTTTATACGAACATCCGAATTAGGAGCAGGAGTAGGTCCACTCGGCCCCTCGAGCCTGCTCCGCCATTCAATAAGATCATGGCTGATCTGATTACTCCACATTCCCTCCTACCCCCAATAACCTTTCACCCCCTTGCTTATCAAGAATCTATCTACCTCTGCCTTAAAAATATTCAAAGACTCTGCTTCCACCGCCCTCTGAGGAAGAGAGCTCCAAAGACTCACGACCCTCTGTGAGAAAAAATTTCTCCTCATCTCTGTCTTAAATGGGCGACCCCTTATTTTTAAACAGTGACCCCTAGTTCTAGATTCTCCCACAAGAGGAAACATCCTCTCCACATCCACCCTGTCAAGTCCCCTCAGGATCTTATATGTTTCAATCAAGTCACCTCTTACTCTTCTAAACTCCAGCGGATACAAACCTAGCCTGTCCAACCTTGATTTTTCTTAGAAAACTTTTTATATTTGTTTACTTTTGAGTGGTAAATTATTTTGAATCTCTGGGTCGCACATTAAACCCCAACTCAAGCAGCGGGCATGCAACCTGCTTCCAGGCCCCTACCAATGCCACTTGTAATCAACTGGTAAGTGTACAAGAATGGCCTGAGATGGACTCTCCCAGTCTTTTCTCCCCCAGCCCTGTGTTGAACTGCCTATCCTCGGCCCACTGCTCTGTGATTCCCCAGAAGATAGGATTGATCTTGTAGACCTTCACTTTCTCTCAGGATGGACCATTTGCAACTGTACTATTATCAGCCTATCCAAGAAGTTCACCCATTGAGGGCAGGTGAGATTTAGTACCCTTCTAGGCTGGGATTTAGTTTCAGCATCTGCTGGAGATTCTGGGAAACTTTGTCTGCACGCTGTTGCTATCATGGCGGTGATTTTGTTCGCTGTGTTGTTTCTACAGGTGAGTGTGGACATTTTTAAAGGCTTCCCCAATGAGGAGAGTATTGTGAACTACACCTTAAGCCAGGCATATCACGACAATGTCACAGTGTTTGCCAGTAAGTATTTTATATTTGCAGCTAACCTTTTGTAACAATGCAAGCGGTTTAAAAATGATTATAACAAGAAGCAAATATTCTTTTCCTCCCCCTCTTATTGGGATATTTACACTCCTATTAAGGCAATCCCCCTTTATTCCATGACCAGATCCATGCACATGTTACAGCTGAGAGGGGTGGGTGGCATGTCTAAGCTAACGGCCAAGAGGTGCAGGACAGCAATAAGTGGAGACTCGCCTTTTTAAAATTTTCTCTAGCCAGAGATCCAGCACTCAGCAAAGCCCAGGATCAAACCTGTGTCCCCTTGTTTCATGGCACTATATGTTGATGCTCAGCCAAATTGCCTGGAGGCTAGTTGTTTTTTTCCCCCCCAGACAGTTTGGATGATTGTACAAAATTACTGCACGCATTTTGGAAACATTATTTCTCAGTGAGTGAGATCGAATGTGATCTGCTGTTGGGTTCCTACCAGGGGCAATAATTGACTTCATTCCAATGCTATGAAATGAAGACTAACATGTTCGGATATGAATTGTTGCAATTGTTTCTCATGTATGTTAGCAGCAGGGTCGTTGTTGATGGTACTGATAAAGAACAGCAACATAGTAATCCAGGGCAGAGGCTGCAGTGATGCCTGTTTACAATCTCCTTTGGGGCTGATTTCAGTTGGTCGTGGATACTTGGGCCCTGAACATCCACGTGCTTCTCTTGGTCTTCCGCCGAAACTACGATGGGAAACCGGAAGAGCTCCTGCAGAATTTGAAGACCACAATCTCTTGATACAGCTTCAGCTCTAAATCTTTAGTACATTGTTGAGGCTCGTCAGTCGAAACAAGTAGTTTTTGGGACACGATTCAATGTATGTTGTCCTTCACAGGGATTACCTCTGGAATTATATTCACAACAGAGGTAAACGGGCAAGATCACCTATCTATTGTGTGCGTGTATAAATATTAAAATTGGAACAGCAGATCTAGTTCCTGATACTTGCCAGTTGAAATGTCCAATATGAGGGTTTTGATCGGGTAAATAAGGAGAAACTGTTTCCACTGGCAGGAGGGTCGGTAACCAATCAGAGGACACAGAATTAAGGTAACTGGCAAAAGGACCAGAGGGGGGTGGGGGGGGGGATGAGGAGAAATTCTTTTACGCAGCGAGTGGTTATGATCTGGAATGCTGCCTGAAAGGGTGGTGGAAGCAGATTCAATAGTAACTTTCAAAAGGGAATTGGATAAATTCTTGAAGTGCAAAAAATTAGCAGGGCTATGGGGAAAGAGCAGGAGAGTGGGACTAATTGGATAGTTCTTTCAAATAGCTGACACAGGCACGATGGGCTGCATGGCCACCTCCTGTGCTGTAAGATTCTGTGATGTGGAGGCACTTTTGTCTACCACACGCTGCTCCATTTACATCTGACAACACCTATGTATGAATTGTACTTTTGAGAGTACTCAGCCCCAACATATCGTTCAGATTCTATACTTTCTTCATGCTTGACATTGCATCCAGTTTCAGGAGATTAATGTCAGTGCGCCTCTCTCTGCTTTTAATATCAGACTGAGAGCTGCTCATCCAGGTGGCACGTTTGCTAAGACTATGGAGTGCAGTTAGTTGCACTGCTAAAGCAGAAAAGTGCTCGAACATTGTCTGCCATAAATAGGTGGAGGAGGAGGAGCAACAGTAGTTAGCTCAGGTTCTGTCAACTAGAGAAATACAGAACATACGTGTTAAGGGTTTGACCTGTGTGATCAGATGGGTTGGCTATCAAAACTTAAACATCTTACTTCCTCAGGATGGAAAATAAACACCAAGGGGGAAAAATTGGGTCGCGCCCCCTTTGGGACGCTAACTTCGCAGCGCCCCGAAAAAGTTACCGCCCCCGCGCCGGAATTTGAATGGTAGCGCCCCAAGCAGGAGGCGGGGCGCCACTGGCAGCGCTCCCCCTCCCTCTTGGGGCGCTACCATTCAAATTCCGGCGCTACGTGCAACAGCGCCACACGCGTCAGCACGTAGCACCGTGGTACTGCAGGCCTCACTCCCCTGATTAAAGGGGAGGGGCCTTGCGCAGCGCGCACCGGGGCCCTGGAGTGCCGGGCTGACCGATAGCGACCGGCACCCCGCAGGAGGAGGCGAAAGGAGGCAGGTGCTGGCAGGAGGCCCAAAAAAAATGGCTGCCCGGCACCTGCCCTTTAATTTGCGCCGCCCCGGCCGCAAACATGGCACCCTGACCCTGTCTGACATATCGTCCAGCCGCAGGTCAGGGGTTGTTAGTGAAGTTTGCAGCCGGGGCATGAGCGGGGCGCTGCGCATGGCGATGACATCCTCACCGGAGGTGCAGCGCCGCGGGGCGCTACTGGCTACCGCCGCTGATAACCACCTGCTGAATTTCGCGGGAGGAGTTAGCGGCGCCCCTAGGTGCTTTACGCCCATAACTGGAGGCGCAAAACAACCCAACTTTTTCCCCCCAGTTCTTTATCCAGCTGAGAGGGGGAGCTGGTTGGCTTGTAGACCGTGTCTATCTTGAGCTGCTTGGGCTACTCTTTGACCTGAGTCTTTGACCGGTTCTACCAGACCGAAATATTTCTTCTTTTACATTGCAGTCATTGTGTCTTTAACAGTGAAGCCATTCTTCTTCAGTCAGGAAGATAAGAAAGGGAACGCTACAGAGTTACTCAGTCAGCAATGTCACTTAGAGCTCTTCGAAGTGGAGGTGGAAATGAGTGAGCAAGCAGAGCAGATAATTAATGGTCATGTGTTTCCTTCATCTGAATCAGGATGTGTATCTTTTGCCAGGAAGCTATTCTCAAGTTAAAATTTGGAATGCTCGTTATACACTTGCCCACTTGACTGAAGCCAGGACTGTTCTTGATGGATTGGAAATCTCGATTTCCATTTGTCCTGAGCTGAAAATAGATGAGAATCTTCACGTATAGATGGCCAGCTGGAATATCGCTCATTGATCAGAATAATAGAGGCTCACTATCTTAATCATTGCAAGCTAATTTACATAACATCTTTACGCTAATGTATGAGCAGTTTTCTTGTTTTCAGGTAACACAGCATCTTAATGTGAAGACATCACCAAAGGTTGTCACAAGGGGCCTTGTGTGTTCAGAGTACTGTTTATCATGTCACTTTTTTAGAACTGTCCAAATGGGCTTGTAGTTCGACATGGGCTCTTTGGCGCAGAGCTGAGGATTATTAATTTTCCCTTTCTGAGTTAATGCTTCCTTAAGGTGTTTGCTTCCTTTTCCTGTTGTGTCACAGCTTCTGGTCGTAGGTCTCCCCTAATTCTGCTCCAATTGCAGCTGCTAGGAGCTGTGTGAGAGCAGTTTGGGGCCTAGCTTCTGTCTGATGTTTCTTCCTTCCCTCCATGTGGGGTAGCCCCAGCCTTAGGCTCAGCACTTGCCAGTAGTGATACAGCCATGAATGGAGGTTCGACGTGGGGACATTACATGAGACACAAAGAAGGCAGAAGCTGAATGAACTGACAATTAATTTAATGTAACCGCGCAAGACTTCGGCCTGCAGGGGGTGGGATCTATTCGGGGGGGGGGGGGGGGGGAATCTATTCGGAGGGAGGGGATCTATTCGGGGGGGGGGCGATCTATTCGGGGGGGAGGGGGGGGTCTATTCGGGGGGGATCTATTCGGGGGGAGGGGAGATCTATTCGGGGGAGGGGGGCATCTATTCGGGGGGGGATCTATTCGTGGGGGGAGGGGGGATCTATTCGGGGGGGGGAGGGGGTCTATTCGGGGAGGGGAAAGAAATTCCATTGACCCTTTTTAAATAATTTATACCTGCTCTTCAAAGTAAACTCAGGATGGAGGACGGCATTTAGCTAGACGATCGCCATCCACGGGGTATAAATGTAAAGGAATTGTCAAATGGCCTGGAACAAACTGCCTCCTGAATAACGATCCTTTATATTTATATTTGCTCTTTGTTCTCCTGATTTTAATGAAGCTCCTAACGTTTCCAACTCCAAAGAATCATTGGATTAAATGGTGGAGAAATTGGTGCCAAATAATATCATTACTAAACAATTGCACACATGAATACCAGTTAACATTTCAGAACAATTAAAATGAGAGCCGAGGTCTCTTTCTCATCAGCCTTGGGTTGTTAAATCGCTTTTCATAAGCGCAATGGGACGCAGCATCTTCAGGCAGCTGAGCACCGATTAGAATCAGGACCTAAATTTTATAATCACAGCCGCGGCTAAAATCATTAAATAGACCATCCAGAAAATTGTACATGGTTTCACTGAAATCACTTTTTAACATATATATTTTTCTACATAGATGTATGATGATGTGATCCAGGTATTTCAATTGCATCTTAGTGACGGGCACAAAGACTCGTGGGCTGCGATCCACTGCCGTTTTCATTCAGCGAAAGCTTTGTTTCAATTTTGAAACACGAATATTTGACATTTTTTCTGAGCAGATTTCTTTCTTTCATTCCCCAAGGTGTGATATTTCAGACGAAGGAGGATGGCACACTGCCCCCTCATGTCATGCTGAAGATCCGCCAAAACTCCAGCTTTACTGAGAAGACCAATGAAATCCGCAGGGCCTACTGGAGACCAGGGCCCAACACTGGCGGGAGATTCTATTTCCTGTATGGATTCGTCTGGATACAAGGTGGGTCCATAGAGACACTGGCGTGGCTCTTAATCAACTGTCGACTACTCAATTTCTAATGGCTTTCCTTCCAATTTCTCTTTCATCTGTCTGTGTTTCAGTCTGACCGCACCTCGGCCCTCTTCAATCTGTACAGCTGCCACTGGTTAATGGATGCATTGTTGTGGGAGCATGATTTCAAGCATCAGTGATTCAAAATGTTGTGAGAGCGTGATTTGTCCAACAAATGGGGGAACGCAGACAGGCTATGTGGGGGACAGAATGGAAGTGTTTCCCAGTTACGCAGCCACCCAATCACACACATGTTTGTGGTTTTGATTTTTTCAGCCTAGAATTCATGGTGTGGTCACTGATGTAAAATCCAAGACTGCACACAGTGTATGTTAAGGATTCCTGCCGATCTAGAATCCTCGATTGTGTTACGTAGATAATGCGTGTTGGGGGCCAGTGCTGTACAAAGAATAAAGCACTAAGGGGGGAATTTTCCGGGGGGTCAGTGGCGGGTCGGGTGGGAAAGTGGTTTTTTTTTTGGACAGCGGGTCATACCCGCTTCCTTCAGTTGGACTGGGAAACGCGCTGGGCAGGGCTTAACAAGCCCAATCAGGGGAAATTCATTCTACAGAGGGGGCTGGAGCCAGCAGCGGGGTTGGGACCCGCCACCGACTTCGCCCACCACGGACCCGCCGAGGTAGGGAAAATCGTGGCCTAAGTGCCACTTGACATGAATCTTGTCATTCATGTGGAAATGACTTATGAAATAATACTGGGCGGCCTGCTGGTGGCGCTGTCCAGGGAGAGTATAAATACTCGGGCATGGACCCAGCTTGCTCAGGACATTCTTTAACAGGAACTAGTGAAGGACACAACTAGATCTCCATGTTGAAAAACAGTTGATTAAAGCTTTGTTTAACGCTTGGACCAAGTGCCAAGTAGTTTTCTTACGTCACCACTGACTACACAATTCGAGGTTTATTGATGGAATTTTTTTTGCCATATCCACTGTTGGTGTGGAGTGATACATTTGGTGAAATTGCTGAACCGGTCCGGTGTTTGAGATGCGAACATCAATTGCCTGTTTTTCCTCCTTCCATTTCTACCTGCCTTTTCTTCCCGCCACCCATCACCTCATCTATTCTCATGTTCTCCGTGTCTGCGTCTTGCATTTCTTCAATTTCTCTCATTATGCCTCCTATTGTCTCATGTCAATAGCAATTCGGCCCTTTAGCCCGCTCCTGTTTTCCATTTTAACACCTCACAGGTCATTCTGTTTCTTCTCTTATGGGTGCTTTTCCACTTCGGTTTGTTCTTTTTCATTTTTAAGTCCTGTTCCTGTGTAATTTCTTCCAGTTCTGGCGAAGTGTCTACAACTGAAACATGAACTAGTCTGTTTCTCTCTCTCTCCACTGATGCTGCCTGACCTGCTGAGTGTTTCCACCATTTTCTGTTTGTTGTTGTTCTTCCCCGAAGGTGCTGACCTCTTGTAGGCTATAGCACTGCACGCACCAGTTGGCCTCCGATACCTCAAGTAGACATTCTTCATGAGCATTCACAACCTGAGCATTGGACATCAGCAAGCTGTTTGACCTTGAGGACCCAATCCTGTCCTTGCACAATGTCCACATAATTACACTTTCCAGCAGGAGTTGGAATCCGGGCTGATTTTGCCTCATCCCCATGCCAGAGGCACTGACTCCTTTCCCAGCACCCTGTCTGACTACCTGACACCCTGACTAACTAAGACTCATAAGTTGTACCTGGAACCTTTCTTGTTTGCACAGCTCAAAATCACAGCAAATGGTATCTTAGAATCATAGAAAGTTACAGCACGGAAGGAGGCCATTTCGGCCCATCGTGTCCGCGCCGGCCAACAAAGAGCTATCCAGCCTAATCCCACTTCCCGGCTCTTGGTCCGTAGCCCTGCAGGTTAGAGCATCCCAAGTGCCCATCCAAGTACTTTTTAAATGTGGTTCGAGTTCCTGCCTCTACCATCATTTCAGGCAGTGAGTTCAGGACCCCCACAACCCTCTGGGTGAAGAAATTTACCCTCACATCCCCTCTAAACCTTCCCCCAATTACTTTAAATCTGTGCCCCCTGGTTTTTGACCCCTCTGCTAAGGGAAATAGGTCCTTTCTATCCACTTTATCTATGCCCCTCATAATTTTATACACCTCAATAAGGTCTCCCCTCAGCCTCCTCTGTTCCAAGGAAAACAGACCCAGCCTATCCAGTTTTTCCTCATAGCTAAAATTCTCTACTCCCGGCAACATCCTTGTAAATCTCCTCTGTACCCTCTCTAGTGCAATCACATCTTTCCTGTAATGTGGTGACCAGAACTGCACGCAGTACTCTAGCTGAGGCCTAACTAGTGTTTTATACAGTTGAAGCATAACCCCCCCCTGCTCTTGTATTCTATGCCACGGCTAATAAAGGCAAGCATTCCGTATGCCTTCTTAACCACCTTATCTACTTGGCCTGCTACCTTCAGGGATCTGTGGACATGCACTCCAAGGTCCCTTTGTTCCTCTACACTACTCAGTGTCCTACCATTTAATGTGTATTCCCTTTCCTTGTTAGCCCTCCCCAAATGCATTACCTCACACTTCTCCGGATTGAATTCCATTTGCCACTGTTCTGCCCACCTGACCAATTTAGTGATATCTTCCTGCAGTCTACAGCTTCCTTCTTCAGTATCAACCACACAGCCGATTTTAATATCATCTGCAAACTTCTTAATCATACCCCCTATATTCAAGTACAAGATCTTTACCCATTGAGACATTTTAACGTATCTGAGGAACAGTACATAGCCGCTTGATCCTGGTGCATCATTAAAAACGGCACTGTTTAAATATAAACCAATTGTTTTGTATCAACACCAAATGTATAAAGAAGGGATCATCTGCATCTTCAGCTTAAAATGCTAATTTAGTTGGAAATTCAGTTCAGTTCCCTTTGCCGTCACTGGAAGATTCTTTTCACAGAAAAGGTGTTTATTCCAGTGGAGCATTCAGCCACTTCGATGTATACTTTGCCCTTTATGCAGGTGGCAGCTAACACTCAGTGATGTGATTTGGGATCTTTCTTCAGATTTAATGTACTGTCTGTCTCTTCCTCTGTAGATATGATGGAACGGGCCATTATCAACACATTTGTGGGTCATGATGTGGTGGAGCCTGGAAACTATGTCCAGATGTTTCCCTACCCATGCTACACCAGGGACGAGTGAGTATTGGTCCATTCATGGCAGTACGGAAGAAGGGGGAGTAACATGAAATAAACTGACTTGGACTGTTAGGCCACGATTTTATCGGCACTGAGAGGGCGGGTATGGAGCGGGTCAAAGGTTAAAATCGTCTTGATTGACGGCAGGGTCCGATCCCGCCTCCAAACAATTTTCCCAAGTGTCGGGTCCCCGATTTGCGCATGGACCCGACACCTAGCGGTGGGAAGAGGATTAAAGCCACTTACCTGCTTGTTAACAGGTAGTTGAGAGTAGTTAACAGGCTATTTTTTAAAATTTTGCCGCTTCTGCCTCGGGCTTTCCCGACGTCCGGACACCACGCCAGGTAAGTGTGGCGTGTTGTGAGTCTGCTGTAATTGCGTTGATGACAGCTGCAGAAGTGGTGTGAAGGATCCAATGGTGCACTGGTGAGTCTCAGGTAAGAAAATGTTGGGAAAATAATTTTTAATGCATTTACACATTTATTTAGGTAACAAGTTTTGAAAACGATGTCTAGTGCCACCTCATTGGGAGAACCTCTCTCACCAGTGACAGATCGCTTCTGTCACCTAACCTGCAGCTGCCATCTGTTCCAGCCTATGGAGAGAGTCACTGGAGAGTCTGGGTGCAAGAGCTCACCTTTGTACAGTGATTGTCAGTGTTTGCAGCACCTCAATACTGTCAAACACTGAGAAATGAGCAGTCAAAGAAAAATTGTGCATGGTCCCTTTTAAGAAAACCGGCAAAGAAAATTAAAATTTTAAAAGCCACTAGAAACAATTTATTACCTGCAGGAATGAGACTTCGCAGTTTCAATTGTTCCCTTTCTGGGCCTCCAAGATTGAGTGGCATGCCAGGACCATAAATCACCTCCTTACGCTGTGAAATAGCAGCCCTAACTTTCTGCGGCGAGTTTAATTTGTAGTTACAGCGCAAATGCAGCAAATTCTTGACACTCCTGGGGAGGTTGACGATTAGATCCCGTTTTTGCAAGGCTAATGCGGGAGTTGTGCGAATTGTCCACCAATTTGAGGTGATTTGCAACTTATGGCATATCTCCTCCTCCTCCTCGCCACAAATTGCTGTTTTTTTTTATACGCACTAATAACACAGCGCCGTGAACGCGCCATTATTTTCCCAGCAAATTCTGGGCCATTGTGCTGGTTTCTCAAGTCCAATTTCTGATTCTGGGACTCTGAAAGATACAGGCACGTTGGCTGAAAGGTAACGCCATGTGCTTACCATGGGTTGAATTGTCTGTGAGCTGAATTGTTTAATGTCACAGGCTACTATGTAGGTAGCGTAATAAATGACATCTGGTGTAACAGTTGCTTTTGGAGAGTCCTGAGGCTCACTAAAGGAGTTGGTTCTTTGACCTTTCCAAAGGTGTGATATGGCCCTGATGGGAACATTGGAGGGAGGCATTCTTTCTGCTCACTGCCAGCTAGTTTTGTGCTCCTGATGTATGAATACCTTCCCCCGCCATTAGAGAAGATGTGACGACCAGAATCAAACTTGTGAACCGTGTACATTTTAAACTGTTGTAGAAACCGGCCAACAATACAATCCAGATAGTCCGCACAGCACTGTGGGACCCTGAGGAATGATTTGAGAACCATTGCTTGAAGCGGTATCAACATGCAATGAATGCAATTGCTTTTCATAACTACAGCTCTGTCTTCATTCAGACAAGAGAACAGGACAGCCTTGCCTGTGCCCTTCCCCAGTGATCACCTAATCTAAAAATACAGCATTGTCACAGTGTGCAATGTGGTGTAAGACAAAAGGGCTTGGATGTAAGAGTGATGATTTAAGAGACTCATTGCAAGTTGATACCGCTTCAAGAAATAGGGCTGCATATAGTGACACCACAAGTCCCGGTCAGAATCGAGATGACTGGGTAATACCCCCATCAATCACGTCTGGAGACCGCACTGTTGCAACTAACTGGGATTGATTTTACGCACATGATTTGCATTGTGTAACTACCCTCCACTCACTGCATTTTGCTGGAGAAATAATCCTGTTGTACTCAGGAGGCTGTGTTTGCTGTAGTTTGGTCATGAGTTTAGAGACTCAACAACAACAACTTGTATTTATATAGCGCCTTTAACGTAGTAAAATGTCCCAAGGCGCTTCACAGGAGTATTATAAGACAAAAAATTTGACATCGAGCCAGATAAGGAGAAATGAGGGCAGATGACCAAAAACTTGGTCAAAGAGGTAGGTTTAAAGGAGCGTCTTAAAGGAGGAGAGAGAGGCGGAGAGGTTTAGGGAGGGAATTCCAGACCTTAGGGCCTAGGCAACAGAGGACACGGCCACCAATGGTTGGGGGATTATAATCAAGGATGCTCAAGAGGGCAGAATTAGAGGAGCGCGGATATCTCGGGGGTGGGGGGGTTATGGGGCTGGAGGAGATTACAGAGATAGGGAGGGATTTGAAAACAAGGATGAGAATTTTGAAATTGAGGTGTTGCACTGCTGTAGTTCATGAATAAGTAGACTCTGCTTGCTGTAGTTCGTGAATAAGTAGACTCTGCTTGCTGTAGTTCATGAATAAGTAGACTCTGCTTGCTGTAGTTCATGAGTAAATGTAAACCACAAGTCTCGCACCGCCTCCAGCTCTTTGGTTGACACAGCGGTGTCAATGTTCACTTTGTTTAGATTAACATAGCCAGTTACAGAAGGCTGATGGTGGTGAGAAGCATTTATATATTTAATATGATATTAGGGTACTTCTCATTGCTTCTACATGTTGGTAGGTACAATGGGACAGATGTTAGTTGAAGATTGAGCTATACTGTACTCGTTATTGGAAAGTAATCACTATAAAAAATGATTGTTTAAACAAAAATATTTTCCTGCCTTTTTTGTCCAGCTTCCTGTTTGTGATTGAGCACATGATGCCTCTCTGCATGATGATATCGTGGGTGTATTCAGTGGCCATGATGATTCAGCACATCGTCGCAGAGAAGGAACACAGGCTCAAAGAGGTGAGGTTTGATGGGAGTTGGGGAAGATCATTTCTGGTGTATCTCACTGGGGCCATAATCCCTGTTTTTTTTGGTGCTAGCCATCCCATACCCCAGACTTTGTTGCTCCCAGTTTTCTCCTGAATTCACCAGTTCTGAATCCAGCCAGCCCCCGTCTTTGGTGCCCCGGTTGTCAGAAGGCAAGAAACTGACTCTGCTGCAATTTGCACCTCACCCAACTGCTCCGCTGTCCAGCCTCGTTCTCCACTCTCCATTCCATGCTGCACTTGCTGATTCTCTGCCTCCCTCCCCAACCCTGACTCCCTCAAGCCAGCCCACAGTGTAGACACCTCTGTTTGCTTCTGCTGAACCCTTGACGCCTCCTCGCTGAGACATCAGTACATCACCACTCGGGCCTGGTGCTAATATACCCACTCTTTCTGACCTAGGTGCTGCCTTGTCAGTCAACCTTGCTCATTCTCAGATCCAGCCTAATTCCAGCTGTAAACCATCTCAGTCCCTCTCAGCCACGGGGTCTGACCCAGGCCCTCCTCACCCTTCTAGCAGCAGCCTCAGTATTCATGATCCGCCTGATCCATCAACTCTTTCTATTGTCACAGCAAAAAGGATGATCATGCAGTCCACAGTAGATGTGTATCCCGGACCAAGCTTTGGTCCTCTAATCCTTCCGACCTTGGGGTTCCATCTCGTTCCTGCTCCCTTCCAGATCCTATTCTGTTCCAACCTGACCTCCCTCATCCCTGCTCTCTCCCAGCCGAAGTTTCTCTCTCTCTCCAATATATGTTTCAGCAAATCATAGAATCATACAGCACAGAAGGAGGCCATTCGGCCCATCGTGCCTGTGTCGGCTATTTGAAAGAACTATCCCAATTAGTCCCACTCCCCTGCTCTTTCCCCATAGCTCTGAAAATGTTTCCTTTTCAAGTATTTATCCAATTCCCTTTTGAAAGTTACTATTGAATCAGCTTCCACCACCTTTCCAGGCAGTGCATTCCAGATCGTAACAACTCGCTGCGTAAAAGAATTCTCATCTCCCCCTGGTTTTTTTGGCCAATCACCTTAAATCTGTGTCCTCTGGTTACTGGCCCTCCTGGCAGTGGAAACAGTTTATCCCTATGTACTCTGTCATAACCCCTCACCTGGGATAACCGGTATCCCTCTGGCATCTGGGTACTCTTCAGCCAGTCCTAGTAACCTCCGCTGTACTGGCTGCCAGTGTGGTGTTCAGCACAGACGTTAGAAGAATGTTAAAGGTGCAAATGGAGTAAATCGGTAAAGCCGCATGTGAGAGAGGCGTACAGAGTTGGTGAGAGAGAGAGGAAACAGAAGAGACTTCCATAAAGAGGCAGACAGACTAATAAAAAGCTTGGGTCCGAGATACAGAGAACAATAACCAAGTGCGCAAGAACCATCCAGACCCACAAAGACAATCACAGAAGCAGACAAAAGGAATTCGAAAGTGGGCCGAAAGCACAGACACAGTTACAGCAGTAGAGTGACGCATGTTCTTCTTATTGTTGTTCGTGAGCAATGCCATGAGAGATCAACTAGTAGTTTATTTTATTTTTAAAAACTAGTTCTTGAAGTCAAGGCTATTACAGAACGGCAGCTATAAGAAGTTAACGTTTAATTCATAAACATAATCTCTCTGTTTAGTCTTGACAAAGCCATTACTAAAGAAAAAAATGGCCCAGCAATGGATGGTTCATTAAGTTTGAGCTTATGAAATTGGCTTGAAATAGACGTGTAAATTAACTATGAAGAGGCTGATTTTCACCAAGTGAGAAACTTGCCGAAACTGTACTGCAGAACTGATGTGCTTTATACTTAGAAACAAATCCTTAGTTTAAAAGCATGTGTACGATGTCTATCTGAGCTATAATGGTGTCATAAATCGCAACTTCTAAAAGTAACTCGGGAAGTACTACTGGGCAGCCAGCTGGGGCGCCGTCCGGGGAGTATAAATACTCGGGCGTGGGCCCACCTTGGGCAGAGACAATCTGGAAACAGGAAGCTAGTGACTGCTAACTAGACCGCCATGTTTTGTTACAAGTCGATTAAAGCCTTGCTTTATGTCCAACCAAGTGCGTAGTGAGTCTTTATTACGTCAAATGGCAAATTAAAATGAGTACAATATAAAAGCCATTATGTTTCACCAGCACTAGGACTCCTGAAATATTAAATTAAAGGATAGCATTGAAGAATATCATGCATATTACAGGCACTTTGACAAAATGGCCTTCTGTATTTCAAACTTTCAAATCACACAGTAACTTTTTAACTCATTCCCAACTAAAGACACCGATTTGTATCGTTCTCATTGCAATTCCTGGTCCCAGGAAGCCACCAAATGGTGACATTGCTGTCCCTGCCAAATAGATGTGGTCTTGATGCCATCTGTATTGCAGTATGGAGTGCTCGAGTTAAGAGATACTCAGTCGTTTTATTGTTTCGATATTTTTAGATTCAGATAGCACAGTTGGTACATTCCAACCTGTGTACTCCTCTCCCCCGCCCCCGGGGAATGGTGAAGACGGTGCAATGCCATTAGAGTTGCATATTGCACTGTGTTGTTTTGTGTCTGCACAGAATGGAAAGGATAACTCAAATAGCATCTGAATCTTGCCATTTAAAAAATATATATATTTATATAATCTTTTCATACAATTATTATTGGCAGTGATTTAATCAAAGCTAAATTGCAGCAATATATTAATTTATCTGCCAGTCACATTAATAAGACCTCCGTCTAATTACGGGGAATAATTTGACTCGGCAAATGCTAAGGTGCATCTTAAAGTGATTTTCAGGACTATGCACTGCCTTGACCATATTCTGTTACAGGATGTGAGGAAATGTTGGAGATTTTTTTTGGTTTGTTTTAAGTTTCTTGCCCTCTTTGTCTCCACACTGCTCTTCTTCAGCCAAGAGTTGGGGGGGGCGGGGGTGGGGGGGATTGGTTTGGAAATGTGATGTTTGTGTCCCAGTGCTGCACTGTGTACGTTATCGGAAGGTGACCTATTCAGGGTGAAGGAAGTGATTGTCTTGTTTTGCTTTATACTTCTTGTGTGTATATTTAGTTAACAGACATCTACCACCACCTAGTAACCAAGGAAGGTAAGGCACTCGCAGCAATGAAAAAAACACTCAAACACACTGCTTTACGTCTGACCATTTTACCAAAAAACGCACACAAACGTGCAAATATGAGTACTAAGATGACTTGCTGGACAATGGCGTCTGTTTACTCATTCTTTTTATTTACTGAGATGCTGTTGTATATGTTTTTTGGTACTAGTGAGGAGCTGGTGAGTATCAGCACTTTAGTCTGTCTATAGGTGAGTTGATGTAAACAACCCTTCCAATTGCCTACCTTCTCCTCCAGGTCATGAAGATGATGGGGTTGAACAATGCTGTCCACTGGGTGGCCTGGTTCATCACAGGCTTTGTGCAGCTCTCGATCTCTGTAACTGCACTGACTGGTATCCTGAAGTATGGCAAAGTCCTGATGCACAGTGATCCCTTTATAATCTGGCTGTTCCTTACAATCTATGCCATAGCTACCATCATGTTCTGGTGAGTTAAATTGCTGTACATTCAACAAAGCTAAAGAATTGCTCTATATCTCGTCCAAAAACATGGAACTGACGGCACTCACCCTTCTCCCCCGAATCTCCCAAGGGTGGTGATTTCCTTTTGTCCATTGTAAATATCTCATCTTGGTCAGAATTTCATAAATGCACCAACTGGCATATGAATTCATGATGAAAAGCATTCTTCTCAAATTTAGCACTACAGACCATGTCAGGTCTTCAACTAATTACATGAGTCAGGCCAGTTCTGACGAAGGGTCATCGACCTGAAACGTTAACTCTGTTTCTCTCTCCACGATACTGCCTGACCTGCTGAGTGTTTCCAGCATTTCCTGTTGTTATTGCTATTGTAATTACATTAGTCTATCATTTCTATCAGCCAATCATAGGAACAGGAGGAGGCCATTCAGCCCCTGAGCCTGCTCTGCCATTCAATGAGATCATGGCTGATCTATACTTCAACTCCACTTTTGCACCTTTGCTCCATATCCCTTGATAGCCTCACCTAACAAAAATGTATCTATCTCGGGCTTGAAAGCTCCAATTGTCCTAGCATCCACAGCCTATTGGGGAGAGAGTTTCAAATTTCTACTACCTTTTGTGAGAAAAAGAGCATTCAGATTTTCCTTCTGAATGGCCGAGCTCTAATTTTTAAATTATGTCAGCTTGATCTTGATTTTCTCCACCAGAGGAAATAGTTTCTCCGTATCTAACCCTATCAAATCCTTTCAACATTTTAAACCTCGATCAGATCACCCATCACTCTCCTATACTCCAGGGAATATAAGCCAAACAAACAGTGTGTCTGTTTTGATGGTCAGGAGATGTCATCAATTGCTAGGATATTTCTATGGGAGTATTATACGGCAACAAAATATTACATTAAAATAAGTGATGATGAATTATTGAAGAAGTCAGTGGTGATGATAACAGAACTTGATTTGAGTAGATGGTGGATTGACCTTTTGCCTTCCTGCTGTCCTGATAAATCTCAATTGGAAGATCTTGCCTCAGTTAATTGTACCTCATTCTGATCCCTGAGTTCTCTTCTTGCTAATTGAATTATTTTCTTCCTTCCCCCTACAACCCCCACTCCCTTTCTTTCTCCTCTGACACGCTATGATGATACGGCTGAGTTGGGGAAATCACCATGTGGGGATTTGTGGCCATGTATCAAAGACTTACCGTTGTGGGGAACGACCTGTTGGTGCTTCAGTGCATTACAATTACTCCCATCCTTCTCATGTAGCGGGCAAACTGTGTTAGCACCCAACACGCCAGATAAAAGTGGTGGGGACTGTATCTACTGTTCTCCGCCCCCCCCCCCACTTCTGACTGAGTTCAGCTAACTCGACACAGACCAGAGACTGAATCAGGGACATGTTAGCCATTTTCACTTAGTAGTACCACACTGGGCAGTACATTTACCCATGCTGCACAGCTTCTGAGTAGCACACTGGAACAAGTTGCATCATCTTTTTCTGAGATATAATGGAAAGCTGGTCTCATTACTTTTGTCGAACTGACTTCTTCCTTGAACTCTTGCAGTTTCCTGATCTCTGTGGTCTACTCCAAGGCGAAGCTGGCCTCGGCGTGCGGTGGGATCATTTATTTCCTCAGCTATGTTCCGTACATGTACGTGGCTATCCGCGAGGAAGTAGCTCATGATAGGATCACAGCATTCGAGAAGTGCATTGCGGTATGATATTTTTAAAAAAAAATAGTGTGGCCAGTTATTTTTCTTAACATTGTGCTGAATGAGTTGTACAAGAATAAAATGTATTCAAACGCTGAGTTTCACTCAGTGAGTTAAATCTTTAACCCACCAAAATCTCCTCAGTAATCCAATGCCCTCTTTCCACAAATGCAGGTTGAGGCCTGGTAATTGTGGAAATTTATTATGGGTACTATATTTCAAATGTTGGAAGCCCAGTACACTGCCTGTTAGTCTTTTTACCCCATGGAGATTTATTCTTGCAGTAAAGGTTCATGAAAGGCAGTAAGGATTAGAGCATTATCCTTTAGGTTTGCTCAGACTGATGGGATGTCAATGGCCCCTCAGCTGGTGTGTTGATCCAGCACGAGGATTTGGGGCCTTCTAAATTAGATCCTAATTGGTGCAGGTCAAAATTCATAAGGGTGCATAATTCAGCACTTAATTAACTATTGCACTTAAGGCAGCCACAATGATGACCTGGAAAATGGATCTATCTCACTGGTGTAGGCATGTTGGTTCTTTAAAGGGAAATCTTACACTGAATCCATGACCTGAGAGGTTTTTTTCAGTGCCTACTACCAGGTGCAAAAAGGCCCATTCTCTAGTTATAATATCCTCTTACATTAATGATCATCAAAGCCATAGAAAACCCTCAACCCAGAGTGCATACTGAACACCTGCCAGTAGTGAAACGTAACTGGCTCCTGGGAGGTGTGTGAGGGCAGCTGGAGTGACTGTGCTTCCAATTTCTGTTGGGAAATGTCTGGCTTCTCCCATATAGGAATTGCTCAGACAGGTACAACTCTGTGACTGAATGAAAGACCAGATGCAATTCGTCATCTATAGATAACAACATGGTTGTCTCCTACTCAATAAATGCAAAAACTATTCCCAGTATTTCTCTGTCAAGGTTAAAAAAAAAAAATCAACAGAATCAAATGGAGTTTTCTGAGGGAAGTGTTGAAGATGTGATATTCAGGAAAGCATTTATTAAGAGGATAAAGTTACCATACTTTGACGGGACTGTGGGCATTATTACTAACAATGACGCAACATCAACATTGAACTAGTAGACTTAGGCAGGGCTTTCAAATCATGGCATAATGAAGTTATAAAAACTTTGCATGTGATTGATATGGCAGCATTAGATCTTATGATGTGCTCCAAACTGAATTCAGACTTAATGGTACTAACATTTTCCATTGACTACAGATTAGATCCTTCCTACTCTAATAAGCTCCTCACGATACTGGAAATATCCTTCTCTTTCCATGGAGACACATCCAAATCTGTTATTTTGATGTGTTCTGAAAATGCAAGCGCAGTAAAAGGAGCCTAGGGAAGGGACTCTGAGAGGAGGCTAAGTTGAGGTCAACCTTCATATATATCACATCCATTTTCATTTGTACAACTGGATTCCCAAAGCCCAGCAGAGATTGTGGGGGGGGTTGTCTACTGTAAAAACATGCTGAAGGGAAGTAAAGATGTTACTCCAGTCACTGTGGAGCTGGGTGCAACCCAGGACGAGAGGATTCCACAAAGGTGACCCATCTCGATCCAGAATTAGGCAAACTTCTGAGTTAACACCAAACTGCAGACTGACCCCCAAACATACTATAATGCACGGTAATCCAACAAGCACGTCGCAGAAAGAGTAAAACAATCCATATTTTAAAACGCCTCAGCAAACATTGCAGCACACTTTCTTAGAAACACCCTTCACAACTTGCACAAAATTGTCGGATCATCTACAGATCAATCACAGGTGACTGTGCATACTGTACTTAAATAATGTTTTATATATAGATATATCCACACATCGAATACCATAACTGTAAGATATCAGGAACTAAGAAGTATTGAGTACTAATGCTGCTCTTTGTACTTTCAGTCCCTCATGTCCACGACTGCATTTGGCCTTGGTTCTAAGTACTTTGCGCTCTATGAGGTGGCAGGGGTTGGAATTCAATGGCACACCTTCAATCAGTCGCCAGTAGAAGGAGATGACTTCAACCTGCTCCTCTCCATGGTCATGCTGATCGTTGATGCCACTGTCTATGGAGTACTAACATGGTACATCGAGGCTGTCCATCCAGGTACTACTGCCTCATTCACTTAACTTGTATTTGTGCAATCCTTAGTTATAAATGTCTGCATTCATTTTATCTATGTTGGTTCATTCTGTCTTCCTATGCATGTGTTCACACTCTGCCTTCCAGTCACTGTCTATCTAGATTAATTTCCTCTGTCTGTCTGTTTGTCTTGATCATTACATCCATCCATTAACAAGCTACAACACTTGAGAACAACTGGGATAAGAACAGGTTCCACTTAAGAGCAAGATTGATCCATGGGATTTTATTTCCGCTTCTATTTTAGTAATACAGTGCTTCATTTTTGTTAAGTACATACTGTTTCTCTCATGATCCAGTTCTGTTTTCAGCTCGGTTGCTGCCCGATAACTTAATGTATCCTCCTGTCATAAGAGCATAAGAAATAGGAGCAGGAGTAGGCCATTCGGCCCCTCGAGCCTGCTCAGCCATTCAATAAAATCATGGCTGATCTTCTACCTCAACTCCACCTTCCTGCACTATCTCCATATCCCTTGATTCCCTTAATATCCAAAAATGTATTGATCTCTGCCTTGAATATACTCAACAACTGAGCATCCACAGCCCTCTGGAGACGAGAATGCCAAAGATTCACTACCCTCTGAGTGAAGAAATTTCTCCTCATCACAGTCCTAAATGGCCGACCCCTTATTCTGAGACTGTGATCCCTAGTTCTAGACTTTCCAGCCAGGGAAAATAGCCTCTCGGCATCTATCCTGTCAAGCCCTCTCAGAATCTTATGTTTCAATGAGATCACCTCTCATTCTTCTAAACTCCAGGGAGTATAGGCCTATTCTACTGAATCTATCCTCCTAGGACAAACCTCTCATTCCAGGAATGAATCGAGTGAACCTTCGTTGCACTGCCTCTAAGGCAAGTATATCCTTCCTTAGGTACGGAGACCAAAACTGTGCACAGCACTTCAGATGTGGTCTCACCAAAGCCCTGTACAATTGCAGCAAGACTTTCTTGCTCTTGTACTCCAACCCCCTTGCAATAAAGGCCAACATACCATTTGCCGTTCTAATTGCTTGCTTTACTTGAATGTTAACTTTGTGTGTTTCATGTACAAGGACACCCAGGTCCCTCTGAACACCAACATTTAATAGTTTGTCACCATTTTAAAAATACTCTGTTTTCCTACCAAAGTGAATAACCTCTCATTTCCTTACATTATACTCCGTCAGCCACCTTCTTGCCCACTCACGTAACCTGTACTTATCTAGCTTCCCCTTAAATGCATCTATGCTATTCGCCTCAACTACTCCCTGTGGTAGCATGTTTCCACATTCTTAACAACTCTCTGGGTAAAGAAGTTTCTCCTGAATTCTTTATTGGATTTATTAGTGACTGACATGAATCTTGTCATTCATGTGGAAATGACTTATGAAATAATACTGGGCGGCCTGCTGGTGGCGCTGTCCAGGGAGAGTATAAATACTCGGGCATGGGCCCAGCTTGCTCAGGACATTCTTTAACAGGAACCAGTGAAGGACACAACTAGTTGAAAAACAGTTGATTAAAGCCTTGTTTAATACTCAGACCAAGTGCCTAGTAGTTTTCTTACTTCAGTGACTATGTTATATTTAAATTTGCAGACAACACCAAATTGAGGGGGTTAGTTAATACAGAGGAGGACTGCAACAAAATACAGGAAGACATTAATAAACTTGCAGAATGGGCGTGTATTGCCAAATGAACTTCAATATAGATAAGTGTGAGGTATTACATTTTGGTAAGAAAAATAGGGAGGTCACATATTACAGGAAACTCTTTGGTATCCGGCACCTACGGGACCGGGATGGTGCCGGTTGATTAAAAATTCCGGATAACGGGGAGGGTTATCTACCGAGGCTATTTTTAACAAACAAAGAGTCAGACTCCTGTTATTGAGGTGTTCGGACTTCCGACAGCGCCAAGAAGCCGAGTAGTGGCAGTTTGGAGAACTGCCCCCACTGACTAACTCGGCCACCGCGGGAGACTCGGACTCGGCAACATTTCCGGTTATTGAGGTGTTTTCGGAGTATGAATTTTGCCGGTTAGTAGAGAATTCCGGATATTTAGGTGCCGTTTAAACGAGAGTTTCCTGTACTTGGAAAATAAGAATCTAAATGGGGTAGAGGAGCAAAGGGATCTGGGAGTACAAATACACAAATCACTAAAAGTTGCGACGCAGGTCAGTAAAGCTGTAACAAGCAAACAAAGCACTAGGGCTTATTTCTAGAGGGATAGAATTGAAAAGTAGAAAAGTTACGCTAAACTTGTATAGAACCTTGGTTAGACCGCATTGGAATACTGTGAACAGTTCCGGTCTCCATATTATAAACAGGATATAGAGGCACTGGAGAAGGTGCAAAAAAGATTTACTAGAATGATACCAGAACCTGAGAGGTTATACCTATCAGGAAAGATTGAACAGGTTGGGATTCTTTTCTCAGAAGACTGAGGGGTGACCTGATAGATGTTTTTAAGATTATGAAAGGCTTTGATGGGGTAGAGGTAGAAAAGATGTTTCCACTTGTGGGGGAGACCAGAACTAGGGGCCATAACTAGTCACTAATAAATCTAATAGGGAATTAAGAAGAAACATCTTTAGCCAGAGAGTGGCTAGAATGTGAAACTCGCTACCACAGGGAGTCGTTGAGGTGAATAGCATAGATGCATTTAAGGGGAAGCTAGATAAACACATGAGAGAGAGAAAGGAAAAGAAGGATATATTGATGGGGTTAGATGAAGAAGGGTGGGAGGAGGTTCATGTGGAGCATAAACCCCGGCATGGACCCGTTGAGCTGAACGGCCTGTTTCTGTGCTGTAAATACAATGTAATTTATGACCCCTAGTTTTGAACTCCCCACAAGCGGAAACATCTTCTCTTATGTCTACCCCATCAAATCCCTTCATAATTTGAAAGACCTCTGTTAGGTCATCCCTGAGAGGAAAGAGCCCCAGCCTGTTCAGCCTTTCCTGATGGTTATAACCGCTCAGTATGGTTGTACTGCTTTAGATTAGCTCTTCTAATGGTGGCAGCCCTGCTTTGCACTTTGCTGTAATTGAAGAGTTTCACCCGCCCCCTTTACCTTCCTGTATTTGGGTCGTTTGTAAGGAATGCCAGGAAACTGTGCAAAGCGCCGTCACAGAGCAACACTTCAGCAGCTTTTTTAAATTTCTGTGCGGTGGGTGATCTTATTTCTCACACTGCTGCACTTCCCCTGCCTGTCTGTCAAGACACATTTTAATAGATGCTCCTGAGATATGACTGCAAGCTGCAAAGAAATTTGCAAGTGAATACCTGGGAATCGACTTGAAACTCCGAGCACTCAAGTACGGCCGACAAACAGCTGGTGCTTCGCTCCTGCACTTTGTCAGCCCAGCACCTCGACTGAAGGTCTGATGTGCGAAGTGCTCCCATCCGCGCAGTGTCCTCTCAGACACTCCTCAGTGTCTGATGGTATCGAGTAATTATTTCCAGCGCTGTTGAAGGATCTGAAAATGGCAATGATGACCATTTAATGAATGCAACGAGCATCTTTTCCTTTCTAGCCGCAAGTCCAGACCATCCCAGTCCAGAGACTTGCGCACATAATCTAGGCTGACAGTTCAGTGTGGTACTTGAGGGAGCGCTGCACCGTCGGAGGTGCTGTCTAAGAGATGAGATGTTAAATCGAGGTCCAGTCTGCTCTCTCGGGTTGACGTAAAAGATCCCATGGCACTATTCGAAGAAGAGCAGGGTCCTGGGCAATATTTATGACTCAGTCAACATCACGAAAACAAATTATCTGGTCACTATCTCATTGCTGTTTGTGAGACTTTGCTGTGCGCAAATTGGCTGCTGCGTTTCCTTCATTACAACAGTGACTACGCTTCAAAAATAATTAATTGGCTGTAAAGTGTTTTGGGACCTTGCGGAGGTCATTGAAGGCGCTATATAAATGCAAGCCCTTTCTTTCTATCTATTGCTTTAAAGAAGCGCTAATTGGACGTGAAGGTTTCGATGCTACATTGTCACCAAACCATTTTAAGAAGCAGCTTTAGGTTTACGGGAGTCATTTCACAGAATTTTTAAACAAAAATTTTGGAAACGTGATCTTTTGAAAAGCGATGTGATGTTGGGTAGCCGATGTTCAAGGTTTTCAGCGGAAAATGGATGGAATTGCAGAATTTGATGCTCAAAACGTTGATGATAAATCCTAGTGCCCTGTGAGATAAAAGCAGAATTTTAATTGTTCAGTATATAGTCGTGGAATGCAATCCCCCGAACACCAGTGGAAATTCTGGAATCCAATGTAATAAAAAGGCATCTAATCTATTCAGTCA
Organism: Squalus acanthias; assembly: GCA_030390025.1. Lineage (NCBI taxonomy): Eukaryota > Metazoa > Chordata > Chondrichthyes > Squaliformes > Squalidae > Squalus > Squalus acanthias. The sequence continues at coordinate 63,141,703 of CM059438.1, forward strand.
CCGTGAAACAGTGACCCTGCCAATAGTGTTTTTTGAAACAGTCAGAAGGAAGATCAAATGGTTTATATTAGTTGCCTGAACTTCGAGATTCTGTTACAGCCTAGAGATTATTCCGGGATGTTTGCCTTTGTTTTCAATAATGTACATTGCACTTTCTGAGGTATTTTATTATTTTACCCATTATTGTGTTGTCAGTGTGATGCCAATTATCCAGTACCATGGATTGTTTACAGACTGAGGGAAAGGATGGTAATATTGTTCCTGGAAGTTACCAAGAAATGATTTGTGGTTGGCTATTATAGAATTCTATGATGAATACATCATATATAGATTCGTTAGTATTATGGAAGGCAATTTTGTCTCTGGTACTACACTCACCTCTGAGTCAGAAAGTTGTGGGTTCCAGCCCCACTGTGGACTTGAGCACGTATTCTAATGCTGATACTTCAGTGTACTACTGAGGTGCTGCCTTTTGAATTAAACTGAAGTCCTGTCTGCCTGCTCAGGTGGGTGTAAATGAGGAAATGGGGAATTCCACTGGTGTTCCAGCCAACATTTATCCCTCAACCAACACCACCAAAAGCAGATTAACTGGTCATTTATCACGTTTGTGAGACCTTGCTTGTGCGCATGTTGGCCGCTGCATTTACCTAAAGAGCAACAGTACCAAGTCCCGCTCGGCCATCACCCCTGTGCTCGCTCACCTACATTGGCTCCCGGTTAAGCAGCGCCTCGATTTCAAAATTCTCATCCTTGTTTTCAAATCCCTCCATGGCCTCGCCCCTCCCCATCTCCTGTAATCTCCTCCAGCCCCACAACCCCCCCCGAGATATCTGCGCTCCGCTAATTCTGCCCTCTTGCGCATCCCTGATTATAATCGCTCAACCTTTGGTGGTCGTGCCATCTGTTGCCTAGGCCCTAAGCTCTGGAATTCCCTCCTTAAACCTCTTCGCCTCTCTACCTCTCTTTCCTCCTTTAAGACGCTCCTTAAAACCTACTTCTTTGACCAACCTGCCCTAATTTATCCTTATGTGGATCGGTGTCAAATTTGTTGTCTTAAACTACTCCTGTGCAGCGCCTTGGGACGTTTTACCACGTTAAAGGCGCTATATAAATACAAGTTGTTGTTGTAATGCCTTGGCTGTGAAGCGCTTTGGGACATCCTGAGGACAGGAAAGGTGCTATGTTCCTTCTTTCTTAACATATTAACCTATTTTCTCCTTTATCTCCAGGGATGTACGGACTGCCCAGACCATGGTACTTTCCATTCCAGAAATCATATTGGTTGGGCAATGGACGAATCGAAACGTGGGAGTGGTCCTGGCCCTGGTCCAGAAGCAGCAGGCTCAGCATCATGGAGGATGACCAGGCTTGTGCGATGGAGAGCAGGAGGCTGGGTAACTTACTGGTTCATTTATTTCTATTTGCTAAGATGCTTTGCTGTTGGAAGAGCGTATGTTGTTGTTCTTAGTAGCTTGGGATAGCAGAAAGGATTGGTGCTTCAAGCAGAAGGCTGTCCAAGGAGGGGAGATGCAGATTCGAAAGGATTTAGTTATAGGGGATTCTATAATTAGGGGGATAGAAAGTATTCTTTGCAGTCAGGATCAAGAGTTCCAAAGGGTATGTTGCCTACCCCGGTGCCAGGGTAAAGGACATCTCAAAATGGCTGGAAAAGAATCTGGAAAGGGAGGGGCAGAATCCAGATATTGTGTTCCATGTCGGAACTAACGACATAAGAAAGAGTAGGGAAGAGGTCCTGCTAAGGGAGTATCAGGAGTTAGGATCTAAATTGAAAAACAGGACCTCACTGTGCACAGTTCTGGTCTCCATGCTACAAAAAGGACATAGAAACACTGGAGAAAGTGCAAAAATGATTTACAAGGATGGTACCAGAACTGAGAGTTCACAACTATCAGGAAAGATTCCTTTAGGGAAAAAAAAGACTTACAGGTGACCTGATCGAGGTCTTTAAAATTCTGAATGGGTTGGACAGGGTAGATGTGGAGAGAACGTTTCCACTTGTGGGAGAATCCAAAACCCAGGGTCCATAAATACAAGATAATTACTAATAAATCCAATAGAGTTAGATTACTCAGAGTGGAGAAAGGAATAGAAGGATATGCTGACAAGCTGAGATGAAGTAGGGTGGGAGGAGGCTCGTGTGGAGCATAAACACCGGCATAGACCTGTTGGGCCAAATAGCCTGTTTCTGTGCTGTAAATACTATGTAAAAAGTGACATTATGTAAAAAAAAAATGTTAACCCTGCTGCTGTGCATTCCCAGAATTGTCTGTTGTTTGTATTTGGTTCTCCTTCTTTGTAGAGTTGCTTTAAAATAAATAACATGCGTTAGACATAGAGAAGATATTTCTACTTGTGGGGTAGTCCAAAACTAGGGGCCATAAATATAAGTCACTAGTAATATATAGTCACCAATAAATCCAATAAAGAATTCCGGGAAAACTTCTTTACTCAAAAGATTGGTGAGAATATGGAACTCACTACCACAAGGAGTGGTTGAGGCGAATAGCGTAGATGCATTTTAGGGGAAGCTAGTTAAGCACATGAAGGAGAAAGGAATAGGAGGATATGTTGATGGGGTGAGATGAAGTAAGGTGGGAGGAGGCTCGTGTGGAGCAGAGACACCGGCATGGACCAGTTGGGCTGACTGGCCTGTTTCTGCGTATGTAAATATCAGGGAGTCTTTTGAAGGTAAGCCATGACAAATGATTCTCATTAAAGTTAGCGCACTTTTAATTTAAGCTGTTTTTCTGCTATTTAAGTGACGCATGTGGATATAGGCATACAAAAAGAAGTGTGAAAGATCATCAAGCACACCCCATCCAGTCAACAGTGCAACCTGGCAAATCATCCAGCCATCCCCTCACAATGCTGAGTCCTGAGAGGCAAAAGGAGAAAAAAATTGCATCAAAAGCTCCTTCAAATCCCTGTCACAACTCCAACTAACGAGCAACTAACCCCCTGAACTGGAAATGTTCTCTTGTCTCGAGTACTTGCTCCTGTTTACAGGACGAGTACTCCATATTCAGCACATGTCTTGGCAGGTTGTTCCACAGGGTGATGCCATCAGAGAAAGTCACTCAGAAGAACTGCATAGAAATCAAAAGCTTTTATGCATCAAGCCGTTTTAGATTGGACAGACTGATAATGCAAGGACGATGTGCACTGAAGTAGTTTATATATCTGGGGGAGTATGGATGTCCAGGAAAAAAATGACATACCTCGGAAGGAGTAACGAATATTTGAGGCTAAGTGCGAGGTAGTCACTTCATCAAAGGTCGAGTGAGCTTCACTCTTAACCTTAACCTTCATAACCGTCATTCGAAGCCCAATATGAGATTGTAATCTTCTTGTGCTTCACTGTATCTGCTATTTAGCTTTTTTAATCATATGTACAGGGGAATTTATGGGGCTGGTTTATTCCATTTTCTGCCGATTGTTGTCTTTATTTTGTCTGGCAATGTTTGTCTTGCTAGATGCTGATGATTGACATGTGACCATTCTTGAGGGACTAATGATTGTAATGTAGTCATGAAATTTATTGTATGATGATCCTCAGTTGGACACTTGGAAAGGATGTCATTACATGTTATATGTACATCTTTCTAACCTCATTTATTGTCCAATCTCCTCACAGAAGAGACTCGTGGGATAGAGGAGGAACCAAGCCATTTGCCCCTGGTAGTGTGTATTGACAAGCTGACCAAAGTCTACAAGACGGGGAAGAAGCTGGCTTTGAACAAGCTCAGCCTGAACTTGCATGAGAACCAGGTGGTGTCATTCCTGGGACACAACGGTGCTGGCAAAACCACCACAATGTGAGTTCCAGGCTAGAAAAAGCTTTCACTTCTTTTGTTTTGTTATTTCCTAAAAAGGAGTTATCCTTTAGTCAGACTATGGCAGTTGCGAAAGCTTTCAGCCAGACTTGCACAACAATCACCTGAAGGGTCATTCAAAATTAATCAAAATCAGATTGAAAAAAGAAGCTGAAAAAAACATTGCAGTAAAACAGTCTCCCTGGTGACTTTTGAAATTGCATCTGATGTGTTGAGTGGCTGGTAGTGTTTGCTCTTGGTGGTTCCTGATTGATGTGGTGCTATCAGGCTGAGGAGCGATAAATAAGTTGGAAGTCAGATGTATAAGCAGAACATGCATTGGAAACAGGAGAAGAAAACTGTCGAGATTTTCACATTGAGCCGCTCTGATGTATCGCTCTTTTCCAGGTCCATTCTGACGGGATTGTTCCCGCCCACTGCTGGATCGGCTACGATTTACGGGCACGACATTCGAACGGAAATGGATGAAATCCGGAAGAACCTGGGCATGTGCCCTCAACACAATGTACTGTTTGACAAACTGACAGTCGAGGAGCATCTCTGGTTTTACTCTCGCCTGAAGGGAATGGCTGAGGATGAGATCCGTAAAGAAATGGACAAGTAAGCCTGGCTGATGCTGTTGAAGCCTGGCAATGTGTAATTGGCTCGATGGGTTTTGCTTGGATCTGGACAATTCTAACATAAACATGTGACCCATTGGGCAGGAACTGTCGGTGGTAGGGAGGGAAAGAGAAGAGAAGTTACCTGTTGGCAGTAAGGAGCTTAGTAATATAGTGAAAACATAAGAACATACTGAAACATGGAATTGGAAAAGACCATCAATCTGTTCCCCCCACAGACCATGTACAATCTACCCTATCAGGGACTTTACCCCATTCGTTTACCCTCCTCATCGAATAGAATCTTACAGCACAGAAGGAGGCCATTCAAGCCTATCGTGCCTGTGCTGGCTCTTTGAAAGAGCGATCCAATTACTCCCGCTCCCCTGTTCTTTCCCCCGTAGCCCTGTTTTCCTGAGGGAAAGTTCTGTGTAAGTTTTCAGCTATCACCAAAAGCAATTATAAGCAAAATCCCAGAATAGTCCTTATCCTTAATTCCTCACCATTCAACCCAGGCCTGTGTTTTATTATACAGTTTACACTTGGATTTTCCTTTTGCAGCGTGTACCCTACAGCGGCAAGTGGTTTGCTGCCGTTGGACTCACAGTGCATCACTTTGTGTTCCTGTATCTCCCCTTCTTTCAAACGTGCTGTCTTCCTAAATGGACAGTTACGCCTTGAGGTGCCATTTGAGTCCATCTCACAGCTGAGTTGAATTTCTTTGGGTTCATCACTTAACCTTATAAAAGCAGAACATCCCACCATATTGGGAGAGAAAGGCAAAGAGGATGTTAAATTTCTGACCCTTATTTCCTATTACTTAATCTTAAACCAATAACCTGAATCAACTTGGTATCCAGTTGAAGGGGCTGCTTTGTAGAGGAAAAAAAACAGGAATAAATTTCGGAAAAGGTTAATGCTTTTTTAACTCATTCACGATGAACACTATATTTGGCTTAAATAACAACAGAAAACGCTGGAAAAACTCAGCAGGCCAGGCAGCATCCGTGGAGAGAGAAACAGAGTTAACGTTTCAGGTTGATTCAGGCACCCTTGCGAGTGGCCTGAGACACCTGGTACCCACCACCCCCCCCCCCCCCTCTGCCAGTGGCAGTTTGGCTAAATGTCACCTTTACCAATCCGTCGTGGTCCAATCACACTGAGCCACAGAAGTGGGAAACTTGTAGCTTTTGAAATATTTGTTGCATCTGAAGCAATAGCAGGTCAAACCTTCCTGAAGAAACTAAGCTTCAGCAATACTGTAGGCAACCAGAGCTCATGAAAACAACTCCAAGATTCTTTGCTGGAGTATCCAAGTCTTTTGATCATATGTGGCGTTTAGCTGCATAGCACGGAGCTTCGTGGGGCAACTGAAGCTTCAATCTGTGTTCCCATCAATTTGCATATGTCTCAAGTTACTACCCGATCTTGGTGTTCTGATTGAGGATTTATCCACCATTGAGGCGGTAGTGCTAAGAACAGCCCTTGCTGAGCTGCAAGGTCCATGCAGTTCAAACAGGACAAACCAGCAACTGAAGTATAGAATGGAGTTGCCTGAGCTTTGTGAGCTAAATTGTCAAGGCTAGCAGGCCGCATTGGCCTTACGCCAAAGTTACAGATGTTACAGACATAAATGGCACAAGTGTTCACTCTTTGAATACGTCATTCTTTCTCTTATTTGACCAACTGTCTTCACTGTAATCTGTCCTCCTGTTGAATGTCACTCTGTGCTGTGCTCCATATCTCAGCTCAATCTCCTCCATTATTTCCAATTGTTGTCCTTTTTCCATTGTGTGTGACCTCCAACCTCTGATGCAATCTTTGCTGCTGTACTCGCTTGTGTTTCTGTATCTGAAGATGAAAAAGCAAAAGCTGACACAAAATTGCAAATGCAGTTCTAGACTTTTAGAATTTTTTTTTTTGCCCACTCTTACTTTCTTGCTTTCTGTTTAGAATGATCGAAGACTTGGAACTCTCCAACAAGCGGCATTCTCTGGTTCAGACGCTGTCTGGCGGTATGAAACGCAAATTGTCGGTCGCCATCGCATTTGTTGGGGGATCCAAAGCGGTCATTTTAGATGAACCAACGGCGGGGGTTGATCCGTACGCTCGTCGAGCTATCTGGGACCTAATCCTGAAGTACAAACAAGGTGTGTAAATGGTTTGGATTATGATAGTGGAATGAGTAATACGTGGCTGGTGTATACTGAGTATTAGCCAAGTTAAGTGGTAGCAAACGAAAGGACATTAGCGGGACAAAAAAAGCTGATAAAATCGAATCTTATGTGGACTAGAATGACACACACAATTTCTAAGGTGCAACAAAGGAGGCATGCATCCCTCAGTATACTAATATTGGTACAGTCCTCAGCATACCAATATTGGTACAGTCCTCAGTATACCAATATTGGTACAGTCCTCAGTATACCAATATTGGTACAGCCCTCAGTATACCAATATTGGTACAGCCCTCAGTATACCAATATTGGTACAGCCCTCAGTATACCAATATTGGTACAGCCCTCAGTATACCAATATTGGTACAGCCCTCAGTATACCAATATTGGTACAACCCTCAGTATACCAATATTGGTACAGCCCTCAGTATACCAATATTGGTACAGCCCTCAGTATACCAATATTGGTACAGCCCTCAGTATACCAATATTGGTACAGCCCTCAGTATACCAATATTGGTACAGCCCTCAGTATACCAATATTGGTACAGCCCTCAGTATACCAATATTGGTACAGCCCTCAGTATACCAATATTGGTACAGCCCTCAGTATACCAATATTGGTACAGCCCTCAGTATACCAATATTGGTACAGTCCTCAGTATACCAATATTGGTACAGCCTCAGTATACCAATATTGGTACAGGTCTCAGTATACCAATATTGGTACAGCCCTCAGTATACCAATATTGGTACAGTCCTCAGTATACCAATATTGGTACAGCCCTCAGTATACCAATATTGGTACAGTCCTCAGTATACCAATATTGGTACAGCCCTCAGTATACCAATATTGGTACAGCCCTCAGTATACCAATATTGAACCTCCTGAAGAATGTGGGTGGTGCCACATTTGTCACTGGCAAAGCAGACAGTGTGCAGAGGTGGCATGAGCGCTTTGATGAGCCACTGAATGGACTTTCCATCAAAGTGCTCATTAGAATCACATTGTGGCCACAACACCATGATGTAGATGAGATCCCCATGACTGCCGACGTTTGTGAAACCATTGAACAGTGAAAAGTGGCAAGACTCAAAGACCAGATGGGAACCCTGCAGAGAAGTGAGGATGCAGACCCTCAATGCCGAGCTACACGCACTCTTATCCACAAGCAGAAGACCAGGGAAGAGAAACTACAGCAGTTATCATGGAATTTTGCTTCCTTCAATACCCAGGAAAATCTGTGCAAATGTGTTTCTCAATCGCCTACTTGGAAATGTCTCTGATTCAGGCTCCAAGAGGCTTTAGACATAGTTCTGATCACTTGGCAGAATCAGGGCAAATGTGTGGAGCAGCATGAGGATGTCTACAGGGTTTTCATTGACCTGATCAAGGCTTTCAGTGCAGTCAGTTGACCAAGCCTGTAGAAGTTCAGGTTTAGGTGCCCAGAAGGATTTGTCCAAATTGAACGCAGTTTGATGGTAGAGCTCGTGATGGAGGGCTGACTGTGCCTTTTGCTCTCATCACTGGAGTCAAATAAAGGGATGCGCTTGCACCTGGCCTCTCTGGGCTCCTGTTTGTGACTGTGCTTGATGACACAACAAAAGCTTCACTACTTACTGATTTATCACAGCAGCAGAAAGATAGAGCTCATAGACCTGAAGGACATAGAGGTCACATGCCAACCGACTTCAGGAAAGCACGATACTGAACCAACCACCAACTGGCCATTCTGCACTGAATGTCAACTGGTTCAGTTACCTGGAGAGTGTGTTGTCAGATTCACTAATAGACAAAGAACTGCTCTCTTGTATCAAAGAAGCCAGTTCTGTTCAGTCAATAAGAACAACTTGTATTTATATAGCACCTTTAATGTAGTAAAACGTCCCAAGGCGCTTCACAGGAGTATTATAAAACAAAATTTGACAGCGAGCCACATAAGGAGAAATTAAGGCAGAAAAGAGGTAGGTTTTAAGGAGTATCTTAAAGGAGGAAAGAGAGGCAGAGAGGTTTAGGGAGGGAATTCCAGAACTTAGGACCTAGGCAGCTGAAGGCACGGCCACCAATGGTTGAGTGATTAAAATCGGGGATGCTCAAGAGGCCAGAATTAGAGGAGCGTAGAGATCTCGGGAGGGGGCATTGCTTAACTGGGAGCCAATGTAGGTCAGTGAGCACAGGGGTGATGGGTGAACGGGACTTAGTGCGAGTTAGGACACGGGCAGCCGAGTTTTGGATGATCTCAAGTTTACGTTGGGTGGAACGTGGGAAGCCGGCCAGGATTTCGTTGGAATAGTCAAGTCTAGAGGATGAAGACGACGATAAAAAAAACATTTCTGGAGCCAGCGTGGAATCAAGCTCAGAATAAAGCTGAATGTCTACAGGGCTGTTGTCGTCCCCTCTCCAAAATGGTGAGAGCCCTGGACGTGTTACTCTCGTTGCATTCACCAGCTTGAAAACTTCCAGCTCCAACAATTGAGGTTCATCGAAGGGCCGAACAACTGCATGATTCTTGAACAAGCCCTGGTGACCAGCCTTTTGAGATCATGCCAATGGAAGCATAGCCACACTGATCAGGAGTTGTCTGCAGTGGAAGACTCCAGAATGAGAAAAAAAGATCTTGCATCGCACACAGCAATAGGGCCAACCTAAACAGGGTGGGCAGTGAAGGAGACATGAGGACACACTCGAGCACGGCTTGACAATATGGAATATTAATGTTGACAGCTGGGAAAATCTCTCAGTTGATCACAAGCTGGAGAGCAGCGATACATGGAGGTATCGACCAGTATGAATACTGGCATGTTGATCTGAAATAGAAGCAGCCTGCCAACTACAAACAGACTGTTTGGGTCTGTGAAATGTACTGGAGAGTTTACAGTCTAAAAATTCGGTTGCTTTGCGCCTCCCGTTAGTGCCCTAAGAGGACGCTAACGGGGCGCAAAGCAACTAGCGCCTGGGCGCGACGCCGCCAACATCTCCCGCAAAATTCAGCGGGAGGTTAGCGGCGGTGGCAACCGTTAGCGACCCGTGGTGCTGCGCCGCTGGCGATGACGTCATCACCGTGCGCAGCGCCCCAGCCGCGATCTTCGGTAGTGCCCCCTGACCTACCGCCGGACGCTATGTCCGACAGGGTCAGGGGGGCCTACCTGCGGCCGGGACGGTGCAAATTAAAGGGGAGGTGCCGGGCGGCCATTTTTGTTGCTGGCCACCTGCCAGCACCTGCCCCCGTTGCCATCCCCGGCCTCCTGAGCAGCCCCACTGCGGAGTGCCGGCTGCGCTCCATGAACCCGGCACTTCTCTTGACTGCCGGGCTCTTTTGCCGGCACTCCGATCCCTGGTAGCCCAGCAGCTCCCCGGGTCGCGCTACGCTAGGTCTCTCCCCTTTTAATAAGGGAAGGAAGGCCTGCAGTACCGCGGCGTGACGTACCACAGCGCGTGGTGCTGCGGCACGTAGCGCCGTGATATTCACTCGCAGCGCCCCAAGAGGGAGATGGGGCACTTCCAGTAGCACCCCACCTCCCTCTTGGGGCGCTACCGGTGAATTTCGGCCGCGGGGGGGGGCTAATTTTTTCGAAGTTAGCGCCCCAAAGGGGGCACGACCAAATTTTTCCCCTTACCTCTCTTATATTGGGCCGAAAATTGATCCCGGGACGCGAGAGTACGCACTGCATACTCTCGCGTATTCCCACTCCAATTGCCGGTTTTCTGCATGCCCTGCGCATGCGCTGAAAACCGGCAATTGCTCTTCCGAAAAGGGGGCGGGGCTTGAGTGCATCGCGTGCGCGCTACAGGCTGCGCGCACGCTGTGCACTTCATGCTTTGGACGCGCAGGTAAGTAGGGAAGATTTTGGAAATGTAAAAAGGAGGAGTAAGACCCGCTTTTAAGAAGGTAAGTAGTGAATTAAGTATTTTTTTGAATTTTTTTTTACAGGTATATCTTTTTTATAGACTTTAAAGACAGGTAAGTTTATTTTTATAACTTTTTAAAAGATTTTAAATTTTTTCAAAAATTTAATTTTTTATTTAAAATGGTTAATTTAATTAACTATACTTATTTTATTAACGTGATGGGTTTTTTTTTTAATTTAATTGAGGTTTAGCTGTTATTTTGGGGGGGTGTAAGATTCATAAGTCTCACAGCTATGCTGTGAGACTTATGAATGGAAGATGGTGTGCTGCCATTGGCTCTAACTGAGTCACGTGATCCCACAGCTCGCACGAATTAACTACGCCGCTGGGATACGCAAGCCCAGCACAGCTGATGTCTGGAACATCAATTTCGTGCGAGCTGGATCAGAAAAAGCATAAGCGAGGTGAGACATCGCGGGGAAGGCTTACCCACGCGGGAACAGAGCGAGATCAATTTCTGGGCCATTGGCTTTAATAGTAATCAGCACAATCAAGACTACAACAACAAGGGGCATAATGTTAGAGTGAGCAGGATTGCCACCAAAGCTGAGTATGCTAACTTCATGATGGACTGTGGGACAAGGTGTGTCAAGTTCCCTCTCCTCCTAGTTATACCGAATTAGAACGAATTTAGAGTGATGGATATGTGTAAATTATTTCATCGTTGATGTTTCTTTCATGTTTGATTTGCAATCTTAACATTTTTGGAAGTGGGTAAGCTATCTGGGCGGTACGTGGATTAATGTCTTTGCCTGCACCTTGGGAAAAATCCAGCCAGGCCCGATGGGATGGAGGCCCAATGGGATTAAATCTCTCCGCCAGCTTCAAAGCCCCAGGCCAGAGGAACTTGGAGCAGTCTCATCTCAGGCTTTTTGTAACCATAGCTCCACAGTACAAAACGAATAGAATATTTTGCCAATCAGACATAAACTGACAAACAAATCAACATTGAAGTTATGACTAAAAAGGCTTTGATCTCAGGCAGTGGATTAATAGTCCTGGATGCCAAATCTTTGAGACTATGAAAATTTAGAAAAGTCCTGTAATCCATAATATACCCTTGATGCGTTTTTATTCCCCAAGATTATTGACATAAATTAAAAGATTCCATTTGAACAATGTGAACTGGTTAGTAGATGTAAATAGATTCTGGTGACTGTACAGTGAGTGATGTGCGGAGGGTTCTGGGAGCTGGTTACCTAGCCTCGGTCTGGGATACTCCGCGCCTTGGGGAGTCAACGGGTGGGGGGTGGATATCTTTTTTTTTTAAGTGTTGCTTTTTCTTTGTTTAATTCAGATCAACGGCAATATGCAGGGAGATGAATTAACCTGCACGGTGAAAGTAACAAGATCACCGATGAAATCAACGTTTGTTAAACTAAAGCATTGAGATAATAATTTCAAAAATGACAAAAGGGCATTGAAGTTGACCATAAATTTATTTACTATGATTTCATTCTCAAAAGGAGCCCAGGGACATGCCTCCTTGTTTAACAGCGCACCCTAGTAAAGATGGATTTTTTTAAATAATTGCAGGCCGGACAATCCTCCTGTCCACACATTACATGGACGAAGCTGATCTCCTTGGCGACCGCATTGCGATAATCTCGCACGGAAAGTTGAAGTGCTGCGGGTCGCCTCTGTTCCTCAAAAGCACCTACGGGGACGGCTACAAGCTGACGGTGGTGAAGAAGCAGCCCGACTCTCAAACTAACCCGGGTTCGTAACTGAATTCCTCGCGTACAAGGCAGTGATTCTGTGCCGCAGAGTGGCGGTCCAACTAAATTAGTGTTTCTCACAGAAACTCTAGTGAGCCCATCCGTGGTATACGTTTCAGAATGTGACTGGAATTCAGCCTGTTGTGCAGTGCTGTGATCAGGGCTTCAGTGAAGGGTAACAATGAAGTTGTGACATTTTCGTACTGTGTCCAGTTAAACTGTGAAACATATCCAGCAATACGATCATATATTTTGGCTCTTCGAAGCTGGCGAAATAATGGTGGCCACTGGTCTTTCACTGGAGCTGAGAATGATAAGAGCAGGGAGGTTGTGCTTGAACTGTATAAAACACTAGTTAGGCCACAGCTAGAGTACTGCGTACAGTTCTGGTCACCACATTACAGGAAAGATGTGATTGCGCTAGAGAGGGTACAGAGGAGATTTACGAGGATGTTGCCAGGACTGGAGAATTTTAGCTATGAGGAAAGATTGGAGAGACTGGGGTTGTTTTCTTTGGAACAGAGGAGGCTGAGGAGAGACTTGATTGAGGTGTATAAAGTTATGAGGAACCTAGATCGAGCGATAGGAAGGACCTATTTCCCCTAGCAGAGAGGTCAATAACCAGGGGGCATAGATTTAAAGTAATTGGTAGAAGGATTAGAGGGGAGTTGAGACATTTTTTCACTCATAGGGTGGTGGGGGTCTGGAACTCACTGCCTGAAAGGGTGGTAGAGGCAGAAACCCTCATCACATTTAAAAAGTACTTGGATATGCACTTGAAGTGCTGTAACCTACAAGGCTACGGACCAAGAGCTTGAAATTGGGATAGGCTGGAGAGCTCTTTTTTGGCCGGCACAGGCACGGTGGGTCGAATGGCCTCCTTCTGTGCCGTAAATTTCTATGATTCTATAATGATGGAGCAATTTGAAAGGATGAATTAAGAGCATCGTACGAAAACTGTATTGCACAATGTTCAGTGGCTTACAGGGAATTTTTTTTCCCTCCTGCAGCAAGCTGATGTCAATAGCTGAGTGACATAATTCCTAACTAAGCCAGGAACAGCCTGATCTGAATGGTCCTCTGTAGAAGGCCATGCCTAGGGAAACTTTACACTGCAGCAAGAACATTTTCAACAAGGTTTTAGCTATCATGTAATAAAAACAGAGAATGCTGGAAATACTCAGCAGGTCAGGCAGCATCTGTGGCGAGAGAAACAAAGTTAATATTTCTGGTCGATGACCTTTCATTGTAGTAACAGAGCAGGCTGTTCCTGGCTTAGTTAGGAATTATGTCACTCAGCTATTGACATCAGCTTGCTGCAGGAGGAGGTCATTCAGGGGTGATGTCAGGAAGCACTTTATTCACACAAAGGGTAGTGGAAATCTGGAAAACTCTTTCCCAAAAAGCTGTTGAGGCTAAGTCAATTGAAAATTTCAAAACTGAGATTGATAGATTTTTGTTAGGTAAGGGTATCAAGGGATACAGAAAAAAAGGCGGGTAAATGGAGTTAAGATACAGATCAGCCATGATCTAATTGAATGGCGGAGCAAGCTCGAGGGACTGAATGGCCTTCTCCTGTTCGTATGTTCCTATAGCCGAGTGACGTAACTCGTAGGGATACCCTTGGAATGCAGACACATCTATAGTCAGAATCCATGTTTTTTGTTACAGAAACATAGAAGATAGGAGCAGGAGTAGGCCATTCGGCCCCTCGAGCCTTTTCTGCCAATTAATGAGATCATGGCTGATCATCCAAATTCAGTACCCTGTCCCTGCTTTCTCCCCATATCCCTTGATCACTTTAACCTTAAGAAATATATCTAACTCCTTCTTGAATATATTTAATGAATTGGCCTCAACTGCCTCCTGTGGTAGAGAATTCCACAGGTTCACCACTCTCTGGGTGAAGAAATTCCTCCTCATCTCAGTCCTAAATGGCTTACCCCTTATCCTTAGACTGTGACCCCTGGTTCTGGACTCCCCCGCCATCGGGAACATCCTTCCTGCATCTAGTCTGTCTAGTCCTGTTAGAATTTTATAAGTTTCAATGAGATCCCCTCTCATTCTTCTAAACTCTAGCGAATATAAGCCTAATCGACCCACTCTCTCTTCATACGTCATTCCTGCCATCCCAGGTATCAGTCTGGTGAATCTTCGCTGCACTCCCTCCATGGCAAGAACATCCTTCCTCAGATAAGGTGACCAAAACTGCACACAATACTCAAGGTGTGGTCTCACCAAGGCCCTGTACAACTGCAGCAAGACATCCTTGCTCCTGTACTCGAATCCTCTCGCTATGAAGGCCAACATACCATTTGCCTTCTTAACAGCCTGCTGCACCTGCATGCTTACCTTCAGCGACTGGTGCACAAGGACACCCAGGTCTCGTTGCACTTCCCCTTTTCCCAATCTATTGCCGTTCAGATAATAATCTGCCTTCCTGTTTTTGCCACCAAAGTGGATAACCTCGCATTTATCCACATTATACTGCATCTGCCATGCATCTGCCCAATTACCCAACCTGTCCAAATCATACTGGAGTTTCTCTGCATCCTCCTCACAGCACACACGCCCACCCAGCTTTGTGTCGTCTGCAAACTTGTAGATATTACATCTAGTTCCCTCGTCTAGATCATTAATATATATTGTGAATAGCTGGGGTCCTAGCACCGATCCCTGTGGTACCCCACTAGTCACTGCCTGCTGCTCGGAAAAAGACCCGTTTATTCCAACTCTTCGCTTCCTGTATGCCAACCAGTTCTCTATCCAAGTCAGTACCTTACCCCCAATCCCATGTGCTTTAACTTTGCACGCTAATCTCTTATGCGGGACCTTATCGAAAGCCTTCTGAAAGTCCAAATACACCACATTCACTGGTTCTCCCTTATCGATCCTACCAGTTACATCCTCAAAAAATTCCAGTAGATTAGTCAAGCATGATTTACCTTTTGTAAATCCATGTTGACTTTGTCCGATCCTGTCACTGTTTTCCAAGTGCTCTGCTATTACATCTTTTATAATGGACTCTAGCATTTTCCCCACTACCGATGTCAGGCTTACCGGTCTATAATTCCCCGTTTTCTCTCTCCCACCTTTTTTAAATAGTGGGGTTACATTAGCTACCCTCCAATCCATGGGAACTGTTGCAGAGTCTATCGAATTTTGGAAGATGACCAGCAATGCATCTACTATTTCTAGGGCCACTTCCTTAAGTACCCTAGGTTGTAGATTATCAGGCCCTGGGGATTTATCGGCCTTCAATCCCGTCAATTTCCCGAACACCATTTCCCTACAAATACTGATTTCATTCAATTCCTCCCTCTCATTAGACACTATGTTCCCCGACATCTCTGGGAGGTTATTTGTGTCCTCCTTTGTGAAGACGGAACCAAAGTATGTATTTAATTGGTCTGCCATTTCTTTGTTCCCCATTATATATTCTCCTGATTCTGACTGCAAGGGACCTACACTTGACTTCACCAATCTTTTTCTCTTCACATATCTATAGAAGCTTTTACAGTCAGTTTTTATGTTCCCTGCAAGCTTACTCTCATATTCTATTGTCCCCCTCTTAATTAATCCCTTTGTCCTCCTTTGCTGAATCCTAAACTGCTTCCAGTCCTCAGGTTTGCTGCTTTTTCTGGCCAATTTATATGTCCTCTCCTTGGATCTTATGCTATCCCTAATTTCCCTTGTTAGCCACGGTTGAGTCACCTTTTTATGTTAAAAGTTGATGGCTGGATCAGGGTGGGGGGGCGGGGGGGAGAGGGGTGGATGGATGGTGTCCTTTTGTTGACCTTTGTCAAGATGGCAAAAAGAAGGGGATTGATGAGGATAAATATTGGCACCACAGGAGGTTTCAGTGCAATTACTTTCATAACAGTCATGAAAATGTTCCTGGCCTTGGGACACATCTCAGGATAGCACTCACCATTCACAACACGTTCACCAGCATCCCATCCTGAACAGCCTGAGAGCGCTGACCCCCCCCCCCCCCCCCCCAAAAAAAAAGTGGAGCTCCAACATCCTTCACCTCAGTGCTACCCTCAGAAGTATATTCTATGCTGAAAATGTCATGGTTAGCTTTTTTTTTTAATACGCTATTAGATATTCCGTAGAGTTGCTCACTGTGATTGAGAACCTATGCTTTTTTTAAAATTACAATATGGGTGTTAGCACCAACGTGTGACGGGGAAAGTGTTATAGAAAGTAAATATGTCATTTGCAAGTAGTGCACACTATTCGCAAGACTTGTAATAAATTAGATATTTGTCCCACTATATATCTTTTAGATTCAGGCCAGGATCTCAGCCCTTCATCGCGTTCTTCCTGCTTGGAGACCAAGGTCAGCCAGTTTATTAAGAAGTATGTAGTGTCCACCATACTTATCTCGGACACCAACACTGAGATATCTTACATTCTGCCGTCAGAAGCTGTGAAGAAAGGATGCTTTGAGAGACTTTTCCAGGTAATGTTGTCTCCTCTAATAGCCTATCCCTATAATTGTAATAGAATAATTAGAAGGTAAGTGTCTTTATAGATAACATTTGGTCCATGTAATCTCCTGAATTGGCTTTCATTGCTTGAGGGGGTTGGAAAGGAATTTTCCAGAGTATTTTCTCCCTTATTGCCCCTGGGTTTTTCTCTCTTTTTTGCCTCTCTCAGGAGATTACATGGCTGCGAGGGGAAGTGTTTCGTCATGATTGACTTAGTGGCAGGAGGCAGAGGGTGATGGTCGAAGGTTGTTTTTGTGACTGGAAGCCTGTGTCCAGTGGTGTACCGCAGGGATCGGTGCTGGGTCCTTTGCAGTTTGTAGTGTGCATTAATGATTTAGATATGAATGTAGGAGGTATGATCAGTAACTTCGCAGATGACACGAAAATTGATGGAGTGGTAAATAGCGAGGAGGGAAGCCTCAGGCTACAGGACGATATAGACAGGATGGTTAGATGGGCAGAACAGTGGCAAATGGAATTTAATCCTGAAAAGTGTGAGGTGATGCATTTTGGGAGGACTAACAAGGCAAGGGAATACACAATGAATGGTAGGATCCTAGGGAGGGCAGAGGATCAGAGGGACCTTGGTGTGCATGTACATAGATCCCTGAAGGCAGCAGGACAGGTAGATAAGGTGGTTAAAAAGGCATATGGGATACTTGCCTTCATTAGCCGAGGCATAGAATATAAGAGCAGGGAGGTTATGATGGAGCTGTACAAAACGCTAGTTAGGCCACAGCTGGAATACTGTGTGCAGTTCTGGTCGCCGCACTATAGGAAGGATGTGATTGCATTGGAGAGGGTGCAGAGGATGTTACCTGGGCTGGAGCACTTCAGCTGTGAAGAGAGACTGGACAGGCTGGGGTTGTTTTCCTTAGAGCAGAGAAGGCTGAGGGAGGACCTGATTGAGGTGTACAAAATTATGAGGGGCATAGATAGGGTAGATAGAAAGGAACTTTTCCCCTTAGTAGAGGGGTCTATAACCAGGGGGCATAGTTTCAAGGTAAGGGGCAGGAGGTTTAGAGGGGATTTGAGGAATAATATTTGCACCCAGAGGGTGGTTGGAATCTGGAACTCACTGCCTGAAAGGGTGGTAGAGGCAGGAACCCTCAACATTCAAGAAGCATTTAGATGAGCACTTGAAACGCCATAGCATACAAGGCTACGGACCAAGTGCTGGAAAATGGGATTAGAATAGACAGGGCTTGATGGCCGGCGTGGACACGATGGGCCGAAGGGCCTCTTTCTGTGCTGTATAACTCTATGATGTTCCGGCCATCATGGTGTGGGGCAGGCTTGATGGACCAGCTGATCTTTTTCTGCCCATCAATTTTGTATGTTTGTAAATAATAATATAATCCCCAGCAGCGGGGTGTGGGTACATGAGACCTTCAGAGAAGCAGCATGTCAGGGACTGGATGTCACATGGATCAAGAACACACTTCTTGCCTTTGCGGGACTTGGGTTCAAACAGCCCAGACAGGTCGGAGGAAAATCTCACCTGTCTGTCTGCGAAGTATTGTATCGGCATTTTTTTTACAATTAGTTCTCCTATAGTTCAAATCACAGGAGACTGAAGTCTGTTTGCCAGCTCTCTGTGCTCGCTTTGCTAAATTCAACTTCCTTCCCTCAACGGCAAAACGTTGGTGTGGAATTCTGACATTGGAATAGAAGAACTGGTTTTATTAATGGCTGCTTATAGTGACACCACTATTCCCAGTCAGAATGGAGATGATTGGGTAATTCCCCTGTCAGTCTCGCCTGGAGACTGCACTGCTGGAAGTGACTGGGATTAATTTTATGCACAGAATTTGTATTATGTAACTATCCTCCACTCACTGCATTTTGCTGGAGAAATAACCCTGCTTTTATCAGGAGACTCTGCTGTAGTTTCGGTCATGAGTTCTGTTTGCTGCAATTCATAGAGACTCTTTTTAAATAGACTCTGTTTGCTGTAGTGCACTGTTTAAAGAATTCTGTGGTCTTCTGGTGGTCCATTGCAGTAATACCAGATGGTATAGCTGGGTTTTTCCATCCCTTGGGCTTTGAACCTAATTTTGGCCAATGCACTGAGTCTCACCGCAGCACAGTGATAACGGGATGTAAAGTGGTCACATACTGAATCAAGGATGGTTAAGGCTAGAAGGGAAATTTAACGGACCTAATCCAATTGCTCTACATACCATGCACTTTGAACATTGTTGTACTAGAGTAGTGCCGCATGTGGGAGAGGGGAGATAGACTGCTCGGTAATGACACCTTGTTTATACATTCTGATACGAACTTACATAATGGATTTCTCTGAGAGCTTCATTGGGATGCTCCCTCTTGCATACCTATTTCAGAACTAGACAAGTGGAAATAATAGTGACACGGGGTACACTGAAGTAACGATTCTTTCTTGGTAGGCCCTGGATCTGAACCTGGAGGACCTGAATTTGACTAGTTTTGGTTTGATGGACACCACACTGGAGGAGGTTTTTCTGAAGGTTTCTGAAGAAGATCAGTCCTTGGAGAACAGTGACATAGGTAGATATGAAAGACCTAATGTAAGGAGGCATCTTTTATTGTCCATTGATTGACTTAATACATTTATTCTCTGTTGGTTAATAACGGTCTCACTGTGCCAATTGAACAAAGAAAAACAGTTGTAAATAGCCAAAATGGCTTCCAATTTCAATCAGCAACAACAGCTTGTATTTATTGAGCATCTTTAATGCAGAGAAATATTCCAAGGTACTTCGCAGTGATGTAAGGAAACTGGAGCAATCTAGCTCGTGATCTAATGAGCAGTATTAGACCAGCTTTTATTTTCCCTGTTCCACCCAATAATTTTCTCTCTTGTGAAGCCACTCAATCATGCTGGGGTCTGGCGACACAGGTGCTAATTTGCCTGCAGTTATCTGACCAATGTTCATGTGCAAGCCTAAGTCTCAGAGGGCTGTTGAACCGTGAGGGGCATTCCAGCAGAGCTCGACGCGGTCATCGCCCGACGCACCCACAAATGTGCGAGAATAGCAATCAGGAGTGGAAACTCTGGCCGATTCTTCCCTCCCAAGCCTAATGACATGAATCTTGTCATTCATGTGGAAATGACTTATGAAATAATACTGGGCGGCCTGCTGGTGGCGCTGTCCAGGGAGAGTATAAATACTCGGGCATGGGACCAGCTTGCTCAGGACATTCTTTAACAGGAACTAGTAAAGGACACAACTAGATCTCCATGTTGAAAAACAGTTGATTCCAGCTTTGTTTAACGCTTAGACCAAGTGCCTAGTAGTTTTCTTACGTCACCTGGGATTTGCTAAGGCACAGCATCCTGGATGAAATCAGCTAACTCAGCACAGGTGGCAGTTAAACCTGGACTTTGTGGCTCAGTACCACGTAGGCAAACTGAGTCATTAGGAGGAAACATCTCCAATTTGACCAATATGCCAGTTTTCTCCATCATGTAAGCGGTTTCAAAAGGGCGTTGTGTACACAAATAATGAGTATATTAGGTGTCAGCTGTGGCTCAGTAGTAGCACGCTCGCCTCTGCGTCAGAAGGTTGTGGGTTCAAGCCCCCCACTCCAGAGACTTGAGCACAAAAATCTAGGCTAGCACTTCAGCGCAGTGCTGAGGGAGTGGCTGCACTGTCGGTGGTGCCGTCTTTCGGATGAAACTGAGGGTCCTGTCTGCCCTCTCAGAAATATTTCTGAGAAACGGGGGAGTTCTCCTCGTGTCTTGACCAACCCATGTCCCTCAACCCATGTCACTAAAAAAAAAAAATTTATCTGGCCATTTATCTTATTGCTGTTTGTGGGATCTTGCTGTGCACAACATAGTCCACTTGTGGGGTATAAATTACAACCCACAACTTTGTTGCTTTTTTTTAAAACTTGAAAAACATGAGTCTCGAAGAGAATGAGAGACATACGGGTTTGCATGTCTAGATATCTGTGATGTATAAAATATGTTTGTCTGATTTTCCTCCTTGCTTTCTCTGCAACAATTTAAAATGTCCAGGTCAGCATTGTAAAGTCACAAATTTAATGGAATGTGCTCTTGTTTCAGAAGAAAACATGTAGTTGGTAAATACAAATTCATGCACATGCAATATTCCATATAAATCCCATTAAGGCTTTCCAACGTAAACATTAGGATTGAACCTTTTAAAGCCACGGCCTGTGGGAACCGCTAAATCTAATAGTGCAGAGCAGTAAAGTGCTTGGCTATGGGGAAAGAGCAGTGGAGTGGGACTAATTGGATCGCTCTTTCTAAGTGCCGGCACAGGCACAATGGGCCGAATGGCCTCCTTCTGTGCTGTATGATTCTATGTCCTCTGATATTCCAGAATTCCTTGGTTCTAAGTATTACGGGCATATTCAAATTGGCATAAACAGTGTAGGTTACACTATAGAATGACCATAAATATACCCCAGATTGTGAAATTATAGCAGTTGTTTATATTGACAGGACATCTCTCAACTTGATTGAATTTTTTGAGGAGGTAACAAGGAGGGTAGAGCGCTTGATGTAGTGTATATGGACTTTAGCAAGGTTTTTGATAAGGTTCCACATGGCAGACCGGTCGCGAAGTTAAAAGCCCATGAGATCCAGGGCAAAGTGTCAAGTTGGATTCAAAACTGGCTCGGAGACAGGAAGCAGAGGGTAATGGTTGATGGGTGTTTTTGTGACTGGAAGGCTGTTTCCAGTGGGGTTCCGCAGGGCTCAGTACTAGGCCCCTTGCTTTTTGTGGTATATATCAATTATCTAGACTTGAATATAGGGGGTATGATTTAAGAAGTTTGCAGATGATACTAAAATCGGCTGTGTGGTTGATACTGAAGAAGGAAGCTGTAGACTGCAGGAAGATATCAATAAATTGGTCAGGTGGGCAGAACAGTGGCAAATGGAACTCAATCCGGAGAAGTGTGAGGTAATGCATTTGGGGAGGGCTAACAAGGAAAGGGAATACACATTAAATGGTAGGACACTGAGTAGTGTAGAGGAACATGGCGTGCATGTCCACAGATCCCTGAAGGTAGCAGGCCAGGTAGATAAGGTGGTTAAGAAGGCATACGGAATGCTTGCCTTTATTAGCCGTGGCATAGAATACAAGAGCAGGGGGGTTATGCTTCAACTGTATAAAACACTAGTTAGGCCTCAGCTAGAGTATTGCGTGCAGTTCTGGTCACCACATTACAGGAAAGATGTGATTGCACTAGAGAGGGTACAGAGGAGATTTACAAGGATGTTGCCGGGAGTAGAGAATCTTAGCTATGAGGAAAGACTGGATAGGCTGGGTCTGTTTTCCTTGGAACAGAGGAGGCTGAGGGGAGACCTTATTGAGGTGTATAAAATTATGAGGGGCATAGATAAAGTGGTTAGAAAGGACCTATTTCCCTTAGTAGAGGGGCCAAAAACCAGGGGGCACAGATTTAAAGTAATTGGGGGAAGGTTTAGAGGGGATTTGAAGGGAAATTTCTTCACCCAGAGGGTTGTGGGGGTCTGGAACTCACTGCCTGAAAGGGTGGTAGAGGCAGGAACCCTAACCACATTTAAAAAGTACTTGGATGTGCACTTGAGATGCTGTAACCTGCAGGGCTACGGACCAAGAGCTGGGAAGTGGGATTAGGCTGGATAGCTCTTTGTTGGCCGGCGCGGACACAATGGGCCGAAATGGCCTCCTTCCGTGCTGTAACTTTCTATGATTCTATGAACTGCCATGTTAACTGAGATTCAAAGGAGGGAAGATATTCATTGGACAACACAACAACACGTATTTATATAGCGCCTTTAACGTAGTAAAATGTCCCAAGGCGCTTCACAGGAGAATTATAAGACAAAAAATTTGACGCAAACGTATGCTTTTAAAATGTCAAAGGCCCTGAAATTATCCTGGGAAAACTAATGTACAGATGCTTACTGCATTTGTCTTAAATTCATCTCTTGGCTGCTTCAGTGAAGGAGTTGACCCATTCATTTTAAACGAGTTAGTATCTCCGCTGATCTAGCAACGAGAGAAATTTCAGATGGCTCAGTTAAGCATTTGCACCCTAATATCGCACGTTGCAGTTTCAGACCCAAAGCATATTGCTGGGCTGTTGACGTACCATGTTAGTTAATCAGCATGCCACGCGCACCATTCCCCATGTGAAGAGTTTCCAGTCGCGGGCCTACTGAAGGGGCCAGCAAATGGAGCGATGTATCCTCGCAGGGAGGGCAAATGTGAGGGGAGAGCCAGCAAAAAATACTCCCACACTCCACCTGATGTTTACCCCCTCCTTCCTCCCACAAAAAAAACAAGGAATGTTACGAAGACAAGATGAAATGCTAATAAAGCTGCAAGGTAAGTGGAAGTATTTGGCATGTCTCAAAACATACAAAGTTTGTTTTTGATTTTTTTTTTTAAAGATGACAAAGATTCAGGGAAGGAGGCCTTGCAGACACCACAGACGGACAACAAAAATAGCCGCCACAAAGACACCCCTCCACAAGAGAGTGCCCACAAGCTGAAAGTGAACGTGAGCAATTTGGTCACCTGCGCCAGGCTAAGCCAATCCCAGTCCTCTGTGCATTCCTCCTCTTCTGTTGGTTCTGTTCGAGGTGATGAGATGGGTGGTTATTCTGAATTCTACGGAGACTACGCACCGCTCTTCGATAACCTGACCGATCCAGACAACCTCAGTTTACAAGGTATGTCAACCAACCAAAGTTAAAACTGGAATAGTCTGTTGTGTTTTCTATATTTCTAGAGGTGAGAAAGGGGTCATGAATAGAGATAGTTAACCCCATAGATTTAATAGCTAACTATTTGACTCCTGGCTTAAGGACGCGAGCAAGCTATATTTCCAGAAGAGTGTTGAAATTAGGGGAAGAGTACCTCAAGTATATGAATTTAATCCATTTTAGTTTTCTTTAAATCCCTATTCCTGAATATAAAGAATAACTCTACCAAATGTTTGCTCAGGAGTGACCATCAGGCCGAGTATTATGAGAGCAGCCACTCTAAGTTGATGCTACCATTGACTCTGGCTAAGGAGCATGTCCATGTTAACCGTGGAGGTTTGCAATATTTGATGTTCACGCTTGAAAACAGTTGCGCACGTTTTATCTCATTCTTTTTATTTTTGGCTTGGGGAAACGTGCAACTCTTTTCCGTTTAACGGTGTATGCGCCGATCAGTGTTTTAATTTCCTGGCCACAGGGTTAAGGAGCAACCAGCTCTCTCCGATCTTTGCCAACGTCACAGTGTCCCTGTTTGGGATGCGTGCTGCCGAAGTCTGAGGTTTTCTACTCCGAGACGATGTTACATTGAGCCACCCAGGAAACAAAACGAGAACTGGTGCAGCGTCTCACGCTGCTGACTTGTCTCCCACTTCTCTGAATAGATTTTGGGTCTGATATATTCTGGCATTGGTTGTCAAAAGCTTCTGGACTCCTTGAAGGGTCAATGTGTCTCTCCTGTCTCCAACAGACTGGTGTTTAATATTGCTGCTTAGCTATTGTACTTTGCTGCTACAGTCTCCTATTTCAGTGCCATGTAGATATCGACTAATTTGCTACTGTACCTGACAACTTTTGTGTTATTTTGTTTTATATAATCTTGCAGCACAGAAGGAGGCCATTCGGCCCATCGTGCCTGTGCCGGCTCTTTGAAAGAGCGATCCAATTAATCCCACTCCCCTGCCCGTTCCCCGCAGCCCTTTTTTCCTTTTTCTGTTGTGTTATATTTCATGCTTCTTCATCAATGACCAGTGTTTTCTACATTTTCGTCGGAGTCTGCCTGTAAATCAATCAAAAAAAATGACCCCAAGGCAGGACAGTTGTAGTTTGTAAGTCTGATATGTGGGACAACACGATCAGTGAGTCTGCTGCACGTGTTAACACGAGCAGCAGCACCGAGCTCCATCTACATTCTGGGAACCTTTCCAACAAATTTACTCATTTGCAAGACCTTTGTCCCACACTTTTACATCCAGGCCCATACATGAAAAGAAGAAGTGACACAGTAGTGTGATATAATTAAGTGGTCACAATAAAAATTGGTTTCAATTATATTGAAACGTTTTTCCTATCAAACCAAAGCCTACCTTGGAGAATACTCTTCTGCTCTGTTCAGGAATCTATTATATTGTATTGGCCTATTGGCTCTCTACCCTTGGCAGTGCTTTATTGCAGAGATGGCATTTATATGCAAAATGCTACGCAGTGTAATAATTACCTCATTATATTTATAGAAACCTAACCTGCGGAGGTTGACTACACAAATTTCACAGTGAATGGAACACAGATTTTACCATTCCTGCCTCATCAATTTAATTTTATTTTTATTTGAGCTTGTAAGATCGTATTTTCATTCTGATTCTCTTCAGCTGATGAAGTCTGAAAATTTTAAATGAGGTGTTGCGAAACTTTGATGCTTGTAGCATTTTATGTCACAAAAAAATCAACTTCAATTGAAATTTGGCCGAATGCCAACACACTGTTCAGCGTTAGCTTATTATACAGTACAGCATTTTGTCGAAGGGGTGATCTCATTATGGTAATAAGCACAAAAATCTAGGCTGATACGGAGGTGCCGTCTTTCGGATGAGACATTGGCCCAAAAATTCGTGAGGAAGCCTTCGTGCGAGGGTAAGGCCTCCCCGCGATCTCTCACTCCGCGTTGGCTTTTTCAGTTCCAGCTCGCACGAACTTGATGTTCTGGACAGCTGCTGTGCTGGGCTTGCGTATCCCACCGGCGTAGTTAATTCGTGCGAGCTGTGGGATCACGTGACTCAGTTAGAGCCAATGGCAGCACACCATCTTCCATTCATAACTTTCACATAAGTGCTGTGAAAGTTATGAATACTATAGCCCCCCAAAAGAACCGCTAAACCTCAATTAAATTAAAAAAAAAACTTCACATTAATAAAATAAGTATAGTTAAATAAATTAACCATTTTAAATAAAAAATTAAATTTTTGAAAAAATTTTGAATGTTTTAAAAAGTTATAAAAATAAACTTACCTGTCTTTAAAGTCTCTAAAAAAGATATACCTGTTAAAAAAAATTCAAAATAATACTTAATTCACTACTTACCTTGTTAAAAGTGGGTCTTACTCCTCCTTTTTTTATGTGTAGAATCTTCCGTACTTACCTGCGCGTTGAAACCACTAAGTGCACAGCGTGCGCGCAGCCTGTAGCGTGCACAGCGTGCGCGCAGCCTGTAGCGCGCACGCAGTTCACCTAGGACCCGCCCCCTTTTCCATTCACCAAGTGCCGGTTTTCAGCGCATGCGCAGTGCATGCAGAAAACCGGCAATTGGAGACAGAATACGCGAGAGTACGCAGTGCGTACTCTCGCGTAGCAGGACTAATTTTTGGGCCATTAAATCCAGGTCCTGCCTGCACTCTCAGGTGGGCGTAAAACATCCCATGGCACTATTTCGAAGAAGAGTTAGGGGGAGTTATCCCCGGTGTCCTGGCCAATCAATCCCTCAATCAACATAACAAAAGCAGATTATCTGGTCATTATCACATTGCTGTTTGTGGGACCTTGCTGTGTGCAAATTGGCTGCCGCATTCCCCACATTACAACAGTGACTACACTCCAAAAGTACTTCATTGGCTGTATAGCGCTTTCAGACGTCCGGTGGTCGTGAAAGGCGCTATAGAAATGCAAGTCTGTCTGTCTTTCTTAATGTAACCGTGTTTATAAACCAGCGCGGTTGGGAGATGGAGACCCAGTGTAGACTTGTGAGGAAGGGGATGATGGGCAAGCGGGACTTAGTGCTGACAGGATACGATTAGCAGAATTCTGGAGAAGTTGGAGTTCATGCAGGGGGAAGGATTGGAGACCAGTAAAGGGAATGTTGGAATAGTCAAGTCTGAAGGTGACAAAGGCATGTAGAAGGGTTTTCGCAGCAGAGGATTTGAGGCACGGATGCAGGTTGCCAATGTTGCGAAAGTTTGAAGTTATAAAAACACTGGGATTGGTAAACAATTGTATTAATACAGAGGCACCAGATGAACCTTAGCTCTTTGTCAAGGAGCAGTCTGGGGTTTACTGACCAGTCTGTGTCGAAGGAAGTAGAGAGGAAAACTGTTAAATGATTTTGCCAAGTAATTTTATTCACTTAACCATTCTATTGTATCTGTTTTAACTGTTACATCAACTTTGGCATGTTGCTAACAATGGAATGCAAACTGGATTGCAAATACAGTGCTGTAAAAATGGTCAGACAGTTGTTATGGATAACTGAAAGTGTATTTATGTCATTTGCTTCATCACAATATATATTGCAGTGCAGCACAACAAACCTTGAACAAAAAGGCTGTGATGCACCAAACTTTTCAGCAATTCCACTCTGGGAATTGTTTTTAGCCCATTCAGCATCACAATTCCATTCACTTTATCAGCAAGGAAAAGAGCAACCTTCATTCGAGGTGGCCTTCCCATTATCCACAGAGACAGAGGGGGGAATTTTAACCCCAAAAAACAGGTGGGTTGGGGTCGGGTGGAAGGTTAAAGAGTTAAAAATCTGAATCCCGACTCCAACCCGCCCACTTCCAGTTTTAACGGAGGCAGGATGGGGTGCGGGCAGCCAACCAGCTCCCAGGAGGCGGGTTGGCGTTTTAAATATTATAATGAGGCCTCATTTGGCAGCACCATTTTAAATTTAACTTTGGCTGGCCCGGTTTTCCAGGCCTCGGGGATCTCGCCAGCTAGAGGAAGGCGCGAGGACTGCTGGATCCAGGAGCTAAGTGCCTTTTCACTTACCTGCTGGATCCAGTGTTCCTACCTCACCAACCCCTCCCCCCCCTGCGATCAGAGACCCCACCACCCCCACCCTTACGATCTGCGTTCACAGCTGAAAAATGACTGGAAAATAACTGACCCCCATGGGATGTCTGCTAGCAAGGAGTGAACACCTTCAGGAAAGGAGCACAAAAGATATTGTGGACGGGAGTAGAAGATTTGGAAAGTTGTAACTATCTTGAAAGCTGATGGTGTTGAGGCTGCCGCGAAACACGAATTAAGACTGAATCCATGTGTGGAAAACAAAGGCTTTTTAATACAACTGCATGGTCCAAAATGGCTGAAACCAACTGCTCCCAGAATTCTCTGGAAAAACCTTGAGGCCCCGCCCACTCCTTTTCTCCTGCCTTAAAGGCAAGGTGCCTTAAAGGCAAGGTGCCCGATATTTTGTCCACGGACGGAAAAGTGGATAATGCCCGTTTAGGTGGCGATCCGCCACAATGGGATACTTCAATACACAAACACTTAATCATTCAAATCAACACAGAGACCTGCAAAGACTATTGAATGCTAATGGTGCAAAGAACCCATAAAATCAAGGATATTTAGTCCAAGATATTTACTATCTTAAGATATAGCTGAGGGGATGAGGAAGTATTTTGAACAGAAAGTGCCACCAAAAAAAATGATTTAAAAACTCTGATTTTCATTTTGCCGAAGTGAATTGGAAATATCCCCAAATGCTGATCTATGTGTCCTGTTTTCTTCTCTTGCCGTCTGCAGCAGAACCAGAACCAGACCTGAAGAGCTTTGTCCTGGAGGGTCAAGGAAGTATCAAGCTGGAGGGCTCCTGGCTGAAACTGTGTCAGTTCTACGGGCTGATAGTAAAACGTTACCACTGTGCCAAACGCAACACCAAGAGTCTTTTCTCTCAGATCCTGCTCCCAGCGTTCTTTGTGTGTGTGGCAATGACGGTGGCACTCTCAGTGCCTGAAATAGGTATTGCAATTCCAAGTATATGGGTAATGATGCAATGTTATTGACAGGATCAAAAAAACGTAATAGACTCTTTTGAGTAGAGCTGAGATTTATTCTTCAGGAGAGCCATCTTAAATGACTCCCATTATATTTTCACCTACGGAATATTTATCTAATTTATTTCCATCTTTCCAGGTGACTTGCCTCCACTGATTCTTTCCCCATCTCAGTACCACAATTATACCCAACCTCGAGGAAACTTTATACCATACGCAGACGAAGAGAGAAATGAGTACAGGTATGAGATTAGAGGGGACCTTTAATACCGCTCGTCGTAGCAAAAGTTATTACAAGATGTTACAGGAGCACATCGAGGTTCAGGAAATATAGAATGAGAAAAGATCATTCGGGTTCAAAAGCCTGCTTCTTCCACAGACCATGCACAATTTGCTCGATCAAGAATTGTACTCAGCTTATCCAATCTTTTGAGGGGTGTGAGTAACCTCAGGTGAAATCTCCTGTAGTTTTTTTTCCCCAGATTCCAGGATATCAATCTAGCATTGCAGCCTGCTTTCTTCAACCCTGACCACTTACATTGCACAAAAATGACACTTCATGTGTCAGCTGTGGCTCAGTGGGTAGCACACTCGCCTCTGAGTCAGAAGGTTGTGGGTTCAAGTCCCACTCCAGAGACTTCAGCACATAAAGCTAGGCTGACACTCCAGTGCAGTGCTGAGGGAGTGCTGCACTGTCAGAGGTGTTGTCCTTCGGATGAGACATTAAACTGAGGTCCCGTCTGCTCTCTCAGGTGGACATAAAAGATCCCATGGCACTGTTTCGAAGAAGAGCAGGGGAGTTATCCCCGGTGTCCTGGCCAATATTTATCCTTCAATCAACATAACCAAAAAACAGATTATCTGGTCATTATCACATTGCTGTTTGTGGGAGCTTGCTGTGAGCAAATTGGCTGCCGCATTTTCCACGTTACAACAGTGACTACACTTCAAAAAGTACTTCATTGGCTGTAAAGCGCTTTGAGGCGTCCAGTGGTCGTGAAAGGCGCTATATAAATGCAAGTCTTTCTTTTTATTAGTCCCTGTAACTCAGGAGTCTTGTGTTCTGCTGATTTTTAAAGTCCTCCACTCACATGATGTACACGGTAGAGTATATAACCTGGTAAAATGTAGAAAATCAACTACTATAGTGCTTTTTATCTTCAAATCAAGTGGCGTAATTCATGACAATGCCTCCGCCTTGCAAATGCACCAATCAGAATCAGGGCCAGTGGATGATGGAGACCATGTTTTTAACCTCAACACCCGCAATCATGCAGTCCAAGATAATTGTACCCTGACCCTGCCATGCTTCCAGCTAAAATCACCCTCTCCGACTCACCCCTCACCACCACTCCCGGCGCCCACTCATGGTGCTGCTCTTCCCGGGGACTGAACACTTCTGCACCCTGTGGATGAGAATTCCGGATCTCGCCACCGCTTTGTATGATCGGGAATTTCCACCCATGGCACGCAGCAAAGTTCGATCACCTGGAGCAGCAGCAACACCAGACAGGGGCCGAGACCATGGGGAGGGGTGGGGAATTAAACAGTAGTGAAAAGTCAATAGAGCAGATTTCACTTGACTACAGATGTCTTGGTTTACACCTCCTTGAATACAAATATAATAAAAGATTAAACACTTTGCTAACTCTACCAATGCGAACCTTAGCTTTAGTCTAATATCGGGAGCTTTCAGGTGTTTGCATGTACATTGATGGAACCAGAAGAACTGAAAAATTGGCGGAAAGCTGCCACATATATATGCTCGAGGAACAGCACCTCATCTTTCGTTTAGGCACTTTACAGCCTTCCGGACTCAATATCAAGTTCAACAATTTCAGAGCATAACCTCGGCCCCCACCACATATATATATATATATATATACATTTTATCCACCCTTTTGGTTCGTGCCTTTTTCCTTTTTTTTCTCTCTCTCTCCCCCTACGGCAGCTGTCTCTCATTCTGCCAGCATTTCACACTCCACCTTTTGTTTCTTAACCTGTCCCATTACCATCTCGTCTTGCCTTGAGCATCTCTTAATGTCTCTACTTACCATAGACCACCCCTTTTGTTCTTTTATTCCTCCCCCCAGCCTCCCCCTTGCATTTTTATCTGTTTAATTTCCTGCTCTTTTCTCAGTTCTGACGAAGGGTTTCGACCTGAAACGTTAACTCTGTTTCTCTCTCCACGGATGTTTTCCAGCGTTTTCTGTTGTTATTTCGGATTTCCAGCATCCGCAGTATTTTGCTATCACATATATATGTTTGACTGGTCTTGCGGTTGTCAATTGACCCCTGTTCCCAGGGACACCCTAGGGAATATGTTCACATAATAAAAAGGAAAAGAAAGGACATGTATTTAATATAGCGCATTTCACGACCTCAGGAAGTCCCAAAGCGCTTTACAGCCAATGAAGCATTGTTGAAGCATAGTCATTGTTGTAATGTAGGAAACGTGACAGCCAATTTGCGCACAGCAAGCTCCCACAAACAGCAATGTGTGATAATGACCAGATAATCTGTTTTTGTTATGTTGTTTGAGGAATAAATATTGGCCAGGACACCAGGGGTAACTCCCCTGCTGTTCTTCAAAATAGTGCCATGGGATCTTTTATGTCCACCTGAGAGAGTAGACGGTCCTCATACGAAAGACGGCACCTTCAACAGTGCAGCACTCCCTCAGTACTGCACTGGCGTGTCAGCCTAGATTTTTGTGCTCAAGTCCCTGGAGTGGGACTTGAACCCACGACCTTGTGACTCAGAGGCGAGAGTGCTACCCACTGAGCCACTGGCTGACACATTAGGTCAAATCAGTCCAATTTCTGGTGGGCGTGAAGTCACAGCACAAAAGTTGCCCAATTCTAAAGAAGAATTATCAGGCTCATTGAGACAGGCTAACGTAGGAAATGAAAAATGTCAGATTAGTAATACATGACATTCTTCCAAGATTGGGATCAACGGATATTGTTGGGGCAGAGTATGGGATGATTGATTCCCAACCTGATTAGTGCTTTTTCTGAATGGGCAGTGGTTAATGCTGAAATTGAGTGGGAAATAATGCAACAGTATTGCATTCCCAGCAACCGCATTTTGAACACAATTTAACAAACATTTGGTACAAATGTGTGTTTTTGTTTTGTTTTTATTCTAACACAGGATAAAGTTATCACCTGATGCCAGCCCCCAGCAGCTGGCAAACTCCTTCTATCTACCCTCGGGGATTGGTGCGACCTGTGTCCTGAAGACTCCTTACAACAGCACATTAGACCAGCTGGTACAGACCCTCAATCTTTCGACCAGCGAGACCAAGATGCTGGCCTCCAAGTACTTTGACTCGATGTGTCTGGACTCGTTCACTCAAGGCCTCCCACTCTCGAATTTTGTGCCACTGCCCCCATCGCCTGCTCCGTCAGATTTCCCCGACACTGGAATCGATGAAGGAACGCACACGTGGAATTTGACAACATCACCCGTGACAATGAAAGGTGCGTAATTAAGCAAGATACAAAAATGGAAGGGCCCTTCGAGTTAGCAAATGTTTTATGGCAATACGGGTTGAGCGTCCCGAATCCGACAACCTCGGGACCGAGGCCGAGCCGGTTTTCGGGTTTTACCAGACTTCGGAATGTGTTTCTGATGTCCGAAGTCCGGAAACGCCCGAGCCCAGGTCGCGATATTTCCGAACTTCGGACACCAGAAACACGTGCCGAGCCCGGAAATGCCTGGGCCCAGGTTGCGCTATTTCCGGTTTTTGGTAAGCCTCCTTCAGGGTGTCCGGATTCCGGAACATTTTACGGATTCCAGACCCCTGCCACCAATCGTCCCGGATTCTGGAACATTCCGGATTCCGGAACTCCGGATTTGGGACGCTCAACCTGTATAACCATTTCCACTGAGGTTTTAGGCCAGATTTTCCAAAATTATTTTATCGTCTTGTTTGGATATAAACTTAATGGGAACACGCAAAATGGATTGCAAAAATAAATCATGAATGTGTTTTCCTTAAGATATTTTTAACCTGTACACCTTTGGCATCTCCCCACACTCCATACCACCTCTGACCAAATGGAGGGGCTGCAGACCAAACAGAGACTTAGATGGCATGCTTTCAAGTCACAGCCTTTGGATTAAGGTTCGACATGAAATATATATGGGCGTGAGTCTACAACAGAAACTTTCCCACAATTAGCCCAAGGATTGTCGTCTCACCAACGGTGCCTATAAGATTGGCTGATGTGGAAAAATTTACACTGGTCCGTTAGGGGCTGCTCTCCAGAGGCTGGGGTTTAAGTAGTGCTGGGAAGAATAACATACGAACATATGAAAGTGACGGCAGCTGGTCCATCAAGCCTGCCCCACACTCATGATGGCGGGAGCATCATGACTGAACACTTCCTCCCTACAGCCATATTATCTCCTGGGATAGCAAGAGAAAAAACCCAGGGCCAATAAGGGAAGAAATAATCTAAAAGTACCTCTCTGATCCCTTTAGGTGATCTAAACCAGTTCAAGAGATCACATGGAAAGGCACTTTAGTTCCATTTGATCTATGCTGTCACTGGTCTGGGGCTGTTTGTTGTTTGGGACGACTTGGAATTGGCTGCCCAATGTCTGAACAAATACAGAAGTTACTGTAATTTCATTTCTCACAATAAAATCCCTCATTGTTCCAGCTTTTGTCTTTATCAGCAGGAAGCAAGGCGCATCTTTTGGTTTGGACTTAACTTCAAAAATTATTGGTGCAGCCTCGGGTAACGCTCCAGCATCTTCATTGTCACCATTGACCAGTCACACAGTCGACTATTTCAGTCCACTTAGGCTGACCTACGTATCAAACATAACATGGGAGCAGTGTTCAAGCTGTTAGTCTCTGATGAAGCAATTCCTCGGTTTTTGTTAAGCACCCAGGATGTTGCAGTAGCTGAGAACCCGCCCCCTTCTCCCCAGTATCTCTGTCTTTGAGATTCGCTCTCTCATGACTGTCGTTCATTTTTTATTGTATTCTAAGTCTATATGAGATCATTGGCGATTATACATGAGTCAGCATAAGCCTTGCTTTAATGGTCACAAAGCGAGTCATATTTAAATAAGGTCAACTTACTGATGCCTTTGCTGTCACTTGTTCTGATCACGAGCATCTCCCTCACACATTGGGATACCAGCCCAGCACCAATCTTACCTGGAAGGATGGATCTGTTTCTTTGAGACACAGACCCTTCACAAGTTAAACGGTTATTAAACATATGGGTCTTTGATTATTCCCCAATCTGACAAAACCGAAATGCTTCTTTTTTTTCTTTGATACCTTCTCTGCGAGCAAATTCTTTTTTTTTCTGGCTACGCCTCTGAGAAGCAGCTTGGGGCGTTTTTCTACATTGAAGATGCGATATAAAGCAAGTTGTTGTTGAAACTAAACTCATGGAATATTTGTCAACCTTGTGATGCTCAGGAAAGGAATAATGCCTTAAATATTGCTTCCAGAGCTTTGGACAAAGGCTTAGATTGACTCCAGTCATGAATGCTTGGTTTTCAGATTTGCTGGAGGCGAAATTGTTCTTCAATGGAAAAAATCTGACGGGGTGTAAAATAGGCTGCCGATTCGCCATAGCCCATTCTGCACTCCCGTCCAAGACCAATTTCACCCCGACTGGTTTTCAATTCCACCTATCCCCTCATGTGCCAGGTCCATTGTATTCAAATTGCCAAAAAATCCAACGCAATTCTTTTCGGGCACTTTGGCAGATGGTTTTACGTTTGAGAAGGATAGATAAGTGAAGATCTATCTTCAAAGTGATTACACTGTTGGCATCCAGAAAATCTTTTAGTCAAAAGTGAAATTCTGTTCTCTATTCGCAAAACTTTATTTGGAGCCTCAAACCTTTCTTCGTCAAAGTGCATCTAGTAGCCACTCCAACTTTCTGTCTTCTCACCGACGGGGCCTGGAAGGTCAGGCCTTTTGTCTACTCCGCCACGCCATTGTGCGATCTGAATCTGAGTTGGCATCATCTTAATGTACGCTTCTTTTGAAGCTGTGTCCGCTTGTGGCCTTCAAATCTTCACACTGAGCACAGCCACATGCCTTTCAGTTAGAGACGTTCAAGCCCTTGTTGTCGGTATTCTGACAAGCTGTTTCCTTTGACACTTTTTAAAAATTCCTCTTGCTGTACAGCCTGCCTTCCGCTATCAATAACGTGGCACTCTGATCAGGCTGTTCTTAAACCTCACCTGATATTTTGTTAAACCAAAGATGAGGGGAATAATCAAAAAAAATATGCAGTGAACAGCCTTCACAGAAAATATCCTGAAAATATCATCAGAATCATCAGAGCAAATTATATCATTTTCTTTTTTTGAAACTTGTGTTTGTGCATCTAAAACCAAATTCCTCATCCTGTTTCTCTCCCGCATGACCTGGTCAAGAAGACATTGTATTAATTTATTAAAATAACCACAGTTTACAATGTTACAGCAGGGTCTTTCTCTACAATGACAGATGAGCTTTAGGTCCATGTCATGCCTGTAATATATCAGGGGGGAAAAATTTGGTTGATTAGCGCCTCCCGTTAGCACCCTAAGAGGGCGCTAACAGGGCGCAAAGCAACTAGCGCCCGAGCGTGGCGATGTTTGCGCCGCTCGCGAAATTGACCAGACATTTTGCGGCGGCGTTGAACACTACCACCACGATCTCCTGCGCCCGCAGATCGTGACATCAGTCGAGCAGGTAACGCCCCGGACTGGATAGTGAGTTGCGCCCCCTGCCTTAGCGCCTGCCGCTAGGAACATCGGGTAGAGGGGAATGTTTTCAAGTCGGGAAGGGGCTGGGGGAGCGCTATTTAAAGGCGGGCGCTTCCTGCCTTTTCTTGTCAGCAAAATTTTTGGTTTTAACGCTGTCCTAAGGAGTTTTGGCCCTCAGCACCACTTTTCAGGTTCCTAAGCGCCGAGCTCTTTCCCTGGGCCTATCCATTAGTGCTTCCATACAATTGCTTTTGAGGTCACTCCAGGCCGAGATTCAAGACTGCAATGAGCAGGGTGTGGCTGGCCAGCAAGATGGCCCCTCCCCTTTTAAGAACTGGTAACTGACATCGCCTGAGCTTCGGTAGCGTTCTGAGGTAGCGCCTCGCTCCCTGATGTTTGCGCCTTAACAGAGGTGTGTAGCGCCTGATTTAGCGCTCAAATCACCTCCAGGGATGATAGAGGCGAATTTTGCAGTTGGAGGCGATAATTAGCGCCAGGCACTAAACTTTGTGCCAGACTGATATTAGCGCCCCAAAATGGGCGATACCGAATTTCTCCCCCCAGGACTGTACAAAACCTTTTCTGCAAAATAAATCTAATTTACAAACCCATCAGCTATCTTTGTAGGTTGAGTTTAAGATGACCAAGTCCATTCAGTCCACCTACACAATGGAGACATAATATGGTGTAGCAAATTCTTCTTGTGGGCAGATCAGGGCAAATTATCTCACATTCTTAATACAAGTATCCACAAGATTAAAAGTAGAGCGAGAAAGAAAGAGAAAAAAAAAGGAAGAGAGTCACTTGTAATGCAAGAAACGCGGCAGCCAATTTGCGCACAGCAAGGTCCCACAAACAGCACTGTGATAATGAATGGATAATCTGTTTTTTTAGTGATGTTGGTGAGGGATAAATATTGGCCAGGACACCGGACAAGTCCCCTGCTTTTCTTTGAAATAGTGCCATGCGATTCTTTACGACCACCTGTGCGGTTAGACGCGGTCTCGGTTTAATGTATCATCCGAAAGACGGCACCTCTGGCAGTGCAGCACTCCCTCAGCACTGCACTGGAGCGCCAGCCTAGATTTTGTGCTAAAGTCTCTGGATTGGGGACCTGCCGACTCAGATGTAAGAGTGCTACCACTGAGCCACAGCTGATACCTGAACTAAAGTGCTTCTAACATTTAATGAGGCCAAGTTGGATTTCCAAGTCTTGCTAAGATTTTTTTCTTGCTACAGATAACAGTGCAAGAAGCATACTTCGCCCGAATGCCACTGCCGTATATATAGAGTGTTGAACATCAAAG
This sequence comes from Squalus acanthias, assembly GCA_030390025.1. Lineage (NCBI taxonomy): Eukaryota > Metazoa > Chordata > Chondrichthyes > Squaliformes > Squalidae > Squalus > Squalus acanthias. Next base: position 63,178,262 of record CM059438.1, read on the forward strand.
GATTGATGAAGTGGCTGTATTAAATTACCAGTCACCTCCATCTAAATGGGCTCCATTGTAGGACTCATTAGCTGTGATGAAGGAACTCATGCAGCTTTCATTTGATTGCTGCTTCACCTGGCGCCTGTGACCGGGAGTTAAGTGAGGCCTTCGACAACGTTAAGTCTAAATGGGAAGCTTTGAATTTCAGTAGGTCTATTAAAAGCCAAGCTGCCTTCCAAATGGATGGATGTAATATATTATTTAAGTTCTTTCCCATTGATGCCGTGTAGAGTTTAATAGCTTATCCAGCCAAAAAATTAAATATGCACAACTTTTGTGCATAAAATAAAGGTAATCAGGCTAGATGTCAGAATGTGATCCTTGAATAAGAAATCCCAGTATATTGTTACTATGGATATAATATTTAATTTTAAAATATTAATATTAAAGTTAAAATGGAGTTGGAAGACCTGAAAATGTCTTAGTTCTCCATCTCTAGTACAAGTCTTAACCTATTAGATTCCAATCTATTTTAGCGCTGATTTCCAAAGGCACTTATTTAGGCTTTTGTTTTCTTGGACTGTGGCCTGGGATTATACACAGTGTATTTTTCTGATCATCCGTGCCATTGTTACCTCCAGACTTGACGATTCCTATGTTCTCCCGGTCAGCCTCTCATCTTTCACCCTCCGTAAACTTGAACTAATCCAACCCGTAGCCTGTATCCCAACTCGCACCAAGTCCCGTTCACCCATCACCCCTGTGCTCGCTGACCTACATTAGCTGTCGGTCCAGCAACGCATTGAATTTAAAATTCTCATCCTTGTGTTCAAATCCCTCCATGGCCTCGCCCCTCCCTACCTCTGTAACCTCCTCCAGCTCTACAACCCTCCGAGATCTCTGCGTTCCCCCAATTCTGGCCTCTTGCGCATCCCCGATTTCCTTCACCCCTCCATTGACGGCCGTGCCTTCAGCTGTCTGGGCCCCAAGCTCTGGAATTCCTTCCCCAAACCGCTCCGCCTCTCTACCTCTCTTCCCTCCTTATAAGATACTCCTTAAAACCTATCTCATTGACTAAACTTTTGGTCACCTATCTTAATATGTCCTTAGGTAGCTCGGTGTCAAATTTTGTCTGATAATGCTCGTGTGAAGCACCGTGAGACATTTTACTGCATTAAATAAATGCAAGTTGTTGTCGTTGATGCATATAGGAATTTAATTTGAATTCTCAGTTGCACCCATACTAACTGTGAGCCTGAGTTTTTATTTTAAAAAGGTGGAACATATTCTCTCCTAAACGTGATGCTCGGGTGCCTACAGTTGAAACAAGTGATAACTTTATTGAACTGTTTCTTTTTCAGAAACATTTACATCGTCTCCTTCAGTTCCACGCCCCATCCACGAGCCAGTTAGATGCAGCTGCTCGATGCAAGGAACGGGGTTCTCCTGCCCAAGTGGGGTCGGAGGTCACCCTCCACAGAAGAAAGTAGTGACGGGCGATATTCTGGTGGATATTACAGGCCGCAATGTTTCTGAGTACATTCTGCACACTTCCGATCGCTTCAGGCTCCATAGGTTTGTAGCGTTGTGTTGTACATCTGAGTATTTATCCTTCTGCAACAATAGATTGTTGGTTTCCGTGTTGGGCTCAGTGACTGATGCTGTAAAATTGTTCAGCTTGTATCTTGGACAGGATTTTTTTTTTTTAATTCGTTCCTGGGATGTGGGCGTCGCTGGCAAGGCCAGCATTTATTGCCCATCTCTAATTTCCCTTGAGAAGGTGGTGGTGAGCCGCCTTCTTGAATCGCTGCAGTCCGTGTGGTGAAGGTACTCCCACAGCGCTGTTAGGGAGGGAGTTCCAGAATTTTGACCCAGCGACGATGAAGGATCGGCGATATACTTCCAAGTCAGGATGGTGTGTAACTTGGAGGTGGTGGTGTTCCCATGCGCCTGCTGTCCTTGCTCTTCTAGGTGGAAGAGGTCGCGGGTTTGGGAGGTGCTGCCGAAGAAGTCTTGGCGAGTTGCTGCAGTGCATCTTGTAGATGGTACACACTGCAGCCACGGTGTGCTGCTGGTGGAGGGAGTGAATGTTTAAGGTGGTGGATGGGGTGCCAATCAAGCGGGCTGCTTTGTCCTGTATGGTGTCGAGCTTCTTGAGTGTTGTTGGAGCTGCACTCATCCAGGCAAGTGGAGAGTATTCCATCACACTCCTGACTTGAGTTAGAACACAATCCTCTCATTTATGGGTTTGAATCCAGCTTACACAGGTGAGATGAATATGAACCCTCAGTGCCATTTGCAAGAATTCCCAATGAAATATACTTGAGCAGTTTCACTACAGTTCCAGATGGATGTGGATGCACGGTGCCATAGCTCCCCAACAATTCAGCATGTACCGGCACTATAAATTGACAATCACATGCACAGACACCGTGGAGCTACTAATACTGCCCCCACCCCCACCATATAGCATTGCTCCATCCAGACCAGTTAATCTGCTTGCATGGCACAAAGTCAGTACATCTACATAATTCGACAGTGTTCTGTTGCGCAAGACATGCCAGGAGCATCCTGTGGGTTGGAGGCTTAAATGCCAGCAGCATGAAGAACACAGGAGCAGGAGGAGGCCATTCAGCCCCTCGAGTCTGTTCCGCCATTCTGTTAGATCATGGCTAATCTGCACCTCAACTCCATTTACCTGCCTTTGCTGCATATCCCTTGATACCCTTACCCAATCACAATCTGTTGAATTTAGTCTTGAAAATGACAGTTAATCCAGCATACACAGCCTTTTGGGGAGAGAGTTCCAAAATTTCCCCTACCACTTAAGTGGAAAAAGTGCTTCCTGATTTCACTCCAAAATGGCCTCGCTCTAATTTTAATATAATTCCAACCCCTCCCCCCAGTTCTGGATTCCCCCAGCAAAGGAAATAGTTTCTCAGAAATATAGAATCATATAATAGTACAGCACAGAAGGATGCCATTCGGCCCATCGAATCTATGCCAGCTCTTTCGAAGAGCAATCCAGTTAGTCCTACTCCCCAACTCTTTCCCCATATCCCTGCAATTTTTTTCGCATTCAAGTATTTACCAAATCACTTTTGAAAGCTACTATTGAATCTGTTCCCACCACCCTATCAGGTAGTGCATTCCAAATCCTAACCACTCGTTGCGTAAGAAAGTTTTTCTTCATGTTGCCTTTGGTTCTTTTGCCAATCATCTTAAATCTGTGCCCTCTGCTTATCGACCCTCTGAGCCACTGGAAACAGTTTCTCCTTATTTACTCTATCTACACCCTTCATGATTTTGAACACCTCTATCAAATCTCCTCGAAGCCTTCTCTGCTCTAAGAACAACAACCCCAGCTTCTCCAGTCTATCCACGTAACTGTAATCCCTCATCCCTGGAACCATTCTAGTAAATCTCTTCTGTACCCTCTCCAAAACCTTCACGTTTTACTCTATCAAATCCGTTTATCACTTTGAATACCTCAGTTAGATCACCGCTTTCAACCTTCTAAACTCAAAGGGAATACAATCCAAATTTATGCAACCTTACCTCACAATTTAACCCTTTAAACCCTGGTATGATTCTGATGAATCTGTCCTGTACCCGCTCCAAGGCCAGTATATCTTTACTGTGAGGTGCCCAAAACTGAATGTAGTACTCTAGCTTGGGTCTGATCAGGGCTCTGTACTTCCTCACTTTTGTATTCCAACCCCCTTAAGATAAAAGCCAACATTCCATTAGCCTTTTTTGATTGATTTTTCGAGCTGTGCACCAGCTTTTAGTGATTTGTGTATGTGGACACCCAATTCCCTTTGCTGCTCCACAGTTTCTAGTCTTTTCCTATTCAGAAGATACTCCGATTTGTCTTTCTTGAATCCTGATTGGATAACCTCACACTTTCCCACATTGAACTCTATCTGCCACAGTTTTCCCCACTCACTTAATCTGTGTGTGTCCCACCTACACAACTTACCGTGCCTCCTGAAGAGGTGTTAATAAGAACATAAGAAATAAGAGCAGGAGTAGGTCATACGACCCCTCGAGCCTGCTCCGCCATTCAATAAAATCATGGCTGATCATCGACCTCAAATCCACTTTCCCGCCCGATCTCCATATCCCTTGATTTCCCTAGAGCCCAAAAATCTATCTATCTCAGCCTTGAATATACTCAAAGACTCAGCATGCACAGCCCCTCTGGGGTAGAGAATTCCAAAGACTCAGGTGTTAATTTATCTTAATTGTTCCTTGCAGTTGGTGGGACACAAAGTCCCCTGAATTGGCACCTGGATGCCTACAGAACGGTGTGGCGCAAACCAAAGGTGGCCTTATCTTAATCTGAGAAGCAAAATTTCCCCCTTCCCTCCCTCCCCTCCCTCCTTCCCTTCCCTTCCCTCCTTCCCTTCCCTTCTCTACAGGCCACCCCTGGAGCATGACTCAGCTGCCTCAGGTGCAATGTGGGGAGACCCCTTAATTTAAATAACTTCTGGGACCTGAATGAGTTGGACACACATTTAGTGTGCAGGCTGCCAGGACACTGCACACTAGGCGGCCTCATTGGGCGCTGAACGGGTGTCCCAGCATCCACAGACTTTTGAGGGAAGGAGTTCCAGATTTCTACTACCCTCATGAATAGCCGAGCTCCAGTTTTAAAATTATGTTCCCTTGCCCTTGGTTTCCCCCACCAGAGGCAGTAGTTTCTCCTTATCCAACCCTATCAAATCCTTTCAACATTTTAAACACCTCGATCAGGTCACCCTTCAATCTCCTATACTCAAGGGCATACATGCCAAGTTTATGGATCGAATAGAGTGAAGCTTTATCCCACCCTGTACTTCACCTGGAAGTGCTTGATGTTGAATTTAACTCCCACAATGGAAAATGCATCTCCCTTCATCAGTGATAAAATTATTTTCCATAATAAGCATTTGATTTGAAATAATGAGAAAGGAAGGCTTGTATCTATTATATATTGTGCAGCCTTTAAAAAAAGGTATAATTCAACTGTGTGTTTGAGAGACTTTTACCAATTGGAATAAGTTAATTCAGTAAAAATGCGTCAGTACAGTACTCTGCTTTTACTAGTACCTGAATAGGTCTCATTCTAGTGAGAGCTGATTGTTCTTTCTTCGTGCTGCACGACAATTGATCGTGATTATAATGCTCCCTTCCCGTATTCTCGAATTCAGGTCACGTTAATTACTTCTCCTATTTCCATCTGTTTTCTCTTCTATTACCCAGGCACAGAGCAGAGGAAAATCTTTCCCAATAATTTCTCCACTTTCAAGTGGAAAAATATATCTCAATATTTTTCTTAAAGAGACACTAAATATGGTGACATTACTCAATTTGTTGCGACTGCTCCTTTTCGCTGGGATTCTCTGTGAAGAGATTTGATTTGGAAAGAATGCAGCAAGCCCAAACTTCTATGTCTTGGGGCTCCAGTTTTTGAACAACATAGATATTTAATTTCATTTTATTTAATAATGCTCGACACCTGCAAGGAGAGATGATGAGATAGATAAAGAATTAATACCTAGCTGATGCCAAGTGTGGTCTGTGTCTCTGATGGATAGAGAGGGAATTTTAATGATTCCCTTTGGAGCCGTATATTCAAGACGAGCTTTGGTTTCAGAGTTATCTTGCTGTCAGCTTAGCTCAGTTGGTAGCACTCTCGTCTCTGAATCGGAAGGTTGTGGCTTCAAGTCTCACTGCGGGAGTTGAGCACATAATCTATGTTGGCATTTCACTGCAATACCGAGGCAGTATTACATTGCTGAAGTTGTCATCAGATAATATAACAGCAGCAACAACAACTTGTATTTATATAGCGCCTTTAACGTAGTAAAACGTCCCAAGGCGCTTTACAGGAGTGTTATAAGACAAAAAAAATTGACACTGAGCCACATAAGGAGAAATTAGGGCAGGTGACCAAAAGCTTGGTCAAAGAGGTAGGTTTTAAGGAGCGTCTTAAAGGAGGAAAGAGAGGTAGCGAGGCAGAGAGGTTTAGGCAGGGAGTTCCAGAGCTTAGGGCCCAGGCAACAGAAGGCACGGCCACCAATGGTTGAGCGATTATAATCAGGGATGCTCAAGAAGGCAGAATTAGAGGAGTGCAGATATCTCAGGGTGGGGCTGAAGGAGATTACAGCGATAGGGAGGGGCGAGGCCATGGAGGGATTTGAAAACAATGATGAGATTGAGGCGTTGCTTAACCGGGAGCCAATGTAGGTCAGAGACCACAGGGGTGATGGGTGAATGGGACTTGGTGCAAGTTAGGACACGGGCAGCCGAGTTTTGGATGTTTACGTAGAGTAGAATGTGGGAGGCCAGCCAGGAGTGCATTGGAATAGTCAAGTCTCGAGGTAACAAATTAAACCAAATCATATTAAACCAAAGACCAGTCCAGCTGCTCAGGTGGATAGTAATGATCCCAAGGCACTACTCCGAGAAGAGCAGGGCGTTCTCATGGTGTCCTGGCCAATATGTTTCCCTCGACTAACACCATCAAGAACAGAATACCTAGTGATTGAATCGCTGTTTGTGGGATCTTGCTTTCTGCGTGCAGTGGCGTCTGCATTTGCCTACATAACAACTGTGACTAGATTTCAACAGTACTTTATTATCTGGGAAGTGCTTTGGGACTTCCTGAGGACCTGATAAGGTGCTATATAAAAGAAGCTTCTTCATTTTTTTATCGTAAACTTTCCAGTTTGCTATCAGTAAACTTCAAGTAATCTGAAACCAAACTAGTTTTTTGTGTTCTGATTCATTTTTCTGAAGCCAAACTTTGGACCGTCAGAAACTTTAAATCATTTGGCTTTGACCAGCCAAAGCTAAGACCTTAATAACTTACTCCCATCAGAAACACAAATTCAGGGTTAATGTTGTTAATAAAAAGAAAGAAAGACTTGCATTTCTATAGCGCCTTTCACGACCACTGGATGTCCCAAAACGCTTTACAGCCAATGAAGTACTTTTGAAGTGTAGTCACTCTGTTGTAATGTAGGAAACGCGGCAGCCAATATGCACCCAGCAAGCTCCCACAAACAGCAATGAGATAATGGTCAGATAATCTGTTTTTAGTAGTGATGCTGATTGAGGGATAAATATTGGTCAGGACAATGTTAATTGGAAACTTAATGAATGAATTGGTGATCAGGGATTGGATGGAACTCTTTTTGCCCTGGTAACTGATCCATTTGTCTGGGTTATTGAGGAGCAGGTGCCCATTCTAATCCCTAAATCTTTACCATCCATGGGAAGATTTTGGTGCTTAACCCAATGCAGGAAGAACTGTTTCACAACAACCGGTGTGACATAATGATTGAAGAATGAGAGAGAGCTTAGAAACATTCCACTAATTAAGAGTACTGTAAATAAATAAATAGTTTGACTACTGAATCTTTGATCACCTTGAAGCATGAGATCCATCAGCTCCTGCACACCAATAATCTGCCCTGATACAAAAGCAAAATACTGCGGATGCTGGAAATCTGAAATAAAAACAGAAAATGCTGGAAATACTCAGCAGGTCAGGCAGCATCTGTGGAGAGAGAAACAGAGTTAACGTTTCAGGTCGATGACCCTTCGTCAGAACTGGAAAAAGTTGGAGATGTAACAGGTTTTTTAAGCAAGTGTAATCTGCCCTGGCTGTCTCTGTGTGTACTCAATGGGGAGAAGCCAATAATTGCCTTGTACATGCAGGGAATGACAAGTTGCTGTTTAATTTATTCTGATTTTCTCAGGTATGGAGGGCTGACATTTGGGAACGTACTCAAATCTATCCCAGCGTCCTTCAGTACAAAGGCTGCTCCAATGGTGCGGAAGATTGCCGTCAGAAGAACTGCACAGGTAGGGCAAAGGGTGCTTTTCTCAGGTTATTAATATACGTTGCAATAATGTTGAATTGTGCAACAAACTGAGGTAACCTAACTGCAGTAGAAGACATATAAATTGAAATTTGTTTGCAGTAGTATGTGGACCAAGGTTCTAGAGCGACAGAAGCAGACGCCATCCTGTTTTAAGTTACAACATTTTTATATTATAGCCTCGATTTTTATGGGGGTGGCGGAGTGGCGTACCCAGAAAGTTCAGGGGCGTGGCGGCTCTGCCGAGCTGAACGGGAAGGCCACATTTAAATAAAAGTTCCTGGAGTCCCGCCCGCCACCTGGCCAAATTCACTGCATGGCTGGCAGGTGGGAGCGGGAATTTGGCAGGAGGAGGCCGCAGTCCGGGGACCTGCGGGCAGTTGGGTCTGGAGCCGATTGGGGGGCGGGGGGAGGTCTCCAGCACGTTTGGGGAAATTCTGGGGCTGGTGTGGCCCAAGAACTCCTTGAGGGGCCTGGGGAGGGGGAGCACTCCTGGCCCACAAGGAGTTCAAACAGTGGCAGATTTCTGAAGCTTAACTTGGCCTTTTCTGGCCAGTCGGCTCCTCCCGCCATGGTTCTGCTGCCGGGCTTCAGACAGCGCAGGACTCGTCCTGACGACGTTAATATTACTTTGTGGCACCAATGATGTCATTGGGCTGTGACATTTGCATGTTAAGTAGGCCCCGACCTACCTTTAGTGGGAACCTCGGCCAGAGCCTGAATCACCGTTGTGAATAATACGGCAGTGGGATCGCGATTTTCAAGATTGTAACCCCTCGCCCGACCCTTTTCCTGCCCGTCGTGGGGGGGTGGGGGGCGGTGGTGTTGGGGGGGTGGCGGGAGGGCGGGGGTGCGGGTGGGGGGGGAGAGTGCAGGGTTAAAATAGAGGCTGATATCTTTCATTAAAAATTTTTGCTGGGCTAACTGTGGCAAATTTAAACTGCTATCTGAAAGCGGCTTCCTTTTGTCTTTGCCTCTGGGGAGAAAGGGGCAGGTGGGTAGAGAAGATACACAATTCTGTTTGAAGTTCAAACAGAAATTTCTTCTTAGTTGTTGGATGCCCCAGGAACTTTGATGCATAGCTAACCGAATTATTTTCTTTTTAGGACACTGATTAACTTGTATATAGGAACTGGCAGATTCCTGTCAAAGAATGCAAGTTCGCAGATATAGTCATTAACTGTAATGGTCGCGCCATTAAAAATAACATTTGATTTACGACGTCAGCATTAGCAGTTCCTGAGTAGCACAAGCGCTGGTGTCAGTGCCCATTAACATGGAATGCGGACATCTCCATCCATTGTGCCTTTGATCTTTCTTAATTGATCATTCTGTGTCCAAAGACTTCTCACATTGGGATAAATACAGCAGGGTTTTAGACATGTTGTTTGTTGATTTAGCGTGGCTGTTTGGCAAGGAATGGTTGTGGTGCTTCGCTTAGCTCACCAACGCTCACTGTCTCGGCTCACTAGAACTTAGATGAAATAGAGAGGATGAAAATTTCACAAAGGGCATTCTTAAGGACGTGAAGGAGTAGAGAGTTGAAAAAATATATAAAGTTCAAGCACCAAAATCTGGATTGAAAAGAAACTGGAAATATAGGTTGTAAGGGAAAGTGGGAATAGAAATATAGAACGTATAGAAATCATTTTGATATGAAGATAAGGAACTGAATAACAAGTACAACATATTAGAACATAAGAAATAGGAACAGGAGTAGGTCATTTGGCCCTTCGAGCCAGCTCCGCCATTCAGTAAGATCATGGCTGATCTTCTATCTCATCTCCACTTTCCTGAACTATCCCCATATCCCTTGATTCCACTAATATCCAAAAATCTAGCGATCTCTGTCTTGAATATAATCAACGACTGAGCCTCCACAGCCGTCTGAGGTAGAGAATTCCAAAGATTCACCACCCTCTGAGTGAAGAAATTTCTCCTCATCTCAGTCCTAAATGGCCGACCCCTTATTCTGAGACTGTGACCCCTGGTTCTAGACTCCCCAGCCAGGGGAAACATCCTCCCTGCATCTACCCCGTCAAGCCCTGTAAGAATTGTGTATGTTTGAATGAGATCACCTCTCATTCTTCTAAACTCTAGAGAATATAGACAACAGAGATGGGATCATGGGGAAGAAAACTGTATGGTAGAAATGAAATTTTTTATAATGGTTTTCATAATAGAACAGCATATTCAGCATTGTCTTTATGGCACACGAGGGGTGAGGTGTTCATAGAGAAAAATAGATGGCAGCAATTAATTCAAAATGTGTCGCAAGCTTGGTCCAGCCATTTACATACAACATTACTGATGGTCAGCAGATCTTCACTGTAGCAAAGCTACTGCTCACGTTCCCTTGGAAGATGCTTAAACACAGGACTGTTAATGCCATGGGCACACCTCCAAATGAAGAGGACGCCTGTGAGAGGGTTTCTTCGATGGCTCTCAGCCAGCATCAGGTTCTGGTCTGCAGCCTCATCAGTCTCCTCCTGTTCCTCAGGGTGGTTCCCTTCTGTACCTGGAGTTCTCCTAACTCTAGGTCCTCCAAGTTGAGGTCTCTTTACAGAGTGCAGTTATACGGGGTGCAGCACTCTAACTTGATCCTTGAAGCCTTATTTGTGCTATATTGCAAGGCATCTCTAAATCTATCCTGGCACCAGTGGTTTCTTCATGTTAACTATTTATGAGGTTGGAACGACGATAGAACTCACTCAACAGTTGCCGTGAAGGTACTGAGTGACGAATAAGAATTTAACAAATGGGGTGTAGATTCTCCTTGCAGTATTTAAGCAGAGCTCTTTAAAGCACTAGCATTGAAAGGTCAGGCCCTAGCTGGTTGGCAAAACAGGAATAACCTGTTGGGGCAAATCTGGAAATTGTGCAAAGGATTTAATACATCATTGGGGCCTCATTTACATTTAAAAACTGGTGGGTGCCACTGGCAACAGAAATGTCAGCAAAACTTTTATGGGGAGTTAAGTGGGCAAAGAACCAGCGTGATCGCTCCGCACCCCAACTTCTGCTTGGTTTGCGCCAATTTATGCCCATTTTGTTCGGATGAAACTGATCACAAAATCTAGACTGACGTTTTATTGTATCTAATTTTGGTTTCAACAAACAGGTGTGAAGATGATTGAAAGAACAAAGGGATTTAGTCACTGATCTATAAAAAGCAGCCAAGAGAACATATGTTCTGGTTGAAGAAAGAAATGGTTTTTGTTAAACCAGTGCCAGGGCTACATGAGTACAAGCCAAGCCAAGAAAGCCACGTATTCAATCTTAATTAATACCCTTTCTTCATTTACTTGGCCAGTGTGGATGTGGCCCGTTAAATGACATGGCTAACTTGGCGTAGCCAGGTTGTACTTGGTGCAATCGGTGACACTCCGCCTTCTCGCAGAATTTGACGTGCTGCCAGATGTTCACAAGAAAGCAGGTGTTACCCACAAAGCAGTACCTCCGTCTGTGTGCGTGTGCCGTGGCACCTCCAGGTTTCACAGGGAGCCAGAGCAGCCTGTGGAAAGATAGGGTTAGCGCCACTGAGTGGATAGGATGGCTTCAATGTACATTATGATGTGGATACGTTTCTAGAGGGTGAGGTTAGTTCCACTGGAGCTGACGCAGTAGTACTGCAGCGCTGCTCCACTTGTTTGAATGAGTCTTGTTGGAGCTCTGGTATTGGACTTGCTGTGCACCAGCATTTTGTGCTGCTGTAAGCATATTGGCACGAAGCACAGAAATTAAGCAGCAATTCCTTCACAGTTGGAGTTAACTTATGGAACAAGCTGCCAACTAAAAATATTATTGACATAGTTGAAACATTGTTACGGTAATTGGCAGATTTCTGATTTATTGGGGAGTGGCGGGTTCTGGGCTCGGGGTAGGAGGGAGATGATGGAATCCTTGCTAACTGACCTTACTGACGGGTCGAAGGAGGTCTGATTTGCCTGTAACTATTGGCAAAGTCATGATCATTGGAATTGTTTCATCCTCCCTCATTGCCCTATATCAGGAGGACGACTGCTGAAGATATTTTTGGAAGTAAAATAGAAACCCAGTTGTTATCTGACATTAAAACAAACACAAAGGCGAGCATTTAGCTAACACTTTTTTTCTTTTATTTCTGTAGGCGTTTTACAACAACAAGGGTTATCACAGCATGCCAACCTATCTGAATACCCTGAACAATGCCATTCTCCGAGCCAACCTACCCAAGAGCAAGGGCAACCCTGCGGGATATGGTAAGCCCAAAGAATCAATTTGAGTAAACCCTTTGAACCAGAGGGGTCTCTGAATTCAGAAGCAAAACGCTGCTGTCTCTTGCTATTGATGGTACTGGCAATGAACCAATGAAATTGAATATTTGGTCAATATTGGTACAACCACTGATGTCAGCAGTCAAATCGTGCAGCTCCAGATATGGTAGAATTAAATTTCTTCAAGCTCTTGTGATTCCATAATTGTCCTTTACAATTGTTGCGTTCAGTTGAATTGTACACAGATTTAATACAAATAATAGAATTTTCTGCGACCTGCAGCTTAGCAAATTGCCCTTTCATCTCTGGAACCTGACTCTGAATAAAGCCTAAATTGAAGGTCTCCTATGTCTGATAGCTGCAACTGAAATGAGTTGGAGCAGCCTTTACCTAGTTGATGGTTGCAGGTTCATAGCACAGGTCGTGCTGATTGACATTAAACTGGCAACCTCACTCAAAAGACCAGGTGGATGGGTGTGGAAAATCTAAACATATCACACCGATGCAGCAGGAGGTTGGACTGAGATCCATTGTTGTGGAGAACCAAGGGATTTTTACTCTGTATCTGACTTACTGCAGACCCATGGTACCTAAGATGAGAGATTTTCCTGTTCTACAATGCTGGCAATCGCATTGAGTACAGATGATCGCCAAACAGTAATGTATCCAACTGATAACCAGACAATTTGTACATGGATAAAAGATTGAAATATCTTCATGCGATAGAACCTTGGTTATGAATTACACAGTTCTTAGCGGTGAAGTTGCCCATTTCTGTGTCAATTAGTGAACATAAATAAATTCCAGTGACTGTTGTCAATGGTTCATGTTGAACTATACAGCCATTTTATACTTCGCCGCAGTAAATTAAATTTCCAGTCGTGGAAAATATTTTAAAAATAACTAAAACCACAGTTTCAAGATGTTCAGAGTTGTGCAGAGCAGTTTGAACATAAGAAATAGGAGCAGGAGTAGGCCATTCGGCCCCTCGAGCCTGCTCCGCCATTCAATAAGATCATGGCTGATCTTCTACCTCAACTCCACTTTCCTGCACTATCCCCATATCCCTTGATTCTCTTAATATCCAAAAATCTATCGATCTCTGTCTTGAATATACTCAATGGCTGAGCCTCCACAGCCCTCTGGGGTAGAAAATTCCAAAGATTCACCACCCTCTGAGTGAAGAAATTTCTGCTCCATCCTAAATGGCCGACCCCTTATTCTGAGACTGTGACCTCCCTGGTTCTAGACTCTCCAGCCAGAGGAAACAACCTCTCAGCATCTACCCTGTCAAGCTCTAAGTGTTTGGAAACACTTCAGGGAGAAGGAGACTACCAGTACATCTATCCTGCCCATTCAATTACCCTCTCTCCTTCCTGTAATTACCTCTGTATATACTGTATGTCTAAAAGGTCTTGCGCTCACTGTCTGTCTGTTCATCACACCTGAAATGGGGGTCTCCGAGACTTCATATTTGAAAGCTGTCATGTCGACTGGGCATACATTGGCCCGGAATCTGCGGTGGGTAATAACGGCGAACTAACAGCGTTCGCTGTTATTTCCCCTTTGAAACTGACCGCGCGATCTGTGCTATGAACCTGCAACCATCAGCTAGGTCAGTCATTCACTGCTCCAACACTAGCCGGCAATCAGTGTAATCAGGGAAACTGACAAACTTTGTCTTTACGGCAGTAATATCGCTGTTAAACACCCCATTAAAAGTTGGACCTTTTGGATTAGGTGTAACTGGGCTTTAACAGCGTATTGAATGCTAAACAAACATTATGGACCTGAAAAACTCATTTTAATTTTGTGGAGTGTCAAATTTATCCATTTTAATAAAAATTACAATTTTTAAGATATTTAAAAAACATTTTTTTTTAAAAGTTTGTTCATCTTTATTTCAGGTTTACCTCTTCCCGAATCTTTGTTTTGCTCTCTACAACATTTTTAAAGAGTTAGAATAAAAGGAGCTTATTCACTTCCTGGTCTGTGAGAATTCTGCATTGTGATTGGCAGCTTAGACAGCTGTTGACGTCACAGCAGCTCGCACTCGGGGATCCCCGTTAACTTGCGCTGATCTCAACTGAACGTCGGAAAAGCTGTCCTTCTCGCCACAGAGATCGCGAGATCTTTGCGGGAAGCTTACTTCGGAGGCCAGCGTCGAACGGCTGATCGCTGATCGCAAATCACGGACCATTATGTGCAAATCTTGTCGGTTTACAGATAGAATCATTGAAAGTTACAGCACGGAAGGAGGCCATTTCGGCCCATCGTGTCCGCGCCGGCCAACAAAGAGCTATCCAGCCTAACCCCACTTCCCAGCTCTTGGTCCGTAGTCCTGCAGGTTAGAGCATCCCAAGTGCACATCCAAGTACTTTTTTAATGTGGTTAGGGTTTCTGCCTCTACCACCCTTTCAGGCAGTGAGTTCCAGAACCCCACAACCCTCTGGGTGAAGAAATTTCCCTCAAATCCCCTCTAAACCTTCCACCAATTACTTTAAATCTGTGCCCCCTGGTTTTTGACCCCTCTGCTAAGGGAAATAGGTCCTTTCTATCCACTTTATCTATGCCCCTCATAATTTTATACACCTCAATAAGGTCTCCCCTCAGCCTCCTCTGTTCCAAGGAAAACAGACCCTATCCAGTCTTTCCTCATAGCTAAGATTCTCTACTCCCGGCAACATCCTTGTAAATCTCCTCTGTACCCTCTCTAGTGCAATCACATCTTTCCTGTAATGTGGTGACCAGAACTGCACGTTGATGGCCTTGTCTCACTAGAGGTTTCTTCAGTCTGCCTCCTGGAAGATAGGGAGGAAAAATGTATGTAGGAGATTGCAGTACCCAGTTCACACAATGAGGTGTTTCATTGTTATGGATGCTGTTAAATTGAGGTTGCACTAGGACTGCAGTAAGCATCATAGGAACAAGGGGAGGCCATTCAGCCCCTCAATGCTGTGTGACATGAATCTTGTCATTCATGTATGAAGTAATACTGGGCGGCCTGCTGTTAGATTATGGCTGAACTGTATCTCAACTCCGTTTACCCGCCTTTGCTCCATATCCCTTGAAGTCCTTGCCGAACAAAAATCTAGCGATCTCCGTCTGGAAAATTTCAATTGATCCAGCATCCGCAGCCTTTTGGGTGAGAGAGTTCCAGATATCCACTACCTTTTGTGTGAAAAAGTGCCTCCTGATTGCACTCCCGCATGGCTTAGATCTAATTGTTCTGGATTTCCCCACGAGAGGAAATAGTTTCTCTGTATTTACCCGAGCGAATTTCTTTGTCATTTTGAACACCTCGATTAGATCGCCCCTCAACCGTCGAAGCTCGCGGGGGACTACAAGCCAAGTTTAAGTGCAACCTGTCCTCACAAGTTAATCCTTTAAGCCCCGGTATCATTCTGCTATCAGAAACGGCACAACAGAATCTGGTGTTGGCCTTCACTCTTCATTTGAGACTAGCACCTCCTCAACAGTTGGACCTTTCCCAGAGCAGTCTGGTTGAAGATCCAGATGTCCGTGTTGCAGTGCAATGCCCCGTGGCACTAGGTAGCAATTTTACATGCAGTTGTTTATAAAGATGAGCAGAAAGATTTGGAGGTGAGCAATGTTGCAGGAGATCTATTGTCATGAGGATTAGATTGAAGAGGTCATCAAAGGAAGAATCACATTTATGCTGTTTATCTTAATTAGTGATTTTTTTTGTGTGGATGTCTCATAGTTCAGATATTTCAGCCTCAGACTTCTAGTAACTTGATTCCTTGTGAAGATTTACCAGGATTTAGAGAGTCACATGTAGGAACTCTACTCACTTCTGCAACTAAGTATGCATTACACAAATAATTATTCAGGAAGCCTTGCTGACATCAGTTAAGAGTCCGTTGAATTCGGGGTAATAGTTAACTGGAATATTCTGTACCAGAGAAAAACAGCAACCTATCTTAGTGCTTTAGACTTAGTAATGTTTACCCTAACTTCACGAACCACCCACGACCGTTGGCAGTAGTATTAATCACCGTGATGATCATTTTAAGCATGAGCAACTGATTACAAGTCCTGAACCCGTAAGGAGAATCTTTCTTATCCTGCGTGGTTATGGAAAAGGAAAAAGAAAGACTTGCATTTATGTAGCACCTTTCATGTCCTCAGGACGTCCCAAAAGCCAATGAAGTAGTTTATGAAGTGTAGTCACTGTTGTAATGTAGGAAACATGGAACATTGGTAAAAGAGGTTCAGTCTTCCTCTAATGGCTACTGCTACTATGGACTGTTTCATCAAGCCCAGCATGAGCTATTTTATATGTAGTGGTTTATAGGGATTTGCAGAAGAACTTGGATGTTTATTCTGTTTCAAAAGCGTCGCGTCCACATACTGAATGATGCTGCATTCAACTGTTGAAAAAAATTGTGTAACAGTGCCATCTATTGGCATTGAAACAGTGAAACATTCCTTGTTTCACACACAAGTTAAAACAAGCAGCAAATTCTGCTCCTTTAAAGGAATATATATTTTAAAATAAAGGCATGTTCTATTTATAATCTGTCAGTTCTCCTGTAGCATTGTTCAGAGGGTAGATGCACTGTTTTATCAGGGCCTCTGATTTATAATGATTGAACAAGTCACGTACCATGTTTATTAAATGGTGTTCTAGGATTTTTACTGGTACTTTGAGGATTGAATTACACAATTCTGTCCATTATTCTGTGGTAGCACTAGGAGATGATTCTGGGGCTGGTCTTGAGCTTTGGTCATGATGTGGAGATGCCGGTGTTGGACTGGGGTGGACAAAAGTGAGAAGTCGCACAACACCAGGTTATAGTCCAACAGTTTTATTTGAAATCACAAGCTTTCGGAGCGCTGTTCCTTCGTCAGGAGCAGCGCTCCAAAAGCTTGTGATTTCAAATAAAACTGTTGGACTATAACCTGGTGTTGTGCGACTTCTCACTTTTGAGCTTTGGTGGCACTGGGAGATGATCCTAGGGAGTGTCCTGGGCTTTGGGAAATAGTCCTGGGCTGGGCATGAGCTTCGGTAAGCACTGGGGGATGGACGTCAGCTTGTATTAGCACTGGGAGATGGTTCTAGGGCTGATCTTCAGCTTTAGTAGCACTGGGGGATGGACCTGAGCTTTGGTAGCACTGTGGAATAGTTCTGGGCTTTGTAAGCACTTTGGGATGGTCCAAGGCTTTCGATTGAGATGAGGTCCTAGAGTTTGGCAGTGCTGGGGTAGAGTTGCTGAGGTTTGGCAGCATGGAATGGGGGAGCTAGTTTGCTCTGGCATTACTCTGGAGGGAGAACCTGAACTCTGGTAGAACTGAAGGTGAAATAAGGTTTTTTTTTTTTAACGAGTATGAGGAAACGGCTGGGGAAAAGGATTAAATGGATAGGTCTTTCAAAGAGCTGGAACAGGTGTGATGGGCTGAATGCGCCCCCTTCTATGCTGTAAAATTCTATGACTCTAAACCCTAGTGATTTGATAGATTGTGGTCTAAACTGGAGTGACATGATGCAACAGAGCAGTAATTTTAATTTACACTTTGATATCAGGAAATGTAATGCATTGTGCGTGATTCATTGCAACCTGAATTTTTTCATTTGTTATATAAAACCAGTTTCGAGACTCGCTGATTGCTGTTTTATGTTCTCTTGCATGCCTTTGTTGTCAAATGTTTGCAGCCTGGCAGTGCAGATTGAGATGATCACATCAGGATTACAGTGATAAAAACAAAAAATGCTGGAAAGACTCAGCAGGTCAGGCAGCATCTGTGGAGAGAGAAACAGAGTTAACGTTTCAGGTCGATGACCTTTCTCAGAACTGGCAAAAGTTAGAGATGTAACAGGTTTTAAGCAAGTACAGAGGCAGGGAAAGGGGGGTAGGGGAGGAAAGAACAAAAGGGAAGGTCTGTGGTAGGATGGAAGAACTTGCAGTGAACTTTATGGCTACTATTTCAAATATAGTAGAAAGAAGTTAACTGGTTGCTAGAGTAGTGGTAAACTGTGCAGCTCTTGAGTAGAGCTCAACATAGCCACACCAGCGTTTCTCAAGTAACAGACTCGATAACTTTCAAAGCTGCAGGATCCCCCTTCCCAACAATTGCCTGCTAATGACATACATGTGAAGTTGATTGAACAGCCTGTGTTATATTATGAACTTTGCACTATGTTACGAACAAGAAAGGTTGTTCATGAGCAGGGGTGTCAGTGCATACAAGGCTCTAATTGATTTAGTCCTGGCCAATATTTATCCCACAACCAAAATCACTAAAACAGATTGTCTGGTCATTTATCGCATTGCTGTTTGTGGGAGCTTGCTGTGCGCAAATTGGCTACCGCGTTTCCCTACATTACAACAGTGACAAAAAGTACTTCTTTGGCTGTGATGCGCTTTGGGATATCCTGAGGTTATGAAAGGCGCTATGTAAATGCAACTTCTTTCTCTCTATTGAGACACAGAGATTCATTTCACTAAATGCCTACATCGTAATATTATTTAACTTTGACTTGGTGATGTTCTCTATAGCTTGCAACATCAGTGTCAGCTGTGGCTCAGTTGGTAGCACACTTGCCTCTGAAGGTTGTGGGTTCAAGTCCCACTCCAGGGACTTGAGCACATAAAATCTAGGCTGACATTCCAGTGCAGTGCTGAGGGAATGCTGCACTGTCGGAGGTGCCGTCTTTCAGATGAGACGTTAAACCAAGGCCCCGTCTGCTCTCTCAGGTGGACGTAAAAGATTCCATGGCACTATTTCGAAGAAGAGCAGGAGAGTTATCCCCGGTGTCCTGGCCAATATTTAACAAAAACAGATTATCGGGTCATTATCACATTGCTGTTTGTGGGAGCTTGCTGTGTGCAAATTGGGTGCCCCGTTTCCCACATTGCAACAGTGACTACACTTCAAAAGTACTTCATTGGCTGTAAAGCGCTTTGGGGCATCCAGAGGTCGTGAAAGGCGCTATATAAATGCAAGTCTTTTTTTTTCTTTAAAAAAATTGCCTCAAATCACTGCTGCTGAATTGAAAACAGCGCAGATTCTCTTATACAGGAACTGTATTAGCTCTGGTGTGGAGTTAGCAAGTATTTTAACTACTTGAAGTACATTCTGTAGTTTCAGCAGGTTTTTCAGTGCTGTTTTTAATCACTGTGCTTCTTTTGTCTTGCAGGTATCACAGTGACAAACCACCCCATGAACAAGACCAGCGCCAGCTTGTCCCTCGATTACCTGTAAGAATAGGAGTTAACATTACACTTAATATTTAATTCTGGTTTGCAGGTGCTCACTGTCCAGGTTTCCTTGATATTGTTTCCTGTTGCGTGCACGTATATGACTATCTCGCTGGTTTAAATATAAAAACTGCTCCCCGCTGCCCCATGACCAATGTAATAATGAGCCTTGCAAGGTAACCAAGTGCCTGAATGTGTCATAGCTGAAAGGGCAGTGGTGCAGTGTTAGTGCGCCAATGCACTGTGCCACGGAGTTGCAGGTTGTCCTGCACCATCTTCCATGCAGTAAGCACCTATTGACGGTTGACCACAAGATGGAGTAGATGCAGTTAAACTATTTTAGTGGCAGATGCTATCACACCACCGAGCGTGTCATTGCACATCACGCAGGCGAATTGTTACTTAATTATATGATGCCGTAGTTTTTCAAACTGCGGCCTGTAGACTCTGAGGGTCCACAAGGGCTTCCCGAGAGGTCTGTGAGGTTATCAGAGTTCTATCTGCCTGTGGCTGGGCACTGAGCCGGGTATCTTGAGGATCCTGTATTCAATATGTTTTCTGTATTTGTTGATTTTTTTCCACATTATTCCTGTGGCTACATGCCAAGATAGAAAAAAAAAAACATTTTATGCCAGGATGGCACTGTTTTCATTTTTGTAGTTGACGATATCTTTTGGAAATTAAACACTGGGTTCCCAGGAGCGTGTGAATATTTGTGCTGGGTCTCCCAATACGGAACAAAGTTGAAAACTTTTGACGTTGATGTCCTGCTTTTAAACCCTGACTTGTTGACGACGGCCAGTGTTTTGTGCGAATAGATGGGAGACTCAAGTTTGAAAGCTAGTCTCACATTCACATTTGCAAAGTCACTAGTGGACAATTTATGCCAGCTTCACCGACATCAATAAGAAAAGTATCATGATTGGTACTAAAGAGGAAGAACTGTCCATTTTTCTCCTGAATAGCCGAAGTTCATGGAGCATCTTTGACTTCATATAAGGAGACCTCCCTGGAATGGACCAATCTTTTTATTTAATACTGTCCAAAAAAACTTAGATAGAAAAATATTTAAGACTGTACTTGTTTTCCCCACTAGACTAGCTCGAGGCTGCATTGTTGATCATTATCAACCTGTGGTATAATCTCTTGCCGATGGTTTGGTTTCAGAAATTCTCACTACTTCTTTTCTTGAATTGTTCTCAGTTTGCAGGGCACAGACGTGGTCATTGCCATCTTCATCATCGTGGCCATGTCCTTCGTCCCGGCCAGCTTTGTGGTGTTTCTGGTGGCAGAGAAATCGACCAAAGCGAAACACCTGCAGTTTGTTAGTGGATGTGACCCTGTTATCTACTGGCTGGCCAACTACGTCTGGGACATGGTGAGAATAGGTTTTGTTCTTCAAGAGGAGGAAGCAATTTTAGCACTGATCTTAAGAGATTCTGTTTTTTGATTCTCCTTTAAATATATGAAAGTGGCTTGAAACTGACAGATAGGCTCCCTATTGTGTGGGTGCGTGTGACTATTGCACAGGTTCATTTCAATGTTCCAACTCAGTATGACAATAAGAATCGCTGTAAACAAAATAACTTGTACTCCATTGCCCCATATTCAATGTGGTCATGAGCCCCGCAATACTACAAACTATCTGAATCCATGATAGCTGAAAGGCCAATGGTGTAATGTGTTGGTGCGCCAATGCACTGTGCCATGGAATTGCAGGTCACAGGTTTTTCCCCACACTGTCTCCTGTGTAGTAAGCAGTGTGCCTGAGACACCAGTATTCCCTTATAATATTGAAGGATTATTTGGCAATTCAGTAAAATGAATTGCTTTAATATCCTTATACATGCTTTCATCAACTCCAGACTCCACTGCTGCAACACTGCCTTTGATGGTCTTGAAAACTCCAGCTTGTCAAAAACTCTACCATTTTTCTGTTCCGCACCAAGTTCTGCCTGCCCATCAATCCTGCCTTTGTTGACTTACACTGGCTCTCTCTTCCCTAATGCCTCAAATTTGACATCCTCATCTTCAAGTTCCTCAATGGCCTTGCTCTACCCGATCTTTGAAACTTGTTACAGCCCCATTTCTGAATCTGGCCTCCTCTGCATGCTCCCTCTTCACCCTATCATTGGTAGGAATGCTTTCAGTTGCCTGGGTCCTACCATCTGGAATTCCCTCACTAGATCCCTCCACCTCTTTGTCCTCTGTAAAAACATCTTCAAAACCCATCTTGTTGGCCAAGCTTTTAGTTACCCCTTCCATTTGCTGCTTCCCGGGCTCATGTCGCTTTCTATATGCCCACCTGCCTTCAGGTGTTCTTTACATTAAAAGTACTATATAAAGGCAAGTTGTTGAGAATAAATCACTTTTTTTTAATACCATTGTTCTTCTTTAAATAAACCAATGATTTTCTGCCTTGTATTGATAGGCTTGGACCAATTTAAACAGCGTGACTTCATCAATAGGGCAAGTGATTTGGCGCGACGTGACTTGCTGTATTTCTAAACCTTCTGTGTGCAGCACATACTTTGCTTCCTAAGTATTAAGATATCCCGGAGGAAGTGCAAAAGGATCTGATCCACTGTGGTTAACTTGCCACGACAAATCACTTGCACTTTTATCAGTAAAGTGCCGTAACACAATTGAAATAACTTATGAAAAAGGAACCTGAAGATGAGGATGTCAAATTTGAAGCATTAGGGAAGAGAGAGCCAGTGTAAGTCAACAAAGGCAGGATTGATGGGCAGGCAGAACTTGGTGTGGAACAGAAAAATGGTAGAGTTTTTGACAAGCTGGAGTTTTCAAGACCATCAAAGGCAGTGTTGCAGCAGTGGAGTCTGGAGTTGATGAAAGCATGTATAAGGATATTAAAGCAATTCATTTTACTGAATTGCCAAATAATCCTTCAATATTATAAGGGAATACTGGTGTCTCAGGCACACTGCTTACTACACAGGAGACTGTGTGGGGAAAATAGCCTGACATCAGTAGTAGGGAAAATGCTAGAATCTATTATTAAGGATGTGGTAACAGGGCACTTAGAAAATAATAATAGGATTAGGCAGAGTCAACATGGATTTATGAAAGGGAAATCATGTTTGACGAATCTGTTAGAGTTCTTTGAGGTTGTAACTAGCAGAATAGATAAGGGGGACCAGTGGATGTTGTGTATTTGGATTTTCAGAAGGCATTCGATAAGGTGCCACACGAGGTTATTAAACAAAATTAGGGCTCATGGGATAGGGGGTAATACGCTAGCATGGATTGAGGATTGGTTAACGGACAGAAAGCAGAGAGTAGGAATAAACGGGTCATTTTCGGGTTGGCATGCTGTAACTAGTGGGGTACCGCAAGGATCAGTGCTTGGGCCTCAGCTATTCACAATCTATATCAATGATTTGGACGAGGGGATCAAATGTAATATATCCAAGTTTGCTGATGATACAAAGCTAGGTGGGAATGTAAGTTGTGAGGAGGATGCAAAGAGGCTTCAAGGGGATATAGACAGGCTAAGTGAGTGGGCAAGAACATGGCAAATGGAATATAACGTGGAGAAATGTAAAGTTATCCATTTTGGTAGGAAATATAGAAAAGCAGAGTATTTTTTAAATGGTAAGAGATTGGGAAATGTTGGTGTTCAGAGGGACCTGGGTGTCCTTGTACACGAATCACTGAAAGTTAACATGCAGGTATAGCAAGCAATTAGGAAAGCGAATGGTATGTTGGCCTTTATTACAAGAGGATTTGAGTATAAGAGTAAAGACGTCTTACTGCAATTCTATAGGACCCTGGTGAGACCACACCTGGAGTATTGTGTACAGTTTTGGTCTCCTTACCTAAAAAAGGATATGCTTGCCACAGAGGGAGTCCAATGAAGGTTCACCAGACTGATTCCTGGGATGGGGGGATTGTCCTATGGGGAGAGATTGAGTAGACTGGGACTATATTCTCTGGAGTTTAGAAGAATGAGAGGTGATCTCATTGAAACATACAAAATTCTTACAGGGCTTGACAGGGTAGATGCAGGGAGGAAGTTTCCCCCGGCTGGGGAGTCTAGAACCAGGGGGTCACAGTCTCAGAATAAGGGGTCGGCCATTTAAGACTGAGATGAGGAGAAATTTCTTCACTCAGATGGTGTTGAATCTTTGGAATTCTCTACCCCAGAGGGCTGTGGAGTATATTCAAAATTGAGAGGTCGCACAACACCAGGTTATAGTCCAACAGTTTTATTTGAAATCACAAGCTTTCGGAGCTATCGATTGCCCCTTCCTCAGGTGAAGTAAATTAGATACAGAATCGCCAAAGCATATATAGATAGAGAACAAAGCATGTGTACCTTACAATTGCAGACCACTAAATTAAATCATCCTGACTATCTGCCGAGGTGTGATAAAGTTAATCAAGTCAGCCAGGAAGGTACCACATCAAAGACATAGCAAGATACAACTGAGACAATGAGGTGTAGTCGCAGGGGTTCTAACGTGTCAAAAGCTGCCGTCTGTATGTAAAACGAAAAGCTTTAAAATTTTTACTTTTTTACTGGGAAAATTTTTACTTTTTTACTGGGAATCACATCTGTGAACAAGCCAACGACGACTCGAGTCCGGATCACGTCATGTATCGTGACATAAACCCAAGATCCCGGTTGAGACTGTCTTCATGAGTGCGGAACTTGGCTATCAGTTTCTGCTCGATGATTTAGCGTTGTCGTGTGTTTCTAAGGTTGCCTTGGAGAACGCTTACCGACATCGAGTATATTCAAGACAGAGATCAATAGATTTTGGGATATTAAGGGAATCAAGGGATATGGGGAGAGTGCAGGAAAGTGGAGTTTAGGTCGAAGATCAGCCATGATCTTATTGAATGGCGGAGCAGGCTCGAGGGGCTGAATGGCCGACTCCTGCTCCTGTTTTTTACGTTCTAAATTTGCAAAATGCAGAATTTGAAATGAGACACCGCTGTTTTTTACACAACTGACCTGAAATATGAATCATAATTGACTTAAAACCGAGAAACTCTCACTGTTTTCTCTTAGCAGGCAGCATGAACAGCTGTTGATGTTTAGTTGTGGTTTGTTCATTCATATTTTGTTTCCCCTTCCTCTGTTTCTGTATCTCCAGTTGAATTACTTGGTACCAGCGACCTGCTGCATCATCATTCTCTTTGTGTTTGATCTGCCAGCCTACACGTCACCCACCAACTTCCCAGCCGTCCTCTCACTCTTCTTGCTATATGGGTAAGTCATGTGATACATCCGTGAATTAAATCCAGAAGCTAAACGAACTAAATAAACCATTAATCTTAATGTAGTCTTTATTAAAAGTGTGACGTTCATAACGTTACAAATTCTGCTATCATTTTTGATTTTTTTTTCTGCCAAATTTCTGCCAGTCCCATGTTGTCGGTCAGCAATTCTGGTGTTATCGTTTGGATTTCGACCATAGTGGTCTCCTTTTGGCCTAGTGGGAAAAGGCTCTAATCTGTGCAGACCAGAAGGCTTCATTCCATTCTATGCTGAGTTGGTCGACCTCCGCAAGTACAGCAAATGGTGCGCTACAGTTGGTCAGAGTTCCTATTCCTGGTCGCTATATGGTGACCTCTACTGGAAAGTGTATCTGCGTGGGTGTCGGGCATGAGCAGGATTTGGCTCTATTATAATGCCTTCCACCATGAAATAGCCTGCTGGCACTTGCCATCCCGGCTCGTACTTGGGGGGAGGTACTCAATGGCTGTTGCACACTTGTAACTCAAGCAAGTTCAGGAGAGATGGAGAAAACAAAATCAAAAAGAAGAAACCTCCGATATGTAGCTTTAAATAACTCTTCAACCCATGACAGCGGGTAGAGGAATCCCAAACAAAGTTGGTGTCGTCCACCGGTCAAAGAGAGAATCTGGTTGAAGAGCGCCACTGTTCGTACTTTTAAACATTGTAGCAACGACTCTTATTCAAAGAGGCAGTACTTGGAATCTCTTCCCCATCATTCAAGAAAAAAAAAGCCTCTGACCTTAAAGGAAATATAAGACAAAATAAATCGATATAGTTGGAACCTTATATTTTCTCTTAGAAATAAGTGCTCAACATGCAGTGAATTTAGTGAGTGTTATTATGCACGCAGTTTGAATACTTGATTTTATATTTTGACTCCGCTGTGTGGAAACTTGCAGATTTTGGGTCTTCACATGCAGCAAGGAGCCAGTCATCTGAGACCCAGTTGTGGGATTGCTTCTTCTCCTGAATGCCAAGATGGAGATATCTGAGCTGGGAAATTTCAGTATGGGCAAGTACACATTTGTACATGGATTTCAGGACCAAGTAAGGTAGACAAGACCCAATAACCCTTTCTGGTTACTATTTGAGATCTCGTGTGGTTAACATCAATTACTCAAATTCTCTTTTTGTTCCTGACCATGTAGAACATGTCGTAGGTTTAGCACCATACCACACTGGTCTGAGAAGTATCCACATGAGTTATAGAAGTAGAAGGCAGATCGCTGAGTTTCACAGGAAATGTATCTATTATTTATTATACTCTATAACATAAGCAAGCAAAGCTCGACCTTATTATTACTCTTAACTTTTACTCCAAGACCATTTGCAAGTAAGAATTCTTTGGTCTCCCTGTAGTGGCACTTAGAATCATACAGCACAGGAGGCCATTTGGCCCATCGTGTCTGTTCCGGCTCTTTGAAAGAGCGATCCAATTAGTCCCATTTCCATGCTCTTTCCCTGTGGCCCTGAAGCATAGAAGATAGGAGCAGGAGTAGGCCATTCGGCCCTTCGAGCCTGCTCCGCCATTTAATGAGATCATGGCTGATCATCCAAATTCAGTACCCTGTCCCTGCTTTCTCCCCATATCCCTTGATCCCTTTAGCCTTAAGAAATATATCTATCTCCTTCTTGAATATATTTAATGAATTGGCCTCACTGCTTTCTGTGGTAGAGAATTCCACAGGTTCACCACTCTCTGGGTGAAGAAATTCCTCCTCATCTCAGTCCTAAATGGCTTACCCCTTATCCTTAGACTGTGACCTCTGGTTCTGGACTCCCCCGCCATCGGGAACATCCTTCCTGCATCTAGTCTGTCTAGTCCTGTTAGAATTTTATAAGTTTCAATGAGATCCCCTCTCATTCTTCGAAACTCGAGCGAATATAAGCCTAATCGACCCAATCTCTCTTCATACGTCATTCCTGCCATCCCAGGTATCAGTCTGGTAAATCTTCGCTGCACTCCCTCCATGGCAGGAACATCCTTCCTCAGATAAGGCGACCAAAACTGCACACAATACTCAAGGTGTGGTCTCACCAAGATATCCTTGCTCCTGTACTCGAATCCTCTCGCTATGAAGGCCAACATACCATTTGCCTTCTTAACCGCCTGCTGCACCTGCATGCTTACCTTCAGCGACTGGTGCACAAGGACTCCCAGATCTCGTTGCACTTCCCCTTTTCCCAATCTATTGCTGTTCAGATAATAATCTGTCTTCCTGTTTTTGCCACCAAAGTAGATAACCTCGCATTTATCCACATTATACTGCATCTGCCATGCATCTGCCCAATCACCCAACCTGTCCAAATCATACTGGAGTTTCTCTGCATCCTCCTCACAGCACACACGCCCACCCAGCTTTGTGTCATCTGCAAACTTGGAGATATTACATCTAGTTCCCTCGTCTAGATCATTAATATATATTGTGAATAGCTGGGGTCCTAGCATTGATCCCTGTGGTACCCCACTAGTCACTGCCTGCCACTCGGAAAAAGACCCGTTTATTCCAACTCTTTGCTTCCTGTCTGCCAACCAGTTCTCTATCCAAATCAGTACCTTACCCCCAATCCCATGTGCTTTAACTTTGCACGCTAATCTCTTATGCGGGACCTTATCGAAAGCCTTCTGAAAGTCCAAATACACCACATCCACTGTTTCTCCCTTATCTATTCTACCAGTTACATCCTCAAAAAATTCCAGTAGATTAGTCAGGCATGATTTCCCTTTTGTAAATCCATGTTGACTTTGTCCGATCCTGTCACTGTTTTCCAAGTGCTCTGCTATTACATGTTTTATAATGGACTCTCGCATTTTGCCCACTACCGATGTCAGGCTTACCGGTCTATAATTCCCTGTTTTTTCTCTACCACCTTTTTTAAATAGTGGGGTTACATTAGCTACCCTCCAATCCATGGGAACTGTTCCAGAGTCTATAGAATTTTGGAAGATGACCGGCAATGCATCTACTATTTCTAGGGCCACTTCCTTAAGTACCCTAGGATGTAGATTATCAGGCCCTGGGGATTTATCGGCCTTCAATTTCCCTACAAATTTCTCCTTTTCAAGTTTATATCCAATTCCCTTTTGAAAGTTACTATTGAATCTGCTTCTACCACCTTTCCAGGCAGTGCATTCCAGATCATAACAACTTGCTGCGTAATTTTTTTTCCTCATTTTCCCCCCCTTCGATTTTTTGCCAATGATCTTAAATCTGTGTCCTCGGGTTACCGACCCTCCTGCCAGTGGAAACAATTTCACTCTATCGACTCCATCAAAACCCTTACGAAACACTTTTGGGTGTGTTTGTAAAGACTTCCTATATTGAAAATACCGAACAGGAAATTTTCATAGAATGATTGCAGCACAGAAGGAGGCCATTCGGCCCGTCGAGCTCGTGCTGGCTCTCTGCAAGAGCATTTCAGCTAGTCCCACTCCCCCGCCCTTTCCCCGTAGCCCTGCAAATTCTTTTCCTTCAGATACTTATCCAGTTCCCTTTTTGAAAGCCACGATTGAATCTGCCTCCACCACCCTTTCAGGCAGTGAATTCCAGATCCTAACCACTCGCTGCGTAAAAAAGTTTTTCCTCATGTCGCCTTTGGTTCTTCTGCCGATCATCTTGAATCTGTGTCCTCTGGTTCTTGACCCTTCCGCCAATGGGAACAGTTTCTCTCTACCCTGTCGAGACCCCTCATGATTTTGAACACCTCTATCAAATCTCCTCTCAACCTTCTCTGCTCTAAGGAGAACAACCCCAGCTTCTCCAGTCTATCCATGTAACTGAAGTCCCTCATCCCTGGAACCATTCTCGTAAATCTTTTCTGCACTCTCTCTAAGGCCTTCACATCCTTCCGAAAGTACGGTGCCCAGAATTGGACCCAATACTCCAGTTGAGGCCGAACCAGTGTTTTATAAAGGTTCATCATAACTTCCTTGCTTTTGAACTCTATGCCTCTATTTATGAATATATAACCTGGTGTTGTGCGACCTCTCAATTCTATTTATGAAGCCCAGGATCCCATATGTTTTTTTAACCGCTTTCTCAACCTGCCCTGCCACCTTCAATAATTTGTGCACATATACCCCCAGGTCTCTCTGTTCATGCACCCCCTTTAGAATTGTACCCTTTAGTTTATATTGCCTCTCCTCGTTCTTCCTACCAAAATGTATCGCTTCGCACTTTTCTGCGTTAAATTTCATCTGCCACGTGTCCGCCCATTCCACCAGCCTGTCTATGTCCTCTTGAAGTCTATCACTATCCTCCTCACTGTTCACTATACTTCCAAGTTCTGTGTCATCTGCAGATTTTGAAATCGTGCCCTGTACACCCAAGTCCAAGTCATTAATATATATCAAGAAAAGCAGTGGTCCTAGTACCGACCCCTGGGGAACACCACTGTATATCTTCCTCCAGTCCGAAAAACAACCGTTCACCACTACTCTCTCTTTCCTGTCACTTAGCCAATTTCATATCCATACTGCCACTGTCCCTTTTATTCCATGGGCTTCAACTTTGCTGGCACTTTATCAAACGCCTTTTGGAAGTCCATGTACACCACATCAACCGCACTGCCCTCATCAACCCTCTGTTACCTCATCAAAAAACTCGATCAAGTTAGTTCAACACGATTTGCCTTTAACAATCCGTGCTGGCTTTCCTTAATTAATCCACACTTGTCCAAGTGGCTCTTAATTTTGTCCCTGATTATCGTTTCTGAAAGCTTCCCCACTACCGAGGTTAAACTGACTGGGCTGTAGTTGCTGGGTTTATCCTTACACCCTTTTTTGAACAAGGGTGTAACATTTGCAATTCTCCAGTCCTCTGGCACCACCCCCGTATCTAAGGAGGATTGGAAGATTATGGCCAGTACCTCCGCGATTTCCACCTTAACTTTCTTCAGCATCCTAGGATGCATATCCCATCCGGCCCTGGTGAATTATCTACTTTAAGTACAGCCAGCCTTTCTAGTACCTCCATGAATTAATTTACAGTGTCATTGAATATGGAGATCAGGTGGTTCCCAACCACTCTCGTCACTGTTGGCAATAGTCATTCTTTGCAAGTTTATTGAGGAAATTTAATCTCCCAAAAATAGCCTGAAAATTCCTTTCCGTTTTATTTTGATTCTATTGCTGGCAACAAAAGTAAATGCAGTTTAAAGCCCTTTTATTTATGAAATGGAGCCAGTAATTCGAGCATGTACATATCATGGGTGCGGTAGTTTGACTTTAAAAGAAACAAAAGCAAAAATCTTTTCATGGAAAACATCAGAGATCTGATTAAATGGAAAGGTGCGGTGACTAAAACAAGATGCCTGTGATGGGTTTTCTTACCCAGAGTTATTGTATGCTTAAAACAATAACCGAGAGAAAATGTGACCAAAGTTCAGTGAAAGCAATGCAGTCGTTCACAATGGCGAAGTATGGAACATCCAACTCAGAGCATAAAATTTGTAACACAAGCCTTAGATTGCATCTTAACTCAATGCTCCTGAAGGAAGTATTCGGAGTCAGTGTTAGATACATCCTTATTTAAGTTGGGTACTGAATAATTGACATGGTAGTTGGACACCATTGGAAAAGGTCCAAATTGGACACAACTCAAATTAATACAAAATAAATTAACGTATTTTTGATAGTCTGCTTCAAGTCAGCAGCAGATCTAGTGATACTATGTTCTGTCATATTTTGTATTACATCTGGGGCACAATACCATTTCTGTGCCATCTTCCTTTCACTTCGACTCCTTTGATTGGACCTCAAAAGCTGGAAATCAGACTTTGATTGGACATAAAGCTTCATAATCCTGGATTTCAGTGGTCGAACTATTCAGTGGAGCTCTGGAACTAGCTCTTTCCCGACACAAAATACTATACTGTTCGTGATCATGAAGCCTCAGTGGCAGATGGAGCGAAGTCCATGGTCCAAGTCACCTTTATGTGGAGGAGGAGGGAGGATGGGAGTGTGAATCCCAAAATTGGGAAAGTTGTTGGGACTAAATTCCTGTTCTACTGATGGCCATTTTTGCTGCAATGCCTTTTTTTCTTGTACTCTTGCTGTCAAATATTGTCAGTATTAGTGCTTAGAATTCACAAAGCATGAAAGGGACATCAAAATTGTGACAGAATCTCTCTTCCCAAATCAGTGAACAATTTGCTTGTTTGTATTGCCTCATGAGTACTTGCAGTTATTGAAATGACAAAACTGTGATTCACTTTTTTTTCATGTTAAGGTGAGTGGAGGTGTTGATGGTTGAATAAATTGTGTATAAATAAAAATGGTCATCCTTTGGATAATGCAAAATATTGTTTTGGGATGTAACCATTTCAAAAGAACCTTTAAATTTAGATATTTTTTGTAATAGATTTGCACCAATACTTTCTTCTATGCATCAGTTTTAACAAGTGCTTAATATTTGTAATATGTAATTTTAAGGAAAAAATCTCAGAGAGGGATTTGGGGTTTAAATAGAAGGAGCAGGTGCTAGGTTGAAAAAGAGAAAACAGAGGGAGAAATGCAACCCCTACCCTCAGAAAGAACACATTTTTCTCGATTTAACGTGGCTGTCATTTCATATTCTTCGAACTGTAGGTTGTATGTATGTTTTTGTAATGATTTTATATCAGCAAGTGATCTCACCAACAGATTGCATTTAGAGCCAAGTGTTACACCCCTGCCCGTCGAAACTTGATTGAGCAGATTCCTCCAGTTACTATGAATTACTATGGCTTTAAGCTCAAGGGCAATAGTTTTTAATGAAACCCGCGTCGATGCAGTCGATCTTGGCAGAAAGTCATTTTGTACAAATGGCCCCCGTGCACCTCCCAGTTGGAAAATGTGTACTCAGGATCTGGGAATACTCGCAGGCAGTGGGGTTGACTTCAGTTTCTGCGACTGTTCCTAAAGTGTCACATTGGCACTTCTGACCCCGGTTGCTTATTCTTGGTCAGGCCAACACCCCCAGCATCGAAGCTTTGACCACGCTCGATCAGCTCCGGTGGACAGGCCACATCGTCCACATGCCCGATACGAGACTCCCAAAGCAAGCGCTCTACTCGGAGCTCCGACACGGCAAGAGCCCCAGGTAGGCAGAGGAAACCCTTCAAGGAGAAACCCTCAAAGCCTCCTTGAAAAAGTGCAACATCCCCACCAACATCTGGGAATCCCTGGCCCAAGACCGCGCAAAGTGGAGAAGAAGCATCCGGGAAGGCGCCGAACACCTCGAGTCTCTGCCGGGAGCAAGCGGAAGCCAAGTGCAAACAGTGGAAGGAGCGCACGTCAACCCAAGCACCCCACCCACCCGCCCCTTCAACCACCGTCTGCCCCACCTGTGACAGAGACTGTAGGTCCTGCATTGGACTCAGCAGTCACCTGAGAACTCATTTTTAGTGTGGAAGCAAGTCATCCTCGGTTCCGAGGGACTGCCTAAGAAGAAGAAGAGGTTCGTGTTGATATGCCTGTGAATGTCCCATCAGCACTACATTTAGTTTTATAGCTTTTTATGCTTTTTTTTATATTTGATTCAGCTGAATAAGAAACTTCAGGAAAAAAAACAGGCTCCTGAAAGATCACAGGGGAAAAAAAATCACTGATGTGTAAAATCAAGTTAGTGAACTCCCAGACATATTGTGAAGAATGTCTGGAGCACAGAGAGCAATCATTTGCTTTGAAAATACAGACAATATAAAAAGAAGATTTTAAGACATTAGTATTGATTTGTTTCCTGATATATGAAATTGTCCTTTGCCCGAGTGTCTGCCCTGTGACAAGTTATCCACTGGTTTGCGTTTAGTTACTTGGCAACTCAATCACGGCGAGTCTCCAGGATCATTTCTGAAAATTGAGGTTTGTTTTATAATATTAGCACAGTGCTTCACTCTGATGCACAGTCTTCAGGTTCCACTCATTGTCTGATCAACCATCTGGATTTTACCTTGATGCCCGAATCCGACCTGTAATTCTCGGTTCATTCGGTGGCAATACATAGAAACATAGAAACATAGAATCTAGGAGCAGGAGTAGGCCATTCGGCCCGTCGAGCCTGCTCCACCATTCAATACGATCATGGCTGATCATCCAAATCCAGCACCCCATCCCTGCTTTAATCCCCACAGTACACATATCCCACCCTACCCCCGTAACCCCACGTATTTAATACCCCCCTAACACTAAGGGTCAATTTATCATAGCCAAATCAACCTAACCCGCACATTTTTGGACTGTGGGAGGAAACCGGAGCACCCGGAGGAAACCCACGCAGACACGGGGAGAATGTGCAAACTCCACACAGACAGTCACCCGAGGTCAGATTCGAACCCGGGTCCCTGGCGCTGTGAGGCACCAGTGCTAACCACTATGCCACCGTGTTGCCCCTGGGGAGCTTCAAAATGACTGTGTTCCTGATCCCCGAAGCAAATCTAAACCACTTTTTGATTTCGTCCCCACTCTAACCAACACAGTCTCCGACTATATTCTCACATGACTTTCAACGGCCAACATGGTGTAAGTTTTTGAAATTTCTTAATCCCTTGTACACCCTCCCATATCCAGGTGGCACAGATCACTTCTGCCAATGTGTGGTAAGATGTGAGTTTGTACCAGATACATAGCTGTAGTTCCCCATCAAGTGAGTGCGCAATATCATCCTGGCTATTAATGAGAAGTCGCACAACACCAGGTTATAGTCCAACAGTTTTATTTGAAATCACGAGCTTTCGGAGCGCTGCTCCTTCGTCAGGTAAAGTGAAGGAATACAAATCAGCAAAGCATATATAGACAGAGAACAATGTGTAGCGTACAATGTCAGACGACTACAGTAAATCTTACTGACTGCCCTCCATCACACCTTCCTGGCTATTGGCAGGGTACAGGGTGGGGCCAAGAAGATTCCATTCAGGAAAAGAGAGAAGTCAGCAGGTGAGACCAGCTGGTCTCTTTTATCACAGTTACAGAGTGTCGTCATTAGAGAGCTGTTAACCCCACCCCTCTAGACCCGCTTGGTGGGCAGCATTTTGTGATGACCAAAAAAGAGGGAGGAGCACAAGCTTTAAAAGCAGGGGCATGGTCATTGATCGTAACTATTGCTGCTTGCTCCACAGTTGGTCGATCACTCCAATCATGTATCCAGCTTCTTTCTGGTTTGAGGTTCCCAGTACAGCCTATGTGTTCCTGATTGTCATCAACCTCTTCATTGGTATCACAGCAACGGTTGCCACATTCCTGCTTCAACTTTTTGAACATGATAAGGTGGGTACTCGAGCAGTGTAAGTCTTTTGTACTCCTTTCTTCCCCATTTTTCCTTCAGACCCATTTTCTACAATGAGCAAGTCTTGAGAGCAAAAGTCAAGTGGTTGGTAGCCATCTTGTGCAGCTCATTTATCAGATTACTGCCTTAAAGTCAAGCTCTCGTAATGTTTAATAAAGTATATTATGTTGTTTCTGATGCCAATGTTGTTGTATTTTTAGATCTTGAGTCCTAGCTTTAGTACGACCTTTAAAAGCAAAACAATTGTGAAGAATTATTATTTTTTCCTGTCAGTTGCTTTGTGTTCTTTAAGTACTTCCGTTTATACAGTGAGGGCTGCTGCTGTCATTGCTGAATTTAAAAAAAATATATATATATATATTTGTTCTCGGATGTGGGCGTTGCTGTCAAGGCCGCATAATATTGACCATCCCTAATTGCCCTGAGAAGATGGTGGGCCTTCTCCTTGAACAGTTGCAGTCATCGTACTGATCGTACTCCCACCAGACGGGCAGACTTACTGACCCAATAGTGTGAAGATGAACAAAACACAAATTTGAAATGATGATCCCTGAGGTACTCTTGGCTAAGGGCCACTTCTACCATATTAATACACTGTCAACTTCAGTCATGTCTCCCATACATCGGCAGCATATCTACAAAGGCCATCAGCAGTCACTGACTGAACAAAATTATCCAAAAGCGCAAAGCAACCACCAAAATCGAAGGATATTAAATTCGATAATTCTTTGCAATCTTTTTCAAAGGAATATTAATCGTAAGACTCCTCTTCTTCAAGCTTCAGCAACTTATTAAACCAAGGCTCCCTCTGCCTGTTAATGTGGACATAAAAGATTCCATGGTACGATTCTCTGAGTTCTCCTGCTATCCTGGCCAAATTCTTCCTTCCGCCAACATCACCAAAAGCAGTCATACAAAATACTGCGGACGCTGGAAATCTGATTATTTCCAGCATTTTCTGTTTTTATTACCAAAAGCAGATTAACTGGTCATGCATATTTGCTGTTTGTGGTATCTTGCTGTGCACAAATTGGCTGCCACATTTGCCTAAACAACAACAGTGATAATATATATATATATTTTTAAAAAGACAGTAATTGGATGTGAAGTGCTTTGGAACATCTGAAGGCCATGATAAGGTGCTGTACGAGTGCAAGTTCATTTGTTGGTCATACAGAACGTGGCTATTCCTGTCACAGATGAACTCTCGAAGGTTCATGTGTTCTGATTCCCAAACTATGATTTGAGGCTTACTTCATGGTTCTTAGTTGCCTGTGTTTGGTTTCAGAATGTCTGTGTATTTCCAGTATTGGATGTGTGTCAATTGCTAACAATTAGAGTTCAGATTTTTCAAAAACACTCTCCTCGTCTCACCCACTGAGAGCAAATATCTGAAAACCCTGACAGCAAACACAGTCTTACAAAATTGGCCCTTGTATGTCAGGGTGTAATACATACATTTCATGATGTATTATAGAGTTGATTTTACTATGTATGGGATCCGGAGACTGAGTGATGAATGTATTATTTTCTCAGTCTTTAATCAATCTATCCCTTTTGCAAATGTTTTAGGAGATGATAAAGCTGCCATAGGAATGCAACTCTGAGGGAAGAGGCAAGGAGTCA
Organism: Squalus acanthias; assembly: GCA_030390025.1. Classification (NCBI taxonomy): domain Eukaryota; kingdom Metazoa; phylum Chordata; class Chondrichthyes; order Squaliformes; family Squalidae; genus Squalus; species Squalus acanthias. Next base: position 63,213,755 of record CM059438.1, read on the forward strand.
CCCAATAGCTCAGCTGGTTAAGAAAGACCAGTTAGATCCTAAGTTCAACCTCTGGCCTGTGTTGGGCACGCTCATCCAAGCTGGCCAACTGTGTGGGTGATACAATGGGCCTCAATTCTCTGGGTTAGGGAGTTGAATATTGGTTCAAGCTCCTGATCACTACCCAATGACCCCTGCTGGAAGTAGATAGGACCAGATATCAAATGAGGATCGTGGTTGGCTGTGTCACCCTGCCCCCTTTCTGGCGGTCACTCTCTAAGGTAACCTATGAAGAATGGCCACTTGGATGAGGTATCAGAGGCTTCAGGAGGGGGAGGAAGAATTACTAGAAAAGTAAGGGAATAATGCAGATGGGAGTAATCATTAAATGAGCGATAAAACAGTTCTGAATTTTTTTTTTTATCCATCCCATTTCCCAACTGAAAATACAGAATTAAACAAAGTCATCATGAGTGGCTTGCGGTAGAATTAGTTGAGTGACACTTCTTCAAAAATTCAGCTACACAGAGAGAAAGAAAGAACTTGTATTTATATAGTGCCTTTCACTACCTCAGTACATCCCAAAGCTCTTTACAGCCAATGAAGTACTTTTGAAGTGTAGTCACTGTTGTATTGTAGGGAAATGCGACAAGCAATTTGCAAACAGGTCCGACAAACAGCAATGCGGTAATGACCAGATAATCCAGTTTTTTTTTTAAGTAATGTTGGTCGGGGGGTAAATGTTGGAGAACTCCCCTGCTGTTCTTCGAATAGCACTATGGGATTTTTAACGTCCAGCTGAGAGGGCAGGCGGGGCCTCGGTTGAACATTTCATCCGAAAGAGGGCAACTCTAACAGTGCAGCACTTCCTCGGTACTGCACTGAAGTCTCAGCCTAGACTATATGCTCAAGTCCCTGGAGTGGGGCTTGAAACCGCTGCCTTCTGACTCAGGCGAGAATGCTACCACTGAGCCAAGGCTGACACGGGGGGGGATTTTAGCTGCGAGCAGGTTTAGGGCGGGTCAAAACACTTCCCATTCGCATCAAACCCCTCCTTCCAAGGCAGAGATTCTTGGTGACCCTGCTCCTTTAATTTAAAGGGGAAAGCAGTTTTACACCCCCTCTGCCATTTATATGTGAAATGTAACAATATTCCTGGATCTGGACAACACCCTACTGGATAGCTGCATTCTTCACCAGTAATGTGTTTTATTGGGGGAAGAGGGCTGTATGTTTGTGCTCAGATGGTCCAAAGTATTGACGCACCACCCCATGAAAACACTTCGAGGACAGAGGCAGCTACCCCCGGCCCATGATGATCCCGAAATGGTAGAACTCCATTAAGATATGAAATTTGATATTAATATGAGTGTATTTTTTTAAATATCTGCACTGGGAGAGTCCTTCCTTCCGCTTTTAAGCAATTATGGCATTACAAAGGTCCATGCACTCCTTTCGGTTAGATAAAGTTGTGTATGTTTCCAACATCTTCTCGTGTTTCCCTTCACAGGATCTGAAAGCTGTGAACGGCTACCTGAAGTCCTGTTTCCTCATTTTCCCGAATTATAATCTGGGCCATGGACTGATGGAAATGGCTTATAATGAGTACATCAATGAATACTACGCAAAAATAGGTAAATACAGAAGTGTTACCCAGAACTACTAGTTGACCATTAAAAGGGAAGCTGACTGGAAAAGTAAGTGTTTCAATGCTTATATTGGCATTTACAGGCCTCTTATGTAGAGCCATCTGCTTTCGTTAGTGATATGGTAACAGGATGCAGTCAAGAGTTCACCCCAGTGTCAATGAGAATTAATTGGTTTACACACTGATGCTTGGAGATCTTTTTTGTGGGTTCCAGTGAGTTTTTGCTCTACAGAAGAGGACAGTAATAAAATAAAGGCCGAACTAAACCCATGTGTGTGATGTTACAACGAAGCTTATACTTGTAGAACACTTCTTGCGCCAAAGGGACGTCTGAGTTCTTAACAAGTAGAGAGAAACAGTGAGCAGGAGAGAAGGAACTTTCGGAGGGATATTTCTAAACATAGCAACTCCAGTGCCATGGGAAGCACCAAGACTCGACTTGAGGTGGGAGTGTCTGCTCAGTGCTTCTGACCTTTGGATGCCATAGCAACACCAGGATATACCGTCTTCGATGCATAAACAGAAAATGCTGGAAATACTCAGCAGGCCAGGCAGCATCTGTGGAGAGAGAAACAGAGTTAATGTTTCAGATCTGTGACTTTTCGTCAGAACTGGAAAAGGTTAGAGACGTGTAACAGGTTTTTAAGCAAGTACAGGTGGAGGGAAAGGGTGGAAAGTACAAAAGCGAAGGACTGTGATAGGGTGGAAGGCAGGAGTGATTTAATGAACAGCAGAATCATTATCAGCACCTGCTGTCCAAAAAAAAAAATGGGAGTAGTGGTTGTGACCTGAAATTGTTGAACTCGATGTTGAGTCCGGAAGGCTGTAAATTGCCTAATTGAAAGATGACGTGCTGTTCCTCGAGCTTATGTTGAGCTTCATTGGAACAGTGTAGAAGGCTGAGGACAGCGAGGTCGGAGTGGGAGGGAGAATTAAACTGTCAACCATCTTAGATCTGGCCAGAGTTCAGCTTACCTGTGCAGGCCATTAATCCATTCTAGCCATTCCTGGCCTGGGGAGAATTTCCCCTGAGAAGGTCCCAGCCAGACAGTCAGAATTGCAAATGCAGCTTTCTAATAACTGCACACGTGCGAGATTGATGCATCCGCAGTTCTATTAAGGTCCTGTTCATGACTGGCACAACTGAGGATGTGTGGATGCCAAGCATATGCAGTTATCCCTTCTCGGCAAATCTACTCTACGGTATAAATGGGACGGATTTGACAGCAAGAGAGTTGGCTTATATTAAATAACCACATCCAGTTGGGCTTAAGTTCTGCATTAGAACCAGTTCTGCAATCACAGCCAAACACCCTCTAATATACTTTTCACACTATCATGTCATCCCTTCTGTAGTTGTACATTCCTGAGAGTTAGTGAGCCGAGTAAAGAAAAGAAGGAAATGAAAGACAAGAAACCTGTTTGTATCTATAAGTATACCTCAGGCAGTGTTGCGGTTTGTGCTGTGGTCTATGAGTCAGTCTGACAGGTCTGTCCACAAGATGTCAGTCATGCTTTCTCCCCCCCCCCCCCCCCCCCCCCAACACAGAGTGACTGCCCCAGACTTTGGTGCCAAAATAATGGCTAACTGCCCGATTGGAAACTGCTGGAGTAGAACTCTGTCACTGCCATTGACACAGTGATATTCAGGACACTTGGCATGAAACCTCGCCCTGCCCCCCAAGAGTCAGGTTAACAGGTGGGGAAGCAAGATGTGTGCAGTAAGGTATGTTGTTTCAGCAGCAAATCTGGGCACACTTAATCCTTGACGCTTGCCAAACTGCAACTTAGTTCTCTGTACTGAGGTGTGTCCCTATAGCGAGAGAGCGTGTGTATTCCATATCAGGCAAACAGAAACTCTACTTATGTAGATTTCTCAATTCTTTGGTTTGGAGACTTTTGGGCACAATGACAGGTTTCTCTAATCAGAAAATAGCTGACCAAAGAAAATAAACCAACAAGCACCAGCACATATGCAGTCAGCCCATCAAGATGACATTTAAGGATATGTTCACTGGAAAAGTCGCAGCCAATGACTGTGCCACTGGTTACACTCTCGTCCATTTCAGCCAATCAATTAAATTTTCTGCACAGCTGCTTCCATGGGTGAATGGAGAGTGATCAGCGCACGTTAATTTCTGTCCCCCACCATTTGTTGTGCTCCCCCTGAAGGTTCTGACTCACTGAGATCTAGTTGCACAGTGGCTAGCTGTCCTCCATTACCTCACCTATGTGGTCATTCTTCATGTGTGCACCGAGTCAACATACGCAGTATTGGTAGTCAACATCAACGGGCCAGGCCTTTTCTTGCTGATTTGGTGCTTTTATTTCCACACAATCTGTTGCCATGCGCTTACATTGCCGTTGGAAAATGAATAGAGTGAGGCCTGTGTATTCTGTAACGTGCTTTGGGTTTAGCTCTTACCTGCATAACTTCTCCCTGCAGGCCAGTTCGGCAAGATGAAATCTCCTTTTGAATGGGACATCGTGACACGAGGCCTAGTTGCCATGACAATAGAAGGGTTTGTGGGCTTCTTCATCACTATCATGTGCCAGTACAACTTCTTCAGAAAGCCACAGTAAGTGTGTTATATGTCCAAGTGAACAGATGACATCTGTAAGCTCCTGTACCATCTAGACTTGCAACTTGAAGAAAAGGTGCCGTAGCAACTTGTGCATTTGTCCCACAATCTTTGTGGTACCCAGATAAAATATATGAATTGCACAGTCCTAAATAGCTTCTCTTTTTCCCGCCCCCACCCTTTGGAGGTTATGAAAACTTCCATTAAACTATCATTAAAACAAATTTAACCAGGGAAGTCAAATCAGAAGTAAGAGGTAGTCCAGACTCTAGAAGAGCAGTGAGGCTGGTCCCTGGTGTGAGTGGGAAGAGCTATGTGGAACGACTACATATACCAGAGTTCTTCAGCCTTGGAAGAGCTGTTTCAAAGGGTATCGTAGAGCTTTACAAGACACTTAATGGAGCAGAGAAAGTAAACTCGGGCCAGTACTTTCAGACACACCAAGGCTGCAGGACAAGAGGGCACAAGTTCAGGGCAAATTTCTTTACACCGAGGGTGGGGCACTATTTGCTTGAAAAGGGTGGATGAGGCCAGGACATTTGACTCATTGAAGAAGTGGCAGGTTCTGTAATGGGGAGATTGTTGGTATTACAGCAAATGGGCTTGAGGGACTTTTTCATCCAAACGTATATTGTGATCTTGTGATTTCTTTTAGATTGGGATGAGCAAGCTGACTGGTGTGTATTGCATGCACCTTGATAATGAAGATATGTAATTGTACTTGATTATCAACGTTTGTTTTTAAGCATCTGTTTTGCTTCACCTCAGCACTAATTCCTTCTTCTGTAACAGGCGCCTACCAGTTTCTAACAAGCCAATAGAAGATGATGATATCGATGTGGGGAACGAGAGGAGACGTGTGCTCCGAGGCGATGCGGACACCGACGTTCTCAAAATTCAGAACCTGACAAAGGTAAAGCAATGGGAACATTGGGAATTCTGCCTTTAAAAAAGAAAAGAAAGATTTGCATTTATACATGACCCAAGGACATCCCAAAGCGATTTACAGCCAATAAAGTAATTTTTTTTTTGAAGTGTAGTCACTGTTATATTAGATTTTGCAGTAGGAATAACGGTGAGGCTATCAACGCTCACCCGTATTAAGGAGTAAATCGGACAGCAACTTCTGGCGCCCACACATGCCCAGTTAAACGCGGAAATCAGGAAGTTGGTGTCTGAGATGCCCTGCTCCTCCTGAAGCTTCGCTACACCGGTATCTTGCCGAGAGATTCAGCATTCAAACACATGAAGGCCATGATGTTGCGGTACTTACCCACTAGATACTCACTAAACATGCCAGAAAAAGTTGGGGCTTGTCCATTCAAGTGTGTGAATTTCTAACGGCGTGATGAGTCTTAATTACTGCCAAACAACCTCTCTGGCACTGAAATTTTACTTTTACAAGTGTGGAGACTCAATCCTTCAGATTTTAAATATTGTTGGGGATTTTAAACAAAATGTAAGTTTTTTTTTACTCTTTCGTTCTCTTTTATCTCTCTCTCTCTTAATCCCATCTTTCTTTCCCCCTCTTTATTTCGTTTTCTGTACATGATTTTGCATTGAATTAAATATTCTAACTTACACTTCCTGGTATGATATTGTAATCCAGTATGGATTTTTCAATCTGATTGGTTGAGGAGACACGCTGTTGCTTGCCCTGTTCACACAGGTACCAGATCCCCTGTAGAGGGCGCCGTGGTGCTTCAGACTCCTGATGACCGTAAGTTGCCGCACAAAAGCCCCCCAAATGTCTGTGGGCAGCTGTAAGGGTAATGAACGGCGAGCCCTGTTCATTCGCCGCTGACCGTAAAATCCGCACCAATATGGGAAACATGGCAGCCAATTTGCACACTGCAAGGTCCCACAAACAGCAATGTGATAATGACCAGATAAACCGTTTTAGTGATGTTGGTTGAGGGATAAATATTTGTCCAGGACACCAGGGAGAACTCCCCTGCTCCTCTTAGAATACTGCAGCGGGATCTTTTATGTCCACGTGCGAGAGCAGACGGGGCCTCGGTTTAACGTCTCATCCACAAGACAGCACCTCCGACAGTGCAGCACTCCCTCAGTACTGCACTCGAGTGTCAGCCGAGTATTTTGTGCTCAAGTCTCTGGAGTGGGACTCGAACCCACAACCTTCTGACTCGGAGGCGAGAGTGCTACCCACTGAGCCATGGCTGACACTTTTTATTAGCTGAAGCGAGTGAGTTCAGTTTCCTGAGTGCCCCAAAGCTAGTAGATGCCTCGGACATTATTGGCTCACCTGCCCGATACTTGTGGTTGACATCAGCAGTGGATGTCAATGGGAGCCCCACTCAGTTGACCCGTTACCTGCCCGATTCTAGCCCAACATGATTATAAGTTCTTCAGAGGAGAACCAATAAGGAACTGAGTGATGCTGTTTATTCCACCCATGAGGAAGACCTTGTAATTCACAGGTGATAGTCAACTGAAGATTTCAGCTCCAACCTAGCTTTCATTTTATTAGAATGAACCAATTTTCAATGGAAGTGGCCACATGTTCCCTTTTGAATTCTTTATATTGGTAGTTAGAAAGTAAATAAACAATCCTGTACCAGCGCGCCACACATTCCGTAAATTAACCATCAAAATACCCAAATGAGCCAATTGCAGATTTGGCCACGCGGTGAGCTCACATAAACCAACAGCAACAACTGGCGTCCGTGCATAACTAGAACAGTGTGAATTGAAGTAAACATATCATCAGTTTCTCTTAATCAGAGTGCAATCGATATTCCCCAGGACCATGCACGGAAACACTGCATTACACAAGATTCATTCCAGGGTTATGCTGTAATGGTTACTCTCACAGCATGACTAAATTGTACATGTTGATTTAAATGTACTTGGGAATGGGGCAAACAGGTGGCAAATGAAATTCAATGTAGGGAAATGCAAAGTGCTTCAGACATGGGGCAAAAAAATCCAGGAATATGGACTATTACTTAGAAAAGAAAGTAACGTGCATGAACATTTTCCTGATTCTCCTTAGAGCAGAGAAAGTGAAGGGGAGATTTGGTAGCTTGTTCAAAATCATGAAGAGTTTTGATAGAGTAAATAAGGAGAAACTGTTTCCAGTAGCAGAATGGTCGGTAAGCAGAGGACACAGATTTAAGGTAGTTGGCAAAAGAACCAGAGGCGACAGGCGGAATAAGAATTATGCAGCGAGTTATTATGATCTGGAATGCACTTCCTGAAAGGATTATGGAAGCAAATTCAATAATAACTTTCAAAATGGAATTGGATAAATACTTGAAGGGAGAAAATTTGGGGGAAAGAGCAGGGGAGTGTGAGTAATTGGAGAGCTCTTTCAAAGAGCCCGGCACAGGCTCAATGGGCCAAAAGGCCTCCCTCTGTGCCATATCATTCTATGACACAATTGAGATAAGAAGTCATGCTGGGCAGTGTTCTGACGGTACCTGGTGTTCCAATGCAATGTGCTTTGTCTTCCAAAATGTTGGATTCATATATAAAACGTGCATACCGGAACTAAAATAAATCACTTCTGATAAGAAGATTCCTATATGTATAGAAATTCCCGGTTAATACTCAGTGTGGTCATGTGTCTTACTGACTGTTTGATCACCAATCAATCATAAAATCAGAAGAGCTGTGTTCAGTTTTGTTCAGACTTGATACTTGTATCCATGGCATCAACAGGTGTACAAGTCTCGGAGGATGGGCCGGATCCTGGCAGTGGATCGCTTGTGTGCCGGTGTGCGTCCTGGAGAGTGCTTCGGGTTACTGGGAGTGAACGGAGCTGGGAAGACGACAACATTCAAGATGCTGACTGGGGACGAGAGCACGACTGGCGGAGAGGCCTTTGTTAATGGAAACAGGTAAATGACGGGAGTTGCTTGTTATAGTGAGGAAAGGAAAAACCACTGAGTGATACCTTGAGCTTTAATCATCTCCCCATCATTCATTCAGGCCTTAACTTCACAGGAGAATGCTCAGTATTCCCCCACAACTATGCAAGCTAGCACTGCATGACACTCACCTTCCTTTTCGTTGTCTGTTTCAGTATTCTCAAGGACTTGCTGAAGGTGCAGCAGAGTATTGGGTACTGTCCACAGTTTGATGCACTTTTCGACGAGCTCACCGCCCGGGAGCACATGGAACTCTACACCAGGCTACGCGGAGTCCCCTGGAAAGACGAAGAGAGGGTAAGAGTTGGGAGGAGGGTCTCAAATCACAGATCAGTATTACATAAAATTACATGGAATTTACAGCACAGAAACAGGCCATTCGGCCGAACAGGTCTATGCTGGTGTTTATGCTCCACACCTGTATTTGTTGCTTTAATTGTGTTCCAATTGAATGGGGTACAAGTTAATGACCTACTTAACATAATGGGTCAAGAATATTCTTAGATCATTGTATTATTGATCAAAGGGAAAGGGAAGTCAAACAGAATTTGTTTAGTGCAAAGTATTTCCCATATATCTTTTTTTAATGGTTTCTCAAGTGGGTCCAAAATCAAGATCCCCACTGCAATAAAGGGAGCAGCTGCTCGTGATGTCACTGGAGTGCCCTGGAGGCAAAGAGACAACTCCCCTCATTGGGGCAAGAATATTTCTTTTTTTATTAAACATCAGGGTGTATTTTTTAAAATAAGTATTCCTATACATAGACATCGGGAATTACTTTGAGCAAAAAAAAACCTGCCCTCTAGACTTTCCTCTTCCTTTAGTGTCTGACATATTTATGGCTGGGATTTGCCTCGGGTATTGCATATATGTCACTAGCAAAGTCGTGTACACACAGTGAAGTATGAGGAATTTCCAACTCCTGTGGGTTACTAAAACTTACCAATAAAGTTGTTTATTACTGCAGTCCTGCGAAGATCGAAGGGAAGCAGGCAGAACGCAGTGTAAATTTGGTGTAAAATTGCACCAGTGGAATTGTAGAGCATCTTTTACTGTTTAGCAGGTATTTATTACATGAATTTACAGCGCAGACACAGGCCATACGGCCCAGCTAGTCTATGCTGGTGTTTATGCTCCGCACGAGCCTCCTCCCACCCTACTTCATCTAACCCCATCAGCATATCCTTCTATTCCTGTCTCCCTCGTGTGCTATCTGACTTCCCCTTAAATATATCTATGCTACTCGCCTCAACCACTCCCTGTAGTAGAGAGTTCCACACTCTCTCCACTCTCTGAGTGAAGAGGTTTCTCCTGATAAAACTATTTTTTCATTCTTCTTCTTCTTAGGCAGTCCCTCGGAACCGAGGATGACTTGCTTCCACACTAAAAATGAGTTCGCAGGTGACTGATGAGTCCAATGCGGGACCTACAGTCTCTGTCACAGGTGGGGCAGATGGTGGTTGAAGGGGCGGGTGGGTGGGGTGCTAGGGTTGACGTGCGCTCCTTGTGCTGCCTGCGCTTGGCTTCCGCTTGCTCCCGGCGAAGAGACTCGAGGTGTTCGGCGCCTTCCCGGATGCTTCTCCTCCACTTTGTGCGGTCTTGGGCCAGGGATTCCCAGGTGTCGGTGGGGATGTTACACTTTTTCAAGGAGGCTTTGAGGGTGTCCTTGAAGCGTTTCCTCTGCCCACCTGGGGCTCTCTTGCCATGCCGGAGCTCCGAGTAGAGCGCTTGTTTTGGGAGTCTCGTATCGGGCATGCGGACGATGTGACCCGTCCATCGGAGCTGATCATTACATAACAGTTGATTCCATTTAACTTGTAATGTCAATAGAGAGTAATCTAATGGAGGAATGCAGATGATGTTCTTAACTGTGAGCGAGAAACTCGAGTGGTTTCTGTCTTCTGAACTCTGACATGAGAAGTAAAGAGGTTTACGATTTTGTCCCTTAAAACCACAAGAGGATATCTTTATGTAGTGTTATTTCCCGATATTAAACGACAGCAGTTAATGTCATCTTCAGCGAGGATGAAATCGTATATCGACTGCTTGGAGCACAAAAGGAAGTAAATCTGCCTCAGCGGCTCGCCTCAGCGGCTCCATAGAACCTCCAGTACAAATAATGGGGACATATGGGACAACTTTGTGTTCCAGTCACGATATTACCTGAACACATCAGTGAAATAATTTCTGTTCGCTCCCAGGCACCCCACAATTTTCCATGTTACACACAAAACAATCTTTTTAAACTCTCACCAGGGTTATCATTTTGTAGGTAGGCATGGTGACTGCTTACACATTCCTAGCTACTTGCACCTTGATCCTGTTTCCCAGTCTGTCCACAGAAAAGTGGCACGTTGACTGGGTGCTGCAGTGGGGTGAGTAACTGGCCTCTTTTCCCTCTGGGGCATGAATTCAAATCCAGCCCGGAAATGGCAGCATGAATGTGGCCTCTGTCTGCTGGCTATAAAGGTCCTCTGTGAGAAGACTTTGGGTGAGCTTGTGCCCACCACACACAACTGACTGGAATGAGGCAATGATTGGCAGTAATTGGCACCAATTTGGCAATCTCGCCCAGAAGGGCCAAGATGGCTGTGGTGCAAAATGGAATAAAAATGTTAGACACCGCGTTATGCGTTATGAGATGCTCTTGTGTTATGAAATGCTCTTGCTGTTCAGTAGAGTTGAGAGAAGTTTACTTAACATGTATACCTGATTTCTGAGCGTTTGTCACTGACATTGGTTTTAAAAAATAAGTGGACAAGGGATTTATTTTTTGCCTCAAACTTAGAAGATCTTTTTATCCTCTCGACTCCATTTCTCTAGGTTATAAACTGGGCACTTGATAAACTGGAACTCACGAAATACGCAGACAAGCCCGCGGGAACCTACAGTGGTGGCAACAAACGGAAGTTGTCTACCGCCATTGCTCTGATCGGCTATCCTTCTTTAATTTTCCTGGTAAGAATCACAAGTATCTTGGGCTGCCACAGTTAGGTAAATTGTGTTCACATCACAAAATTATTCCAACAAGGTCAATGTTTTGTTGGCTTTTAAGTGCTGTTGTCCTACCAGGTTTTTTGTGTCCATTTTGGGGAATAGCAATGCACATTCAGCATGGAATACAAGTGCAGAATACAAGTGTAGTGTCCCAATTTCTCTGTCATGACTCTCGGGATTACCTAAGCAGTTGTCTTAAAGCTGGAATAGCACTGTGCCTATCTCATTGTAAGAGCTAGAGATTGCACAGTGCCCTAGGTACAAACACAAGCTACATTGGCCCAAAAATTCGTGAGGAAGCCTTCGTGCGAGGGTAAGGCCTTCCCGCGATCTCTCACTCCGCGTTGGCTTTTTCAGTTCCAGCTCGCACGAACTTGATGTTCTGGACAGCTGCTGTGCTGGGCTTGCGTATCCCACCGGCGTAGTTAATTCGTGCGAGCTGTGGGATCACATGACTCAGTTAGAGCCAATGGCAGCACACCATCTTCCATTCATAACTTTCACATAAGTGCTGTGAAAGCTATGAATACTATAGCCCCCCAAAAGAACCGCTAAACCTCAATTAAATTAAAAAAAAACCCATCACATTAATAAAATAAGTATAGTTAAATAAATTAACCATTTTAAATAAAAAATTAAATTTTTGAAAAAATTTTAAATCTTTTAAAAAGTTATAAAAATAAACTTACCTGTCTTTAAAGTCTCTAAAAAAAATATACCTGTTAAAAAAAAATCAAAATAATACTTAATTCACTACTTACCTTGTTAAAAGTGGGTCTTACTCCTTTTTTTATGTCTAGAATCTTCCGTACTTACCTGCGCGTTGAAACCACTAAGTGCACAGCGTGCGCGCAGCCTGTAGCGCGCACGCGGTTCACCTAGGACCCGCCCCCTTTTCCATTCACCAAGTGCCGGTTTTCAGCGCATGCGCAGTGCATGCAGAAAACCGGCAATTGGAGACAGAATACGCGAGAGTACACAGTGAATACTCTCGCGTAGCGGGACTAATTTTTGGGCCATTGTCATTAGGCAGATTGTAAAACAGCCCCATCTACTTATTGCATTAATCTACTCCCCTTAGGCTAAAGCTCCTTTGAAAGAATACTGCCAATTAAGTTCCTACGGTGGATTTCTCTATTTTTATTCGTTCACGGGATGTGGGCGTCGCTGGCAAGGCCAGCATTTATTGCCCATCCCTAATTGCCCTTGAGAAGGTGGCGGTGAGCTGCCTTCTTGAACCGCTGCAGTCCGTGCGGTGAAGGTGCTCCCACAGTGCTGTTGGGTAGGGAGTTCCAGGATTTTGACCCAGCGACGATGAAGGATCGGCGATATACTTCCAAGTCAGGATGGTGTGTAACTTGGCAGTGATGGTGTTCCTATGCGCCTGCTGCCCTTGACCTTCTAGGGGGTAGAGGTCGCGGGTTTGGGAGGTGCCGCCGAAGAAGCCTGGGCGAGTTGCTGCAGTGCATCTTGTAGCTGGTACACACTGCAGCCACAGTACATCGGTGGTGGAGGGAGTGAATGTTTAAGGTGGTGAATGGGGTGCCAATCAAGCTTGGCTGCTTTGTCCTGGATGGTGTCGAGCATCTTGAGTGTTGTTGGAGTTGCACTCATCCAGGCAAGTGGAAAGTATTCCATCACACTCCTAACTTGTGCCTTGTAGATGGTGGAAAGGCTTTGAGGAGTCAGGAGGTGAGACACTTGGGTATTCATATGCAAAATACACCTCTGTATGCTTACATAACTGCCTTATTTTTTTTTGTTAAAGACAAGCAGCATAAGAATATATAAATGGTGTATCACACGTGAATGTCCAACGATAAAATAGTTCTAGGGCCTTTTTCGTGGAGTTGTCCTTGAGGTGGATAAAATGTTCCTAACGTCATCTAGTCACGAATATTTGGTAATCTTGTGGCAGCTTCCAAAAGCAGCCTTCAGCTTGTTTTGTTGAGTTGGCAATGTTCATCCGTACAGTCTTTGAGTTGCTTACTTCTGGTCTTATGTGGGCCAGCCAGAGAAGAAAAAGAAAGGTAATTTCTCAAAGCTTAAAAAATGGAGCGAGATAGGGCAGACCCATGCAAATCAAAGCTCTACATCTGGAAGACAGCATTCTCAAAGTTCCTGATATTTTCTACCGAAACTGATCTATTGTCCAAAGTTTGTGGGAATGTTTGTGGGAATGTGTGTGGCTGTGAAATGCCATGCTAGATGTAATGATGGGATTAGAATCTATAATAGCTTTTATAAGGGAAGTGGATAAATATTTTTGAAAGAAAAATTTAAAAGGGAAAGTGTAGGAGAATGGGACCATTGGATAGAACTTTGAGGGTATCAGTACGGACACGATGGGCTCAAGGGCAGCATCCTGTGCTGTAACAATCTGAATACTGAACTTTCCAGCATTTTCAGTTGTCCTCCAGTAACCCAGTCATGCTCAGTGTTCCCTTAATGTTCCTGTTGATTATGAATTCCACTAGAAGAGGCAAGATATGTTGTGCTTACTGTCCACTTCTCCATGGTCAGTAATTTCTCAGCACATAAATAACTTGGATTCCTCGCCACATTTTAAACAAACTGCACAAATGTCGACCCCCTCATCACACCATGGATTCCTTTCACAAACTTTCACTGGCGTAACAATCAATGAGAGATTTGTAATCAATAATGTAGATGTGTCATTTAACTCTAATAAACTTGGTCTTCCTCACCTCTACGAGCAATGGTGTCCATTCAAAAATTCCAGTTTCATTATTCTAAAATATAAGTTATCATTCTCTGTTAGCAAAGCTGTTCTCTTGTGAATGAACATTTACAATGAACATTTAATGCTAGCATGATTTTTCTTAAAAGGGAACGAGAGCAAGCTCGTTTTGCTCGATGGTTTTAATATTACACTAATTACACACATGTGCTCAATTCCCACTCCAGGGACTTGAGCACAAAATTCTAGGCTGACACTCCAGTGCAGTGCTGAGGGAGTGCTGCACTGTCAGAGGTGCCGTCTTTCGGATGAGACGTTAAACCAAGGCCCCGTCTGCTCTCTCAGGTGGACGTAAAAGATCCCATGGCACGATTCGAAGAAGAGCAGGGGAGTTATCCCCGGTGTCCTGGCCAATATTTATCCCTCAACCAACAGAACAAAAACAGATTATCTGGTCATCATCACATTGCTGTTTGTGGGAGCTTGCTGAGTGCAAATTGGCTGCTGTGTTTCCTACATTACAACAGTGACTACACTCCAAAAGTACTTCATTGGCTGTAAAGCGCTTTGAGGCGTCCGGTGGTCGTTAAAGACGCTAAATAAATGCAAGTCTTTCTTTATGTGCATCTCAATGATGGGCAAAAACCTTTTGAACCAAAGTAATGAGTTGTTGGGAAGTCCAAATCTTGCACGTGGAGATTTAGTGCACATATGTCCCTCCCAGGTGCACATATGTCTATGTGTTTCTCATGTCAGAACTCCTTCAGCAGCTACAAAGCTCTTGCTGTACAAAGCACCGTGCACCGTTTAACTGCAGTGTTTCATATAGTGTGCTCATTCGCCTTGGTTGTTCTTTCAGCCCAGATTCAAAATTGCCACTGTATATTTTCTTCAGGGGAAAACCATGACATCGGTTGGTTCCACATCCACAAAGATGTCTTCCAAGCTTCTTAAATGTTGATTTGTATTTTTAGATAAAATAGCCCAGACTCTTCCCCGATGTGACTATTTATTATTACTGACCTGTAGAATTAACTTGCCCTTTGATTGGCAATGTAATACAAGGAAAACAAATTTACATTATTTAAAAAATGTTTTTTTACTATCTTTGACAATCCTTTGGGAATGTTCTGCTCAGTTGCGGCCTAGGTGATAGAGTGGCCAAGCAGAATGCCCTGTTGCGTGTGAGACCTGGTTTAAATCCAGCCCAGACTGATTGAATAATGCTCTTTTCTCTCCCAACTTTTTAACGGTGCAAAGTAAGATGAGTTTGGATAGGTTCAACCCAGTCTGTAATAGAGGGTAAATCACACAGCACAAATTCTCCACTGTTTGGTACTACCCAACGCTGTTGCTCGTAGACGGCCACAAGGATGATTGGTGAGGGAAATGAAAGAACATTCCATTCCCTAGTGCTGACAACTCACCTTGATGAACATGAAAATCACCCTCCTCGCTCCCCACCAAACATTGTTACCACACCATATTTGGTCAATGTATCTGATATTTTGGGCCTATGTATTTGATATTTTGGGCCTATATATTTGGTAAATGTATCTTATGCTGTGGGCCTAGGGCCCCTAGGCACACAGACCTTTCTGGAACCTGATTCTCTACATCGTTGGGGTGTTTGGTCCATTAGAGGCTGAGACAGGAGAAATTATTGTGGGGAATAAGGAAATGGCTGAAACGTTAAACAAATATTTTGTATCTGTCTTCACAGTAGAAGACACAAAAAGCATACCAAAAATGGTGGGGAACCAAGGGTCTAATGAGGGTGAGGAACTTAACGTAATTAATATAAGTAGAGAAAAAGTACTAGAGAAACTAATGGGACTAAAAGCCGACAAATCCCCTGGACCTGACGGCCTACATCCTAGGGTTCTAAAAGAGGTGGCTGAAGAGATAGTGGATGCATTGGTTTTGAACTTCCAAAATTCCCTAGATTCTAGAATGGTCCCAGCGGATTGGAAGGTCGCAAATGTAACACCGCCGCTATTCAAGAAAGGAGGGAGAGAAAAAACAGGGAACTACAGGCCAGTTAGCCTGACATCAGTCGTCGGGAAAATGCTGGAATCCATTGTTGAGGAAGTGGTATCAGGGCACTTAGAAAATCATAACATGATTAGGCAGAGTCAACATGGTTTTATGAAAGGGAAATCGTGTTTGACAAACTTATTAGAGTTTTTTGAGGATGTAACTAGCAGGGTAGATAAAGGGGAACCAGTGGATGTAGTATATTTGGATTTCCAAAAGGCATTCAACAAGGTGCCACATAAAAGGTTATTACACAAGGTTAGGGCTCATGGGGTTGGGGGTAATATAGTAGCATGGATAGAGGATTGGTTAACGGACAGAAAACAGAGAGTAGGGATAAACGGATCTTTTTCAGGTTGGCAGGCTGTAACTAGTGGGGTGCCGCAAGGATCAGTGTTGGGGCCTCAGTTATTTACAATCTATATTAATGACCTAGATGAAGGGACCGAGCGTAATATATCCAAGTTTGCTGATGATACAAAGCTAGGTAGGACAGTAAGCTGTGAGGAGAACACAAAGAGTCTGCAAAGGGTTATATATAGACTAAGTGAATGGGCAGTAAGTTGGCAGATGGAGTATAATGTAGGGAAATGTGAGGTTATTCACTTTGGTCGGAAGAATAGAAAAACAGAATATTTTTTAAATGGTGAGAAACTTTCAAATGTTGGTGTTCAGAGAGATTTAGCTGTCCTCGTGCAAGAAACACAGAAAGCTAGCATGCAGGTACAGCAAGCAATAAGGAAGGCAAATGGCATGTTGGCCTTTATTGCAAGGGGATTGGAGTATAAGAGTAAGGAAGTCTTGCTGCAATTGTACAGGGCCTTGGTGAGACCACACCTGGAGTAATGTGCGCAGTTTTGGTCTCCTTATCCAAGGAAGGATATACTTGCCTTGGAGGTGGTGCAACGGAGGTTCACTAGATTGATTCCTGGGATGAGAGGGCTGTCCTATGATGAGAGATTGTGTAGAATGGGCCTATACTCTCTGGAGTTTAGAAGAATGAGAGGTGATCTCATTGAAACATACAAGATTCTGAAGGGGATTGACAGGGTAGATGCTGAGAGGTTGTTTCCCCTGGCTTTTGTGTCTAGAACTAGGGGGCATAGTCTCAGGATAAGGGGTAGGCCATTTAAGACTGAGATGAGGAGGAATTTCTTCACTCAGAGGGTTGTGAATCTTTGGAATTCTCTGCCCCCGAGGGCTGTGCATGCTGAGTCTTTGAGTATATTCAAGGCTGAGACAGATAGATTTTTGGACTCTAGGGGAATCAAGGGATATGGAGATCGGCCGGGAAAGTGGAGTTGAAGTTGATGATCAGCCATGATCTTATTGAATGGCGGAGCAGGCTCGAGGGGTCGTATGGCCTACTCCTGCTCTTATTTCTTATGTAAATCTTGCACTCTGCAAATTACTGCTTTGGTTCTGATTCAGGATGAACCGACGACAGGAATGGACCCCAAGGCACGCAGATTCTTGTGGAACCTAATTCTCGACATCATCAAGACTGGGCGCTCGGTGGTGCTGACATCGCACAGGTGAGTCTTTTGGTCCAGATTCGAAGTTGCCACTGTATATCTTCTTTGGAGGAAAGCCATGACATCCGTCCCACATCCACAAAGATGTATTCCAAGCTTCTTAAATGTTGATTCATGTTTGTAGATAAAATAGCCAAGTCTCTTCCCCGATGTGAGTGCTTAATAATACTGACCTGTAGAATTAACCTATCCTTTGATTGACAATATAACACGAGGAAGAGAAATTCATAGAATCATACACCACAGAAGGAGGCCATTCAGCCCATCGTGCCTGTGCCGGCTTATCTGAAAGAGCTATCCAATTAGTCCCACTCCTCTGCTTGTTCCCCATAGCCCTGCAATTTTTTCCTTTTCAAGTATATATCCTTTTAAAAGTTACTATTGAATCAGCGTCCACCACCGTTTTAGGCAGTGCATTCCAGATCATCATAACTCGCTGTGTAAAAAAAAAAATTCTCCTCGTTTTCACACTGGTTCTTCTGCCAATCCGTGACCTCTGGTTATGGACCCTCCTGCCAGTGGAAACAGTTTCTTCCTATCTACTCTATCTTTTGAACACCTCTAGGAAATCTCCGATTAACCTTCTCTGCTGTAAGGAGAGTGATCCCAGAGAAGTTGGGATTTTTTTTTAATGGTTTGTTCCAATCTTTTACAATTGGATTAAAAGAGCAGCGAGCAAACAGGTTACAGGTCAGAGATTATGACCAGTATCAAGTGACCGTGATATTAAAGCCATATTGTTCAGTCAATAGTTGCAAAATGGCTCAGTTGCAGGTCTCTGGACCAGAAAGAACTCGGACTCTGGCATTCCTATCTAAAAGAGTTTTCAACGAGCGCTGATGAATCGGTTGTCTAATGTGTATATTATTTTTAGTCTTGCACAGTATCTGGGTGCTGAAGGATGAATCTTTGCCTTTCCCCTCAGCTCCCCCCGCAGCCAAAAGGAAACTGACACACCCACCAGGAACATTTGTTAAATGACTGTGTTCATCAGATAAATTGAATCATATTTGTAAGGTTTTTTTCCACGGAAGAGGTGATTACAGGGTATTTCTGGTATTGTGTCATATTTTAATGGTTTACTCATCAACACGGCCTCTGTCAACTGTGCTGATCTGCAGAGAAATTCAGCTTGCCACATTGCTTCATGTTCCCAGGAGGAGAGAATGCTTCACCCTCTGGTGCAATCCGCGAAGGATGGCCAATTCACTGACAGCTTTAAGTGAAAGAGGCTTTTGTGTTTTATGAGCCAGGTATTTCCTGAAACACTTTAGGGGACCAAAATCCCAAGTGGAATTTAACGGTACCATGCTTCCCATCAGGCAGGCAGTGCTGCAATCTGCGCGGTGGACGACAAGTCCCACAGTGCATTGCGGGAAGGGGAACCAATGGCGTTCGCTCAGTGCTGAGAAGTCGCCTTGTGGATTTGTTGATTGCACAGCAACGTATGATGTAGCTTGTCTGCGGATGGACAATTGCTTGTGAACAAATGGTTGAAATTGGGATGCAGCCCTTCATAACCCATCAGTGCATGAAAGGTTTATGATGCAAACACATTTTATACCCTGTGGCCTGCTTTTAAAAAAAAAGCCTGGGAACAATAGACCCTTTTGGCAGTGAAGGATGGTGTGCGCATGAAAACCCAATTGGAGTGAGGGAGGAAAGAATAAATTAAAAATTCAAGGGGATTACTCTTTCAAAGAAAGTATGTGAAGGTGCTAGTTCTGACTGGAAGCTGGGTATAGCATCTGTGTATTTTTTTGCACGTTCTTTTATCTTTCAATACAATTGCATTCCGTTTCAGCACACTGAATCAAAACAGCGCTGACAGTGGTGCCGACAGATATCAATAGTACTGGAGGTGACCCTGTCACTGTTGTATGAGATTCTACAAATGAAATGCACAATAAGCAGATGGAACTGAACTATGAACTGCCAGCAGTCAAAAGTGAAGTGGGTGGGGTGGGGGAAACATTTGAAGATGTAAGAGAACACGAATCAGAAAATGCTCGTCCAGTCCGCTCTTTCCATAGGCCATGTATAATCTGCCCTGTTGTGAGTTCTCTTCCATCACCTAAAGGAAAAGTTCTCCAGGATTTCTGCCCAATCCCAAAGACAGTTGAGTTAAACCTTCACCTTATCTGACCACAGCTGCACTTCCATTGCTCAGACCTGTCCAGATGCTTGCCACAGTTGACACTTCCATGGCCCTGACAGCAGAGGGATGATCTTATTCCACATAGAGTATTTGATCATTTCTTTTTGATCTTTTCATGCTATCGCTGTAGCCAGGGAGACTGATTTATACTGGCTCAGCAGGTCATATTCTGTTTCTATTCCAATTCGGAGAATTTCACTGGTGATTTGGGAATTGCGTTCTGGGATTCTTTTCATTTTTACCATCACACCTATAATTCAGTGGCTTTGCCTAGAACCTTCAATCACATTTATAACCAAATATTTATCCGGTTGTCTTAAAAAAGCATGGGATTTCAAAATGAGCTTAGATTAGAGCCATATCAAAATGTGCTTCAGCATCACAAATGGCCACTAAAAGAGTTCAATATCAAATCACAATTTGCAGGCATTTTCATGTTTATTGAACACTGAAGGGAGAGGTGTATTGGGAACGGTTGCCGCACCAGCAGCTGCTGGAGTGATTGTAATAAGTACTGTGCATCGCACCATCCCTTTGAATATAACTTATCAGATGGAAGGAACAGTAGGAATATACTTCCAGCTACAATTAAGTAATCTTCATGCCAAACGTTTTACTGCATGGGAGGAGGGGCAGATTAGTATCCACACCAGTCTATGCCATCTTCGGCACAATCTGAGCAACAATGCTGACACTAAAACTGTTCCAGAAAAACCCAGTGAGGGGTTGGTGAGGACAGCAAATGAGCCATTGTTAGTTAAAAGGCCCCTTTTCATTTGGAGCAAGCATTGACCTTTAGATACGTCATTGAAACACTAGGATATTTGGAATGTCTTAATTAAACCTGTCAGCCACTTAGTTGTCTTCATTTAAGAATGTTGCCCAACTTTGTTTCTCCCTTGGGCTATAGTTGGTATTCTAACAGTCTTTTGGGCAGGTTTGGTTGGCAAAACTGCCAGGAGCAACCCAATCGTCAGGTTCAACTGAGCTAAATGTGTGTGCCTGTTTTATTTAGTTGAAATGCATAGTCAAGTGCAGTTTGTTTTGTAACATATCATAAATGATACTCGGCACATTGTTCTGTGGGGTGAAAGTGTGCTGTGTGATATTAATAACAAACATCTCAACACATTCATTTGAATTTCTTTATTAATTATTTTAACAGAGGCATTAACCCCTTTTAAAAAAAAAAGAAAGACTTGCATTAATGTAGCACCTTTCACGACCTCAGGACGTCCCAAAGTGCTTTACAGCCAATGAAGTACTTTGAAATGTAGTCGCTGTTCTACTGTAAGAAAGGCAGCAGCCAATTTGCGCACAGCAAGCTCCCACAAACAGCAATGAGATAATGACCAGATAATCTGTTTTAATGATGTTGGTTGAGGGATAAATATTGGCCTGGACACCGGGGAGAACTCTCTTGCTCTTCTTCAAAATGGTGCCCTGGGATCTTTTACGTCCACCTGAGAGGACAGGCGGGGCCTCGGTTTAACGTCTCATCCGAAAGGCGCCACCTCCGACAGTGCAGCGCTCCCTCAGCACTGCACTGGAGTGTCAGCCTAGATTTTGTGCTCGGGTCTCTTTAGTGGGACTTCAACCCACAACCCTCTGACTCAGAGGTGAGAGTGCTACCCACTGAGCCACGGCTGACACTTAATTTGTATTTAAGTGGATAAACACCCCCCTCCCCCCACCTTGTTAAAATAGAAGACATAGGATTTTATACAAATGTGTCAACGCAATGCTGTAGTGTCTCAAGACCTGTTAACTAACACTATCTTTTTAACATTAATCTACAGTGTACACTGAGAAGTGAAGTTGGTTCAATCACCATCCTGTTACTCTGGGACCAGGGTGTCTTGAATCTAGTCAAGTCTGATTGAATGAACATTTTCTCTCTGTGAAGGCACAAGCTGAACTGAATCCACTTGGGAGTAGGCACATTTCAACGGCAAATAGCTAAATAAAAAATAATTTGGCATTAAATTGACAGCCTCATTCATAGAACCCAATGGACAATAAAAGGTGCATTAGCAGGTGCTGTTCTGAAGTTCAGGTTATTGCGCGGTTAGGATTGTCAAATTTCATCAAGTGCAAAACTGGAACAGGAGACACATATGGGGGCGGCATCACGACTTGAATTCTGAGGTTTACTTGACTGCTGAAAATTCATTGAAAACTTAATGACTAATATCTCCATATCATCAGACACAGAAGGAAGCAGGGTAGAAAAATGCCTTTTGTCTGTTTAAAAAAAAAAAAACAGGCTTCAGATATCCAGTTTCAATTCGATAAATATTTGGACAGCTCACTCAAAATACTCTCTCATCTGGTTCAGAACTGGGTGAGTAGTAATCTAGTGTGCATTGTTGGAGTAGAGGCAGCTTTTACTCTGCACTGAAACTATTCTGTGCGTGACCAGGAAGTGTTTGATGATGACATCGAGTGCTGAAAGTAGAACTATAACATTCTTCAGCATTGTGGCTTTCCTAACGCTAATGAATAGAAAACCTCACCCCTTCCCCCGCCTCACCAAAAGGACACAGGACACAAGTATTGATGTGACCTTTTCACTGCAGTTGTGGTCTTGCTAAACAATTTGAAAAGCTAAGCTGAGCAGAAGAGAAAACATTTTTTCGCCATTCTTTGGCCAGGCTCTGGGAGTTAGTGAGGTATGTGAGTGGTGAGAAACATGCTGTTTCTAACCTGCTTCTTTTCATCTCTGCAGCATGGAGGAGTGCGAAGCACTGTGCACGAGACTGGCCATCATGGTAAACGGACGGTTCAAGTGTCTTGGCAGCATCCAGCACCTGAAAAACCGGTAACTTGACATTCCAGCTCTTCCCAACCCAACTAATCATCGCAATCAGCTAATCTTTGTTTCATTCATAGTGATCTTCGGTGCTTTCCTTCTTGGACACAAAGGCTTTTTGAACCAATAGAATGGAAATAAAATGCTTTGTTTTCTTTACCCATTGATCACCATGACACCACTGGCACGCATTCTTGACTAGTGCTGTCACACACTCGCGAGCACCTCTGACACGCACTGGCATGCACTTTGACATCTCGTGTATGACAGAGGTTGGAAAACCAGGTGATTATCAGAGCAAAAACCTGAGTACGTTTGCCATTCCCTGAGAACGATTAGTGAAGTTCCTACTTGATGTTTTATACTTCTAAAATGTCACTGGGTTCCCAAAGCATAGGTCTGCAAGCTACAAACCAATGTAAAAACTGTCGAAACTCATTTAGACCAGCGGCAAGGAGGGCCCACTAAAACTGGGTCTTCCCAGCAGTTAGTCACAGCGGTGTTACCTTTGAGTCACAGCCAACTGCACAACAATTACTCTTCAAGAACACGGAAGACAGTCTAAGGTGCTTTATGGAGGGGGAAGAAAAATTGACAAAAGAAATAAAGAAACAGACACTGAAACGAAGTGGGAGAGTTAGGAGAAGTGACCGAAATATTGGCTTTAATAGTGAGTTTTGAGAGGGTTTCTAAAAGTAGAGGGGTGGTGGAGTTACTGAGTAATGGGCTGAAGGCTCTGCCATCAATGGTGGGGCAAAGGGAGGGGGCGAAACACAGAAGGACTGTGCAAAGACACTCAGAAGACGAGGGGACATAATGATGAGTATCTTTGCAGTAATAATAATGGGGTAAGGCCACGGAAGGATTTGAGGACTAGGATTTTAAATTCAGTGCATTGGGGAACCTGGGGCGGGGGCGGGTGATCACTAAATCAGCAAGAACGAAGGTGATGGGTGGGTGGAACTTGGTGCAGGGCAGGATCCCAGCAGTCGAGTGTTGAACAAGCTGGATTTTAATTGAGGGTGGAGGATTGAAGGTGGAAAGGTGACAAAAATGTGGATGGGGGGCTGAACTGGGTCAGATGTTGTGGAGGTGAAAGTAAGTGGCTCCTGCTGATTGGCGGCGTGTGTGGTCTGAAGCTCAGCTGTGGGTTGAACAGGATGCCACAGCTTCTTAGGCCTGGTTCAGCCTGATGCTGGGGGCAGGGAGCAGAGTTTATGGCGGGAGCAAAAAAAATAATGGCTTCTCGCTGTTCAGTTGGAGAAAAGTTTGACTCGTCCCCAAGTTGATGTCAGTCAGGCCATTTTAGCAGCATAGAGGTTGATGGGGTTAAGGGAAGTGAGGAAGACTTGAAGCTGGGTATCATCGGCATAAATATGGAAACTGACCTGGTACCAGTGGATGATGTCACAAAGGGGCAGCATATAAATGGAGGAGAAGAGGGGGCCAAGGACTCTGGAGGTGACTGCGCTAGGGTGGAAAGTAAGCAATCTCCAAAGATGTGCTTGACTGCGTTGGGATACATAGGAGTGGAACTACCCGAGACCAATCCCAAAGAGCTGGATAATGGGGAGGAATGGCGCAATCAACACCCGCAGAGAGGTCACAGAGAGCAAGGTTGGATCATGTGCACTGGTCACAGAGGATACCATTCGTGACTTTGATCAGAGCGATCTTTCTGCTGTTTTATTTACAGACCCGTAGGGATTTGAACAGGAAGTTTTTGGGAGAGCTGGGAACTCATGACGCGTTAAAGGACCTTAGACAAAAAAGGGAGGTTGGAGATGGAGCAGCAGTTGGAGAGGATGAATGGATCAAGGCTGAGCTTTTTGAGGAGGGGAGGAATGTTAGTCTTGAAAAGGAATGGGACAGTTTTGCACAAAGGGCAACTAGTAATAATGAGCGCTAGGAGGGGTAGCTCATTGGAGAGGGGATTAAAGGAGTTGGAAGTGAGCCTCATGGAAGACGTCAGCTTGGAGAGGGTGGTGGGGGGAGGGAGATGGTCGAGAAGTTGCAGAATGACTAGGAATTGATGACAAAAGTCCACCTACCAATCCTGTCTGTGTTCAAGATTCTGCCCTTTGAGCCCCATTTAAGGCCAGAAGTAAAAAAATTCACAACAAGTGCACAATCTCTTCTGTCGTGTACGACAGGCAACACTGCAAACTCAGAGGGGCGGTCATCTGATTTTAAAATGGATTCTGTGCCATTGTTTCGCTTGTGCAGACTGATCGCCTCTTCCGTTTTGCTTCTTTCCTAGGTTTGGCGATGGCTACATGATCACTGTCCGCACAAAGTCCAGCCTGTATGTGAAAGAAGTTGTCCGCTTTTTCAACAGAAATTTCCCCGAAGCAGTTTTAAAGGTATATATTCAGCTAAAGACCATCTTCTTCTTTGCACAGTCTCCATTCATAAATGAACAAGTAGTTATGCAGACAGCAGGAAACACCGACACTATCCCTTTAAAGGATTGGTGCCATCCAAGAGGCACATGGGCCCTGTGGTCCTTCCCAATCCCGCTGTGTAAAGATACTCATTCTGGAAGAATACCTCCGTTCTTTTGTCTGTCACAACCCAGGAAAGTATTTCATTACCATCTCATTGGTTTCTTTCGCACTAGTTGGATGTCCTACACATAAATTCTAATTTTTCCAAAGCTTTTAGTACAAGTTTAAATTGTTGATATCAGCAGACATCAAAGGCCACCCCTTAAAGTTGTCTGTGACTTGTAGTGAATAGGGGCCCAAAATTCCACCCCAGTTTTCATGTTTCTGAGGCCTGAGATCGGGTTGCTTTATTTCCTTGCCAGTAAATTGGGGTGGAAGTTGTTTCTGCTAGTCCCCAAGAACAATGCGTCCAAATTCACGATCGCAATTTGATTCACGGCCAATCAAGTACTTCTGAACTGTAATGTGAAAAAACGTGGCAGCCAATTTGCACACAGAAAGGTCCCACAAACAGCAATGAGATTCATGACCAGATAACATAGGATTACATTACACAGGATGTACGGCACAGAAACAGGCCATTCGGCCCAACCAGTCCATGCTGGCGTTTATGCTGCACTCGAGCCTCCTCCCGTCTTTCCTCATCTAACTCTATCAGTATAACCCTCTGTTCCCTTCTCCCTCATATGCTTGTCTAGTCTCCCTTTAAATGCATCCATACTATTCGCTTCAACTACTTCCTGTGGTAGCGAGTTCCACATTCTCACCACTCTCTGGGTAAAGATGTTTCTTCTGAATTCCCTATTGGATTTCTTGGTGACTATCTTATATTGATGGCCTCTAGTTATGCTCTTCCCCACAAGTGGAAACATTCTCTCTGTATCCACTCTATCAAAACCTTTCATAATTTTAAAGACCTCTATTAGGTCACCCCTCAGCCTTTTTTCAAGAAAAAAGAGACCCAGCCTGTTCATCCTTTCCTGATACGTATACCCTCACATTTCTGGTATCATCCTTGTAAATATCCTTTGCACCCTCTCCAGTGCCTCTATATCTTTTTTATAATATGGCGACCAGAACTGTACGCAGTACTCTAAGTGTGGTCTAACCAAGGTTCGATACAGGTTTAGCATAACTTCCCTACTTTTCAATTCTATCCCTCTAGAAATAAACCCTAGTGCTTGGTTTGCTTTTTTTATGGCCTTGCTAACCTGTGTCGCAACTTTTAGTGATTTGTGTATTTGTACTCCGAGACCCCTTTGTTCCTCTACCCCACCTAGACTTGCACCCTCCAAGTGATAAGTGACCTCCCTATTCTTCCTACCAAAATGTAATACCTCACATTTATCTGTGTTGAACTTCATTTGACAATTATATGCCAATTTTGCAAATTTATTAATGTCCTCCTGTAATTTGTTGCAGTCCTCCTCAGTATTGCCTCCCCCCCCAATTTGGTGTCATCCACAAATTTAGAAATTGTGTTTTTGATTCCAAAGTCTAAATCATTAATGTAAATTGTGAACAGCAGTGGTCCCAGCACTGATCCTTGTGGAACACCACTACCCACCTTCTGCCACTGTGAATAGCTACCCTTTACTCCTACTCTCTGCTTTCTGTCCTGAAGCCGGCCAGCAATCCATTCTGCCACTTGTCCCCTGACTCCGCATTCTCTGACCTTGTTCGTCAGCCTATTATGGGGTACCTTATCGAAGGCCTTTTGAAAATCCAGATAAATTACATCTACTGCATTACCATTGTCTACTCTCTCTGTTACCTCTTCAAAAATTTCAACAAGGTTGGTCAAGCAAGACTTTACCTTTGAAATCCATGTTGACTATTCATTATTATGTTTTTGGTTTCTTGGGGGTAAAAATAAAGTTAGCACCCCCCATGGACGATTTTCCCAGGTAGCGCCCCAGGAGGGAGGAGGGGCGCTACTGGAAGCGCCCCTCATCCCTCTTGGGGCACTGCGAGCCAATATCGCGGCGCTACATGCGGCACGTCGTGCCGCGGTACTGCAGGCCTTCCTCCCCTTATTAAAGGGGAGGGGCCTGGTGCAGCGCGTCCCAGCGCCCAGCTGGGCTACCAGGGATCGGGAGTGCCGGCAAACGAGCCCAGCACTCTAGAGGAGTGCCGCGCTCACGGAGAGGGGGGCTTCATGGGGGCCGGGGACAGCAACGGGGGCAGGTGCTGGCAGGCAGCCAGCAACAAAAATGGCCGCCCGCCACCTCCCCTAGCCCCGGCTTGGCCCCCCTGACCCTGGCGGACACAGCGTCCGGCGGTAAGTCGGGGGGGCGCCACCCAATATTACAGCCGGGGAGTGAGCGGGACGCTGTGCATGGCGATGACGTAATCGCCGGCGGCGCCAATGGTTAGCGCCGCCGCTAATCTCCCGCTGAATTTCGCGGGAGGTGTTAGCGGCGCTGTGCCCAGGCGCTAGTTGATTTGCGCCCTCTTAGGGCGCTAACGGGAGGTGCAAATCAACCGAATTTAGCTCCTTTGATCTTCTATTTTCTCCTTTAGTAGGGATTCCATTATTTTTCCTACCACCAATGTTCAGCTGACTGGTCTATAATTCCCCGGACATGTTCTATCCCCCTTCTTAAATATCAGTATTACGTCCAATAACATAATAGAAGCACAGAAGATAGGAGCAGCAGTAGGCCATTCGGCCCCTCGAGCCTGCTCCGCCATTTAATGAGATCATGGCTGATCATCCAAATTCAGTACCCTGTCCCTGCTTTCTCCCCATATCCCTTGATCCCTTTAGCCTTAAGAAATATATCTATCTCCTTCTTGAATATATTTAATGAATTGGCCTCAACTGCCTTCTGTGGTAGAGAATTCCACAGGTTCACCACTCTCTGGGTGAAGAAATTCCTCCTCATCTCGGTCCTAAATGGCTTACCCCTTATCCTTAGACTGTGACCTCTGATTCTGGACTCCCCCGCCATCGGGAACATCCTTCCTGCATCGAGTCTGTCTAGTCCTGTTAGAATTTTATAAGTTTCAATGAGATCCCCTCTCATTCTTCTAAACTCTAGCGAATATAAGCCTAATCGACCCAATCTCTCTCCATATGTCCTTCCTGCCATCCCAGGTATCAGTCTGGTAAATCTTCGCTGCACTCCCTCCATGGCAAGAACATCCTTCCTCAGATAAGGCGACCAAAACTGCACACAATACTCAAGGTGTGGTCTCACCAAGGCCCTGTACGACTGCAGCAAGACATCCTTGCTCCTGTACTCGAATCCTCTCGCTATGAAGGCCAACATACCATTTGCCTTCTTAACCGCCTGCTGCACCTGCATGCTTACCTTCAGCGACTGGTGCACAAGGACTCCCAGATCTCGTTGCACTTCCCCTTTTCCCAATCTATTGCCGTTCAGATAATAATCTGTCTTTCTGTTTTTGCCACCAAAGTGGATAACCTCATCATTATACTGCATCTGCCATGCATCTGCCCAATCACCCAACCTGTCCAAATCATACTGGAGTTTCTCTGCATCCTCCTCACAGCACACACGCCCACCCAGCTTTGTGTCGTCTGCAAACTTGGAGATATTACATCTAGTTCCCTCGTCTAGATCATTAATATATATTGTGAATAGCTGGGGTCCTAGCACCGATCCCTGTGGTACCCCACTAGTCACTGCCTGCCGCTCGGAAAAAGACCCGTTTATTCCAACTCTTTGCTTCCTGTCTGCCAACCAGTTCTCTATCCAAATCAATACCTTACCCCCAATCCCATGTGCTTTAACTTTGCACGCTAATCTCTTATGCGGGACCTTATCGAAAGCCTTCTGAAAGTCCAAATACACCACATCCACTGGTTCTCCCTTATCTATTCTACCACTACACTACTGTATCCTGCAGTTAAGAATAGTTAACTAAAAGCTTTCCGGTGGAGATGGTTGTGTCCTTGCCTATACTTAATATATTGTGCAACTTGGCCACTACCTGAAACATTGGGACCATGCAGGGGAGATTTTTTAAACGAACACCTGCAAGAACCCACAATCCTTTGATAGATGGATTGTATTTAACTTTTGTGTGCATGATCCAGGGATAGAGTGGTTTCTCTGCCACTATGGATGCTGGGTAAAGAACTCCCCATTCTGCTGAATCTTTTTTTTACATAACCTGTTTTTTTAAGTGAAGTTGGTTGAAGGATAAATGTTGGCCTAGACATTCTCTTTGAATAGTGCCATGGGATCTTTTGTGTCCATCTGAGAGAGCAGACGGGGCCTCGGCTTAATGTCTCATCTGAAAGACAGCACCTCCAACACTGCAGCACTCACTCAGTACTGTGCTGAATTGTCAGCTTAGATCATGTGCTCAAGTCTCTGGAGAGGGACTTGATACAATGATCTTCTGAATTCGAGGCGAGAGTGTTACCACTGAGCAATATTTAAATGAGGGTCAGTGATGCTGTAGTCCCAAATTTCCTGTATTTACGCTCACACTGCACTAGGGGTAAATTGGAACAGGAAATATAAGGCGTACCTGTTGCCAGGTTCATCCAGAGCTTTTAAGCCTGAAGACTAAGAAAGTTGGACACCAATTACTGTGGTTTTTTGAGTGACTTTTTTTCTTTCATTCTCGACATCATTGGACTTGCTTCTGACTACTTGTGAGACCATTGGGATATTTTGCCTCTCTACAGATGCTGCCTGACCTGCTGAGTGTTTCCAGCATTTTCTGTTTTTATTTCAGATTTCCAGCATCCGCAGTATTTTGCATTTCTGCATAAAATTGAGCTCATCCAAACCGCTGCTGCCCGTATCCTAGCTCACACCAAGTCCCGTTCACCCATCAACCCTGTGCTCGCTGACCTACGCTGGCTCTCGGTCCAGCAGCGTCTCGATATTACAATTCTCATCCTTGTTTTCAAATACCTCTATGGCCTTGCCCCTCTCTATCTCTGTAATCTCCTCCAGCCCTACAATGCTCCGAGATCCCTGCGCTCCTCTAATTCTGGCCTTTTGCGCATCCCCAATTTTAATTGCTCTGCCATTGATGTCCGTGCCTTCAGGCCCTAAATTCTGGAATTCCCTCCCTAAACCTCTCCGCCTCTCTACCTCTCGCTCCTTTAAGACGCTCCTTAAAACCTACCTCTTTGACCAAGGGGGAAAAATTCAGTTGGTTGCGTCTCCCGTTAGCGCCTTAAGAGGGCGCTAATGGGGCGCAAAGCAACTAGCGCCCGGGCGTGGCAATGTTTGCGCCGCTCGCGAAATTAACTAGACATTTTGCGGCGGCGCTAAACACTGCCGCCACGATCTTCTGCGCCGGCAGGTCGTGACGTCAGTCGAGTGCGCAACGCCCCGGAGCGGATATTGAGTGGCGCCCCCTGCCTTACCGCCTGCCCCTAGCAACGACAGGTTGAGGGGAGCGTTTTGTAGTCAGGAAGGGACTGGGGGAGCGCTATTTAAAGGCGACCGCTTCCTGCCTTTTTTTGTTGGCGACATTTTTGAACCATGCATTCTGAGAGAGAGAGAGAGAGACTTCTGGAGAGATTCAATGCTGTGTGAAGAAGTTTTGAGTACTGAGCAGCACTTTGCAGGTTCATTTTGATTTGCCCTTCCTTGTATCGATTTAGAAGAGACTATGGGGGCTGCACTCTGAGCTCTTTCCCTGGGCCTCTCCATTGTTCTTTCCAGCAGATTTGATGTACAGGTCTCTCCAGGCCGAGATTCAAGGCTGCATTGAGCAGGATGTGGATGGCAAGCAAGATCAACCCTCCCCTTTAAGAACTGGCCGGGGCCATTGTGTGTGTGTTCCATTGCTGACTGACATCACATGAGCTTCGCCAGCGCTCTGAGGTAGTGCCTCGCTCCTCGGCCTTTGCGCCTTAAGACAGATGTGCAGCGCCTGATTTAGCGCTCCAATCCCCTCCAGGGGCGATAAAAGTCAAGTTTGCAGTCGGAGGCGATAATTAGCGCCAGGCGCTAATCTTTGCGCCCGGCCGATAATTGCGCCCCAAACGGGGCGATACTGAATTTTTCCCCCCCAAGCGTTTGGTCATCTGTCCTAATATCTCCTTGTGTGGCTCGGTGTCAAATTTTGTTTGATAATCTCTCCTGTGCAACGCCTTGGGATGTTTTACTACATTAAAAGGCACTATATAAATGCAAGTTGTTGTTTACAATGGCCCAGAAATTGATCTCGCTCTGTTCCCGCGGGGGTAAGCCTTCCCCGCGATCTCTCACCTCGCTTGTGCTTTTTCAGATCCAGCTCGCACGAACTTGATGTTCCAGACATCAGCCGGGCAGTGCTTGCGTATCCCACCGGCGTAGTGAATTCGTGCGAGCTGTGGGATCACGTGACTCAGTTAGAGCCAATGGCAGCACACCATCTTCCATTCATAAGTTTCACATACGTGCTGTGAAATCTATGAATCTTACACCCCCCCAAAATAACAGCTAAACCTCAATTAAATTTAAAAAAAAACCATCACATTAATAAAATAAGTATAGTTAAATAAATTAACCATTTTAAATAAAAAATTAAATTTTTGAAAAAATTTAAAATCTTTTAAAAAGTTATAAAAATAAACTTACCTGTCTTTAAAGTCTCTAAAAAAGATATACCTGTAAAAAAAAATTCAAAAAAATACTTAATTCACTACTTACCTTGTTAAAAGTGGGTCTTACTCCTCCTTTTTACATTTCTAAAATCTTCAGTACTTACCTGCGCGTCCAAAGCATGAAGTGCACAGCGTGCGCGCAGCCTGTAGCGCGCACGCGATGCACCGAGGAACCGACCCCTTTTCAAAAGAGCAATTGCCGGTTTTCAGCGCATGCGCAGGGCATGCAGAAAACCGGCAATTGCAGAGGGAATACGCGAGAGTACGCAGTGCGTACTCTCGCGCACCGGGATGAATTTTTGGGCCAATATATATTCACAGATATAGTTGACCCCCGTATCCTCTCTGTGTGAAAACATAGAGCCTCAAATTTGCATGCTGTTAACAGTAATTTATTATTGAATTGAATTTTGCATGATTTGATAGTTCCGGAAAACTCTCTGTGATACCGTGCCCTCAACTCTCAAATCAAGGGAGAAGCAGAGTGGTCACCAGCCATCCCTACTGGGAGCAGTAAAGAAAGACTTGCATTTATATAGCACCTTTCATGACCTCAGGATGTCCCAAAGTGCTTCACAACCAACAAAGTACTTTTGAAGTGTAGTCACTGTTGTAAGGTAGGGAACACGGCAGCCAATTTGCGCACAGCAAGCTCCCACAAACAGCAATGTGATAATGACTGGATCAGCATGTTTTAGTGATGTCGGTTGAGGGATAAATATTGGCCAGGACACCGGTGAGAACTCCCCCTGCTCTTCTCCAAATAGTGTCTTGGGATCTTTTACGTTTACCTGAGAGGGCAGACGGGGCCTCGCAGTTAATGTTAACAATTAGAATTTAGAGCAGGAATACGTGCAGGATAAAATATAAATGTGATGTGGTTGCATTTAAAACTTATCTTGCCGAGTGAAACAAAACATTCACAATGACTGATCCATGCTGACACTGAACCATTTGATTTGTGATCGCTGTTCTGTTTTGTTCCGGTTGCTCCAGTACTACAGTGGGGTCCAATTTTGTAAAGTTGCTATCGCACAGCAGTGGACTCATTCCAATTCTGATGCAGACTTGTTTTGTTCTAGGAGAGACACCATACCAAAGTGCAGTACCAGCTGAAGTCAGAAAACATCTCACTGGCCCAGGTTTTCAGTAAGATGGAACAAGTAGTTGACGTATTGGGAATTGAAGATTACTCCGTCAGTCAAACCACACTGGACAACGTGAGTAAATCCTGGAGCACGTGGCGAACAAGGGTAATGACGATTGCTGGATCTCTGGCAAGGATCTCTTCATAAGGTGTAACATATTTAACATGCTGGCAAATGAGTGGGCGATGCTCATCAGTCAAGCGCATAGAGGATAGATCATGAAAATGTTCCGGATGTCATTTGTACCTTTTGTGGGTCAATTTTTGGCCAGTGCCACAGGTGCAATATGAATCTTGCCACAATGAGCAGCGGAGGATGATATGTTCCTTTTTAAAATTCACCATCCGAAATAATCCAATAAGCTTCCATTAACCGCACATTCTGAGCTGTCTTACCTTACCACGCAGCATGTAAAATTTGATAATCCCGCCACCATTAAGCCTTCTTTAAAATGACACTCGCATAAGTCAAAAGAAGGTGCATCACACAGACGGGCAGCAAAGGACTGTGGTTGGTTCACCATTCTTGTGGTTCAGGTGACAAACCAGCTACTCTTGCAGTTTATAACATCTTACAATGCGCTCTCTATCCATTATTTGTCACGTAGTATTATCCATATGGAGAAATAGTCATGGTAATAAGAAAGACAGACTTTCATTTATATAGCGCCTTATGTCATTAAAAGTTCTCAAAAGTGCTTCATAGAATTATCCACTTTTGAAATATGTGGGTAACATTCCATAAATGACCAATTCATCGATTTTTTTTTTCTCTCTCACTGATTGATTGAGGATGGAACCTTGGCCAAGACACTAGGGAAAAACTCAAATAATGCCACATCTATCTATCTGAACAGGCAGGTAGGGCCTTGATTTAATGTCTCATCCAAAGGACGGCAACACAGGCAATGTGGCACTACCTTAGTACTGAGCTGGAGTGCCAGCCTACATTATAAGCTCAAGCCCTGGTGTGGAACCTTCTGACCCAGAGGCAAGAGTGCTACCAATTGAGATGAGTGCCACACTGCAAATGGAATATCCAGTCAGTCTTGCTGGAGGAGATTATTCTTCTATACCATTAATAGAATTGAGACTGTATAGTTCACTGATAAACATTATCACTTGTGCTGTAATGTCCAATATACTTCATCGCTCTGCCGCTGGTTGTTAATCTTTTTCAATTTGTCAGAATGACTAAATTTGTGTTCTCAGTCCGAAGAAACAGGAAATTAAAACATAAAGCAGACTTTGCTGCTGCTGTGTGCTTAAATAGAATTTGGTATAACATTTTGCAGAAAACAAGGTCTCTCTCACTGGGTATGTCTGGCCAGTGGTCAATTGACTTCAGGTCAGACAGGCTCAGCTTTGTCCAGCACACAGCTTTGACATAAACCCACTGGTGTGGTAGGGTTCAGTCTGCTGAAGTTTGAGGTGAGATTATTTGCCTAAAATAACTGAACCCTGGATTAGAGGGGGGGGGGCGGGGGCAGGGAAATTTCAATTACAAATATTCCATTGTGTAAAATCATTTGAACTCGATGAATTATCTAGACTGCATGACAAAGATTCTTGGAATACAGTTCCTTCTGGGATCTTCATTGAGTCCAGTCCAAATTGATGGGATGAAATTCTTTCAGGTTTTAAGGGTCTTAAGTGAAAAACCTTTGGGCAAGCTTGCAACTCAGTTCCTCCTGTTGACAAATCCGTAGCAAAAGGAAATTGTGCCCACAATTAAGCACCAAGTCTCACTTAGGAATACGGAAAGCATAGCTGTTGTAGAAAAATAACATTTGCGCTGGATTTTTGTACATGGTATTGATGCACATTGCCGGGGGAAGAGTGAAAGGACCTTTCCTCTGAATCTGACCTGTGAGTAGCCTGAGCTGGATGCGAGAACTAGAAAACTGTTGCATTCCTATCACTGATATCCCTCCTGTTGCTGAGCACAAAATGGCAGGCACCCATTGTTGGCATCAACTACTTCCTGACCCAGTGTGGCATTTTCTATTTGCCGCACCAAATGTCCCATGCAAACCCTCCAAGTGACGCTACCAAACCGTGATGCGTTTTGTCCTCTGAGCTGACACCCACGAGGATTTGGTTTGGCCTTGCTCAAGCTCATTTCATGGAGGATCCTGTGAGCCAGCAGCAAGAGAAGACTTCCATCCCATTGGCCTGAACTTGATTCAAACACAGATCCCAAAGTTCAAAGACTCGTGTGCTGCCTCACCCAGTTTTCCTTGCCCTGTCTCAGTTGGTTTTTATTTGGAAAATTCTCTGACGCCTTCAAGCGATAGGCTAGCAGTATGTAACTGAAGTGCTCATGTAAACAAGACGTCTAGCTTTGAATTCAGTCTTGAGTTAGATCAGATAGCTGATTACAAGCTCTAGAATTCCCTCCATAAACCTCTCCTCCTTTAAGACGCTCCTTAAAACCTACCTCTTTGACCAAGCATTTGCTCACCTGACCTAAATGTCGCCTCCTTTAGCTTGGCGTCACATTTTGTTTGATAACGCTCCTGTGAAACGCCTTGGGATGTTTTACTATGTTGAAGGCGCTATATAAATGCAAGTTGTTGTTGTTGAGAACTTCTACTTCGTCAATCGTTGCAGGTCTTTGTAAACTTTGCGAAGAAGCAGAGCGACAACCTGGAGCAGCAAGAAACAGTCAGCACTGGGAGCGTGCAGTCACCGGTCAAACGCATTCTCAGCCTGCTACGGCCAAGGGGCACCACGACAGAACTACAGGCTCTGACCGTTGAAGAGCCCGAGGAGTTAGAGAGTGACGATGAAGGTCTAATCAGCTTCGAGGAGGAGCGCGTAAGTACCGCATTCAGGTGTGATTAAAGGACCCAACCTATTATTAAGCCACTGCTGCCCCCAAAGGTCCACCCAAAACATCCATCGTAAGATGAGGGCAGCACTCCAAAGCTTCTCGTCATCAAACCCTCCCACTGGCATCATAAATAAATTCTCTATCTGTTCATTCCCATTACAACCAGTAGTTTCCTATCTGCTGTTGGTCTGCTATTCTATTGCTGTCATTTTAAAGGCAGCTGTCCTTGGTTCCCATCGCTGATTATAAATCTCCCCCCCCGCTGCCCCCGTATCTGTCCGAGACTGAAGTCGGCGGGAAAAGTTGCCATTCAAATATCACACTGCTGGAGGAGAGGATCGGCAGCTGATGGATGTGTACTGGTCTGGTACACTGATGGACGTGCACTGGTCTGGTACACTGACGGGACGTGCACTGGTCTGGTACACTGATGGACGTGCACTGGTAGGGTACACTGATGGACGTGCACTGGTCTGGTACACTGACGGGACGTGCACTGGTCTGGTACACTGATGGATGTGCACTGGTCTGGTACACTGATGGACGTGCACTGGTCTGGTACACTGATGGGACGTGCACTGGTCTGGTACACTGATGGACGTGCACTGGTCTGGTACACTGATGGGACATGCACTGGTCTGGTACACTGACGGGACGTGCACTGGTCTGGTACACTGATGGACGTGCACTGGTCTGGTACACTGATGGACGTGCACTGGTCTGGTACACTGACGGGACGTGCACTGGTCTGGTACACTGATGGACGTGCACTGGTCTGGTACACTGATGGACGTGCACTGGTCTGGTACACTGATGGACGTGCACTGGTCTGGTACACTGATGGATGTGCACTGGTCTGGTACACTGATGGATGTGCACTGGTCTGGTACACTGATGGATGTGCACTGGTCTAGTATACTGGACATGCACTGGTCTGGTACACTGATGGGACGTGCACTGGTCTAGTATACTGGACATGCACTGGTCTGGTACACTGATGGATGTGCACTGGTCTAGTATACTGGACATGCACTGGTCTAGTACACTGATGGATGTGCACTGGTCTAGTATACTGGACATGTACTGGTCTGGTACACTGATGGATGTGCACTGGTCTAGTATACTGGACATGCACTGGTCTGGTACACTGATGGGACGTGTACTGGTCCGGTACACTGATGGATGTGCACTGGTCTGGTACACTGATGGATGTGCACTGGTCTAGTATACTGATGGGACGTGTACTGGTCTGGTACACTGATGGGACGTGCACTGGTCTGGTACACTGATGGGACATGCACTGGTCTGGTACACTGATGGATGTGCACTGGTCTGGTACACTGATGGACATGCACTGGTCTGGTACACTGATGGACGTGCACTGGTCTGGTACACTGATGGACGTGCACTGGTCTGGTACACTGATGGGACATGCACTGGTCTGGTACACTGATGGACGTGCACTGGTCTGGTACACTGATGGACGTGCACTGGTCTGGTACACTGATGGGACATGCACTGGTCTGGTACACTGATGGACGTGCACTGGTCTGGTACACTGATGGACATGCACTGGTCTGGTACACTGATGGACGTGCACTGGTCTGGTACACTGATGGACATGCACTGGTCTGGTACACTGATGGACGTGCACTGGTCTGGTACACTGATGGACATGCACTGGTCTGGTACACTGGACATGCACTGGTCTGGTACACTGATGGACGTGCACTGGTCTGGTACACTGATGGACATGCACTGGTCTGATACACTGATGGACGTGCACTGGTCTGATACACTGATGGACGTGCACTGGTCTGGTACACTGATGGACGTGCACTGGTCTGGTACACTGATGGATGTGCACTGGTTTGGTACACTGGACATGCACTGGTCTGGTACACTGGACATGCACTGGTTTGGTACACTGGACATGCACTGGTCTGGTACACTGGACATGCACTGGTCTGGTACACTGATGGACGTGCACTGGTCTGGCACACTGATGGACGTGCACTGGTCTGGCACACTGATGGACGTGCACTGGTCTGGTACACTGATGGACGTGCACTGGTCTGGTACACTGATGGACGTGCACTGGTCTGGTACACTGATGGACGTGCACTGGTCTGGTACACTGATGGACGTGCACTGGTCTGGTACACTGATGGACATTCACTGGTCTGGTACACTGATGGACATGCACTGGTCTGGTACACTGATGGGACATGCACTGGTCTGGTACACTGATGGACATTCACTGGTCTGGTACACTGATGGACATGCACTGGTCTGGTACACTGATGGACGTGCACTGGTCTGGTACACTGATGGACGTGCACTGGTCTGGTACACTGATGGACGTGCACTGGTCTGGTACACTGATGGACGTGCACTGGTCTGGTACACTGATGGACGTGCACTGGTCTGGTACAGCTGGGGTTTCCACCATCTTTAGGAAAATTACTTGACTAGGAAAGAAGCCCAAGGGAGGATATGAGCCGCGTATAGCCCACCCCACCAACCGTTAACCCCAAACAAGGATCGAACTATCTATTTTTCTATGCTGGTTCCAGATTCAGCTATTTGTTGATTGCTGTGAGACTGTGGAGATTTTTATTATCTTGGAATACAGCAATGCTTTTTTTTTTGTTTTGAAATCTGTGTCATTGGCAGCCCGTGGGCAAATTCTTGTAACATCACCTCCTTGTTCCAAGTTTATCTATGAAAACAAAGTCACTTTCTGTAGCAAGTCGGAGCTAAATTGCCAAAAAAATATTTGGCTCCTGCCAGTGAAAGATTTAAATGAGCTCACTGTCGGTTTTCAAAGATTGACGGTCAGATGTCAGCTTGAATTCACTCTCTCAAATTGCGATTATCAAAACTAAATCTAAGGTGGCCAAGACCACCAGTCCAACTGCTTTCTACCTCTACTGTGACCACAACCAAAGCAGCTTTGTGGATGTTCCCCCTCGGAATATGGCTGCTGCCTGTTTATAGCGGGGGAAAAACAGCCACATTACAGTCCTAACCTTTTTTTTAGTGATGAACTGTCCATGTACCTACTTGCATCGGTAAAAGGGCAGTTTTCCCTTCATGTAAACATGTCCCAAGGTCGTAATTGTGGCATTTACTGCGTCAAACAGCTCACGCAACAAGGGTGCCAGAACCACATTAGTCACCTTTCCCGTCCATCTTTCTTGCTGAGAGGCTCTTGTGATGTCATTAAAACTGCACAACCCCTATTTTTCTCCCTCTTGCTAGTGAAGCTCCCACCAAGGGTAAATGTGAGGTAATACTTGAATTTTTATAGCACCTTATCGTGTCAGGATGCCTCAAAGTGCTTCACACAATTACCTATTTTAGGCAGTAACTTTTATTATGCGGGCAAATGTGGCGCCAACAAGTGGTTACACCAGCCAGAGGGAGAAATTGTTGATGCTCAGTTGTGTCTGGCCAGTAGAGGTGTTGAAGAGGGATTCTCGAGGATTAAAGATCCAGTTACTGCAGTAAATTACTATTTAACTTCGACATTTGCTTTTGGTCCCTTCTTTGAAGTCTTCTGTGCAAACAGTGCGTGCTGTTAACATGGGGTGCGGGGGGGGGGGGCGGGGCGGCGAGGGGAACGAGCCGGTAATTGATTCCTGCCGCAGCTCGCACTCCTTCCCTAGTCAAATGTGCCGTGCAGCAACAAATAACTTCACTGCATAAAATCATCCACGAAACGTGAGCTAGGTGTTTCCCATAGCTGTGAGGCGTTGTTCAACAAGTACAGCGCACAGCTAAGCCATTGTTTTCCTCTTCACGGGACTGACGAATTGCAATTGTGTTATTCTAAGTTGTTCAAAGACTCGTGTCTTTCCATCCAGAGACAGCTGTGCCATAAGGTGCAATGTATAATTACCCAAATAGTTGGGTCCCTCTAAGCCAAAGAGAAGCTTCACAGAATTAGGGCATTCCGAGCGTTAAGCAGCTGACTCAACAAGGGTGCCAGAAGCACATTAGCCACATTCCCCACCCATCATTCTTGCTCAGAGGCTCTTTGTGATGCAGTTAAAACTGCACAACCCTACCATTTCCTAGACTTCTTTCAAAATAATGCTCAGAATAATGAAGCAGCATGCTATCAACTTGTAATTATGAAGACTTACAGTTGAATCATGATTTGACTCTAGCTGAAAACTTTTACCTGTAAATTCAAATTTCCACTAACTCCAGAATAAAACTCTATTCGGAAATCTTTCTACCACAGCCCTTGTACCAAGTCTGAAGGATTTTACTGTCCCTTGAGTTGAGGGATCTCAGCTTTGGGACTATAAAGCCTATTTCCCTCCCTTCTGATGTTAGCTTTTTATTATTCATTCCTGGGATGTGGGCGTCGCTGGCAAGGCCAGCATTTATTGCCCATCCCTAATTGCCCTTGAGAAGGTGGTGGTGAGCCGCCTTCTTGAATCGCTGCAGTCCGTGTGGTGAAGGTACTCCCACAGTGCTGTTAGGGAGGGAGTTCCAGGATTTTGACCCAGCGACAACAAAGAAACGGTGATAAATTTCCAAGTCAGGATGGTGTGGGACTTGGAGGGGAACTTGGAGATGGTGGTGTTCCCATGCGCCTGCTGCCCTTGTCCTTCTAGGTGGTAGAGGTCATGGGTTTCGGAGGTGCAGCCGAAGACGCCTTGGTGAGTTGCTGCAGTGCATCTTGTAGATGGTACACACTGCAGCCACGGTGTGCTGGTGGTGGAGGAAGTGAATGTTTAAGGTGGTGGATGGGGTGCCAATCAATCGGACTGCTTTGTCCTGGATGGTATTGAGCTTCTTGACTGTTGTTGGAGCTGCACTCATCCAGGCAAGTGGAGAGTATTCCATCACACTCCTTACTTGTGCCTTGTAGATGGTGGAAAGGCTTTGGGGAGTCAGGAGGTGAGACACTCGCCACAGAATACCCAGCTTCTGACCTGCTCTTGTAGCCACAGTATTTATGTGGCTGGTCCAGTAAAGTTTCTGGTCAATGGTGACCTCCAGGACGTTGATGGTGGGAGATTTGGCGATGGTAATGTCATTGAATGTCATGGGGCAGTGGTTAAGACTCTATCTTGTTGGAGATAGTCATTGCCTGGCACTTGTGTGGCGCGAATGTTACCCATCACTTATCAGCCCAAGCCCAAATGTTGTCCAGGTCTTGCTGTATGCAGGCATGGACTGCTTCATTATCTGAGGAGTTGCGAGTGCAACTGAACTCTGTGCAATCTTCAGCGAACATCCCCACTTCTGACCTTATGATGAAGTGAAGGTCATTGATGAAGCAGCTGAAGATGGTTGGGCCTAGGACACTGCCCTGAGGAACTCTTGCAGCAATGTCCTGGGGCTGAGATGATTGGTGTCCAACAACCACAACCATCTTCCTTTGTGCTAGGTATGACTCCAACCAGTGGAGAGTTTTCCCCCTGATTCCCATTGACTTCAATTTTACTAGGGCTCCTTGATGCCACACTCGGTCAAATGCTGCCTTGATGTCAAGGACAATCACTCTCGCCTCCCCTCTGGAATTCAGCTCTTTTGTCCATGTTTGGACCAAGGCTGTAATGAGGTTTGGAACCGAGTGGTCCGGGCATAACCCAAACTGAACATCGGTGAGCAGGTTATTGGTGAGTAAGTGCCGCTTGATAGCACTGTTGACGACACCTTCCATCACTTTGCTGATAATTGAGAGGAGACTGATGGGGCGGTAATTGGCTGGAGTGGATTTATCCTGCTTTTTGTGGACAGGACGTACCTGTGCAGTTTTCCACATTGTCGGGTAGATGCCAGTGTTGTAGCTGTACTGGAACAGCTTGGCTAGAGGCACGGCTAGTTCTGGAGCATTAGTCTTCAGCACGACAGCCGGGATGTTATCAGGGCCCATAGCCTTTGCTGTATCCAGTGCGCTCAGCCGTTTCTTGATATCACGTGGAGTGAATCGAATTGGCTGAAGACTGGCTTTTGTGATGGTGGGGACCTGAGGAGTAGGCCGATATGGATCATCCACTCAGCCCTTCTGGCTGAAGATGGTTACAAATGCTTCAGCCTTGTCTTTTGCACTTGCGTGATTGGCTCCACCATCATTGAGGATGGGGATGTTCACGGAGCCTCCTCCTCGTGTTTTTTGTTTAATTGTCCACCACTATTCACGACTGGATGTGGCAGGACTGCAGAGCTTTGCTCTGATCAATTGGTTATGTGATCACTTAGCTCTGTCTATAGCATGCTGCTTCTGCTGTTTCGCATCCATGTATTCCTGTGTTGCAACTTCCCCAAGTTGGCACCTCATTTTTAGGTACACCTGGTGCTGCTCCTGGCATGCTCTTCTGTGTAGAAGAGCATGCCAGGAGCAGCACCAGGTGTACCTAAAAATGTTCCTCATTGAACCAGGGCTGGTCCCCTGGCTTGATGGTAATGGTAGAGTGAGGGATGTGCCGGGCCATGAGGTTACAGATTGTGCTGCTGATAGCCCACAGCGCCTCATGGATGCCTAGTTTTGAGCTGCTAGATCTGTTCTGAATCTATCTCATTTCGCACGGTGGTAGTGCCACACAACACAATGGAGGGTGTCCTCAGTGTGAAGATGGGACTTCGTCTCCACAAGGACTGTACGATGGCCACTCCTACCAATACTCTCATGGATAGATGCATCTGCGACAGGTAGATTGGTGAGGACGAGGTCAAGTAGGTTTTTCCCCTCGTCTTCGTTCTCTCTCTACCTGCCGCAGGCCACACCTGGCAGCTATCTCCTTCAGGACTCAGCCAGCTCAGTCAGTAGTAGTGCTACCAAGCCACTCGTGGTGTTGGACATTGAAGTCTCCAACCCAGAGTACATTCTGTGCTCTTGCTACCCTCAGTGCTTCTTCCAAGTGGTGTTCAACATGGAGGAGTACTGATTCATCAGCTGAGGATGGGCAGTAGGTGGTAATCAGCAGGAGGTTTCTTTGCCCATGATTGACCTGAAGCCATGAGACTTCATGGGGCCCGGAGTCAATGTTGAGTGTGCAGTGTGTTGGAGAGTGTATCTCCCTCCATTGGAAAAATGCCCGTTAACCCCCCACTATCATACGGCGATCCCCACATCAGCCATCTTAGTGGCCTTTCTGACAAACCGCTATTTCGTTATGAAGTGATGCCAAATTGTGGGGAATTCTGGACTGTCCACACAACCCTATCCCAGCCAGCGTACAAATGATCAAATGTATTTCACCAATAACCCTAATAAAGGCCAGAGAGAGCATAAATGGCAACTCCGCAAACTGCCCAACAGCTTGAAAGAGCTGGCACGGCCCCCAAAAAGCTGCCAACACAAAAATGCTCCTGGCGTGTGAAATCAAGTAATTGAGTGGGGTTTGTACCTTCAGTGTTGTTCACACATTCCTTCATTTGTATTCAGGAAACATCAGTCCATGAAAGGTTAAAGGGGAAATCCAATTGCGGAAGGCACAATATTGGTGGTGCATTTCTGGGAGGGTGGAGAGTCGCAAGAGAATGCGCCCCAGAAAAATAATGATTATTTTACATTAAAAACATTTATTGTAGTTACTTTTTGTACTTTGCAATTAATAGATTTTTAATTTTATAAAAGTTGAAAAACAAAGCTATTATTTGGGTTGCCAGTAGACCAGCCAGACCATCATTCAGCCAAACGTTAATCCAACAGTCACTCTCACATCTCCAGCCATTAGGGAACAATTGAGGGTAAGGAAAGAGGCATACATTAACTACATAGAGAGCAGGGGAGTGCATGATAAGGGAGAATATGAAGAGATTAGGAGAGAAGTTAAAAAAAAAACAATTAGGAAGGCAAAGAGGAACTATGAAATTAAATTATCAAGGAACATAAAATAGTAAAATATTTGACAGGCACATCAATTAGAAAAAAGAAGGTTGAGATGGGAATAGGGCCATTAAGAGATAAACAGGATAATACCATAGGTAACGATAGAGAGATGGCCGAAATATTAAATAATTATTTTGCTTCAGTATTTACCAGGGAGATAGAACAGGTGGACATGACATTAGATGACGAGATTAGTAATGAGATAAGTGCATTTAAAATAAAAAGAGGGGATATATTAAATAAACTAATCAAACTCAGAGGATAAAACCCCTGGTCCAGATGGATTGCATCCACGCATTTTAAAAGAATCTATGGAAGAGATAGCAGAGGCATTACTACACATATTTAATAATTCTTTAGAAAAAGGTGTAGTGCCAGAGGACTGGCAGATAGCTAACGTAATACCTATATTTAAGAAGAGGGATAGAACATGTCCAGGGAATTATAGACCAGTCAGCTTAACATCGATGGTAGGAAAAATAATGGAATCCCTACTAAAGGAGAAAATAGAAGAACATCTAGAAACCAAAAATATAATAATGAATAGTCAGCATGGATTTCAAGGGAAAGTCTTGCTTGACCAATCGCATTGAATTTTTTGAAGAGGTAACAAAGAGAGAGTAGACAATGTTAATGCAGTAGATGTAATTTATCTAGATTTTCAAAAGGCCTTCGATAAGGTACCCCTATAATAGACTGATGAACAAGGTCACAGAATGCGGAGTCAGGGGACAAGTAGCAGAATGGATAGCTAGCTGGCTTCAAGACAAAAAGCAGAGAGTAGGGGTAAAGGGTAGCTATTCACAGTGGCGGAAGGTGGGTAGTGGTGTTCCACAAGGATCAGTGCTGTGACCACTGTTGTTCACAATTTATATTAACGATTTAGACTTTGGAATCAAAAACACAATTTCTAAATTTGTGGATGACACCAAATTGGGGGGATAGTCAATACTGAGGAGGACTGCGACAAATTACAGGAGGACATTAATAAACTTGCAGAATGGGCATATAATTGGCAAATGAAGTTCAACACAGATAAATGTGAGCTACTATATTTTGGTAGGAAGAATAGGGAGGTGCTTGGAGGGTACGAGTCTGGGTGGGTTAGAGGAACAAAGGGATCTCAGAGTACAAATATACAAATAACTAAAAGTAGCGACACAGGTTAACAAGGCCATAAAAAAAGCAAACCAAGCACTAGGGTTTATTTCTAGAGGGATAGAATTGAAAAGTAGGGAAGTTATGCTAAACCTGTATCGCACCTTGGTTAGACCACACTTAAGAGTACCGCGTACAGTTCTGGTCACCATATTATAAAAAGGATATAAAGGCACAGGAAAGGGTGCAGAGAAGATTTACAAGGATGATGCCAGAAATGTGAGGGTATACATATCAGGAAAGGATGAACAGGCTGGGTCTCTTTTCTCTTGGAAAAAAGAAGGCTGAGGGGTGACCTAATAGAGGTCTTTAAAATTATGAAAGGTTTTGATAGAGTGGATACAGAG
The DNA here is from genome assembly GCA_030390025.1 of Squalus acanthias. Taxonomy (NCBI): domain Eukaryota; kingdom Metazoa; phylum Chordata; class Chondrichthyes; order Squaliformes; family Squalidae; genus Squalus; species Squalus acanthias. The sequence goes on from CM059438.1 coordinate 63,258,476, forward strand.
AGAATGTTTCCACTTGTGGGGAAGAGCATAACTAGAAGCCATCAATATAAGATAGTCACCAAGAAATCCAATAGGGAATTCAGAAGAAACTTCTTTACCCAAAGAGTGGTGAGAATGTGGAACACATTACCACGGGGAGTGGTTGAAGCGAAAAGTATAGATGCATTTAAGGGGAGGCTAGACAAGCATATGTGGGAGAAGGGAATAGAGGGTTACGCTGATAGATTTAGATGAAGAAAGACGGGAGGAGGCTCGAATGGAGCATAAACGCCAGCATGGACTGGTTGGGCCGATTGGCCTATTTCTGTGCCGTATATCCTATGTATTTAATCCTATGTATGTAAACCCTCCACAGTCACAGTTCACGAAGGTACTCTACCCACTCTGGACTCAGTTCACAGGGACAGTGCAGCCCATCTAACTCCCCACCCTTTCACAGAGAATCTCTCCTCTCCTCCAACCTTCCCAGTTCATACAGGCACTCCTCCTCCCCATCAATTTAACCGCATGCGAGTTTTTTTCAATTTAAAAGGCAGCTCACCCACCGCGCAGGGGCCCTGGAGTGCACAGCCACGCAGCTTAAAGGGAACATTGTTCATATGTATCATTCACAGCTACTACTCCTTCCTTCTCAGCTACATTATCGTCCATTAAGAGGAGATTTGATAGAGGTGTTCAAAATCATGAAGTGTTTTAATAGAGTAAATAAGGTGAAACTGTTTCCACTGGGATAAGGATCAGTAACCAGAGGACACAGATTTAAGGTAATTGGCATCAGAGCCAGAGGTGACATTAGGAGAATAAATTATACGCAGCGATTTGTTGTGATCTGGAATGCGCTGCCTGAAAGGGTGGTGGAAGCAGATTCAATAGTAACTTTCAAAAGGGAATTAGATAAATACCTGAAGGAGAGAAAATTGCAGCGCTATGGGGAAAAAGCAGGGGTGAATTGGATAGATCTTTCAAAGAGCTGGCACAGGCATGATGGGCCGAACGGCCTCCTTCTGTACTGTAAGGTTCTTTGATTCTATTTACCCCTTTCCTCTATTGCCATCCCTTCTCCCCCTTTCACTTCTATCCGTCCCTCTCCCCACCTACCTGCTCCTATCTGAGTCCCCAGTTGCTAATGGACAGGATTTCAGCCTCTGTATACAACAAGTGGGAACAATCCTGACCATAACGGTGGAAGCAAGATTGAGAGGAGACAGGATCCTGTTCCAGTGCATTGAGCACCAGACTCTAGAGGAGCGAGATTAGGGTCAGAGGGGCCCCCCTCTGCACTGACTTTTGTCTTTAAATGCAGGTGCACTGACCAGGCCAGACCAGGGTCCCAAAAAATGGTATGTATGGAGAGAGAGAGACAAACGTATATCCCAGTAAACTGGATTTAAGGACCATGTGTTAAATTACTGTGCTGCCCAGTTCTCTCAGAACTATAAAAATTCTGTGATATGCTCCTGTCAATAGGAGGGAAGAAGTGTTTAGTCGTGATGCTCTGGCCATCATGGGTGTGGGGCAGGCTTGATGGACCAGCTGGTCTTTTGCTACCCTTCAATTTCATATGTTCGAAAGTGTTGTTTTATTGCATGATTCTCGATGCATATCCTCTGATGTTATCCTTCTCTTTCTTCAGGCTCAACTTTCGTTCAACACGGACACCCTGTGCTGAGTAGATGAAGTCCCATGAAGATTTCCATCTCTGAAGCCCATGTACACGACATTTGACAACTTTGCATCATCCCGGCACAAGACTAAGGGCAGTGCCGGGAAGGGGGGGTGGACATGACTGTCTGTCGGGTCAATAGTTCCTTCGAGCTGAAACACTTCGGATGGAGACGTTAAACCCATTAACCAGCAGAGAACGCTGCTTCGTTGGCGCGAGCGGTTTTGGTACCCATGCATTGCTTCTGGGTCGTATTGGCGAAGTAGATCTCCAACGAACATGAGTCCGTTGCATTTTATTTAATGCAGAGCTGTTTTATTTTAACGCACTGTCAAAAAAAAAAGTGTATAATACCTGTCTGCTGTGTACTGAAATATTTAAAAAAAATATTTTTTAAGAACAGTGTAGAAGTGATGAGCAAAACATTTAGGATCCTTATTTTTAATTATAAAAACATTGTAAACACTCAGATTTTTAACCCTTTTCACAACAAGTGCATGAATTTAGCCAATGCACCCTGGGCCTGTGGCCTACAGACCTGTACAGTGAAATCCAGACTACAAATTAGGCCTAACCTTGAAAAGTCTTAAGTGCAACTCCACTTCGTGCACATAACAGTAACTCAAATGCTAACAGCAAGTCTAAATTACTGCCAGTGTTTGTTGGATGGTAACCTAGAATGTTATAGGGAGGAGTTGGTGGTTTGTCCATCGATGGCAGTCTGGCTTCCACTAAATGATTAGGATTTTACATTTCAGAATTAGAAAAGTCAGGATCTTTTGAATTATTATCCAGTGGGTAGTGTCCTAGGAATTGAAATACGCTTATATTTTTTCAGCCCCTACTTCTGGGGAAAAACGCATCTGTAAGCAGATTATTACCATCTGAGTAAACCTTGTGACTATTTATAAATAAGACATCTCATTACCACTCTTTGAACCCACCCACGCGCTATTGATTAGATCTATGAAACTTAAACGAGGGCAAACCAAAATCTTACTGTTACCCTGCTCCTGACATTGTCCCTACACTTCTGCTCGACCTGTCCCTTTTCTTAAAACCATAGTACATCCTTCAGGCCTCTATTCCATGTACTTGGTTGACATTCTCTTCACGTTAACATATTATTGAAGACAAAATGCATGCAAATGAGCCCACCTGATTTATTCCACCTCGTAACAATCACTTGCACCAAATGAGCATGGAATAAAAGGGTTCAATTACGACAGCACAAATGAGACCTGTGTGGTACAGGATACTATATGGGATTAGTTACCATTTTCCAAGGCTGCCTTCTGCTGCCTGACTCATGTTTGCCCCTGAAGCAGCTCTTCCTAAATGGTTCTGACACACTTTGGGTGATATATTGTCTTTAATATGCAGACATTTATTTCTTTATCTTGTAAATGTACCAACAGGCAAGTGTTCGCGACAGACAAGTGTTTGCGACAGCCCATGCAACTACCTTCTAAGCTAAAGTAAAGCACAGAAATGTAATAGAAACCGAATGAAGGCCCCATTTGGCTATAAAATAAAATGTAATGTTCATCTAACTCTTTTAAAATCTTTAAATGTTTATTTCACTCGACCTTCAGCCTATCCCTTGGTAGCTATATTGGAAATAAATTAATTTTAAAAGGAGATGCTGCCATAACCTCAGACACAAGGTCAAAACACACGCCGAGCCAAGGCTCACATGCATCGCATAAGGAGAAGAGAGTTGATCTTTTCAATTATACCAATGCTTCCCACCCCAAACAGAATGGTGCATGTTGAAAAATCTCTGAGTGTTTACAATGAGCTGCAGTACAGGACTACAACTTCTCTTGAAGGTGCTTTATTTAAAATAAGCATCAGCAACACGACAAAGAGTGCAAATGTAACCTCAAATGCTGTTATTCGAGGTGGACACTCTACTAATGCAGCTGATTATTGCAAAGATTCTAAACGGAACGCATCGAGATAATAACTCTCATTTAAAATGGAATGCCTCATCTATATATATATATTTTTTCCCTTTTACTTGGAAAGCATCTCCCACAGTGGTCCTAATGTTAAAGTAACATTGAAGTTGGCCTCCAATTCCGTTGCATCGCTGCGATAAAGTGACCTCAGGTGATTGTCTGTGTCCACCTTCAGTGCTGTCTGTCACTCAGGTGGGTGTGACTATGTTGCTGAGCCTCCAATCCAATGGCGACCTTGGACACTGGCCACACCCATGTACCTGGCAGACAATTGGAACAGTCAAGAAATCTAAATGATCCTCAGATTACTGCATCCCAGTCATTCCGTGGAACCAGGGAGTGCCTGTCTTTCTTTTATTTTTGAAGATTAGTTATTTTGGTCATTCAGAGCTTTGGAATTAAATGATGAAAGTTGTGGGCCGGGAGGGGAGAGATGGCAGTTTTAAGTTGACTTTTATCTTTCGGTACATCTCCATGGCAACCAGTGCAATGAAAATAAAGAATAATCAGTAAGGGATTTTTTTTTGCATCATTAGAACTTAATCTGCATTGTTAATTTTGACCTTGCTTGAGAAGGCAGAGTTTAAAGAGACTCATGGAAAGTAACTTGACATTTAATTCTGTCACATTTATATTTTCATTTTTTTTCTCCTGCTTTCTGTATTTTAATTTTCATTTGATTTGAAGATTTCCTTGTTAAGTGTGAACAAATTATGTTGTTTTTTTCTTTAAACGTTAACTGCTTGAACCCTGACATTGTATTGTGCCTTGCAGCCTCTTAATGTCATATCTTACCCCACGCACTTAAACACAAGGGACCTGAATGTTTGGAAGGCTGCATCCTGTCTGAGAAAAAGTGCTAAAAAGCTTGGCTCAAACCCCCCCCCCCCCCCCACCAGAGAGTATGAGACACATGGATTTCTGTATCGTGTAAAAGAAGAAAATCCAATGTAGAACAAGGTAAAGGGGGTGAGCATTTCCATCAAAACCCTTTCTTTAGAAAAAAAATCAAATCGTCACATAGCGTATCTATTCACTTCCACATAGTTGTGGTTTTCTCTTGTTACTGTCCCTTCTTGGTTTGTTTGCGGAATATCGATTAACAGTGGACGGTGAGGGGGAAGAACTGGATTTGGAGGAGTTACTGAACCCAGCGATGTGATGCAACTAAATTAACTTGTAGCTTGCTGAAGCACCCTGACAGGCTTGGCTGCTACATTTCCACTGATGCTACAACCCAGCTCCCACTTAATGAACAAATGTAATGCAATAAAGTGCTGCCATCATCGACTTGGATGTGGGCACCATTACCTTAATAAGCATCACTATTAGGAACAGCTGGACTGTTCAATATAAACCCTCCAGATAATGGAGGGCCTTTAAGTTCGCTTTCCAATAGGGTAATTTCCCTTTTTAAAAAAAAATAGAAAATCAGGATTTCTCTCATGTTTGTTCTCTATAATTCTTTAATGTGGGCCTTCCTGCATTACATCCACAAAGTGGCAAAGCCACCCAACTAACATGCTACTCCAAAGTGGGTGCCAATAAATTTTATAAAGGATTTATACCAACCAACCTGGTTGGTCCCAGTCCATTCTAATGCAGGAGAGGGTGGTGATACAAGCCTGGTACCGTGAGCATCACAAGTTATTGTAAAAAAGAAAATAGTACATGAGCAATGCAACGGTATTAACAGTAGCCCTTTATGGCCATAATCCTCATTGCTGAGTCTGAGCAAATGTCCATTTAAAACTTTGGTATCAGTATACCATTCCTATTGGTCTCTCATCCCTCTTAATCTTTCAACTCCAGTGGCAAGGCCCCCAGAGCTTTTCCTGACATATGGTTTCCAGTTTTCAAAATAAAATTCTTTTCATCGATTTTTGCCCAGACCCTCCCTCTCCTCCAGAACCTTGTGCTTGCACACTCTTGTATATTTTTGCAAAAATCTTTGTGTGTCTGGCCTGTTGAGCTGAGCTTTTGACCCTCGATTTATTTGTGTGTCAATGGAATTGTTGACGTGCCTGTTCGTGAGAGCAGTGGACGTGTTAAGTAGTGTCATTTTTGCACATTCCTGTGTGTGTGTCTCTTGTCTTTTATGGGGTATTTCTGACTATTGGGCTAGAAGCGCCCTGCATTGCTGTAATGTTTTCAGTTCAGGGCAATGACAGAACGGCCTGTATATTGCTAGCAAGAACAAAATAAATATTTGTTTTGTTGTATAAAACTTTTTCGGAGAGGCTTTGCCTTTTCATTTGGATTGTGATACTTGGATGAAGAACATAAGAAAAATTCGGAGGGCCTTTCACCCCATCATGCCCATCCCATCCATTATTCCCTTGTGTACTTCTCCTGATACCACTAAGCTATATTGATCTTCCAGTTTAAGGAACCATAAGTCCCTTCTGCTCTTGCCCCTTAATAAAATATCAAGCAGTACTATATCTACCACTGTACTAAGTGGGGTAGACTAAGGAGAGAAAAAGCAACCCAAAACTAGGCATCCTTGAGGTTCTGTGGACCATCAGTGGAATTGTATACTGCCACAATCTGGAACCTCTTGGCCCAGCACATCCTTCCTTGATCACCATCAAGCCACACCAACCCTGGTTCACTGCAGAGTGTAGGAGGGTGTGCCAGGAGCAGCACTAAGCATACCATGGGCTGAGGTATGAACCTAGTGATGAAGCTACCACACAGGGCCGCCTGCATGCTAAACACCAAAAGCAGCAGGCTTATAGACAGACCTAAGTGGTCCCACAATGAATGGATCAGTGCAAAGCTCTGTAGTCCTGCTGCACCCCGTCGAGAATGGTGGTGGACAACTAGGCAACTAACAGGAGGAGGAGGCTCCTTGAGCATCTATATCTTCAACTATGGTGGAACCCAGCATGTGAGTGTAAGAAACATGGTTGCAGTGCTTGGAAGTGTCTAACACCAAAACTGCAAACTGGATTATCGTATTTGGTGTCCTTCCAAGATCCCCCACCATCATAGATACCAGTGTCTAGCCAAGTGACCTTAAGAAGCAGCAGAGTGTACCGAACACAGCAAAACCTACGGGCACTGACAACATCCCTGCTGTAGCACTGAAGACCTGCACATGAGAGCTGCTCCCCTAGCCAAGCTGCCCCAGTACATCAATGACACTGGCATCTACCTGACAATTTGGAAGATTGCCCGAGTATGTCCTATGCACAAAAACTAAGATAAATCTAACCCAGCTAATTCCTGCCTTATCAGCTTTCTCCCAAACGTCGGTAAAGCGATTGAAGGAGTCATCCATAATGCCATCAAGCAACACCTATTTGCCAATAAGCTGTTCACTGATGCTCAGTTTGGGTTCCACCAGAAGCACTTGGCTCAAGACCTCATCGCAGGCTTAATCCAGGCATGGACACTAAAGTTGAATCAGTATCGGCAGCATTCGACCAAGAAGCACGAGCAAAACTGAGCTCACTTATGGCCAAAGGGAAACTCTCAAGTGGTTAGAGTCATACCTGACACATAAGATGATAGTGGTGGTTGTCAGAGGCTAGTCATCACTGCAAAAGGTCCTCAGGAAAGTGTCCTCAGCCTAACCATCTTCAGCTGCTTCATCAATGACCTACCTTCCATCATAAGGTCAAAAGTGGAGTTGTTAACTGCCTATTACACTGTATTCAGCTCCATTCACAACTCCTCTGATAATGCAACAGATAACATCCAGGCTTGGGCTGACAAGTAGCAAATAACATTTGCACAACATAAGTGTCAGGTAATGACCATCTTGAACAAGAGAAAGCCCAGTTACCTTCAAAGGCACCACCAACCCCTAGCAACATCCTGGGAGGTCACCATTGAAGCTTAACTGGACCAGCCATATCAACATTGTGGCTACAAGAACAGGGCATAGGCTGGATACTCAGTGACAAGGAGGAACTACTTCACTCAGAGGGTGGTAGGTCCATGGAATATGCTGCCACAAAAAGCTGTAGAAGCTACATCATTAAATAAATTTAAAACAGAAATAGACAGTTTCCTAGAAGTAAAGGGCATTAAGGGTTACGGGGAGCGGGCAGGAATTTGGACATGAGTCTAGGTTCAGATCGGTCATGGCCCTGTGGGTAGTGGAGCGGGCCCAGGGACCGTGTAGCCTGATTCTGCTCCTATTTCGTGTGTGCAATTCTGTTAGATGCAGGAGATGGTTCTGTGATAGTAGATAGTAGATTGGCGGTTAGGATCAGATCAGCCATGATCTTATTGAATGGCGGAGCAGGCTCGAGGGGCCGATTGGCCTACTCCTGCTCCTATTTCTTATGTTCTTATGTTCACCTCCTGACCTCTTGAAGTCTATCCAACATCTACAAGGCTCGATTCAGGAGTAATAGAATATTCACCATGTGACTGATGGGTGCAGCTGCAACAACACTCAAAAAGCTGGACACTAACTCAGAGCAATTTTCTTGATTGGTGCCTCTGACACTGGACTAAATATCGACCCCATCCAGCACCAGTGCACTGTGGCTGCAGTATGTCTGATCTACAGGATGCACTGCAGGAAACTATCAAAGCTACTTCGACAGTACCTCCCTCCCCGTGACCTCTACCACTGAGAGGGGTGGTAGAGAGAGAGAGCAGCAGTGTTGTGGGAACACCATCACCTCTAAGTTCTTCTCCTATCTGTTGATATTTCTGATTGAACCAATGGATTGTTGAAAACTATGAACTGCCGTTTTTTTTCTGGAGGTCTTCGAACATTGTATGCCAGTCCAATCATTGGAGCAAGAAGCTCAGTGATCAGTCAGATAGAAATAAAGAAAGAACTTGCATTTATATAGCACCTTTCATGACCTCAGGATGTCCCAAAGCACTTTATAACCAATTAAGTACTTTTGGTGTAGTCACTGTTGTAATGTAGGAAACGTGGCAGCCAAGTTGTGCACAGCAAATTCTCACAAACAGCAATGAGATAAATAGCCAGATAATCTGTTTTTTTTAGTGATGTTGGTTGGGAGATAAATATTGGCCAGGACACCGGGGATAACACCTCTGATCTACGTCGAATAGTGCCACAAGATCTTTTACGTTCACCTGAGAGGGCAGACGGGGCCTTGGTTTAATGTCTCATCTGAAAGACACCACCTCTGACGGCACAGCGCTCTCCCAGTACTGCACTGACGTGTCAGCCTGAATTATGTACTCAAGTCTCTGGAGTGGGACTTAAATGAATTAATGGGGAACAGCCCTTTAAGAATATAGTTCTTTGTGTCTCAGAAGATTGCGGCTTTCTACTTATAATCTAGGCTGACACTCCAGCGCAGTATCGGAGGAGTGTTGGATTATTGAACGCTCTGTCCTTCAGCAGTGGCGTTGAACCAAGGCCCCGACGTCAGTTCTGGTAATTCAAGTCGACGTTGAAAGGCCCCATGGCAACATTTGAAAAACAGTGGGCATTTTTTTTTCTGGTGTCCTGGCTAACCCTCAGCCAGTATCACCAAAAAAAAAATGAGCTGGCCATTCCTTGGTGTTTGTGGGATATTGCTGGCACAGATTGGCTGTCATATTTGTCTACATAAACACTCGCTGTACTTAAAAGTAATCCAGTGGGTAAAGCGTTTTAAGTCTATTTAAGTCTGAAGCGCCTGATACCCATTTACTTTGCTGCACTGCAGCCATGTTTTCTGGTGATTGGTGAACTGAGGCGCCCAGCCTACCCGTGCAGGCCAGCAAAGCATCGTTTTCCTTGTTGGTGTGTGTGGATCTTCCTTGGCCTGTCGGGGGAGGGTATGGCAGAGAGAAACAAAAAAAAAGTAATTGTGACTTATTTGCTGCAGCTGTGCAATTAAGGGGACAGGAATCATGAAGCATTATTGTGTACAAGCACCATAATGCTTTCACCAGTCACTACTGGAGAGCAGAGATCTTCATCGTGAAGGAAGTATTTAGCATTGGCGGTGGAGGGGGACGGTAAGCAATAACTAATCTAACGAACAAGAAAAACCATCTGAAATATTTCAATTATGTACTTTACTGTTAAATGATGTATAAGGGCAGGTATCAATTGTGAGAGATTGGAATTAAGAGAAGACCACATGGAATATTTATGAATAAAATTTGTGCAAAAGAGAGGGGGTGGTATGAACACAGTAGTTTGGGGGCTGGCATTGTTTGGTTCAGATACAAAAAAGTGGAAGAGTTTCAGAAAACGATGCATAAATTAGAAGCAACATTGAAATGACTGGAAAACCTGCGTGAAACTCAGAAGCAGCTTGATGTCTCAAGGTGAGTACATTATCAGAAGGCAATGCTGGAGCTTTCAATTAACAAAACCATAACATTGAACTGCCATGTGGATGAGCTTAAGTGAAGGCAGTGCAGAGACCTGATCCCCAAATGGAGCAGGTATGTGCAGCTAAATAGAAATAATTGATATTGATGTCACAGAAATATGGCTAGTAGTACATGATAGCTGTCATATGAGGAACGGTAGCATAGTGGTAATGTCACTGGGCTAGTAATCCAGAGGCCTGGACTAATGATCCAGAGGCGTGAGTTCAAATCCTACCACGGCAGCTGGTGAATTTAAATTCAGTTAATTAAATAAAATCTGGAATAAAAAGCTAGTATCAGTAATGGTGACCATGAAATTACCGGATTGTCGTAAAAACCCATCTGGTTCACTAAAGTCCTTTAGGGAAGGAAATCTGCCGTCCTTACCTGGTCTGGCCTATATGTGACTCCAGACCCACAGCAATGTGGTTGACTCTTAACTGCCCTCTGAAATGGCCTAGCAAGTCACTCAGTTGTAACAAACCGCTACGCAACACAATAATATGAATGAAACCGGACGGACCACCTGGCATCGACCTCGGCACCGGCTACGGACACGGCAGCGGCACACCCAGCCCAGTCGGCCCTACAAAATCCTCCTCATCAATATTTGGGGACTTGTGCCAAAATTGGAAGAGCTGTTCCACAGTCTATTCAAGCAACAGCCTGACAGTCATACGCACAGAATCATACCTTTCAGCCAATGTCCCAAACTCCTCCATCACCATCCCTGGTATCTCAGGGGTGGTGGCACAGTGGTATACAATCGGGAAGGAGTGGCCCTGGGAGTCCTCAACATTGACTCTGGACCCCATGAAGTCTCATGGCTTCAGGTCAAACATGGGCAAGGAAACCTCCTGCTGATTACCACCTACCGCCCTCCCTCAACTGATGAATCATTGCTCCTCCATGTTGAACACCACCTGGAAGAAGCACTGAGAGGAGCAAGGACACAGAATGTACTCTGGGTGGGGGACTTCAATGTCCATCACCAAGAGTGGCTCGGTAGCACCACTACTGACCGAGCTGGCCGAGTCCTGAAGGACATAGCTGCCAGACTGGGCTTGTGGAAGGTGGTGAGAGAACCAACACGAGGGAAAAACTTACTTGACCTTGCATCTGTCCATGACAATATTGGTAACAGTGACCACCACGCCGTCATTGTGCAGACGAAGTCCCATCGATCGTGTTGTGTGACACTACCACCGTGCTAAATGGGATAGATTCAGAACAGATCTAGCAGCTCAAAACTGGACATTCATGAGGCGCTGTGGCCGCCAGCAGCAGCAGAATTGTATTCCACCACAATCTGTAACCTCATGGCCCGGCATATCCCTCACTCTACCATTACCATCAAGCCAGGGGACCAACCCTGGTTCAATAAGGAGTGTAGAAGAGCATGCCAGGAGCAGCACCAGGCGTACCTAAAAATGAGGTGCCAACCTGGGGAAGCTGCAACACAGGACTACATACATGCTAAAAAGTGGAAACAGCATGCTATAGACAGGGCTAAGAGATCCCACAATCAACGGATCAGATCAGAGCTCTGCAGTCCTGCCACATCCAGTCGTGAAGGGTGGTGGACCATGAAACAACTAACGGGAGGAGGAGGCTCCATGAACATCCCCATCCTCAATGATGGTGGAGCCCAGCATATGAGTGCAAAAGACAAGGCTGAAGCGTTTGCAAACAGCTTCAGCCAGAAATGCCGAGTGGATGATCCATATCGGCCTACTCCTGAGGTCCCCACCATCACAGAAGCCAGTCTTTAGCCAATTCGATTCACTCCACATGATATCATGAAACGGCTGAGTGCATTGGATACAGCAAAGGCTATGGGCCCCGACAACATCCCGGCTATCGTGCTGAAGACTAATGCTCCAGAACTAGCCGCGCCTCCAGCCAATCTATCTGTTCCAGTACAGCTACACCACTGGCATCTACCCGACAATGTGGAAAACTGCCCAGGTATGTCCTGTCCACAAAAAGCAGGGCAAATCCAACCTGGCCAATTACCGCCCCATCAGTCTACTCTCAATCATCAGCAAAGTGATGGAAGGTGTGGTCGACAGTGCTATCAAGCGGCACTTACCAATAACCTGCTCACTGATGCCCAGTTTGGGTTCTGCCAGGACCACTCGGCTCCCGACCTCATTACAACCTTGATCCAAACATGGATAAAGGAGCTGAATTCCAGAGGTGAGGTGAGAATGACTGCCCATGACATCAAGGCAGCATTTCACTGAGAGTGGCATCAAGGAGCCCTAGTAAAACTGAAGTCAATGGGAATTGGGTGGAAAATGCTCCACTGGCTGGAGTCAATCCTAGCACAAAGGAAGATAAGATGGTTGTGGTGGTTGAAGATCAATCATCACAGCCCCAGGACATCGCTGCAGGAGTTCCTCAGGTCAGTGTCCTAGGCCTAACCATCTTCAGCTGCTTCATCAATGACCTTCCTTCCAAAATAAGGTCAGAAATGGGGATGTTTGCTGATGGCTGCACAGTGTTCAGTACTATTCACAACTCCTCATATAGTGAAGCAGTCCATGCCCGCATGCAACAAGACCTGGACAACGTTTAGGCTTGGGCTGATAAGTGGCAGGTAACATTCGCGCCACACAAGTGCCAGGCAATGACGATCTCCAACAAGCGAGAGTCTAACCACCTCCCCTTGACATTCAACGGCATTACCATCGCCAAATCCCCCACCATCAACATCCTGGGGGGGTCACCATTGACCAGAAACTTAACTGGACCAGCCACATAAATACTGTGGCAACAAGAGCAGGTCAGAGACTAGGTATTCTGCGGTGAGTGTCTCACCTCCTGACACCCCAAAGCCTTTCCACCATCTACAAGGCACAAGTAAGGAGTTTGATGGAATACTCTCCACTTGCCTGGATGAGTGCAGCTCCAACAACACACAAGAAGCTCGACACCATCCAGGACAAAGCAGCCCACTTGATTGGCACACCATCCACCACCTTAAACATTCACTCCCTCCACCACCAGCGTACCATGGCTGCAGTGTGTACCATCTACAAGATGCACTGCAGCAACTCGCCAAGGCTTCTTCGGCAGCACCTCCCAAACCCGCGACCTCTTCCACCTAGAAGGACAAGGGCAGCAGGCGCATGGGAACACCACCACCTCCAAGTTCCCCATCAAGTCACACACCATCCTGACTTAGAAGTATATCGCCGATCCTTCATTGTCGCTGAGTCAAAATCCTGGAACTCCCTCCCTAACAGCACTGTGGGGGTACCTTCACCACACGGACTGTAGCGGTTCAAGAAAGCGGCTCACCACCACCTTCTCAGGGGCAATTAGGGATGGGCAATTATTGCTGGCCTTGCCAGCGACACCCACGTCTAATAAAAATGAATTAAAAAAAATAGATATGTTTTAGGAATAGGAAAATACCACTTAGGCAAAAAAACTCATTTTACATAAATCAACCACATCTTCCTACCAAATACTTCCATTCCCTCCTTCCAGTTGTTGCACATTTAATTGTCCCATGAACCCATTTATATAATCTGCTTTTTACTATTTGTTCTTTGTAGGATCCGTTCCTCCCCCACAATGGTAAAAATTGGACTATGAAATATAAAAACCCAGAACTGCACAGCCCGCAAAAAGAGATGGGCAATAAAGGGTTAATTCAAACTATGAACCATCAAGAGACTGAATATCAATGATCACAGACAATCTAAAATACGAATGCTTCTGAACAAGAACATTCGCATATTCATTTACCTTAAGGGGTTACATTGTTAAAGAAGACCATGGCCCCAGAATAACCAGTATCAGTGCAGGCCTAGACAATGGGCTGGGCCTTGAACCATCTGAATACGAATGCTAACAGAAACCAACAACTAGCATATGCAGTCACCTTGGGAAGGTTGCATTGTCAGAAAGGTATCTCTAATCAATGGACAATACGAGGAACAATTAGCCATCAAGAGTTCTCTGCTCGAGACATTCACACATTTTGAAACGGCCATCGTATGCCCAGGATATGTGTTTCAAGATACTTTAAGTTGGTTTTGGTTTAAAGTAAGAGGCACTTCGAAGACAGTCGTGTGGGAAGCCATCGGAAGAACAGCGAGCAGAAAGATTCGGGCCTACAATCAACTCCAGGAGACAGCCGATCGGGAGTGGTGATTGTATGTTTCAGTCAAATCATAGAAGATGCTTTTGTGATTGAGTCTGAGTAACTTTATATGTAACAGTCAAATCGTGGATGGGTTTAACTGTGTCATATTGTGTCGATACAAATGACCCTTGCGAAGGGGTTTGTATTTTGGGGTTGTTAGTCTAATATAAATCGTAGGGATTTATACTGGGAAGGTAATTGTGTGTGTGTGTGTGTGTGTTCAATAAACAAACGAATCAAAGGTTGAGCCAAAACCCTGTGCCGTGTCTATTTTGTTCTTATAAATCCTAACGTCCAAGAACTGTGTGTAACGTGGGACCAGTATCAGAGAAAACCCCTTACATCTTTGAATATGGATTAAACCATATTTTTATGGTCTGTACCCAGTTGCCCTGAGGAGGTGGTGGTGGGTCTCCTCCATGAAATGTACACTTCCCTGAGGAACTCCAGCAGTGTTGTTCTGGAGCTGCAATGATTGGCCTCCAACAATCATAGATTCATAAGAACATAAGAACATAAGAAATAGGAGCAGGAGTAGGCCATTCGGCCCTTTGAGCCTGCTCCGCCATTCAATGAGATCATGGCTGATCTTCTGCCTCAATTCCATTCACCGGCCTTATTGCCATATCCCTTGATGCCCTTACTAGTCAGAAATCTATCGACTTCTGTTTTGAATATACCCAATGACTGAGCCTCCACAGCCCTCGGGTAGAGAATTCCAAAGATTCACCACCCTCTGTGTGAAGAAATTTCTTCTCATCTCAGTCCTGAATGGCCTACCCTTTATCCTGAGGCTGTGGCCCCTGGTTCTAGACTCCCCAGCCAAGGGAAATATTCTCCCAGCATCCACCCTATCAAGCCCTGTAATAATTGTGTATGCTTCAATGAGATTCCCTCTCATTCTTCTGAATTCAAGAGAATACAGGCCTAGTTTTTTCAATCTCTTCTCATACGACAGTCCCGCCATCCCAGGAATCAATCTCGTGAACCTTCGTTGCACTCCCTCTATGGCAAGTATATCCTTCCTTAGGTAAGGAGACCAAAATTGTACACAGTACTCCAGGTGTGGTCTCACCAAGGCCCGATATAATTGGAGTAAGACTTCTTTACTCCTGTACTCAAATCCTCTTGTAATGAAGGCCAGCATACCATTTGCCTTCCTAATGGCTTGCTGCACCTGCATATTCACTTTCAGTGACTCATGTACAAGGACACCCAGGGTTCTTTGAGCATCTGCATTCCCCAATCTTTCACCATTTAGGAAATACTCTGCCTTTCTGTTTTTTCTACCAAAGTGGATAACTTCACATTTATCCACATTATAATCCATCTGCCATGTTCTCGCCCACTCACTGAGCCTGTCGAGATCCCCTTGAAGCCTCTTCACATCCTCTTCGCAACTGACACTGCCACCTAGCTTTGTGTCATCAGCAAATTTGGAAATGTTACATTTAGTCCCCTCATCCAAATCATTGATATAGATTGTGAATAGCTGGGGCCCAAGCACCGATCTTTGCGGTACCCCACTAGTCACAGCCTGCCATCCTGAAAAAGACCCGTTTATCCCTACTCTTTGTTTTCTGTCTGTTAACCAATTCTCAATCCATGCTAGTATATTACCCCCAATTCCATGTGCCCTAATTTTGTTCACCAACCTCTTGTGTGGGACCTTATCGAAGGCCTTCTGAAAATCCAAATACACCACATCTAACGGTTCCCCTTTGTCTACTCCACTAGTTACATCCTCAAAGAACTCCAATAGGTTTGTCAAACAGGACTTCCCTTTCATAAATCCATGTTGACTCTGCCCAATCTTATTATTAGTTTCTAAGTGCCCAGTTATTGCATCCTTTATAATAGATTCCAGCATTTTCCCAACTACTGATGTGAGGCTAACAGTTCTGTAGTTCCCCATTTTCTCTCTCCATCCTTTCTTAAATAGCGGGGTTACATTTGCTATCCTCCAATCTGCAGGAACCATTCCAGAATCTATAGAATTTTGGAAGATGACAACCAATGCGTCCACTATCCCAATGGCCACCTCTTTCAAAACCCTAGGATGTAGGTCATTGGGTCCTTGAGATTTATCAACTTTTAGTCCCATTAATTTTGCTAGTACTGTTTTTTTACTAATAATAATTTCTTTAAGTTCCTCATTCTCGCCACACCCTTCGTTTTCTCGTATTTCTGGGAGGTTTTTTGTGTCTTCTTCCGTGAAGACAGAAACAAAGTATTTATTTAATTTCTCTTCCATTTCCTCATTCCCATTATAAATTCTCCCATCTCTGACTGTAAAGGACTTACAGTTACCTTCGCCAGTCTTTTTCTTTTCACATACCTATAGAAGCTTTTACAATCCGTTTTTATATTTTTCGCTAGTTTTTGCTCACATTCCATTTTCCCTTTCTTTATCAATTTCTTGGTCCCCCTTTGCTGATTTCGAAAAAGATCCCAATCCTCAGGCTGACTGCTTTTTCTGGCAACTTTATAAGCTTCCTCCTTTGACTTAATACTAGCTTTAATTTCTTTTGGTAGCCATGGTTGGATCACTTTTTCTTTTGGGTTTTTATGCCCTAGAGGAATATATGTTTGTTGCAAATTATGCATTATTTCCTTGAATGTTAGCCATTGTATGTCCACCTTCATACCTTTTAGTGTAGTTTCCCAATCTACCATGGCCAACTTGTCCCTCATACCCTTGTAGTTTCCTCTGTTTAGATTGAAGACCTTAGTTTCAGATTGGACTACATCACTCTCAAACTTAATATAAAATTCAATCATATTATGGTCACTTGTCCCTAAAGGCCCCTTTATCACAAGATTATTGATTAGCTCTTTCTCATTACACAGTACCAGATCCAGAATAGCCTGTTCCCTGGTTGGTTCCTCCACATACTGTTCCAGGAAACCATCTCGCATGCATTCCAAGAATTCGTTCTCCACACCATCAGTGGTAATTTGATTTGCCCAGTCAATATGTAGATTAAAGTCCCCCATGATTACCATCTTGCCCTTGTTACATGCACTTCTAATCTCTTGATTGATACTGTGCCTTACATTACCACTACTGTTTGGTGGCCTATACACAACTCCCACCAATGTTTTCCACCCTTTGCTGTTTCTTAGCTCCACCCAAACTGATTCCAGTTCTACATCACGATCTGCCAAGCCAAGATCTTTTGGGGTAAAAATTCAGTTGGTTGCGCCTCCCGTTAGCGCCTTAAGAGGGCGCTAATGGGGCGCAAAGCCGCTAACGCCCGGGCGCAGCGATGTTTGCGCCGCTCGAGAACTTAACTTGAGATTGTGCGGCGGCGCTAAAACTTACCGCTGCGACCACCTGCGCGCGCAGATTGTGACATCATTCCATGGTGCAACGCCCTTGTGGCGCCCCGGAGCGGAAATTGAGTGGCGCCCCCTGCCTTACCGCCTGGCGCATCCAACGACCAGAAGACTGGAACGCTATCAATCGCTGTGGGGCTGGGGGGGCGCTACTTAAAGGGGGCCTCTTCCTGTCTTTTATTGTTGGTGGCATTTTTGAACTACGCATTCTGAGAGAGAGAGGGAGAGACTTCTGGAGAGATTCAACGTTGTGTGAAGGAGTTTTGGGTACTGAGCAGCACTTTGCAGGTTCATTTTGATTTGCCATTCCTTGTATCGATTTAGCAGAGAGTGTGGGAGCTGCACTCTGAGCTCTTTGCCTGGTACTCTCCATTGTTCTTTCCAGCACATTTGATGTGCAAGTCTCTCCAGGCCGAGATTCAAGGCTGCAATGAACAGGATGTGGATGGAAAGCAAGATTAACCATCCCCTTTAAGAACTGGCCCGTGCCATTGTGTGTGTGTTCCATTGCTGACTGACATTACATGAGCTTCGCCAGCGCTCTGAGGTAGCGCCTCACTCCTTGGCCTTTGCACCTTAAGACAGGTGTGCAGCGCCTGCTTTAGCGCTCCACTCACCTCCCGGGGCGGTAAAAGTGAAGTTTCCAGTCAGTGCCGATAATTAGCGCCAGGCGTTAATATTTGCGTCCAGACGATATTTGCGCCCCAAATGGGGCGCGACCTAATTTCCACCCCTTTATCTCTACCGTACCGATCTCATCCCTTATTAACAGCGCTACGCCACCTCCTTTTCCTTTTTGTCTGTCCTTCCTAAATGTTGAGTACCCTGGAACATTCAGTTCCCAGCTTTAGTTACTCTGCAACCATGTCTCTGTAATGGCAATTACATCAAACCCATTTACTTCTATTAGTGCCATTAATTCATCCACCTTGTTGCGAATGCTACGTGCATTTAGATAAAGTGCCTTCAACTTTGCCTGTTTAATATTTTTCTGCACTTTGACCCTCTTTACTGTTGGCCTTTGTTTCTGCTCCCTGCTAGTTTTGCTGACTACTTTTCTAACTTGCACTTCCAGCTTTGTTTCTCTGTGTTCTGGGCCCACACCTAGGTTCCCAGCCCCCTGACAAACTAGTTTAAATCCTTCCCAACAGCATTAGCAAACCCTCCTGTGAGGATATTGGTCCCGGTTCTGCCGAGGTGTAACCCGTCCAGCTTGTACAGGTCCCACCTTCCCCAGAATCGGTTCCAATGCCTCAGGAATTGAAATCCCTCCCTCCTACACCATCTCTCCAGCCACGCATTCATCTGGTCTATCCTCCTATTTCTGCTCTCGCTAGCACATGGCACTGGGAGTAATCCTGAGATTACTACCTTTGAGGTCCTGCTTTTTAATTTATTTCCTAGCTCCCTATATTCTGCTTGAAGGACCTCGTCCCTCTTTCTACCTATGTCGTTGGTACCGATATGGACCACGACCTCTGGCTGTTCACCCTCCCCCTTCAGAATGTCCTGCAGCCGCTCAGTGACATCCTTGACCCTGGCACCAGGGAGGCAACATACCATCCTGGAGTCACGTCTGCAGCCACAGAAACGTCTATCTGTTCCCCTTACGATAGAATCCACTATCACTATTGCTCTCCCACTCTTTTTCCTCCCCTCCTGTGCAGCTGAGCCACTTGTAGTGCCATGGCACAGAAGGCGGCCATTCGGTCCATTGAGTCTGTGCCGGCTCTCTGTAGAGCAATCCAGTCAGTCCCATTCCCCCGCTCTATCCCCGTAGCCCCGCAAGTTTATTTCCCTCATGTTCCTATCCAGTCTCCCCTTGAAAACATTGAGTGTCTCCGCTTCCACCACTTCTGTCGGCAGCGAGTTCCAGGTCCTCACCACTCACTGCGTAAAAAAGTTTTTCCTCACATCCCCCCTGTATCTCTTGCCCAAAACCTTAAATCTGTGTCCCCTAGTCCTTGTACCATCAACTCGTGGGAACAGCCTTTCCCCGTCTAGCCTATCCAAACCCGTCATAATCTTGTACACCTCTATCAAATCACCCCTCAACCTCCTTTGCTCTAATGAAAACCAATCCAACTTCTCCTGCCACCTTCAGGGACCTATGCACATTAACTCCCAGGTCTCTCTGTCCCTGCACACTCTTTAAAACTGTCCCATTAAGTGTATATTGCCTCTCCCTGTTCCTTCTGCCAAAATGCATCACCTCACACTTCTCTGTATTAAATTCCATCTGCCACTTGTTAGTAGGGAAAATGCTAGATTCTATTATTATGAAATTGGTAACCGGGCACTTGGAAAATCGCAATATGATTAGACAGAGTCAACACGGTTTTATGAAAGGGAAATTGTGTTTGACAAATCTATTAGAGTTTTTTGAGGGAGTAACTTGATTGGCACCCCATCGACCACCTTAAACATTCACTCCCTCCACCACCAGCGTACCGTGGCTGCAGTGTGTACCATCTACAAGATGCACTGCAGCAACTCGTCAAGGCTTCTTCGGCAGCACCTCCCAAACCCGCGACCTCTTCCACTTAGAAGGACAAGGGCAGCAGGCGCATGGGAACACCATCACCTCCAAATTTCCCCTTCAAGTCACACACCATCCTGACTTAGAAGCATATTGCCGATACTTCATCGTCGCTGGGTCAAAATCCTGGAACACCCTCCCTAACAGCACTGTGGGAGTACCTTCACCACACGGACTGCAGCGGTTCAAGAAGGTGGCTCACCACCACCTTCTCAAGGGCAATTAGGGTTAGGCAATAAATGCTGGCCTTGCCAGCGATGCCCACATCTCATAAAAACAAATTTAAAAAATAGATAAGTAGTTTTAGGAATAGGAAAATACCACTTGGTCAAAAAAACTCATTTTATGTAAATCAACCACATCTTCCTACCAAATACTTCCATTCCCTCCTTCCAGTTATTGCACATTTAATTGTCCCATGAACCCATTTATATAATCTTTTTACGATTTGTAATGGTAAATGAGATGGAGCGACAATAGATCATTATGTTAAACTAGAAGAAAGTGTGCTATCACTGAGGAAGGAAGATATGACATAACAACTATTGAAGGAATGGAAATAACAGATGAAAGAAATTGGATAGATTGGCGATATTGATATTCAGGGTCACCATATTGCCGCTATTTCTGAGG
This sequence comes from Squalus acanthias, assembly GCA_030390025.1. Lineage (NCBI taxonomy): Eukaryota > Metazoa > Chordata > Chondrichthyes > Squaliformes > Squalidae > Squalus > Squalus acanthias. The sequence goes on from CM059438.1 coordinate 63,279,085, forward strand.
AAGGGCATTGGAGCTCAATATTTTGATGGTCACCCTTAGCTCTCAGTAACTGCTCTTGCACCACTAAAAGTGATGGTGGGTTGGTGGGGGAGGGTAGAGTGGGACTGAGAGCAAAGAAGAGCTGCAAAGGGGCAAGAAGATGATGGCCTGATGAAGGACATCCTTATTTTGTGGCTGAATGGGCTTTTGTAGCATCTTGTCCCGAAGATTTATTTTGTGGTCTCTCACTTTAAACATCGATGATTTTTTTTTTAAAGCTTCTTTTTGCCAAAACAGCTGCAGTGAGAGATGCAGCAATTAGCCCAGCACATGTCACTGCCCGACACATTCCTAAGGAGGAGGATTAATTGGGTTTGTCAAACCAGAAGAACTACTTTGCAAAAAAACAATGGTTAATAGGCAAATGGCAGTAATTATTCCAATGTATTAGAGTGGATAATTGGGAAATTCCACTGTTGGTTATATAATAAACATTGTTTTTTACATTGCAATTACTGATCTCACGTGGCATTGCTCACAAAATGTTCGCAACGACTCAGCTCCTGAATCTGGCACTCATGACTTGCTTAGTATGCGATCTCGCCCTCCCGTGAGCTGGCACCTGTGGAGAGCGATCCCCCAGCCCTAGCTCCTGCACACTTGTGCCGATGATTCGCCACATGAAGTCACCTCGCTAGCCTAGCCTATCACGGCCATGGTTAGCGCATTTCCTTCCATGGTGCAAAGGGTGTGTAGGCAGGTGCAGTCTCCTGGCATGACCTTTTCCTGCAAGAAAGGAATGTGTTAGTGACAGGTTTGTGAAATGTTTAGAGAATGTACCTGTCATGGGGAATAGTTGGTAGGCAGTGCTTAAGATGTGAGGGTTGTAATAGTGGTGAATGTGAGGAGAAGGAGGTGGAGTAAAGTGTGGTGCTGTGATTGTAGGAGAGTGAAGGGAAGTGGGAGAAGGAACATAAGTAGGAGCAGGAGTAGGCCATACGACCCTTCGGGCCTGCTCCGCCATTCAATAGGATCATGGCTGATCCGAACCTAGACTCACGTCCACTTCCCTGCCCGCTCCCCATAACGTTGTGTGTAGTGAGGCTGGAGGTGTCCACAGCGAGTAAGAATGCAATATTCTTAACTTTACAACTCTGGTGAGCTCATTGAACTTCTTTCAGCATTGCAGCCATGTCCTGGGTGCTCAGCTCCTGGCATTGACCACCTCAGTGACTTCCCACTGGCAGCAGAGGTATTGCCAGGAGGGTTTCTGCCCCCTGGGGTGGAAGAGGACCTCCCTCCTCTTGTCCACCGCCTGAACCAGAGCCTACAACGTGGGAGCAGAGAACTCGAGAGCCCTGTCTGAACCTCTTCCGGCCATCTTCTACGATCTGGGATTGTAATAGATTTATAGTCCCTTTGGACTGGCTGTTCAATAGTTTGAAGCTGACTCCATATTGGTAACAGTAATGATTTTTATTTAAGCATAAGTGAGACTAAATATACACAGTATTTGAGCAGCAGTTTACAAAGAACAACTGAGGAGTACATTACTCCGTTGATCCTTGAGAAGAAGGCATGGTCTATTCCTCGTACTCCTACTCACATACGCTTGTACACCTGTCTCAAACCCCCGAGGATCTCCCCCAAAAACCAGAACTGCAGAAAAATCCATCCAATCATGTATCTTCCATATCTCCTATTCTGCCCAACCATGGGTTCAGGCACATATATGTCCAGACCCAGGCTACTGTCTTGTAACTCCTTGGGCTAGAAATTGGGCACCTTAGCGCCTCCCGTTATCGCCTCCGGGGGGCGATAACGGGGCGCTAATCACTTACCGACCGGGCGCAGCGAGAAGATCGACTCCTGCTATATTTAATGGGAGGTTTGCGACGGTGGTGTGGCGTTGCGCCCCGATCTCCTTTTGCCCGGAGATCGTGATGTCATCGCTGTGCGCATCGCCCCGGTAGCGCCCTGGACCCGAACTTCGGGCAAAAACACCGGCAGCTGCAGGAGGCGTTCACCAGGAGGCCGGGCGCTTCGGAGGCGATACTTAAAGCCGAGGTAGCCAAGGTAAGTGGAAAGAAAATCTCAAATGCTCTTTCTGGTTTTTTCTCAGTTTTCTTCGCCAGCGATCGATCAGCCCGGCACTCTGCTGCCGTTGATCGGGCCGGATCGCGGCTGCTGTCAGGGACCAGGTAAGTTTTGCCCTTGCAGAGCCTGCAGCGATGACCCTTCCCTTTAAGGGAGGGAAGGAGCCTTCCAACGTGGCAGCGCTGCCCATTGTGCAGCGCTGTTTACCTACCGCCCTGCCTGCTGCCTGTTGCGCTCAGCTGTGGCTCAGTGGGTCGCACACTCGCCTCTGAGTCAGAAGGTTGTGGGTTCAAGTCCCACTCCAGAGACTTGAGCACATAAAGCTAGGCTGACACTCCAGTGCGGTGCTGAGGGAGGGCTGCACTGTCGGAGGTGCCGTCTTTCAGATGAGACGTTAAACCGAGGCCCCGTCTGTTCTCTCAGGTGGATGTAAAAGATTCCAAGGCACTATTTCAAAGAAGAGCAGGGGAGTTATCCCCGGTGTCCTGGCCAATATTTATCCCTCAATCAACATAACAAAAACAGATTATCTGGTCATCATCACATTGCTGTTTGTGGGAGCTTGCTGTGCACAAATTGGCTGCTGCGTTTCCCACATTACAGCAGTGACTACACTCCAAAAGTACTTCATTGGCTGTAAAGTGCTTTGCGATGTCCAGTGGTCGTGAAAGGCGCTATAGAAATGTAAGTCTTTCAGGAAGGAAGTGGAGTGCTTGATTTCGCACTCCACTTCCTTCCTGGAGTGCAAAACTGAATTTTTTTAAATTGAAAAACATTAGCGCCTGCCGCTAATTTTTTCAACTTTTAAAAGTTAGCACCCCAAATGGGACTATAAGAATTTTTCTCCCCTTATCTTTGATTTTAGCCTCTCTACACGCTTTCCTTGTTCATCCGTTAATGGAGGCCTTGAAGCTAATGACCATTCTAAACACTAGATTCCTAGCTTGATATTGGCTTTCCATAATAGTAGCAAAAGAGTGAGTATATTCGTGGCCTTAACGAGTTTAATACTAAAAATGCATCTAGCAAGGCCTGAAGCTTATAACAGCATGATTATAGTTTGATGATTTACTAATAATAAAAGAGCCCTCTTAAGTAAGTATGGTCAGGGCTGTAACAGTCAAGATAGCAAGTTTCATATCTCGAAGCTCCTCCTCTGGTATGCACCAACAGGATACTCCCAACTGTTAGTCATCCTGCACCTGCCATCTATGACTAACCATCTAGAAAGGCATATGTATGATTTAAGCAAAACACGTCCATCCCATAATGCCTCAAAAGCTCTTTTAAACCCTTGGGGGGAAAAATTCAGTTGGTTGCGCCTCCCGTTAGCGCCTTAAGAGGGCGCTAATGGGGCGCAAAGCATCTAGTGCCCGGGCGCGGCGAAGTTTGCGCCGCTCGCGAAATTAACTAGACATTTTGCGGCGGCGCTAAACACTACCGCCACGATCTCCTGCGCTGGCAGATCATGACGTCACTCGAGTGTGCAATGCCCCGGTATCGCCCCGGAGCGGATATTGAGTGCCGCCCCCTGCCTTACCGCCTGACGCTAGCAACGACAGGTTGAGGGGAGCGTTCTGCAGTCATGAAGGGAAAGGGGGAGCGCTATTTAAAGGTGACCGCTTCCTGCCTTTTATTGTTGGTGCCATTTTTGAACTACGCATTCTGAGAGAGAGAGGGAGAGACTTCTGGAGAGATTCAACGTTGTGTGAAGGAGTTTTGGGTACTGAGCAGCACTTTGCAGGTTCATTTTGATTTTCCATTCCTTGTATTGATTTAGCAGAAACTGTGGGGGCTGCACTCTGAGCTCTTTGCCTGGTACTCTCAATTGTTCTTTCCAGCACATTTGATGTGCAAGTCTCTCCAGGCCAAGATTCAAGGCTGCAATGAGTAGGATGTGGATGGAAAGCAAGATTAACCATCCCCTTTAAGAACTGGCCCGTGCCATTGTGTGTGTGTTCCATTGCTGACTGACATTACATGAGCTTTGCCAGCGCTCTGAGTTAGCGCCTCACTCCTCAGCCTTTGCGCCTTAAGACAGGTGTGCAGTGCCTGATTTAGCGCTCCACTCACCTCCCGGGGCGTTAAAAGTGAAGTTTCCAGTCAGTGGCGATAATTAGCGCCAGGCGCTAATTTTTGCGCCCGGACGATATTTGCGCCGAATTTTTCCCCCTTATTCTCTTACAGGAAGTTTTGCTGTTGTCTGCAGCCAGAGTGCACCTCCCCTTTTAAGTGGTATTGGCTGCCTATAAGTGTCCTCAGACATCCGATTTCCCACCCCCCGCCCCCAAACAGGCATGCAGCCAATGAATAGCGTGGGTCGCGCTGGCTGCACGCCTGAACCATTTTAATGAGGTCCCAGCACGAATTTAGCGTGGTGCCTGGGACCATGTCAACCCCCTCTGCAATCGAGTCTCTCGGCTGGTGGCTTCTCAGGCAACCTTAGGCGGGGGGGTGAAACTGGTCTTGGGCGGTAGTGCCAAACGGGCGATAGCGAATCAGCTGCACCGTTTACAGCCTGCCTGATTTTCTTTTCCATTGAGGTCAATCCAGCTGGCCGTAAAATGAGCTGCCAATTCCACTGTCACCCGTTTGGCACCGCTACCTAAGACCAATTTCTAATGTTTGCGATTGTTTTGAAACTGGTTGAGAACAATGAATGTTGATAAACTAATTCAGCAAAGGGGAGAGGGAGAGTTATGGGATCTGCCATGGAGTTACTACCAATCCCAACAATTATGAAGAAACTGAATAGGAATAGCGCCATTTATATTGGGTTAAATAATTGCTCCCTTCATATCTTATTAATAGCATATAAAATGGCGACTATCAGCATGCAAATTGGTCCAAAACTGACAGCTATTTTTTACATAGAATTTACAGCACAGAAACAGGCCATTTGGCCCAACTGGTCTATGCCGGGGTTTATGCTCCACACGAGCCTCCCCCAACATCACTTCATCTCACCTTATCAGCATATCCTTCTATTCCTTTCTCCCTCATGTACTTATCTAGCTTCCCCTTATTTTACACACTGTTTAATGAAGACACCTAAAATTATCATGGCAGATTGTTATTGCATATCACATTCTAATTGGAGCTCTGAAAGAAAATTGCTGTTTACATAAGGCACATGGGAACAGGAGTAGGTCACTTAGCCCCTCGAGCCTGTTCCGCCATTCAATGAGATCATGGCTGATCTGTGACCTAACTCCATATACCCGCCTTTGCCCCATATCCCGTAATACCTTTGGTTAACAAAAATCTATCAATCTCAGATTTAAAATTAACAATTGACCCTGCATGAACTGCCATTTGCGGAAAAGAGTTCCAAACTTCTGCCACCCTTTGTGTGTAGAAGTGTTTCCTAATTTCACTCTTGAAAGGTCTGGCTCTAATTTTTAGACTATGCCCCCTAGTCCTAGACTCCCCAACCAGCAGAATTGGTTTCTCTCTATCTACCCTATCTGTTCCCCTTAATATCTTGACAACTTCGATCAAATCACCCCTTAAACTTCTAAATTCCAGGGAATACAACCCGAGTTTGTGTAATAATCTCTCGTAATTTAACTGGGGAGTTAAGGGTTATGGGGAACAGGCAGGAGAGTGGAGTTGAGGCCAAGATCAGATCAGCCATGATCTTATTGAATGGCGGAGCAGGCTCCTGCTCCTATTTCTTATGTTCTTAACCCTTGGAGTCGGGTATCATTCTGGTAAATCTGCGCTGTACTCCCTCCAAGGCCAATATATCCTTCCTAAGGTGTGGTGCCCAGAACTGCTCACAATACTCCAGGTGTGGTCTAACCAGTGTAGCTGTAGCATAACTTCTACCCCCTTGTATTCTAGTGCTCTAGATATAAAGGCCAGCATTCCATTAGCCTTTTTGAACCAAACCGGTTTTATTTAAAAACATCTCTGTTGCAAAACTGAGATCTTGTTCAGTCTCTGACCATTAATGCTGCTGGTGAATTCCTGACTCTATAAACTGGTTTCACCACATTGCATACAGGTTTTTTTTTAAAAAGCTTGGGGTGGAATCGTCTGCTTTCCTCCCACCATTTTTCTTCTGGCTATGGTGTGGTTTCAAAACTACTGAGAAGATGCTGCCAGTCTCTGGAAGAGTTACACCACCAAGCACAAGCCCTGGATACTGTGAACAGGGTGCGAACTGTGGTTTATTTTCGGATGGACGAAGCAGGGTGGGCTTTCCTCATCTGGCTCCCTTTGTGATCCGGTTTGTTTTCCCATAAGTCTTCCCTTCCTCCTACAATCTACATCAGAGAATCATTGGTTCTTACAGCAGAAGGAAGCCATTCGGCCCATCGTGCCTGTGCCGGCTCTTTGAAAGAGCTATCCAATCAGTCCCACTCACCTGCTTTTTCCCCATAGCCCTGGTATTTATCCAATTCCCTTTTGAAAGTTACTATTGAATCTGCTTCCACCACTCTTTCAGTGGGAACATCCTTTAAAAACCTAAGCTTAGCATTGTCTTTCTACTAGTTGTTGATTTGTCTGGTTTCTTTTCCAATCATCACGGTGCCCTACATGATAGGACAATTCTTCTAGGCACTTTGCTAACATTAAAATTGAACTGGTATTGAGACCCCACTGAGCTACGCTTGAATCAGAGGAGGGTGCACAGCTCACAGTATAACTCAGGACTGCTAGCTCCATTTCACTTGAAGCAGGTAGCTGTATCAAATTAAACCTCATCCAAATGACAGTCTCTGACATTGCAGCCCTCTCTCGGTAAGATCTTCCCTCAGGAAGAGCAGGGGAGTTCTCCCCGGTGCCCTGGCCAATATTTATCCCTCAGCCATCATCACTAAAACAGATTATCTGGCCATTTATCTCATTGCTGTTTGTGGGTCCTTGCTGCGTGCAAATTGGCTGCCACGTTTCACTACATTATAACAGTGACTACACTTCAAAAGTACTTAATTCACTGTAAAGTGCTTTGGGACGTCTTGAGGTTATGAAAGGTGCTATATAAATGTAAGTTATTTCTTTACTGCACTGGAGTGGGGCTTGACACCTCAAGCATTGGACTCCCGAGGCCAGAGTGTGATCATAAACGCCAACTAACATTTGCTGCAAATGCTGCTTCTATAACAAGCTCTTAAATTGTTCTAAAAAGTACAAAGGTGGTTAAACATCATGGGATTAAAACCACTTTGTAAATTCAAGCACAGTTGAAACTGAAACTACCCTTTAGTGTTTGAGGGCAGGAGTTGGAGTTAAAAATTTGAACTAACCCTGTGAGAAATGGCTTATGCTATTTTACTGGGTCAGTACTTGGCCTTCATCATTTTTTAATCCAACTCTGCACAAAGCAACTTCTCAGAATGGCGGCCAAGACCCTCGAGGAAGAGGCTGCTCGAGTGACACTGGGTTAATTTTTAACAGGACATTGCCCTCGTATGAGCTGCTTTACAAATAATACCAAATAATCATGGCTGATTGGAACGCCACCACGGTCTGGTGGGATGGAAGTTTGACTCCTTCCCTGATGCTGCTGGATTGACAATCTTGCTCCTGGGCTGCGGCAAATCACCTGCACACAAGGCAGGGAAAAAAAAACAGATCACTCATAGTGACAGCCCCCCCTTCCACTTGCCTGCCCTCATATACCAACTCATACTAAAGGTATACGCTTGGGCGCAAGTTGTCCGCAAGTTCTCCTTGGCAGACATCCTACACGGTTAGGGAAGACAAAAGGAAAACAAATTACAGGGCAACATCCTCTCAAAAATATTCAGTCAACTTGGTATTGCTTTAAACATAATTGCAAGTATGTATGTGTATGTGTGTGTATATAAAACACACTAAACATATATTATATAAAAACACTAGGAGAAATTTTAAAAATATTCAGTCAACTTGGTATTGTTTTAAACATATATGTGCGTACACATACATGTAAGACACACTAAACAAATATATACATGCTAAATCTTTATATTTTATATATATTATCATATTTAGAGGCATCGTTTCTTCAATAATATTCTGTCAACTTGGTTTACTTTAAACATAATTATAAGTATGTATATGTATATAAAGTAATATTTGATCAGATTACACACCTACACAAACCTTGTGTTGAGCTCTATAAATAAATCATTCGGTAAATATAACATGAAAGGTCACCACAATTTGGGAGGAGAGAAACTATGCGCTAATCCCTCCCACACCCTCTCAGTTTCTGGGTGGCAGTGTGGTACAAGCTGTACAGTAAGCAAGCAAAATCAAACCAAAACTTGGTGTATTTGATCCTGGAGAGCGGGAGATCGCGCTCCAGTTCTGGACTTTTAGACCGAAAGAGAAAGAGAAAGAGAGAGCAGGCTTCCTGAGCTTCTGCTCAAAGGCTCTTTCTCTGAACTTGCTGGGTGTGGTCCGAGAGAAGTGTTCAAGGAGCCAACCACGAAAGAGCGGGACTTACTGTCAACCCCAGCTGCTGTGTTTGTGTAAGCACATCACAGGAGAAGCAGTGCAGGGAGAGAATGGCCGAGGATCCCAAGATCGAGCTGTTCATTAAGGTAATGCTGGATCGCTACTGAGGGAAACATCCGTTTCTGAAAATATCGAAGTCTTAAATAAAATGTTATTTTAATGGTATTTTTTTTGCGCTAAATAATTTATTTTAGCCCCATCCCCTGTTTAAACTTAAAATTGAAGTCTGTGGTAAAGATGGTGAAGTTTGAAAAGAGTAGGAATAATTAAACTAGCTCTGAACTGATGTCAACTTTCTTTTGGTCGGCACTGATTCTAAAGCTGTCAATTTGTGCGCGCTGGTAGCGATTTTCTTCACTCTGAGATTTGGATTTTGAGAACAGCCAAAGATTCAAAGGCAGTGCCTGCCCATCAAAGCTCCAGCACCCCGGCTCTGTCTTTAGATATAGAGTACCTCAAGTTGCTACTACTTTTTTTTCCTAATATGCATGTTTTCAATTTGCATTTCCCTCATTTAAATGTAGGTCCTCTGCTCCCCTGTCTTAATTTGAAGTAATGCTCTCAGTTAATTTAATCTATACCATTTAGTATTTAGCTTGAAGAGGTTCCCGTCCTTAACTGCATTCTTTGTAAACAATATAGTGTGAGCTTCCTTCATTTTTCCTTATAGCCTTTCTTTAAGTTTGGAATCAGTGTTGTTGCTGCCTACTTGTTTTTTTTTACTTGCTCCACCACATAGTCTAAATGTTGAAAGATGTGCATTTAGCATTGTTCCCAAGACCCTTTCTCAGTCTCTGTCAATTTAGTCCCACTCATTCTTTGGTTAAGATGCACATTTACACTTTATTGTGTTTAATTTGTCATGTTTCTGCCCAGTCGCATATCACAGAATCACAGAATCCCCACAATGCAGATAGAGGCCATTTCGGCCCATCGAGCCTGCACCGACACATATCCCACCCTATCCCTGTAACCCCAAGTATTTAATCCCCCCTAACACTAAGGGTCAATTTATCATAGCCAAATCAACCTAACCCACACATCTTTGGACTGTGGGAGGAAACCGGAGCACCCGGAGGAAACCCACGCAGATACGGGGAGAATGTGCAAACTCCACACAGACAGTCACCCGAGGCTGGATTCAAACCCGGGTCCCTGGCGCTGTGAGGCAACAGTGCTAACCACTATGCCACCGTGTTGCCCCAGTCTAATGTCTCCACTATTTTCCTTGTTTTAATAGTTTACACAAATTTATTGTGTTTGGTTTTGACACCTGTGCTAATATATCGGTGTACAGATAAAATATATGGTTACAGGTTGGAATCTAATAGAGAGGTTCAGATGACTTTTATATGTAGAATAAATAATAGATCCTGGGACTAAGTTACAGGCTGGACTTTAAACAGAATTTAGATAGGTTAGGTATAGAATAATGGATGTACAGGTCTGAGTTACAGGCTGGGATCTATCAAAAGGCTTTATTTGACTGTAAAAGGGAAGCTTGCGTGGTTTTAGGATTAGATTGCTCTGCAAGATTTTTTAATTACTCCCACTCTGATCTCTCTGTCCTCAGCCTCTTACATTGTTCCAATGAAGCTCAACGTAAGCTCGAGGAACAGCACCTCATCTTTCGATTAGACACTTTACAGCCTTCTGGACTCAACACTGAGTTCAACAATTTCAAACTATAACCCCTGCTCCCATTTTTCATGCTGTATGATTTTGCCATCCCCATTTGCAACATTTTATCTTTCCTGCCTCTTACCTAAGCACAGTATGTTCCTTCAATTCCTTCCTCCCCTCCCTGTCTCTGCACCTGCTTAAAATCTGTTACATCTCCAGCCTTTTCCAGTTCTGATGAAGGGTCCCAGACCTGAAACATTAACTCTGTTTCTCTCTCCACGGATGCTGCCTGGCCTGCTGAGTGTTTCCAGCATTTTCTGTTGTTATTTCTTAATTACATGCACTGTTCATTTTATGAGTGATATTTAATGCCAGCACCATCTGTTCAGAGAGTGACTGTCGGTGTGCCTCCTGCTGTTTACACCTGATACTATGCACACTGAAAAATTAATGCCATCATTATTGTAAGCTTATTGAGAAATAACTATTGATTCCTGAGAAATTCTGCAATCCATACGGTTTACAAGATGGACATTGCTCTCCTCAAGGTGTCAAGTTGTCAATGAAATGCAGCAAAGTGTCTTATGGAGTTTAGAAGAATGAGAGGGGATCTTATTGAAACGTATAAGATTCTGAAGGGGCTTGACAGGGTAGATGCAGAGAGGATGTTTCCCCTCGTGGGGGAATCTAGAACTAGGGGGCATAATTTTAGAATAAGGGGGCACCCTTTTAAATTGGAAATGAGGAGGAATTTCTTCTCTCAGAGGGTCGGGAATCTTTGGAATTCTCTTCCCCAGAGAGCTGTGGAGGCTGGGTCATGGAATATATTTAAGGTGGAGATAGACAGATTTTTGAAAGGTAAGGGAGTCAAGGGTTATGGGGAGTGGGCAGGGAAGTGGAGTTGAGGCCAAGATCAGATCAGCCATGATCTTATTGAATGGCGGAGCAGGCTCGAGGGGCCAAATGACCTACTCTTGCTCCTACTTCTTATGTCTTAAGTGCAATCTCCCTCCCATTATTGGGTTACAATTGCAAAGACAACAAGCACCAGAAATAAAGGGAGAGCAGATTTACCTTCAAAAAAATGCGATCAGAATAAAATATCTTAGATAATAACAACAGAAAACGCTGGAAAAACTCAGCAGGCCAGGCAGCATCCATGGAGAGAGAAACAGAGTTAACGTTTCAGGTCGAGACCTTTCAGCAGAACTGGAAACAGCAGGAAATCAAATAGATTTAAGGCAAGGATAAAGCTGGGAAAAGGGGGAGGGGATGAAAGAACAAAAGGAGAGATTAAGAGACATTAACAGACATTAATAGATGATCGAGGCAAGAAGTGGTGTTAATGTGACAGGTTAAGGCTGAAAGAAGTGTGAAATCCACTGGCAGAATGAAGGACAGCTGCCAGCTTCTAGGAGGGAAAAAAAAGGGGGGGGGCAAATAAAAGGGTGGATGAAAAAATAAAATATAAATGTGATTGGGGCTAAGGTTATGATCTAAAATTGTTGAACTCGATATTGAGTCCAGAGGGCTGTAGCGTGCCTAAATGAAAGATGAGGTGTTGTTCCTCGAGCTTACGCTGCGCTATAAAATATCTTAGAGCTGGAAAGAGTAAATATAGAATATGACTCGTAATTTAAAAGTTGCAAATGATAAATAGTACAGATTGCCGAGGTGGAGCTGATGACAGCAGATTACAATGCAGAAAGTGTGTGTTCCCCATGAATTTTAACCAGTTGTAGTTACCGTTACACCAGCATAGACCATGAGTGCATTACAGTCTTCACTGTTATTTTGTGCCGCAACCACGTCGCTGGTTTCTGTTTTGCTTGTTCTTTCTGCTTTCAATTTTCTCACTCGTTGATCCCAGTCCTTCTCTTGGTCTCTAAGTCTGTACTTCTATTCTGATCTGCCCACTATCTTTGATGTGTTCCTTGACTTTTGCTTCATTGACCTTCTCCAACTTCTGACCATCATGCCAGCCTTGGGTGCTTTCCTTCACTATTTATGCTTGGAGCTCAGAGCGTGAGATATTGATCCTTAATGACTTCAGACACTGCGACTACTGTGCCGGTCTTTCTGTGTTTCTGACCGTGCTCGGTTCCCTTCAGCCCTTTTCCGTCTGCGACTGTTCCAACTGGACTTGTCACTTGACTTATCCCCTTCTTGGTTTCTCCGGGTTGCTCTCGAGACTGATCCTGTTGTTTAACTGCCTGACATCTGCAGAATCATAGAGCCACTTGATAGCAACTGCAACCAAATTCTGATCTTGTTTGAAAAGGACTTCATGAGAATTCCCCCCTTTAATACTTTGAGGAGAGCAACATTAATTTGGCGATCCTTTGCAAAAAAATATTTGGAAGTTTAATTCTAATTATATTTTTGTCTTGCCCAGATTTTCAATCCTGCTCCATGGCATCAATCATATATAAATAATTTATTTTTCAAGAGATTTACAAAAGGAAAGGAGGATTCTGGAGAGTTTTTAGAAGATTCAAAATGAAAACAACAGCTGGACTTAAAAGTTCAGGGGGAGAAATTCAGTATCGCCCCGTTTGGGGAACAATTATCGGCCGGGTGCAAAGTTTAGCGCCTGGCGCTAATTATCGCCTCCGACTGCAAACTTGGCTTCTATCGCCCCTGGAGGTGATTGGAGCGCTAAATCAGGTGCTACACACCTCTCTTAAGGCGCTAACACCGAGGAGTGAGGCGCTATCTCAGAGCGCTGGCGAAGCTCATGTGATGTCAGTCAGCAATGGAACACAGACACAATGGCGCTGGTCAGTTCTTAAAGGGGAGGGTTGATCTTGCTCTGCCATCCACACCTTGCTCATTGCAGCCTTGAATCTAGGCCTGGAGAGACCTGTACATCAAATCTGCTGGAAAGAACAATGGAGAGGACCAGGGAAAGAGCTCAGAGTGCAGCCCCGACAGTCTCTTCTAAGTCGATGCAAGGAAGATCAAATCAAAATGAACCTGCAGAGTGCTGCTCAGTACCCAAAACTCCTCAACACAGCGTTGAATATCTCCAGAAGTTTCTCTCTCTCACTCAATGCGTGGTTCAAAAATGTCGCCGAAAAAAAGGCAGGAACCGGTCGCCTTTAAATAGCGCTCCCCAGTCCCTTCCCAACTGCAAAACACTCCCCTCAACCTATCGTTGTTAGCGGCAGGCGGTAAGGCAGGGGGTGCCACTCAATATCCGGTCTGGGGCGCTACCGGGGCATTGCACGCTCGACTGAGGTCACGATCTGTGGGCGCAGGAGATCATGGCGGTAGTGTTTATCGCCGCTGCAAAATGTAAGGTCAATTTTGCGAGCGGCACAAACATCGCCGCGCCCGGGCGCTAGTTGCTTTGCGCCCCATTAGAGCCCTCTTAAGGCGCTAACGGGAGGCGTAAACCAACCGAATTTTTCCCTCCAGATGTTCCATCATGCTGAAGTTTCTTTCAGATCACCTTAGTTGGATGAGCCTGCAGCTTCTGAAAGCAAAATTGAAACATATCATTGAAACATATAAGATTCTGAAAGGGCTTCACAGGGTAGATGTTGAGAGGTTGTTTCCCCTGGCTGGAGAGTCTAGAGCTAGGAGGCATAATCTCAGGATAAGGGGTCGGTCATTTAAGACGGAGATGAGGAGGAATTTCTTCACTCAGAGTGTTGTGAATCTTTGGAATTCTCTGCCTCAGAGGGCTGTGGATGTTCAGTCGATGAATATATTCAAGGCTGAGATCGATAGATTTTTGGACTCTGGGGGAATCAAGGGATATGGGGATCGGGCAGGAAAGTGGAGTTGAGGTCGAAGATCAGCCATGATCTTATTGAATGGCGGAGCAGGCTCGAGGGGCCGTATGGCCTACGCCTGCTGCTAATTCTTATGTTCAAAAGAGGGCTGTTGAGGACTTAAATGGCTAACGAGATGAGAAGTAGCAGTCAGTACCTAAGGGACTTGTCTCATAGTGAATTATTACAGGGTTGTCTATCTCGGATGTTCTGTATTTTTTATAGCAAAACATGTTCAGTGTGAGCACCCTCTGGAGTTCTCATTTAGATTGCCCTATACAAAAAGAAAAAGGATAGCGATGGAGTCTTGTCAATTTTAGGTAGAGCAGGAGAAGCCAAGTATCACAACATCATCTGGCTTAATAACTAATACAATAGCATTAAAAATTTCAGTATCAGGACCTCTTTATGAAAATGTAGCCAATCACCGTGTCAATCCAGTAATAAGTGTTACATTGATTCGTGCTTTAAGAGGTTGCAGGGAATGAGCGAGCAAAAAAGGGGCTGGTGTATCAGCAGCTGTCGCTCTGAAGCTGAAGTTTAGATGTTGTCAAGGCAATTTAGGCAGATCCTTGTATATCTGCCTTTTGGCCCGTGCTACGTCTGATTGTCCAATACGGTCCTGAGAGGCACAGCCTGATGAGCATGTACGGCAGTAAGATTATTTGCATGGAATTTGCAGCACAGAAAAAGGCCATTCAGCCCAACTGGTCTGCGCCGGTGTTGATGCTCCTCCTCCCGCTCTACTTCATCTCACCCTATCACCATATCCTTCTATTCCTTTCCTCATCGTGTAATTATCTAGCTTTCCCTTAAATGCATCTATGCTATTTGCCTCAACAACTCCATGTGGTAGCTTGTTCCACATTCGAACCAGAAAACAATTTTCCAGTCAATATTATTCACAAACTATGCGGCCTGGAGTTCTCCTCCGCACTGGCGCCCAGATATACCCGTAATCTTTTACGTTCATCCATCAAACCCTTGTCCGAACAAATCTCCTCCCACAAAATTGGCCGCCCCACCCCACGACTCTCAAATGTGTGTATCCTCCAATTGCACTTGTTCGGGGGGGTGGGGGTGGGGGGGGTGGGGGGGTGGGGGGGGGGGATTGGCGGGTGCGGTCAATCAACTTTGCGACCAGATTTTCAGGTGCAGCAGGAAACAAAGTAATTCTTTTGGTCTTGCAATTGCAATATTTTGTGCGTTTTAAAAATAAATCTATCCTCACGGAGACCTGCTCTGTATTTTCTGTTTCTTTGAATGGATTTTTCTGGCATAAGTATAAGTCACATTAAAAGTTGAAAAGCTTCCCCGATTGCAGGTTCTTAAACATGCTGTGCCTGATGTGTTTGAATGATGGTTAAGAACATCAGAAATAGGAGCAGGAGCAGGCCATTCGGCCCCTCGAGCCTGCTCCGCCATTCAATGAGATCATGGCTGATCCGATTTTGGCCTCAACTCCACTTTCCTGCCCGCTCCCCATAACCCTTGACTCCCCTGTTGCTCAAAAACCTGTCTATCTCAGCCTTGAATATATTCAATGACTCAGCCTCCACAGCTCTCTGGGGTGAAGAATTCCAAAGATTCACGACCCTCTGAGAGAAGAAATTCCTCCTCATCTCCATCTTAAATGGGCGATCCCTTATTCTGAGACAATGCCCCCTCGTTCTAGATTTCCCCCACGAGGGGAAACATACTCTCAGAATCTACCCTATCCAACCCCCTCAGAATCTTAAATGTTTCAATAAGATCACCTCTCATTCTTCTAAACTCCAATGAGTATAGGTCCAACCTGCTCAACCTTTCCTCATAAGACAACCCTTCCATCCCAGAAATCAACCTAGTGAACCTTCTCTGAACTGCCTCCAATGCAAGTATATATCTCCTTAAATATGGAGACCACAACTGTTAAATAAGTTGAAACTTAAATTTTAATACTTGAAGAAATATACTGGTGTGGGTTCGATGCTTTCCTTGGGCTCCGATTGTTTACACTTATTTATGACCATTATAAGTTCGGGCGTATTCTAATAAGATTGGAAGGATACTTGAGCATAACTTGACATCGGCAAAATGATCGCCATATTTCTGGGTCTAACGTCTAGGTTGGGCCTGAATATTTATTTGTGTTAGATGATTAAAGGAGCAGCATCTTGCGCTTTTTCATATATAAAAGCATAATTACTTGTTCTCATTCTTCCCAAGAATAGCTGTTAAACATTAATTAAAGTTGGAATTGTTAATGATTCGTTCGTAAGATCAGGGTAACTTCCCCGTCGTCTGAAATGGATATAGTGCCAAACGAGATAGGGAGTTCCATCTTATTTCTCTTCAGTGGAGACAGCAATGGCAACACGTCCAGGCATTCAGTGGTGGAATCGCAGAGCTGCGATTCATCGGCAGTCCTGATAGAGCAGGAGCACTTCTGTGCTTTGTTCAAAAAGAGCAAGGAGTTTTTTTTAAACATATACATAGGTATAAATAAATGATTGCAGTTGAAGACTACAGACATGTTCTGCTGAAGACATACGGCTCCTTGAGGTGAGGGATGTCAGTGCTGGAACACTTGAGAACCAAGTGTCGTCAAGTACTTTCAGTTCAGATATTGCAGGGTCCTTTACTCTGCCTCAGCCATGTACCTTAATCCTCCCAAACTCTTGATTTGGAAGTTCTTGATGACATTAGTGCACAAGTGTTTCACTATCCAGTATTGATGTCCCGCTCCTTAAGGATTATGACCTTTTCCATTTCCCACCCCGCGTACCTTGTCCCCTCTCTTGGCGAGACTGCCGATCATTATTTTAGCAATGGATAATTGCAGACTTGTCCCCACCACTTGTCCAAGTTTGAGTTTGCCCAACTGGATTTCACTTAGGCCCCTTACCGTCAACAGAAGGTTCAGGAGAGTTTTATCGCATCTGTCTGGGCAGGATTCAAATCCAGATCCCACAGTTGATAGTGTCTCAAGCCATTGTATTGTCCAGTTCCCTCTCTAATTAGCTTCCTAGTTGATGTTATTTCAGTGGCAATAAAAGCACATCCAACGTCCTACAAAGGCGGTTCTCATGTCTCACCTAAAACTGATCAATGTACGTCTATTTGATTCAACTTTCTTTCCTTCCTCCTTTAAAGTTGGGTGTACAAGGACTTTAAAAAGGGGGCGATTTTAACCCTACTCGCTCAGCAGAAACCTGGCGGGTAGGCAGTTAAAATCGCCCTGGCTCTTACCTGTCCAAAAGCCGCCATGATCGCAACAGCTGCAATTTTAACCTGCTCTCCAGAGCAGGCAGCAAGGACAACCGCCCGGAGCCAGCAGGGTCCTTCTTTATATAGGCATGTTGCCGCCCGATGACATCGGTGAGTTAATTTTAACTCAGGCCTGAGTGGGGAATCCACCTGGAGTTAAAATCGGGGCCAATTTCTTGTCAAGAAGTGATCTGATCATGGATCACTGGCTTCTAATCTTTACTTGGTGCATTGAGCTGTTTTCAGATCTTTTAGTTGAGCGCAGTAAGTGCGACAGTAGTGTGGAATGCATACATGCAGAGTGGAGTAGAACAGGAGAATCTGCTATTTCTGCAGTCACAGCTTATTGTATATAGGATGTGCACAGTTAGACCATATCATGAGATTATTGCAGCGAGTGTAGCAAGGTGCTATAATGAGGTTGTTGTAGGGCGGGGTTCCCAGAAATTCCTTAGGAGGATGGGTATGGGGAGGGTTTTTCTGCAGCATAAGTTGGGTGGGATGGCAGAATTTGGACCAGTGCCAGGTGTCTGCCCTCTTTTCTTCTCTCTGCAGTGAAATTTTAATGGGGAGGACATGGGCACTTCTTGCATATGCCCACCCATGGTGTCAGAAGAGGAGGCAGATCTAGCGAGGTAACCGTCTGCTGTCAAGCTTTCGACCACAAGCTTGAGCGACAAGATGGATTTGGACAGTCTTTAAAAAGTGGAGAGAGAAAGTTCCAAGGCAGCTGAAGGTATTCCCTTTGAGACTGTCCAAACTCATTCCACATAGGACCCTCAGTGTAGGACTAGATTTGAACCCAGATCCCCAGAGGTGAATGGCTGGTATCCAGCCCACTGCAGCCTTACCCAGTCTACCCTGTCCCTCTTTTCAATTTGCCCGAGGAAGCTACTGGTTGTCCCAGAATAGGTAACCTGTTGCTTCTATCGAAATGAATAGTGTCTGTTCATGGACCTGGCTTCCTGTTTATATTGGGGCACTGAACGCTATCTACAGTGACTTACAGTGAGAATATTTACAAGGTCATTAAAGCATTTTATTAGGAATGGAATTGTGAAGATAGGAAGTCTTATAATCCTGCATATCTAAAGTGTTAAAGATAAAAAAAGACAAATAGATTGATCAAGTGTCACACGGCAAATTCATAAAACATTGAGTCATAATGGACACGTCACCTTTACTACATTCCTACATGTACAACACTGGGCACATTTCAAAAGTAATTCATTGGCTTTGGGACGTCCTGAGGATGTAAAAGGTGCTATAGAAACGCAGGTTCTTGCTTACATTAAGGAAACTCGAGACACAAACTCAATCCCAGTTCTCTGTAAAATGTCTCCTGATAATTATTATTGCATTATTTTCTCACTGCTTCGAGCAGCTATTATCTAGCTGTCACACGCCCTTGAATATGCTGCAGTTTCCAACACAGCAGCATTTTATTTGGTTATGCAACCGCCCCATGCTTAGCACATGCCTCTGATAAATTACCATGGTATGCTTGTCCAATTAAGATCATGTTTTGGCAGAAGACATTCTGAAAGGGCCAGTATTTCCGTCACAGGGAAGGAGAAGAGCCAAAACAACCAGTGGATTTTGTTGGAATAGCGCCATGCACAAGTGATCAGGATTTGCCAGAAAAAGACTCTGCCCCTTTAACAGGCGATCTTTCCCATCCACCCACCCTCCTCCCATAGACTACCAACAGTCGCTGAGGCATCAGCCATCCTAACCCTATGGATCTCTTCCTCAACCCCTCCATTTACTACACATCTCTTCTTCATAAGCCTCCTGAAAACCGACCTCTTTGCCTTTGAGTGCAGTCAGCACTGATGTAATAATGTCATGTAGTCGTACAACAGAACTGTGCAAGAGTTTCAAATAAAAAAAAAATCATTGTACTGGACCCTAAAATAATACCAGTATTTTGCAATAGTGTCAGCCAATGGCTCAGTGGGTAGCACTCTCACCTCTGGAGTCAGAAGGTTGTGGGTTCAAGCCCCACTCCAGGGACTTGAGTACAACAATCTGAGATGACACTCTAGTGCAGTGCTGAGGGAAGAAGAGCAGGGGAGGTATCTCTGGTGTCCTGGCCAATATTTATTCCTCAATTAATGTAACAAAAACAGATTATCTGGTCATTGTCACACTGCTGTTTGTGGGAGCTTGCTGAGTGCAAATTGGCTGCTGCGTTTCCTACATTACAACAGTGACTACACTTCCTTAGCTGTAAAGCTAATTGATTGAGGTGTACAAAATTGTGAGGGGCATAGATAAAAAGGAACTTTTCCCCTTAGTAGAGGGGTCAATAACCAGGGGGCATAGTTTCAAGGTAAGGGGATTTGAGGAAAAATGTTTTCACCCAGAGGGTGGTTGGAATCTGGAACTCACTGCCTGAAAGGGTGGTAGAGGCAGGAACCCTCACAACATTCAAGAAGCATTTAGATGAGCACTTGAAACGCCATAGCATGCAAGGCTACGGACCAAGTGCTGGAAAATGGGATTAGAATAGACAGGGCTTGATGGCCGGCGCAGACACGATGGGCCGAAGGGCCTCTTTCTGTGCTGTATGACTCTATGACTCTATAAGCGCTTTGAGACATCCGGTGGTCATGAAAGGCGCTATATAAATGTAAGTCTTTCTTTTCTTTATAGCTAAATGAAAAATGACAGCCATAACTTTTGAACCTATTCTTTGTGTGTAGGCCAGCGATGGTGGTGAGAGCATTGGGAACTGCCCGTTCTCCCAACGCCTATTCATGATCCTGTGGTTGAAGAGAGTCGCTTTCACCATTAACACAGTGGATATGAAGAGGTGAGTGCTGTCTGAAGTGAACTGAGTGTTGATCCAAGAGAAAGGGAGGCGGTGCACGAAGCGCTGTGACAATGAGCCACTTTGTTGATGAATACCATGAATGCCTGTGTTATATCCGTAACTGTGCCATCTTCCAATCACCCCAGCAACTCCTCCCTCTCTTTCCCTCCCATCACACGATCCACCAACATGTCCAACAGGGCCTCATCAACGTCTCTGATCTGACACTTCACGGCCCGGCCTACCCAGCTGAGGCTCAACGCTCTGAACCAGACAACTGCACTAAACTCCCATGAGCCACTGCATGTCTCAGCTTCTAGCACTATGCCTGCACAAGGATTGCAATTTTAATATGAGCCTAATGTGACACGGCCAAGCGACCAGATCACAACTCTCAAAAAACCCATCATGCCAGCCTAGGCCCGAGGTATTTTCCCTTTCCCCTCCCGTGTCTCCCAGCAGCCCACATCCCCACTCCCTCCCAGCTTCAACCCTGCCCTGGCTACCTCCCACTCCTTAGCCTGTTAGCCCCTTATCAATGTGCTCACACTCCACGCTTCTGCTGTTTTACATTCTGGTCAGTGCTGCTCACAATTTTGCTCCTGGACTTTGACGCTCGGCCGCTCCACAACATCCCAGTCTCATCTACGTAGTGGACTTTGCTGCCATCTCCATTTCCCTCCCTTTGGTTAAAATATGCAGTACAGTACAGTATTGATTACTTAAACTCTCAGATTTAGTCACAGTGGATGTGTTGAGGGGTAAGTACGAAATTTTGAAACATCTGCAGTTTGTGGTATACAAAAGTAAATCTAGTTTTGCACAAGTAAATAATAGAACAAATCGGAAAAGAAGGATAATTACATTGAGTACAAAGATGAACTAAGGATTGCAAGCCAACTATTAGAGGAAAGACATTTTTTAAATATATTGCTATGAAGAGCAAATCAAATATAAATATGGGAATAGCAGAATACATTTTTAATATTTTAAAATTGTCTTTCTACTGTGGGCAAATCCACAGAAGATTGAGTAATATATTTCAAAACATGGCTAGTTAGTATTCAAAGTGCTCTGTGTCTCTCTCTTTCTCTGTTTGTGTCTCTCTGTTTCTTTCTCTCTGTGTCTTGTGTGTCTCTCTCTCTTTCTCTGTCTATCTCCCTCTCTCTCTGTCTGTGTCTCTCTCTTTGTCTCTCTTTCAGGGTCATGTGTCGCTCTCTCTTGAGTTAGATGTCAAGCACTTGTGCTGCATGCTCTCCCCCCCTCAGTGCCTTGTTGCAAAACGTTAAAAGTTTACAAGCCAACTTCACAAATGTTGTTCCAATTGGTTTGAGAATACATCAGTCACATTGACACTGGTTTTAGGACTGAACAGGTTCCAGGAGGCTCTCCTGTGTTTGAAGCTGGACCAGACCAATGGGGTGAAAGAGTTTTTTCTCTCTCTGCTGGCGATCATGATCCTCTGTGAGAGGAATTCGAATAGTCTTAACTCAGTTCCTCCTGGCAATGGGCCCACAGTACACAAGAATTGGTGCAAATCTGTGCTGAGTTGCTAATCTCTGAGAGCCTATGATGACAGCTGGTGTGAGAAGTCACATATCACATTAACGTTGTAGGAAGCGCTGTTGAAGTTAGGGTTGATGCATGTAGCTGGGACAATAGAGAGCACTTTACTCTGTGTCGGGAATGCTTCTCGTCAGCAGTTGAAAAATGCTCCCTTTCTCTCTTTGAGCGCGTAAGTGTATTTAACAAGTAATCAAAACAAGAGCATGTACCTTTTTGGCACAGTTTTCATGCCTCAAATGTTGGTTGTCCTTTTCATATTTTGCTTCCCCCCTTCCCTATTTTCCACAGCTTGAGACTCTGATTTGGAGTATTTTTGGGGGGGCATTATTAGCCAAAGTTGACAACACTAAGCATAAATCACAGGTCCTCTGTCAAAAATAGCCGAGTGTGAGCCTGCGGGTGGAGGTTATGCCACACGGGAGGGGTAGGAGGTCACATAACTCCTGTATAAATCAGTCTGTGGCCGGACAATGGTTTTCTCTCAGGGGGCAATGGGTCTCCCCTCAGGCATAGGGAGGAATAGTAAACAATGCTGATAGTGGGGAGGCAACTGCCAAAAGGAAATTCTTGAACTTTGTGAAGAAACAAATCCTCAAATTAAATACATCATTGTTGTATTCAAGCAAGCAGCCAGGTAGCAAAGAAAGAAAGAACTTGCATTTCTATAGCGCCTTTCACGACCTCAGGATGTCCCAAAGCGCCTTATAGCTAATTGAGTACTTTTGAAGCGTAGTCACTGTTGGAATGTAGGAACAGGTCTCAAAATAGTAGAGGAAGAAACAACAAATGATAGGAGGGACACATTGCGTCGTTTACACCTCTCAGGGAAGACTGAACAGGCTGGGGCTTTTTTCTCTAGAAAAGAGAAGGCTGAGGGGTGACCTGATAGAGGCCTTTAAGATTATGAAAGGGTTTGAGAGGGTAGACGTGGAGAAGATGTTTCTACTTGTGGGGTGACCAAAACTAGGGGCCATAAATATAAGATAGTCACTAATAAATCCAGTAGGGAATTCAGGAGAAACTGTTTTACCCAGAGAGTGGTTAGAATGTGGAACTCGCTACCGCAAGAAGTAGTTGAGGCGAATATCATAGATGATTTTAAGGGGAAGCTGGATAAACACATGAGGGAGAAAGGAATAGAAGGATATGCTGATAGGGTTAGATGAAGAGAGGTGGGAGGAGACTCATGGGGAGCATAAACACCAGCATGGACCATTTGGGCTAAATGGTCTGTTTCTTTGCTGTGCATTCTGTATAATACCAGGCGCTATATTGCCAGCTCCAGGAAGGCAAAGATTTGCAGTGGACAACATAAGAATTACAAGTACAGTCTTTCTTTTTAAGAAGTGTCTGGAGACGTGCATATATAATAGTTTCATCAACTCCTGAAAAGATACTGCCCGGAACTGAAGTCTACGATGCAATCAAATTGAGGTGCTTATCAATTCAGAACCACATGTTACTAACTAGTCAAAGGAAACTGAACTTATACGGGAGTGCAAACAATTCCTGTGGAGACTGTCGCTGGTGTGTTTACCCCACAAGCTTTCTCCATGCCCAGGAGAGACGCAAAGCGGAGTTATTTAGAAAGAGACCGGCCATCGCCAGAAAAACCTGGCGACTGTTAAAAACCTACATGGTGCTGGGTTGTGTTTTTCAGATCAACAAAAGAGGACCTGAGTGGAATTACTTGCCTTACACAGAATATATTCCAGTCAAGACAACTATAAACACGGCAAAATATGTAAGACAGGGTTGCATTTTTTGCTCGCAACAGTGTTAAATCCTCCAAAATAACACTGAGATTTCCCATTTCTATTCATCAGGCAGAAATATGAGGTGTTCAGTTCGAGTGGAAGGAAAGTCGGAGAGAGAGAGCACTTTTTGTTCAAGATATTCCACCAGCTGTGTTTTAGAAAGTAGTAAACATAATCTCGCCTCTTTTAAAATATCATTAAATTTGTTACTTTTCTGAATGCAAATTAGTAGCAG
Organism: Squalus acanthias; assembly: GCA_030390025.1. Classification (NCBI taxonomy): domain Eukaryota; kingdom Metazoa; phylum Chordata; class Chondrichthyes; order Squaliformes; family Squalidae; genus Squalus; species Squalus acanthias. The sequence goes on from CM059438.1 coordinate 63,302,641, forward strand.
CTGCTGCGGGTATTTTTATGGTGTGAGTTAAACCTCTGGGACAACAAAGGCCTTTTCCACTTCTGTCCATTGCTAAATAATTAAGTGGAGATGAATCCAACTCATTTCATGCAAGACCCTACCAGCCAGCTGAGATAAGAAAGACTTTCATCCCATTAGTCGGCGCTGGACCCGTCCATTGAGGTCTCATTCCTTCCTCTGCTACTTCAGTGCCGTTGGTTATGGGACAGGATGGCGCATGCCCTGGGGTGAGAGTGTGGGTGTGGTGTGGGCGGTAGTGTATCGGAACCTCTCTACTCATTTGAGTATGCGGCAACACCCAGCAAACCTCTCCGAGGAAGTGGGTTTGATGATCCTTTTGTGAGGAAGCCATACAAAATCTCCTTCTCCTTTATGTGAAGTTATCTGAACAAGGTACCTGGAAATTGAAATGATCCAACACTTGATGATTTACGAATGTTGCTTTGTGTCCTTTTTAGTTTTGCTTCCTCCATTTTTTGTTTGTTTCTTTGATCCATCCCCGTTGCTGATTTTCCTTCCTCTCTTTTTATCTCCCTAATCCACGCATCATTTGCTGCCGACAATGGATTGGTAACTCGCTTCCAGAAATGCTGCTGGTAGGGGCACTCCTATGACTCAGTTCGTCAAGCGGATGAGTAGCTGAGGTCGTTCACATCACGGGAGGTCGCAGCTTTCATCCGTGGTTTGTGTCGTGTTTGCTGAGCTCAGGCTAGGTGCCATTCAGGGAGTTGGCCTGCTTGCCTGTGCTGGGGGGGGGGAAATCAGACCAGGATCCTCCTCCTGACTGCCCCAGTGCCCCCTGTGGAAGAGTGTGTGCAGGGACATCGGGTGAGGACAGCATTGGGCTCCGGTGTCCTGCCCCTCTCCCCGCTCCTCGTGCTCAAATAGCTTATCAAGAAACGCCAACCAGCCTCGTGCACGTGAATAATTAATAGCCATTTGCCTGAGGTATAGGAAGGCACAGAGGCCCCATGGGATTATAGCCCAAAAAGGAGTTATTGGCCCAGAAATTGATCTCGCTCTGTTCCCGCGGGGGTAAGCCTTCCCCGCGATGTCTCACCTCGCTTATGCTTTTTCTGATCCAGCTCGCACGAACTTGATGTTCCAGACATCAGCTGTGCTGGGCTTGCGTATCCCAGCGGCGTAGTGAATTCGTGCGAGCTGTGGGATCACGTGACTCAGTTAGAGCCAATGGCAGCACACCATCTTCCATTCATAAGTCTCACAGCATAGCTGTGAAATCTATGAATCTTACACCCCCCCAAAATAACAGCTAAACCTCAATTAAATTTTTAAAAAAACCCATCACATTAATAAAATAAGTATAGTTAATTAAATTAACCATTTTAAATAAAAAATTAAATTTTTGAAAAAATTTAAAATCTTTTAAAAAGTTATAAAAATAAACTTACCTGTCTTTAAAGTCTATAAAAAAGATATACCTGTAAAAAAAAATTCAAAAAAATACTTAATTCACTACTTACCTTCTTAAAAGCGGGTCTTACTCCTCCTTTTTACATTTCCAAAATCTTCCCTACTTACCTGCGCGTCCAAAGCATGAAGTGCACAGCGTGCGCGCAGCCTGTAGCGCGCACGCGATGCACCCAGGCCCCGCCCCCTTTTCAGAAGAGCAATTGCCGGTTTTCAGCGCATGCGCAGGGCATGCAGAAAACCGGCAATTGGAGTGGGAATACGCGAGAGTATGCAGTGCGTACTCTCGCGCACCGAGATCAATTTTCGGCCCAATGCCTTAAGGATAGAAGAATGGGAGCGGGGGTTTGAAGAGAAGATTGACGAAAAGAGAGGCTTTGTTGAAGATAGCCAATAGGGTGTTCACAGGAGCAGCCCTCAGTATTATTTTTAAAGCTTCCCTTCATGTGAGGAAGACCCTGACCCAGAGACGGATTAAGAATTCCTGGGCACCAAGAACATTCAGGGCCCCTCTGCATCCATCACACAACCCCCCTCCCCAATCCATTAAAACACATATGTGTAGTAAAGCACGTGAAGAAATTGGCCCCGAGAATGTTTGCGCACTGCATTACCAATAAAGCAAATCCTATCTACTGTACTATGAAACTGATCTCTTTGTATGCAGTATGTTGGCCTTATGGTGAGTTTTAAAGGGGTGTTGGAGCCTCTTGGCACATAAGAAATAGGAGCAGGAAATAGGCCATACAGCATGGACCCCGTGTGTTAATTTGCCCCCGATCTGGACACGTGCAACACGCCACTCGCTCTGCCATCGCTTCATCCCTTTTTCCAGCTGTCTTGTTTGTTTTCTGTCACTGAATTGCTGGAGTCCCAGGCTTCACTTAGGTCTCAGTGCTGTCTTTAACCATAATGTATGGCCGTTGACCTTGCAGGAACCCAGACATGCTGAGAGATATTGCACCAGGGAGTCAGCTGCCATTTGTTATTTACAACGGAGAGCTCAAGACGGATAATAACAAAATCGAGGAATTTCTGGAGGAGGTGCTCGCTCCTCCCAAGTAAGTCAAGGCTACATTTGATCTTTTTGTTCAGGTGTAAGACGAGATCTGATGTGATGCTCTGCCGCTTCTCGGAGGCAGCAAGAAGCTAGTGGAGGCACAGCGCAGATCCAGTCGCTAATGAAGCTTCGGTTTGTTTTCTGGTTTGTTATCCTGGGCACACGACCAAAAATTCATATAGGTATCAGAGCCAGTGAAGATAATCCGAACTGGCAGCAACTAAGAAGTCACTTACGAGACTATGAGAAAATGCAGAGGCTGTGGGATAAAAAGGGGAGGGGGGAGGGGTAAAAGACTCAAATGTAACTTGACCAGAAAAGTGTAGAATCATAGAGTCATCTAGCAGAGAAGGAGGCCATTTGGCCCATCGTTCCTGTGCCGGCTCTTTGAAAGAACCATCCAATTAGTCCCACTCCCCTGCTCTTTCCCTGTAGCCCTGCAAATTTTTCCTTTTTAAGTTATATCCACTTCCCTTTTGAAAGCTACTATTGAATCTGCATCCACCACACTTTCAGGGAGTGCATTCCAGGTCATAACAATTTGCTGAATAAAAAAAATCTCTCCTCTCTGGTTCTTTTGCCAATTATTTTAAATCTGTGTCCACTGGTTATCGACCATCCTGCCAGTGGAAACAGTTTCTCCCTATCTACTCTATCGAAACCCCATATAATTTTGAATACCTCTATTAAATCTCCCCTTAACTTCTTTTGCTTTAAGGAGAACAATCCCAGCTTCTCCTAGAGCTGTATTTCCCATTTGAGAACCTATTATAAAAGGGCTCCATTGTGTCTCCTCTTGTCGTTCAACAAGTTGCACAGCCTGAGGCAAAACTGCTGCATTGCAGTTGGGAACGCCAAGTGCTTTCATTGTTGAACGGTTCTTCATATTTTGAAGAGCTCTTGTTTCTATGACAGCGGGAGCACTTGTTGAAATTCGGGTGCTGATAACAATGAAACATTGTTCAACATCCTGCAGGTGAACTTGTAAGTTCTCACCAGACAACCAAAACAAAGCACAGCTCTTTTTTATGTTGTCTTGGAGTTATGAAGGTATTGCACTTGCCTGTGATACCAGGGCACCTTCACAGTTGAAGTCAAAAAATTAAACACTTAGGGGGTAAAATTGGGTCGTGCCCCCTTTGGGGCACTAACTTCGCCGGGGCGTACTTTTAGTACCCCCCGCACCCGAAATTGAATGGTAGCGCCCCAAGTAGGAGGCGGGGCGCTACTGGAATTACTCCCCCTCCCTCTTGGGGCGCTCCCATTGAATATTGCGGCGCTACGTGAAGCAGCGCCACGCGCGCCGGCACGTAGCACCGCGGTACTGCAGGCCTCCCTCCCCTGATTAAAGGGGAGGGGGCCTAGCGCAGCGTGCACCGGGGCCCTGCTGGACCACCGGGGAGCGAGTTGCCGGCAAAAGAGCCCGGCACTCAAGAAGAGTGCCGGGCTGACCGATCGCGGCCGGCACCCCGCAGGAGGAGGCCAGAGGGGACAGGTGCTGGCAGGCGGCACAACAAAAAATTGCCATCCGGCACCTGCCCTTTAATTTGCACCGCCGTGGCCGCTGAAACACCACCCTGACCCGGTCGGACATAGCGTCAGGCGGCAGGTCAGGGGGCGCAACCCACGTTTGCGGCCGGGGCGCAAGCGGGGTGCTGCGCATGGCGATGACTTCATCGCTGGAGGCACAGCGCTGCGGGGCGCTACCGCCGCCGCTAACCTCCCACTGAATTTCGCGGGAGGCGTTAGTGGCGTCGCGCCCGGGCGCTAGGTGCTTTGCCCCCCGTTAGCGCCCCCTTGGGAGGCGCAAAGCAACCGAATTTTTCCCCCGAAACACTTAATCAGCAAATTCAGTGTTCTGCAAAAACCTGCATTTGCCCAGAGAAGGAATATTGCACAAACCTAGAATGAGAGGCTAGACGGCAAACTCATCTCTTGCTCCAATACCATCCAAGGCCATGCAGTCTGTTGGGTTTGGATGAAAAGTGCCTCATTCCATGCCGGGAAGTAACTGGACTGTCAACCCTTTCCAATGGAAGATTCTGACTTTTGCCGTTGTGGATGCAGAAGTGTGTATCATGGAGCCTCAGGGAGGGGGAGGAGAAGCACAAGTAAAGTTTAAATCCATGTTTTCACTAAACTGCAAAAATGTCACGTGGCTGAAAATAACTGAGATTGGGTCACTACTGAACCAATGATCCTTGAAAAAACACAGCTGTTTACAAACTTGCAGACCCACAACATTCCAACACAGTAAACCAACAAATGAGAGGTAAACCATGCCAAAAACCCTCCTATTTAGGAGTCACGCTCAATCGCACCCTGTCGTATAGACAGCATCTCTAGAACCTTGGGGAAAAAACTAAAGCGTAAGGTCAACTTCATCCAGAAACTCGCCGAATCCGCATGGGGAGCAGATGCTCATACCCTCCATACGACAGCACTCGCCCTGGTGTACTCTACAGCGGAGTCCTGCTCTCCGGCATGGCTATCAAATCCGCATGTCAAATCTATTGATGCCCAGCTGAATTCTACTATGAGAATTATCACGCTTTTATCGACACCAACACCTTGGCTGCCCGTGCTTGCAAACATCGCACCACCACACCTACGCCGCGAATATGCAGTCTCCAGAGAATACAACCGCTACATCAGCAAAGACATGCCGATCCAGGCTGCCTTGAAAAACTGGCCACCAACCCATCTCAAATCTAGAAGGCCATTTTGGACTGTCACCGAAGCCATTCAGCGATCTCCTCTCAGCCTTGATGACCAATGGCGAAATGCTTGGAAGAACTGTTACATACGGAATGCATTCTTTATAGAGGACCCCACAGTACAACCTGAAGGATCAAACCTTCCTCGCAAACAGTGGACAACCATCAACCGCCTCAGAACTGGTCATGGTAGATGCTGCCACCTTCTCCATAGATGGAAGATTAAAGCATCCCCATCATGCGACTGTGGAGCTCCTAATCAGACCCTGGAGCACATCATTGAGCACTGCCCTCAGAGGAAATTCGCAGGCAGCCTACAAGATATCCACGCTGTTACACCGGAAGCTTTGGCCTGGATATCAGACTTAGATATTGACATTTGATTTGCTTTTCTGCTACCATATGAAAGAAGAAGAGGAAATGAGAAATATCAGCTCAGAATGTGTCTGCCGCACGTGGAGCTCTCTCTGACTGTGTCTGTTGTATGAGGAGCTCTCCTAGTGTTATACAAGTCCATAGCTTACGCACCACATTTTCTAGGGGGAAGGCTGTAAGAAGGAAAAAATGATCTTTTTTTAATCTCCAATCACCATCAATCCACCATTACCTCTTCAGATGTGAGCCAAGACAGGGAATGTTGGTTAAGCCTATTACCTACAGAAACATTGCAGCAAAACCAATTCTGTCCTCAACAAGCCTTCATACTTTCTACTAAGGTGGCGATCAGGAGTGGGAACCTTGGCTGAAATATTTTGCTCCCATTTTGCCTGCAAGGGACCAACTTTAGATAGTGGACTAGAAATTTGTTATAGCCAAGGAATGGGCGGTGTTAGGACAAAAGATGGTGAATTAGCGCCAAGCGAAAATGCTCTAGACTGCACGCAAAATTTGTCCTCGCTGCTCAATAAAATGATTGAGGTCTTGAATCAAGTCTAAAAACCTAAGCTCATTGGCATTACACTTAAAGGCTGGACCAATATCAGGTGCAATCTAATCGCAACTCATGATTGCCACAGGCTTTTTTCACTACTTAAAGGGGAGGTTCATTGATGCTGCAGCACCTCATTCTCAGCATTGTTGGCTGTGCAGCTGCCTCAACAACCATAAGAAGAGGACAAGGAGAAGGAGCACTTATTTACAAATCCTCATGGAAGATCGCCACCCCAGGGAGAGAGCTTGCAGGTTTTCCCATGAAGCTTTGGAGGCATTGGTTTTAGCGCTGGAGAGAAGGTGGGCAACTTGCAGGAGGCCCTCGCCACAAGTCTGCCGCAGTATGTGGAGGGAGGTGGCACACCACATCATGGACCGCCCATCTGGAAGCCCGATTGTCCGGCTGCCTCCTCCCTCCCTCCTGTTCCTCATCTTCTTCCTCCTTGTCTTCTTCCTCCTCGTCTTCTTGCTCCTCATCCTCGTCCTCCTCCCTCTGCACACATGTTCCCGTCTTTCGCTGCCTACGCTCCATCTGCCGTAGATCCTGGAGGGCGAGGTGACATGCCAGTGCAGCCTCCATTAATCTTACCAAGCATTGCAGTTTGAATCTTTGAATAATAAACGTAGCTACTTTGTATTGCCGCAAGACTTCGGATACAAAAGAACCGTAAAATATTCAATGAAACTGTTGCAGTAGCTGAAACTAACAAAAAGCCACTGAAACTGCACTAACCTGACAGGTGCGAGTGATTACTGGTGATCCCTTTAAATAACGTCCCTGCAGCCGGCTTCCTGGTGCAGCACGCCAGCTCTCCCTGTCAGTGTTTACTCCAGGTGGTGAGGTAAGTGGCTAAAAGCAATTTGGGAAATCGGGCGTTCAGTGAGCGTTGCACACTCACTGACGTTAGGTCTCCCTGGCATTGAGGTCACCGGCGATAGTTGTTACCGGCAGCGCTACGGGGGTCCCAATTTTGTGTGCGGTGCTGGTTTGGCTTACCCTGTCGGTACTGGTCTCAACGCCGCATTAGCACCATCTAACCAGCGGCGCTAAGGGGACGAATTGTTCCCCCATAAATTTAAAAACTGCCTCTAATAGGAAAAAATGTCTTCCTTTGAACTGTAGTTTAAAATGTAATCATGCCAACTTATTCCAGCGGCAGCAAAGATTACTAAAGAAAGAAAGACCTTGCATTTTTATTATTATATTGTAGTCATTGTTGTAATGCAGGGAAACACAGCAGCCAATTTGCGCAGTGGAGAGAGCAGCAGTGGGATGCCAATGTAGTTCCACTCTCCTGAAATCAGCACTTTAAGCATCTATAATGGCTAATTGGAGTTACTATTGAGGTGTGCTGTCCAAACTCTAATAATAAGGTCGAGTAAACTCTTAATAACAATCCTCCCTGCTGCTCCAGCACAGAGCTACTCATGAGTGAAGTGAGCACAATTAATGAAAGCGCCCACCTCTGAAAAATGGGTTGGCGGTGAGGAATTAAACAATCGGACGGGCAGTGTTTCTGGTTGTCACGTCTACTTTCCTACTCCCGAGGGACCTGCCCCGGGAAAGGAAGAGCGACTGGGGGTGGGAGCCACTGAGTGAACCAGCAGTGCTATCCATCCAATTGTTTCACCTTCTCCTCTTCCTCTTCTCCCCCCCAGACTGGTAAATCCATTGGGCCCAGGGGGCAGATTTTTCAGACCGTCCCATTTAAAATTTAGAGGTGGACCCTAATCATCCTTACAGCCAGAGACTGTTTACAATTCATTTATTGCCCATCCCCAGTTGCCCTGAGAAGATGGTAGTGGGCCTTCTTCTTAAAATGTGCAGTAGAAGTTTGATAGAGCTGAGTGGCTTGCTAGGCCACTTCAGAGGGCAATTAAGAGTCACATGTAAACTGGACTGGGCAAGGACAGCAGGATTGGACTGCCCCGGGTTAGTACACCAGCGTTTGATCATTCTAGGCTCTTATTGTGTACCTCTTTGTATCTGCTGGCAGGTCACACACTCTCCCACTCAGTTGGGTTACAGCTGCCCAAGAAGGGACGTCTTAGTGAAAGGAACAGGCCAAAGCATAAAAATGGCTTTTCATAAAGATACATTAACGCACCCCAGTCGATTTGTATCATTTCAGAAACACTGAGGCATGTAGCCTTTTTATGTATTAGTCTTTATTGGCCACAGAGAGTTAAGCTATGCTTCGTTCTTTCCCCAGGCACCCCAAACTGGATGTCAGATACAAGGAATCCAGGACTGCAGGCGCTAATGTCTTTCAGAAATTCTCAGCTTACATTAAGAACCCACTTCTTCAAAACAATGAGCGTAAGTTCACCATCTGCTCACTTGAAGCATTGATGTTGTAATGGGGAGGCACAATTAAGGCCCACTTCTTTGAATTGGTATTCATATGTTTGGCAGAGAATGCAGAAGGCGTCATTGATGCCCAGGTGGGGGAAATCTACCCTCTTGCCTTTTGGTTAACCAATGTTTTGGACAAGGGCGCGGCCAGCTTTGGACGTTCAGCGGCCCTTGCTGTTGATGAGGGGCTGGTGCGACTGGTGGCGGGTTCTTGCCTTGTGCTAATAGCTCTCTCTATGTTTAGATTTGGAGAGGATGTTCCTGAAAGCGCTATTGGACCTGGAACAATATCTGAACACGCCACTGCCACACGAGGATCAAGCCTACCCGTCAAAGAGGTTATTCCTGGATGGAAATGAGCTGACCCTGGCTGACTGCAACCTCTTACCCAAACTCCACGTAGTTAAGGTCAGTGTGATTTTAAAACTTTATCCTTATCACTGGGTCCTCTCTATTTCCACAGAAAAGGTGTTTATCGTCCAATCTGTTCCTTGAGCGAGGAGGGGGTGGGGCATTCTGGGCTAACAGACAACTGTGACTAACATTAACAGCACCTTCTGTTTATTGTTTTGAGGACAGGTTGCACAGACTAGCCTTATATTCTCTCGAGTATAGAGGATTAAGGGTGATCTAATTGAGGTGTTGAAAATGATTAAAGGATTTGATTGGGTAGATAGAGAGAAACTATTTCCTCTGGTGAGGGAGTCCAGAACAAGGGAACTTTAACCCCCTTAGTCTGGGGTGGGGGTGGGTGGGGGCATGGGGGAGTCAATTGAAAATGTCAAAACTGAGATGATAGATTTTTGTTAGGTAAGGATATTAAGGTATATGGAACCAAGGCAGGTAGATGGAGTAAAGATACTGATCAACCATGATCTAATTGAATGGTGGAGCAGGCTCGAGGGCTGAATGGCCTGCTCCTGTTCCTATATATTTATTACCAAGATCCTGCAGCAGAGGCCTGTTTTACGGCATTTTTTTTGACCACTATTTGAACAATGCATGATCCAGTTGTATGGTTTGTGAGCGACCAAGTCATGGCTTTGCTACGATGTACGGTCCACTGCTCGCTTAGCAGTGCGGCCACGCGTCCGACTGAAGCTCCCGCGCAGGCCGCTTGCCGGTTTCTCCATGGAAAAACCGCGCGTGCGCGGAAGTTTGAAGGGGCCGTACACCCAAAAATAAAATAAGAGGGAACAGTGTTCTGAAAGTAATGGTTCGACTTCATTGTGGAAAGTGATGTCAATTGTACAATGAAAGTGCTTGAGGTGTCAACGCCTCTCCTTGTGTTAGAGATGGTTTCCCCTCAATTTATTTTGAAAGTGGGTTTTGGTTTGGTTGTCTTTTTCTCTGCACACTGGCTGGTTAAAGTAGAATTTGTTAAGAAGGAGTAGTTGCTGAATCCCCCCCCACCCACCTGTGTTTCTTTGACCCTGCTACAAATTATCTTCTAACCTTTAACCTCACCAGGTCGGAGGGGAGGAGAGGGGAGAAGGAGTGACAGTGACTGCATCGAAACTGTTTCAAGAAATATATTGGCTACCATAATAGATCTCTCCCCATGCCCAGCCAGCACCTTTGAATCCACCGAGAAGTGAATGGCCATGAATTTGCTGAGAATCACGCTGTACTGCCCGTCAGAACAATGCGTTCTGCCCCTAGGGCAGGTCCTAACTCAAGTCTGACACATGAGATTCTTGATCCACTTGCTAGGGAAGAGTAGCTGAGGTGCTTTATAAATGATAAATGTCACTGGGCTGATGAACAGACTCCTTCTAACTGCTCAGGTGGATGTAAAAGATCCCGTGAGACTATTTCAAAAAAGAGCAGGGGAGTTCTCCCCGCGGTCCTGGCCAATATTTATTCCTCAAGCAACACCACTAAAAAAACAGATTTTCTGGTCATTATCACATTGCTGTTTGTGGGAGCTTGCTGCGGGCAAATTGGCTGCCGTGTTTCCCACATTACAACAGTGACTACACTTGAAAAGTGCTTCATTGGCTGTAAAGCGCTTTGGGACGTCCGAAGGTTGTCAAAGGCGCTATATAAATGCAAGTCTTGCTTTTGATTATTTCTGGTGCAACTGGTGAGCACGGGCTTCCCAAAGTCTTTAAGGAATCTACAGCTGCCTTCTTTCACATTCCCTCGGCGGAGAATTTCTGGAAAGTAAATGACTAAAAGACAATGAAATGGTTCTTGAGATTGGCGCCATTGCATCTCGAGGAACCATTGCGAGTTTCCCACTGAGCCACAGCAGACACCATACATTTGCTGTTGACCAAGTTCTTTACTTGCCTTCCCCTAGGTGGGAGAGAATGCATTTGGGAAAGACAGAAACAAACTCAGTCCAGTGAATCTGCAAAACCATCACCATTTGCATGTGATGTTTAGAGAAACCTCTTTGGACATGTGTTGCATTGTGTACTGTCTGGTTCTCAGTTTATATACGGGTCATCTGAGTGCAGCGTTGGCCTTGGGCTTTACTCTATGCACTCTAAGAAAGATCTGATGTGATGACATAAAGATCCCTCACTTACCCTTTGTTCCTGTGTCCATATGGCTTGGTTTTTAAAAAAAAAAGCTTCAGTGATGAACTTGGACTGATTTCTGAGTTGAGGGGTAGATGAAGAGGGGTGGGAGGAGGCTCGTGTGGAGCATAAACACCGGCATAGACCAGTTGGGCCGAATGGCCTGTTTCTGTTCTGTAGTTTCTATGTAATTCCATCTATGAGTCTCTCCATCTCTCCTGTGGTCAGACAACAATTAAAAAATTGGGAGAGAGTGACTACCCGACATAGTATGGAAGGTTGGAGGTCATGGCTATAATCAAGTCCAGGGGCTAACTATAGTGTTCATATGGTATATTGTGGTCTGGATGACAACGACAATTATCTGATTTCTTAACAGGTTGTGTGCAAGCATTATCGGAACTTTACAATCTCGCAACAACTTACAGGCCTGTGTAGATATCTGAAAAATGCAGAGAAACACGAAGAGTTCATGAATACCTGCCCCAATGAAGAGGAGATCAAACTGGCATATAGAAATGTTGCTACGACATTAAGATAGATTTGGAGCGCTAGCAGTGACTAAGAGATTATCTCCTGTCATGGCTCTGTTTATGCTGGAGACTAAAACTATCGAGCTTTAACCCAATGCAGCATTCTCGCTTACATCTCCGCCCTTTAGTGCTGGATATCGTGTTTATATGAAGCTTCCATTCTTAAAGGGGCACTGTAGCCCACTGAGAAACCGCATACCCCAAAATATAGGCGAAAAATCTGCTACTATGACCCAGTTCCTGCAGGTCTCTCGTGATGTAATCCAATGAATGAGGGGAATGGTAGGACAAGGGCAGCATTTACATTGTAAAATAGAATTCCCCTCAAAATCGCAACTCCACCTAGTAATGATTTTACGGAATTTATGGTGAATTGATCTTTAGATCCTTAGTGCGCTTTTAAGATGCAGCTTTGATTGATCTGAAATTATGTCTGTAGAAGGGCAAACTCACAAAATGTGACTGAATTCTCTCTAACTGAATCAACACCAACCTTGTACCTCCTAACAAAGCGCACCTTTAATTTGAAGCCAAGAAAAATTATTTTTGAAGATGTTTTTCATTGAAAAGAATCTATATTTGATGGGAAAATTGGAGGCCTGTGGCGACACAGGTAGGGAAATTGTCTTTTTGTGCAGATGTGTTCTCCAGAGAAGTGGAGATGCCTCTTAAGATAGCCGCCAAAGTACAGTGGAAAAAAATCATCTGCGTTTTCTCAGAGAGAATCGTGGTTATTGTTTTAAAATTCTAGAAGTCCAAATGCAGGGCAGCAGGTTGATGGGAATGAGAGAAAATCAGAGCAAATTGGACAAAGTAAGATGAGAGAGAAAACAAAGTTATAAAAGATGTGCTCTGTGACCTCAAGTTAAAGTAATTTTTACCTCTGCATTCCTTGGTGAATTCCCAATTGCACTTGTTGGGCAGGAATGATAGAGAGAAAGCGGCCAGGAATCCATCGATCGCACCTAATGCAGCTCTACCCAAAGAGAACTAAGCCTTACATTGGTGATATGGATAGGACGGCTGAACGAGGAGACGAAGTGTGATTTGCTAAAGAGTGGATCATTCAGTAAATCTGTACACATAATTGGCCTCACATCAGAGTTCAGACATTTTGTGAGTGTGTCTGTTAAACATATTAAAGTACAATATAAATTACCGTTCAGAACATTATAGTGTAGCACAGTTAATCACTTGTATAGTTAAATTAACTTTCTGATAAACCTTTTTGTTACAGATTATGACTTGGATGCTGTTTAATTCTCTTTTCTGTTGAGTTTTATTAATTCTGGGAGAGCCATGTGTATTCTCGATGATTAACTCAGATGAAGGATGCCATAACACTGTATTACAAGCATCATCCCCTTAATCCTGCAGAAACTCCCTTTACAGCCAGTAGAAAAACTTCAACCTTGATGGCTTAAGTCCCTAATCAGAATCATTCTGTTGACACCAAGCTTGCAATAAGGAGGTCGTCTGCTGATAAAAGAAAGACTTGCATTTATATAGCGTCTTTCACGACCTCAGGATGGGCCAAAGTGCTTCACAGCCAATACAACATGTAGCCCTTCAGTACCGTTTTGCAAGAAACATCCTTTACGATTGGTAGTTCCCATCATGTGATACAGTGAGGAACATCAATCCTGAGCTTCGTTGTGCCCTCTCTTCCTGTCTCTACTGTAATATCTGCAGCTGTCCTCCCAAAGCTGTGGGTGGGAGGCTACTTGGGTTAGACGGAGGTTCTGAAAGCTTCATGGCAACACTTCCCATTAGCTATTAGGGGTGTTCACGGTGCGCCCAACACTGTACATGCTGCATTGCAAAGCTTTGCAGTAATGGCCATATTTTCTTGCCAGTGCTGCTCTCAAAGTGTGATGGGTCGACTTCCCTTCTAATATTTAATTTCAGCACTTTACTAACACTTGTGTCTCTTTTGATCAGATGGCCTGGGTTTTACTGGCACCGATTACTGGATTCTTGAAGTTCAGTCCAGTTTAGGGTTGCCAACTCTGGACATATTCCTGGAGGTTTCATCACATGACCCCTCTCCACCCCCGCCTCTAACAGCCCTAGACAGACAAAAAGCCTTTTTCCCATTTCCAGTATTTCCATTACTAATAAACAAAAGTGTTCAAAATATATGAAAAATGCACTTTTTAATGCCCCAATGGTTTTTCTCACGGATTTGCCCGCTTACAGTGTCTCCGAGATTAACCTTCAAATCCTGGAGGGTTGGCAACCCTAGTCTAGTTGTGTCTGTGTAAAAGATCTACTATGTGAAACCTTTCTAGGTACCAGGGATCTGTACTTGGAGACTTGCACACTAGTCTTTCAGTGCTGTGGAATCTTTGCAGTGCACTGAATATCAATATAAGCAGATTTGCAAATTAACAGGCTGCAATATTGATCTGATTTTGAGACGTGCATTTACAGGAAGATTTGCTGCTAATAGAAGTCTGACTGTCATTTTGTGTTGGGATTCACTACCCAAGAAGATTACACCTCTAAGCATACTTAGTGTTTCATTTACCCAGTCTCTGAGGTAATGAACCATGTTTATCGTTAGTGGTTTTACCAAGAATAAGCTATCTTCGCCATTGACTTGAATTCCATTGCTCAACATAAAATGGTGCATTCTGCAGCTTCTATTTGTAAAGTTGGGGGAATCTTAGACAAGTTCTTTTCACCGCATCTCCACCCTGTGGAGAATTCCCTTCAATATTTACTGAGAAGTTGCATTCGTTCTTTGTACCCCAGTTGTAAATCACTTACTAATCTAGTATGGACCTGAGCCCATAAAGACCATGAAAGTCCCAGGTACAATGCCTGGTCTGTCTCGTATTGGCTAATCTCAACCAGGACAGTGTTGGGAGTGCTCCAACTGGTCTCCGTGTCCTAGGTCTGGGGAGGGGCAAAAAAACACTGGAGTTACGCACTATTGCCATTCGTTGATTCCTGCTCCAACGTGCCTGTGGCTGGATGTCACATGAGGGTAAGATCAAGTGCTCCACCGTGATCAGATTACCTGCTGACATCACTTCCTAGGCTCTTTGACAGCACTTCTCAAACCTGTGATCTCTACCACCTAGAAGGACAAGGGCAGCAGATGCATGGGAACACCATCACCTCCAAATTCCCCTCCCAGTCTCACACCATCCTGATTTGGACATATATCACCATTCCTTCATCGTCGCTGGGTCAAAATCCTGGAACTCCCTACCTAGCAGCACTGTGGGCGTACCTTCACCGCATGGACTGCAGCGGTTCAAGAAGACGGCTCACCACCACCTTCTCAAGGGCAACTAGGGATGGGCAATAAATGCTGGCATTGCTAGCGACGTCCATATCCCAAGAATAAAAGATGTAAAGAACGGTCACTTGGGTGAAGTTCTGGAGGGCGACTGGTGCCAGCTTGAGACAAGGCCCTCAGGAGAGAAGAGAAGAAATTTGGAGGGAGATGGTTTAAAAACGAAACAGGGCTTCAAGTGCATTAAAAATTCCCTCCTGCTCTTGAATCTTGCATTATGCTCATATTGCCTTGTATCCATGGATATTCTTGTCACAATCCGATCTTGAGTATCTTATATTTAATATGCCTTGCACTGTATTTAATGGATCAACTGTTTGCATAATGATTACTGGTGTCGTTGAATTGTTTACTTGTAAGTAATTATATCATGAATAAAAAACCCTGAATGAATGCCATCTCTGTCTCTTGAATTTCTTTCTGTTCGTTCATCACTTGCCAGTGTATTATATGCAAGGCAGGTTGGAGTTAGCTGAAAGTCTTTCCAGATGACACTAAGGCTGCAGGATTTCCTAGTAAACTACAGTTAACTTAGTGATGCCATTATATATATATAAACCATCTGAAGCCCTCTACTTTAGATTCCAGGTGGTAGCCATCATTCTATATATGGGACACTTTGACCACGCTCGATCAGCTCCGATGGACGGGCCACATTGTCCGCATGCCCGATACGAGACTCCCAAAACAAGCGCTCTACTCGGAGCTCCAACATGGCAAGAGAGCCCCAGGTGGGCAGAGGAAACGCTTCAAGGACACCCTCAAAGCCTCCTTGAAAAAGTGCAACATCCCCACTGACACCTGGGAATCCCTGGCCCAAGACCGCACAAAGTGGAGAAGCATCCAGGAAGGCGCCGAACACCTTGAGTCTCTTCGCCGGGAGCAAGCGGAGCCAAGCGCAAACAGCAGAAACAGCGCACATCAACCCAAGCACCCCACCCACCCGCCCCTTCAACCACTGTCTGTCCCACCTGTGACAGAGACTGTAGGTCCCGCATTGGACTCATCAGTCACCTGAGAACTCATTTTTAATGTGGAAGCAAGTCATCCTCGGTTCCGAGGGACTGCCTAAGAAGGAGAAGAATATGCAAAGAATTGTTTGCTGTTATACAAAGCTTCCATGTTGTTGGATGTGCACATCTGTGAGGTCCTGCTCACCACCGCAACTCTTATGCTTTCAAAGGGGGAAGAAAACACCAGTTCAGAACTGACCAGTGTGAACACAGCATGGAAGGAAACAGCCAGCTTCTCCGCCACTTTGTACCTATATATAGTTAATGCTCTCGCGCTTCCTACTTACAAACTTTACTTCTGTGACCACGGTTCTTTTGGTGTTGCTTTTATGCCAACAATTTCAATTTTACATGTAAACGCTTGTGACAATGTCGAAAGTCAGCAGTTGCACGTCATGTTATATTGTAGGCTCTGGCTACTAGGTGGCGCTGTGGCACGGGTCCCAGGCTCTGAACTGTGCCAACTCCAGCTGCTGTTTTCTTGTTAATCTTCTCTGCAGGCGTGTTTTTAATTTTTTTTTAAAACTTTTGTAAGTAAACAACTCATGCCCCCATCAGCCCGCTACCCATTTCCTGCTGCCGCGGGGAGGGTGGGATTTGAAATTCAGCGCAGCACTGTCGGAAGTGCAGTCTTTCCGATGGGGCGTTAAACTGTCTGCCGACTCGGGAGGATGTAAATGATCCCGTGCCGTGATTAGAAGAGAGGGCAGTCCTCCCGGTGTCCCGGGCAACAATAATTCCTCGACCAACAACACCAAAACCCGGTTAACTGGTTGGTTGTTCACCTCATTCTGGGATCCTGCTGTGCTCCAATTGGCTGCCACATTTGCCTACAAAACAACACTGAGCAAACTTCAAAAAAATTAATTGGCCGCAAAGCACTTTTAGATATCCTGAGGATGTGAACGGTGTTCCGTAAATGCAAATTCTTTCATATTCCACATTACAACAGTGACGACATTTCAAAATGTACAACTTTGGCTGTAAAGCACTTTGGGACGTCTGGTGGTCGTGAAAGACGCTATATTTGCGGATTTAAATTTATTCCTGCTGCCAACTTCGGGCCTGTCGCTCCAATGGTCGCTCCCTGATAGCTCAACGATTTAAAATTGCAGTCTGGTGGTGCTAATTCCTAATTGTTTCTGCCTCTCAAAATAGTAACTCACTCCAGGGGGAGTCAGTTGAACTTTGGGTGGTGGTGTAATCTGGGCAATATCAAATTAGCCTCTCATTATACACCACGCCCGATTATCCTGTCCTTTGAAGTCAATGGAAAGGCAACTCTGGCGTGGTGTATAACGAGTGGCCAATTCGATATCGCCCATTTTACATTATCGTCCAATGTTCAAATTAGCCCCCAACAGCCCTGACCGAACCTGTTACTCACCGCCTGCTGTGAAATTTTGAATTCAAATGCTTGGGTTGTTATTATAAAAATGACTGGGATCATATCTTCAGTTCTGATGTTTGCTTTCCTACTGATGAAAGCTCATTGAAAACCTTAACAATGAATATCTCCACATCATAACACTCAGAACTGAGTGAGGAAAATAGACTAATGAATTAAAAAAAACAGGTTTTTGGCATTTAACTTACATTTAGAAACTTCCAAACATCTCACTTAAACATTGGACATTTGTAACTGTAATTTGGAGAGGACAGGACTAAAAATATAATGGGAGCCACTGGTTACTGCCTTATGGCTCGGAATATTTGGTTCGAGAGTGGTCAAAGACATTCCGTGACTAGATGTGTTAATGGATGGTTGGTCGGCAGACCCCACTTTGTCATATATTTAGATGCAAGGTACCAATTTGGATACACTGAAGGTTTCTACCACCAGGAGACAATGAAAATTCAAATTCCCAGTTATCATTTTCTTCTTTACCAGAAGTATTCTTCAACAGCATCTTAAGGACTGTAAGCCACCTGGTTTTACCATTTCCTCTTTCTGTTAAAGATTCCTTCAGCAGTGGTGTTTCAGTAACATGTGTGCTTGTTTCTAAGATTAATAACTAACTACAGTACAAAAGTCCGAAAATGACAATGCCACTGTCCCTCAAGGATACTGAAATCATTCTTCTAATTCTATACACTCTCCCAAATCCAAGCAACTTTAAAACGCCTTTTCTCTTTGTTCCCTTTTCTGATAGGTGGTGCAGTAGGTTGCCTATCATTCCTGGGCTAAGGATTGGATCTGTCAGTGAGGTTAAACATGTTTTGTGTTAGAAATATCCATCCCATCTGCTTTGGTATCTTCCATTCCATGTTTTGTGACACGCACAGTCAGCTGAGTGCTTGGATTGGGTGTGAGAACTAGGAATGCATTGTGAAGCAAGCTGGTGCAATGAACAGGATATGAGAGTCGTATTTTGAACAGAAGTGTATCTTTTGGTCACTGAAGGTCATCATCTTTTATAAAGCCCAAAATGAGTTGGAGCAGGGTTTGAGGTCTTTGGTGAAACGGTAAAAATTCATAAACATTTCTTAATGTGCTCAATCGATAATTAATCCAAAGGAAGAGGAAAGATGGACTTCTGTCTTGGATGCTGGATGTTGCTGCGTTAAAAGAGTGCGCTGTCTCATCCACAATTGCATGGGTGGCAAAACTAAAGTCCCTGTATT
Organism: Squalus acanthias; assembly: GCA_030390025.1. NCBI lineage: Eukaryota > Metazoa > Chordata > Chondrichthyes > Squaliformes > Squalidae > Squalus > Squalus acanthias. The sequence goes on from CM059438.1 coordinate 63,321,162, forward strand.
TTTTTTCCCTCTCCTCTCCGGAAGGATTTAATTCCTTGCCGGGGTTTAGTTCCTACCGGTGCTGCTCACCTGGCAACTCACCTAAGCGCCTGCTATTTGTAAGAGAGCCTTGCTGGTGAGTGATGGCAGGGAGCATGGGGGCAATGCAGACAACCCAATCTCAGCAATGGCTCCGTGGTAGCACTCTCGCCTCTGTGTCAGAAGGTGATGCGTTCAATTCCCACTCCAGTGACTTGAGTGCATAATCTAGGCTGACTCTCCAGTACAGTGCTGAGGGAGTGCTACACTGTCGGAGGTGCCGTCTTTCGGAGGAGATGTTAAACCGAGGCCCCGTCTGCCCTCTCAGGTGGACGTGAAAGATCCCTTGGTACTATTTCGAAGAAGAGCAGGGGAGTTATCCCCCAATGTCCTGGTCAATATTTATCCCTCATCACTAAAACAGATTACCATTATCACATTGCTGTTCGTGGGACCTTGCTGTGGGCAAATTGGCTGACATGTTTCCCACATTACAACAGTGACTCCACTTCAAGAAGTACCTAATTGGCTGTGAAGCGCTTTGGGGTGCCCTGAGGTTATGAAAGGTGCTGTATGAATGTAAGCCTTTATTTTCTTTCTTTCAGTTTGATATGAATGGATATGGTGGACAAAAGCAAAATACTGCGGATGCTGGAAATCTGAAATAAAAACAGAAAATGCTGGAAATACTCAGCAGGTCAGGCAGCATCTGTGGAGAGAGAAACAGAGTTAATGTTTCAGGTCGATGACCCTTCGACCTGGCGGACAACTGGTTTAGCTATTCACCGCCAGATCTGGCTGCACCACATAAACCACTATCGGGTCCTGCTCTCGTCTACCAAAATTGCTCACTATTCTAGAATCATTCTGGAATGCAAAGATAAACCCCGGCTCCTATTCTCCACTGCTAACCGTCTTCTTAAACCCCTCTCCCCTGTCTCCTCCACCCTCACCTCCAATAACAAATGTGTGGAGCTCATGGACTTCTTTGTCTCTAAGATTGAGACCATCCGATCAGCTGCCTCTGCCACTTCCCTTCCTCCCCCTAGCCCACTGGGCCAAACTTCCTCTAAGGTCCCCCCCCCTGCCCTAGTCCTGAACTCACATCTTTCTCCAGTTTCTCTCCGATCTCCCCTCATGACCTCTCTGCACTCATCTTGTCCACGAGACCCACCTCCTGCTCCCTCGATCCTATTCCCACCAAACTGCTGACCACCTAACTTCCTTTTCTGGCTCCCATGTTAGCTGATATTGTTAACGGTTCTCTCTCCTCAGGTACTGTCCCCCTCTCCCTCACATCTGCCGTCATCACCCCTCTCCTCAAAAAACAAACCTTGATCCCTCCGTCCTTGCAAACTACCGCCCCATCTCCAACCTCCCTTTCCTCTCCAAAGTCCTTGAACATGTTGTTGCCTCCCAAATCTGTGCCCATCTTTCCCGCAATTCCATGTTTGAATCCCTCCAATCAGGCTTCCGCCCTTGCCACAGTACCGAAATGGCTTTCATCAAAGTCACAAATGACATCCTTTGTGACTGTGACAAAGGTAAACTATCCCTCCTTGTCCTTCTTGACTTGTCTGCAGCCTTTGACATGGTTGACCACTTCATCCTTCTCCAACGCCTCTCCACTGTCGTCCAGCTGGGTGGGACTGCATTCGCCTGGTTCCATTCTTATCTATCTAATTGTAGCCAGAGAATCACCTGCAACGGCTTCTCTTCCCGCTCCCGCATCGTTACTTCTGGTGTCCCCCAAGGATCTATCCTTGACCCCCTCCTATTTCTCAAATACAGGTTGCACCTTGGCGACATCATCCGAAAACACAGCGTCAGTTTCCACATGTACGCTGATGACACCCAGCTCTACCTCACTACTTCTTCTCTCGACCCCTCCACGGTGTCTAAATTGTCAGACTGCTTGTCCGACATCCAGTTCTGGAATAGCAAAAATTTTCTCCAATTAAATATTGGGAAAACCGAAGCTATTGATTTCGTTCCCCGCCACAAACTCCGTTCCCTAGCCACTAACTCCATCCCTCTCCCTAACATCTGTCTGAGGCTGAACTACACTGTTTGCAACCTTGGTGTCATATTTGACCCTGAAATGAGCTTCCGACCACGTATCCGCAGCATAACAAAGACCACCTATTTCCACCTCCGCAACATTGCCCGTCTCCGCCCTTGCCTCAGCTCATCCACTGCTGAAACCCTCATCCATGTCTTTGTTACCTCTAGTTTTGACTATTCCAACGCACTCCTGGCTGGCCTCCCACATTCCACCTTACGTAAACTTGAGGTCATCCAAAACTCGGCTGCCCGTGTCCTAACCCGCACCAAGTCCCGTTCGCCCATCACCCCTGTGCTCGCTGACCTACATTGGCTCCCGGTTAAGCAGCGCCTCGATTTGAAAATTCTCATCCTTGTATTCAAATCCCTCCATGGCCTCGCCCCTCCCTATCTCTGTAATCTCCTTCAGCCCCACAACCCCCACAGATATCTGCGCTCCTCTAATTCTGCCCTCTTGAGCATCCCTGATTATAATCGCTCAACCATTGGTGGCCGTGCCTTCTGTTGCCTAGGCCCTAAGCTCTGGAATTCCCTGCCTAAACCTGTCCGCCTCGCTACCTCTCTTTCCTCCTTTAAGACACTCCTTAAAACCTACTTCTTTGACCAAGCTTTTGGTCACCTGCCCTAATTTATCCTTATGTGGATCGGTGTCAAATTTATTGTCTTAAAATACTCCTGTGCAGCGCTTTGGGACGTTTTACTACGTTAAAGGCGCTATATAAATACAAGTTGTTGTTGTTGACGTTTACATATGTGAACTGTGGATGAGTGTATCATAGCAACCTGCACAAACTGTATGTTTGGGGAAAACACAGCAAGTGTTTGCAAGGGGAAGCTTCCTGGGCAGTGCTCAGGAACAGAAAACAAATATATAGAGAAATGACAGCAGGTACATTTTTATTTTCACACGGTGGGTGGATGGTAACATGGACTAAAATGGTGATAGTGGACCCATGGGTTTGATGGTTTCATTCCAGTTCCTTCTGAGTGTGGCCCCACCGCACAGAATTGCTCACAATTCGTCATGAAGTTGGCAAGAGTGCTCTGGTCACAAGGGCGGCTGGTGTGAGAAGTGGAAAAGTTCACCCAGTGAGAGGATGCCCCGGGTCAAAATCCTGCAACACCCCTACCTAACAGCACTGTGGGAGCACCGTCACCAGCGGTTCAAGAAGAAGGCGGCCCACCACCACCTTCTCGAGGGCAACTAGGAATTGGCAATAAATGCCGGCAACTCCCACATCCCGAGAATGAATAATAAAAAAGGCTGTGAACTTTGGACAGCTCCTAGGTGTGAGTTTTTGAATCATGTCTGAGGGTCTGCTTTGCAACAAAAACATAAACATTGCTTAAGGGGGCACATGGCCTGCGGGGGAAGACCGCGCGCAATCAATATATTATTCTGAGCCTGTTTTTGTTGGAATAGAGGAGATTAAAAGGTGATTTGATGGAGGTTTTTTTTTAATTATGAAGGGATGTGACATGGTAGATCAGAACAGACTATCTGGTGGGTGAGGGATCTCGAACAAAGGGATACAGATATACGTAACAGATTGAGAACAGGGAGCAGCAGAAACAGTTTTACGGAGGGTTGTGAAGCTGTGGAATGCACTACCGGAGTTACCAGACCATGTAAACATTTAGGAATAAGTTCAGCAGGTAGTTGAAGGAAAGGTGTATAAAGGGGCAGGACAGGTACATGGGATTAGGATTACTGCTCATGTGGAAGATAAACACCAACCCAACACAGACTGGTTGGGCCGAACAGCCTGTTTCCACCTTGTAGTTTCTATGTAGTTCTTCCTCTTTCCCTTCCCCAACTCATATTCTTTGCCCCTTCTCTTCAATTACATAGAGTTACATGGGATTTTCAGCACAGAAACAGGCCATTCGGCCCAACAGGTCTGTGCTGGTGTTTATGTTCCACACAAGCCTACCCTCACTCGATTTACTTCATCTTACTTTAGCAACATGTCCTTCTATTCCCTTCTCCCTCAAGCACTTATCCAGCTTCCTCTTAAATGCATCCATGCCATTCGTTTCAATTACTCCCTGTGGTAGCGGGTTTCACATCCCCACCACTCTCTGAATTCCTTATTGGATTTATTAGTGACTATCTTATAATTATGGCCCCAAGTTTTGGACTCCCCACAAGTGGAAACATCTTCTCTACGTCTAGCCTAGCGAACCCCTTCATAATTTTAAAGACCCCTATCAGATCATCTCTTATTTTTCAACTTTCTAGAGAAAAGAGCCCCAGTTTGTTTAGTCTACCCTGATAGTTGTAGTCTCTCAGTTCTAGTATCATCCTTGTAAATCTTTTTTGCACTTTCTGTATAGTTTTTGTAATATGGAGACCAGAACTGTTCGCAGCACTCCACGTGTGGTCGAAGCAAGGTTCAATATAAGTTTAACATAACTTCTTTGCTTTTTGATTTTAGTTCTCTTTCTCTTCACAGCCTACCCGTTATATTTGTAAGCGTATTCTCTTGCTTTCTTTAGCTAGAGGCTTAGACAACGCAAGAAAGAACCAGATGATGAGTGTAATCCCAGCATTCGTAGTGGTGGTGAAAGCACTCTACTGAAACAGTGGAGCTGGTAGTTTTACTCGGGTCCTTTCACCAGTGGTATGAATGCTGGGATAGCTCCCTTGTGCTCTCTTGTGCTCCAGTGTGAAATCACAAGCCTCAGTCCCCCACTAAATATAGCAGAGTCGGTAGGCCTGGGTTAGACTACATCGTTGGGCAGAGGAAGTTTTAAGCTTCAATTTTTAAAAATTCTTTCATGGGATGTGGGCGTCGCTGGCAAGGCCAGCATTTCTTGCCCATCTCTAAATGCCCTTGAGAAGGTGCTGGTGAGCCACCTTCTTGAACCACTGCAGTCCGTGTGGTGACAATACTCCCACAGTGCTGTTAGCGAGTGAGTTCCAGGATTTTGACCCAGTGACGATGAAGGATCGGCGATATATTTCCAAGTCAGGATGGTGTGTGACTTGGAGGGGGACTTGCGGGTGATGGTGTTCCCATGCGCCTGCTGCCCTTGTCCTTCTAGGTGGTAGAGGTCGCGGGTTTGGGAGGTGCTGTCGAAGAAGTCTTGGCGAGTTGCTGCAGTGCATCGGTACGCCGGTGGTGGAGGGAGTGAATGTTGAAGGTGGTGGATGGGGTGCCAATCAAACGGGCTGCTTTGTCCTGGATGGTGTCGAGCTTCTTGACTGTTGCTGGCGCTGCACTCATCCAGGCAAGTGAAGAGTATTCCATCACACTCCTGACTTGTGCCTTGTAGATGGTGGAAAGGCTTTGGGGAGGCAGGAGGTGAGACACTCGCCGCAGTATACCCAGCCTCTGACCAACTCTTGTAGCCACAGTATTTATGTGGCTGGTCCAGTTAAGTTTCTGGTCAATGGTGGGTGACCCTCAGGATGTTGATGGTGGGGGATTCAACGATGGTAATGCCATTGAATGTCAAGGGAGGGTGGTTAGACTCTCTCTTGTTGGAGATAGTCATTGCCTGGCACTTATGTTACTTGTTACTTGCCACTTACCAGCCCAAGCCTGAATGTTGTCCAGGTCTTGCTGCATGCACTGCTTCATTATCTGGGGAGTTGTGAATAGAACTAAACACTGTGCAATCATCAGCGAACATCCCCACTTCTGACCTTCTGCTGGAGGGAAGGTCATTGATGAAGCAGCTGAAGATGGTTGGGCCTAGGACTCTGCAGCAATGTCCTGGGGCTGTGATGATTGACCTCCAACAACCACAACCATCTTCCTTTGTGCTAGGTATGACTCCAGCCAGTGGAAAGTTTTCCCCCTGATTCCGGCTCCTTGATGCCAGACTCGGTCAAATGCTGCCTTGATGTCAAGGGCAGTCACTCTCACCTCTGGAATTCAACTCGTTGGACCAAGGCAGTAATGAGGTATGGAGTTGAGTGGTCCTGGCGGAACCCAAACTGAGCATCGGTGAGCAGGTGCTGCTTGATAGCACTGTCGATGACACCTTCCATCACTTAGCTGATGATTGAGAGGTAGTTGGTCAGATTGGATTTGTCCTGCTTTTTGTGGACAGGACATACCTGTGCAGTTTTCCACATTGTCGGGTAGATGCCAGTGTTGTAGCTGTATTGGAACAGCTTGGCTAGAGGCGCAGCTAGTTCTGGAGTGCAAGTCTTCAGCACAACAGCCGGGATGCTGTCGGGGCCCACAGTCTTTGTTGTATCTGGTGCACTCAGCCATTTCTTGATATCATGTGGAGTGAATCAAATTGGCTTCTGTGATGGTGGGGACCTCAGGAGGAGGCCAATATAAATCATCCACTTGGCACTTCTGGCTGCTAAACGCTTCAGCCTTGTCTTTTGCACTCGCATGCTGGGCTCTGCCATCATTGAGAGTGGGGATATTCATTGTGCCTCCTCCTGTTGTTTGTTGAATTGTCCACCTCCCTTCACGACTGGATGTGGCAGCACTTTGATGCTACTTTCGCATGCATGTAGTCCTGTGTTGCAGCTTCCCCAAGTTGGCACCTCATTTTTTGGTATACCTGGTGCTGCTCCTGTACACTCCTTGTTGAACCAGGGTTGGTCCCCTGGCTTGATGGTAATGGTAGAGTGAGAGATATGCCAGGCCATGAGATTACGGTTCTGCTGGAGTAAATGTTGAGGACCCCCAGGGCCTTCCTGGCGACTGTATACACCACTGTACCGCCACCATAGGCTGAAAGGTATGATTCTATGAGTATGACTATGTCAGGCTGTTGCTTGACTCATCTGTGTGACAGCTCTCCCAAGTTTGACACAAATCCCCAGATGCTAGTGAGGACTTTTTGCAGGGTAGATTGGGTCGGGTGTGCTGTTGCCGTGTCCAACGTCAGTGCCAGGTGGTTCCTCTCATTTTCTTTTTCTTATTGCTTTCTGTAGCGGTTTGTTACAACTGAGTGGCTTGTTTGCCCGTTTCAGAGGGCAGTTAAGAGCCAACCTGTTTGCTGTGGGTCTGGGGTCACATATAGGTCAGACCAGCAGATTTCCTTCTCTAAGGCGAACCAGATGGATTTTTACCACAATTCGATAGTTTCATGGTCACCATTACACTAGATTTAATTAATTAACTGAATTAAAATTCCCCCGTTGCCATGGTGGGATTTGAACTTACATCTCTGGATTACCAGTCCAGTAACATATCTGCTATGCTACCGTCCCACGTGGGAAAGTGGGAACTCCAATTGCATCCAGTGCTGAAAGTGTTCCATTCCCAGGCACTGACACCCGAACCTCGATGAGCACAAAAATATACCAAAAAGTACAAATTTTAAAAGCCGACTTGCTACTTTGTAGAGGAGCCTGCATTTTAACATCCTGTCAGAGCTGATTTTTGTGAGCTTCTAATGCTTTCTCTCTGTTTCTTCCTGTCCACCGTGTCCATCCATTTATCTCACACTTCATGGGAGGGATTGGGTACTTTCTGTCATTTTATGTTGTGTCCATGATAACATGCTTCTCAATCGATGTTAGAGTGTCAGCTCACTGACATTGCATCATTCAGCGCAAATATTCTATCTGCTTCTTTAGCTTTGAAATGCTGTTACTGCAAAGGGGACTTAGAAGCGATATCAGATCATCTGTACTTCCTCTCCCCCTCCCGCCCAACCAGAACAGAATGATAGGTCCGTTCCTCTGTATCGCACATTCTGCAGCTGTTGGGCATGGAGCGCCAGGAACCAACGCACAATTTCTTTCATTGGCCAAGTCACTGAAAATGTTGTTTCCTGTTTTAGAAACAAAGAGTCGAGTTTGGACGAACTGGTTTGTTTTCTGCAGCTGCGTGAAGCTGCCCGTTATTTTTTTAACTGCTTCAATGTGGCAGGAACACAAAGGGATATTTATATCTGCAATTTGTGCAGCACTGTGACAAATTGTCATGTTTATTCGCGGGACCAGATGTTTAATTGCTGCCATTGCCGTTGGATTTGCAAATATTGTGATTCTCTCAGCCAATTACAAATATATAATTTAAATGGGGACTGAAAAAGTACAAAGAGGTTGAATTCGTGCCAGGAGATGTTAACGTGTTTGCATTTGCATAGTTTGTGCTTTTCATGTCAACAACAACAACTTACATTTATATAGCACCTTTAACGTAATGAAACGTTCCGAGGTGTTTCACAGGAGCGTAATCGGACAAAAATTGACACCGAGCCAAAGAAGGAGACATTAGGATGGGTCACCAAAAGCTTGGTCAAAGAGGTAGGTTTTAGAGGGTCTTAAAGGAGGAGAGGTGGAGAGGTTTAGGGAGGGAATTCCAGAGCTTAGGGCCGAGGCCGCTGAAGACACGGCCGCCAATAGTGGTGTGAAGGAATCTGCGGATGGGCAAGAGGCCAGAGTTGGAGGAACAGAGAACATCCCGCAAGCACTTCACGGCCAAAGAATTATTTTTGAAATATAGCCGCTGTTGTTTTGTAGGTAACGGGGCAAACAATGTGGGCATAGAACAGTCCTACCAAGAACAAATGAGATAAACGCCTATGAAGGTGTTAATGTGCTTAGATAGTACTCCTATTTTAACAAAGGCACTAACCCATTTATTTTAAATGGATTAATGCTTTTATTAAGATGATCGACAGAATTCATAGGGATGTGTTAACACATTTATCACCAAAGAACGAGAGTTTTAAATGAGAGGTGAGAGGGGTGGAATAAGGTGAGATGCTCAAAGGAGGAGAAAGTGCCAGAGGAGTAGGGGCCCAGATCAAGGTGTGATTTGGTGATGAGAGCCACACTGTCACCACGGCGGTCTGAGCAGGGCAAGTGGTGGAAGGTATAGCCAGGCGGGGAGGCTTCATTTAAGGGTAAGGTGTCATTACCCCTCAACCAAGTTTCCGTCAGGGCCATGATGTCAATGCAATCATCCATGATAAGCTCATGGATGGCAAGGGCCTTGTTCGCAAGTGAACGGACATTCTGGAGGGAGATGCGGAGAGGGTCGGTGATGGCTGACCCACTGCCTGTGTCCACAGGGTCAGCACTGGGGTGGATGAGTTTGATGGGGAGGAGATTGGCAAGATTTGCCCCCAGTGGGTGCGCTGGGCGGGAAGGTCGGCGAGAGAGTAGGATGGGATGGTTGAGGTTGCTGCTCGTAAGGAGGCAGCGACGAGTGCCTCGATGGGCCCTTCGTAGGACTCCGAGAGGCACAGAGGGAAGCTGTGGGCTTATTTAAGAGGGAGTTGAGCCTGGGACGACGACAGGAGAGTAGGAAGGTCAAAGAGTAATGGAGGGTTGGGTAGGGATTTGGGAGGGCAGAGTATCCGAGAGAGGAGAGATGAAAGGAGGCATGTTGGAGAGAGCGGTCAGGGAGGGATAGAGAGAAAAGGAAAAGGGTGAGAAAAAGTGGAAATGTATTGAATGGCTCGGGTCCGGGGCGGCAGCGAAAGTGCGCACGCGAATGGACACAGGAACAGCTCAGGTTACATAGGTCTGTTTAAATGTAATAATTAATGGGATACATATTTCCTGGTAGCAGGGAATAGGTTGGAGACAATAGTAGGGAGACCAGGGTCAAAGTCAGAGGTCCCAGGGAAGGACAAAGCTGACGTAAGCAGGATGGGGCCGGTACGGAGCATCGACGAACCGCTGTCCAAAGCAGGCGAGTGAAGTCCAGAAGCTATTTGAAGGGTAGAGAGTTCGAGGATGGAGATTGTTGCCGCAGGAATGAGAGTCGGTAGCGGTGCAGGAAGATGATGGTGAAATTGACGCAAGTTGCAGGTCACCGTAGATCAAAGCGGCGGAGAAAAGGTAAAACCACAAGCCAGCGACCAGAAAAGCTGAAAACCGGTAGAACCAGTCACCGGACAGCAAGTGAACCAGCAGCTGCTACCTACAAACCAGCAGAGCTGAAAAACCAGTAGAACCAGTCCAGCAGAGACACAGCCACAGTTTAAAAGTTAAAAAATCTTTTAGCAGCAGAGACAGAGACACAGTAGGTAAATGTTACAGTGTAATCCAGTGCAGAAACGTAGTCTAGATGTCCAGAGAAGTCCAGGAGATCGGAAACCAATTTGACAAAAGAATTCAGCAGCATAAGACTTGAAGCGACTGAAAAGCAGAGCAGAGTCACAGCCGCTGAGCCAAACCGTGTAGTCAGTAGAGCAGCATAGTCCTGTTGGTAGAGGAATCCAGTGATGGAAGTCAAGTTTCAACAGAGTTCCGGCAGTTGAAAGACATTTCGTGCTTAAGGTGAAGGGGCCACTTGTACAAGTGGAACATCCAGTGTCATCATTAACCATGCCTGTCAGTTATAATAGTTTGAGGCAGGCTAAGGCTGCCATGACAACCACAGTGTGGGAATATCAATCCTGTGGCAAGACTGGCCATGTAGTGCCCAATTACGTCACAAACTGTGCCCAGGAAATGGATTGAGACTGCCGAGATTCAATTACAGACGGCAGAAAGGCAGAGAATTTCATCCCTTTATTTTGAGCCCAAATCTGAGAAACAAAAGGGCAGGTGTCCAAACCCACTGCAAAATGATATTTCAAAAGTACTCATGGTTCAACAGCTGACGAGACAAGCTTAGCCTCCAATGCTGTTGGCTACAGACCCACGAAAGCTCCAGTACCCGACAAAAGCACATGTAGGCGTCAGATGGTGGGAAAAGCGCTACCATCATCCAGTGATGTTTTGGAGTTGCCTTTGGGAGGTGCATGTGTGGTTCAAGCTGATTTGCTCCCTGATTTCACTGCAGATTCACCATAATGATACCAGGGTTAAAAGGGTTAAATTATGAGGGCAGGTTGTATAGACTAGGCTTGTGTTCCCTTGAGTATAGAAGATTAAGGGGTGATCTAATTGAGGTGTTTAAGATGATTAAAGGATTTGATAGGGTAGATAGGGAGAAACTATTTCCTCTGGTGGGGGGAGTCCAGAAAAAGTGGGGCATAACCTTAAAATTAGAGCTAGGCCGTTCAGGGGTGATATCAGGAAGCACTTCTTCACACAAAGGATAGTGAAAATCTGGAACTCTCCCCCCCAGAAAGCTGATGAGGCTGGGTGTCAATTGAATATTTCAAAACTGAGATTGATAGATTTTAGCTAAGAGTATTAAGGGTTACGGAACCAAGTTGGGTAGATGGAGTTAAGATACAGATCAGCCATGATCTAATTGAATAGGCTCCAAGGACTATGTTCATCGACTAAGCAGGCTTCTGTTAAGTTAACTGCCATGGAAGTAGCGATGTTAGGTTAAAGGCCTTAAGACAGTTTGTATTAATTTTACAACGTGCTCTATGTGCTTAATTATTTCATTGTATTGTGTATTGGTGTTTGTGTTGAATTGATCATTTAATATGTCACAGCATTAGAATTAATACATAATCAGTTATCAGAATTATTTACTTCTCTAAACAGCCACGTTTTGCTAAGCTGTTTGGGTAAATGGTGTTCCGCTGTTCTTTTTAGGGATTTGTTCATACCGAAACTCGGACAAAGAAAATCAATTGCAGAAAGATTAAAACATAAGCCCTTAAAGAAACTGCGAAATGAGGGATATTGATTTTACTAACTGCTCAAGCTCTATTTGAGGGTCCGTGTGTTGTTTCAATACTGTAGTTGTAGGTGACTGCCATGGCTCAGGTGGTTGCACTCACATCTTTATACTGAGCACAAAATCTAGGCTGACACTCCAGTGCAGTACCGAGGGAGCGCTGCACTGTCGGAGGTGCCCTCTTTCAGATGAGACGTCAAACCGAGGCCCCGTCTGCCCCCTCAGGTGGACGTAAATGGTCCCATGGCATTATTTCGAAGAAGCGCAGGGGAGTTCTCCCCGGTGTCTTGGCCAATATTTATCCCTCAACCAACATCACTAAAACAGTTTATCAGGTCATTATCACGTTGCTGTTTGTGGGTCCTTGCTGTGTGCAAATGGGCTGCCTTACAACATTACATCACAATCGTGGCCACACTTGAAAAGTACGTCCTTGGCTGTAAAGCACTTTGGGACGTTCAGTGGTCGTGAAAGGCGCTATAAAAATGCATGTCTTTCTTACTATAGTTGACAGATTATGGAAGCTGTTACAAAGAAGAGGTAAATAACGGGCGGACGATCCCATTTTATACTATCATAGAATCATGGAATGGTAACAGCACAGAAGGAGGCCATTCGGCCCATCGAGCCCGTGCCGGCTCTCTGCAAGAACACTTCAGCTAGTCCCACTCCCCCATCCTGCAAATGTTTTTCCTTCAGGTATTTATCCAACTCCCTTTTGAAAGCCACTATTGAGTCCGCCTCCACCACCCTTTCAGGCAATGCATTCCACATCCTCACCACTCGCTGCGTAAAAAAGTTTTACCTCATGTCGCCTTTGGTTCTTTTGCCAACCACCTTGAATCTGTGTCTTCTGATTCTCGACCATTCCGCCAACGGAAACAGTTTCTCTCTATCCACTCTGCCTAGACCCCTCATGATTTTGAACACCTCTATCAAATCTCCTCTCAACCTTCTCTGCTTGAAGGAGAACAACCCCAGCTTCTCCAGTCTATCCATGTAACTGAAGTCCCTCATCCCTGGAATCATTCTCGTAAATCTTTTCTGCACCCTCTCTAAGGCCTTCACATCCCTCCTAAAGTGCGCTGCCCAGAATTGGACATAATACTCCAGTTGAGGCCGAACCAGTATTTTATAAAGATTCATCATAACTTCCTTGCTTTTGTACTCTATGCCTCTATTTATGAAGCCCAGGATCCCACATGCTTTTTTAATCGCTTTCTCAACCTGCCCTGCAACCTTCAATGATTTGTGCACATATACCCCCAGGTCTCTCTGTTCATGCACCCCCTTTAGAATTGTACCCTTTAGTTTATATTGCCTCTCCTCGTTCTTCCTACCAAAATGTCTCACTTCGCACTTTTCTGCGTTAAATTTCATCTGCCACGTGTCCGCTCATTCCACCAGCTTGTCTACGTCCTCTTGAAGTCTATCACTCTCCTCCTCACTGTTCACTATACTTCCAAGTTTTGTGTCATCTGCAAATTTTGAAATTGTGCCCTGTACTCCCAATCCAAGTCATTAATATATATCAAGAAAAGCAGTGGTCCTAGTACCGACCCCTGGGAAACACCACTGTATACCTTCCTCCAGTACTAAAAACAACCGTTCACGACTACTCTCTGTTTCCTGTCACTTAGCCAATTTTGTATCCATGCTGCCACTGTCCCTTTTATACCATGGGCTTCAACTTTGCTAGCAAGTCTATTATGTGGCACTTTATCAAACGCCTTTTGGAAGTCCATATACACCACGTCAACCGTATTGCCTTCATCAACCCTCTCTGTTACCTCATCAATAAACTTGATCAAGTTAGTTAAACATGATTTGCCTTTAACAAATCCATGCTGGCTTTCCTTAATTAATCCACACTTGTCCAAGTGACTGTTAACTTTGTCCCGGATTATCATTTCCAAAAGCTTCCCCACTACCGAGGTTAAACTAACTGGCCTGTAGTTGCTGGGTTTATCCTTACACCCTTTTTTGAACAAGGGTGTAACATTTGCAATTCTCCAGTCCTCTGGCATCACCCCCGTATCTAAGGAGGATTGGAAGATTATGGCCAGTACCTCCGCAATTTCCTCCTTAACCTCCCTCAGCATCCTAGGATGCATCCCATCCGGTCCTGGTAACTTATCAACTTTAAGTTCAGACAGCCTTTCTAGTACCTCCTCTTTATCAATTCTTATCTCATCCAGTATCTCCACTACCTCATAGAGTCATAGTCATACACTATGACTTTGGCAGCATCTTATTCCTTGGTGAAGACAGATGCAAAGTACTCATTTAGTACCTCAGCCATGCCCTCTGCCTCCATGCGTAGGTCACTTTTTTGGTCCCTAATCAGCCCCACCCCTCCTCTTACTACCCGTTTATTATTTATATACCTATAGAAGACTTTGGAATTCCCTTTTATGTTAGCTGCCATCTATTCTTTTACTCTCTCTTTGCCCTCTTATTTTCTTTTTCACTTCCCCTCTGAACTTTCTATATTCAGCCTGATTCTCACTTGTATTCTCAACCTGACATCTGTCATACGCGTTCTTTTTCTGCTTCATCTTACTCTCTGGGTGGAATTTTGCCGGCACTCAGGGGGCGGTTTTGGAGGCGGGACTGCTGGCAAAATTGCAAAGATTGACAGCGGGTCCCGAACCCGCTGTCAACCCACCTCCATACAATCTTCCCAAGTGTCGGGTCCCCGATTTGCGCAGGGACTCGACACCTAGCGGCGGGAAGAGGATTATAGGCACTTAACTGCCTGTTAACAGATAGTTAACAGGCAGTTAAGAGGCTATTTTCAATTTTGCCAGGTCGACTGCGAGCTTCCTGACGTCCGGACACCATGCCAGGTAAGTGTGGCGTGCTGTGGGTCTACTGTAAGGTTTGTGCGTTGATGACAGCTGCAGAAGTGGTGTGAAAGATCCAATAGTACACTGGTGAGTTTCAGAGGTAAGAAAATATTGGGAAAATCATTTTTAATGTATTTAGAGTTTTCTGTAGGTAACAAGGTTTGAAGTGTTTGTGTAGTCCCACCTCAATGGGAGATCCTCTCTCACCAGTGACAGATCGCTTCTGTAACCTCACCTGCAGCTGCCATCTGTTTTATCCTAAGGAGAGAGTCTCTGGAGAGTCTGGGTGCAAGGGCTCACCTTTGTACAGTGATTGGCAGTGTTTGCAGCACCTCAATGCTGTCAAACACTGAAAAATCATCTGTCCAAAAAAAATGAGCGTGTCCCCTTTAAGAAAACCGGCAGATGACACGTCATCAACTGATATCATCTGACACCAGCTTTCTCTTAATTGGCTGGCAAGCCCGCAGGGCGGGCTTAACAAGGCCAATTGATGCAAAATAGCGTCTGCATTGGGCTTCATTGTGGGCGTGATCGGAACCCGCAAGTCAGCTGACCCGCTCCCAACTCGCACCGAAAGGTAAGATTGCGCCCAATATCTCTTTCGTCATCCAGGGAGCTCTGGCTTTAGTTGACCTACCTTTCCCCGTTGTGGGAATGTACCTCGACTGTACCAGAACCATCTCTTCTTTAAATGCAGCCCATTGTTCAATTACAGTTTTGCCTGCCAATCTTTGATTCCAATTTACCTGGGCCAGATCCGTTCCCAACCCACTGAAACTTGCCTTCCTCCAATTAAGTATTTTTACTCTAGATTGCTCCCTGTCCTTTTCCATAGCTAATCTAAACCTTATGATACTATGATCACTGTTCCCTAAATGTTCCCCTACTGACACTTGCTCCACTTGACCCACCTCATTCCCCAGAACCAGATCCAGCAATGCCTCCTCCCTCGTTGGGCTGGAAATGTACTGATCAAGAAAGTTCTCCTGAACACACTTCAGAAATTCCTCCCCTCTCTGCCCTTTACAATATTACTATCCCAGTCTATATTAGGATAATTGAAGTCCCCCATTATTACTACTCTATAGTTCTTGCACCTCTCTGTAATTTTCCTGCAAATTTGCTCCTCTATATCTTTCCCACTAGTTGGTGGCCTATAGAATACACCTAGTCGTGTAATGGCACCTCTATTATTTCTTAACTCTAACCAAATAGATTCTGTCCTTGACCCCTCCAGGACATCCTCTCTCTCCAGCACTGTAATATTCTCCTTAATCAATACTGCCTCATCACCTCCTTTCTTTCCTTCCCTATCTTTCCTGAACACCTGATAACCAGGAATATTTAAAAACCAATCCTGCCCATTTTTGAGTCAGATCTCCGTTATCGCCACGACATAATTTTCCCATGTGGCTATTTGCGCCTGCAGCTCACCAAGCTTATTTGCCACGCTTCTTCGACAAAGCTTACCCCCCCAACACCCGTGTGTGAACTCTGCCTTCTACATTTACCAAATACACCAAGCACGCTGCATGCTGTGAAACAATTTTTTTTATATACCAATCTTTAATTTAAAAAGCCTTATAAAATGTCCCATTACTGTTTGTTAAACAAGCACAGCCAGCATTTCTTTTAAAATCGATATTCATCATTGTATATAATAAGCAATAAATTATGGTAAACTACACTTCATTAAAAATATCTCCAGCAAATTCATTTCGAGCCCAGTGGAATGCTTCACTCGTCGCCTTTGTCTTCAAAACTCACTCCAGTGGGTGCCTTTGTTCTGAATGAAAGAGGAAAGAGATAGTTTGTATCTATGACACAGGGAGTACAACCATCCATCTGTACAAAGCACCAATAGCGCCACCTACTTGCACAGTATAAGACTTGGACAGCCAATGCTCAGTGTAGCAGGAGCTGAAAACGTTAGGGAGCAGGTTTTATACTTAAAGGGACAGGGCTATGAAGGCAAAGTGCCTTGTGTGACACCTCTCTTTGTACAGGGTGAAAGATAACATCAGTTGCCAACACTAATTTTTCTTAGTATATTCTTTCATTCTTCTCTTCACTTGGCATCATGAGCAATGTTCCGGACCATTCCAGGAACTGGGGGGGGGGGGGGGGGGCACCTGAAAATTTCCCTGAAGCTCTTTTAAGTGTCATTCGGGAGCCACACCGCTTTGAAACAAAATAAAGAGGCAGAGGAACCAGCGGCGCAGTGCGTTAGAGGCTGGCTTTTCACATCTCGGACTTGAGTGAAAGCCCAGCCCAGACTGGTGACATTAAAAGTTTCCTCTGGCTGTAAGGAGCCTTGGTGAAATGCCTTTTGTCAGTCTACTAAAGGAGTTGGGCCTACAGCACAAAATTGGCACTCATCATTCTGGTCAAGGCTGGTCCGAGTACGGTAGCCTAGTGGTTATGGTACTGGACTCGCACCCAGAGGCTTGAGAGTTCAAATCCCTACATGGCAAATTGTGAAATTGAATTCAAAATGACCAAGAAAGCTGCTGGATTGTAATAAAAACCCAACTAATTCACTAACGCCCTACTGGGAAAGCAACCTGCCATCTCTTCCTGCTCTGGCCTACTTGTGACTTCAGTTCCAGACTATGTAGTAGACTCTATGGGGGCTAAATTCAGTTGATTTGTGCCTCCCGGTGGCGCTAACGGGGCACAAATCAACTAGCGCCTGGGCGTGGCGCCGCTAATGCCTCCTGCAAAATTCAGCGGGAGGCTAGCGGCGGCGCTAACCGTTAGCGCCGCGCAGTGCTGCGCCATCAGCGATGATGTCATCGCCGTGCGCAGCACCCCGCTCGCGCCCCGGCTGAAATATTGGGTGGCGCCCCCCGACTTACCGCCGGATGCTATGTCTGACGGGGGTCAGGGGGGCCTACCTGTGGCCGGGGCGGCGCTAGTTAAAGGGGAGGTGGCGGGCGGCCATTTTTGTTGCTGGCCGCCTGCCAGCACCTGCCCCCATTGCTGTCCCCGGCCCCCGTGAAGCCCCCCCGCGGGGTGCCAGCTGCTCCCCGTGAGCCTGGCGCTCCTCTTGAGTGCCGGGCTTGTTTGCCGGCACTCCCGATCCCTGGTGGCCCAGCTGGGCTCCGGGACGTGCTGCGCCAGGCCCCTCCCCTTTAATAAGGGGAGGAAGGTCTGCAGTACTGCGGCACGTAGCGCCGCGATATTGGCTCGCAGCGCCCCAAGAGGGACGCGGAGTGCTTCCAGTAGCGCTCCTCCTCCCTCTCGGGGTGCTACCTGGGAAAATCGGCACGGGGGCGCTAACTTTTTCGGGGCGCTAAAAGTATGGGGCGCTACCCAATTTTTACCCCTTAATGCCTTCAGGGCACCTAGGGATGATGCCATGGCATCTTTATTGTTGCCAGCGTCATCCACCCAAGAACAAATAAAGAAGAACAAACTGCCAATGTCACTCGAACTGGCCCAAAAATGATCGGTGTGGGAAACAATAACAACTTACATTTGTATCGCGTCTTTAACATAGTAAAACATCCCAAGGCGCTTCTCACAGGAGCGTTATCGTTTAAAAAAAACAGTAGGGCGTCCATGGCCTCGTCCCTCCCTATCTCTGTAACCTCCTCCTGCCCTACAACTCTCCGAGATCTCTGCGCTCCTCCAACTCTGGCCTCTTGTGCATCCCTGATTTCCATCACTCGATAAATGGCGGCCGTGCTTTCAGCTGCCTAGGCCCTAAACTCTGGAATTTTCTCTCCAAACCTCTCGCACCGCTCTACCGCGCTCTCCTCCTTTAAGATACTGCTTAAAACCTACCTCTTTGACCAGGCTTTGGGTCACCTGTCCTAATATCACTTTATGTGGCTCGATGTCAAACTTTGATTGATAACTCTGCTGTGAAGCATCTTGGGATGTTTTATTACACGTTAAAGGCGCCATATAAATGCAAGTTGTTGTTGTAGAGGGCGGTCTTCTATGGTTGAGGTTTGGATAGAGAAGAAGGAGCTTTTACCTTTGCACCAAACTGTACTATACCCTGATGGTGATACTAGGCACTAATATCCCTCACCTCGATGACAGCAAAAAGAAAATAAGAAATGAAGGATAAGTCGCTGGGACCTAGCCTCGTACACTTCACACTGCTTGGCACAAAGGCCTGTAGGGAGCATAAAAAAACGGAGTAAGTAAGGTTACCTCTTACTGCCTGGATTTATCAGGGACTCTCCTGCAAGTTTCTTCTTGGCCACTGGTGAAGAGCCAGGTCCATTCCCTTTCCTCTTGGAATCGTAGTCTGCAACCAAATTGCAACAGAATTCAATCATAGAATCAGAATTAAACAGGCACAGAAGGAGGCCATTCGGCCCATTGTATCTACGCCTGCTCTTTGAAAGAGCTCTCCAATTAGTCCCACTCCTCTGCTCTTTCCCCATTGCTCCTGCAAAATTTTCCCTTCAAGTATTTATCCAATTCCCTTTTGAAAGTTACTACTGAATCTGCTTCCACCACCCCTTTCAGGTAACGCATTCCAGATCATGACAACTTGCTGTGTAAAAAATGTTTTCCTCATGCTGCCTCTGTTTTTTTTTTACCTTATATCTGTGTCCTCTGGTTCCTTCTGCCACTGGAAACAGTTTCTCCTTATTTACTCTATCAAAACCCTTCATGATTTTGAACACCCCTATCAAATCTCTCCTTAACCTTCTCTGCTTTATGGATAACAACCCCAGTTTCTCTAGTCTCACCATTTAACTGAAGTCCTTCATCCCTGTACCATTCCAGTGAATCTCTTTTGCACCCTCTGTAAATCCTAAAGTGGGGAGCCCAGAATTGGCCACAGTACTCCAGCTAGGCCTAACCAGTGTTTTAGAAAGGCTTAGCATGACTTCCTTGCTTTTGCACTCTATGCCCCTATTTATAAATTCTTGTTCACAGATGTGATTCCCAGTAAAAAAGTAAAAATTTTCCCAGTAAAAAAGTAAAATTTTTAAAGCTTTTCGTTTTACATACAGACGGCAGCTTTTGACACGTTAGAACCCCTGCGACTACACCTCATTGTCTCAGTTGTATCTTGCTATGTCTTTGATGTGGTACCTTCCTGGCTGACTTGATTAACTTTATCACACCTCGGCAGATAGTCAGGATGATTTAATTTAGTGGTCTGCAATTGTAAGGTACACATGCTTTGTTCTCTATCTATATATGCTTTGGCGATTCTGTATCTAATTTACTTCACCTGAGGAAGGAGCAATCGATAGCTCCGAAAGCTTGTGATTTCAAATAAAACTGTTGGACTATAACCTGGTGTTGTGCGACCTCCCTATTTATAAAGCCAAGGGTCCCGTGTGCCTTTGTAACAGCCTTCTCAACTTTACCTGCCACCTTCAAAGACTTGTGTACGTACACCCCCCAGGTCTCTCTGTTACTGCACCCCCTTTAAAATTGTACCATTTAGTTTATATTGCCTCCCCTCATTCTTCCTGCTAAAATTAATCACTTCATACTTCTCTGCATTAAATTTCATCTGCCATGTGTCTGCCCATTTCACCAGTCTGTCTATGTCTTCCTGAAGTCTGTTACTATCCTCCTCAATGTTTACTAAGGCGGGATGGTAGCGGGATAGCTGGTTGCCGGGTTCCGGTTCCGCCCCTGGCTGCAGCCGCTCTGCAGACGTGATTTTCCCTTGATTGGGCTTCCCGGCCAATTAACAGGGAGCGGGTCTGATGACGCCATTTGATGGCGCGTCATCAGCCGGTTTTCTTAAAGGGACCACGGCCACATTGAGTTTGACAGTTGTTCTGTCAGTGTTTGACAGCATTGAGCTGCTGCAAACACTGACAAGCACTGCACAAAGGTGGACGCTTGCACCCAGGCTCTCCAATGACTCCAATGCTTATATGTAGGCCGCCAATTTATTAGCGCTCAGGGGGTGGGTTTGGAGGCGGATCCACTGTCAAAATAGCAAAGATTGACAGCAGGTAGGAAGAACTGACCCGACACCAAGCGGCGGGGGATATAATTCAGCTTATTAAATGGCTTGTTAAGAGCCAATTTAAGGCTATTTTGAGGCTTACTTCTAATTCAGTTCTCCCCCATGGGTTACCCGCTGTTCGGGGAATGCGCCAGCTCAACCTGCCGTGTTTTGAGTCTGCTCTGATGTATCTGATAAGCTGACAGCTGCAGAAGTGGTGTAGAGGATGCCATGTTGCAGATGGTCACTTTCAGAGCGCAGAAAATGTTGGTTACTGCATTTAGCTTACAAGTTTTTAGATCAATGTGCAACCAGGCTCCGTTGGTGTCCTGGGGAGGTCTCTTCCGCCCTTGGAAGGGAAGAGAATGTTGTCAGCATCAGGTGATGACGGAGAAGGATTCGGAGGACCACGGTCTGATTGTTTCATTGGCTCCGATGTTGCTGCAATAGATGTCAGCTGCAGGTGAGATGGCAGAAGCGATCTGTCACTGGTGAGAGAGGTTCTCCCAATGAGGTGGCACTGGACATACAGTTGGATCTAAAAACTTGTAAGCTAAAGAAATCTCTATGTGTATTAAAAATGCAGTAACCAACAGTTTCTGTGCTCTGAAACTGACTGTCCGCAACATGGCATCCTTTACACCACTTCTGCAGCTGTCAGCTTATTAGATACGTCAGAGCAGACTCAAAACACGGCAGGTTGAACTGGCATGTTCCCCGAACAGCGGGTAACCCGTGGGGGAGAACGTAAAATTAGAAGTAAGCCTCAAAATAGACTTAAATTGACTCTTAACAAGCTATTTAATTGTATCCCCTGCCGCTTGGTGTCAGGTCAGTTCTTTCTACCCGCTGTCAATCTTTGCTATTTTGACAGCGGACCCACCTCCAAACCCGCCCCGAGCGCTATTAAATTCGCGGCCTACATTTCCGATATTTTGTCATCATCAAACATTGAAATGATGCCCTGTATACCCAAGTCCAGGTCATTAATATATATCAAAAGGAGCAGTGGTCCTAATACCGACCCCTGGGGAACACCACTGTAAACTTCCCTCCAGTCTATAAACAACCGTTCACCACCACTCTCTGCTTTCTGTCCCTTAGCCAATTTCTTATCCACACAGACACTGCCCCTTTAATCCCATGGGCTTTAATTTTGCTAACTCGAATTAAAACAGTTGAATTAACCTGGAAACTGCCAGAACTTTCTATAACTGAAACAACGAAAATAACCAATAAAATTACCAATATTTCTACCTTTCCAAATTTCTTCAATGGGCCAAAAATTCGGCCCTTCCCGGGTGAGTACACAGTGCGTACTCACCCGTAAGGCGTCCCGAAGTGCCGGTTTCCTGCATGCACTGCGCATGCGCGGGAAACCGGAACTTCCAGTCTGGTGAAGGGAGTGGTTCAGAGGTGAACCGCGTGCGCGGTAGAGGCTGCGCGCACGCAGCAAACTTAGGTTTTTTTCAGGTTTCTCCGGGAGGGTAAGTATTGAAGAACCTGCGCTTTTAAAAAGGAGGCGCAGGACCCGTTTTCAACAAGGTAAGTGGTTAATTAAGTATAATTTAAAATTTTTTTCAACAGGTTTATCTTTTTTAGATACTTTAAAGAAAGGTAAGTTTATTTTTAGCACTGTTAAAAAGTATTTTAATTTTTTCAAAAATTTTAATTTTTGTTTAAAGTGATTAATTTATTTAACTATAGTTATTTTATAAATGTGATGGGGTTTTTTTTTAATTTATTTGAAGTTTAGCTGTTCTTTTGGGGCCGATTTCAATTCACAGATTTGACAGGTTTCCTGTCAAATCTATGAATGAAAGATGGTCTGCTGCCATTGGCTCTCCATGGCCCACGTGATCCCAGGGGACGCATCGCACTAACTGCGCCCCTGGAACACGCAAGCACTGCGCGCTGGCACTTGGGAGAGGCCCAGGACCCGAAGTTCCTGTGGGCCCAAAACACAACGGCAGGCGCGGTGGGTAAGTGCGCGCGCGATCCTTACCCCCGCGGCAAGCCGGAGAGGCGAATTTCAGGGCCAATATATTTAACCTAACTGTTAGAATGAAAAATAATTGGACATGTTCAATATTTCAAACTATCACTCTGAAGGTTTGCTGAAGCCAAACTCTTTTCGATAATTAAATTATTCTCCAGGTTCCCTCAGCGACTTGTGGGGGAGGGGGGCAATTGTCTAACTACACACTGGTGACGGAACCTCGGCTTCTGATAGCACTCGCGATATTCTGCAACGTGCTGTCAGTGTACTCGGAATACGACCTACTCCCCACCCCGGCCTGTGAGTAACAGGGTCAAACAGACCCCGGAAGAACACAGCGTTTGATGCCCGTTCTGGGAAAGGCGTCCTAACAGCAGGCCTCAGGGACCCCCCTGTTAAAGAGGGGAAAATCAGCCAGGGGCCCACTCCTGATAACTATCTAGTGAATCCTCCTGGACTTGTGCGTGAGTCTAAATGAACGTCAGGTGAGGAAGAGATTAAGCTGGGATTCTCTCCACAATCAAGTGGCCTGCTGACATTTGCCATCAGGTATCGGCTGTGGCTCAGTGGTAGCACTCTTGCCTCTGAGTCAGAAAGGTCGTGGGGTTCAAATCCCACTCCAGAGAGTTGAGCCCAGTACTGAGAGAATACTACACTGTCAGAGGTGCCGTCTTTCAGATGAGACGTTCAACCAAGGCCCTGTCTGCCCTCTCAGGTGGATGTGAAAGACCCCATGACAGTATCTGGAGAAGAGCAGGGGAGTTATCCCCGGTGTCCTGGTCAATATGTATCCCTCAACTCACACCTTTAAACAGATGGTCTGGTCATTTTCACATTGCTGTTTGTGGGAGCTTGCTGTGTGTAAATTGGCTGCTGCGTTTCCTACATCAGTGACTACACTTCATTGGCTGTAAAGCGTTTTGGGGCGTCCTGAGGTTGTGAAAGGCGCTATATAAATGCAAGTCTTTTTTAAAATCAAGGCTCACACATCAATGTTGGACAGGTTGCCAGAGGGTCCTCCATTGCTTGTTCTTCAGTGAGGAGGCAACTCTTTCAGGAGAGCAAGCGAGAAAATAATTTGACATCAAATCGTGACAAATGGCACGGTGGTAACTGTAGAGAAAACCATGAACACTTACCCAATCCTACAATCCCAGTCCCAGGGGGATTTCCACCTGCCTATTTACTTTCAGCTCAGGTCAATCACTGAGGCAATGTGAATGAAAGAAAATGGCAACCGCTAAAGGGGAAAAGTAGTGATGGGTTCTTAGATAAATCCAGAAAATGCTGGAATTACACAGCAGCTTAATCAGCATCTGTAAGATCCCTGCGTCACAGCTCCATGACTTGTCTTACCTGCTAGAAACATTCTTTGTGTCCTCTGCATCCTCTTCTCAAGGTTTAAGGCGTTGCTTTCTTCAGAAGCTGCCGGGTGGAAAATGTAGCACTGAAGTATAAGCTGAAGTATTCATCAGGGCACTGCCCCTCAGTGTGACAGTAAAGAACGGCCTTCACTATTCACACATACAAGAATCATTAACAGCATCTCCCTGCAGTTCTAATTGCTCAAACCAGCCGCAACAGTGACTTAGCGACAGGGGTAAAGCAGCCAGCTCGTTATGAAGGAAGGTTAACACATGGTGCTCTCTTCTACACCTTGAAGGTGTCAGTCGTGGCTCAGTGGGTAGCACCCTCGTCCTCCGAGTCAGATAGGTCGTGGGTTCAAGCCCCACTCCAGAGACTTGAGCACAAAATCTAAGCTGACACTCCAGCGGAGTGCTGCATTGTCGGAGGTGCTGTCTTTCGGATGTGACGTTAAACCGAGGCCCTGTCTGTCCTCTCAGGATGTAAAAGATCTCATGGCACTATTTTGAAGAAGAGCAGGGAAGTTCTCCCCGGTGTCCTGGGCCAACATTTATCCCTCAACCAACATCACTAAGAAACAAATTAACTGGTTGGTCATTATCTCATTGCTGTTTGTGGGACCTTATAACAGTGACTACACTTCAAAAGTACTGTACTGGCTGGAAAGTGCTCTGGGACATCCTAAGGTAGTGAAAGGCGCTACAGAAATGCAAGTCCTTTCTTCCATCTTGCTCAGCCAGGCTGCCACATGGTGCTGCAGAGTGAAGGCAAGGAACATTGGGGTTGTGCCCCTTCACACCTCCCACAGGCTGCTAATAGAGGTTAGTGCCAGGGAACAGGACACCTGCTTGTCCTCTAGACTGGAAGGAGAATAAAAACCAACAATAAAAGCAATTGCAGACAAAATGTGCAATTCAATCTACAGAAACTTCACTCCCTGAGACTATCACCTAGTTCATGGCTTGATCATTAAATCAAGTTTAAAATGGAAGCAAGTTTTTTAAAACTGCGCTGAGATATTTTTAAAGGTTGTGAAGAGTTAAGATATTGCTACTGACCAAAAGAACCTTCCCCCACTCTCCACCTCTGCCCTCCAAAAAAGCACTTGGTAGTTTTCTGATAGTTCTCTCCTTTTCAACCCCCCCCCCCCCCCATACCACCCAACGCCCCGCTCCAACCCCCTCACACTCCCCCTTACCTTTCAGTTGGTTTTGTAGGTCATGTACTTGATCCACCAGGTGAAACATGACTGACTGGATCTCCGCCTTGGCTTCAGAAATGGACAGCTTGTAGAGGTCAAAGGTTAGTCCCAGGTCATCTTGGCTGAGTTTCAGTATTATTGTGTTGTCCAGGACAGTGAGGCTGACAGCGGCCTTCTGGAAAGCTTCTCTGTGGGGACAGCAGAGAGTGTGAGTGGTAGCGTTGATTTATTACATCGAGCACTCGCCCTTCCTGATCCGAAGGACAATGTGTCGCGATACTTCACAACAGTTGACTTCACTTTCTCACTGACGTGTATGGACCCACTCTTTCATTTCCCCATGGGTTTCTCTCCCTCAGTGACAGGACCTTCCGAATAAATAGAACTTTAGTATTAAAATAAAATACTTAGTGAGACTGAAATGGCCCAGCCACACTGTAGTGAGTTACATAGGAACAGGAGTAAGCCATTTAGCCCCTCGAGCCTGTTCCGCCATTCAGTTAGATTATGGATGATCTGTATCTTAACTCCATTTACTCACCTTGGTTCCATATCCCTTAATACTCTCTGATTCAGTTAGTCCACTTTAGCTCCCAGGTTGGCTCAGTGAGTAGTTGAGCCGCACAGCTTTGGAAGGTTCCGGTTAAATGCCGAGACAGCTGATTCCCAACTGTGGTAGCGATCTGGACGCTACAATTGATCGCAGCTTCCCTGGTTAGGAAGGGGGAATTCAGCTTGACTTCCCACTCTTGATCGCTGCCCAGCAACCCTGGCTGGGAGAGTGTGTGTGTGTGTGTGTGTGTGTGTGTGTGTGGAGGACAGGATCGGGCTGTGGCTGTGATGCCTTTCCTGTCAACGAGCCTGCCAACACTCACCAGGCTGCCACATGGAGCATGGCCGCCTGCGGGAGGCACTGCATAGTGTCTGGGGCCATGGAGCTGTACCCCAACAATGAGCCTTTGGGAGGAGGGGAGAAGAGGGAAGAGCGAAAATCTGCCACAAGGAACAACAATAAAGGACTATTATAGTTAATAAGGTTCAGTGGCTTAACCGGTCGTATTACACACATTTCACGTCCAAATAACTCTCATTAGGAACCGCAATATATTGTAAGAAGTTGTCAAATATGTGACTGCGTGTTGAAGTAGCTATTGCAGCCACCGAGTTTCGTGCCTGCTCCAAGCTGCTACCGTGCCAGCAGTCAGGAAAAGATCTTTCAGTGACAATGTTCCCTTGTGAGGTTTTGCAACGCATTTCTAGCTTTTCTGTATATCTCACCCTCTTTCCTCCTCTTAATTTTTTACTCCCGCTGGCCCCTTCTCCTCTGCTTAGACACTTTGTACACCCAGGCACCGCCAATGCTGCACTCGGTTTGTGGTTAACCAAGTGACTGAGAGCAGCTGCCACAGACCCCCATCTATTTAGGTGTCAGCCGTGGCTCAGTGGGTACACACTCGCCTTGGAGTCAGAAGGTTGTGGGTTCATAGTCCCACTCCAGAGACAGGAGCACAAAATCTAGGCTGACACTCCAGTGCAGTGCTGAGGGAGTGCTGCACTGTCAGAGGTGTCATCTTTCTGATGAGACGTTAAACCGAGGCCCCGTCTGCTCTCTCAGGTGGACGTAAAAGATCCCATGGCACTATTTTGAAGAAGAGCGGGGGAGTTATCCCCGCTGTTCCGGCCAATATTTATCCCTTAACCAACATCACTAAAACAGACGATCTGGTCATTATTACATTGCTGTTTGTGGGAGCTTGCTGTGCGCAAATTGGCTGCCGCGTTTCCTACGCTACATCAGTGGCTACACTTCAAAAAGTACTTCATTGGCTGTAAAGCGCGTTGGGACGCCCTGAGGTTGTGAAAGGCGCTGTATAAATGCAAGTCCATCTATTTTTGCTCTCCCTCTTCTGACCTTCACCCGGCACCTCCCAGGTGCAGTGTGGTTGAGACAGGGATCCTAGTTGATTAATACAAGACTGAGCTGCTTCCTACTACCCAGGGTGTGCAGGTTGGCATGCCAGAATTCTCCGTGCTGCGTTTATAGATAAAAATGGTTTTAGCTACAGGTCCAGTTGGTGATGAGATGATGCCAGTTGCATGCCATCATGCTTCCCCTCCAGTTACTCATTGGGTAAAACGTTTGCCAGGACATGTTTCCTGCCATCAACACCCAGTGGGCCAATGAAAGTGGGTAAAAGCCCGCTGCATGGCGGATTCATGAGAAGCCACGGGGAATACTGAAGATCTGATCGAGGTGTTCAAAATGTTAAAAGGATAGATGCAGAGAAACCACTTCCTCTGGTGGGGTAATCAAGAACAAAGGGACGTAATCTTAAAATTAGAGCTAGGCCATTTAGGAGGGAAATCAGGAAGCACTTTTTCACACCAAGTGTGGTAAAAATCTGGAACTCTCTCCCCCAAAAGTCTGTGGTTCCTGGGATAATTGGAGCTTTCAAGTTTGAGATTGATAGATTTTTGTTAGCTAAGGGTATCAAGGGATCTGGAGCGAAGGCGGGTAAATGGAGTTGGTGTACGGATCAGCCATGATCTCATTGAATGGCAGAGCAGGCTCGAGGGGCTGAATGGCCTCTTCCTGTTCCTATGCTCCTAGATCCCCATCAGCTCTTCTTTCCCCTGAGGACTGACGGTTACACACCTGGTTCTAGTGTGGTATTCTTCAGAGGCTTTCACCCCATGTGCAGATTTCTGTTAAAAAGAAAATAAATAAAAGTTAACATTGTTTTCTTCCGATGTGGAACATTGAGCTTAATGGCAGTACAGTGGATTGCTGGTGAATCGTATTGCAGAGGAAGATGAACCCAGATTGAGTTGGGAGACAGAACATGGTAAAGTAGTCCACAAGGCACTACGATTAAGCATCCCCTAGGACATCACCAGCAGGGGCACTTGCAATGATCCGGGATCAGGACAGCCACCCTGTACCCCTCCATCTCAGCTGAAGGAGGCAGGTCGCCCGAGAGAAACTCCAGCGGAGAGTGAACTGGGCAAAACTAAGAGGACAACATATTCTTAGGTAAAAGCTAAAAGCGTCAATATTCCTCTTTATTAACGCGAGTATTGAATTTTCACACCCATGACTCCCCCCCCCCCCACCCTACCCACGTTACCACAGGGAGACACTGAGCAGAGGACAGGCTCTGAAGAATGGACAGTTGGAAGAAGAATCGTATTAGGGTCACACTCATGCACCTGCTGGCACACCCACAATCCACCCCGGCCCACCGCACTCTGCTCTGTCTTGGGGCCATATGCAGTGACAGATTCATTATTGAGCCAATAGAATCTGTCCCTGTGTGACGCCTGCCTTGGTAATGGCGTCAGACCGCAACTGGGCTGGAGCCAGTCACTCAGACATTGGCGTTCTATTGTTCTTCCACTTAATGGCCCATGGCATTGATCATGGTGAGTTGCTGTTTTATAACAATAGGGATGTTACCAGCAAAGCATGATGAGTAAAGTCTGTCAAGGAAAGTGTTATAGGAAGCAAGTGTGACAATTGCAGAATGTGCATACTATACATAAGACTTTTAATATATCTAGATTCTAGTAAACATTTCCCACGGTCAGTTGATAAAGATGAGTCTTTCTTTATAGAAGATGGTGACGGAGTTAGTGGAGAGACTCCAGAAACTTGCTCCATGGGGCCATCTAATGGCCATGGTCTGCAGCTACACTGTGACAATTGACATAGCACAATTCAATGGGAAATGTTGACACAAAAGCATGACCAAAAATCTAGACAGCAGGAACTAAGGTTTGGAGACAGGAACTGTGGACCTTATGCAAGATTTTTAATAGTACAGAGTTATAAAAACATAGGACCATTTGTCAGCAGCAGGATCACACACCTATGCAATGATTCTATCTCAGTCCTCCAACATTAGGAAAATGAGCAGCCCGGCTACTTACATGTTCCTCCAGCTTTTGTGGACTGAAACCTGTACTCCAAACATCCACAACATTTGTAACACTGTGAAGGAAAGGTGGACAGTTGTTGTCAGTACTTTATCTTACAGAGTCATGTACGCAAGAGTGAAATGAGAGGATAGACTTGGAGGCACAGTGGAGCACAATGGAGTCCTTTCAACTCAGGGTCCTCATTTTAGGATCCAGCTCAGAGTAATGGGTCAATAGTCTCCTCTGACAGCCGTAAAGGTTTGAAGTGAAAATGAGTGCGCCAGTCTGAGCCCAATGGCAGCTTGGCTCAGTTGGTAGTTCTTGGTTCTGGGTCAGAATCCTGACCTGAGGCGTAAATACATTATCCAGGTTGACACTCCGCTGCAGTACTGAGTCAGTGCTGCATTGATGGAGGTGCTGACCTTTAAACTGATGTCACCTCTTCCTGTTCAGGTTGACATCAAGGATTCCATAATACTATTTGAAGAAGATGTGGAGATGCCAGTGTTGGACTGGGGTGGACAAATGTGAGAAGTCGCACAACACCAGGTTATAGTCCAACAGCTTTATTTGAAATCACAAGCTTTCGGAGCGCTGCTCCTTCGTCAGGTGAAGTGAAGAGATGCATATAGGCACAGCATATATAGTCAGAGAACACTGCCAGATGATTACAGTTAATCTTTCCAACTGCCCTTTATCACACCTCGGCAGAGAGATAATCACGGCAATCAAAGGTGTGGATGGTGTCCAAACAGGAAAACATTACATCAAAGACAATGTGGCAGATGCTGGGGTCTGTATGGAAAACAAAAAACTTTTTTTGCTGGAAATCACAGCAGGTCCGGCCGCATCTGTGTCGAGAGAACAAGCCATCTGGCAGTGTTCTCTGACTATATATGCTGTGTCTATATGCATCTCTTCACTTCACCTGACGAAGGAGCAGCGCTCCGAAAGCTTGTGATTTCAAATAAAGCTGCTGGACTATAACCTGGTGTTATTTGAAGAAGAGCATGGAGTTTAACCACTAATCTGACTGGTATTCTTCTTCAACACGTTGCTGTTTGTGGACACAGAAGGCATAGAGTAACTACTGTATTGGTCTACATAACAACAGTCACTGCGCGCTGAAAAAATAGTTCGTTGGGCTGGCAATTGCTGGAGCGGGGCATGCCCGGTTAATCACAATTCATTTTGCACCCTTCAGCTCAAAAATCTTTTGCACCGTAACTTGCTGGAAGTGCGAGCTGATAACGGGAGCGCGGCATCTGGGACCTTGGTGAACAGCGTGACGAACAGTGTTTTACAGCATAGATAAGTGTGAGGTATTACATTTTGGTCAGAAAAATAAGGAGGTCACATATTATTTGGAAAAAAAGAATCTAAATAGGGGAGAAGAGCAAAGGGATCTGGGAGTACAAATCAATAAAAGTTGTGACGCAGGTCAATAAGGCCACAACAAAAGCAAACCAAGCACTAGGGTTTATTTCTAGAGGGATAGAATTGATAAGTAGGGAAGTTATGCTAAACTTCTATCGAACCTTGGTTAGGCCATACTTGGAGTACTGTGCACAGTTCTGGTCGCCATAATATAAAATGGATATAGAGGCACTGGAGAGGGTGAAAAAAAGATTTACAAGGATAATACCATAAATACGAGGGTATACACATTAAGAAAGGATGAACAGGCTGGGTCTCTTTTCTCTTGAAAAGAGAAGGCTGAGGGGTGACATAATAGAGGTCTTTTAAAATTATGAAAAGTTTTGATCGAGTAGACACAGAGAGAATGTTTCCACTTGTGGGGAAGAGCAAAACTAGAGGCCATCAATATAAGATAGTCACCAAGAAATCAAATAGGAAATTCAGAAGAAACTTCTTTACCCAAAGAGTGGTGAGAATGTGGAACTCGCTACCACAGGGAGTGGTTGAAGCGAATAGTATAGATGCATTTAAGGGGAAGCTGGATAAGCATATGAGGGAGAAGGGACTAGAGGGTTATACTGATAGAGTTAGATGAGGAAGGATGGGAGGAGGCTCGAGTGGAGCATAAACGCCCGCATGGACTGGTTGGGCCGAATGGCCTGTTTCTGTGCCGTATATTCTATGTAATCCTATGTATCTCTTTAACCAATGAGATTTAAGGATTCAGAAATAAACAGAAGAATGACTGAGAAGGAGGTGAATTAGAGTCAAATCAGGTATAGAAAGAGAAATAAAGAGGGAAAGAAAGATTGGATTAAGAGGGAGAGAAAAATTAGATAGAAAGGAAAAGTAAGAAAAAAATTAAAAATTTGACATTTTTGAAATCATCAACAACAATTCACTACCTGAAGGAATGAGACTCCTCAGTTTATAGAGCCTTTCACAACCTCAGGACATTCCAAAGTGCTGAACAGCCAATGAAATACTTTTGCCATGTAGTCACTGTTGTAATGTAAGGAAACAAAGCAACTAATTTGTGCACAGCAAGGTGTCACAAACAGCAATGAGTTAAATGAACAGATAGTCTGTGTCGGTGATGTTGGTTGAGGGATAAATATTGGGATAACTATTCGCCAGGATATTGGGGGAACCCTGCTCTTCTTCGAATAGTGCCATGAGGTCTTTTACATCCACCTGAGACGGCAGATGGGGCCTCAGTTTAACGTCTCACTGGAGTGTCAGCCTAGATTTTGTGCTCAAGTCTCTGGAATGGGGTCTTGTACCCACGACCTTCTGAATCAGAGGCACAAGTGCTACTACTGAGCCAAGGCTGATACTTAAGTGCTTTGAGATGTTTAAATGGCATAATAAGGCGTGAAATAATTAGAAGGGTTATTTTTCTTAATTCAGTACATTCCTCAAATAATCCCGGTAGGTCTGTGATTACCTCTAAGTCCAGACTGGTGACTGCTTGTGCACTGTGTCTTTTGGATCAGTAATTCTGCTGTCTCTGTGAAATTATCTTCAGCATTTTCTCTACTACTAAGGAGTCTATCACTGCCCTGTCAAAATGCCTTCCATTTGATGACTTGCTATGTTCAGGCATAGCCTCTATATTATTGGAGCTCCTCATATATTAACCACAGCCTCTCCTTGCTCATTTCCTTGAGGACTCTAAGGCCTGGCCCACTTATTCAGGTGCCTTGTACACCTTTCAGCCTTTGAATTTCTTTATTACACTTGCTTTTCTGACCTCAATGGACAATGGCATCCTCAGACTGACTGAGTCTTCAGTTGTGAAGAATTTATTTCAAACACCTGCCTTTCCCCATAATAGTGTAAATTTACATCGGCAATTACATTTCTCCGTAGTCGGAAGTACAGGATTGGAGTTAGGGAGGAGCCACAGAGATTATAACAGAGAGGGGGGCCATTCAGCCCAATGTGCCTGTGCTAGCTCTTCATCTAGAGCTATCTAACCCCAATCTTCCTGCACATACCCTGGTCATAAAGGAGATGGATGAAGGAGAGATTGAGGGTAGGAAAAGATGGGAGGGGAGGAAAAATCAGAAGCAACTCAGACCTCAGCAAGAAGGCCTGGACACTGATCCTTGGGGTTACATGTGGACCTGCCCCCTGACACATCAGTAGCTAACATCAGCAGAACAACTGGTGTCGGAAGTGGCCAGTGGTAGGTCTACATTAGTGATTTCAGGCTCAGCGGACCAATAAAGAGGAGGATCTGAGCGGAGGGCCAATTATTCCAGCATGCTCTTGGGCGCCTCCTGTGGCCAACTCATGGACAGGCGGGACAAAGACCTGGGAGTAGTGCTCTGCCTGCCTCTTCCGTCAAGATATGGTGCAGGGAAGAGGAGAACCGAGGGACTGGGGGCGGGGGACAATCCAATGGAAGATGTTGTTCTTGGAACCGATCTCGATTGTAAGCTTGTGATATTTTACATTTTGATAGGCCTTATAGGATAAAAATGAAAACGAACTGCAGAGCGCCAAGGGGACAGTTGTCCTACGTGCGATTTCACAATAGTGTGCGCGTACTTGTGTGATTTTCAAACTAGGGTCTGGTAGGTACTGATGTGAATCTGGAACTCTGTCAGTGTACCTATAGTTCTGACATTGGTGTAGTGTTCGTGTAGTCAAGGAAGCTGTTTTCTGCATTGATAACTGTGCCTACCTTTGGGTCACCATTGGAAGTTTTAGTGTAAGGGATCGCTCAAAGTGAGCCAGTACTTGCAGGGGTCCCTGAGGGTGCGTCAATCTTTGCTGGGAGCCCTGAAAATGTGCCAATACTTGCAAGGTGGTGGCACGGAGGGGTCTTTGAAAGTGCATCAACCTTTACAGGGGGTTCTGAAAGTGTGCCAATATTTACATGGCCACAGGAGGATGCATCAATCTTCATAGATAGTCCCTGAGAATGTGCCAATGCTTGCACAGCTCTCTGAAAGTATGCCAATCTTTGCAGGTGGCCCATGTGTAAATATTTGCAGGACCTCCTCCCACATAGAACAGTTTGAAAACCACTGGCGTTCTCTCTTGGCTGACCCCCAGCATGGAGTTATAAAACAAAATGCCCAATTATCTAAGTACAGAAAATATCCCAAATCAGTGTTTTTTAACATCTGGGAATGTTACACGACTGTTATTGTGGAAACCTTGGATATAGCAATATCATTTTTAAAGGGTGTGAAATTTAACTATTTGCCAAATAATAACATTTCTGTAAATCATTCTGAGCGTGGCTGCTGTATAATTCATTGTAGTTAATAATCTCAAAACTAATGACATTCTCACCTGCCCAGTTTTAGATGGGGCAGTCTGATTTTTATGTGGCGTGTCCTGAAGTTTCTAAAATGAAAAACGGACACCAAAGAGCCTATTTTTTTTTTTTACAATAATCCATTTTCCCAGTTAATTCTGCATCTTATACATCAGTTGTGAGTGAGTTACTGAGGTTGCTGGTTATCATAGAATCATAGGCTGATACAGCACAGAAGGAGGCCATTCGGCCCATTGTGCCTGTGTCGGCTCTTTGAAAGAGCTCTCCAGTTAGTCCCACTCCCCTGCACGTTCCCCACAGCCCTGCAAATTTAACCATTTCAAGTATTTATCCAATGCCCTTTTGAAAGTTATTATTGAATCTGCTTCCACCGCCCTTTCAGGCAGTGCATTCCAGATCATAACAACTCGCTGCATAAAAAAATGTTCTCCTCATGTCACGGGAACAGTAGTGTAGTGGTAATGTCACTGGGCTAGTAATCCAGAGGCCTGGACTAATGATCCAATAGACGTGAGTTCAAATCCCACCATGGCAACTAGGGAATTAAAAAATTCAGTTAACTAAATAAATCTGGCATAATTACTAGTATCAATGAAACTATCGGATTGTCGTAAAATCTGGTTCACTGATGTACTTTAGGGAAAGAAATCTGCCATCCTTACCTGGTCTGGTGACTCTTAACTGCTCTCTGACATGGTCTAGCAAGCCACTCAGTTGTAACCGCTACAAAACATAATTAGATGAAACCGGATGGACCACTCGGACTGCAGCGGTTCAAGGCGGTGGCTTACCACCACCTTCTCAAGGGCAATTAGGGATGGGCAATAAATGCTGGCCTTGCCAGCGATGCCCACATCCCTTTAAAAAAAAACTCTGGTCCTTTTGCCAATTACCTTCAATCTGTGTCCTCTGGTTACCGACCCTTCTGCCGTTTCTCCTCATTTACTCGATCAAAACCCTTCATAATTTTGAACACCTCTATTAAATGGCCCCTTAATCTTCTCTGCTCTAAGAACAACATGATGCGGAGATGCCGGTGTTGGACTGGGGTGGATAAAATTGAGAGGTCGCACAACACCAGGTTATAAGAAGAACAACCACAGTTTCTCTAGTCGTTCCACATAACTGAACTCCCTCATCCCTGGTGCTATTCTAGTAAATCTCCTCTGCACCCTCTCCAAGGCCTTGACATCCTTCCTAAAATGTGGTGCCCAGAATTGGCCACAATACTCCAACTGGGGCCTAACCAGTGTTTTATAAAGGTTTAGCCTAACTTCCTTGCTTTTGTACTCTATTCCTCTGTTAATAAAGCCAAGGATCCCGTGTGCCTTTTTAACAGCCTTTACTTGTCCTGCCACCTTCAAAGACTTGTGTACGTACACCCCCAGGTCTCTCTGTTCCTGCACCCCTTTAATATTGTATCATTTAGTTTATATTGCCTCTCCTCATTCTTCCTACCAAAATTAATCACTTCACACTTCTCGAAGTTAAATGTCATCTGCCATGTGTCTGCCTATTTCACCAGTCTGTCTATGTCCTCCTGAAGTCTGTTACTATCCTCCTCACTGTTTACTACAATTCCAAGTTTCGTGTCATCTGCAAATTTTGAAATTATGCCCTGTATACCCAAATCCAGGTCATTTAATTATATCAAAAAGAGGAGTGGTCCCAACACCGACCCCGGGAAAACACCACTGCACACTTCCCTCCAGACTGCAAAACAACCGTTCACCACTATTCTCGGCTTTCTGTCCCTTAGAGTTACTGAGGTTACAAGTTATTAGAATTACTGAGGTTCATAGTTGCTGATGTTTCGAGTTAATTCAGAGTCAGTGAGGGTATTAGAGTTGCTTAAGATTTTTTATTATTACAAGTTTTTATTGAGAATTATTGAAGTTTTTGGTTATTAGAGTTACTGAGGAAATTTTGAAACCACAGTCTGGTGTGCCTGTTCTCTTAAATCACAAAAAAAATCCCCCACTCCTGTAAGTTTATAAAGTGACGGCAATCTGAGAACTTTTTAATCTGTCTTGACGTTATACCAGGGTTGTACTATGCACGGTGTCAAACTCAAGTGATGTGTGGAACCCTTACCAAAGCAGGACCTGACTCCAGAGTTGTACTGTAACTTCCCATTGATATGCAGCAGAATAGGACATGCAAATGGCACGATAACTAGGCCCCAGAGTCCCCAGCGCAGCCAGCACTAGCAACGAAGATCTTTCACTGGAATTATTTTCTCGCCTCTCACGGACTTACCACAGATTGAAGTTGTGAGGGCCGGGGCGGGTGTAGCAAAGGTACCTCTGGTGGCTCTGAGGGAGGGTGTGGATGTGTAGCGACCCAACGGAGGGCAGTCGCTGCTTAGCTTCCATCTTCCAGCAGCTGAGTGGTCAGTTTCTTGAAAAAATTGCAAATATGATAAAGCACAGTCAGTACTGTCACATACAAACACTAACACACAGTACATGCTGCAATGTACAGTAAATACTAACAGAATGCATGGAGTACATGGTGCAACAAATAGACCCAACGTACATAGTGTAATGTAATGGCATAGTGGTTAGCACTGGTGTCTCACAGCGCCAGGGACCCGGGTTCGAATTTGACCTCGGGTGACTGTCTGTGTGGAGTTTGCACATTCTCCCCGTGTCTGCGTGGGTTTCCTCCGGGTGCTCCGGTTTCCTCCACAGTCCAAAAATGTGCGGGTTAGGTTGATTTGGCTATGATAAATTGACCTTAGTGTTAGGGGGGTATTAAATATGTGGGGTTATGGGGATAGGATGGGATATGTTAGGGGGAATTAAATACGTGGGGTTACAGGGGGTAGGGTGGGATATGTGTACTGTGGGGATTAAAGCAGGGACAGGGTACTGGATTTGGATGATCAGCCATGATCGTATTGAATGGTGGAGCAGGCTCGACGGGCCGAATGGCCTACTCCTGCTCCTAGATTCTATGTTTACACTAATTACGATGACAGAACCTGCTATAGCATACAGTAAATACTAACATAGTGTATAATGTATACATTAAATACTAAAATAGTATCTAGTGGAATGTACATTAAATACTAACATAGTATATAATGTAGTATACATTAAATGCTAGCATGCAGTACATACTGTAATTACATTAATACTAAAAGGACAGACAATATTGTCAAGGACAAAATTATTTCTCACTTGGAGAAGCATGGGTTATTAAGGAATAGCCAGCACAGATTTGTTAAAGGCAAATTATGTCTGACTAACCTGATTGAGTTCTTTGATGAAGTAACAGAGAAGGTTGATGAAGGTAGCGCAGTAGGTGTATATATGGATTTTCAAAAGACATTTGATAAATTACCGCATAACAGACTTATTCGGAAAATAGAAGCACATGGTATAAAAGGGACGGTGGTAACTTGGGTATGAAGGGATAGGAGGCAGAGAGCAGTGGTGAATGGATGTTTTTCTGACCGGAGGGACGTATACAGTGGGGTCCCCCAGGGGTCGGTATTAGGACCATTGCTTTTCTTGTTATATATAAATGACCTGGACTTGGGTATAAAGAGTACAATTTTGAAGTTTGCGGATGATAACAAAACTTGACAACAGACTTCAAAAGGACACAGACAGACTGGTGAAATGGGCAGACACATGGCAAATGCAATTTAATGCGGATAAGTGTGAAGTGGTGCACTTTGGGAGAAACAACATGGAGAGGCAGTATAATCTAAATGGTCTTACTTTGAGCAGCGGGACCTGGGGGTGTATATTCACAAATCCTTGAAAGTGGCAGGCTAATTTGATAAGGCAGTTAAGAAAGCGCATGGGATGCTTGGCTTTGCAAATAGGGGCATTGAATACAAAAACAAAGAAGTCACGCTAAACCTTTACAAATCACTGGATAGGCCTCAGCTGGAGCATTGTGTCCAATTCTGGGCACCACACTTTAGGAAGGATGTCAAGGCCTTGGAGAGGGTGCAGAGGAGGTTTACCAGGATGATATCAGGGATGAGGGACTTGTTATGTGGAGAGATTGGAGAAGCTGGGATTGTTCTCCTTGGAGCAGAGAAGGTTAAGGGGAGATCTAATAGAGGTGTTCAAAATTCTGAGGGGTATTGATGGAGCAAGTAGGGAGATACTATTTCCTCTGGCAAGTGGGTCAGTAACCAGAGGTCATAGATTTAAAATAATTGGCAAAAGAACTAGAGGGGAAATGAGGAGAAATTTTTTCACACAGAGGGTTGTTAATATCTGGAACGCACTACCTGAAAGGGTGGTGGAATCAGATTCCATAGTAACTTTCAAAGGGCAATTGGACATGTACTTGAAGAGGACTAATTTGCAGGGTTATGGGACATATTGGACAGCTCTTTCAAAGAGCCGGCACAGGCACAATGGGCCGAATGGCCTCCTTCTGTGCTGTAGGTTTCTATGATTCTATGATAATATGCACTGTAATGTACTGGGCATGCAGTATATACTGTAATATAAATAAATACTATAATAAAGCAATTACATAGCATATAGTGCAGTGTACAGTAAATACTGCAATATTAGGGATGGGCAAAAAATGCTGGCTTTGCCAGCGACGCCCACATCCCATAAAAACGAATTTTAAAAATAAATAAATAAATACTGACAGTAAATACTGTAACATAAATAGTGACAATACTGTAACAAAAAACAGTAAATATATAACAAATGCTGACAGTAAATTAGCATAAATACATAGTTAGTGTAATAAATACTGTATAACTAAATACTACAGCATATATACAGTTAATACTCAAACACTAAATACTATAACATAAAAACGAAATACTGTAATAAATACTGTAACATATACAGTTAATACCATAACACTAAATACTATAACATACAGTAAATATTGTAAAACTAAATACTACTACAACATCAGTTTGCATTTAGATGACAACCTTTAACATAGTAAAATGTCCCAAGGTGGTTCACAGGAGCATAAAGAAAATTTGACACCAAGCCATATAAAGAGATATTAGGACAGGTGACCAAAAGCTTGATCAAAGAGGTAGGTTTGTAGGAGCACCTTAAAAGAGGAGAAAGAGGTCGAGATGCGGAGAGGTTTATGGAGGGAATCCCAGAACTTAGGGCCTGGGCAGCTGAAGGCACGGCCGCCAATGGTGGGGGCGATGAAAATCGGGGATACGCAAGAGGCCAGACTTGGAGGATAGCAGAGATCTGGGAAGATTGTCGGGCTGGAGGAGGTTACAGTGATCGGGAGAGGTGTGGTCATGCAGGGATTTGAAAACAGGGCTGAAGGAGATTACAGAGATAGAGAGGGGCAAGGCCATGGAAGGATCTGAAAACAAGGATGAGAATTTTAAAATCGAGGGGTTGTCGGACTGGGAGCCAATGTCGGTCAGCGAGCACAGGGGTGATGGGTGAACGGGACTTGGTGCGAGTTAGGTTACGGGCTGCAGTGTTTCAGATGAGCTGAAGTTTTCGGAGGGTGGAAGGTGGGAGGCCCAGCCAGGAGTGCATTGGAATAGTCAAGACTTGAGGTAACAAAGGCATGGATGAGGGTTTCAGCAGCAGCTGGGCTGAGGCAGGGGAGGAAACAGGTGATATTCGGGAGGTGGAAGGAGGCGGTCTTGGTGATGGAGAGGACATGGGGTCAGAAGCCCAGCTCAGGCTCAGATAGGACGCCAGGTTTGCGAACAGGCTGGTTCAGCCTCGTACAGTGGTCAGGGAGTGGGATGGAGGCGGTGGCTAGGGAACGGAGTTTGTGGCGGGGACTGAAGACAATGGCTTCAGTCTTCCCAATATTTAGTTGGAGGAAATTTCTGCTTATCCAGTACTGAGGTTGGTGAAGCAGC
Source organism: Squalus acanthias (assembly GCA_030390025.1). Classification (NCBI taxonomy): domain Eukaryota; kingdom Metazoa; phylum Chordata; class Chondrichthyes; order Squaliformes; family Squalidae; genus Squalus; species Squalus acanthias. Next base: position 63,360,603 of record CM059438.1, read on the forward strand.
GTGACAAATCAGAGGCAATGGCGGGGTCGCGAGAGGTGGCGGTGAGGGAGAGCTGGGTGTTGTCAGCGTACATGTGAAATATGACGTTGTTTTCAGATTTCGCGGAGGGGCAGCATGTTGATGAGAAATAGGAGGGGGCCCAGGATAGATCCTTGGGGGACACCAGAGGTAAGGGTGCGGGAAGAGAAGCTACTGCAATACTATAACATATATACAGTTAATACTGAACTAAATACTGTAACATAAATGCAGTAAATATTGTAATAAACTGTAAATACTGTATAACTAAATACTATAATATACAGTAAACACTATAGTAAATACTGTAATAAATACTTTAATTGCTGTTTAACTAAATACTATAATATAAAAACAGTTATTACTGTAACACGGTAAATATTATAACACAAAACTTTAAACACTGAAAACCAGAGAACGGAGTCTACTCTTTCCATCTACAAGTACAAAACTGTTTGATGTTGTTCAGATATTTGGGTTTAACAATGACCAATAATCGGAAGTTACATTTTAAAATGAATGGAAGGCTTTTCTCCCCTCTCCCAGCTGCCTGTTTCTGACTCCAGTGCAACCCTGCCTCTGGTGCAGTCAGTGGGAGTGGGTCTGGGATTCTGCGCTCCCTGTCGCCGCACTGACCCCGTCCTCTCTCCCCCGCTGCTAGCGCTCGGCACCGACCTGTCAAGCCGGCTCCTCGCACACAACAAGGGGATAAAAACTGGGGAAGAAAACTTTCCGAGAAAAGTCCGACCAGTTTTCTCCACAGCACCATCTAGTGTTGCGGGAGTACTCCGGACGGACGGGCGGATTTTTCTATTTTCTTTTCTTCGATATAGTCAGAGGATCACATCGTGTTGGGAGCACAGAAACACACCATTAGGGGCTGTGTGGTGTTTTTGTCCAGCTCCTCTAATTCCACTCTCCCGCTTGCTCCATATGCCCTTTCAGCCTTGGGACGTTTTCCTAAGTTAAAGGCACTATATAACTGCAAGTTGTTGTCATTTAATATTCCAGCAACTAATTCCCTTTTAAGAACATAAAAAGTAAGAGCAGGAGTCGGCCATACGTCCCCTCGAGCCTGCTCCGCCATTCAATAAGATCATGGCTGATCATCGACCTCAACTCCACGTTCCCGCCTGATCCCCATATCCCTTGATTCCCCTAGAGTCCAAAACTCTATCTCAGCCTTGAATATACTCAAAGACTCAGCATTCACAGCCCTCTGGGGTAGAGAATTCCAAAGATTCACAACCCTCTGAGTGAAGAAATTCCTCCTTATCTCAGTCTTAAATGCCCGACCCCTTATCCTGAGACTATGCCCCCTAGTTCTAGACACTCCAGCCAGGGGAAACAACCTCTCAGCATCTACCCTGTCAATCCCCTTCAGAATCTTGTATGTTTCAATGAGATCACCTCTCATTCTTCTGAACTCCAGAGCGTATAGGCCCATTCTACACAATCTCTCATCATAGGACAGCCATCTCATCCCAGAATCAATCTAGTGAACCTTTGTTGCACCGCCTCCAAGGCAAGTATATCCTTCCTTAGATAATATTAGGCTTGCCATGTGTAAGTTTAAGAAGTACATGCAATGCCTTATAATGAATAATAATGTTTGCTTTTATACAGGGCTTTATCTTCAGTCTCTAATTTTGCTCTCAAATCACTTCAGACAAGGAATTACTCAATAACAACAACTATAGCGGTCTAATGTCGTAAAATGCCCCAAGGTGTTTCACAGGAGCGTTATCAAACAAAGTTTGAGACCGAGCCACATAAGGAGATATGGGGCCGGAATTTGCGGTCGGAGGCATACCTCCAGAGTACGCCTCCGACCGATAAAAAAATCCACAACTACCATCAGGCTCCCGGGCTTCGGAGACTTCGGGTCCTGGGCCTGTAGGCGTACGCCTGCGTAAAGGCCCACGGATCCCAGGGACGCAGGCGGTTCAGAAGCGTCTCTGGGAATCACGTGGGCCAGCTCCACCAATCAGAAAAGATGATTCCTAATATGCTGATGTGGATTCCATTTACAAACGGAATCCCCATAAGCATATGAGGAATCCCCAAATAATTAAATAATTTATACAACTGGAATAAAAATAAATGTTCCCATTTTCCGAATTAAATAAAAGTCCCTTCAATGCCGCAGCTACAATAAAAATTTAATTTTTTGAAAAATAATTTTAAGCATTTTAATCCGGGCCAAAATTTACATAAACTAATTTTAAATGTTTGTGCATGATTTTTAATTTTTTAATTTTTAATTTAAGATTTATATTAACCCTTGCGCTGGTGAAAGCAGGCTCTGTGCCTGCTTTTACCAGGCATAAGGGTTTCATGGGCATTTGCTGGGCAGTAGTTGGGCAAATAGCTCTGTGCCAGTGAAAATGATTTTTGAGGTGGTGCAGTAGATCTGTCGAGGCGGACCTGGACAGATCGCAAGTTCCGGGTTTTTCGTGCATGCACAACAGGGCCTTTTACAAGACTTACTTGGCACTGCAAATTCCAGGCCAAAAGGACAGATGACCAAAAATTTGGTCAAAGATGTAGGTTTTAAGGAGCGTCTTAAAGGAGGAGAGAGAGGTAGAGAGGTGGAGAGGTCTAGGGAGGGAATTCCAGAGCTTAGGGACTTGGCAGCTGAAAGCATTAAAATTGGGGATGCGCAAGAGGCCAAAATTGGAGGAGCGCAGAGATATGGGAAGGTGGTAGGGCTGGAGGTGGTTACAGAGATAGGGAGGGGCGAGGCCGTGGACAAGGATGAGAATTTTAAAATTGAGGCATTGCCGGACCAATGTAGGTCAGCGAGCATAGGGGTGATGGGCAACGTTCCCTGTAAGCTGTGCGGTCACACAGCTGGCTTGCTGGCTTTTCAATGTAAAATCCGCGTGGGGCCAAAAAAATTACTGGGGACATTGGTGATGGGTGAACAGGACTTGGTGCAAGTTAGGATACGGGCAGCAGAGTTTTGGATGAGTACAGGTTTATAGAAGGTGGAAGTTGGGAGACTGACCAGGAGAGCATTGAAATAGTCAAGTCTAGAGGTAACAAAGGCATGGATGAAGGTTTCAGCAGCAGATGAGCTGAGGCAAGGGCGGAGTCGGGTGATGTTACGGAGGTGGAAGTAGGCGATCTTGGTGATGGTGCGGATATGTGGTCGGAAGCTCGTCTCAGGATCAAATTCGACACCAAAGTTGTGAACGATCTGGTTCAGCCTCAGACAGTTGCTAGGGAGAAGGATGGAGTCGGTGTCTAGGGAACGGAGCTCGACGTGCGATGCAGTTCTGTACATTTTGCACAAATAGTCACAAGATGAATGAACAGTTAATTTGTTTTATGTTTGTCGTCACCAGGAGAAGTCCTGGCTTTTTTTCTGGTGATGTGGGCGTCGCTGGCAAGGACAGCATTTATTGCCCATCCCTAGTTCCCCTTGAGAAGGTGGTGGTGAGCTGCCTTCTTGAACCGCAGCAGTCCGTGTGGTGAAGATACTCCTACAGTGATATTAGGTAGGGAGTTCCAGGATTTTGACCAACCGACTATGAAGGAATGGTGATATATATCCAAGTCGGGATGGTGTGTGACTTGGAGGGGAACTTGGAAGTGATCGTGTTCCCACCCACCTGCTGCCCTTCTCCTTCTAGTTGGTGGAGGTCGTAGGTTTGGGAGAGGCTGTCGAAGAATCCTTGGTGAGTTGCTCCAGTGCATCCTGTAGATGGTACACATTGCAGCCACGGTGCGGCAGTGGTGGAGGGAGTGAATGTTTATGGTAAATGCAATGAGATCTTGAAAGGTTTTGATAGAGTAAATAAGGAGAAACTGCTTCCACTGGCAGGAGGGTCATTAACCAGAGGACACAGATTTAAGGTATTTGGCAAAAGAACCAGAGGGGAGATGAAGAAAAAAAATGTATGCAACGAGTTGTTATGCTCTGGAATGCACTGCCTGAAAGGGCGGTGGAAGCAGATTCAATAGTAACTTTCAAAAGGGAATTGGATAAATACTTGAAAAGGAAAAAAAAATCAAGGCTATGGGGAAAGAGTGAGACTAATTGGACAGCTCTTTCAAAGAGCCGGCACAGGCATGATGGGCCGAATGGCCTCCTTCTGTTCTGTAAGATTCTATGATCTTTAATGTCTACCTGTACGCAGCAGTGCAGTTTAATGTGTCATCTGAAGGTTGACTCTTCCAACAACGCTCAATGTCATCGTAGTTTGTGAGCTCAAGACCCAGTGTAGGGCTTGAACCCACAACCTTGCAACCCAAAGGTGAGAATGCTACCAAGTCAAGCTGATGCATACCCTGCACGTAGTGAGGATAATTTTAGGTTTGTTTGAGAGGTGCGGTTTTTAGAGTTTGTTGTGCCATAATCTGCTTGTGTAACTATCCTATGTCAAAAAAGAACCAGATCAGAATCATGGCTTGAGTTTCAGTGTTTGATGCTGATGAGAATGAATTGAAAACTTTAATAATTATGACGCACACCCAAATGGAAACCAACCGACTTCTATTTAAGATTATAATCTTGGGCTTAGACATTGGATCGCGCTGCATAAATTTTACAGGCATTAGGTCCTTTGCATATGCAAATAGCGGGCCTAATGCTTGTTTCAGGCTCCCTTTGCAAAATTCGATTACACATGCCTGCAACATGCGCTGTGCAATTTGCAATCAGTTTTGCCAAGCATTCAATAGCAAATTAACGAGGCCATTAGTTTAACCACAAGGATGAGGATTTTAGAAAGTGTTGCAATAGTCGAGGTGACAAAGGCATAGCTGAAGGTTTCGACATAGATGAGGGTTTCAGCAGCAGATGGGCTGAGCTGGGGCAGAAGCGCGCGATGGTACGGAAGTGGAAATAGGCGGTCTTTGTGATGGAGAGGATATGGGGTCGGAAACTCAGCTCAGGGTAGAAGAGTAAGATGTCATGGTTGCAATGGTCTGGCTCAGCCCAAGACAGTGGCGAGGTGAGGGTTGGAACTGATGGCAAGCGTACAGAGTTTGTGGCGGGGGCAAAAAATGATGGCTTCAGTACTCCTAATGTTTAGCTGGAGAAAACTGCGACTCATCCAAGCCTGGATGTCAGATAAGCAAGGTGACAACACAGTGGAGGGGTCCAGACAGCTGGTGGAGAGGTAGAGGCAAGATTCATCAGCATATATGTGGAACCTGACCCCATGTCTGTAGGCCATGTTACCAAGGAGCAGCAGGTAGATGAGGAAGTGATGAGGGCCAAGGATAGATCCATGGGGGTTTTGGAGGTAATGTTATGGGCGGGGGGGGGGGGGTATGAAGAAAAGCCAGTGCTGGAGATGTTCTGGCTACGATTGGATTGGTAAGAGTGGAACCAATTAAGGACAGTCTCACTGAGCTGGTAACGAAGGATAGGCATTGGAGGAGGATGGTGTGGCCGACTGTATGAAAGGTTGCAGAGAGATCGAAGAAGTTGAGAAAGGTCACAATCACAGAGGGTGTAATTTGTGACTTCGGCTAGAGCCGTTTCGGTGCTGTCGCAGGGGCAGAAAGGAGCAGCCGGGACTTTCCCCTATGAACTCCAGAATGTATCCAGAATATTATAACACTTTACAAATGCGTGCACATCCCCCCCTGTCGCACTTCAGATGCCACACACTATCTACATGGCACTATTTCGAAGAAGAGCAGGGGAATCTCCCCGGTGTCCTGGCCAATATTTATCCTTCAACCAACATCACTAAAAACAGATTATCTGGTCATTATCACATTGCTGTATGTGGGAGCTTGCTGTGCGCAAATTGGCTGCCGCGTTTCCCACATTACAGCAGTGACTACACTTCAAAAATACTTCATTGGCTGTAAAGCACTTTGGGGCGTACTGAGGCGTGACACAGGCGCAAGTTCATTTCTTTCTTTTTTCTTGATGAACTGTGCCTCTTTAAAGTGCTGAACCGTCATAAGTATGAGTATAGAGTAAATGGGGAGTAACAATTCATAAGGTAAAAAAAAATAGATGTAACAGTAATTGGTATCACTTTTTGGATAAGACTGTGCAGGGCTGATGGTTTTTTTTTAGTCTAGAATGTGAAACAAACCTTAAGAAATTTACAGCTTAAGGCGGGAGGGGCGGGCGCAACCAGTAACCATGGCCCTTCTCATGGCCACTTCTGCCAACCGTGCCTGTCAGGAGCTGGGCGGCTCCCTGAGCCTGATTGGAGACTCGGGGACATTTTTCATTCTGGAACAACAAGGGGTGGACCGACAGCGACCTGTCAACGTGTGAAATATGTGCAGTTGCTTAAGAAAGTCTCAGTAGCCCGGAAAAGCGGCACAAGTTAGAGAGGGAGCAGAGGGGCAGAATGCTGCACATAGCCCACATTTGATTGTTGCCCCCCCCCCTCCCCGTGTAACGCCAGTGTGTTCATTACAGCGCAGTGCGCCACATTTGCGACCTTAATTGCACCGAGCGTAAGATCGACGCACTCGGGGTCTGTTCCGCATTGCCCAGATTCTGAGCTCCCGGTTCCCCCGGGAGGTGTGATTTTATCCAGCGAAAGGCAGATAAAGTCCCATCTCTTGCTGGCGCCCCGGGATGTTGCGGTGCGGCGGTGTAGAAGGTGCGGACGGGCACAGCCGCTTCTCGCAGTTGCTGTCTGCGGACCAGAAAGGGGTCCAGCAAACGGTGGACAGTCTGGTGCTGGGGCTGCACCAGGATAAGGAGAAGCTGGTCGGGTCTTTCCTGGAGGATCCCAGCTGCCAACAGCTTCTCTTAGCTCTCTGCAGGTCCATGGCTTCGGGAGAGACGCGGTGAGTATGCCAAAGTTCTCTCCATATGTGATAGCAGGGCTCTGACTGACAGGTTTACTGGCGATAGGCACTGATCCTGTTTTATTTGCACCACTTCGACTCTTCAGATTGGGCACAGGACAGACTCAACTTCTGTGCCATCTATCTATGTAATCACATCCCTGCCTACCTGTGGTATATTGTGATATAATATAGAGAGAACCTACTGTCAATGTGAAAGTGGCAAGCACACAGTGTGCGTTTGTGTATGCATATGTGTGTATGTATGTGAACATGCTTGTTTGTTTGTTTTTATTCATTCTTGGGATGTGGGCGTCGCTGGCAAGGCCAGCATTTATTGCCCGTCCCTAATTGCCCTTGAGAAGGTGGTGGTGAGCCGCCTTCTTGAACCACTGCAGTCCGTGTGGTGAAGGTACTCCCACAGTGCTGTTAGGGAGGGAGTTCCAGGATTTTGATCCAGCGACGATGAATGATCGGCGATATACTTCTAAGTCAGGATGGTGTGTGACTTGGAGGGGAACTTGGAGGTGGTGGTGTTCCCATGCGCCTGCTGCCCTTGTCCTTCTAGGTGCAAGAGGTCGCAGGTTTGGGAGGTGCTGCCGAAGAAGCCTTGGCGAGTTGCTGCAGTGCATCTTGTAGATGGTACACACTGCAGCCACGGTACGCCGGTGGTGGAGGGAGTGAATGTTTAAGGTGGTGGATGGAGTGAATGTTTAAGGTGGTGGATGTGTGTGCATGCATGTGTTTGTGTTTGGGTATATGTGTGTATGAGTATGTGTGCATGCTTGTTTGTGTGTGTGTGTGTGTGTGTGTATACATATGTGTGTATGAATGTGTTTGTGTGTGTATTTGTGTGTTTGTGTATACATATGTGTTTGTGTGTCTGTGCGTTTGTGTATATGTTTGTTTGTGTGCGTGTATATTTAGAGGAGAGAGAAAAGAAAGACTTGCATTTATATAGCGCCTTTCATGACCCCCCGGTTGTCCCAAAGTGCTTTACAGCCAATGAAGTACTTTTTGAAGTGTAGTCACTGTTGTAATGTGGGACAAGAAGTATGTGTGTAAGAGAGAAACAAGAAGATAAGGGAGTTTCTGTTAGGTAGAATTATATTACATCATATAGAATTATGGAAGGACATTCAGCATGACCAGTCTGTGTTGCTGTTTATCCTCGACACGAGCAGCAGTCCTAATCCCATATCCCCCCCACCCCTGTTCCCATGTCCTTTTATTCCCCTTTCAACCACCTGGCTAACCTGTGGTGAGCCACTCCTGGACCCAGTGTGTTCCTGGCCCTTCCTGCCTGCCATGCTCCCAGCCATCAGCCCCATGACCAACTCCTGGCCTGTCTCCAGCCACCGAATGGTCAGCCTGTGCACGACAAGCATTTTAAATATTGCAGTTGACAACTATTTGCCGGCAAACAGTAACAGAGGATTTTTGCACATAAAATCGAACTTCAGCCTGGGACCTGAGCTGATGGTGGGGAAACTCTTCAGGGGCGGGTTGAGCTATCTTGTACTGGGCTTGCCCATCTCTGGGTCACCTTAATACTACCAGACCCTTATGTCATTTCACTACTCCCAGACCCTGGGACCCCTCCTTCTCCGTGCCTCTGATTCTAAGACCATCTGTTGCCAATATTCCCAGACCTTGGGACCCACCCCCAGTGCTATCACACACTATACTTTCTGTCACTTGTACAGTACAGGTCATCCACTCCATCCATAACTCTTAGACATTGAAACATTACCCCCAATGCTCCCAAACTGTGGGACTTAGCTATAGCTTGCATTGCAGACGTTCTATTTAAAGTCCCAGTACCACCAAACCCTAAGACCTCGCCCGAATGCTGCCAGTCCCCCGTACCCTCCCCAATGGTGCCACATCCTGGCGTCCTCTGGCTCAATGCTGACAGATCGTGGTGTTACATTTTTAGAGCTCCCCCCCCTCTCCCGCTACTTGTCTTGTGCTCGGAGCGAGGGACCACTGTTATAAGCGTGCTTCTGCTCCCCACCAACGGGAATGCGCTTTTATTCGCTTAATATCCAGTAATGCAGCATTGCCAAGGTGGCAAAAAGAAACTATTGTTACTATAATTAGCTCAATAATTTGACACACACCCTCTCATGTTCTCCTACTCATCAGATAGGCAAAGAATAAATACTATTAACTCTGTGACTAAGGCTTTAAACTACTGAGTGGGTTTATTATCAGCAAAAAAGTAGACAATAGCATAAAATCAACACAGCATATCTCATTTGATTGGAGATTTTGACTTCCATCCCTTGGGGCACAAAATATTCTGAAACTTCTCAAATTTCTTGTCAGTAACACTAAACCTTGACTTACATGAGAGGTTTCATTTATCAACAGGTGCCGTCTAACTGTGAGGTAAAGTTGTGCATCGAATAATAAGAGAGAGCAGTCGCTAAGATTTTAAATATGAAACTTGCTTGAAATAAAGCTTTGAGAATTCAATTTCAAGAGGGGCCGCGGATGGGAAACGGGGAGGCGTTTAACAGGTTGATGGGAGATGGGGGGATGCCTGATTGTCTGAAAGAGGTCTACCACAGTTTGTGCCCCATTCTCCTGGACCCCAGCCCCACTCGAGGCTGCTGGATATAGGGGCGTAGGGAGAGAGATGGGGTCTATTAAAGGTGGCATCAACTGGGCAGCCTGACCGCACCTTGTTCAGTGCAGGGGATTTCTGGCTATGGTTTCAGGGTGAATGCCAGTGGGTTGTAGGATTATTAATAGTTACAGGTAGGATATCAGGGCATTACACTTATTACAACAGCTACATATAGACTATCAGTGAGTTATTGTATTACTGTTGGTTAGGAGGGCAGTTACCAGTATTACTATCAGTTATCTGTTCAATTTCAATGAGTTACCCTTCGTTACTGGTGGAATCAAAGTTCCTCCCACCTCTAGTTTCCTCTCTGCAAATTGCTCCCAGCCCTCGGTTTCCCCTCTTCCCCGCCCTCGGTTTCCCCTCTTCCCTGACCCCGGTTTCCCCTCTTCCCCGACCCCGGTTTCCCCTTTTCCCCGCCCTCGGTTTCCCCTCTTCCCCACCCTCGGTTTCCTCTTTTCATCGCCCCCGGTTTCCCCTCTTCCCCGACCCCGGTTTCCCCTCTTCCCCGACCCCGGTTTCCCCTCTTCCCCGACCCCGGTTTCCCCTCTTCCCCACCCTCGGTTTCCTCTTTTCCCCGCCCTCGGTTTCCCCTCTTCCCCGCCCCCGGTTTCCCCTCTTCCCCGCCCCCGGTTTCCCCTCTTCCCCGCCCCTCGGTTTCCCCTCTTCCCCGCCCTCGGTTTCCCCTCTTCCCCGCCCTCGGTTTCCCTCTTTCCCCGCCCTCGGTTTCCCCTCTTCCCCGCCCTCGGTTTCCCCTCTTCCCCGCCCTCGGTTTCCCCTCTTCCCCGACCCCGGTTTCCCCTCTTCCCCGCCCTCGGTTTCCTCTTTTCCCCACCCTCGGTTTCCCCTCGTCCCCGACCCCGGTTTCCCCTCTTCCCCGCCCTCGGTTTCCCCTCTTCCCCGCCCTCGGTTTCCCCTCTTCCCCGACCCCGGTTTCCCCTCTTCCCCGCCCTCGGTTTCCCCTCTTCCCCGCCCTCGGTTTCCCCTCTTCCCCTCTTCCCCGCCCTCGGTTTCCCCTTTTCCCCGCCCTCGGTTTCCCCTTTCTCCCGCCCTCGGTTTCCCCTTTTCCCCGCCCTCGGTTTCCCCTTTTCCCCGCCCTCGGTTTCCCCTTTTCCCCGCCCTCGGTTTCCCCTGTTCCCCGCCCTCGGTTTTCCCTCTTCCCCACCCTCGGTTTTCCCTCTTCCCCACCCTCGGTTTCCCCTCTTCCCCACCCTCGGTTTCCCCTCTTCCCCGCCCTCGGTTTCCCCTCTTCCCCACCCTCAGTTTTCCCTCTTCCCCACCCTCGGTTTCCCCTCTTCCCCGCCTTCGGTTTACCCTCTCCACCTGCTCACGGGTGACATCCTGGTTCTTGGAACTTCTCAAACAATAGCTGCTGGCACAAAACCAAAACTATGAGCAAAGATATAGAACGACAGGGGACCCATCCTTTATAAGGTCAATGCAGTAACATTTGTAGAAATCATGTGATCAGATGTCATGTGATCAGATGTCATGTGACTAGGCATCACATGGTCAGATGTCACGTGGTCAGAACATCACGTGATCAAACCTCCAGGAGTGCCTCAAACCAGAGTTGGCCACCCTACTTACCTGAGCGCTGCTGGATCCCCGAACCTCGAGCAATAGTGTCGAACTTAGTGGAATTTGTTGGAGGATGCACTAAGTACATAGGCAACAAAGGAGAGGATGACAAAAGGGAATATGAAAAGGTTAGGAAAGAAGTCAAACAAACAATTAGGAAGGCAAAGAGAAACTACAAAATTAAGTTATCAAGGAATATGAAAAGAAATAGTAAAGTATTCTACAGACACATAAATAACAAAAGAAAAAATCAGGATAAGGATAGGGCCACTAAGGGATACACATGATAAACTCACAGGTAATGACAGCGAAATGGCAGCTATATTAAATAATTACTTTGCCTTGGTATTTCCCAGGGAGACTAACATGGTGGACATGACATTGGAAGAAGAGAGCAAAAAAGATACAAAGACATTTGAGATAGCAAGGGGAGAGATAATTGCTAAACTAATCAAATTTAGAGAGGATAAAACCCCTGGTCTGGATGGATTGCATCCGTGCACATTAAAAGTTAGGGAAGAGATAGCAGAGGCACTATTACAGATATATATGAATTTCATTAGAAAAGGGAATTGTGCCAGAGTACTGGCAGACAGCTAATGTGATTCCTATACATAAAAAGGGAGATAGAACAACTCCAGGGGACTGTAGCTTAATTGGCTTAATGTTGGTGGTAGGAAAGATAATGGAATCCTTACTCAAAGATGTAATAGAAAAACAGAAAATATATTAAAGAGTAGTCAGCACGGATTCCAAAAGAGAAGGTCATGCTTGACCAACCTTATTGAATTCTTTGAAGAAGTAACAGGAAGGGTGGATAAGGGTAATGCATTAGACGCAATATATTTGGATTTCCAAAAAGCCTTTGATAAAGTACCGCATAGTAGGCTCATGGCTAAGGTCAGAACATGTGGAGTCAGGGCACAAATAGCAGAATGGATAGCAAGCTGGCTACAAAACAGTAAACAGAGAGTAGGAGATCATCGATAAACTAATCAAACTTAGAGAGGATAAAACTCAGGTCCATCCAGATTGGCAAAAGGTGGGAAGTGGTGTTCCACAAAAAACGGTGCTGGACCACTGTTGTTTATCATTTACATAAATTATTTGGACTCGGGAATTGGGTGTACAATTTCAAAATTTGCGGATGACACCAAATTGGGGGGCGTAGTTGATACAGAGGAGGACTGCGACAAAATACTGGAAGACATTAATAAACTTGCAGAATGGGCGTGTAATTAGCAAATGAGCTTCAATATAGATAAGTGTGAGGTGGTACATTTTGGTAGGAAAATAAATGTCTAAATGGGGTAGAGGAGCAGTGGGATCTGGGAGTACAGATACACAAAGCACTAAAAGTAGTGATGCAGGTTAACAAGGCCATAAAAAAAGCAAACAAAGCACTTGGGTTCATTTCTAGAGGGATAGAATTGAAAAACAGAGAAGTTATGTTAAACTTGTATAGAAACATAGAAACATAGAAGATAGGAGCAGGAGTAGGCCATTCGGCCCCGCGAGCCTGCCCCGCCATTTAATGAGATCATGGCTGATCATCCAAATTCAGTACCCTGTCCCTGCCTTCTCCCCATATCCCTTGATCCCTTTAGCCTTAAGAAATATATCTATCTCCTTCTTGAATATATTTAATGAATTGGCCTCAACTGCCTTCTGTGGTAGAGAATTCCACAGGTTCAGCACTCTCTGGGTGAAGAAATTCCTCCTCATCTCAGTCCTAAATGGCTTACCCCTTATCCTTATAGAACCTTGGTTAGACCACACTTGGAGTACTGTGAACAGTTCTGGTCTCCATATTATAAAAAAGGATATAGAGGCACTGGAGAAAGTGTAAAAAAGATTTACTAGAACGATACCAGAACTGAGAGGTTAAACCTGTCAGGAAAGATTGAACAGACTGGGGCTTTTTTCTCAAGAAAAGAGAAGGCTGAGGGGTGACCTGATAGAGGTCTTTAAGATTACGAAAGGATTCGATAGGGTAGATGCAGAGAAGATGTTTCCACTTGCGGGCGAGACTAGAACTAAGGGCCATCAATATAAGACAGTCACTAATAAACCCAATAGGGAATTCAGGAGAAACTTCTTTACCCAGAGAGTGGTGAGAATGTGGAACTCGCTACCACAGGGAGTGGTTAAGGCGAATAGCATGGATGCATTTAAGGGGAGGCTAGATAAACACATGAGGGAGAAAGAAATAGAAGTATGTGCAGATAGGGTTAGATGAAGAAGGGTGGGAGAAGGCTCGTGTGGAGCATAAACACCGGCACGGACCTGTTGGGCCAAATAGCCTGTTTCTGTGCTGTAAATACTTTGTAAAAACTTTGTAATACTTTGTGCTGTCAAAACCCACCAAATCACTTCTTCTAATCATGTCCACAGGGAAAGCTCAGAGAGCTCACAAGGGACGACTGGATTGTGATATTGAAGTGGCATTGCTCACAGTGAATCAGAGGATACATTGTTTTAAACAATAGCGGTGTTATCAGCAAACTTTGATGGGGAAAATTTTACAGGTGTGACACTTACAGCAAGCACATACTATACGCAATGCAATAGCAAAATACTGCGGATGCTGGAAATCTGAAACAACAACAGAAAATGTTGGAAACGCTCAGCAGGTCAGGCAGCATCGTTAACGTTTCAGGTCGATGACCCTTCGTCAGAACTGGAAAAAGTTGGAGAAGTAACCCGATTTTTAAGCAAGTGTGGGGCAGGGAAAGGGAGGAGGGGAGGAAAGAACAAAGGGAAGATCTGTGATAGGATAGAAGGCAGGTGAGATTAAAAGGTAAAAGGGATGACGGTGTAAGGCAAAATGAGATGGTAACGGGACAAGTTAAGAAACAAAAGATGATATACGCAAGACTTTTAATAAATAGCAATCAGTGCTGACGTTGATGTATTTATACATGCCTGTTTCCTGATGTATATTTGAAGGAACATTGTCACCCCTGGTCTTGGGGAAATCTTTCCTAATGTTGACAAGGTCTTGATGCAAATTACGTCATGACAACGGCATAGCATCGCAGGAAAACATCATTGCATTGTGTGCAAGTGATCCCATTCTGCTACTGACGATATTTGCACTGTGTTTGCTCACCACACTCCCGCATGCAGTAGGTTGCATCTGGTGCCATGTTGAAGATGGGTAGTATGAGCATTCCTTGCTGCTGTTTGTGCACAAAAAGCCATGTTACTCTTTTCAAAATGCGCAAATGTCACTGGGAAAAAACTTTGTAGCCACAGAGGTGAGCAAGCAATGGTTTCTGTTGCTTAAGCTGATGTGCTATTTGGAAGAAGACATGGTGTAGTATTTGTTGTCAGGAGATGTGCGTGCTAACAAACTGTGTGGGGTGCATTGCGTTAGGTAGTTTTTGAAAATATGAACTGGTTTTACCAGCTTCAAACAGAAAACCGTTTAAAATATTGGTAAGTTCCATTGGCGTTGGAAAAATTATATAATTCCCCACAATAATCGAGGCAAGATTGTTCAGACCATCTAGGTTGTCCATCACTTTGGCCCATGTTCAGGATCGGTACAATTTTCATCTCGGTCCAGCCCTGGTGTGAAGCCTATCATAAACAGAATCAACTTCTGTTCTACAAGTTAACAACTCTGAGGGGGTGCATACTCCTTGAGCTACATTTAATTTGTGGTTTTTATTAGCTTCCTTCATTGCACATAAATAACTTCTCCGCATCCACTTCGCTATTTCCCTTTGTGATTTAAAAAAAAATCATATCAGTCCCTCCGTTCCTCTTTTCGGATGAAAAAAAGGTTCAGTTCTTTCAGTCTCTCTCCATATTGCATTCTTTTAAGAGTTGCTGCCTTCTTTGCTGCTTTTTGCCATCCTTCCAGTGCCCTTGTGTCCTCTTGTAAAGTGCAGGAGGTTAAACTGGAATTGTTCGACATAATATTTAGGAGCATGAGGAGTTTATGGTGCAAACCTAAGAGGTACTTATCTGTGCTGTAGTGAATTGCTCGGTCAATATTCTATGTCACCAGACAATCCTTACTGAAGTAACCTTTAATGCTTTTGCAAATTGTGCTGTCCTTGGGAATTGCACGCCTACACCCCTTAATTAGGCAGTATAGATAACTATGGTCTATGGCCCCGGGCTGTAACATTAATAAATAACACAAGATACTGGAATAACATCTTATCCTGTCTCTCAGAAATATATCTGAGCATTTCATATACAATGAATTACTTCTATGTGAGGGCAAATGCAGCAGCCATTTTGCCCGTTGCAAGACCACACTGACAGCAGTGAGGTGAATGACTAGTTGATCTATTTTAGGGAATGGGCACTCTTCTTTGAATTGCGCCATGGGATCTTAAATATCCACCTGCTCTGACAGCGTAGGCATCTGCTTCATGTCTCATTTGAAGTATGACACTTCCAGCTATGTTGCACTCCTTCAGTATTGGACTAGAATGTTAGCCTAGATTACGTGGTCAAGTCTTGAAGTGGGGCTTGAACTAGCAACCTTCTGACTCAGAGAAGACAGTGCTACCAACTGAGCCGCAGCTGACACTGAATATATGGGATCCGTTTTCTGGTATGAGTGACAGGACCACAAAAAGTTGGCAGCCAGTTTGGTGAAGTCACATGGGGGAATCAATTTGATTCGGAATGTTTTGATTCACTTAACCAGCTGATTCCATTAAATGAAATTATCCTCCGGTACTGGGAAAAGATTCAGATTAAACTCTGCTGCTGTCTAAATTCAGACCTGTCTTATGGACTCTGCACGGAAATCAAAATGGTCGGATGTGAACCGCTTTCTACCACTTTGAGAGACTGTTTCTAAGACTTCCGTTCCTCAAGTAACCATCAGCTCCCTGCACCTCAGTCTGCACTGTAACCACTAGCTTAGTGCTTGAGACCTGGTAACCACTGAAGGGAGCTGGCTGGGTGGTGTGATATCTCTAGGAGCCCTGTGTTATAGTCGCCAGCCTCTGAGGTGAGATTGCTCTGAGCCCTGGTACTGTAATATGATTACGAGAAGTTCTGTGTCTCTATTGCTGTCTCTGGTTCCCATGTCTCAGTTTCACCTGTACTTACAGCTTTCCTTCTGGTGGCTGCTATTTTATTGACTGTTCCATTCGCACAATATTAAAAAGTACCAATGAATCATTGACCAATCCTAGGTAAAATAAAACCACATTGGCGATGGGATTCAGGGCTTTTAGCTGCAGTGGGAGAGGAATCTGACTGAGAGTTCATCAAAACCTAACCACATTTATTGTGAGTCATATTTCGGTACATTGAGTTCACCTGGTTAGCTTGACTGACTCTTTGAATAGATCCTTGTGATTGCTTAATGAAGAAAAAATTAACATGGCAGTCCATTGGACTGCATTTAAAAAAAAATTTTGCTATCTGATTCTCTTAACTAGATTTCACTGTAATAGTATATTTTATTGCGCACTGTTATTATCTTGCAACTGCACCTTTGTTAGAAACCAGCCACTGGCAAAACTTTAATCAAGTTTGACTGAAAGGGTTTTGCTAACAGTGGATTGAGGACGTGTGCCAGCACATGTTTGTGGTCCCTGTGCTTTCCTACTTGATTGCACATGGCTGTTTATTTGGTGTACAAATCAGTTGCCGGGTATCCTCCATTTAGGACTCTTTCGAAGGAGAATCCTTTCGAAAAATGTTGCGATCACCTGCCTCATGCAACTCTTTTGGTCAAAGTTTATTCCCAAGCCATTCCTAACATAATAGAAGAGCTCATCACAATGCTGCCTGATGCATGCTTACATGTTCTCGTTTATTTAGTGTTCTTTAGATGCAGGCCCCGGTACACTTGATTTTATTAACTCCTTTTATTTTGGTGCAATTTTAAAACGAATCCCATGTTAAAATTTGGGAGCCAAGAGTGCGAATAAAAATTTTCCATCAATTTTTCAGAGATTTTTTTTTTGTTTTGGTATTCTCTGTGATTACCAAGGTGAGGGATGTTGGTGCTGGGAAAGGAACATTTCACTTTGCGGGCATCTGCTGTCAGCACTAAGCACTCCAAGGTCAGATCTCCCACCGTAGCATGCAGAGCAAAGCTCTGTCCCAACAATATGCTTAAGGTGTCAGCCTTGGTGCAGTGGTAGCACTCTTTCCTCTGAGTTAGAAGTTCATGGTTTCAAGCCCCACTCCAGAGACTTGAGCATATAATCCAGGCTGACTCTTCAGTGCAGTGCTGAGGGAGTGCTGCACTGTCGGAGGTGCCGTCTTTCGGATGAGACGTTAAGCCGAGGCCCCATCTGCCCTCTCAGGTGGACATAAAGGATCCCATGGCACTATTTTGAAAAGAGCAGGGGAGTTCTCCCCAGAGTCCTGGCCAATATTTATCCCTCAACCAACATCACTAAAACAGATTATCGCGTTATTATATAATTGCTGTTTGTGGAACGTTGCTGTGTGCAGATTGGCTGTCGTGTTTCCTACATTACAACAGTGACTGCGCTTAAAAAAAGTACTTCATTGGCTGTAAAGCACTTTGGGACGTCCTGAGGTCGTGAAAGGTGTTGTATAAATTCATTCTTTCTTTCTAGAAAATCACAGAAATCAAGGCTAATTTTGACATTAATTTTACTCAAACAATATGTAAAAAAGTAAGATTATGAAAGGGTCACTTCAGACCATCTATTTACTTTGTCCCAAAAGTTTAGATCCATGTCGGGAAAACATTTAAACATTTTCATCCCCTAACCCTACTTTGACACCAAGCTGCAACCCAAGTGTCCCGTCACAAATCAGAAACATTGCCACTGCTTCTTTGGACATCTCTTCGAGTCCTCGTTCATTCTGCTGGGGCCAGTCTATTTTGCAAATTAACAACTTTATATAGAGTAAGTGGATGCGGGGATTAATAATGATCCCAGTTGCTACTGGATTAAGTTTAGCCTCCTGCTAAACTTCCATAGTCAATTGGGACAGATGAAATATAGTCGAGATCAGAGATGCAACAGGTTAAAATAACTAATAAAAATGTATTCACAAAATCAGGTAGAATTATAAAATACAGTAATCCAAACTAATACTACAGTATAATACCACTATGATTTAGAACGTCAGTATCTTAGTGCTCTTATTAGTCATTCTCCCATAGCAAGAATAAACTCTTGGAATTAAAAAAAAAAGTCCTTCATATAGTGAATGTTAACAGATCAATCTTCTCGAGCTGTATTTTCCAGGTGGTGAGCTTCTGGTGGACTATCTAAGCCACATGCCCGTGAAGCTCTTCAGAATCATGGAATCATACAGCACAGAAGGAGGCCATTCGGCCCATCGTACCTGTGCCGGCTCTTTGAAAAGAGCGATCCAATTAGCCCCACTCCTTTGCTCTTTCCTCATAGCCCTGCACATTTTTCCCTTCAAGTATTTATCCTATTCCCTTATGAAAGTTATTATTAAATCTGCTTCCACCATCCTTTCAACCAGTGCATTCCAGATCACAATAACTCGCTGCATAAAATAATGTCTCCTCATCTCGCCCCTGTTTTTCTTTAACTTGAACACGGTTCAGAATCGAGCAGGAACTTAGGGATCTGCAGACAGACCTCGCTTTTATTCACTTACTTTGAAAAAGGAATGCTGATGAAGTTTTAAAATCTGTGCAGACGAAACTACTTTGCAACTTTTGAGTAGACCGCAGCCACTTTCACATATGCCAGTTGGCCAGTTTTGACACACAACCGTGTTTGAGTCTGACTTGCACCATTGTGCAGTGACAGACACAAACATGGTGATGTGAATGTCAGCATTGTGTAATGACATGTAACCATGCTTGTGTCTGTCACTGAACAATGGCGAACTTCACATAAACAATTCCTGGAATTGAATGGCTGGAACCGATTTCTGAGTCTGCAGGACTTGGCAATTACACTTAGCATTTAGACGAGCTAATTACGTTAGTTCACAAAAAGAAAGGCAACTAAAACCCTTTGATTATGAAAGGCAACAAGTCATCTTCGTAATCCTTGTTTGGCGAAAACACTGCTGCTCTTTTAAATATTCACTGCACATTTCATCATTTGCGATGGTTACCTTTTGCTCCCGGTTTCTTCAATATATCACCCGGTTTTTAGTTCTGTATAGAAAGAAAGATACCTTTGTCTCCTCTTTGTTATGTCTTGAGCTGCTGTGGTGGCACAGCCATGGTAAACTTGAATGGATTAATGCTTTGTGTGCTCCTCTCTCTGACCTTCTTCCCTGGCAGATTATGTTGGCTTCACTGAAGGAGGGCGGTTTTGGAAGGTGGGAGAGGTTGTTCAGTGTTGATGTACTGTGTGGGCGCCGTCTTCATAACAACAACAACAAAAATTGTGCTTGTCTGAACTCGGGCATCTTTAAGCTTTGGCTCGTCAAGATTGAAGGAGTTGCGTTTGCTTTGTTTAGAAACAGGGGGAATTCCAAGTAATGTAATTGAAAGTTTTCTTGATAATGAAAGGATCTGACCAGCCGGATCCAAGCAAATGTCGAATTCAATTGAAAAGTTGAATACATGGGACTGGGGTTATAGATTTATGGGAAGCAAGCAATGAGAACAAAAGTTGGGTGGAACTTTTTCACCCAAAGGGTGATGGAGTTATGTCCTAAGTTCCCAGGGAAAACTATAGGGAGCATCAGTGAAAAGTTCCAAACAAAAAGAACATACTATGTATGGAAAGCAAAGTCACAGTCCCTGTATATAACCCATATTAGTTGAAGGACATCAGATGAATCTTCCGTCCTCAAAATTTGTTTCGGAGAAGTGGATTGGGGATTTACCACTTGCATTCAATTTCATACATAGAACCATAGGGGGAGAAATTCGATATCGCCCCGTTTGGGGCGCAATTATCGGCCGGGCGCAAAGTTTAGTGCCTGGCGCTAATTATCGCCTCCAACTGCAAACTTGGTTTCTATCGCCCCTGGAGGTGATTGGAGCACTAAATCAGGCGCAACACACCTCTCTTAAGGTGCTAATGCCGAGGAGCGAGGCGCTACCTCAGAGCGCTGGCGAATCTCATGTGATGTCAGTCAGCAATGGAACATAGACACACTGGCACTGGCCAGTTCTTAAAGGGGAAGGTCGATCTTGCTCTCCATCCACACCCTGCTAATTGCAACCTTGAATCTCGGCTTGGAGAGACTTGTACATCAAATCTGCTGGAAAGAACAATGGAGAGGCCCAGGGAAAGAGCTCAGAGTGCAGCCCCATAGTCTCTTCTAAATCGATGCAAGGAAGATCAAATCAAAATGAACCTGCAAAGTGCTGCTCAGTACCCAAAACTCCTTCACACAGCGTTGAATCTCTCCAGAAGTCTATTGCTCTCTCTCAGAATGCAAATTAGTTCTAATCACCCTTTCAGGTAGTGCATTCCAGATCTTAACCCTTTCTCCTCATTTCCCCTCTAGTTCTTCTGCCAATTATTTTAAGTCTATGGCCTCTGATTACCGACCCACTTGCCAGAAGAAATAGTTTCTCCCTACTTGCTCTGTCAAAATCCCTCATAATTTTGAATACCTCTATTGGATCTCTCCTTAACCTTCTCTGCTCCAAGGAGAACAATCCCAGCTTCTCCAATCTCTCCACATAACTGAAGTCCCTCATCCCTGGTGCCATCCTGGTAAACCTCCTCTGTACCCTCTCCAAGGCCTTGACATCCTTCCTAAAGTGTGGTGCCCAGAATTGTACACAATGCTCCAGCTGAGGCCTATCCAGTGATTTGTAAAGGTTTAGCGTGACTTCCTTGTTTTTGTATTCAATGCCTTTATGTAGAAAGCTAAGTATCCCATACGCTTTCTTAACTGCCTTATCAACTTGCCTTGCCACGGTGAAGGATTTGTGAATATGCACCCCCAGGTCCCTCTGTTCTTGCATCCCCTTCAAAATAGTCCCATTTAGATTATAGTCATGTTGTTTCTCCCATGTTGTTTCTTCCAAAGTGCATCACTTCACACTTATCTGCATTAAATTGCATTTGCCATGTGTCTGCCCATTTCCTCAGTCTGTCTATGTCCTCCTGAAGTCTGCTGCTATCATGTTTACTATTTACTATGATGCCGAGTTTTGTATCATCCGCAAACTTTGAAATTGTACTCCCTATACCCAAGTCCAGGTCATTTATATATAACAAGAAAAGCAATGGTCCTAATACTGACCCCTGGGGGACCCCACTACCTACTTCTCTCCAGTCAGAAAAGCATCCAATCACCACTACCTAAGCTAACCTGCTTTGAACCATCTTAAATAAACCAATCCAATAGTTATTGATTATTAACTAAGCTACATCTGTCAACAGCAAGACCACTGTTTTCATGTTTTCAAGTAAAGATCCTAGTGCATTGGCCCAGCTGAGAAATATATAATAAGTTATAACACTGCAAGATGTAACACTTGTAGTTAGATGCAGGACGGAGCCCACATCTGCCACAGTCACATTAGGTTTTGTAAGTTATGTCAGCCTGACATTTAGCATCACATGAAAAACAGTTGAGTTGAAGAGGAAAGATAGAGTTGGAGATGACTAGTACCAATATTCTAACACTATTCAGAATCGTGAATGTGGAAGTCTGCAGGTGAATGGACGCTCCAGGTATGTTTCTGGGTCTGTGAAACTACAGGGGCACTTGATTTCTTAAGGGAGAGGATTTTGAAAATTCTACCTTAGGCTTGTTCTTTTTCTTTGCGATTTTGTTGATGGTTTATGTTTACGAGCTATGGAGCTAGAAGAGGGGAAGGGATGAGAGGGAATGGGGACCGCAGACCTATGTGTGTGCAAAAGTAATGGCTCTGGGTTTGCAGAGTACAGAGGCTACTCCACAACTCTGTAAATGGAGCCATTGCCTTGCACTGTAGCTCTCAGTGTCTTGCGGAAGGACTGGTTTTAATTTCCCTTTGAAGGCTCTGTATTCAGAGGAGACACTCAGGATGGACTCAGATGTTTGGCTTTGAGGTTCCCCTTTTTCCTTGCATTGATTTGGCACTTCCCCATGATTGACTGATAGTGAACCCGTATGCTGGCATTAGTCCTCACCAGTGTTAGAAACACACTGTGCCAGAGTGGTGCACTGCGGCCAATTCCATGGTGCCGTTGGAGATCTGTGAGGTGAATAGATCAAATAACAGAACAGCCTTCAACCATAAACAGCTACAAATTGCCAATGCATAAAAAGAAAGAACTTGCCTTTATATAGCGCCTCTCACGACCTCAGGGTGTTCCAAAGCACTTTGCAGCCAATGAAGAACTTTTGAAGTGTAGTCACTGTTGTAATGTAGGAAACGTGGCAGCAACGTGATACTGGTCCCACAAACAGCAATGTGATACTGGTCCCACAAACAGCAATGTGATACTGGTCCCACAAACAGCAATGTGATAATTGTCCCACAAACAGCAATGTGATACTGGTCCCACAAACAGCAATGTGATAATGGGCCAAATCTTGCTGGAACAGTGCATCTTGCGGCGAGCGTCTCTTTCCTGCACCATTTCAACTCGAATATAATTTGCGCCGTAACTTGCTGGAAGTGTGAGCTGAATACGGCACATCAGGGCAACGGGGCATCTGGGATCTTAGTGAACGATGGGACCAACAGTTTTATCACCTTAACCAAGGAGATTTAAGAATTGAGAAGGAAACAGGGGAACAACGGAGAAGGAGGGTGAATTAGAGTCAAATCAGTTACAGAAAGAGAAATAAAGAGAGGGAAAGAAAGATTGGATTAAGAGAGAGAAAAAAGAGACAGAAAGGAAAAATGAAGAAAAAAATAAAAAAGTTGACATTTTGCAAATCTCTAACAACATTTTACTACATGCAGGAATGAGACTCATGAGACAGCATAAATTGTTCCCTTTCTGGCCGGAGAGATTGATTGACATTGTATTAACAATTCTCACACTGTTAATTATGAGCCCTAACTTTCTGCGGCGAGTTTAATGTGCAAATTCAGCAAGTTCTTTAAAATAACGGGGAGGCTAAGGGCGTGATGCCGTTTGTGCGAAGGAAACGGGGGAGCGGCGTAAATCGAGCAGCAAGTTCTGGAGACTCACAACTCACGGTGTGTCTCTTAATCACCTGAACTTGCTGGCTGATCTGCACATTAATAAAGGCGCGTGCGTTGTTAACACGCCATTCATTTTCCAGGAAGATTTAGCCCAGTGACTAGATAATCTGTTTTAGTGATGTTGGTTGAGAGATAAATCTCGGCTGGGACACTGGGAGAACTGCCCTGCTCTTCTTCGAAATAGTGCCGTGGGATCTTTTATGGCCACCTGAAAGGGCAGACGGGGTCAAGGTCTAACGTCTCATCCGAAAGACGTCACCTCTGACAGTGCAGCACTCCCTCAGTACGGCACTGGAACATCAGCCTAGATTATGTGCTCAACTCTCTGTAGTGGGACTTGAAAACAGCACCTTCTCACTCAGAAGCTGAGCCACACCTGACACCTGCAACAAATTGGAACACTCGCTGACAGAATTTGCCAAGGACCTAAAGCTCAATAAAACCACCCAAGTGGTTGTAATCTCATTACAAGCCATGGCTGACACCTGCATGCATGAATTCTCCAAACAGGTGGATTTGCAGAAATTACATCTTTGTGATAAATGTTAAAACAAAATGAGTTACCCAGTACTCTATTTCATAATATCTTTCCCCTGTACATTACAACATTGTTGCTTATTAATGTGTAACTTTTGAACACTTTCTATTGTTCGAGATGTGTGGGCTTGATTTTAATGGCCCACACAGGCAGAACCCAGCCAGCACTGAACGTATTACTTGGTGACTTTATAAAGGTCAATTCAGGTCCACAATAATTCCAGTATTGACTCTCAACAGCGCTCGCAGTTGGTCTGTCTCTAATATGATTCCATTTGGCTCCAAGTAGTCTGGACTACCTTCTAGCCCTGAATCGAAATGCGCAAACATGAATCGTGTCCCAGTGCATCCATCCACAACGTCCTTTATTGTTTTACAGGATTATCAGAAATCAAGCTTATAATTACTGAGAACATTCTGTAGCTAATGTGGGAGGGGAGGAATGCGGTGGCAGAGTAACCAGCTTTGATCTGAACGATTCGTAATATTTCCCCCAACCAATGTAAACAGTACTTCAGCAGCATATTAACTATAATGATGCTCAGTCTTTTAGGGACTATTTGTGCGAGGGCATCCTGTACCAATTTTATCTTATCTGGATGATCCCAATAGTTTATTGACCAATAGACTCCCAATAGAACCAGGGGTCATAATCTAAGGATAAGGGGTAAGCCATTTAGGACAGAAATGAGGAGAATTTCTTCACCCAGAGAGTGGTGAAACTGTGGAATTCTCTACCACAGAAGGTAGTTGAGGCCAAGTCATTAAATATATTCAAGAATGAGTTAGATATATTTCTTAAAGCTAAAGGCATCAAGGGATATGGGGAGAAGGCAGGTACAGGGTACTGAGTTTGGATGATCAGCCATGATCTCATCGAATGGCGGAGCAGGCTGGAGGGGCCGAATGGCCTACTCCTGCTCCTATCTTCTATGTTTATATTCTGAACTTGTCAGTAAGGGATATAGAAAACGCAAGTTTTCAGTTGATGTTAGAGAACCTTTCATGATGCAGTTGGTGATATTGTTGGCATGGCGAAGTATTTCTTTACTGCAGCGACTCTCCCAGGGATGGAGAATGTTTGGACATGAAATGTTCAGTCAACAGTGTTACAGTGACCGTCACCCGGTTGCCAATGTATTTGCCTACATAACAATAGCAACTGCGCTTCGAAAGCCATCGATGGCTGTAAAGCGCTTTGAGACATCCAGAAGACGCGATGAGGTAAATGCAAGTTCTTTTCTTTACACATTCTGCATATTTAACAGAATCAGACAAAGTGTGATTCTCTTCTACATCTACATACTCTTCAAACTTTAGTCATCTCATTGAAATATAATTGCAGTTGGACTGTGCGAAGCAAAATAAACTTGGTCTCGGTGAGAATTCAACGGGATAGAAGCTTTGTGGGGCTTATGGTCCTTTTTAATGTTTGCAATTCTTTTGCTTAATCTCCAATTCCCCTCAACTCGCAGGCTTCAAGAGGGCTCCATTGCTCTTGTAAAGTTGCTAGGTGACTTTGGAGCTCTGCTTACAAAGCCAATAAAACAACAGTTTGGCGGAATAAAGACACCGTGTAAGGAGATTGCCTGAAACTGTTTGCCTGGAAGGACTGAGTTTCAAGATCTCCATGCCTATCAGGGTTTGTCTGTCTGTCTGTCTGTCACAGCCCCATCATTCTGTTTTGTTGCCTGCCTGCGAATACAGCTGAACTTCTCCATGTGCCTTTGACTGACCAACTGTCGCGGTGCTATCGGAATCATGGTTCGAGCAGTGCAAGTGACATTCATCTCTCCCACCACAACTTGGCTGACCCCATCCATGCCTCCATGCAGTAATTCACAGCATGAGTTCCCCAAGGCTGATGGTAAAAGTTTTCAAAGAAAGGGCACAGCATTTGGAAGAGGAATCCACGCTCTCAACTCGAAGTACTGATTTTCATATTTAGACATGTCAGTCGAACAGGGCATCGTTGGAGTGGGCAAGCAGTCTGCAATCAGAGGTGTGACAGACTGACTGTCCAAGATGGACATGGGGAGGGGTGAAATAAAAGAGATTCATGCTGGCGCAGTTCTTGTAGATGGCTCGAGTGGCATTGAAAGAAGATTGTCTCTTTGTTATTGTTATGGGGAAAGAGATACATTTCTTGGGTTCGCTATATCCGGCCACTCCTGTGAGTGAGCCCTCGCTCATTGTGACCTGGCACGTGCCTTTAATTGGCCAATGCCGAGTAATTTGTACCAAGGGATCGAAGAGAAAACCCTCGTTACTGTATTTTTTTTTGCTGGTTATATCATGTGCCCACATTATTTTCCTTGACTTCAGAAGGCGATAAAATAAACACTCTGCTGGACGATGGCGTAGGCTATAATCTGACAAGCAGATTTATTAAACAATAAATGGATAAGTCAACAGAAATAATGACACACTAGATTTACAGTACAAATTACTTGAATATTAACCTTTTATATAATGGTTTGTTGTTTATAATCCACAGAGGTTTTTCTCTGGCCTATCTATCAATCTCTGGCTTCAGATGGACTACCCAATTTTTACAAGAAAGGCTGAGAAATACTTTTCATAAAAATGACCAGGACAAAGAACATTTAAATAATTGTCTTAAAATCAAAAAGAGCTGCCAATCAAACATTTGTACAAAGAAAACTCACAAGGTGCTTGTATTTGAATTGAATAGCCTGGCCCTCCCTCAAGTACCTGACCAGCCAAAAGGTTTACATTACAACAGTGACTACACTTCAAAAGTACTTCAGTAGCTGCAAAGTGCTTTGGAACGTCCTGAGGTCATGAAAGGCGCTATATAAATGCAAGTCTTTCTTATATTCTGCAGCTATTATATGAAAACAAGCTGGGCATTTTCGATGAGTTTCCTTCACTTTTAATCCCACCTGTACCATGACAGAACAAAAGAATACAATATTATGATACATAATCAACAACCATTTTTGTCATAGGTGTTCCAGTAAACTAGAGAGAGGGAATGAAAAACAAAACGATCGATGTGGAGTTGGGATCAATTGAGGGGACAATGATTAAAATCAGGGGAATGAAACAACAAAGAAGATTCTGACATAAGAACATAAGAAATAAGAGCAGGAGTAGGCCATTTGGCCCTTCGAGCCTGCTCTGCCATTCAATAAGATCATGGCTGATCTTCTACCTCATCTCCGCTTTCCTGCACTATCCCCATATTCCCTTAATATTCAAAAATCTATTTATCTCTGTCTTGAATATACTCAATGATTGAGCCTCCACAGCCCTCTGGGGAAAGAGAATTCCAAAAATTCACCACCCTCTGAGTGAAAAAATTGCTCCTCATCTCAGTCCTAAATGGCCGACCCCTTATTCTGAGACTGTGACCCCTGGTTCTAGACTCCCCAGCCAGGGGAAACATCCTCCCTGCATCTACCCTGTCAAGCCATGTAAGAATTTTGTATGTTTCAATGAGATCACCTCTCATTCTTCTAAACTCTAGAGAATATAGGCCTAGTCTACTCAATCTCTCCTCATAGGACAATCCCCCCATCCCAGGAACCAGTCCGGTGAACTATCGTTGCACTCCCTCTATGGCAAGTATATCCTTCCATAGGTAAGGAGACCAAAACTGTACACAATACTCCAATACTGACAACTCTGCAAGCACGATTCAAAGAAGAACAGAGTTTCCCAGTGTGGTGGTCTCTATTCCTGCCTGAACCTATAGCATCCAAAAACTAAACTAACCGGTCACCTGTCTCATTGCTGCTTATGAGATGTTGCTGTGCACAAAATGGCTGCCACATTTGGCTATATAACAACCGTAACTGCACTTCAATCGCAATTCATTATGTGGAAAGTGCTTGGGAACACGTTGAGGTGCCATGTAAATGCAAGTTTAAAATACTAAAACGCACTCGTTCAGCAAGTAAACATCTTGTGCAAGTCTCCTGTCCTGGCTTGGTAAATTATAATCTGGTTATTACCACGGTAGAGAGCCCCCGTGTCTGTCACCATGTTCATATTTCGAGTCCGTGCTCCTTCGCACCGTCTGTTCTTGACGAGTCAATAATTTCTTTGTTCCAACATTTCACTTAATCGAGGGTGTTCTCTCATTAGTAATTTTCTAGTCGAAATATTGGACCATTTAATAGCAGAATTTCTTGCAGACTTTTAATTCAAAGTTTATGAGCTAGAAGTCATTTGAAAATGAGCTGTTTGTTTAAAAAAACAACCCTATATCAGTTACAATACTGAGTTTGGCACTGGGGGAAGCTAGTTACCTTTGTATAATGTATTCAGCCTTATATTGTGCATGAATGCAGTCTGGTTCGTTAGTCTGTGCAGTTAGTTTGAAGTTGTTTTTTTGATCGGAACATTTGAAGTATGAATTAAGCAATTTTAATAAAACAGCACCGGAGGCTTTTAATTTTGTAAAATTTCAATTCAAATTAACAGACAATTTGAATTAAAAATGAGCTTGCATTCATATAATGTATTTCATGCTCTCAGCCAATGAAATACTTTTGAAGTGTAGTCACAGGTTGTGGACAATCGTGGCAGCCAATTGGTGCACAGCAAGAGCTCACAAACAGCAATGAGGTGACTGAGTCGTTAATCTACTTTTGTGCTGTTGGCCAAATTATGAACATTGGCGAGGACGCAGGGAGAATTCCTCGCTCCTATTCAAAAAGTTTATGTTGAGTTAGGTTTGATATCTCCACCAAAAGATGGCATCTCTGACAATGTAGCATTCCCTCAGCACCGAAGTATCAATCTGGATTATGTGCTCAAATCCCAGAGTGGGTCTTGAACCCACAATCTTCTGACTCAAGAGGCTAGGGAGCTACTCACTGAGCCAACCTGAATTACAA
The DNA here is from genome assembly GCA_030390025.1 of Squalus acanthias. Lineage (NCBI taxonomy): Eukaryota > Metazoa > Chordata > Chondrichthyes > Squaliformes > Squalidae > Squalus > Squalus acanthias. The sequence continues at coordinate 63,389,089 of CM059438.1, forward strand.
CTACATGTTGCACTTTGGCCAATATTTATCCCTCAATCTACATCACTACAACAGATTATCTGGTCATTATCACATTGCTGTTAGTGGGAGCTTGCTGAACGCAAATTGGCTGCCACGTTTCCTACATTACAACAGTGACTACACTTCAAAAAAGTACTTCATTGGCTATAAAGCGCTTGGTCGTGAAAGGCGCTACAGAAATGCAAGTCTTTCTTTTTCTTTCTTTTGTCATTATTTGGCTGCACATGAATGCAAGTAGTTCTTGTTCCTGCCTATATCCCCATGTTCAACTGGAGTCCCGAGATTGTAGACTCCTGCCCTGCCACTTCAGCAACAAGATGATCTAGCACTCTCATGCTCTCCACTCAGAGGAAGCCAAAGTGTCTCTTGTAAATACCACACTCAGGTAGACCATGCAGAGAGAAAAAAGAAACGTAGAGACAGAGAGGAATGCGAGAGAAGCAGAATATGTTAATCTCACTCGGCCATTCCAAGTGACCCATGAAGCACTTTTACACGTGCTTATGCTTTTTGTGTGAGGGAAGCGTTATCTGTAAGTTGCTGTGAACTGGAGACTGGTCCACGTGGCAGATGAACTTAGACATGGACCATGTACAGCAGACGCCTCAAAGCACTGGAGAGGTAGCACCAATGCTGCCTCCGCAAGATCCTGCAAATCCATTGGCAGGATAAGCGCACCAACGTCAGTGTTCTCGCTCAGGCCAACATCCCCAGCATCGAAGCTTTGACCACGCTCGATCAGCTCCGATGGACGGGTCACATTGTCCGCATGCCCGATATGAGACTCCCAAAACAAGCGCTCTACTCGGAGCTCCGACATGGCAAGAGAGCCCCAGGTGGGCAGAGGAAATGCATCAAGGACACCCTCAAAGCCTCCTTGAAAAAGTGTAACATCTCCACCGACATCTGGGAATCCCTGGCCCAAGACCGCACAAAGTGGAGGAGAAGCATCCGGGAAGGCGCCGAACACCTCGAGTCTCTTCGCCGGGAGCGAGCGGAAGCCAAGCGTAAACAGCGCAAGGAGCGCACGTCAACCCAAGCACCCCACTCACCCGCCCCTTTAACCACTGTTTGCCCCACCTGTGACAGAGACTGTAGGTCCCGCATTGGACTCATCAGTCACCTGAGAACTCATTTTTAATGTGGAAGCAAGTCATCCTCGGTTCCGAGGGACTGCCTAAGAAAAAGAGATGTTGCTGTGGTCAGCTGGAAGAATCTAGTCGCTTAGAAAGCCATGGTGGTTCCAGCTGAAAATCACAAAGCCAGGGATTGCTGAATGTTGCTACCTCTGGTAGTTTTCTAGCAGCCACTTTATGGATGACAAGCTTTAAATACTTAGACTGAAGTATTCAACAAATACACTACTCTATGTTTCCATATTGCATATAGGTATTCCTAAAGTCAATGTCTAATCTATTTAAGCAACAATGGAATTGCAAGTCAGCCATTACTATGGGTTATAGCACTCCAGGGTTCGAGTGATGTGTTAAAGCGAGTGATTGAGTGCAGGCCTGATAATAAGGCTTTGTGACCAGCCATTTAGTGTTGTACAACTAGGCTAATTAGACCTTGTATTTGTTTTATGTCCTTTGCCTTGTCTGTGGGAAAGTACGATTCCACTGAAGTGCTGCAGAGAGATTGGACCTCATTGGGCAACATAGAAGATAGGAGTAGGAGTAGGCCACTCAGCCCCTCGAGCCTGTTCCGCCATTTAATGAGATCATGGCTGATCATCCAAATTCAGTACCCTGTCCCTGCTTTCTCCCCATATCCCTTGATCCCTTTAGACTTTAGAAATATATCGAACTCCTTCTTGAATATATTTAATGAATTGGCCTCAACTGCCTTCTGTGGTAGAGAATTCCACAGGTTCACCACTCTCTGGGTGAAGAAATTCCTCCTCATCTCAGTCCTAAATGGCTTACCCCTTATCCTTAGACTGTGACCTCTGGTTCTGGACTCCCCCGCCATCGGGAACATCCTTCCTGCATCTAGTCTGTCTAGTGCTGTCAGAATTTTATAAGTTTCAATGAGATCCCCTCTCATTCTTCTAAACTCTAGCGAATATAAGCCTAATCGACCCAATCTCTCCTCATACGTCATTCCTGCAATCCCAGGTATCAGTCTGGTGAATCTTTGCTGCACTCTCTCCATGGCAAGAACATCCTTCCTCAGATAAGGTGACCAAAACTGCACACAATACTCAAGGTGTGGTCTCATCAAGGCCCTGTACAACTGCAGCAAGACATCCTTGCTCCTGTACTCGAATCCTCTCGCTATGAAGGCCAACATACCATTTGCCTTCTTAACCGCCTGCTGCACCTGCATGCTTATCTTCAGCGACTGGTGCACAAGGACACCCAGGTCTCGTTGCACTTCCCCTTTTCCCAATCTATTGCCGTTCAGATAATAATCTGTCTTCCTGTTTTTGCCACCAAAGCATTTATCCACATTATACTGCATCTGCCATGCATCTGCCCAATCACCCAACCTGTCCAAATCATATTGGAGTTTCTCTGCATCCTCCTCACAGCACACACGCCCACCCAGCTTTGTGTCGTCTGCAAACTTGGAGATATTACATCTAGTTCCCTCGTCTAGATCATTAATAATTGTGAATAGCTGGGGTCCTAGCACCGATCCCTGCGGTACCCCACTAGTCACTGCCTGCCACTCGGAAAAAGACCCGTTTATTCCAACTCTTTGCTTCCTGTCTGCCAACCAGTTCTCTATCCAAGTCAGTACCTTACCCCCAATCCCATGAGCTTTAACTTTGCATGCTAATCTCTTATGCGGGACCTTACCGAAAGCCTTCTGAAAGTCCAAATACACCACACCCACTGGTTCTCCCTTATCTATCCTACCAGTTACATCCTCAAAAAATTCCAGTAGATTAGTCAAGCATGATTTACCTTTTGTAAATCCATGTTGACTTTGTCCGAACCTGTCACTGTTTTCCAAGTGCTCTGCTATGACGTCTTTTATAATGGCCTCGAGCATTTTCCCCACTACCGATGTCAGGCTTACCGGTCTATAGTTCCCCGTTTACTCTCTACCACCTATTTTAAATAGTGGGGTTACATTAGCTACCCTGCAATCCATGGGAACTATTCCAGAGTCTATAGAATTTTGGAAGATGACCAGCAATGCATCTACTATTTCTAGAGCCACTTTCTTAAGTACCCTAGGATGTAGATTATCAGGCCCTGGGGATTTATCGGCCTTCAATCCCGTCAATTTCCCTAACACCATTTCCCTACAAATACTGATTTCATTCAATTCCTCCCTCTCATTAGACCCTATGTTTCCCGACATCTCTGGGGGGTTATTTGTGTCCTCCTTTGTGAAGACATAACCAAAGTATGTATTTAATTGGTCTGCCATTTCTTTGTTCCCCATTATAAATTCCCCTGATTCTGACTGCAAGGGACCTACGCTTGACTTCACCAATCTTTTTCTCTTCACATATCTATAGAAGCTTTTACAGTCAGTTTTTATGTTCCCTGTAAGCTTACTCTCATTCTATTTTTCCCCTGTTAATCAATCCCTTTGTCCTCCTTTGCTGAATCCTAAACTGTTCCCAATCCTCAGGTTTGCTGCTTTTTCTGGCCAATTTATATGTCCTCTCCTTGGATCTTATGCTATCCCTAATTTCCCTTGTTAGCCACGGTTGAGTCACTTTTTTGTTTTATTTTTATGCCAAACAGGGATGAACAAATTCTGTAGTTCATCCATGCGATCTTTAAATTTTTGCCATTGCCTATCCACCGTCAACCCTTTAAGTAACGCTCCCCAATCCATCCTCGAACAACTCGCGCCTCATACCATCGTAGTTTCCATTATTTAAATTCAGGACCCTAGTCTCTGAGTCAACTACTTCACTCTCCATCTTAATGAAGAATTCTATCATATTATGATCACTCCTCGCCAAGGGGCCTCGCACAACAAGATTGCTAATTCATTCTTTCTCATTACATAATATCCAGTCTAAGATGGCCTGATCTCTAGTTGGTTCCTCGACATATTGGTCCAGGAAACCATCCCATATACACTCTAGGAATTCCTCCTCCACAGTATTGTTACTAATTTGGTTAGCCCAATCTATATGTAGATTAAAGTCACCCATGATAACTGCTGTGCCCTTATTGCACGCATCTCTAATTTCCCGTTTAATGCCATGTCGAACGAACCTCGGCATTACTGTTTGGGGGTCTGTATACAACTCCCACTAACGTTTTCTGCCCCTTGGTATTTCTCAGCTCTACCCATACAGATTCCACATCATCAGAGCTAATGGGCCAAAAATTCATCCCGGTGCGCGAGAGTACGCACTGCGTACACTCGCGCATTCCCTCTGCAATTGCCGGTTTTCTGCATGCCCTGCGCATGCGCTGAAAACCGGCAATTGCTCTTTTGAAAAGGGGTCGGTTCCTCGGTGCATCGCGTGCGCGCTACAGGCTGCGCGCACGCTGTGCACTTCATGCTTTGGACGCGCAGGTAAGTACTGAAGATTTTAGAAATGGAAAAAGGAGGAGTAAGACCCACTTTTAACAAGGTAAGTAGTGAATTAAGTATTTTTTTGAATTTTTTTTAACAGGTATATCTTTTTTAGAGACTTTAAAGACAGGTAAGTTTATTTTTATAACTTTTTAAAAGATTTTAAATTTTTTCAAAAATTTAATTTTTTATTTAAAATAGTTAATTTATTTAACTATACTTATTTTATTAATGTGATGGTTTTTTTTTTAAATTTAATTGAGGTTTAGCTGTTATTTTGGGGGGGTGTAGGATTCATAGATTTCACAGCACGTATGTGAAACTTATGAATGGAAGATGGTGTGCTGCCATTGGCTCTAACTGAGTCACGTGATCCCACAGCTCGCACGAATTCACTACGCCAGTGGGATACGCAAGCACTGCCCGGCTGATGTCTGGAACATCAAGTTCGTGCGAGCTGGATCTGAAAAAGCACAAGCAGAGTGAGAGATCGCGGGAAAGGCTTACCCCCGCGGGAACAGAGCGAGATCAATTTCTGGGCCATTATCCTTCCTTACTATTGTGTTAACCTCCTCTTTAACCAGCAATGCTACCCCACCTCCTTTTCCTTTTTGCCTGTCCTTCCTGAATATTGAATACCTCTGGATGTTGAATTCCCAGCCTTGGTCACCCTGGAGCCATGTCTCCGTAATTCCAATTATACCATATCCGTTTACATCTATTTGCGCAGCTAATTCATCCACCTTATTACGAATGCTCCTCGCATTAAGACACAAAGCCTTCGGGCTTGTTTTTTTTACACTCTTAGTCCTTTTAGAATTATTATTTACTGTAGCCCTGTTTGATTTACACCCTTGATTTCTCTGCCTTCCACTTTTGCTTTTCTCCTTCCTGTCTTTTGTTTCTATCCTGGCTTCCCTTTCCTCTGTCTCCCTGCACAGGTTCCCAACCCCCTGCCATTTTAGTTTAAACCCTCCCCAACAGCACTAGCAAACACTCCCCCTAGGACATCGGTCCCGGTGCTGCCCAGATGCAAACCGTCCAGTTTGTACTGGTCCCACCTCCCCCAGAACCGGTTCCAATGTCCCAGGAATTTGAATCCCTTCCCCTTGCACCATTCCTCTAGCCACGTATTCATCTGAAATATCCTTCTATTTCTACTCTGTCTAGCACATGGCACTGGTAGCAATCCTGAGATTACTACCTTTGAGGTCCTATTTTTTAATTTACCTCCTAACTCCCTATATTCAGCTTTTAGGACCTCATCCCATTTTTTACCTATATCATTGGTGCCTATGTGTACCACGACAACTGGTTGTTCACCCGCCCCCTCCAGAATGCCCTGCAGCCACCTCGAGACATCCTTGACCCTTGCACCAGGGAGGCAACATACCATCCTGGAGTCTCGTTTTCAGCCGCAGAAACGCCTATCTATTCCCCTTACAATAGAATCCCCTATCACTATAGCTCTCCCACTCTTTTTCCTCCCGTCCTGTGCAGCAGAACCACCCATGGTGTCAGGAAGTTGGCTGCTGCTGCCTTCCGATAAGCCATCTCCCTCAACAATATCCAAAGTGGTATATCTGTTTGAGAGGGGGATGGCCACAGGGAACCCCTGCACTACCTGCCTGCACCTACTATGCTGCCTGGCGGTCACCCATTCCCTTCCTGCTTCTGCAGCCTTTACCTGCGGAGTGACCAACCCATTAAACGTGCTATCCACGATGTCCTCAGCATCGCAAATGCTCCAGTATGTATCCATTCGCAGCTCCAGCGCTGCAATGCGGTCTGCCAGTAGCTGCAGCTGGATACACTCCCCGCACACATGGTCGTCAGGGACACAGGAAGTGTCCCTGATTTCCCACATAGCGCAGGAGGAGCATGCCACGGGGCCGAGCTGTGCTGCCATGACTTACCCTTTAATTAATTAATTTAAATTAAATTAATTCAAATCAATACCACTAATTACACTACAATTAAATGATATACTCAAGGGCCCTTGGTTACTTGCACTCCCCGCTACACAACAGAGACCTTAGAAACTATAACCACAAAAATTAAGACCTTCTAAATTTTATAAACTATTAATCTTAACTGTCAAACTATAGAGTAGTATAAATACTCACCTGGCCGTACTCACCCAATCAGCTGCTTCCTCTTGCCCGCGTCACTTTTTGAATCGTGACGTGGCTCTGGAACGCCGCCGCCGGTCTGTGAGATTGGTAAGCCTGAGTAAAAGAGCCCGCGAAAGTGAGTTTAAATACTCACCGGCTTCTCCCGACACTGAGCATAAACACGCTGCATCTAGAGGAACAGAATTGAAAAGCAGAGAGATTATTTCTGGAGGAATAGAATTGAAATGCATAGAGGTTATGCTAAACTTGTATTGAACCTTGGCTAGATCACACTTAGAGATGGCTGTCCTTCATCTAGACGTAGCGCCGAATCCAGACCGGAGAGGTTATAACTATCAGGAAAGACTGAACAGGCTGGGGCTCTATTCTCTAGAATAAAAGACTGAGGGTGACCTAAATAGAGGTCTTTAAAATTATGAAGGGGTTTGATAGGGTAGACGTAGAGAAGATGTTTCCACTTGTGGGGAGTCCAAAACAAGGGGTCATCAATATAAGATAGACACTAATAAATCCAATAAGGAAATCAGCAGAAACTTCTTTATCCAGAGAGTGGTTAGAATGTTGAACTCTTTACTTCAGGGAATAGTTGAGGTGAATAGCTAAGATGCATTTAAGGGGAAACTAGATAAGTACATGAAGGAGAAAGGAATAGAAGGATATGCTGAAAGGGCAAGATGAAATAGAGTGGGAGGAGGCTTGTGTGGAGCATAAACTCCGGCATGGACCACTTGGGCCAAAAGGCCTGTTTCTGTGCTTTAAATTCTACGTAATCTCCAGTTAATATTTTGCTCTTATGGTAATAAAATTGCATGCTGGCTTTAGACTTGCCAACTCGCAAAATTATTAGTGTCCAAATGTCTATCACCATTCTGGGACTTAGCCATATCCTCTCAAACATGCAGTAATTGCATTGAGTAAAAGTGCACCTTCACTTCGTACTTGAAATGCTTGTGTTCCACACACGCACGATTCTTTCTGAATCCATAACCTTGTGTATTTTCTCTGCCGTTTTATGACAAGCAAGCTGCAGTAGATTGTTCTCAGACAGCCCTCTCTCTCTCTCTCTCTGCAGCCAAGATGTATTGGAGTATGTTTACTTGGTAACCATGGTTACTCGGGTCCGTTTGCCTGAAGCGGAGCTGGTCAATAAGTTTGTGCAGGTCAGGTCCTGATGTACCTGTAAAACTGAGCAAATAGAAACCAGCTCTAAGGTCCAAAATCACCTGGCTGTTCATTGTAAATCAGAGATGGGATGGGGGTCTGTCATTTCAAGACTGAATGCACCCTTTTCCCACCAATGCGACTGCCGGTCACAGTTAAAATGAAGACTTGCTAACACAGTGACAGGACCAGCACTGACTTAGTCACAAATAAACTGAACCCAGTAATGATTTGCTTAGAGCATATATTTGTTAATATAAAACCTATTTAACAAAGGTTTACTGCTGCTATTTAAGGAGATAAATGAGAAGTCGCACAACACCAGGTTATAGTCCAACAAATTTATTTAAAATTACAAGCTTTCGGAGCTGTCGCCCCTTCCTCAGGTAAAGTTACAATGAGTGAATCTACAATATTTCACAGTATATAAACACAGAAACTGCAGATATACAATCTTTCAGGGAAGGTGTCCTTACATCAAAGACACACCATGAGCACAGCCAAGACAATGAGATGTGTCACAGGGGGTCCAACGTGTCAAATCCTGCTGTCTGCAGTGTTTTTTTTTGTTTTTTTGTGTGTTTTTTTTGGGGTTTGTTTTTTTTGTGTGTTTTTAAAAACTGGAAAGACAGACAACGATGTCGAGTCACGTTCTGTAGCGTGACATGAACCCGATATCCCTATTGAGGCCGTCCTCATGGGTGCGGAACTTGGCTATCAGTTTCTGCTCGATGATTTTGCGTTGTCGTGTGTCTCGAAGGCCGCCTTGGAGAACGCTAACCCGCAGATCTGAGGCTGAATGTCCTTGACTGCTGAAGTGTTCACCGACTGGGAGGTAGCAATCCTGCCTGGCGATTGTTGCGCGGTGTCTGTTCATACGTTGTCTCAGTGTCTGCATGGTCTCGCCGATGTACCATGTGTCGGCGAGACCATGCAGACACTGAGACAACGTATGAACGGACACCGCGCAACAATCGCCAGTCAGGATTGTCGCCTCCCAGTCGGGGAACACTTCAGCAGTCAAGGACATTCAGCCTCGGATCTGCAGGTTAGCGTTCTCCAAGGCGGCCTTCGAGACACACGACAACGCAAAATCATCGAGCAGAAACTGATAGCCAAGTTCCGCACCCATGAGGACGGCCTCAATAGGGATATCGGGTTCATGTCACGCTACAGAACGTGACTCAACATCGTTGTCTGTCTTTCCAGTTTTAAAAAAAGACACAAAAAAAACAACCCCCCCAAAAAAACACACAAAAAAACAAAAAAAAACACTGCAGACAGCAGGATTTGACACGTTGGACCCCCTGTGACACATCTCATTGTCTTGGCTGTGCTCTTGGTGTGTCTTTGATGTAAGGACACCTTCCCTGAAAGATTGTATCTCTGCAGTTTCTGTGTTTATATACTGTGAAATATTGTAGATTCACTTATTGTAACTTTACCTGAGGAAGGGGCGATAGCTCCGAAAGCTTGTAATTTTAAATAAATCTGTTGGACTATAACCTGGTGTTGTGCGACTTCTCATTTTTGTCCACCCCAGTCCAACGCCGGCATCTCCGCATCATTTAAGGAGATGTTATAGATAATAGTAGTCCTTGGTAGGAAGTTGCGGGGGTGGGAGGGGGGTTGAGGGAGGAGTGAAATCTGTTTTTATATTTACTTTCTGCTAATTTAAATCTTTGACCTTTTTTCTACTGGCCCAACCAACCTAAAGTACTATTACGGGTCCGTCTGATCTATGCTGTTGAATGCTTCATATACCTGAGGTCCCCCTTAACTGTCACACAAGAATGTGAAGCTGAATGAACCCTTTCTCATCTTTCCTGATATCTCATCCATTCCACATTTGGGATCAGTTTTGTATTTTTGTTATCCCATTCCAGTGCATATCTGCCCCTTGTGAAGTATAATAACCAGGACTGTATACTGTCCTCCAAATGAGGTCTGATCAGTGTGTAACTTCTGTTGACTTATATTCCGCTCTTCTGCCTTTGTGTCCCAACATTCTATGTTGCTTTTTGAATTAGCTTTTTTCTTCCAATATCATAGAATCTGACAGCACATTCGGCCCATTGTGCCTGTGCCGGCTCTTTGAAAGAGCTATCCACTCCCCTGCTCTTTTCTCCAGAGCCCTGCAAACTTTTCCTTTTCAAGTATATATCCAATTCCCTTTTGAAAGTTACTATCGAATCTGCTTCCATCACCCTTTCAGGCAGCGCGTTCCAGATCACAACAACTCGATGCGTAAAAAAAATTCTCATCTCCTTCCTGCCTTTTTTGCCAATGCTGTGCAATAGTTTGCATTTTCCAGTATTTAGATTAAATGTGCCATTTGTCTGCCCAATTGCACAACAGATATAAATCCTCCAGTGTATGAGCAATTTGAGACATAACATGGGGTGAGTGCAGCGTGCTTGGGAGGAACAGGTCACTTTGGAGCTATGGTTACCAAAGCTCTCCATCACTGGGGGTTTTCCTCGCCTCATGCCTGGCTCTGTTGTAGACTAATTGAGAGAGATTGATTGCCAATGTTTAGTCAGCAACTCCATTATCATTGTACCATGTGACTATTAGGATGGTAGAAGGTGAACTAGATGGACCGGGTCTTTTCTCATCTAGAAATTCCTACGTTCCTATGTCCGTCCTGATAAACCCTAACTGTATACTCAATCCCAACTGTACTCCCTATTTTAAGTGTCATCTAAAAATTCAACACAGATCACATTGGGTTTCTACATCCGGGACATTTATGTAGATAAGAAGCAACAAGTCTTCAAGTATTAACTCCAGTGGAACTTTATTCACCCCCTTCCCCAGTCTGACACTAAACTGTTCCTGAATACTCTCTGGGCTGGATTTTGTCAATGGGGGCGCGTTGGGGGAAAGGACTGCTGGTTTTCGCATTTTAGTTCCGCCCCCAATGACATCCGGCCAACCCACATTATTTTCCCTTGATTGACCTTGTTAAGCCCGCCCTGCGGGCTTAGCCGGCCAATTAAGGGAAAGCCGGTGACAGAGGACGTCAGTGTATGACGTTTCATCTGTCAAAAACTTTTGACAGATGAATTGTCAGCGTTTGACAGCTTAGAGAAGCTGTCAAACACTTACAATCTCTGTTCTAAGGTGAGTCCTTGTACTGAAGACTCACCAAACCTCTTTCCTTAGCAGAAATCAGATGGCTGCTGCATCTGAGAATGCAGCAGCCATTCTGTCATCTCTGCTGTTGAGATGAGGCATCTCCGGATCCCCAAGGGTTGAAACCTGCAGGAAGAAACAAAGGTAAGTAAACTTTTTCTAACACTTTACACTCGCCTCTCATACTTACCTCTCCACAATTGCACCCATCACTCACCTCCACAGCGCACTTTTCGATCCCTCTCACTCCCACAGTCCCACTGCTCGCCTCGCTGACCCTGGCGAGGTTCGCAGCTGTCGGGAAGCCCACACTTGCAGGGGTAAAATGGGGATAAGCCTCTTAACTGTCTGTTAACTACCTGTTAACAGGCAGTTAAATGGCTGTAATCTCCTTCCCACCGCGAGGAGACGGGACCCTGCGCGACTCGGGGACCCGCCTCCTGGGAAGATGGCACGGAGGCGGGTTGGGAGCGGGTTCGGTACCCGCTCCCAGTTTCTGCCATTTTCCCAGCAGTCCCGCCTCCATACCCGCCTCCCCAGGGCTGGCAAAATTCCCCCCAGCTGTTTCCTAGTTTTAATTAGGGTTTCTACGACCAATCCAGGAGAAAAAATATTGTGTGTTTTTAAAACATTTCTTTTAACACTTTTTTGTTTATTACTTATCAACCTATTAGAGATGGGGAAAAAAGGCTCCTTCATCAACCTAGGATATTTAAATACCTCCTCCTCCTTGGGTAAGCCAACCAACTTGATCGTACCTGAACCCAAATGAATTTCCAGGTTCAGCTTCTAATTTCAGCACTTTATTCTTAGCGTCGTGAAAAGAAAGAAAGAACTTGCATTTATATAGCGCCTTTCATGGTCTCAGGACGTCCCAAAGCTCTTTACAGCCAGTGTAGCACTTTGGTGTCACTGTTGTAGTGTAGGGTCACATGGCAGCCAATTTGCGCACAGCAAGGCCCCACTAACAGCAATGAGGTAAAAGGCTGGATAAGTTGTTTTTATTGATGTTGGTTGAGGGATAAATATTGGCCAGGGCACCAGGGAGAAACCCCCCGCTCTTCTTCGAATAGTGCCGTGGGATCTTTTACGTCCACCTGAGAGAGTAGACGGGACCTCGGTTTAACGTCTTATAAAATGATCTTCCTTACCCTAGGAGTGAGTCATATCGTAATGATACAACTGTGTTTTTTTTCTGATTCCGTTAATTATTTAGAAGAGAGTTGAGGAGGTAGCTAGAGAGGCAAGTTGTTGAAACCTGGCAGTTCTGCACAGATTGCTTCATTCCTAACCTTCGGGGGGCTGTCAGATAAGCAATATTTACACAGTATGGAAAGAAGCAGATGGCAGGAGAATCCCCGGACCTCTCAGATCAGGGAGTCACTGCCAGGGGAGATTAACTTGATTAAACTCACATCGAATCAGCACACTGTTATTTACTGCAATGGGTGGAATACATGTCCACTGTTTTACTAATTGCAGCTCCCAAGTGGAAACTGTTCGATTGGAGTGTGCTCGAGAATTGCACGATACAGCAGTGCCTGCTCAGATCACTTCTGGCATTGATTGAATTTTGTTTGTGTCCAAATGCTTTTCTCCGGGTTATTGTTCTTCTCTCAGTGCATGAAGCGTTTTATTTTTGGCTGGGATGGGTTAGCAATGACATGGGGTGGTTTCGTTGAGCTTTATGTCCTTGGCAAATTCTGATAGATAGCGTTCCAAATTGTTGTTGCACGATAATTTCCGCACTGAAGGACGAACGATTGGGATCTTCAATGAACAGTTAATTACCAGGAAATGACAGCCAGCATCGATCAGAAATAATGCATATTCTGAGTATATGTCTGGCAAATTCCACATTCTGATTGGCTTCTGGCCATCCTTTCAGAGTTGAGAACACTCTGACTGTCTGGATCATACATACCTTAGTGAGATAAGTTACCACTATGGTCAGCCTTGGCTCAGTGGAAGCAATCTCACCTCTGAGTCAGCAGGTTATGGGTTCATAGTCCCACTCCAGAAACATTAAGGGGTAAAAATTCAGTTGGTTGCGCCTCCCGTTAGCGCCTTAAGAGGGCGCTAATGGGGCGCAAAGCCGCTAACGCCCGGGCGCAGCGATGTTTGCGCCGCTCGGGAACTTAACTAGAGATTGTGCGGCGGCGCTAAACCTTACCGCTGCGACCACCTGCGCGCGCAGATTGTGACGTCATTCCATGGTGCAACGCCCTTGTGGCGCCCCGGAGCGGAAATTGAGTGGCGCCCCCTGCCTTACCGCCTGGCGCATCCAACGACCGGAAGACTGGAACGCTATCAATCGCTGTGGGGCTGGGGGGGGGCGCTATTTAAAGGGGGCCTCTTCCTGTCTTTTTCTGTGGTGGACATTTTTGCACCACTCGTTCTGAGAGAGAGAGAGAGATTCGGAGAGAGAGAAAGAGAGACTTCTGCATTGACTCAACGCTTTGTGAGGTAGTTTTGCCTACTGATCCTAACTTCGCTAGTACTTTAGTTGCTGTCCTTCATTACTTTGCTTGCAAAGAGACTATGGGGGCTGCACTGATTGGGGGCGTCGTCCTGCTCCAGCTGAATCGGAGGACACAGAGATGCAGAGAGAGAGTGGCAATGATGGCCAGACGGAGGAGGGCCAACAGGCGTATGTACAGGAGAGCTTACCCTCCCAGGGTATATCATGAACAGCTCTCCTACCTTCATATGTCTGAGGAGCTGTGTTTGCGAAGGCTGCGATTTAGCAAGGAGGTGGTCACTGAGCTCTGCCACCTGCTGTAGCCAGATCTGCAGCCTCAACTGAGGTCCAGGACGTCTCTGTCGGTGGCAGTGAAGGTCACAGTGGCTCTCAACTTCTACGCTACTGGCTCATTTCAAGCTGCTGCTGGGGACCTCGCCAATATCTCCCAGTTCGCGGTGCATTGCTGCATCCGGCAGGTCACAAATGCCCTCTTTAAAAGGAGACGAGAGTTCATCTCATTTCCCATGACCCCAGACAAGCAGCGTGACCGCGCTCTGGGCTTTGCGAGGGTAGCGGGCTTCCCCATGGTGCAGGGCGCCATTGACTGCACGCATGTGGCTTTGCGTGCTCCGCATGAGAATGCCGAGGAATTCCGGAACAGAAAGGGGTTCCATTCCTTGAATGTTCAGTTGGTCTGTGACCACAGACAGCTGATACTCGCTGTCAATGCCCACTATCCTGGCAGCTGCCACGATGCTTTTATCCTGCGCCAGACTACTGTGGCAGAACTTTTTGAGGCACCGCATCAGCCAGTTGGTTGGCTTCTCGGGGACAAGGGGTATGCATTGAGCACCTGGCTGATGACACCGCTCCGTATGCCCAACACCCCTGCTGAGCTGCGGTACAATGAGAGCCATCAAGCTACCAGGAACATAATTGAGCGCACAATCGGCGTGCTGAAGCAACGGTTCCGCTGTCTCGACCATTCTGGAGGAGCCCTGCAGTACTCGCCTGAGCGAGTATCCAACTTCGTAGTTGTGTGCTGCATGCTGCATAACATGGCAATCCTCAGGACCCAGCCAATGCCACCAGGCCTTGGAGCACCACCAGAGGAGGAGGAGGAAGAGGAGGAAGAGGACGAGGAGGATGATCATCAGCAGCACCAAGGCGGGAGGGCGGCCCACAATGGTGAAACTGCAAGGGCCGTCCGTCAACGGCTAATAGCAAGCCGCTTCTAGGGCCCCTGCTGTGGAAATGGCTTCTGCCATTGCTAACAACATCAATGAACCCAGCATGCAACCCCTAAGCTGGCCAAGGCACCAATAATTCCAACCACCAACCATGTATATTTTGAATACAGAAACTTATTTATTTTACAAACTCTGTGTGTGTCAATTCCTCATGACAAACTCATAGAAATAAACACAAAAAAACAGTCAATAACATAACTGGTTCTCACAACCTGGAGATAATGTCCAAAACACTAAACAAAAGTTGGACCATGAACCTCGACCTTTAATAAAAAAATGACCAGCATTTTGTCACACCTCCTACTTTTTGCCCTTCGAGGGTGATCTCCTTCCCTTGCGCACTTCCCCCCTTCTAACCCTACTGCTCCTCCGTAATGGGACCTCAGTGGCTGCAGCAAGGCTGGTGGAAGGCTGCTGCTCGTCAGACCCTGACACTGCAGATGCCCCTGAAGGACGGCCTCGACCAGTTCTGGGCCTGGAGGGCCCGGCTGCAGACTGCACCAACTCTGCATGGGCGGCAGCAGTCTGTCCTACAGGCGGTGGCAAGTGCAGTGGAGAAGTGACAGTGTTGGCAGCAGGAATGCTGTCATCGTGAGAGAGGACAGCAACTCCCTGCTCGCCCGACACACTGGCACTCCCACGGGGCAGCACTTCAGCATCCGGAGCAATCTGCTGGAGAACAGATTGCTGGCCTGCTGCGGCGCGGTGACAGCCCCGGGGACATGTGAACGAACCATCGAGGTTGGCAGCAGTCTGTGCTCGCGTGGCCTCAATCTGAGTCTGCATGAGAGCAGTCAGAGATGGGATCACGGCAGCCAGTGACTGAATTGCAGCACTAAGCGTTAGTGTGGCATCCGCCTGTGCTACAGCGAAGTGCTCCACACTCTTTGCCAGTGACTCAATGCATTCGGGCACCCTTCCCACTGCACCCATGAGCTCAGTGTGCATGCCCACCACCTGGGTGTTCATTTCTGCGATCAGCCGCTCCTCCTCTGCGTCCATTGCAGTAGGAGTCTCTGGCATACTCTCCCTCTGGGGAGAAGGCCCCCGTTCTTCCCTACCCCCATGGCGTTGCTGCAGCCCGCTGGGTCCTGGAGCTTCACCCTCATCAGACCCTTCCCCCCTGCTCCCCTCCAGGGAAGGCGTGTTCCCAGTGTGGGCATGGGCTTCCTCGGGAGAGGGTGGCACTGATGCTCCGGCTTCCTCTTCCTCCTCGGCTGCAGCTTCACTCCCAGTGGCAGCTTCAGGGCCCGTCTCCTCAGCTGGTGAATCACCATCTGAAAGCAGGGAGGTACAAGAGTGGCTTTAGCGTGAGGACAGGGTGGCAGTAAGGGAGGAATAAGTGCAGCGAGTTAGCAAGTTGGATTGAAAGTGTCAAAGGCTGGTGTTGTGAGGGACAAGTGGAAGGACAGAGGACAAAAAGGTGATGACCTTACCATTGCTGTCCAGAACGGGGTCGGCGTCTCCAGTGGCGACGGGACCGATCACCCGGCTTGCCACAATCCTGTGGACGCGCTCCTCAAGATCGCTGAGGGGTTGCAGCTGAGGCCGCCCTCCACCTGTCCGTTGCTGCTGTCTCCGATTATGCGCCAGCTTGGCCTGTAAGAAAAAGGACAGCATCTGAGTAAATATACAGCCATGGTCTTGCCTGATGTGCCTCCCATAGGTGAATAGCCCTTACTGTATGCAGCCATGGTCTTGCCTGATGTGCCTCCCATAGGTGAATAGCCCTTACTGTATGCAAGAATGTGTGTGTGTTCATGAAAGGGCCATAGGTGTTGGATGAGTGTTGTGCATTGGGGTTTTAAGACCCTCTGGCCATAGAGTGAGGTTGAGATGGAGGGATGGAGAGGTATTGAGAAAAAGCCACTCACCCTGACGACCCGAGTGAGGTCGTTGAACTTTTTGCGGCATTGAGTATGGGTCCTGGGCACCATGCTCCTGGAGGAGACGCTCTGAGCCACCTCCCTCCACACTCTTCTGAACTCGCGTGGCAAAGGCCTCCTGCCACTCTCAGGGAAGAGTATACATCTTCTGCGCTCCACCGCGCCAACCAGAGCATCCAAGGCCCGCTCAGTGAAGCGATGAGCTCGTTCTCTCACCCTCTCCATCCTTGGCAGCAAAATGGATTCACAGGTCTCTCCAGGCCGAGATTCAAGGCTGCAATGAGCAGGGTGTGGCTGTGGAGCAAGTTGGCCCCCCCCGCTTTAAGAAGTGTCCGGCGCCAGTGTGTCTGTGTTCCCTCGCTAACTGGCAGCAGCTGCGCTGCGCTCGCGCGCTGAGTTAGCGCCTCACTGCTCGGCCTTTGCGCCTTAAGACAGGTGTGCAGTGCCTGATTTAGCGCTCCACTCACCTCCCGGGGCGGTAAAAGTGAAGTTTCCAGTCAGTGGCGATAATTAGCACCAGGCGCTAATATTTGCGTCCAGACGATATTTGCGCCCCAAATGGGGCGCGACCTAATTTTTCCCCCTAAGTATATAATCCAGGCTGACACTCCAGTGCAGTACTGAGGGAGTGCCGGCCTTCAGAGTAGATGTTAAACTGATGCCCCGTCTGCTCTCTCAGGTGGACGTAAAAGATCCCATGGCACTACTTTGAAGACGAGCAGGGGAGTTCTCCTGGTGTTCTGGGCAATATTTATCCCTCAACCAACACCACCAAAAACAGAGTATCTGGTCATTATCGCAATGCTGTTTGTGTGACTCTGCTGTGCGCAAATTGGCTGCTGCTTTTTCTACAACAGTGACTACGCTTCAAAAGTAGTTCATTGGCCGTAAAACGCTTTGGGATGTCCTGAGCTTGTGGAAGGTGCTATAGAAATGCAAGTCTTTCTTTCACACCCTTTCCATGACACGGTTCCCAGCATAAGTTGTACCCAGGGCTATTGTAAATACAAAAACACTAATGGTTTATTCATCAAGTGATAATTTCATAGGAGTAGTGACACAACAACAATACCGTACATGTACATTTTACAGTTGGAGGGATTTGAGGATAGGACAGTCAGTTGTAGGATTTGACCTACCACATTGTCCTTTTTTCGGAATTAAATTTTCAAGAGTTTACATATAAACGCACTTTTATGTTTTGATTACATGTGGGGAGAATCCATTGAGTTTGTTGTCCATGTACTGTGCCTATTTAAGGCATGAAGCGAAACTTTTGGTCTTAATCTCTGGGTTTTCGTTGGGCCGAGGGGGAAAGGAGGTCCTTCTGTTTGTCTTCTCTTTGGGGTTGCGGTCTTAGCTTGACTTCAGGCAAAACACTGCTGTTGTCCTCTTTCCCCTTTCTGCCTTAGTGTGCGTTCTTCTCCAGTATTTGGAAGAGGTCCTTTATGTAGGGGAACCAGGTGGAGGCTGAACGGAACCTTTCCGACTTATTCCCCAACCACATATTGGTGCAGTGCAGTCCTCCCCACACAGTGAGACTGGCAGTCAGAGTTGTGCTAAACTCCGTGCAACAGGCGATGGGAGGGGAGGGAAGCAGATCCGCTTGCTGGTGAGTGACCCAGCAGCCCTGGGGCTGGGTCTGGGATGGGAGAGGGGAAGGATTGCAGTACTATGGTCCCTGTGATCTTTACCCACCACCTGGATTAATTGGATCTGGGGACCTGATTACAACACGTAGGAGTGTGCCCTCTGGTTGCAGTTACTCAGTAGGGGAAGGTGGAATTCGTGGAACCTATACGGAGTTTGGTCTATGATCTTGAGTTGGCCCTCATGCATTTTGCTGAATGTGGTGGTGGTGAGATTCCATATGCTTCTGAACCATTGGTCTTCAAACTGGAGTCAACTGGGGGATTCCCGAGGGTACCTGAGCTGATCAGGTTTCTGTCTGTCTGGGGCCAGGAACATAAGAACATAAGAAGTAGGAGCAGAAGGAGGTCATTTGGCCCCTCGAGCCTGCTCCGCCATTCAATAAGATCATGACTGATCTGATCTTGGCCTCAACTCCACCTCCCTGCCCACTCCCCATAACCCTTGATTCCATTACCATTCAAAAATCTGTCTATCTCCACCTTAAATATATTCAATGACCCAGCCTCCACAGCTCTCTGGGGAAGAGAATTCCAAGGATTCACGACCCTCTGAGAGAAGAAATTCCTCCTCATTTCCATTTTAAATGGGTACCCCCTTATTCTGAAATTATGCCCCCTAGTTCTAGATTCCCCCACGAGGGGAAACATCCTCTCTGCATCTACCCTGTCAAGCCCCTTCAGAATCTTATAGGTTTCAATAAGATCCCCTCTCATTCTTCTAAACTCCAATGAGTATAGGCCCAACCTGCTCAACCTTTCTTCATAAGACAACCCCTTCATCTCCGGAATCAACCTCGTGATGACAGTTCTGTATTCTGTATTTTTTTTTCCTGAATATGTTGACTTACTAGCTCATTATTCATTTGCTCCATACCAATAAATGTTCTCTGCGATGGTGGCACTTTTCAAAAAATCTTTGACTAGCAGACTGCCTTTTGAATATCAGGACAGGGGGTCCCGTGGACTGCATCAATATTTGCGGTGGGTCTCCCACACAGAAAACCCACTGTTCCAGACACTCCCTTTGTTTGGCGAATACTTCAGCTCAGCACAAATTGCCATGTTATTGCTTAACTGAAGGGTATCCCAGCAGTAAGAGTCACATGTGATTGCAAATATTCAATATTTACTCAGTCGCAGGTCTAATAATCACATCGCCCTCTGTGCAAATCCATCACGGGGTAAGTGACTTTCTCCTTGATGGATTGCCTGCACATTCTGTCAGCCGTCATTATGTTGGAACAACCTGGAGCAACAAGCCAGTGGTTGCACGACCAGGATTATAAATGGGAGCCGGGGCTGAGCTGGTTTATAATGGCAGTAATGATCAGCGATGCAAAGTGCCTCACAATTAGATTAATGATGATGGAAATGACCAAGCGCTTTGGTTGTTGGCCATATTAACATTTTAACACATGGCCGGCGTCTAATGAAGATTTAAAAGAGCTATAGGGTGGCCACGGGCCTGCCGAGAGGGTGATGGTGAGATCATATTCATATAGGAGCAGTGAAACAGTGATTGTAATTCAGCCTTTTAATCCCAGTGTGACCAGGTTGTAATGGATTTCCTCAACATAAGAACATAAGAAATAGGAGTCGGAGCAGGCCATTCGGCCCCTCGAGCCTGCTCCGCCATTTAATGAGATCATGGCTGATCTGATCTTGGGCTCAACTCCACTTCCCTGCCCGCTCCCCATAACCCTTCACTCCCTTACCATTCAAAAATCTGTCTATCTCCACCTTAAATATATTCAATGACCCAGCCTCCACAGCTCTCTGGAGCAGAGAATTCCACAGATTTACGACTCTCTGAGAGAAGAAATTCCTCTTCATCTTCTCTGCATCTACCATGTCGAGCCCCCTCAGTATCTTATATGTTTCAATAAGATCACCTCTCATTCTTCTAAACTCCAATGAGTATAAGTCCAACCTGCTCAATCTTTCTTCATAAGTCAACCCCTTCATCTCAGGAATCAACCTCGTGAACCTTCTCTGAACTGCCTCCAATGCAAGTATATCCCTCCTTAAATAAGGAGACCAAAACTGGACGCAGTACTCCAGGTATGGTCTCACCAATACTCTGTACAGTTGTAGCAGGACTTCCCTGCTTTTATACTCCAGCCCCCTTGCAATAAAGGCCAACATTCCATTTGCCTTCCTGATTACTTGCTGTACCTGCATGCTAACTTTTTGTGTTTCATGCACAAGGACCCCCAGGTCCCTCTGTACTGCAGCATTTTGTAATCTCTCCCCATTTAAATAATAATTTGCTTTTTTATTTTTCTTACCAAAGTGGATAACCTCACACTTTCCCACATTATACTCCATCTGCCAAATGTTTGCCCACTCACTTAGCCTATCTATATCCCTTTGCAGATTCTTTGTGTCCTCTTCACAACTTGCTTTCCCACCTATCTTTGTATCATCAGCAAATTTGGCTACATTACACACGGACCCTTCATCCAAGTCATTAATATAGATTGTAAATAGTATGATTTTTTCTTAATTTTGTTGATTATTGAGCAGATTAAGACGTCAAAACCCACCTCAATAATCTGCTGATTGCTTAGCTAGATAAGAACTCGAGGAGAAAGGAATAGAAGGATATGCTGTTAGGGTGAGATGAAGTATGGGAGGAGGCTCATGTGGAGCATAAACACTGGCACAGGGCCGTTGGGCCGAATGGCCTGTTTCTGTAAATTCTATGTAATTTCCAAATCCTGAACCAAAGGCCCCTCCGAGGGTTCTGCCTTGAATTTAACTCGTTCAATCCTGTCTCATAGTATGGAGACACTTGGGGCTGGATTTTGAATGACCCATGGAGTCGGGTTTGGAGGCGTGTGGGGGGTTAAATTTGCGGGGTCGGGGTTTCCGACCCCATCCCGACTCCATCCCGCCTCCACGCAATTTTGACATAATCAGTCGTGGGGTTCCCGACTCCGTCCCGCCTTCAAGAGACGGGAGAGGCCATTAAAGCCCTTAACAAGCTCTAAATTGGCTCTGTAATGCCATTTTGAAACGCTGTAGCTAGTTTAACCCTCTTCTGACGTGAAGCACGCCTGGTGTGAAACACTCCAGTGAAAGCTGGCGGGAGCACAAGTGGATAGCGGACTATCTGCTGCAGGTCCACTATTATAACGGAGATGTGTGATGAAGGTAGTAGTAGTGGTATTAGGTCTGAACGTCGCCTCTGATGCTGCTGCATTGAATGTCTTCAAATTTCAGAGACTGCCTGGGAGGACTTGCTTGGCAAAAAAATTCTCTCTCTCTCTCTCTCTCTCTCCTCCCCCCCCTTTTTGCATCCAGGTCCACTCACATCAAAAGCCAGGCAAGTCCTCTCTCACCAACAGTCTCTGAGACTAGGCAGTCAGCAATGATGACATCATCAGAGGCGCCTTTCAGACTGAAAACACTAATTAGTTCATGGGTTCCCACATGCTCCAACTCAATTGCCCAATTAAGTGAAAATTGCATCAGGCATCCACATTAATCTGGAGTCGGGGGGGAACACGAAATGCGGATTACACGACCCCAACCCGACCCCAAGACAAAATCCAGCCCTTGGTCTCTGTTGCCAATCATTCACTATAGTGACAACATTTTGATAATTACTGACGCGTTCCTGACTTAAATGCAAAATTGTTTTGGGGAAATTCGCTCAGGGTGAGATATATCAGTCCTGATGAATTCAACGTTTTCCCATTTTTTTTCCCCCCACCTCGGGTTGGGCCAAGTATTCCCATAGTTTGGGTCAGTTGTAGAGCGAAGATGGCACTGCTCTGCAAACACAACCCCCCCACCCTCCAAAAGCGCCTCCTACTGCATCTAGGATTGCCAACTCTTGTTGATGATATTCCTGGAGGTTTCATCACACCCACGACCTCCTGCCTCTAACTGCCCTGCCCCCATGCTTCTGTCATTGGTCACCCAAAACATCCATCCTCACCCCTCACCTCCTTCCCACACCAATAGAAAAGCGAAATGACTCTTCATTACCTGATTGGATGATTCTTGACTGTCAATCAAGCAGCCGTTTTCCCATCTCCAATATTTTTATAACTAATAAACAGAAGTATTCAAAGACAATGAAAAAAACCACAATTATTTTAATGCCTCTATGATTTTTCTCCAAGATTGCTCGCAGTAATGTCCTGGAGATTAATCTTCAATTCCTGGAGACTCCAGGCCAATCCTGGAGGGTTGGCAACCCCTAACTGCATCTCTGATGTTTCCATTTTCCAGCCCAGCAAACTATGTGGCTCCCCTCAGTGAGCCCGCTAACTGTTTGTTTTAAACAGGTTAATGACGGTGTTTAAAACAGTGCAGAGCGGAATTCAAGGTGAATGTGATAACCCGTGTGATAAAAATAGTAGTCATGATGCGGAGATGCCGGTGTTGGACTGGGGTGGACAAAATTGAGAGGTCGCACAACACCAGGTTATAGTCCAACAGTTTTATTTGAAATCACAAGCTTTCGGAGCTATCGATTGCTCCTTCCTCAGGTGAAGTGAAAAATAGTACACAGAGGCATCGATCCCTCTAACGCCCGCGCAGCTCTCTGCCAGCCCCGCACAGCCCGGGACTGGCTTTTTCAATGTTAAATTTTGCGCTAAACTGTGAATGGGCCACGCAGCCCCTTAAAGGGGCCGGGCACCCCCAAAAAAATTAGGGGTAACATTGCACAGAGGGTTATTAAACTCACTACTTAGTCCTGAATTATTGGCAGTGCTGAAACTTAAAATCTCAAACTTTGTTTCACCAATCATCAGGTAGAGGAGACTTTCATCTCACCTGTCTGGGCTGGAGTCAAACCCAGATCCAAGAGATGAAAGAATAAGCTCCATGGCAACCGAATAGGCCCATGAGCCACAATACTGGTGAGCATTTTTTGCTCTGCAATTGAAAAACCTCACCATAAAGGAGAAGATACGTTCACAGAGGGTACCTTTGACATTAGAGGGCATCCTCCACCTCTACAAAATTCGATTGTGAGGAAAAAAACATAAAACAATCTCCTGCTTGTCAGCCGATGCCAGTTGTTTTTATTCTGTTCTTCCATCCAATGAAACCTCCCCTCTCTCTGCAAAGGGTTGATGCACTAGCCAAGCTCATCAGAAAGCAGTTCCACTCGGCATCCTACAGAATAGCCCGAGAGACCAGTTGGTGAGAATCAGGACAATTCGGCACGGATACCACCTTCTCACCTGCAGAGAGATAGAGGCATAAGATGGAAGGCCTGCATTCTGAGGGAAGCAGATTAAGATGACTATTGTATCCTAACAGAGGAGGGAAATCTATTATGGGGGTAATTTTAACTTCAATGGAAAAGAAAATGGGGATGGGTGTAAAGTGGGCTGCCAATTCACTATTGCCTGGTGATAAAAGTTAAAATTACCCCAATATTTCGTCCAATACCATGATTGGGGGAGGGGAGAAGGAGGAGCATTCTTTAATATTGAAAGTATTCTCCCCTCCCCCACACAAGCATAACCCTTTAGCAACAGAAGACTTCAACTGATCTTACAATGTGTTTGTAAACGCTCTATTCATACAGAATCAATAACCCTAGTCACAGAACCTCTGCTGACTCTTGTAAGATGGTTTACAGTTACTGAGCTCTGTTTCGGTGTTATTGTCTGCTGTATCCAACTGAGCTAATCATTGCTTACAATTAGCATTGCATATCTAAGCCATGTGCCACCCTATTTCACTCATACTGGTGTTTAATCTGAGTTCTTTTTAGGTCAGCCAGGTGTCTAACGAACAATGGAAACCCATTTCATATTTGAGTCTCCAAGCTAGGCTGCTGAGAAACCCACATTCACACTTCCTGTTTGCCCAATGTGGAACCCGCACTCTGAAAGAAAAGAAAGACTTGCATTTATATAGCGCCTTTCACAACCTCAGGATGTCCCAAAGCGCTTTACAGCCAATGAAGTACTTTTGAAGTGTAGTCGCTGTTGTAATGTCGGAAACGCGGCAGCCATTCAGCAAAGTCCCACAACCAGCAATGTGATAATAACAGATAATCTATTTTGTTAGTCATGTTGATTGAGGGATATATATTGGCCAGGGCACCCAGAGAACTCCCCTGCTCTTCTTCAGAATAGTGGAATGGAATATTTTACATCCATCTGAGAGGGCAGACAGGACTTTGGTTTAACATCTCATCCAAAAGATAGCACCTCCAACAGTGCAGCATTCTTTCAGTATTGCACTGGTGTGTCAGCCTGGAATATGTGCTCAGATCTCTGGAGTGGGAATTGAACTCACAACCTTCTGACTCTGAGGCAAGAGTGCTACCTCTGAGCCACAGCTAACACCTGTCCCAGCAGAAAAATCCCACTTATCTGAATCTGGAGAGCTCAGGCACAGGTTGACAGAGCCAAAACTTAGGGACCTCCAAGTGTGCAAATGTGTATTGCTGAAGTCTATGAGCACTGGGCACAGCTTCCCACCAGGACAACCCTAAATGTTGGGGCACTGGTTTACAGGGCTATCTGGAGGTGAATGGGAAGAATCCCAGCCTCTAGTGGTGGGTCCATCCCTCAAGGTTCCATGAGTGAGCGAGCCAGGCTGATCAATGATCAAGAGAACCTTGGAGTACTGCGGATCTGATTGACTCATGGATTGGATTTTGAAGTTTGCCACAGAGAATCGACTTGGTTATTATGTACTTTCATCACAAGCCTGTCAACTTGGAGCAGCATTTGCCTCCCTCCCTCCCACACCAGGAAATAGTTACTGGTGGTTACTTCGATTAATGTTTATGAAGTGATTCCCTCAATTTTTTGAAACCCCTCTAAAAATGGAATCATTGTACCATTGTCATGATTTGCATGAGTTTATAATCTGTTTACAAGTCATCTGGCATTGGGATTCACTGTGGGATAAACTCAACCCTCTCCTGAAGGAGGATTGGCTCTGTTAAATTTTGGAGTTCGGGGTTCGTTGAGTTTGATGCGTATCCAGAGGCCGCGTGTGCAGAGATAATGCACCAGTTTTCCTCAAATTTTCCTCAAACAGTTGGAATTTAAACTGGGCTGGATTCAGCGTCAGCTCTTCCAATGGCATGCTCGTGCAGCCCCTTTAATGTTGGTGGATTTTCAGGACTTGGCAGTGGACTTGGCAGTCGGTCAGCCATCACCGACCCTCTCCGCATCTCCCTCCAGAACGTCCGTTCACTTGCGAACAAGGCCCTTACCATCCATGAGCTTATCGTGGATGATTGCATTGACATCATGGCCCTGACGGAAACTTGGTTGAGGGGTGATGACACCTTACCCTTAAATGAAGCCTCCCCGCCTGGCTATACCTTCCACCACTTGCCCTGCTCAGACCGCCGTGGTGGCAGTGTGGCTCTCACCACCAAATCACACCTTGGTCTGTCCCCCTACTCCACCGGCACTTTCTCCTCCTTTTAGCATCTCACCTTATTCCACTCTTCTCACCCCTCATTTCAAATTCTTGTTCTCTACCGCCCACTTAAGTACCACAAAAAACTTTATTACTGAGATATCTTCACTGCTTTCCTCCCTCAGCCTCTGCACCGAACGACTTCTCATCCTTGGTGATTTCAACCTCCATCTCAATTCATCATGCTCTCTCTCCTCTAAGTTCACTAGCCTCCTATCCCTTAATCTTTCCCTCCATGTAAACTCCCCAACCCATATTCATGGACACCCCCTCGACCTTGCCATCTCTCGTGGCCTCACTACACCCATCGTGTCAATCGCAGATAAGGCCATCTCTGACCACTTCCTCGTATCGCTCTCCACCCACATCCCCCTTCCACCGCCCCCAACCCATCTTCCTTCTGCATCTGCCCATGGAAATAATTCTCTCCCAACTCTCTTACAACTGCACTTATTAAATCCCAACTGTTCAGCCTTTGGCCCTCCATTCACCACAATATTTCTGCAGCTACCGATCTGCTCAACCACACCCTCACCACCACCTTTGGTGCCCTAGTCCCTATGAAAACAACTATCTCTCTCACCCTGGCCGTTCCCCCTGGTATGGCCCTCATCTTCGCTCCCTTAAGTCCAAGGGACGCAGACTTGAACGGATATGAACTGGCTTAGCCATTCACCGCCAGATCTGGCTGGACCACATAAAGCATTATTGGGTCCTGCTCTCGTCTGCCAAAAGTGCTCACTACTCCAGAATCATTCTGGAATGCAAAGATAAACCCCGGCTCCTATTCTCCACTGCTAACCGTCTTCTTAAACCCTTCTCCCCGTCTCCTCCACCCTCACCTCCAACAACAAGTGTGAGGAGCTCATGGACTTCTTTGTCTCTAAGATTGAGAGCATCCGTTCAGCTGCCTCTGCCACTTCCCTTCCTTCCCCTAGCCCACTGGGCCAAACTTCCTCTAATGTTCCCCCTGCCCTAGCCCTGAACTCACATCTTTCTCCAGTTTCTCTTGGATCTCCCGTCATAACCTCTCCGCGCTCATCTTGTCTATGAGACCCACTTCCTGCTCCCTCGACCCTATTCCCACAAAACTGCTGACCACCCAACTTCCTTTTCTGGCTCCCATGTTAGCTGATATTGTTAACGGTTCACTCTCCTCAAGTACTGTCCCCCTCTCCCTCAAATCTACTGTCATCACCCCTCTCCTCAAAAAACCAACCCTGGACCCCTCCGTCCTTGCAAACTACCACCCCATCTCCAACCTCCCTTTCCTCTCCAAAGTCTCCAAAATCTGTGCCCATCTTTGCCGCAACTCCATGTTTGAATCCCTCCAATCAGGTTTCCGCCTTTGCCACAGCACTAAAACGGCTCTCATCAAAGTAGCAAATGACATCCTTTGTGACTGTGACAAAGGTAAACTATCCCTCCTCGTCCTTCTTGACTTGTCTGTAGTCTTTGACACGGTTGACCACTCCATCCTTCTCCAACGCCTCTCCATCATCGTCCAGCTAAGTGGGACTGCACTCGCCTGGTTCCATTTTTATCTATCTAATCGTAGCCAGAGAATCACCTGCAACGGCTTCTCTCCCCACTCCCACATCGTTACCTCTGGTGTCCCCCAAGGATCTATCCTTGGCCCCCTCCTATTTCTCATCTACATGCTGCCCCTTGGCGACATCATCCAAAAACACAGCACCAGTTTCCACAAGTACGCTGATGACACCCAGCTCTACCTCACTACCTCTTCTCTCGACCCCTCCCCGGTCTCTAAATTGTCAGACTGCTTGTCCGACATCCAGTTCTGGATAAGCAGAAATTTTCTCCAATTAAATATTGGGAAGACCGAAGCCATTGTTTTCGGTCCCCGTTCCCGAGCCACTGACTCCATCCCTCTCCCTAACATCTGTCTGAGACTGAACCACACTGTTCGGAACTGTGGGGGGAAAAATTGGGTGGCGCCCCAAGCTAACGTCGCCGTGGCGCTAATTTTAGCCCCCTGAAAACGTTAGCGCCACTCCGCCGGAAATTCAATAGTAGCGCCCCAAGCAGGAGGCGGGGCGCTACTGGAAGCGCTCCACCTTCTTCTTGGGGCACAACAACTGAAGTTCGCGGCGCTGCGTGCAATAGCGCCACGCGCGTCGGCACGTAGCGCCACGTCATTGCAGGCCTCCTCCGCTGATGAAAGGGGAGGGGCCTAGAGCTGCGCGCACCAGGGCCCTGCTGGACCACCGGGGAGTGAGGTGCCAGGAAAACAGCCCGACACTATAGAGGAGTACTGGGCTGAACGATTGCGGCCGGCACCCCGATGGAAAAAAGGGGAAGGGGGCAGGTGCTGGCAGTCGGCCGAAATAAAAAAAATGGCCGCCTGACACCTGCCCATTTAAGTACCGCCGCTGCCGCTGCAAAAACGTCCCCTGATCCTGTTGGACATATCGTCCGGCGATAGGTCAGGGGGTGCAAGGGAAGTTTGCGGCCGGGGCGCTGCGCATGGTGATGATGTCATCGCCAGCGGCGCAGCGCGCAGGGCGCTACCAGCTACCACCGCCGCTAACCCGCTGAATTTCGCGGGAGGCGTTAGCAGCGCCACGCCCGGGCGCAAGGGGATTGTTGTTGTTGTTGTCGTTGACTTCGGCTCATCCTAATATTGTGCATGCGCAGAATATATTACGCAAGGTCCCATAACTAGAGGGTAGAGCAGTGTTGCAGGTACGAAGGTAAGCCTAATCTTCTTGAGGCTCATCCAGTTGGCAATACTGGTTGATAAGCCACCTATAGTAGGCTGTGCGGGTTGATTATCTTTCTATTGACCTATGCTATGAAAGGCCACTTAGATTTTGTGGAAAATTTCAGAACATATAATTGTCTGGACAGTAACATAAACACTGATCTATAGAAAATTCATGTTTGAAGCCTTATTTCAACTGCTGCCTGTAATAAACAGATGTGATTTATTTACCAAGTGCTCTTTCTATTTACTCAGTGCTATATTTTCCTGACTGTTCTAAATGTCATCATCATTTCTTTGTATTTGCTTTCTTCCCCAACAGAAATACAATTGTCTATAATCGCAATTCGAAGAGGGATGTTAGAAAAATCATCATAAGCAAATTCACAAAAAGGCAAATCTGCGTAAAAACTGTGTTTGGGAAAATGATTTTCATTTCTAATAGAAGTTGAGGTTTAATTTCTAAATGTATAATATAAATATACCATTAATTTATTGATTTTGATATATATATTAATGACCTGGGCTTGAGTATAGGGGACACAATTTAGAAGTTTGCAGATGATTCAAAACTTGGAAATGTAGTAAATGTAGTAGCAGACTTCAGGAGGACATAGGCAATGGGCAGACACATGGCAGATGAAATTTAATGCAGAGAAGTGTGAAGTGATTCATTTTGCGAGCAAGAATGAGGAGAGGCAATATAAACCAAATGGTACAGTTTTAAAGGGGGTGCAGGAACAGAGAGACCTGGGCTTTCACATACACAAATCTCAGGGATGAGGAACTCCAGTTATGTGGAGAGACTCGAGAAACTGGGATTGTTCTCCACAGGACAGCGAAGGTTAAGGGGCGATTTAATCGAGATGTTCAAAATTCTGAGACGCTTTGATAGAGTAAATAGGGAGAAACTGTTTCCACTGATGGGAGGGTCGATAACCAGAGGACACAGATTTAAGATAATTGGCAAAAGAACCAGATGAGAATGAGAATATTTTTTATGCAGCGAGTTGTTGTGATCTGGAATGCACTGCCTGAAAGGGCGGTGGAAGCAGATTCAATAGTAATTTTCAAAAGGGAATTGGATAAATACTTGAAAAGGAAACATCTGCAGGGCTATGGGGAAAGAGCAGGGGGGAGTGGGACTAATTGGATAGCTCTGCCAAAGAGCCGGCACAGGCACGATGGGCCGAATGGCTTCCTTCTGTGCTGTAGGATTCTATGATAAGGTAGAGGTTCGATAATGAACTGAGAATATATCGTCTCTAGTATCTACAAGGCATAAGATTACAATGCCAGTACGTATTCTTCCACTTTAAACAAAACGTTTTTGTGAACAAGTATTTAGGAAGATGTGTGCATGCGGTGATTTAACAAGAGAAGCAAGGAACAAGTGGCAGAAAATGAATTTATTTTATTAAATGCTTGAGATTGCACAGAAAAGGAAAAAGGAGTTTGAAATTGGAGCGATTGGAGTCAAAGTAAAAGTGACGGTTTTATTTTAAAAATGAAAGTCTAACAAATGTGGCTCTTATCCTCACTAAAATGTCAGTAGCACTATACACTCTCCTGGCTTATTTGGTTCCACACTTGATAAAACCACAGATTAACTTAATGGTTACAGGGTATTTTTTTTCAACAGCATTTTTCTCGACACAATGCAGCATTTTCATTTTGCATGTTTATTAGTTTCACCTCAACACACTCATTTTGGATTGTTCTGAGTTTTCGATTTCAATTAGTTCAAGGCCCATGGAGTTGCTCAGGGTTGTATTAATGGGACAACGCCAGCACAGGAGTGGAAGGCGGTAAAGATTTATGGCTGGGCTGCATTTCAACAGCAGGACAAAAAACAATCAAGACATTTGTATAGGGGAAAAGAAAGAGAAAGCACAGCGAAAGAACAGGAAAAACAGGCAAGGAAAAGAAACACAGTACACTTTAAATGCTGGCAAATGTACCCAAAAACATGCAGAAAGTCAAAATTTCCTGGGGCAGGGGTATGCCTACAGACCCGTAGAAAATCAATTTTGCACAATCAGCACTCCTTCATTCTTCAAAAATTTCTAAATCCATAACTGCAAAAATGACACTTTATTGTACTTTATTTGTCCCCATGTAATACAAGATGGAATGTAGGTCATAGCTGGTGACCAGTTCATGTCCCACCGAACTACTGCAAATAATTCTTTTTGTATATCAGAAGTGAGATCATTGGGTTTGAGTTTTCACAGAACAATAAACAATTGCAGAATGTGATCCCAAAACACCAATAAAATCCTGAAAAATGGTGTAATAAAATGGAAGTAAACTTATGCAGTCACCTTGAAGCAGTGGCCTTGGTCCTGGATCTTTATTGAAGACTATTTGTCAGTTGTACTTTGTTTCCTTCGAGGTGTCAGCTGTCAGTCTGCTTTTCTGAGTTTAGTAGGCGGGCATCTATCATTCAGACTCAGTGAAATGGCCCAACAACAACAACAACTTGCTTTTATATAGCGCCTTTAAAGGAGTAACACGTCCCAAGGCACTTCACAAGACAAAAAAAAATTGAAACCGAGCCAAAGAAGGAGACGTTAGTGAGCAAAAGCTTGGTCAAAGAGGTAGGTTTTGAGGAGCGTCTTAAAGGAGGAGAGGCTTTGGGGAGGGAATTCCAGAGCCTCGGGCCGAGACGGCTGAAGGCACGGCCGCCAATGGTGGGGCGAAAGAAATTGGGGATGCGCAAGAGGCCAGAATTGGAGGAACGCAGAGCTGGCCTGGAGAAGGTTGCAGAGATAGGGACGGGAGAGGCCATGGAGGGATTTGAACACAAGAATGAAGTTGGGATAACCACAGAAAATGCTGGAAACACTCAGCAGGCCAGACAGCATCCGTGGAGAGAGAAACAGAGTTAACGTTTCAGGTCTGGGACTCTTCATCAGAACTGGAAAAAGCTGGAGATGTAACATTTTAAGCAGGTGCAGAGGCAGGAAGGGGTGGGGGGACGGAGTTGGGAAGGGAGGAAGGAATTGAAAGAATATTCTGTGCTAGGGTAGGAGGCAGGAAAGATAAAGGGCCAGAAATTCAGCTCTCCGGCTTCCTGCGGGCGCAAGCATCGCGCGCGTACTTGCCTACCGCGCCTGCCATTGTGCTTCGGGCCCACGAGGTCTTCGGCTCCTGGGCCTCCTGCAGCTGCTGGTGGGCAGTGCTTGCGTATCCCAGGGGCGCAGTTAGTTCGAAGCGTCCCCATGGATCACGTGGGCCGTGGAGAACCAATCGGAGCAGGGCATTTTCATTCATAGATTTGACAGGAAGAGCTGTCAAATCTATGAATAGAGATCGGCCCCAAAACCACAATGAAACTTCAAATAAATTTTTTTTAAATCACATTTTTAAAATAACTATAAGTTACATAAATTTACTTTAAACAAAAATTTAAATTTTTGAAAAAATTAATTATACTTTTTAACGGTGCTAAAAATAAACTTACCTTTCTTTAAAGTATCTAAAAAAGATAAACCTGTTGAAAAATGTTTTAAATTGTAATTAATTAACCACTTACCTTGTTAAAAACAGGCCTTGCGCCTCCTTTTTAAAAGTGCAGCTTCTCCATACTTACCCTCCCGGAGAAACCTGAAAAAAAACCCGAAGTTCGCTGCGTGCGCGCTGCCTCTCCCGCGCACGCGTTCGACTTCTGAACCCCTCCCTTCAGGGGAACGGAAGTTCCGGTTTCCTGCGCATGCGCAGCGCATGCGTGAAACCGGCACTTCAGGTGGCCTTACGGGTGAGTACACAACGTGTACTCACCCGACAAGAGCCGAATTTCTGGCCCATTATGTTGCAAATGGGGATGGCAAAATCATACAGCCTGAAGATCCCTGGGATCACGTGGGCCATGGGGAGCCAATCACAGAAGGGAATCTCCCTTCATACGCTTGACAGGAAGACCTGTCAAATATATGAATGGAGATCACCCCAAAAACATAGCAAAACTTTAAATAAATTTAAAAAAAAATCACATTTTTAAAATGACTTGAAATTACAATAAATTAAGTATTTTAAACAAAAATTTTATTTTTTGAAAAAATAATTAAAGCTTTTTACGGGGCTAAAAATATACTTACCTTTTTTTAAAGTATTTTAAAATGATAAATCAGTGAAATTAAAAAAAAAAACTTTTTTCAACTCTTATCCTGGTAAAAGCAGGCCTTACACCAGCTTTTACCAGGCATAAGAATTTTAAGGGTTTTCTGCGGGCGGAGGGTCTCCAAAAAGCGGAAATATCCGCCCCCAGAGGCCCTTCTCCAGGGCAGCCGGAGGATCTGTCAAGACCATTCTTGACAGATCGGAAATGCCGGTTTCCAGCGCATGCGCTGTGCCTGCCTGAAACCGGCATTTCCGATGTCCCTACAGGTGGGTACACAGCCCGTACACACCCGTAGGGATCGGAATATCTGGGCCATTATTTTTTAATATTGCTGTGTATGTGCATGTGTGCTGCGTACTTCCTAACAGACGGTGTGATTTTACTTCGTTTTTTTTTAAAAGGGACAATGTTTTGACAAAGCAGGGAGGCAGACCTGTTTCTCTTTCAACATGTATAGAAGAATAAATAAATTAAAAAACAATTAAGAAGGCAAAGAGGAACTATGAAATTAAATTATTAAGGAACATAAACCAAAATTGTGAAATATTCTGTCGACATTTAATAAAACAAGGAAAGTTGGGATGGGAATAGGGCCACTAAGGAACGGACAGGATAAAATCACAGGCATCGATAGCAAAATGGCAAAAATATTAAATAATTAATTTTCTTCAGTATTTACCAGGGAGACAGATCAGGTGGATATGACATCAGAAGATGAGATTAGAAATGATATAATCGCATTTAAAATAAAAAGAGGAGAAATATTAAATTAATTAATTAACAAAATTAGGGGAAGAACCAAACTAGAGGTCATCAATATAAGATAGTCACCAAGAAATCCAATGGGGAATTCAGAAGAAACTTCTTTACCCAGAGAGTGGTGAGAATGTGGTGTAAAGGAATAGCCATATTTCAGAAAAAATACACCATCCTATGAAAGAATTTTGATTATTAAAACATAACAAACTGGGTATAAAAATCTGGAAGCCTTAACAAGCTAAAGCTGTAAATACAGGCTTCTGAGATAAGATGAGTCGTTAACACAAAGCTGTAAACACCATACAAGCTTTTGAAATGGGAATTGGTTGTTGACACTGAAACAATGGCCCTGTTGAAGTAGTAGGGTTGGAGCTTCCAAGAAGTCTGCAGTTCGGAAAGAACACAATAGCTATACCCAGTTTAAAGTGTTATAAACTAACACTTCGAACAGAAACACAGAACATTAAAGAACCATATGCCTTCATAAATATGACATCAAATGAAGGACAGGAGACATAATTCTTGGTACAACCAATTGAAGTAGCTAGGGGGACAATGAGATACCCGGTGGAAGTGTTTTTAATTTACATGTTGTAAAAGATACAAACAGAAGACTTTGTAAATATGACATCAATAGATGCACCAAGCAATTACATTGTGTTTGTATTGAACTTGGAACAGTTAGGAGACACGATGTCTGCTTATAACCAGCTGAGCTGATTTAAGAATTGAATAGAGGACCTTCGTAAGAATGGCATCAAATAGATGCCTCTATTATAACCGTTTTTTAAGATAAGTTTTGAACACCTAAAGGTAGAGACACAAGTCTGCAAGCTAACAGCTGAACTGACAGTAAGAATAGAAAGAAGTCAACAGAAATATAACTAGAGATAATTAGCTTACATCAGCAGAAAACTTCAAAGGATATACCACTGAAAAAAGGGTATAAAGATAGGATTTTCAAATGGGAAAACAGAATTCGCTGGAAGGGGTAAGTGATTCTCAACTTCAGAGGCAAGCTCTGTAAGTTTTCAACTCTTTGAGTCTTGGGTGATCAAAGGTACTTGTATTTGATTTTGGTGGATATCCATGATTAAGAATAAGTAGAAATGTAAAAATGTAACAAAGTTAAGATTTGAGAATAAGGATCTCTGAGAATGAGAATTGTAAGCTATTTGTTTTTAGAACTGTTAATGTTACGAATGAATCACCAGCTGTTAACTACATGTCGGTTCTTTAATAAATCTATATATTTTTAGAATTGTCTCACATAGTACTTCTGTATCAAACTCGCAAACTCAATCTCTGTACACTCTTTGGTGAGGAGTTGCAGAATTCTGGGGGAGTTTTCCGGACCCTCATAATATCCGGAAGGTTACAGTCTAGTTAAACTTATTAAAAGTGCTATCTGGAGGACGGTAACATCTTCAAGTCGTTCCTTTCCTTTAGGGAGAGATAGTCTGGACCTTTAGACCCAATTAAGCGTCTTATAGGATTCGGCTATCTCTAACTTTAGTTGAAGGTGAACGTCTGGGGAATATGCCTGATCCGGGGTGGCCCGAAAAGGGCTAGGACTAGTAATTATCCCTTCAGTGGAACTCGCTACCACAGGGAGTGGTTGAGGCCAATATTATAGATACATTTAAGGGGAGGCTAGATAAGCATATGAGGGAGAAAGGAATAGAGGGTTATGCTGATAGAGTTAGATAAGGAAAGACGGGAGGAGGCACGTGTGGAGCATAAACGCCGGCATGGACTGGTTGGGCTGAATGGCCTGTTTCTGTGCTGTATAGCCTATGTAATCCTTTGTAATGTAATTTGACCATGACTCCTCTGTTTGAATTCTTCTGGTTGTTTCTGTGCATGTTGAAAATGCAGGGAGACTGCTACAGGATTAATAGTCACCCTTTCAACTTGGAGATTGCATGGCCTACCCACCATGGGCTCCTGTCTACACTGAAAAAACACAAAGGGGGGAATTTTAACCTAAAAAAAACCGGGTGGGTTGGGATAGTTAAAGTGTTAAAAATCTGAACCCGCCTCCAACCCACCCACTTGCGGTTTTAACGGGGTGCAGGCAGCCAATCCGCTGCCAGGAAGCGGGTCGTCTATTTAAATATTACAATGAGGCGGGAAGCCGCTACTTTAACCTCCATTTTGTATTTAACTTTAGCTGGTTGGGTTTTGCACACTTCGTGAAACCCGCCAGCTAAAGTAAGGCGAGGACTGCTGCATCCAGGAGGTAAGTGCCTTCTGGATCCAGGGTCCCTACCTAACCCAAGCCCCGCGATCGGAGACCCCCTCAGGCCTCCGATCCCCCCACTAGGCCTCCTCCCTCCCCATGCTCCTCTGGCCCCCGATCCTCGGGATCCCCCCTCCCTGCTGCTTTGGCGGCTCCACGGGCCCCGATCGATTTTCAGACCCCCCTGCTACTATGGCCGCTCCACAGCCCCCATGCAATCCCACCTCCCTCCTCTGCGCAGCCTAGTGCCGCAGGCCTACCCGTCCGGAGCCAGCCAGCCTCTCAATCTGGCTGGCTGCGGGTGGGAAACAGAGGCTTCCCATTCAAATCTGGCCCTGCCGTTAAATTTGACAGGGCCTGCGGGAAACCCGCTCTCCCAGGTTTACTGACCGCCTCGGACCCTCCCTCCGCCCCCAACCCCTCTTCCCCATTAAAATTCAGCCCAAAATGTCTAATCACATCATTTATGCTAAAACCAGTAGTCGAATTTAGTTGCAAGATTTAGAAATTAATCTTGAAGCAAAAGGCTAATCGGCAATACAATACTTGACTTATACAATACTCTTAGGGGGGAAAATTGAGCCATGCCCCCTTTGGGGTGCTAACTTCGCCGCCTGAAAAAATTAGCACCCCCGCGGGCGAAATTGAATGGTAGCACCCCAAGAGGGAAGCGGGGCGCTACTGGAAGCACCCCACCTCCCTCTTGGGGCGCTGCGAGGGAATATCGCGGCGTTACGTGCCTACGTGCAGGCCTTCCTCCCCTTAAAAGGTGCTAACGGGAGGTGAAAAGCAACCGAATTTTTCCCCCCTAAACTTCCTTGGAAATCATAACATCTGGGTGGGAGAAATTCGATTGGTTAGCGCCTCCCGTTAGCGCCTCCGGGGGGGCGCTAACGACTTACCGCCCGAGCGCGGCGATTTTAGTGCCGCCCGCGAAATTGACCTGGGGGTTTGCGGTGGCGCTAAACACTACCGCCATGATCTCCTGCGCCCGGAGATCGTGACATCATCGAAGCGCGCATTGTTCCGGTAGCGTCCCGGATTGGAAATTGATTCTCGCCCCCTGCCTCAGCACCTGCCGCGAGGAACGACAGGTAGAGGGGCTGGGAGCTGGGAGAGCGCTATTTAAAGGCATGCGCTTCCTGCTTTTTCCTGTCAGCAAAAGATTCTGCATACGCAGGTTGAGAGAGGGAGAGAGGCGTTTGGAGACATTTAACGCTATACTACAAGGAGTTTTGTTCGTCAGCAAGACTTTTCAGGTTCCCATTTCTGTCAGCTTTATTACTACCACATTTAGAAGAGTTAATGGGGGCTGTCCTGGCACGGGGCCTCGTCCTCCAGCTTCACCGTCGGAGGTAGCGGAGGCAGAGAGAGAGAGTGGAAAACATGGCCAGAGGCAGGAGGGCCAACAGGGCTCTGCACAGGAGGCCTTACCCTCCCAGGGTATTCCGGGAACAATTCTCATATATCCATCTCTCCAAGGAGCAGTGCATTAGAACGCTCCGCTTCAGCAAGGAGGTGGTCACTGAGCTCTGCCACCTCCTGCAGCCAGAGCTCCAGCCTCAGCTCAGGACCAGGACGCCTCTGTCGGTGGCAGTGAAGGTGACGGTGGCTCTCAATTTCTACGCCAGCGGCTCCTTCCAGGCTTCAACAGGGAATATTGCGAACATCTCCCAGTTCGCTGTTCATTGCTGTATCCGGGAGGTCACAAATGCTCTCTACAAAAGGAGAAGTCAGTACATCTCATTCCCCATGACCCGAGACAAAAAGCGTGAATGCGCATGTGGCTTCGCTAGGATAGCGGCCTTCCCCATGGTTCAGGGCGCATTGACTGCACGCACATGGTATTGTGAGCACCTCATGAAAATGCAGAGGTTTGCCGCAACCGCAAAGGCTTCCACTCTCTCAACGTCCAGTTGGTTTGCAACCACAGACAGCGCATCCTCGCCGTCAATTGCCTGCTATCCTGGCAGCAGCCACGATGCATTCATCTTGTACCAGACTAGTATCCCAGACCTGTTCCAACCACCGCATCAACCTCGTGGCTGGCTCCTTGGGGACAAGGGTTATCCACTCTGCACCTGGCTGATGACACCGCTCCGTAACCCCAACACTCCTGCTGAGCTCCAATACAATGAGAGCCATAGCGCCACTAGGAACCTCATTGAGCAGACGATCGGCATCTTGAAGCAACGGTTCCAGTGTCTTGACCACTCTGGAGGAGCCCTGCAGTACTCCTCCAATCGAGTATCGGTTTTCATTGTTGTGTGCTGCATGCTGCACAACCTCGCCATTCTGAGGTCCCAGTCATTGCCACCAGGGATTGGTGCACCACCTCAGGAGGAGGAAGAGGGAGAGGAGGAGGCAGAGGAGGAGGATGAAGAGGAGGATGAGCAGCAACAACGTGGGAGGGAGGCGCTAAATGTTGCTTCTGCAAGGGCCGTTTGTGAACGCCTCATAAGACACCGCTTCTGATGAATGACAGGGATCAACAAGCACATCATTACAGCCATCCCGCAGCCCCGATTACCGGGCAAAGTTCCAATGAGTAACATGATGAAATTTGTAATGCTTCAATAAAAAATTTATTTTTCTGACTAACTGTGTCTTATCAAGCACAACCAATAACAAACAAACACAACAATTCATTAACAAACAAAACTGGTTCTTACCACATCGAAATAAGTCTTAACAGAGTGAACAATATATTTACATACACATCCAACTTTGGGACAAACATTCCCCCCATTTGTTTCAGAATTTTTAGTTATTCGCCCTTTGAGAATGATCTCCCTCCCCTTCGCACTTCCCCCCTTCCCACCCTACTGCTCCTCCGTAATGTGGCCCCAGTGGCTGCAGCAAGGCTGGTGGAAGGCTGCTGAATGTTGGATCCAGAGACTGCAGATGGCCTTGCAGGACGCCCTCGACCAGCTCTGGGCCTGGAGGGCCCGGCTGCAGACTGCACCAACTCTGCATGGGCGGCAGCAGTCTGGGCTGGCTGGGTTACAGGCTGTGGAAAGTGCAATGGCGGAGTGGCAGTGGTGGGAGCAGGAATACTGTCATCCTGAGAGAGGACAGCACCTTCCTGCTTGACCGACACACTGCCACTCCCACGGGGCAGAACCTTAGCATCTGGGGCAATCTGCTGGAGCACAGATTGCTGGCCTGCTGCGGCACCGTCAGATCCCCGGTGGACAGTGGGCGACCCAGCGACGATGGCAGCAGCCAGCGCTTGTGTGGCATCAATCTGAGACTGCATGAGAGCAGTCTGAGACTGGATGGCACCAACCAATGACTCGAATCCAGTACTAAGCCGTTGCGTTGCCTCGGCCTGTGCTGCAATAGATCCTGCCACCTCACCCATTACACGCGGCATGGGGTCTGGGTCCCCACAGTCTCTCTGCAATTCAACCATCCTCTGCAACGAGGCAAGAATGGGTTCAAGGGTTTGCGCACAGATGACAGCTGTGCTGGTGGCGGACTCCTCCACGCTCCTAGCCAGTGCATCCATGCTCTCAGGCACCCTTGCCATTGCACCCATGAGCTCAGTGTGCATGCTCATTGTCTGAGTATTCATCGCCGCGATATCGAGGTCCTCATCCGAGTCCTGTACAGCAGAACTCGTGCGCATACTAACCCTCCGGGGAGATGGCCCCCGAGCTTAACCTTTCCCCATGGCGTTGCTGCAGACCGTTGGGTCCCAGAGCTTCATCCACATCAGATCCTAACCCCCTGTTCCCCTCCAGTGAACGCGTGGCCCCAGTATCGGATGTCTCGGTCTCGGGAGACGCAGGCGGTGAGGTGCCAGCTTCGTGTTCCTCCTCCTCTCCCGCGTCGCTGCCACTGGGAGGCTGAGGGTCAGGCTGGTCAGCTGGTGGTTCACTATCTGAAAGCAGGAAGGTACAAGAGTAGCTTTAACGTGAGGGCAGGGGGGAAGGAAGGGAGCAAGAACTGGAGACAGTGTAGTTAGATGGAAAGTGGGAAAGGCTGGTGTTGTGAGGGGGAAGTGGTATGAGAGAGGAGAGAGAGATGATGAACATACCATTGCTGTCCCCAAAGGGGTCGACCTCTCCAACTGCCACAGCACCCACAACATGACTTGCGATTAGTCTGTGAACTTGCTCCTCCAGCTGTGTGAGGTGGTGCAGCTCCGCCTGACCTCCTGCCGTGCGTTGTTGCTCCCTCCGGTTATGTGAAAGCTTTGCCTGCAAGAAAAAGGAATGCGTGTGAGTGAGTGCGCAGCCATGTGTTTGGCAGATGTGCCTACCATTGTTGAATAGCCGTTAATGTCTGCAAGATGTGAGATGTGGATGTGACTTTTAGTAGATGGGCATAGTTGTTGGGTGAGTGTTGGGGATTTGGGACGTTACACCGTCTGTGCACAGAGTAAGGTTGAGATTTAGAGGTATTCCATGCATCTACTCACCCTGACCACCCGAGTGAGGTCGTTGAACTTCTTGCGGCACTGGGTGTGAGTCCTTTGGACCAGGCTCCTGAATGAAACGTACTGGGTAACCTCCCTCCACACCTTTGTGAAATCCCGGGGCAACGGCCTCCTGCCAGTGTCTGGAAGCAGCACTGCCCATCGGCGTTCGTCAGCGCCAACCA
This sequence comes from Squalus acanthias, assembly GCA_030390025.1. Taxonomy (NCBI): domain Eukaryota; kingdom Metazoa; phylum Chordata; class Chondrichthyes; order Squaliformes; family Squalidae; genus Squalus; species Squalus acanthias. The sequence goes on from CM059438.1 coordinate 63,429,166, forward strand.
GAGCCACCAATGCCTGGTCGCTAAACCAGCGAGCTCTCTCCCTGGGCCTCTGAGCAGCCATGATAATCGTTGTTGAAGATTTGCACCTCCTTGCAGGCCCAGGTCAAACGCAGCAATGAGCAGGGTGAGGCTGTGCAGCATGATGGGCCCTCCCCTTTAAGAACTGGAAGGCGCCAGTCTGTCTGAGTACAAGGTGATTGACAGCGCCTGAGCTTGAGTAGCGCTCTGAGGTAGCGCCCCCGTTCCCCCACGTTAGCGCCCTAAGAGAGGTGTGTAACACTTGATTGAGCGCTCCAATCACCTCCAGGGGCACTGGAGATGAATTTCCCGGTCGCCAACGATAATTTGCGCCGGGCGCTAAATTTTGCGCTCAGCCGATATAAGCACCTAAAATGAGCGATACCGAATTTTTCCTCCCTGAAGTCTGAATCCTTCTGATGAATGTAACCTGGTTAGTTTTTCATTCCATGGAGTCCCAGCTAATTGCTGTGATATGGAATCACATGATGGAAACAGGGTTACTGCAGCTGCAAATGGATTATTCTGCTGGGACACTGCAGACCAAAATAATGCTCTCACGCAGCATGTAAACATGCTATTAATCAATTTTACCTTTTTAGGTGGATAAAGTGTGATCTGCAGACTTCTAGCATTTGATGGGTTTTGATTATTTTTAACACCCAATCTAACTTCTCAAAAGCAGGAGAGAATTGCTGAAAAAAAGATTATCTGGGCATTATCACATTGCTGTTTGTGGGAGCTTGCTGTGCGCAAATTGGCTGCCGTGTTTCCTACATTACAACAGTGTGACTACACTTCAAAAAGTACTTTATTGGCTGTAAAGCGCTTTGAGACGTCCAGTGGTCATGAAAGGCGCTATAGAAATGCAAGTCTTTCTTTTTATTGTGAGATATCGCACAACACCAGGTTATAGTCCAACAGCTTTATTTGAACTCAAATAAAGCTGTTGGACTATAACCTGGTGTTGTGCGACTTCTCACATTTGTCCACCCCAGTCCAACACCGGCATCTCCACATCATTTCTTTTTATTAACAACATTAACCCTGAATTTGTGTTTCTGATGGGGGTAAGTTTTTTTAAAATTCGTTTATGGGATGTGGGCGTTGCTGGCAAGGCCAGCATTTATTGCCCATCCCTAATTGCCCTCGAGAAGGTGGTGGTGAGCCGCCTTCTTGAACCGCTGCAGTCCGTGTGGTGAAGGTACTCCCACAGTGCTGTTAGGGAGGGAGTTCCAGGATTTTGACCCAGCGACGATGAAGGAACGGCGATATACTTCTAAGTCAGGATGGTGTGTGACTTGGAGGGGAACTTGGAGGTGGTGGTGTTCCCATGCGCCTGCTGCCCTTGTCCTTCTAGGTGGAAGAGGTCGCGGGTTTGGGAGGTGCTGCCGAAGAAGCCTTGGCAAGTTGCTGCAGTGCATCTTGTGGATGGTACACACTGCAGCCACAGTATGCCGATGGTGAAGGGAGTGAATGTTTAAGGTAGTGGATGGGGTGCCAATCAACCAGGCTGCTTTGTCCTGGATGGTGTTGAGATTCTTGAGTGTTGTTGGAGTTATTAAAGTCTTAGCTTTGGCTAGTCATAGCAAAAATATTTCAAGTTTCTGACGGTCCAAAGTTTGGCTCCAGAAAAATGAATCAGAACACAAAAAATTAGTTTGGTTTCTGATCCAATGAACTTGGAAGTATAGGCAGTCAACAGCCATAGCTATCTCTAGATTGATGTGGAGATGCCGGTGTTGGACTGGGGTGGACAAATGTGAGAAGTCGCACAACACCAGGTTATAGTCCAACAGCTTTATTTGAAATCACAAGCTTTCGGAGCGCTGCTCCTTCGTCAGGTGAAGTGAAGAGATGCATATAGGCACAGCATATATAGTCAGAGAACACTGCCAGATGATTACAGTTCGAGACACATGACAACGCAAAATCGTCGAGCAGAAACTGATAGCCAAGTTTAGCACCCATGAGGACGGCCTCAACCGGGATCTTGGGTTCATGTCACGCTACATGTAACCCCACCTGACGTAGAGTCATCCAGACTCGAGTCGTCGTTGGCTTGTTCTCTATACACAGATGCGGCCGGACCTGCTGTGATTTCCAGCAAAAACAGTTTTTTGTTTTCCATACAGACCCCAGCATCTGCCACATTGTCTTTGATGTAATGTTTTCCTGACTGACCTGTTTGGACACCATCCACACCTTTGATTGCCGTGATTATCTCTCTGCCGGGGTGTGATAAAGGGCAGTTAGAAAGATTAACTGTAGTCGTCTGGCAGTGTTCTCTGACTATATATGCTGTGCCTATATACATCTCTTCACTTCACCTGACGAAGGAGCAGCGCTCCGAAAGCTTGTGATTTCAAATAAAGCTGTTGGACTATAACCTGGTGTTGTGCGACTTCTCACATTTATCTCTAGATTGATTTGTGGATTATCTCACATCCCCCACAAAAAGACTAAAACATTCTTTTCAGGAGACAGCAAAGAGTTCCATTTTAAATTCACAATATTTTGAAATTCCACATGCAAAAGGTATTTATAATATGGAGCAGGATGGGGTGTTGCTACTGTCGCATTCACATCATCGTAACAAGGGTAACATATAGAATCATAGAATCATAGAATGGTTACAGCACAGAAGGAGGCCATTCGGCTCGGCGAGCCCATGCCGGCTCTCTGCAAGAGCACTTCAGCTAGTTCCACTCCCCCGCCCTTTCCCCGTAGCCCTGCAAATATTCTTCCTTCAGGTACTTAAGCCAATTCCCTTTTGAAAGCAGTGATTGAATCTGCCTCCACCACCCTCTCAGGCAGTGCATTCCAGATCCTAACCACTCACTGCGTAAAAAAGTTTTTCCTCATGTTGCCTTTGGTTCTTCTGCCAATCACCTTAAATCTGTGTCCTCTGGTTCTCGACCCTTCCGCCAATGGGAACAGTTTCTCTCTCTATCTACTCTGTCGAGACCCCTCGTGATTTTGAACACCTCTATCAAATCTCCTCTCAACCTTCTCTGCTCCAAGTAGAACAACTTCAGCTTCTCCAGTCTATCCACATAACTGAAGTCCCTCATCCCTGGAATCATTCTCGTAGATCTTTTCTGCATCCTCTCTAAGGCCTTCACATCCTTCCGAAAGTGCGGTGCCCAGAATTGGACACAATACTCCAGTTGAGGCTGAACCAGTGTTTTATAAAGGTTCATCATAACTTCCTTGCTTTTGTACCCTGGGCGTGAAATTCGGTTACGCCCCGTTTGGGGGCAGTAACCGAGTTAAGGCCGGCCATTTAGCGCTTGGCACAGAAGTTACACCCCGGCCGCTAAATTCAGATTACTACCCCTCACCCCGGCGGTAACTGAGGCGATGTCGGGGCGCGATCGGCAGTGCTCCACGGAGGCTCCTTCAGTTAAAGGGGAGGGCTGTTGCGCACTCTGCAGGGTCTCCGATGGCCCACGCTAGGCCACCAGGGTGGCGCGGTGCTGCAGCCGCAGCCCAGCACCGAGACGCGGTCCCGGGCTCCGTGATGGTGGCCAGGACCATGCCATGGCCCATCACGGAGGGCCGACCTGGAGGTTGGCCACAAATAGAAAATGGCGGCGCGGGTCACGGCCGCACCTCCCCTTTAAATACTGCCCCGTGAGCGAAGGTCGGCCCGGCTCGCGACCCACGAGGCTGGCGCTGACATGGCCCGCGGCAGCCTCGTGGGGCGCAGCTGAATTTCTGCCGCGGGGCAGTAAGGGGCTGCAGCGGGGCGCTAAGGGGTCGTGGCGCACCGCGTGACGTCATCGCCGGCAGTGCAGCGGCCCGTGCACTAGCGGGAGGCATTTTTTCATCCCCCCCAGGCGATAAGCCCTTTGCGCCCCATTAGCACCCCCTGGAGGAGCTAACAGCAGGCGCAAAGGAACTGAATTTCTAGCCCAATGCCTCTATTTATGAAGCCCAAGATCCCGTATTCTTTTTTAACCGCTTTCTCAACCTGTTCTGCCACCTTCAGCGATTTCTGCACCCCCAGGTCTCTCTGTTTATGCACCCCCTTTAGAATTGTACCCTTTAGTTTATATTGCCTCTCCTCATTCAAAATGTATCACTTCGTACTTTTCTGCATTAAATTTCATCTGCCACGTGTCCACCCATTTCACCAGCCTGCCTAGGTCCTCTTGAAGTCCATCACTATCCTCCTCACTGTTCACTATACTTCCAAGTTTTGTGTTATCTGCAAATTTTGAAATTGTGCCCTGTACACCCAAGTCCAAGTCATTAATATATATCAAGAAAAGCAGTGGTCCTAGTACCGACCCCTGGGGAACACCACTGTATATCTTCCTCCAGTCCGATAAACAACTGTTCGCCACTACTCTCTGTTTCCTGTCACTTAGCCAATTTCGTATCCATGCTGCCACTGTCCCTTTTATTCCACGGGCTTCAACTTTGCTGTCGAGCCTATTATGTGGCACTTTATCAAACGCCTTTTGGAAATCCATGTACACCACATCAACTGCATTGCCCTCATCAAAAAACTCAATCAAGTTAGTTAAACATGATTTGCCTTTAACAAATCTGTGCTGGCTTTCCTTAATTAATCCACACTTGTCCAAGCGACTGTTAATTTTGTCCCAGTACCTCTACTTCTCCAAAGGAAGAAAAAGTAGCTAAGTGCTTTTCGAGATATCAATGCCCCATTAAAGTAGTGGGGGAGGTGGGGTGTGAACATGAGGCATGAAGAATTAAGCACCGATGGTGTACAGTGTGAGGTAGAGATACAGTGGACAAAATCTGAGTGAATTCTCCTGGAATATATATAACCCATGCTGGTGTGAAACTTCCATTTTTAATGTTCCCAGAATTATGCTCAATCACCTTAACTTCACATTGGTACATATCTGCCGTACTTAATGATCAACCCTGTGCATTACTGGTTAATAACACTTGCTGTATTACTCATTTCCACTGTCCTAATTTGCAGCCTCTGCAGTAATGTGGTGTACATACTGGGCACAATTGCAGAAAACGAGGTTGGCGCTCAGCGTTTGGTGACAATGGCACAGACCCAGCTGTTGGAATCTGACAATCTCCTTGGCAACCTGAATTCCATGTTAAAGTGGACAGATGCTGAAGCAGTGATGAATGCTGCTGGGACCCTCGGCACAATGGTAAGAATATCCATCAACTCTGGGCATTGGGCAGGTGCGTCCAGCATGAGGGTCACCAGTGTGACTTTTACACCAATTCAGCACGGGCATTACTTACATTAAAACAAATCTGAGGAAAATGTTAAAGATTAAGGAACTGTGATCAGCATATGATACTGTACATTGAATGGAATCTGGAGGTTTATTTTGGAATCATGATGAGCTACGCCCAATGACAGTCGATCTTAACAACCTCTGGTCTGCTTCATAATACAAGAAAAAGGTCTCACTCAATGTATGTTGATACATTTGTTAATGAGTTTGAACATCCACATACACACGTAGAACCCACTTGGCATGATCAGTAATTAGTGAATCAATCGGCCAGCACCATCAGTTTCAAAAGAAAATCTTTGACCCTTTGCACTTTCTCGGGTCACCTCTCCGCATGAACTTGTGCAGGATGAGCAGTTACTTGTCATATAACCAGTGTTTTTTTTAGTTCGTACTTACCGAAAAGTGAACCTCCCTTGTTTTTTGATCTCCTTTTCAAATGTATCTCCCCTTACCCTCTTCAGGCACCATTCATCAGACAAGCACCCTGCTTCCAGGCCTCCGTGGAGGCTGTTTATGAGCCAGTTGCTCAGAAATGTATGAGAGTGGGTTGGGATTGTTTGATCACCAAACCTATTTTTGCCTTACCTGTAACTGGCTCCTTCTCCTTCTGTTGGGATAGGAACAGGAGGAGGCCATTCAGCCCCTCGAGCTTGTTCCGCCATTCAGTTAGATCTTGGCTGATCTGTATCTTAATTCGATCTACCCGCCTTGGTTCCATAACCCTTAATACCCTTGCCTAACAAAAACTATCAACCTCAGTTTTGAAATTTTCAGTTGACCCCCAGCCTCAACAGCTTTTTGGGGGAGAGAGTTCCAGATTTCCACTACCCTTTGTGTGAAGAAATGCTTCCTGACATCACCCCTGAATGGCCTAGCTCTAATTTTAAGGTTATGTCCCTTTGTTCTGGACTCCCCCCACCAGAGGAAATAGTTTCTCTCTATCGGCCCTATCAAATCCTTTAATCATCTTAAGTACCTCAATTAGATCACCCCTTAATCTTCTATACTCAGATGAATACAAGCCTAGCCTGTGCAACCTGTCCTCATAATTTAACCCTTTTAGCTCCAGTATCGTTCTGGTGAGTCTGCTCTGCATCCCCTCCAAGGCCAATATATCCTTCCTGAGGTGCGGTGCCCAGAACTGAACACAGTGCTCCAGATGGGGTCTAACCAGTGGGATAATGGGAACGTTGCTTTTGTGGGAATCACTTGCAAGGACCCAAATCCCAACACCCATACCACAGCTCACATCAGGGCTTTATTTCCAAATAAGTATCAAATGCTCTTCCATCTCAAAAGAGAAGCAAGCACTTAAAATGCTTTTGTTATGTACGGGGTTTTGTATTTTTTTGTTTCAGGCCGAGACCAGTGAAGGTCGACAGTGGTTACTGCATGACTCTCACATTGAGGCAATAGTGGGTAATGTGACTGCTCTGCTGAACAATGTAAACGAGTGGACCGCCAGCAATGCTGCTCTGGTACTGGCGAGGATCGCTATCTGCGAGTCTGGCTGCAGGAAGCTCTTGGAACAATCTAACTCCCGGCACACGCTCGGCAAGCTGATCGCATCTCTGGGTGTGGACAAGACAGGTAAGCAGCATTCCTCTTCTCCGTGTTGTATCTCTTGCCCCACGCCATGAACACACAAGCACATGGATATTCACACTGTGAACAAAGTTACTTTCCAAATGCCTGGAAATTCCCTCGTTGGTGGTGTAGCGGAAAATGTGGTGCAGGACAACCCAAGTCATCCAGAGGCTCGGGTGGAGCATAAACACCAGCACAGACCTGTTGGGCCGACTGGCCTGTTTCTGCGCTGTAGATTCTATGGGCTGGATTTTGTCTTGGGGTCGGGTTGGGGTCGTGTAATCCGCATTTCGTGTTTCCCCCCCCGACTCCAGATTAATGTGGATGCCTGATGCAATTTTCACTTAATTGGGCAATTGAGTTGTAGCATGTGGGAACCCATGAACTAATTAGTGGTTTCAGTCTGAAACCCGCCTCTGATGATGTCATCATTGCTGAGTGCCTGCTCTCAGAGATTGTCTGGCTACTGGTGAGAGAGGACCTGTCTGCAGTGCTTCTGATGTGAGTGGACCTGGATGCAAATATGTGTGTGTGTGAGAGAGAGAGGGAGAGAGAATGAATTTTTGCATCCAAGTCCTCTTACACCAAATGCGCAGTATCGCGACTTTCACACCACATCTCCGTTGTAATAGTGGACTTGCTATCCACTTGTGCTCCCGCCAGGTTTCACTGGAGTGTTTCACACCAGGCGTGCTTCACGTCAGAAAAGGGTTAAACTAGCTACAATGTTTCAAAATAGCATTACAGACCCAATTTAGGGCTTGTTAAGGGCTTTAATGGCCTCTCCCGCCTCTTGGAGGCGGGACGGAGTCGGGAACCCCGCGACCGATTTTGTCAAAATTGCGTGGAGGCGGGATGGAGTCGGGATGGGGTCGGAAACCCCGACCCCGCAAATTTAACCCCCCACACACCTCCAAACCTGACTCCATGGGTCATTCAAAATCCAGCCCTATGTAATAGTGGGCTGAGTAAACTAGGCCTGTATTCTCTTGAATTCAGAAGAATGAGAGGGCATCTCATTGAAGCATACAAAATTATTACAGGGCTTGATAGGGTGGATGCTGGGAGAATGTTTCTCTTGGCTGGGGAGTCTAGAATCAGGGGCCACAGCCTCAGGATAAAGGGTAGGCCATTCAGGATTGAGATGAGAAGAAATTTCTTCACACAGAGGGTGGTGAATCTTTGGAATTCTCTACCCCAGAGGGCTGTGGAGGCTCAGTCATTGGGTATATTCAAAACAGAAGTCGATAGATTTCTGACTAGTAGGGGCATCAAAGGATATGGCGATAGGGCCGGTGAATGGAGTTGAGGCAGAAGATCTGCCATGATCTCATTGAATGGCGGAGCAGGCTCGAAGGGCCTACTCCTGCTCCTATTTCTTATGTTCTGATGTACTTACGCCCTCAGCTCCGACCATAGCAAGTTTCCAATTGTAGCCATGAGGTAAATGCTTTGCATGAGACAAGAGTTCCTCACCCGCAGTGGGCAGAAATATCAGAAGGTAAGTGACCCAAGGCTGCTTCTCAACATCTCTAGCAACCATCTTGAATGGCATTGACCGAGGCCCCTGAAATGGTTGCCTCTCAGTTCAGGCATGTTGCGTAAACATAAAGAGAGGAAAACTGAGTACAAATGAAGGAGAAGTACAAACAGAATGGATAGAAGTGGGAGTTACTTTTTTTTGGTTTTTGCTCTAGATTATTTTTCTAAGTTTTAGCATCTCAGACCATTCGTGTAAATGAACCCTTGCCCCCCCCCACCCCCCAAGGCCTGGAATTTGTCTTTACCTGTATCTAGGTCATTTGTATCAAGCCCTAAGATTGAACAAAAACCCCATGTTCAGTTTATTTTGGCTCACTGGGTGTATCTCGTGACCTCCCATGAGCTTAATTGACTTCGGAAGATGACAGAATGAACACTTCATTAAAATGTGGCTTGGGCTAGAAATGCTAACAGAATTATTAAATGGATAAGTGAACAATAACAATGACTTTAGTATAGGTTTTATGTTAACCATCTCTGCTTGAGTTGGTAGAAAATAATAAACAGCCACCTCTGCTGTGCTAACCTGTAATATAAATATCAAACGTGGCCTTTTTGTTGTTGCTGAGAGTCTACGGACTCTCTCTCTGGCCCACCTATTTCTTTCTGATGGCTTCAGATAGACTATTAAATTTGATTAAGGTGGGCTGAAAAACACTTTTAAAAAAATGACCAGGGGAATGGAAAGGGGGGGAGAAATTCGGTCTAGCCCCGTTTGGGGCACTAAAACTTTGAAAGTTGCAAAATTAGCGCCAGGCGCTAATCATTCTCGCCTCCCGCGAAATTCAGTTTTAGCGCTCCAAGAGGGAAGTGGTGCGCTAAATCAAGCGCTATCCACTTCTGTTAGGGCGCTAAAGTCCGAGAGTGGGGCGGTAGCGGCAGAACGCTAAACAATTTCGAGCGTGTTGTAAACGGCGCTCTTTCATCACAGAGGCTGCTTCCCTCGCTTACAGGGAAGGGCCAATGATGCTGCACTAGCTAGCTGTCATCAGTTCTGTTTCGCAAGGTGACCTGGGCGACTGTCATTACAGCCCCAAACACTCTCACAAAGTGGAGGGCTTGGACATCCTGCACCAATGAAACATTAAAAACTTTGCTCAGGCACCAAACTGGTACAAATAATAAAGGGTGCACTAGCTGAAAAGCATTCCCTTTAATTACCGCTCCCGAAGCGGCCAGCCGAGTTCACAACCCCTCCTCTTGCTGGCGTTGTCGGCGCGAGGCGATAAAGCAGGGGGCGTGAGTGACTTTTCCATCCGGGGCGATAACGGGGTGCTGCGCACTTTATGACGTCACGATCTGTGAGGCGCTAGAGGCCCAGGCGCTAAGAGCCAGCGATAAACCGGCACTGAAGTTCGCGGGCGTCGCTGCATTCGCCACATCCGGGCGCTATCCCCTTAGCGTCCGTTAGCGCCCCCGCCAGGCGCTAACGGGAGGCGCTAACAAATGTGTATCACTTAAACTCCAATAGAGTTGCTAATCAAGCATATATTCCTTGGCCTCTCATTTGGACAATTGGCAGGTCGTAAGTTCCTGTTTTGATGGTGTATCAAAACAAGTTAGACCATTTCATGTGAGTGTACCTAGGTTTTAACCCTATGTGTACTGTGACAAATAGAAAGAAGCCAACGCCGCATACATTAGAGACAGAAAATGCTTCCTTTTATCCACAGTGGGTTTCATGCTGCAGATCTCCACATATTGCGTTCCCAATGCAAATGCTGCTACTGAGGGAGGGAGAATTGGAGGGAACTGGCACCTAGAGTTACGAGAAAACACTTGCTAGCAGCTGATTTCACAGTATTATTGACGGGGTTGGGGGGCAGGGCTTCAGCACACCCTCAAACCCGAGAAGGTATGTGGCACCTGGAAAGATAAAAGAAAAAGGGAGGAAAATGGAGGAGGAATAAAAACATGAGAAAATGAATTGGCCTCTAAGTGATGCTCTGCACTTATTAGCATATGGAGGCATAATGTATTTGTATGAAATTCCTCGTACAATATCTGAAAGAGCAGCATTAGTAGATTTAGTAAAAAGAGGAATTTCACAGTGCAATGTAAAAATCAATATGCGCAGCAATTCCGGTGGCTGTAGAGACTTTCCCTTTCCCTTTTCCCACCCCTCCCCACCAACCCACCTCAACCAGTGTACGTACAAAGACACCTTGCCTCTCCCAGGAGGCCACATGGATGCTGGTGGGTGGGCGGGCGGAGGGGGCATTGGAGATCATGATGCTCAATTTCACCATGGTCATATAGAACAGGCTCGATGGACCCGCTGGGCTTTTCCTCTCCTCGTGCAAGAAACACAGAAAGCTAGCATGCAGGTACAGCAAGCAATAAGAAAGGCAAATGGCATGTTGGCCTTTATTGCAAGGGGGTTGGAGTATAAGAGTAAGGAAGTCTTGCTACAATTGTACAGGGCCTTGGTGAGACCACACCTGGAGTAATGTGCGCAGTTTTGGTCTCCTTATCTAAGGAAGGATATACTTGCCTTGGAGGCGGTGCAACGAAGGTTCACTAGATTGATTCCTGGGATGAGAGGGCTGTCCTATGATGAGAGATTGTGGAGAATGGGCCTGTACTCTCTGGAGTTTAGAAGAATGAGAGGTGATCTCATTGAAACATACAAGATTCCGAAGGGGATTGACAGGGTAGACGCTGAGAGGTTGTTTCCCCTGGCTTTTGTGTCTAGAACTAGGGGGCATAGTCTCAGGATAAGGGGTAGGCCATTTAAGACTGAGATGAGGAGGAATTTCTTCGCTCAGAGGGTTGTGAATCTTTGGAATTCTCTGTCCCCGAGGGCTGTGCATGCTGAGTCTTTGAGTATATTCAAGGCTGAGATAGATAGATTTTTGGACTCTAGGGGAATCAAGGGATATGGAGATCGGGCGGGAAAGTGGAGTTGAGGTCGATGATCAGCCATGATCTTATTGAATGGCGGAGCAGGCTCGAGGGGCCGTATGGCCGACTCCTGCTCTTATTTCTTAACTCTTATGTTCTTATGTTTTCCGCCATTTTCGTATGTTCATATTAAAGAGTGCGATGGCTGAAATGGTGACGAGAGCATTGAGATGGGGGGGGGGGCTATGCCTTCTTGAATACTTTCCGGTTGTACCTGTTGATGAGGTGTTTTTTTCCAGTCTATAGAATGGTGATCCTCTCACCCGGAGATGAGACGTGTGCCGCCATTTTCTGCATCACCGCAACTTGGCGTTGGCTGGCTGGTGGCTGCTATCTGCGTCTGGACCAACCAATCTATTTAAAACCGAACATTTAAAAGAAAAAATATGAGGAATAATAGATACCCGGGTTTGATTACAAAACTGCAGTTTTATTCTGGCCATTCTGTTGGTTGATGTATCGAACAGTGGCTCGCTGAGGAGTGGCTAGAAGGGGGGGGGAGCAATGCTGTAACCATTCTATGAAAAGAAAGACTTAAAAGAAAGACTTGCATTTATATAGCACCTTTCACGACCACCGGACGTCTCAAAACGCTTTACAGCCAATTAAGTATTTTAGAAGTGGAGTCACTGTTGTAATGATTCTATGGTTAGAAGCTAGGCAATGACCTGATTAGGGAGTTCAAATGACATCATAATATATATCATCATAATAATGACATATATGCTGTGCCGATTTGTATTTCTTCACTTCACCTGACGAAGGAGCAGCCGCTCCGAAAGCTCGTGATTTCAAATAAAACTGTTGGACTATAACCTGGTGTTGTGCGACTTCTCACTTTTGTCCACCCCAGTCCAATACCGGCATCTCCGCATCATGGACATCATAAATAGCAAAAGCAAAGCTAATGAGGCTTATGGCTTGTCATCTGAACTGCAAAATGTGATTCTTACCTCTCTTATAAGATGTACTGCGGGACAGTTTGGTTTTGCGTATAATTGTGTATGATTTTTCTCACTTGGCAGAAGCGGTGGAAAAGAGGTGACTAATGCATGAGCTTACGTTGAAGGATTCATTCCAGTGATACAAGATACATTTTACAAATGCATGCTTTCCATCCATTAGGTGATGGAAATGTTCCTGATCTGTGATCCCAGCAGGTGAGCATCATCACTGGGAGAGTGCGTTTGTAAAATTTACCTTACAGTCTCTACAAATATATAAAATGGCAATTAACAACATAACAACTTGCATTTATATAACGCCTTTAATGTGGAAAAACCTCCCACGGTGCTTCAGAGGTGTGATCATTAAAAAATAGTTGATTATAGGCAAATAAGAATATTGCCACACCTATAAAAAGATTGTTTTTACTTTGTAATCTGCTGGTGCAGGGACTGAAGTTGGTGTGAAGCAGGGAGGTATAACGTGACTAGACTTCTGTTGTAGGGTGGCCAATCTCCGCTGATACATTTTGGCTGGGATCTCTGGATGTGCAATCAGTAGATGTTCAGTATTCCGATGGCCTGCCAATCTCCATTTTTTCCTTTACGCTGTTGGCAGGATGGTTTGTCTGCATCTAATGCTGAAAGTGTAGAAGCGACAGTGCGTTTATTTTGTTTGGTAGGCTGAATGAGCTGGGGAAGGGCTTGGTCCCAATCTCTTGACATTGTAGATGTGAATATGTTCCTTTTTGTTTCAGTGCGGCGATGCCTGTGTGCTTCCCACTGGTCTAAAGAGTCTCAAATACAAATAGTTGGGTTTAAACCATTTTGGGGATTTTTGGGAATGGACTAACTTTGGATCCCCCCAAAAAAAGTACTGGCAGAAAATAGAATGCTGGCACCTATTGGATACGTTGCTTGGAGATGCCTTTGGGTATATTGTTGCATTGACCCATTATTGGCACTGCCCTCGGCTTCCAACTGGGGCATTCAACATATGCAATACAAGCCTCAAAGGCGGTCGATGCGCTTTATCGTTGGGCCCGATCTCTCTTTTTGGCCAAGACAGATTTGTCGAAGTCCTGAGGGCCGAGGGAACCACAGAAATCAAAATGTCAGAAACTTAAAAGAAGGACTTGTTGAGGAGCATTGTCCTTTTAAACCCTCCTTCTGGTATCAAAAAAATACAATTGTTCAAATTCCATAAAGCCGACAGTTTCAGCCTCTGACTAGTTAGGATCTTGTTCGAGGTAAGCAACGGTACAAATTTATTTTATTTTTATGTAGCGGACGCTTTGTCATCCAGTCTTGGATGAACAACGTGGAAGGCTTAATCTATGTCCTTTCTGGAAACGAGGGAAGGAGCTGACTGCGGACACTTGACTGAAGAGTCTTACTTAAGCCAAAGACTCCAGGCTGCAGTCCCTCGTGACCCCAACTGTGGCACAAGTGCACATGGGCGAGTCAAGCCCGGAATCTAGAGGGCTCAGACTTTGTCACAGTGGACAAGTGCCTTCCTTGGGCTTGACCTATGGAGAATCTCAAAGAGTTTGCACGCTTTTTTCTTGCTTCCCTCTTCTGGGTCAATAATAGCGAATTGATAAGAAACTTCCATATTGTGCATTCCTACATTACAGCAGTGACTACACTTCAAAAAAGTACCTTATTGGCTGTAAAGCACTTTGGAACGTCCTGAGGTCATGAAATGCACTATATAAATCCAAGTTGTTCCTTTCTTTCTTTTATGAAACATAGAACAGATATCTGGGAGTGAATTACAAGTTGGAATCTACACGAGAGCTTCCGATGGTTTATTGCTGAGGGTAATTTTCCTAGGCTCTGTTTCAGGCAGGATTGGAGAATTGGGTGTGAGGCTCCGTATGCTGAATTCAGGGCACCCAACATCCAATCCTCTGATTTGCGCACCTGTCAAGCAAAGTTTTGCACTGGGACATGCCTTGCAAATTTACTCCCTAGACTAATGTGTACCTGGGAGTGTGCAATAGGCTGGGCTCTAATTGAGGGGTGTTATGATTAGAGCTCTGAATTATCATTGCTTGTGCCCAATGCAGAAGTTCACATCTGCAGGCTTGACCTTGCTGTCTTCTGAACTGAAACGCGATCTTAGGTATGAAGTAATTGGAATTGGAGGATAGAGGGTGAACAATGAATCCTTTTACCATTGAACTAAGCACTGGGAACAATCTGGGACACCCCATACACCTCGGATCTCTCCAAGTGACAGCAAACTCCATACTGACAGACCATGTGTCTCAGGCCGAAAGCTATGAATGAAATTATTACTAAGTAATAAACAGAAGAGAAAACAGCAGATTTATCTAAATTGAACTATTAACTTACAAGTCCCAAACTTTCCTGCTGTACCGTGCAATAGCAGAACTTTGCTACAACTTATGTAACTTGGAATATGTGGTTTTTTAAATTCATTCATGGGATGTGGGCGTTGCTGGCAAGGTCAGCATTTATTGCTCATCCCTAATTGCCCTTGAGAAGGTGGTGGAGAGCCGCCTTCTTGAACCGCTGCAGTCCGTGTGGTGAAGGTACTCCCACAGTGCTGTTCGGTAGGGAGTTCCAGGATTTTGAACCAGTAACGATGAAGGATCGGCGATATACTTCCAAGTCAGGATGGTGTGTGACTTGGAGGGGAACTTGGAGGTGGTGGTGTTCCCATGCACCTGCTGCCCATGTCCTTCTAAGTGGTAGAGGTCGCGAGTTTGAGAGGTGTTGGGATGTGTTTCTGATATTGAACTTTTATGTGAGAAAGAAAGGATTCCCAATTGCCGATATAGCAGCATACAGGAAACTCTTTATTAACCGGCACCCAAATATCCAGAAATCTCTCTTAACCGGCAAAATTCTTGAGTAGGTAACCGGGGTTTTCCTTCATCTCTCGTTTAAAATTAACTTAAAAAAAATCCCCGAGGCGTTTGCCTTGTATCGGAGTGTGTAGATTGGGAGGGGAATGTGCAGCCCGGGTAGGCAGCGGACACGACAGATGGTCAGCTGGCGGTCCCCGGGGAGACGGAGCTCCGAATGCAGGCGCATGTCAGTGTGTACGGGGCTCTCGTACATTGGGAGATATAACTCTCCGTTATCCAGACTTTTTGATTAACCGGCACCACGCTGGTCCCGTCGGTGCCGGTTAATAAAGAGTTTCCTGTAGTAAGAAAGGGACTGGAGAACTACAGAGCTAGTCCCAGTTATATCACTCATTCCTTACACCCTGGCTAGTAACCGAAAACCGACAGATATTGTTGACAACTAATAAAGCTAACTTATGGTTTGTCACTTCTCCACACATGATTCAATCAAGTCAGGCTTCAAAGATATGGGGGTTGACCTATGGGATACCTGACTCAGGAAACTCACCCAGCTTCCGGACAAAGCAGAACTGCGAGCCTGGTAGACAGGGCCCCATTTTGTGACAGAGATTTCAAGTAAGGCCCTTCAATTGCAAATGCCATTAGCTATATATAGGTAATTGAATGTCTGGAGATGGGGGACTGCCTTTCAGTAATCACCATAAGCAGGGAAGAGCCATGTGTTTTAGTTACAGACAATTTTCCAACTGGCACATTCCGATATATAAAAAATACAGCATAGAGATTATCTCCAGCTGAAACAGGGCACATCTCCCATCTGTCACAAGGGGTTCAGGCAGATTTTATATGTGGAATAATGGATACCCGAGAGTGAGTTACAGACTGGCGTCTAATTGAGGGATTCGGGTGGATTATATACAGAGTAATGGATACCAGGAGTGTTGCAGGCTGGAATGAGTTACAAACTGGAATCTGATTAAAGCATTCAGATGGATTGTATATAGAACAAAGAATACCTGGAAGTGATAAAGTTAATCTCATTAATGAATGCAGATAATATTGACGCTTAAACACCATGAAGCTACTGTATGAAACCACAGGCGAGACTAAGCCTCAAATTACTCCACAGTATATTTTATAAAAATCTGTTCTGTGGAATTTCTGGTGGGTATTCCCTCCTCTGGCAGATTTTACTTCCTGAAACCATTTATCTGGGAGTTGTTTTCTCTTGAACTTAAGAGCTCACTTCACTCTGATTGAGTTGAGACGTGGACCCTCTCCACACAGATCTTGATGCCCTTAACATTCCTTTTCCTATTGAGAGGTTGTGTTGTGATGCCTTGAATCGAATGGAATGGGCAGAGTGGGAGGGCCACATCTCTCGTATTTCATGGGAGCCCTGAATTTTCTTTCCTCACATCAACCACTGTAATTGGAATAATATTGGCTGCTCTTGCACTTCCTCCCCAGTAATACCCCCTATGAAGGCACTCGGCCTACGGCGCATATAAGATACTGAGGGGGCTCGACAAGGTAGATGCAGAGAGGATGTTTCCCCTCGTGGGGAAATCTAGAACTCAGGGGCATAGTTTCAGAATAAAGGGTCGCCCTTTTAGAACTGAGATGAGGAGGAATTTCTTCTCTCAGAAGGTCGTAAATCTGTGGAATTCTCTGCCCCAGAGAGCTGTGGAGGCTGGGTCATTGAATACATTTAAGGTGGAGATAGACAGATTTTTGCAAGATAAGGGAGTGAAGGGTTATGGGGAGCGAAGGGTTATGGGGAGCGGGCAGGGAACTGGCTTTGAGTCCAAGATCAGCCATGATCTTATTGAATGGCGGAGCAGGCTCGAGGGGCCAAGTGGCCTATTCCTGCTCCTATTTCTTATGTTCTTATGTTCTTATTTTATACTGGGGCTTGCTTCAGGGTTTACAGTAGCACCAATGCAGAGTAGACGGCTAATATGCTTGAGTTACTGTCCTTGGCATTAAATATTTCACTCTGCAAAGACTGTTTACATCATTGACCGACACGGGAGTTTAACACCACCCAGGGATACGAGCAGCCTCTTGGGGTCATGATGTCCTGTTGGGAGAAAGCCATGCTTAATGTAAGCTTGAGATAAAACATCAGCTCGAGAGCCAGTTGCCAAAATTGCAACACAAATCTAGCAACAATCGTAGTGTTTGCCTTGTCTGCACCATGATTTGCATGGTGGACAAATAATAGACTGGCATTGTCTGCCGCCAAGTTTGTTGAAATGATCCATTCCATAGAATGTTGAAGAAAACCCCACAGTTATCTTTCTGACCCAGACGGATGCGTGATTTGAATAACACCGATCTGGGTCACACAGCTTGCAGTGTCGTGGTGTGGTTTGTTTGTGCTTCCATAGCAACGCCCCAGACGTGGTTGTTGCTAATGGAAGGTGTAGCTTGTGTACAATGCAGGGATACAGGCTGCACTGTACATTGACAGATGGTGGATTCACACGCTCCACGTGGTGAGTTCCTGATCTTATGTGGGACATTAAGCAAGAGGGATCACGCGGAGAGAAAAATAGGTGGCTCAAACATCTTGGGCTGCCACATGCACAGCTTCCAGTAGTCAGATATGGAGCAACGTTGCCAGACTTGTAGGGGCAGGTGGTCTTTTGTCTCTCCTGGACAGGGCTTGGCATATAGCACAGGAGAATTGATAGATTTTTGTTAGGGAAGGGTATTAAGGGATATGGAACCAAGGCGGATAAATGGGGTTGAGATACAGATCAGCCATGATCTAATTGAATGCGGAAAAGGCTCGAGGTAGCTGAATGGTCAATTCTTGTTCCTATGTTCCTAGAATCTCAATAGGGGGAAACTTATCTTAAAATGGAAGGAAACACAACTATTAAAAGCTGGAAAATAAATGTCAACTTGAAACTCTGGTGAGGTGTTGGGATTTCACTGATATGGTCATAGAATCCTCCTACAGGAACATTCCAACTTAGCCAAGTTCCAGTCCTCTGAAATGTCACTTGTCAGAACTTTACGCCTTCTTCTCCTTCTTAACTTAGCCCTTTTACCAATGACAAATTAACTGAGGCAAAGAGAAAGTTGCTGAGTAAAGAGAAAGTAGAATAATTTATTTTGTCTCTTACAGAGAAAGAGATCTGTGGATTAGACTGCCATCGAAAGCAGTTTTTAAACTTTGGGATCAGTTATGGGATTGCAAAAGGTTGTTTCCCCCAGACCTGTACCCATGCTAAGGTTGACCTGATTTCATTTCTTCAAAAAGGAGCTGGATGCATGTAGAGATTTTTTTTTTAAGTTTTACAGTTGTAGGGAGATGGTCAAGCCTGGGTGATTGGACACTCTGGAGCATTGGCTCCAGCTATGTTGAGAGCATGGTATGCATGGAGGAAATCTTTCCATTAGGGCTGACTGTACAACTGGGCGTCCTGTACTGCAATCAGATGTTCATTCAGTGTCAGCTGTGGCTCAGTTGGTAGCACACTCGCCTCTGAGTCAGAAGGTTGTGGGTTCAAATCCCACTCCAGGGACTTGAGCACATAAATCTAGGCTGACACTCCAGTACAGTACTGAGGGAGTGCTGCACTGTTGGAGGTGCTGTCTTTCGGATGAGACGTTAAACCAAGGCCCTGTCTGCACTCTCAGGTGGACGTATAAGATCCCATGGTACTATTTCGAAGAAGAGTAGGGGAGTTATCCCCGGTGTCATGGCTAACGTTTATCCCTCAATCAACATAACAGAAACAGATTATCTGGTCATTATCACATTGCTGTTTGTGGGACCTTTGTGCCACGTTTCCCACATTACAACAGTGACTACACTCCAAAAGTACTTCATTGGCTGTAAAGCGCTTTGAGACGTCCTGTGGTCGTGAAAGGTGCTATATAAATGTAAGTTTTTCATTCTGTAATCTGTTGGAGTTAAAGAAGTACTTGCTTTTATTAACTTCATCACTTTATGAAAACATCTCAAAGGGTTTCAAATAATGAATTACATTTGGAGAACAGTGATAGCTGATACAAATAAAAAGCAATGAGATCAATAACCAGTTAACCTGTTTTTTGGCGAGGTGTGTTAGCCAGGACAGCATGCAAACTGCCTGAATTTCTTTAAACAGTATAATAAAGGATCTTGAATGTCTGCATGAAGAGATGGTGAGAGCTACAGTTTAATGTCTCATCTACAAGATGACACTTCAGGCAGTGCAGCACTGCACTGTGGTGATGAGCTCAACTTCTGATGTGGGGTATGAACCCATAACCTTCCAATCCAAAGTTGAGAGTGCTACCAACTAAGCCAAGCTTGTAGTACCATTTCTAACCATGTTGCATTGGGCTGGACTGCTGTGAACTTTTCTTGCTCTATTGTATATAACACCATGTTGCTTGTCTAATCATGTCTGTCTATACCTGCTTGGCACCCAGTTGCTAAACATTCTAAAAGCAAAAGTTTGGTGAGTCAATAAATAGGACGTATTCATCATGTGGATACTTCCCCTCAGAATCACCTTTTCCTCGAACTGAGAATGACGATGACAACAGAGGATTTGTAATCACTGGTCCTTTTCAGACGCAGTCAAACAACTTTAGGAGAAAATCAAAGGAGAGCAGGGAGAATATTAGTTATAGTTATTTATATTAAACCGAAAGTTAAAGAACAATGAGCTGCTCTGAACTAAGCCTTTTCCTTAGCATGTAGCTGTAACTGTGCAAATACAGATATTTATTGTGCACTTTTATTAAAGCTATATTTACACTGTAGGCACAAGAATTGTCAACCTTCGGATCAATGAACAAACAGTGCAGTGAACAGTGTGTTCAACTTGTTGGTACATTCCTCCACCAATCTCTCAACTGGAATAAGAGTGCGTGCAGGAGGGTATAGATCTGTCAAAGACTGTCTGTCGGGAAGTGATATTCGGAAGGATTCTTGTGCAATGTATTCAGAGTTTAAAGTGACCCAAATTGATTATTAATTTATTGTCTGGTTACAAAAATACACACGACTTATGAGAGCATGTGAGCCATTGAAAGAGACAGAAGTCTCCCTTATCTCCACGTATCAACCCTTATACCCCAACAGGAATAAGCCATTATTTTAAAAAATATAAAGGAAAGGGCCATTGTCCAAAAGTGCAAGATATTGAGAAGTGTTGGAGAGAAGACAAAGTAAATCAAGAAGTACTGAGTAGCTGAGACTGAGCTTGGGTTTTAAAAGCTTGTATGGTTTAGGAAGAAGCGAAGATGGAGGAGTGTAAGGTGTTCCACAGTGCTGGCTTCTGGGACAGAATGAGCCAAAGTAGGAAACAGTGTGAAGAGTCTACATTTCAACATATCGAGAATGCAGGGAGAAGGAAGGTCATGTAGGATGGCATATTTGGAGAAACAAGGGAGAAAGGTTCAGATGAGCACTGACCGTATGTGTCTAGATTTAACAGAGAGACAAGAAAGTCATAGAGAGGGAGAGGGATCGTAGACTAGAAGGTCCTTTTAAATCGTTGAATTGCATCCATTCTGTGCTACACCTGACTTGTTTGTCCTTGATGATGCCATTGAGTAGCTGAAGTGGGCAACTGTTCCAATTCTAAGCACTTACACTCTTCATCTTCATGAGCAAAAATTGAAAGAGAAAAGAGAAGAAAATTCCATTGAAGACATCATTTCTAATCAGCCCTGTTGGACGTAACTCTCTCTTATTTCCTGCTGCAGGCTGTGGAATGAGCGCTGCATTTGCACTCGGCCGCCTCTGTAACTTGGACATAGGTCGTGAGCAGATACTGGACATGGAGGAGGCTCCAAATATGGTGAGTCGGTGTAGTCTTAACTTATAATGATACCAGTAGGCAGACACCCACTGATGAAAAGTTGTTTTGAGATGTTTTCAGAAAATGCTGGAAATACTCAGGAGAGAGAAACAGAGTTAACGTTTCAGGTCGAGGACCTTTTGTCAGAACTGGAAAAGATTAGAGATGCAACAGTTTTTGAGCAAGTACAGAGGCAGGGAAAGTTGGGGGGAGGGCAGCGAAGGGGAGGAAAGAACAAAAGGGACGATCTGCAGTAGGGTGAAGGCAGGAGAGATTAACTGACAAAAGTGGTGCAAGGCAAAAGTATTTTTGCTTTTGTTTGAGATGTTTACATTCATTTGAAAAATTGGTAAGAATGAGAAGAGGCTTCTCCACCTACCCAGGTCATCCCACTCATTTCAGTTCACATACAGGACTCTTTCAGACCACTTGTACTTGTCTCCTGCCATGGTGCCAAGCCTGCATGTCCATCCATTGAGGCAGGAATCTGTCCACTTGTTCTTTGAACACTTAGCCAAGTCTGTGTTTCACTGTAGCCGTCCATTTTCATAAACAACTCCCCCTTTGAGGTCAACGAGACAAAAAAAGGAAAACTTACTCCATTTGAAGTTAACCTGGAATGTCGAACTCGAAAGCTGTATACAGTTTAACTTGCGAAAGATTTTGTGACTGGCCAGTTCAGTCAGTAATGGGCACTGTTCCCAAGGGACACGAGGTAGACCAAGTTTTAACACGCTTATATACGCAGCTAAAAAAAGATCAGTTGCTCCTGGGTGGACTGAGCATATCTTTTCCAACCTTGTGCAGATTTTTGAAAATTGACATCTATTTCCGAAATGCCCAAATATGAATGTAACAAACCCATTCTCGTGCTTTGGAGGGTATTTAACTTGCTGATCATTGTTTTATTGGTGATATTTTGTGACTAGGCTTTCTGTTCCCTTTAACACACATGTAGAAGTGCTGTTAGACAGTAATAGTTAGGTCTGAGGGAGTCAAGCAATAGGTAAGCTCGATAGATAATGCCAGAAGTTGAGTGTTTCCCCCCCGGCTTATCCTTTAAATTCTATGGCATTTTTTGATACTTCAATAAAAAGATCAATGTTAGTTGAAGAAACGTGGTTTCAGTGTTAGTGTGTGTTTTTTTTAATCTCCTCAATCTCAGCTGTTACAAGTTCTGCTGAAGGTTTATAAGCATGGAATGGGCAGAATTCCCAGGTTGGCCTGGGAATGCCCCATGATTCTCCCCCCTCTGACATGAGGGAGCAGGCAAACGATCTTCCTGTCAGAAAATGACTGGACTATAACAACAGGAGTAGACCATTCACCTGCTCAGGCCTGTTCCACCATTCAGTTAGATCATGGCTAATCTGTACCTCAACCTCATTTACCCGCCTTTGCTCCATGTCCTTTGATACCCTTACCTCATAAAAATCTGCCCGTCTCAGTCTTGAAAATTACAATTGGCCCAGCATCCACGGCCTTTTGCGGGTCAGAGTTCTAGATTGTGTGTGGAAGAAGTGTGAAGAAATGCTTCTTAATTTCACTCCTGAATGGTCTAGCTCTAATTTTAAGATTGTGCCCCCTTGTTCTGGACTCCCTTACACATCAGAGGAAATAGCTTCTCTACATTGAAAAGAAGTGGAGAAGAATCTCAAATTTGGACTGGTGCTAGGGAATTCACCCACTGTCCATCCTTGATCTGGGACAGAATTTCAGCCCCATTGTGTTTACCTGCGTAGATCTTTACATCTTCCAATGGGCCATTTTCTGATGGTCCATCGAGTTATCTAAGTGTACAGAATGTTTCTTAAGCTCATTCTCCCATGCAGAAAAATATTCACATATTGTTCGGGAAAGTGATTGGAATTAATGGTAAGATCAATCACAATGTCTCAGATTCATTGATTGAGAATTGAACGCTGCCGCGACTACGCTGCCAGCTCATTTTAAAAGTATACTGTGTTAAATTTAATAGTGTGTTGATTTAACAGAGATTATAAATTCTAATCAAGCAAGCTCTATTAACTTTATAGCTGAGATTAACTTTCTTGTGTTTTATTTATCTCTTTCTCTTCACGTCTTGGGCTAAATCACCAAGCTAGTGTTAAGCAACCTTCTTTCTCCTCTGGTTCACATCAACACATTTCGAGTAAGCACGAGACTTCGTAGTGGAGTATAAGGAGCAGATTTTATTGATACACAGAAAGGTGATCGGCCTTTAACTGTATACAGAGAGTGACTTTACCGGTTTCTGTATCTTTCGAGCACACTCTGACAAACTGTTGAAAACCATGATCCTTTATACACAATGGCCCAGAAATTAAAGACGGAGCCTTTGTGCGGGGGTAAGGCTTCCCCGCGATATCTCACTGCGCGCCAGGCTTTTTCATTCCGAGCTCGCACAAACTTGATTTTCTAGACAGCAGCTGTGCAGTGCTTCCGTATCCCACAGGCGCAGTTAATTCGTGCGAGCTGTGGGATCACGTGATTCAGTTAGAGCTAATGGCAGCACACCATCTTTCATTCATAGTTTTCACAACAAGTGCTGTGAAAGCTATGAATCTATACCCCCCCAAAAGAACAGCTAAACCTCAATTAAATTTAAAAAAAAAACATCACATTAATAAAATAAGTATAGTTAAATAAATTAACCACTTTAAACAAAAAATTAAATTTTTGAAAAAATTTAAAATCTTTTAAAAAGTTATAAAAATAAACTTACCGTTCTTTAAAGTCTCTAAAAAAGATATACCTGTTGAAAAAAATTCAAAATAATACTTAATTAACTACTTACCTTGTTAAAAGAGGGTCTTACGCCTCCTTTCTTTATGTGCAAAATCTTCCATGCTTACCTGCGCGTTCAAAGCACTAAGTGCACTGCGTGCGCGCAGCCTGTAGCGCGCACGCGGTTCACCTAGGAACCGCCCCCTTTCGAAATCACCAAGTGCCGGTTTTCAGTGCATGCGCAGTGCATGCAGAAAACCGGCAATTGGAGACAGAATACGCGAGAGTACACAGTGCGTACTCTCGCGTAGAGACACTAATTTTTGGGCCCATATTTTACTATAGCAAAGGAAAATGTCAAAACGACATATCTATTTTCCAAATCCTCTGAAAACAGATTATCTATGTAAACAGTTTGCAATTGTTTATCTCAGAACCACTTCCCTTAAACAAAACTTCCTTTACCTACTGTTATTTTTAGCAAAAGGACTCGCTACTCCTGTTTTATTACCCCACACTTATTTCCTTACACAAGCACTTTACATATCAGAAGACAAGCTATGCCTTCTCCTCACGACACTTCAATGTCATCCTGTTTAACAAAGAAGTTTGACTGTTAAACTTTTAACGCCCCAAGATGTCCAACATACATCTCCCCAGGATGTCTAACAGCTAGCTGATGGGGTACTTGCTTCTTTCATCTGGTGTCACTGATTCTGGTGTTTCAATCCATCAGGATGTAGAGAGCAGGCAGTGAACTGAGGGTTGTATTGAATAAAGTTAATGACTCACTAGCTTCGCCTTGGAGACTTGCCAAAAGGACAGCGTGAAGGGGCCTCGCCTTATGAAGATGTGTCTCTATCTGATCCTCATTCCCATTCTGCTTCTTTCTTCCCCTGAGTATTGTTTCCAGCTGCCTCTGCTTCAGGGAGGTTCTCCATCTCCTGCGTTGTCCCTCTCTTGAGGGCTCTCCCTGACTGCCCCTACTCCTGTTTGCCAAAATGGCAACAACGACAATTTGGATTTATATAGCACCTTTAGCATAGTAAAGTACAAGTACAAGTGAGAACCAGGCTGAATACAGAAAGTTCAGAGGGGAAGTGAAAAAGGAAATAAGAGGGGCAAAGAAGGTGTATGAGAATAGAATGGCAGCTAACATAAAAGGGAATCCAAAAGTCTTCTATAGGCATATAAATAATAAACGGGTAATAAGAGGAGGGGTGGGGCGATTAGGGACCAAAATGGAGACCTACGCATGGAGGCAGAGGGCATGGCTGAGGTACTAAATGAATACTTTGCATCTGTCTTTACCAAGGAAGAAGATGCTGCCAGAGTCATAGTGAAAGAGGAAGTAGTTGAGATACTGGATGGGATAAAAATTGATAAAGAGGAGGTACTAGAAAGGCTGACTGATTTCATTAAAGTAGTCATGATGCAGAGATGCCGGTGTTGGACTGGGGTGGACAAAAATGAGAAGTCGCACGACACCAAAATATCTGGGAGCAGACTTAGGGCTGCTGCTGCTCATTTTGCCTCCAGGTCCTCTCACAGCAAAGGCCAGGCAGTCTCTGATGACCTTCAATGCAGCAGCAATGATGACATCATCAGAGGCGACTTTTAGACTGAAAACACTAATTGGGTCATGGGTTCCCACATGCTGGAACTCAATTGCCCAATTAGGTGAAAATCGCATCAATCTCCCACATCCAATTGCAGTCGGGTGGATAACACGACCCTAGCCCGCCCCAGTATCAAAATCCAGCCCATATGCCTCTATTTATAAAGCCCAGGATACCATATGCTTTTTTAACCGCTTTCTCAACCTGCCCTGCCACCTTCAACGATTTGTGCCCATATTCCCCCGGGTCTCTCTGTTCCTGCACCCACTTTAGGATTGTACCCTTTAGTTTATATTGCCTCTCCTCGTTCTTCCTACCAAAATGTATCACTTTGCACTTTTCTAGGTAAACTTCATCTGCCACGTGTCCGCCCATTCCACTAGCCTGTCTATGTCCTCTTGAAGTCTATCACTATCCTCCTCACTGTTCACTATACTTCCAAGTTTTGTGTCATCCACAAATTTTGAAATAGTACCCTGTACACCTAAGTCCAAATCATTAATATATATCAAGAAAAGCACTGGTCCTAGTACCGACCCCTGGGGAACAGCACTGTGTACCTTCCTCCAGTCCAAAAAACAATTGTTCACCACAACTCTCTGTTTCCTGTCACTTAGCCAAATTCGTATCCATGCTGCCACTGTCCCTTTTATTCCATGGGCTTCAACTTTGCTGGCAAGCCTATTATGTGTCACTTTATCAAATGCCTTTTGGAAGTCCATGTACACCACATCAACCGCACTGCCCTCATCAACCCTCTATGTTACCTCATCAAAAAATTCAATCAAGTTAGTTAAATACGATTTGCCTTTTCTTGATATATATTAATGATTAATGAATGGGCGGACACGTGGCAGATGAAGTTTACCTAGAAAAGTGCAAAGTGATACATTTTGGTAGGAAGAACGAGGAGAGGCAATATAAACTAAAGGGTACAATCCTAAAGTGGGTGCAGGAACAGAGAGGCCTGGGGGAATATGGGCACAAATCGTTGAAGGTGGCAGGGCAGGTTGAGAAAGTGGTTAAAAAAGCATATGGAATCCTGGGCTTTATAAATAGAGGCATATGGGCTGGATTTTGATACTGGGGCAGGCTGGGGTCGTGTTATCCACCCGACTGCAATTGGATGTGGGAGATCGATGCGATTTTCACCTAATTGGGCAATTGAGTTCCAGCATGTGGGAACCCATGACCCAATTAGTGTTTTCAGTCTAAAAGTCACCTCTGATGATGTCATCATTGCTGCTGCATTGAAGGTCTGCAAAGACTGCCTGGCCTTTGCTGTGAGAGGACCTGGAGGCAAAATGAGCAGCAGCAGCCCTAAGTCTGCTCCCAGATATTTTTGTAGTACCACCAACATCACCACCGCCGCCACCACCACCACCACTGTAATAGTGGACCTGCAGCTGATAGTCAGCTATCTAAATGTGCTCCCACCAGGTTGCACATTCGTGGTTCAGAACAGGCGTGCTTCACGTAGAAAAAGGGTTAAAATCACAAAGGCCTTTCAAAATGGCATTATAGAGGCAATTTAGTGCTTGTTAAGGGCCTTAACAGACTATCCCGCCTCTTAGAGGTGGGACGGAGTCGGGACCAGCAGACACGATTTAATGAAAATTGCATGGAGGCGGGCTTGTGCCCGCCCGCCCGCCAGTTTTCGCAATTTTAACCCCCCACACGCCTCCAAACCCACCTCCACGGGTCAATGAAAATTCTGCCCATAGAGTACAAAAGCAAGGAAGTTATGATGAACCTTTATAAAACACTGGTTCTGCCACAACTGGAGTATTGTGTCCAATTCTGGGCACCGCACTTTAGGAAGGATGTGAAGGCTTTAGAGAGAGTGCAGAAAAGATTTACAAGAATGGTTCCAGGGATGAGGGACTTTAGTTATGTAGATAGAGTGGAGAAGCTGGGGTTGTTCTCCTTGGAGCAGAGAAGATTGAGAGGAGATTTGAGAGAGGTGTTCCAAATCATGTTGGGTCTAGACAGAGTAGATACAGAGAAACTGCTCTCATTGGCGGAAGGGTCGAGAACCAGAGGACACAGATTTAAGGTGATTGGTAAAAGAACCAAAGGTGACATGAGGAAAAACTTTTTTACACAGCGAGTGGCTAGGATCTGGAATGCATTGCCTGAAAGGGTGGTGGAGGCAGATTCAATTGCGGCTTTCAAAAGGGAATTGGATAAGTACCTGAAGGAAGATTATTTACAGGGCTACGGGGAAAGGGCGGGGGAGTGGGACTAGCTGAAGTGCTCTTGCAGATAGCCGGCACGGGCTCGACGGGCTGAATGTCCTCCTGCTGTGCTGTAATGATTCTATGATTCTATGATTCTAAAACGTCTCAAGGCACTTCACATGAGCGTAATCACACAAAATTTGACACCGAGCCACATAAGGAGATATCAGGACAGGTTGGTCAAAGAAGTAGATTTTAAGGGGAGGAGGGGGGAGTTAAAGGAGGAGAGAGAGGTGGAGAGGTTTAGGGAGGGAATTCCATAGCTTAGGGCCTAGATAGCCAAAGGCACGGCCACCAATGGTGGAGCGAAGGAAATCGGGGATGCACAAGAGGCCAGAGTTGGAGGAACATAACTATAATCTCTTGCTGTTTTTTTATATATATAAGAAAATAAGGAATACTGACTGATTTGTTTTCTTTATTTTGATTTTCTGTTCATAATCTGTCGGAAAAAGGAAAGCACCGAATGGTACAGAACTAGTAAACCTCGAACAGCTGAAGCAGCACCATTGGTTTCAATAGCAGATAGTTTAAACGCACAGCCCAGTCTACTGCACATTGTTATCCAGCAACCATGATGCATATTTAAGCAGGCTTTGTTGTACTTAAATCTTTTCAAGGATTTTCTTATATGTTCTCCTTTTCTCCTGCTTCACTCTCTTATTCATTATGTGTTTAGGATTAAAAACCTGAAGTTGCAGAGGTAAAAGAACATTTTGAAAGAATTCTGAGCAGATGGAATAAAAACAGAAAATGCTGGAAACACTCAGCACTGTGAAGAGAGAAACAGAGTTGGGCTGGATTTTGTGGGGGGCGGGGGGCGGGGGCGGGGTCAGTGGGCACGATCGGTGGCGGGTCAGGTGGGAAAGTGTTTATTTTTCCCCAGCTGGTCGGGATTCTGCTGTGAACCTGCTGCCACACACCTTTTCCAAATGTCGGGTCTGTCAGCGCTGAGCAGACCCGACACGCAGCGGCGGGGGAGGCAATTCAAATTATTAGTGGCTTGTTTACAACCACTTATCAATAGTTTTTTCCAAGCTTTTTGGATTCAACAGGTCGCCCACCGGTTTCCCACTGTGCCTAGACCTCATCTGTGAAGCTGAGGCGGGAGGTCAGTGGCCATTGAATCAGCTGATGAGTTGACAGCTTCAAAGGTCAAATAAAAGCTCCCAGCTAATTGAGATATGTTCCCTTAACCAGTAGCTTCTCTAAACTGCATTTCCACTACAGATTCAGGGCACTGCAAGTCTTTACACAAGTCTCCATCCAGTCTGACCTCATTACCTCTCCCACCATTGACAGATCTCTCCTGTCATCTCTACTTCACCTGCCATCTATTCCATCAGTGAGAAGTCGCACAACACCAGGTTATAGTCCAACAGTTTTATTTGAAATCACAAGCTTTCGGAGCTGCTGCCCCTTCGTCAGGTGAAGTGAAGGAATACGAATCGGCAAAGCATATCCATCTATTCCATCAGCATGGGTGCCTTTGAAACTCTCTCACCTTGGTCCTCAGAATCCCACCACGATCAACCCCAACACCAGCAGCACCAACAACAACACCAACCTTCTCCGCAATCACCTGATGCTGCACAGGACCGAGGGCATCAGTACCCGAGCACATTGCTGCCCGGGAGGCCAGGGATGGCCTCACCATGGCAAGATTTACTTCACTTGACACTGTACACCCTGGCTGCCACATGATGTGCCAGATTAGTACCACCCCACACCAACACCATAAAACATCCCTACAATGCCCAAGCCATTCCTTTCATACTCATCAGCATTGTGGGGGGTACCGTTATGTCTCACCATTCACTGTAACTCACTAAGCCACTTCCAAAGGTGCACACAAATCTGTCCAAGAACACAAAGTGTTGAAAATAAAGGTTTCAATGTTTGACAGCACATTAACAGAAACTTCTCATGAACATTGCGTAAAACACCCAAGTGCCTACCCTTGTGTGTTGTTAGTTGGTATGATTGGACTAGGATGAGGGTGTGTGTGTGTGTGCAAGGTAAGTTGGTGTGAGTAAGGATGTGCAGGAGTAGAGTAGGGAAGGCAGAGTGATGGGGATGTGATGAGAGGCACAGCTGGATGAGGTTGAGTGTGAGTTTGTATTAACGTTTTGTGATCTACTGAGATCATTGAAACATTTGCAGCACTGAACCCAGGTCCTCCTGACCACATCCCTGCTTGTGCCCTCCTCTGCAATGTGCAACCAGGCTGTGTTGATCTCCTAGGGAGGTTTCTTCTGCCCATGGGAAGAGAGGAGGACCTCCTTGCATGCTGTGACTCCCTTCATAAGCATATGGAGGGAGTCATTGGAGAGCCTGGGTGCAGCCCTGCACCTCTGTGCAGTGATTGTCAGTGTTTGCAGCACCTCAATGCTGTAGAACACTGACAGCACAAATGTCAAAATAAAGTTGGCCATGGTCCCTTTAAGGAACCTGGTTGATGACGCGTCATCAAGTGACGTCACCAAGTGACGTCACCAGACCCACTTCCTCTAATTGGCCGGCAAACCCGCTGAGCGGGTTTAACAAGCCCAATCACGGTAAGTTCATTTCAGAGGCCGGGATGGAGACAGCAGCGGGGCCACGACCTGCCCCCGACATCGCCCACCACAGACCCGCCACCGACATCACCCGCCACAGACCCGCCACAGACCCGCCACCGACATCACCCGCCACAGACCCGCCACCGACATCACCCGCCACCGACATCGCCCGCCCCGGACCCGCCACCGACATCGCCCGCCACAGACCCGCCACCGACATCGCCCGCCACAGACCCGCCACCGACATCGCCCGCCCCGGACCCGCCACCGACATCGCCCGCCACAGACTCGCCACCGACATCGCCCGCCCCGGACCCACCACCGACATCGCCCGCCCCGGACCCGCCACCGACATCGCCCGCCACAGACTCGCCACCGACATCGCCCGCCCCGGACCCGCCACCGACATCGCCCGCCACAGACCCGCCACCGACATCGCCCGCCACAGACATCGCCCGCCACAGACTCGCCACCGACATCGCCCGCCCCGGACCCGCCACCGACATCGCCCGCCCCGGACCCGCCACCGACATCGCCCGCCACAGACTCGCCACCGACATCGCCCGCCCCGGACCCGCCACCGACATCGCCCGCCACAGACCCGCCACCGACATCGCCCGCCACCGACATCGCCCGCCACGGACCCACCACCGACATCGCCCGCCACAGACCCGCTACCGATATCGCCCGCCACAGACCCGCTACCGACATCGCCCGCCACAGACCCGCTACCGACATCGCCCGCCCCGGACCCGCCACCGACATCGCCCGCCACAGACCCGCCACCGACATTGCCCGCCACAGACCCGCTACCGACATCGCCCGCCACAGACCCGCCACAGACCAGCCACCGACATCGCCCGCCACAGACCCGCCACTGACATTGCCCGCCACAGACCCGCCACCGACATCGCCCGCCCCGGACCCGCCACCGACATCGCCCGTCACAGACCCGCCACTGACATTGCCCGCCACAGACCCGCCACCGACATCGCCCGCCCCGGACCCGCCACCGACATCGCCCGTCACAGACCCGCCACTGACATTGCCCGCCACAGACCCGCCACTGACATCGCCCACCACTGACATTGCCCGCCACAGACCCGCCACTGACATCGCCCACCACTGACATTGCCCGCCACAGACCCGCCACCGACATCGCCCGCCACAGACCCGCCACCGACATTGCCCGCCACGGACCCGCCACTGACATTGCCCGCCACAGACATTGCCCGCCACAGACCCGCCACAGACCCGCCACCGACATCGCCCGCCACAGACCCGCCACTGACATCGCCCACCACTGACATTGCCCGCCACAGACCCGCCACAGACCCGCCACCGACATCGCCCGCCACAGACCCGCCACTGACATTGCCCGCCACAGACCCGCTACCGACATCGCCCGCCACAGACCCGCCACCGACATCGCCCGCCACAGACCCGCCACCGACATTGCCCGCCACAGACCCGCCACTGACATTGCCCGCCACAGACCCGCCACCGACATCGCCCGCCACAGACCCGCCACCGACATCGCCCGCCACAGACCCGCCACTGACATTGCCCGCCACAGACCCGCCACCGACATCGCCCGCCACAGACCCGCCACCGACATCGCCCGCCACAGACATCGCCCGCCACAGACCCGCCACTGACATTGCCCGCCACAGACCCGCTACCGACATCGCCCGCCACAGACCCGCCACCGACATCGCCCGCCACAGACCCGCCACCGACATTGCCCGCCACAGACCCGCCACTGACATTGCCCGCCACAGACCCGCCACCGACATCGCCCGCCACAGACCCGCCACCGACATCGCCCGCCACAGACCCGCCACTGACATTGCCCGCCACAGACCCGCCACCGACATCGCCCGCCACAGACCCGCCACCGACATCGCCCGCCACAGACATCGCCCGCCACAGACCCGCCACTGACATTGCCCGCCACAGACCCGCTACCGACATCGCCCGCCACAGACCCGCCACCGACATCGCCCGCCACAGACATCGCCCGCCACAGACCCGCCACTGACATTGCCCGCCACAGACCTGCTACCGACATCGCCCGCCACAGACCCGCCACTGACATCGCCCGCCACAGACCCGCCGAGATTCGTAAAATCCAGCCCGACGTTTCAGGTCGATGAGCTTTCATCAAAACTGGTCTGAACTGACATTCGGCTGAAAGGTCATCAACCTGAAACGTTAACTCTGTTTCTCTCTCCACAGATGCTGCCTGACCCGCTGAGTGTTTCGAGCATTTTCTGCTTTTATTTCAGACTTCCAGCGTCCGCAGTATTTGGTTTTGGCTGAGCGGATGAATCTTTTCCTGTGAGGTCTCAGTTGGCTCTGATCGTGGAATGTAGTGTGATGAACCTTGACCTTGACGTTGGGGCAGGGGTGGGTACCAATACCTCTGAGAGGTTCGATGTTCACTCCCTGTTCCCATGTCTCTGACCTGAGTCTCTGTCCTCTCCTTATTCAGATCACGGCACTAGAGAAGATGATGGCAAATGGGGATACGGCAGGAAGCAAAAACGCCTGTTTTGCACTGAGTTGCCTGGCAACCGACAAAGACGGCCACGCCCATATCCTGATGAACCTCGTCTTCCCAGAAATATTAAACACCTTGTGCGTGTTACTGGAATCCAAAGAGCAGGAGTCAGCTTGGTTTGCTGCCATGTACGTAACTTAAAGCAACTGCGTGCAACGTGTGAGTGAATTGATTAGTGGATAGAAATCATGTTTAATAAAAACAAATATAAAGGTCCTTTTCAATGTTTAGCATTTCGGTGTTGCTTTAAAATAACGTGCTTCAGATTTTAGACCTGACTGCAGAAGATTAATGTTGGGTTGACGTTGAAGAAACAGTCTGTGCCAATGCAGTCGCAGGTCATTGTAATCAGGAAAAGCAATGTGGGACATTGAATAATTGTTTTAGTGCCCATGCTATTTTGAAGAGTTTTATATCCTATTAGCTGTTGTACCATGATAGATAAGTATAACATAACCTATTAGCCAGCCAATCGCGTTTGGAATCTTTGTGATTTTAATGTGTCTGTCGACAGTTAGCATACAATAACCTAGAATGGCAATGGTAATGGGGGATGTTGAGGAAACAGAAGCACTATTCCAGTATAGAATGCAATGGGGGGAAGTGGGAGGGAGGGTTGTCCCAGTCCCCAGCCCCCATCCTTACCTCCAGCTGAAAATGGCCGTTTACACTGTTGATTTGGTGGTTGTGCTGATCTCCTGCCAAAGTTACGGCAGGAGATGAAGACCACACCTGTGAAAATTCAGGGCCAAGTGATGTGGTCATCAAACGTTTGCTGTATGAAGGAAGTAATGGTAGCTCACAAAGCAAGTAAACATTCTTCAAGGATTCGGCGGGAGTGACTCAGTACTTGGCTGTTGCATGAGGAATGGTGTTTCACTACTGTTTCCGTACTTTACAGGACACTAAAAGTGTTAGGCAGCCATCCAAAAGGGGTTGTGAAACTGAGAGAGCACCCGAAAATATCAGCCCTCTTAAAGGTAAGCGATGGCTAAGGAATGGTCAGACTACATAGACTCACATAACGCTCCTAGAGCTGAAACATGAGCATGAGAACAATAGTGAGAAATTCCACACTTTACTTATAGTGACACTGTCAAGTACCCACAGTCAGTGATTGAGGAATTCTGATACATTTTTCAGTTTTCCCTCCAACTGAGCTGTTGACGAAATTTAAATTGAGAACATTCTTTTAGTAAAGGCAATGGAGGTAATGTTTAACTAAAGCTTGATCAAATGAGAACAGGCAGCCGTTACAGACTCCAAGCAAAAGCAGTTAATGCTGAGCTGATGAACTCCTTTTCTTAAAGATAAAGGGGGGGAATATTAAACTTTCCACTCTCACTGGCAGGTCCAATGGTCCTGTGCAAAAATGAGCTTGGATAATCTCAACCCGATTGTGAATGAGTGTGGTTCCACAACATGGAACTGGCCAGTAATCGATATGAGATCGGCACTGTGTGGTAGTCTGGAGCAGAGAGGCTAGAGCATAAAACACGTGAGGACAAGGGAAAATTCCACATCAGGGCAGCAAGGGTGCAGTCCCCTCACCCGCCTGGGCACTTGTCCAACAGTTTGAAGATGCATCGGATGTAAGAGAAGACGAGCCTGCTCAAGGAACTATAAGCAGTAGTTACACTTCGAGGGTATTTAGCCTCTAACTCCTTTTGTTCTCATGGTCCATGTAGCAACTGTGGCTGCGAGAGTAGGTGGGCAATCCATTTGCAGCCCTTCCTTAATACCTCTCTGAACAGCTCACCTATGCAAATGAGGTCACCTTACTGCATCATTACATCAGTCCTACTTACTATCTCTTTTACATTAAAACTGATACGTGAGTCACCACATTCCATTTCCAAATACATTGTAAACCCCTGTGTCAACTCTCCCTTTTGGGATTTCTCATTTGAAGTGTCCACATTTCCCGGTAATACATGTATGTTGGTGATTTCAATATTAAATGTCACATAACGTGAGCCACTTAAACAATAGCTGATATTTTACACTGGCGGTTTGCGTCTGCAAGTAGTTTCACATCCTAACCACCAGGTGGCCCAGCACCAATGTGCTCACTCAAACCCCATGTCTGAGTGTGAGCTAATATGCAAGACGGTTTTTAGAATCGTTATTATTGTGCTTCATCCAATTACTTTAAATCCCAGTGTTTTCTACCCTGAACAGACCCGGAGTGATTCAAAAACTTTTATGCTTCTCACCTGGCCCTGAGTCCTGGCTTAGTCACACTCCAAAGTTGCATTTCTGCAGGTCCTTCTGTGATAATTAGATCTATCATGCTTGAACCCTCCCCCCTTCCCACACGAGCCTTCTTAGCTTAATTAATTGTTCTGATCAAAGTGTTGTATACCGCTCCCATGGGCCTACTTCCGACCTGTTACTCGGCAAGAGAATGGTGCTTGCTCTTCGTCCCCCCACCCCCCCACGAGAGATGTCACTGGCCCCTCCCCTGCTTGCTGAGATGTTTGGAATCCCTCTCCACCCCCCTCCCCCAATACTGAGACTGCTGACTATCAACCTCTCCTTTCCGCTACCCCCCCCCCCCCCACCCCGCCCCGCCACCACCTCCAACTGAGATGTTTTGGCCCTCCCCAAGAATGTTTCCTGGCACTGACCCTTGCTCAGATATATTGCTCCCACCCTCCACCCCACTGGATTCTGAGGGAGTGCTGCACTGTTGGAGGTGCCGTCCTTTGGATGAGACGTTAAACCGAGGCCCCGTCTGCTCTCTCAGGTGGACGTAAAAGATCCCATGGCTCTATTTCGAAGAAGAGCAGGGGAGTTATCCCCGGTGTCCTGGCCAATATTTATCCCTCAACCAATATAACAAAAACAGATTATCTGGTCATTATCACATTGCTGTCTGTGGGAGCTTGCTGAGCACAAATTGGCTGCTGCGTTTCCTACATTACAACAGTGACTCCACTTCAAAAGTACTTCATTGGTTGTAAAGCGCTTTGAGACGTCCGGTGGTTGTGAAAGGCGCTACATAAATGCAAGTCTTTCTTTCTTTTCTCCGACATTGCCCATCATCGATCTTCTTCCCTCGCCCCTCCCCCACTGGGATATCCTAAACACACACTGAGAATATTTCCTGGCCTTGCCCCCTCCCGCTCACTTCCGAATGGAGATTATTTGCTGGCTACACCATCACCACCCCCCCCACCCACACTGGGATTGTTTTCCAGCCTTTCTCTTCCACCCCAACCACCAACACAGTTTCCCTGCCTTTTCTCCCATGTCACCTCTCATACCTCTTCCACCCCCCACCCCCTTTCTCCACCCCTCTAATCCCTCACACTTTCTTGGTTGAATCATTCCCCCTGACCCCTGACCCTGCTTGACTTAACATGTTGCCCATGGTCTTGACTGACCATCTGCAAGGCCAGAGGAGATTGACTAATCTATTTTTTTTCCTTTTCCTTTTTAATAAATGTTCCACTTATGGTTGCCCCGGTATCCACCCAGACACATTCTTGGCAACATAGCTGCTGTATAATGTTCGGAATGTATTGGGGTGGTGAAGTGGTGCAGCACACGGGAGTAGCAATACATATAGACACAAAGGGGTCGATTTTCATCTGGACCTGTTTTCGGGCCCACAGCCGGTGTTGCGGCGGCCTAAGGATTGGCAGGTATTGGTCCTTGGGCCTCATCTACATACTTGCTGGAGTGGGCTATGGGGGGGTTGGAGTGGGCTATGGGGGGTTGGAGTGGGCTATGGGGGTGTTGGAGTGGGCTATGGGAGGGTTGGAGTGGGCTAAGGGGGGTTGGAGTGGGCTACGGGGGGTTGGAGTGGGCTATGGGGGGGTTGGAGTTGGCTATGGGAGTTGGAGTGGGCTATGGGGGGTTGGAGTGGGCTAAGGGGGGTTGGAGTGGGCTATGGGGGGTTGGAGTGGGCTATGGGGGGTTGGAGTGGGCTATGGGGGGGTTGGAGTTGGCTATGGGAGTTGGAGTGGGCTATGGGGGGTTGGAGTGGGCTATGGGGGGTTGGAGTGGGCTATGGGGGGTTGGAGTGGGCTATGGGGGCGGTTGGAGTGGGCTATGGGGGGTTGGAGTGGGCTATGGGAGGGTTGGAGTGGGCTATGGGGGGGTTGGAGTTGGCTATGGGAGTTGGAGTGGGCTATGGGGGGTTGGAGTGGGCTATGGGGGGTTGGAGTGGGCTATGGGGGGTTGGAGTGGGCTATGGGGGCGGTTGGAGTGGGCTATGGGGGGTTGGAGTGGGCTATGGGAGGGTTGGAGTGGGCTATGGGGGGTTGGAGTGGGCTATGGGGGGTTGGAGTGGGCTATGGGGGCGGTTGGAGTGGGCTATGGGAGGGTTGGAGTGGGCTATGGGGGGTTGGAGTGGGCTATGGGGGGGTTGGAGTGGGCTATGGGGGGGTTGGAGTTGGCTATGGGAGTTGGAGTGGGCTATGGGGGGTTGGAGTGGGCTATGGGGGGTTGGAGTGGGCTATGGGGGGTTGGAGTGGGCTATGGGGGCGGTTGGAGTGGGCTATGGGGGGTTGGAGTGGGCTATGGGAGGGTTGGAGTGGGCTATGGGGGGGTTGGAGTGGGCTATGGGGGGTTGGAGTGGGCTATGGGAGGGTTGGAGTGGGCTATGGGGGGGTTGGAGTGGGCTATGGGGGGTTGGAGTGGGCTATGGGGGCGGTTGGAGTGGGCTATGGGAGGGTTGGAGTGGGCTATGGGGCGGTTGGAGTGGGCTATGGGGGGTTGGAGTGGGCTATGGGGGGTTGGAGTGGGCTATGGGGGTTTGGAGTGGGCTATGGAGGGTTGGAGTGGGCTATGGGGGGTTGGAGTGGGCTATGGAGGGTTGGAGTGGGCTATGGGGGGTTGGAGTGGGCTATGGGGGGTTGGAGTGGGCTATGGAGGGTTGGAGTGGGCTATGGGGGGTTGGCGTGGGCTATGGGGGGGGTTGGAGTGGGCTATGGGGGGTTGGAGTGGGCTACGGAGGGTTAGAGTGGGCTATGGAAGGTTGGAGTGGGCTATGGGGGGTTGGAGTGGGCTATGGGGAGTTGGAGTGGGCTATGGGGGGGTTGGAGTGGGCTATGGGGGGTTGGAGTGGGCTATGGGGGTTTGGAGTGGGCTATGGAGGGTTGGAGTGGGCTATGGGGGGTTGGAGTGGGCTATGGAGGGTTGGAGTGGGCTATGGGGGGTTGGCGTGGGCTATGGGGGGGGTTGGAGTGGGCTATGGGGGGTTGGAGTGGGCTACGGAGGGTTAGAG
This sequence comes from Squalus acanthias, assembly GCA_030390025.1. NCBI lineage: Eukaryota > Metazoa > Chordata > Chondrichthyes > Squaliformes > Squalidae > Squalus > Squalus acanthias. The sequence goes on from CM059438.1 coordinate 63,467,009, forward strand.
TGGGCTATGGAAGGTTGGAGTGGGCTATGGGGGGTTGGAGTGGGCTATGGGGAGTTGGAGTGGGCTATGGGGGGGTTGGAGTGGGCTATGGAGGGTTGGAGTGGGCTATGGGAGGGTTGGAGTGGGCTATGGGGGGTTGGAGTGGGCTATGGGGGGGGTTGGAGTGGGCTATGGGGGGGTTGGAGTGGGCTATGGGGGGTTGGAGTGGGCTATGGGGGTTGGAGTGGGCTATTGGGGTTGGAGTGGGCTATGGGGGCGGTTGGAGTGGGCTATGGGGGGGTTGGCGTGGGCTATGGGGGGTTGGAGTGGGCTATTGGGGTTGGAGTGGGCTATGGGGGGTTGGAGTGGGCTATGGGGGGTTGGAGTGGGCTATGGGAGGGTTGGAGTGGGCTATGGGGGGTTGGAGTGGGCTATGGGGGGTTGGAGTGGGCTATGGGGGTGGTTGGAGTGGGCTATGGGAGGGTTGGAGTGGGCTATGGGGGGTTGGAGTTGGCTATGGGGGGGTTGGAGTGGGCTATGGGGGGGTTGGAGTTGGCTATGGGAGTTGGAGTGGGCTATGGGGGGTTGGAGTGGGCTATGGGGGGTTGGAGTGGGCTATGGGGGGTTGGAGTGGGCTATGGGGGGTTGGAGTGGGCTATGGGGGCAGTTGGAGTGGGCTATGGGGGGTTGGAGTGGGCTATGGGAGGGTTGGAGTGGGCTATGGGGGGGTTGGAGTGGGCTATGGGGGGTTGGAGTGGGCTATGGGGGCGGTTGGAGTGGGCTATGGGAGGGTTGGAGTGGGCTATGGGGCGGTTGGAGTGGGCTATGGGGGGTTGGAGTGGGCTATGGGGGGTTGGAGTGGGCTATGGGGGGTTGGAGTGGGCTATGGAGGGTTGGAGTGGGCTATGGGGGTTGGAGTGGGCTATGGAGGGTTGGAGTGGGCTATGGGGGGTTGGAGTGGGCTATGGGAGGGTTGGAGTGGGCTAAGGGGGGTTGGAGTGGGCTACGGGGGGTTGGAGTGGGCTATGGGGGGGTTGGAGTTGGCTATGGGAGTTGGAGTGGGCTATGGGGGGTTGGAGTGGGCTAAGGGGGGTTGGAGTGGGCTATGGGGGGTTGGAGTGGGCTATGGGGGGTTGGAGTGGGCTATGGGGGGGTTGGAGTTGGCTATGGGAGTTGGAGTGGGCTATGGGGGGTTGGAGTGGGCTATGGGGGGTTGGAGTGGGCTATGGGGGGTTGGAGTGGGCTATGGGGGCGGTTGGAGTGGGCTATGGGGGGTTGGAGTGGGCTATGGGAGGGTTGGAGTGGGCTATGGGGGGGTTGGAGTTGGCTATGGGAGTTGGAGTGGGCTATGGGGGGTTGGAGTGGGCTATGGGGGGTTGGAGTGGGCTATGGGGGGTTGGAGTGGGCTATGGGGCCGGTTGGAGTGGGCTATGGGGGGTTGGAGTGGGCTATGGGAGGGTTGGAGTGGGCTATGGGGGGTTGGAGTGGGCTATGGGGGGTTGGAGTGGGCTATGGGGGCGGTTGGAGTGGGCTATGGGGGGTTGGAGTGGGCTATGGGGGGTTGGAGTGGGCTATGGGGGGTTGGAGTGGGCTATGGGGGCGGTTGGAGTGGGCTATGGGGGGTTGGAGTGGGCTATGGGAGGGTTGGAGTGGGCTATGGGGGGGTTGGAGTGGGCTATGGGGGGTTGGAGTGGGCTATGGGAGGGTTGGAGTGGGCTATGGGGGGGTTGGAGTGGGCTATGGGGGGTTGGAGTGGGCTATGGGGGCGGTTGGAGTGGGCTATGGGAGGGTTGGAGTGGGCTATGGGGCGGTTGGAGTGGGCTATGGGGGGTTGGAGTGGGCTATGGGGGGTTGGAGTGGGCTATGGGGGTTTGGAGTGGGCTATGGGGGGTTGGAGTGGGCTATGGGGGGTTGGAGTGGGCTATGGAGGGTTGGAGTGGGCTATGGGGGGTTGGAGTGGGCTATGGGGGGTTGGAGTGGGCTATGGAGGGTTGGAGTGGGCTATGGGGGGTTGGCGTGGGCTATGGGGGGGGTTGGAGTGGGCTATGGGGGGTTGGAGTGGGCTACGGAGGGTTAGAGTGGGCTATGGAAGGTTGGAGTGGGCTATGGGGGGTTGGAGTGGGCTATGGGGAGTTGGAGTGGGCTATGGGGGGTTGGAGTGGGCTATGGGGGGTTGGAGTGGGCTATGGGGGTTTGGAGTGGGCTATGGGGGGTTGGAGTGGGCTATGGGGGGTTGGAGTGGGCTATGGAGGGTTGGAGTGGGCTATGGGGGGTTGGCGTGGGCTATGGGGGGGGTTGGAGTGGGCTATGGGGGGTTGGAGTGGGCTACGGAGGGTTAGAGTGGGCTATGGAAGGTTGGAGTGGGCTATGGGGGGTTGGAGTGGGCTATGGGGAGTTGGAGTGGGCTATGGGGGGGTTGGAGTGGGCTATGGAGGGTTGGAGTGGGCTATGGGAGGGTTGGAGTGGGCTATGGGGGGTTGGAGTGGGCTATGGGGGGGGTTGGAGTGGGCTATGGGGGGGTTGGAGTGGGCTATGGGGGGTTGGAGTGGGCTATGGGGGTTGGAGTGGGCTATTGGGGTTGGAGTGGGCTATGGGGGCGGTTGGAGTGGGCTATGGGGGGGTTGGCGTGGGCTATGGGGGGTTGGAGTGGGCTATTGGGGTTGGAGTGGGCTATGGGGGGTTGGAGTGGGCTATGGGGGGTTGGAGTGGGCTATGGGAGGGTTGGAGTGGGCTATGGGGGGTTGGAGTGGGCTATGGGGGGTTGGAGTGGGCTATGGGGGTGGTTGGAGTGGGCTATGGGAGGGTTGGAGTGGGCTATGGGGGGTTGGAGAGGGCTATGGGGGGGTTGGAGTGGGCTATGGGGGGGTTGGAGTTGGCTATGGGAGTTGGAGTGGGCTATGGGGGGTTGGAGTGGGCTATGGGGGGTTGGAGTGGGCTATGGGGGGTTGGAGTGGGCTATGGGGGGTTGGAGTGGGCTATGGGGGCAGTTGGAGTGGGCTATGGGGGGTTGGAGTGGGCTATGGGAGGGTTGGAGTGGGCTATGGGGGGGTTGGAGTGGGCTATGGGGGGTTGGAGTGGGCTATGGGGGCGGTTGGAGTGGGCTATGGGAGGGTTGGAGTGGGCTATGGGGCGGTTGGAGTGGGCTATGGGGGGTTGGAGTGGGCTATGGGGGGTTGGAGTGGGCTATGGGGGGTTGGAGTGGGCTATGGAGGGTTGGAGTGGGCTATGGGGGGTTGGAGTGGGCTATGGAGGGTTGGAGTGGGCTATGGGGGGTTGGAGTGGGCTATGGGGGGTTGGAGTGGGCTATGGAGGGTTGGAGTGGGCTATGGGGGGTTGGCGTGGGCTATGGGGGGGTTGGAGTGGGCTATGGGGGGTTGGAGTGGGCTATGGAGGGTTAGAGTGGGCTATGGAGGGTTGGAGTGGGCTATGGGGGGTTGGAGTGGGCTATGGGGGGTTGGAGTGGGCTATGGGGGGGTTGGAGTGGGCTATGGAGGGTTGGAGTGGGCTATGGGAGGGTTGGAGTGGGCTATGGGGGGTTGGAGTGGGCTATGGGGGGGGTTGGAGTGGGCTATGGGGGGGTTGGAGTGGGCTATGGGGGGTTGGAGTGGGCTATGGGGGTTGGAGTGGGCTATTGGGGTTGGAGTGGGCTATGGGGGCGGTTGGAGTGGGCTATGGGGGCGTTGGCGTGGGCTATGGGGGGTTGGAGTGGGCTATTGGGGTTGGAGTGGGCTATGGGGGGTTGGAGTGGGCTATGGGGGGTTGGAGTGGGCTATGGGGGGGTTGGAGTGGGCTATGGGGGTTGGAGTGGGCTATTGGGGTTGGAGTGGGCTATGGGGGCGGTTGGAGTGGGCTATGGGGGGGTTGGCGTGGGCTATGGGGGGTTGGAGTGGGCTATGGGAGTTGGAGTGGGCTATGGGGGGTTGGAGTGGGCTATGGGGGTTGGCGTGGGCTATGGGGGGGGTTGGCGTGGGCTATGGGGGGGGTTGGCGTGGGCTATGGGGGGGGTTGGAGTGGGCTATTGGGGTTGGAGTGGGCTATGGGGGGGGGGTTGGAGTGGGCTATTGGGGTTGGAGTGGGCTATTGGGGTTGGAGTGGGCTATGGGGGGGGTTGGAGTGGGCTATTGGGGTTGGAGTGGGCTATGGGGGTGGGGTAGGAGTAGGCTACAGGGTGGGGGTGGTTTTGGAGCAGACTGTGGCGGGGGGGGGGAGGATAGGAGCATGTTATGGGGTGGGGGCGTTGTGGTTGGAGCAGACTATGGGGGAGTGAGTAGGCGTTGCAGCCGGCTACCCTGCTCCTTCTGGCTCTGATGCGGAGATGCCGGTGTTGGACTGGGGTGGACAAAATTGAGAGGTCGCACAACACCAGGTTATAGTCCAACAGTTTTATTTGAAATCACAAGCTTTCGGAGCTATCGATTGCCCCTTCCTCAGGTGAAGTAAATAGATACAGAATCGCCAAAGCATATATAGATAGAGAACAAAGCATGTGTACCTTACAATTGCAGACCACTAAATTAAATCATCCTGACTATCTGCCGAGGTGTGATAAAGTTAATCAGGTCAGCCAGGAAGGTACCACATCAAAGACATAGCAAGATACAACTGAGACAATGAGGTGTAGTTGCAGGGGCTCCACAGAGAGTTTTTTTTTTAGGAAAAAAGAATTTCTAAAAATGTTTGTCTCTTTGGCAGCCGCAGAGGCCTGTGAAGAACTCTGAGCGGGACGGGCGCTGTTGCAAAATGTTGGGACTGAGATTCAGTAACGCACTGATCTGATATCAGCCACACTGCGGCAGAGAGGCTACACATCTTAAACTCTTTCAGATAGGATAACGTATTAAGGGTGGGGGGGGGGGGGCGAGCGTGCGGTGATGGGGAGAAGAGGGCAAGATCAGATGGGCCCACTTAACACCAGGCTACTCTCAATGATTCCTGATAAACACCACTGAGTGACCACAGGGTGGCCGGGGAATAAGCCTCCAACACCACTGTTGTGGCCACAATAGGTGTGTGACTCTGGAGAACTTGGACAGAGGCTGAATTCGATGGAAAGGAGGATCACATACACTGGGCAGAGTGCGCAAACATTAAAATGTCAGCGATATATTGGCCAGCTTTCTATTTCTATTACCGTGTGAACAGGATAGACTCACTATAAAGTTGTGTTATTACTGGATGTGGTGCCGAGATGCTGCTGCAAATCATGCTGTCGTGATGGGAATCAACCCAACTCATTGTCAGTGAGATAGCTGACATTGACGTTCGGTTTACTCCTGGCGCTCAAACGTGCAGCCGTCAAGCTATGAGGTGACCAGGGAAACCCTGGCATTACCCAATAGTCACACAGTCCTGGGAGTTATGATGCACACTGAGTCCTGATTTTAGTTCTACCCAAACTGAACAGACCGTGGCCTGCTCTCCCACTGCTGGCAAGGATCTGCTGGAGGAAGTGGACTTCACCTTGAGAAAGCTGCAGCCTCTCTCCAAACCTTCTCCCCCACGTGTAGACGTTCTGAATATCAATTCAATCCGAATTACCTGGAGTAAGCTTGTACTTGACAGCGGACTGGAGGTGACATACAGGTGAGAAGATACTTCACGGTTGAGCAAGATACAATCGCAATAACCTTTTCTCGAATTAGTTCGGGACCGATTTAGACATTGGAGCACACGTGTGATTGAAAGGCCAGTTTACCGTTCACTTTTTTTGGTAGCTCAAAATTAATTCTGACGACGTCACAATCTCATCTGCTGAGGTTGTGACTTCCCGCCCCATTCAATCATTAATTAATTTATTAATGTATCGGAATAAAATCGTGACGTATAACTGAATTGAAAGCGCTGAGATACTTCGGGGAGGCGAATGAAACGTAACAATCTTGGGGCGCTCTTGCATTTTGGTTGATAAGTTACATCTTTCCAACTACTTGGTGAATTATTTTCAATCTGACCACTCGTTGCTAGCGGTCAGTCCGTGCTCGGTAGAACAGTGTTGTAATTTTGCCTGAGCCGAAAAAATAAACTTTCCCAATTGTTCTGATTCTTGTTCTTTGCTAAAATCTTGGAATCAGGCAACCGGTCATGTTGAGTATAATACTAGCTTCTATCTGCATGGCGCCTTTAGCAAGATAGAGAAAGGAGAAACTTGTATTTAAAAAGTGCCTTTCACGACTTTCGGATCTTCCAAAGTGCTTCACAGCCAATGACGTACTTTTTAATTGTCGTCACTGTTGCAATGTAGGAAAGGTAATAAAGCGTCTCAAGGCGCTTCACAAGTGCAGGGAAGATCTGAACAGTTGCGGGAGATTAGGAGAGATGCACAGTTGAAAGGGGAGGCTTTGCAGACCTTTATAAAGCCAGGAAAGAAAGTAGCAAGGCAAAGTAGGGCGTTGCAGAGGGCATGACCTAGACAGCTGAAAGCCCTGCTGCCCCGATAAGATTGTTGGACGTTTTTCAGTATCAGTGGACATGTTGTCATGGAGATTGGTAGCCTTATTTCAGAAACCCTTCCTCTAGGCCTAATGAATTTACTGTCAAACGCTCAGCCTTTTCACCAAGCTTAATGGAGATGGTAACTATGGTGAGTAATTTCATTGCACCATGCTTTCCCGGTTATGTGTTCCAGCTTCTTGTTTTTAAAATGCCTTCTTTTATTCCGCAGAGATTCTTAGTTGCAGACATCCTCCCTCCTGGGAACATCTGATGGTTGGTATTAATATAAGTGTGGCCAGTCCGCATACAGATTGAGAGTCACCTGATCCTTGTTGAGTTTTCAACATATGTCAGTGCAGATATGAAGCTGTGCAGATCTATACAGGAAACGACAGTTTCATTGAAAAACCATCCAGAGGTGTCACGTTGCCTTATGATCATTCTCTGACTTTTGCCGTACAAAATTGGATGTCATTTATGAAGCCGTACTACTTTTCCTTTTAAATGAAAATGTCCCTGATTATAAGACCCAATATCTAACGTGTTCACAGCTCCCTTCTCAGTGGCAGGGAAAGTGTTGGACCAACTACTCTTGAAGATACTCTGATGTTCTAGTCAGCCAAATTACCAATGCTCCACTGTCTTGGGTGTATTTTCATTATTCAACCTGAGCGATTCTTTTTGTTTTTCACAATCTTTCCACTGAGCTGCTGTGCGATCGGCAAATATTTAGTGGCATGCTCTTTCTAAAAAAAAAATCTCCTGCCCGATGTGTGAATGGACAACTTATCAATAGCAGTTAGTGGCCTCAATCCATGGGATCTCCCCCTGCTTGCTGCCAGCGGACTGCACTCTCTTCCGTATGATGTTGTTTTGGGTTCCGTTGTGTAGTCCCTTCCATCGTGGAAATCCGTGACATTAAAAGGCCATTTAGAAAAAGCAAGCTTAACAGGAGGAGCACATGGGGGCGAGAGTTCAGCAAATTGGCAAGATGAGAATTATCTTCTTAATCCAGCTGCTCCAGGATGCTGAGGCCAATTGTAAGCCCCCTGCAGCTCACTTCATTAGTGAAAATCAACCAGCTCAGCACTAGTGATGGACCCTGAGACTTTCCTAGTCGGGTAGAGCCACTAAGGGAAGTGTAAAACCTGCTGAAGATATTTACTCATGCACTATAGTGTAAACTTGTGGACACTGTTACTTTATTAGTATTATTCATACACGGGATGTGGGCATCACCAGCAAGGCCAGCATTTATTGCCCATCCCTAATTTCCCTTGAGAAGGTGCCGGTGAGCCACCTTCTTGAGTAAGTGGCATTTCAGAGGGCAGTTATGAGGTCAGGTCTTAAAATGGGGCTTGAAAACATGACCGTCTCAAACTAAATATCTAATTCTTCAAGAATTCTGCCCACCAATATGCTGCGTCCACTTTTGAAGGATATGTAACACGTGAAGACTGAATCCCTTGAGATATGTAAATTCAAGTAATTAAGGTGCAAAGAGAAACAGACCTTGCATTTATATAAATGCCTCATCAAGCCTTCAGGAGATCCTAAAGCAGTTTACAACCAATGGATTATTTTGAAGGGCAGTCACTATTGTTATGTAGTCAGAAGTATAAAGTGCAGTCATTCATGCACATATATACATGTATATAATGATGTATACGTATGGGGGTACAGTAACATAGTGGTTATGTTACTGGACTAGTAATGCTGGGGGGCATTCTAATTTAGTGTTAGAAGTTGAATATAAAGTAGAAGTTGCTATAAGTCTAGAAATACTCAGCAGGTCAGGCAACATCTGTGGAGAGAGAAACAGATTTAACGTTTCAGGTCGATGACCCTTCGTCAGAACTGGAAAAAGCTGGAGATGGAACAGGTTTTTAAGCAAGTGTAGGGGCAGGGAGAGGGGGGAGGGGAGGAAAGAACAAAAGGGAAGGTCTGTGATAGGATGGAAGGCAGGAGAGATTAAAAGACAAAAGGGATGATGGTGCAGGGCAAAAGCAGATGGTAATGGGACAAGTTAAGAAACAAAAGATGACTCTAGATGAAGTGTAAATGACAATGGCAGAATCATCGACAGCTGCCATGTGAGAGAGAGAGAAAAAAATGGAAAAAAAAGGTAGGGGCAGAGGTTATGGTCTGAAATTGTTTTCTTTTCTCCCCTCCCCCCTTTCCCTGCCCCCTGCACTTGCTTAAAAACCTGTTCCATCTCCAGCTTTTTCCAGTTCTGACGAAGGGTCATCGACCTGAAACGTTAACTCTGTTTCTCTCTCCACGGATGCTGCCTGACCTGCTGAGTGTTTCCAGCATTTTCTGTTTTTATTTCAGATTTCCGGCATCCGCAGTATTTTGCTATTGCTACAAACCTAGTTGGCTTTGATTCTCTTTTGCTGTGATTTCAGCTTGTTTGATGGCGATAAACCACTGTATAAGGGCCCAGACTGCAGCTATGTTCTAACAGATGTAAAACTGTGCAAAGAATACACTTTCAAGCTCCATGTTTCCACTGAGGGAGATGATGGGCTCTACAGCGACGTTACCACGGTGACCGTCGAAGAGTCGGTGCCGAGCTGCCCACTCGATTTTCGAGTGATAGGCTGCACTCCGACGCAGCTCAAGCTGGCGTGGGCCCCACCGGCCGAGCCCAACGGCGTCATTAAATGTTACACGGTGTACAGAGGTGACGCGGTGATCGAATCTACTTCAGAACGCAGTTGTATCGTCAGTGGCCTCGCGCCATCCAAATCCTACGGGTTCCACGTGCGCGCCTGCACGAGCAAAGGAAAGGGCGAGAAGTCCTCGCTTGCAGCGAGCACCGCTGACCCCGGCGATCACGCTCCCAGTAAACTGACCCTCAACGTTCTGGGGCGCAACGAGGTGTTCATCACCTGGGACATGCCCGAGGTGCCCCTGGGACGCCTGTTCAACTTTGAACTGTGCATGAACGGGAAGGTGGTGTACCTGGGACCGGACCGCTCCTTCACTGCAAGGCGCCTGACCGCGAACACGGAATATGCCTGCACCGTGAGTGCCATCACGAGCAAGGGGAAATGCGAAAGCAAGCCAGTAATAAAGAAGACGGCCAAGGATGAGTATGAAAATACAACCAAGTACGTTATCATTTATCGTACCAGTCCATTTTGGAACAAGTTAGCTCAATAGTCGAATGGATCGTTTTCGGTTCTTTTCAATGGCACCCCCCCCATTGCTTCTGAATGCAAAAGAAAGTAGGAACTTTGAAAGAAAAAGCTTTGTTTGGATATCCTCTCCAACACCAAGTCCGCTTATTTCCACCTCCGTAACGTCGCCCGTCTCGCACTGCCGCAGCTCATCTGCTGCTGAAACCCTCGTCCATGCCTTTGTCACCCCATGACATGACTATTCCAACGCTCTCCTGGCCGGCCTCCCACCTTTCACCCTCGGTCAACTTGAGCTCATCCAAAACTCTGCTGCCCGTGTCCTAAATCGCACCAACTCCCGTTCACCCACCACCCCTGTGCTCGCTGACCTACATTGGCTCCAGGTCCGGCAATGCCTCGATATTAAAATTCTCATCCTTGTTTTCAAATCCCTCCAAGGCCTCACCCCTCCGTATCTCTGTAACCTCCTCCAGCCCTGTAACCCTCCGAGATCTCTGCGCTTCTCCAAATCTGGCCGATTACGCATCCCCAATTTTAATTGCTCTACCATTGGCGGCCGTGCCTTCAGCTACCTAGGCCCTAAGTTCTGGAATTCTCTTAAACCTCTCCGCCTCTCTCTCCTCCTTTAAGACACTCCTTAAAACCTACCTCACCTGTCCTAATATCTCCTTGTGTGGCTCAGTCTCAAGTTGATAACGTTCCTGTGAAGCACCTTGGGATGTTTTACTACGTTAAAGGCGCTATATAAATGCAAATTGTTGTTGTTTAGTGTTCCCACCTAAGGGATGAAGCAGTCCCTTCCTGATGATGTAGGGAAGCTTACTGGGGCTTTTTAAATTCACATTCAGGAAATATCAAGTAGGGATTAGGGAAAAATCTGAATCTGAATATGAGGATAGGGAGAGAAAGCTTATGTCATTCTTATTGATGGGGGCCAACATCACTATCAATCTCATTGCTCAGTTGACTTATAAACCAATTGTCAATAAAAGCTCCCCTCAACCAGTAGTTTTGCATTTGACCACTTGTCCTGAACAAGCTGTTTGGGAATATCTTACCCCATTCCCAGTAGACTCCAGTTTGAAACCTAAGTGGTGGTTTGCTTGTTGCCACACCAGGACATGGAAATCATTCGGTTGGATACTTCTGGTTGGCATCTCCACCTGTCTATTTTTTGGCCTGACTGTTAATGCTTAATGGGATGTCTGTATTTTATTCATTTTAATTTAATCTAATCAAGCAATGTTTTTTTTTTGAGTGTGTGGCCAGTTGTTGTCAGTGTTTTTTGGCCCCTGCCAAATCTCACAGGCCCTGATTTACCCTGACAGAACTGAAGATATAATGGGTCACGGGGGAGACACTGACTTGTGTGACAGGAGGATAAAGAAGTACATATTTAACAACAAAAGCACTTGAACCGAAGTGGCTTTGTAAACTCTGGAATACATCGAGCTTTGAAATTCTAGAGCACCTTCCTGCAATTGGATTTGTTTTTACATGAAAAACCAACCTAAGGTTAGGTACACTCATCCTAAGAAAAATCCTTCAGTTATAACTTGATTGCTTTCGCAGAGTGATCTGAACCCCCTTCGACTTTTCTAAATGCATATTTGCTGACTGGTTCATTGAATACTCTTCTGCCCATAAACATAATCCTGACCTCCCAGCGGCTTTAACTCTTTCCTCTCCCATTCTCATCTGACTTTTCCAGCGTTGATCTTTTACACTGCTCTAACCAAACTTAACCTGAACTTTAGGAACTGTATTTCCTCTTTCGCCTGGGCCCTCTGGTCTGGGCATTGACTTCAGCTTCAGTCCTTAGTTGTTCTGCTGATTTCCCCCACCCCCGTGCTGGATTCTCCCAAAAGGTGTCATTCACATGTTTCCCCTTTCATTTTGAAACCATGGGCTGGATTTTGAAGTTGGAGTCGTGTTGGGGTCGTGAATCACACATTCTGGCTTGTGAACCCGCCTCCATCGAGATGTGGCCAACCCACTGTATTTTCCCTTGATTGACCTTGTTGAGCCCGCCCAGTGGGCTCAGCAGGCCAATTAAGGGCCACCCGGCAACAGGTGACGTCACAGACTGACATTTCATCTGTCAAGAGCTTTTGACAGATGAAATATCAGCGTTTGACAGCTCTGTGAAGCTGTCAAACACTCACAATATGATTTCTAACTTGAGTCCTTCCTCTCAGGCTGAGTTAGAAATCATTCCAGCACAGAAAACAGAAGGCTGCAGGTTTTGACAGAACCACGGCTTTCCTGCTTTCTGTGCCGGTGAGATTTCTAACTCCCGAGAACTGAAGGGCTGACTCCTGCAGGAGGAAGTTAAGGTAAGTAAAACTTTTTCCAACACTTAGCACTTACCTTACACACTTACCTCTGCACACATGCACCCATCACTCACCTGCCCACCGGACATATCGACCCCTCCAACCCCTGCAGACCCACGGCCCGCCCCGATAACTTGGCGTGGTTGCCACCTGTCGGGAAGCCCACAGTTTTCTTTTTAAAATAGGGATTATGCAAAAAACTGCCTGTTAACTACCTGTTAACAGGCAGTTAATTGTCACTAATCCCTTCCCGCCTCGGGGAGTCGGGTCTCAGACCAGGTCGGGTACCCGCCGCCAGCGAAACTGGCATGGAGGCGGGTTGGAGTCGGGATGGGGTCGGGACCCCCGAATCTGCAACTTTAACCCCCGCCTCCAAACCCGACTCCACGGGTCATTGAAAATCCAGCCCATGTCTCACTTCCCCTTTCCAATGTCTTGGTTTTTTGAAATTCCTCAGTACCGAACCTCTGTTTGGTATGACCTTTGTATAGTGTGACCCACTCTACATTCCTTTCCTGTATTCCAAAATCTAATAGGCTGTTCACCCATCAGCTGGGACTTGGGTGAATGTATTGAGCAGCAGTAGACCTTTGGACCTCCTACTTGTTGTCTTGCCTTCTTTGTCCTTGCGGATGTCTTGACTTGTCACTCCTACAACGGAGGCTTCTATCGCCTAATCAAACCAGTTCTGAAGAATGGTTGCATCGGAAACATTAACCTGTTTTTGTCTTTCAGATGCTGACTAGCCTGTTGTGCAATTCTGATCTTTTCTGGTTTTATTTTGGTTTATGCATTTAGTTTTTGTTTTCATCTCTGACATTTTCATGCTGCATTTTATAGTATATTACAGTATAGTATGTTACTTAAGCAAAGTGACTTAAAGGGGACTTTAGTTATGTGGAGAGACTAGCGAAGCTGGCATTGTTCTCCTTAGAGCAGAGAAGGTTAAGGCGAGATTTAATCGAGGTGTTCAAAATTATGAGGGGTATTGATATAGTAGATAGGGAGAAACTGTTTCCACTAGCAGGATTGTCATTAACCAGAGGACACAGATTTAAGATAATTGTCAAAGGAACCAGGCAAGAGATGAGAAGAATTATTTTTTAACGCAGCGAGTTATTATGATCTGGAAAGCGCTGCCTGGAAGGGTGGTGGAGGCAGATTCAATAGTAACTTTCAAAAAGGAATTGGAAATATACTTGAAAAGGAAAAATTTGCAGGGCTATGAAGAAAGTGCAGGGTGGAGTGGGACTAATTGGAGAGCTCTTTCAAACAGCCGGCACAGGCACGATGGGCCGAATGGCCTCCTTCTGTGCTGTGTCATTCTATAAACATAGCTCCTGAGACCTTTAGTGGAATAAGTGGTTTAATCTGAAAATTGCAGACACTTTGAATACCTAGCCCCAGTTTTTAATTCAGTTTCTGGTTTTGCTTTGTTTACAGATGTCTTTATTCCCCTGCCCGGATGAGCCAGCCGACTGCTTCGCCTACAACCAAAGAAGTTTCGGAATTAACTGAACGGCTCAGGAGGTTCAGAACCCAACCAGGGATTCATAAAGAACAGTCTCCTGGCAAAACACCTAAAGCTCAGCAAACCCTAAGCAAAGGCAATCTAAAAGGAACCCATAAGCAGTGTGACAGCGATGTAGTGTCCAAAACTGTTGCACGACACAAGAAAAGGCCTTGATTGCAACACTTTTAGAAGTAATTTTGAGATACGGAATTACTGTCAAAATCCACACACATTTATTTCATGCAGCATCTGTAATCGGACGGTTGTATTAGCAAAGGTACATATAAGTACAGCAGAAGCAGAATGAGGGTGGTGGCTTATCACCATCTTCTCAAGGGCAATTATAGACGGGCAATAATTGCTGTCCGTGCCAGCGACGCCCACATCCCGTGAATGAATAAATAACGTGCAGGATCTTTCTGAAGGGTCCTTTGTTGCTTGCAATGCGCTCTATGGGCTGGATTTTGAATGACCCATGGAGTCAGGTTTGGAGGCGTGTGGGGGGTTAAATTTGCGGGGTCGGGGGTCCCGACCCCATCCCGACTCCATCCCGCCTCCACGCAATTTTGACAAAATCGGCCGTGGGGTTCCTGACTCCGTCCCGCCTCCAAGAGGCGGGAGAGGCCATTAAAGCCCTTAACAAGCCCTAAATTGGCTCTGTAATGCCATTTTGAAATGTTTTAGCTAGTTTAACCCTTTTCCGACGTGAAGTATGCCTGGTGTGAAACACTCCAGTGAAACCTGGCGGGAGCACAAGTTGATAGCTGACTATCAGCTGCAGGTCCACTATTACAACGGAGATGTGATAAAGGTAGTATTAGGTATGAAAGTCGCCTCTGATGCTGATGCATTGAATGTCTTCAGAGACTGTATAGACTTTGCTCTGAGAGGACTTGGATGCAAAAAAATCTCTCTCTCTCTCTCTCTCTGATATATATATATCCAGGTCCACACACAGGAAAAGCCAGACAGGTCCTCTCTCAGCAACAGCCAGGCAGTCTCTGAAAGCAGATAGTCAGCAATGATGACATCATCAGAGGCGACTTTCAGACTGAAACCACTAATTAGTTCATGGGTTCCCACATGCTGGAACTCAATTGCCCAATTAAGTGAAAATTGCATCATTCATCCACATTATTCTGGAGTCGGGGGGGGAAACACGAAATGCGGATCACACGACCCCAACCCGACCCCAAGACAAAATCCAGCCCTATTTGTTGTCTATGTAGAAATACTGCTGAGCAGCAGGCCCTAGCTGTGTATGTAGCAGTGAGCTCGGTTGTGATAAATAGACACTGATCTTAGAACAGTAGCTGGATTTTTACATGACGATGACTCTAATGTCTTGGGGTCAGAATTGACTCTCCTGTCAGTTACTTCTCCCTGTCTTAAAGGAAAATTATATGGCGCGTGTGATCAAGACGTTAGCGTTCTAGGTTTTCAGCAAGGTGGTCCCTGGTTCAAGGCACCTCACTGCTTGCCTACCTACTTGCCCAACGGGGTATCCACGTTGCTGGGAAGCCAACAGATTCCATGCAGAAAGACTTGCCTCACCCTCAGGAATAGGCTTCTTCCCCTATGGGCCAGCCTTTCTAGGGTTGGCTTTGGCCAACCTTGATCTCAAAGGGGAAGAAGAAGGTGGAAATACAACGCATGGCTGAGGTTGTCCACAAGATGGGACAAAAACCAAACTTGCTGAGTTTAATGGCCCCTCTATTCTACCACAATGCTATATCGAAGGAGACCCATTGCCAGGAAGCCAATACATTGACAGTGTTCAGTAATGTGAAGAACTTTGTGCAAATACCTGTTTCTTGCGAAATCAACTCGACTTTGATGAATCCAGATCAGCGAAAGTATTCTCAGTTCATGCAGCCATTTTACTTTACAATCTACCCTGATGTGAGAGAGGAGAGGAGGGTCTTATCCCTGTTTGGCCAACACAGGGATGAGGACCAGGTTTTCAGGAACCACTCCTTCCAGTCTCTGTGATTGCAGCTGTGAAGAGGACTTGCTTACAGGCACTAAGAGCACTAAACAATATGATGTTGAACAGAGTTCCCAAGCAAAAGAGCAATCAGTGACCACATAGAAAGGGCTTGGCTATCAACCAGTATTGGTGGTGTTGCAAGCAAATGAATGCAAGATTGGAAGCTATTATAACTTTTTGTTCAATGTCATGTTTTCTGTAATTTGGTGCAGCCTGTACACATTTTATAAAACATTTTAATTAAAAAAAAAAATGCCTTAAACCTATTGTGATATTATTTACAGTTGTGGTTTAGGTGGCCGGTGAAAGGGCTTACCATGGCTGAAAGAGAATAGTTGCAATAGGGATGGTCTGGTGCCATTGGGGATTGGTGTGTCAACGGGCTGTGCCACTCAATGGTAAGACACAGGTTCCTACTCCCTATTCTCCAAACGGTGAGTGTTCCATTTTGACGGATTGTCGGGACGAGGCACTGATGTGGAAGGAAGCTGCGTTCCCATGGGAAGGGAAGGAAAAGAGTGTGGATCAAACCAAGAAAATCGCAGACCTTCTGGTGACTGGCTCAAGAACAGCATTGGCACAAGATTAGAAGTATGCTGCTTACCTACCTTCTTGACAGAGGTGTATGGCATGGGGGGTATGGAAGGAAAGAGAAAAAGAAATAGAAAATTTGAGTGTAATTAAGCTAAAGAAAAGTGTAATACTTGGAATAATGATGAAGTTTGATTTCATATTTATGCAGGAAGGCTTCAGTAAGATCTGTGACATAGTCGAGTGAGATGTCATCTGATTGCAATGAGTCCCTCTCATCTGAGGTCTGTAATAAAAAAACTTGGACTACTTTTTTAATATGAACTGGTCCTGTTAAAAAATGGAAAATATTGTTTACAAATTGAGTGCAGAAGACTAGTCTGTTCTTAACACACAACTGCGTCATGCCATTCAGCAATTTCCGACTGCCCAAGACACATACAATAATTTGTGATGTAGGGGTCGGTAGAGACCATTAGCTAATAGCAAAATTGGGCTTCTCTTTGGTCCTGGTTTGCTCTACAGGCCTCTCCCTACTCATAGCTCACTCTACAGGGCCTCTCCCTGCTCATCGCTCACTCTACAGGGCCTCTCCCTGCTCATCGCTCACTCTACAGGGCCTCTCCCTGCTCATCGCTCACTCTACAGGATCTCTCCCTGCTCGTAGCTCACTCTAAAGGTCCTCTTCCTGCTCATAGCTCACTCTAAAGGGCCTCTTCCTGCTCATAGCTCACTCTAAAGGGCCTCTTCCTGCTCATAGCTCACTCTGCAGGGCCTCTGCCTGCTCATAGCTCACTCTACAGGCCTCTCCCTTCTTGTAGCTCACTCTGCAGGCCTATCTCTGCTCCCAGTTTTATAAACTTATTTCTTATTGTCTCCCTATAATAGTTAGGTTTTCACGATTAGAGGAATAGTTTCCTTCTCCTATTCCTATACATCAATCTCAAAAAACATTGACCAACAGTTTCAATAAGAGCTAATGATGCAAATACATCCCTGAATATAGGCCTACAATATATGAAAACAAAATACGCACGCTGAAAGTGCAGTGGGACTTAGCTTGTCTTAAATTCAGGATTACCAAACATTCCATCAAAAAAAGTGAACCAGAAGTCCATGAAAGTGCATTTCAGAATGGAGGGATTCAGACATTTCTCAAATGTGCTAAAATTGTATGGTTTGCTTCTGAATAATTCTGAAATGCTTTAGACTTTCAAGCTCCATGCAACCTTGACACGGATCCAAAGACAATGGTTAGTGTGCGCGGGACTCGCTGAATCGAAACAGCCTGGAAAATCCAGAAAGGAGCAGCAGATTGTGCAGCAGCTTTACAGACAAGGTAGCCTTTATTTCTCAGCCAGGCTGATTTATCAGCTGTGTCTCTTTTGTAGATTTGAAGCAGTTTTGTCCAGATTTTCGTATGATTGTACGATTTCTCTCTCTTCACTTCTTCTGTCTCCTGCAGCTATTATCTTTTTCCTCCTTTTCACGTCTCCGAGGGTTTAATGCCATCCGTGGTTGGAGCCATTGTCTGTACTGCTCATGAGCGAGTACTGGGAGGTGAACGAGAGCAATCTGTAAATACTCTCCTTCAGATATTCTCCTCAATTCCCTAAACAAAACACCTGCTGGATTGATATCCATTGAGAAGGGGGTTTGAAGATTACAAAGAAGAAAGAAAGTGCTTACATTTAGACAGCGCCTTTCATGACCTCAGAACGTCCCAAACTGCTTTATAGCAAAAGAAAGTACTTTTGAAGTGTAGTCACTCTTGGAAACATGGCAGCCAATTTGCGCATAGCAAGGTCCCACAAACAGCAATGAGTTAATGATGAGATAATCTGTTTCAGTTATGTCAGTTGAGGGATATAACTATTGGACAGGACTATGGGGAGAACTCCGCAGACGGGGCCTCGGTTTAGGATCTCATCCAAAAGACAACACCACCAATAGTGCAGCACTCTGCACTGGAGTCTTTTTTGCATAGATTTTGTGCTAAAGTCTCTAGAGTGGGGACGTGAACCCACGACCTTCTGATTTCAAAAGGTGAGAATACTACCACTGAACCACAGCTGACACAGCTTAACTAAAGGGCTTCTAAAATTTAAAGAGGCCAGGTTGGATTTCCAGGTCTTTTTCTTGCTACAGATAACAGTACAAGAAGCATACTGCACCCGAACGCCACTGCAGTATATATAGAGTGTTGAACATCAAAGGATTGATGAAGCTGCTGTATTAAATTACCAGTCACCTCCATCTAAATGGGCTCCATTATAGGACTCAATTAGCTGTGAGAAAGGAACTCATGCAGCTTTGATACTGTTCTTTTGATTGCTGCTTCACCTGGCACCTGTGACCGGGAGTTAAATAAGGCCTTCGACAATGTTAAGTCTAAATGGGAAGCTTTGAATTTCAGTCGGTCGATTATGTGCTCAAGTCTCTGGAGTGGGGCTTGAATGCACGACCTGTCTGACTCAGAGACATGACTGCTACCACGAAGCCAAGGCTAACATTTTAAACATATTGATGGGGCGGTTTGGTATTTTGAGGGGAAATAGGGTTGATGGGGAGAAGCCCAAGATAGAATAATCATAATAACCTCGGCCCCTACCATTTATAGCCCCCCTTTTGGTTTGTGCCTTTTCCCTTTTTTCTCTCTCTCTCCCACATGGCAGCTGTCTTTCATTCTGCCAGCGCATTTCACACTTCTAGAGCCATCTTTTGTTTCTTAACCTGTCCTATTACCATCTCGTCTCGCCTTGTGTATCTCTTAATGTCTCTACGTCTCACAGACATTCCCTTCTGTTCTTTTATTCCCTCCCCCAGCCTCCAAACTTGCTTTTTCATCTGTTTCATTTCCTGCTTTTTTCTCCATTCTGACGAAGGGTCTTCGACCTGAAACGTTAACTCTGTTTCTCTCTCCGCGGATGTTGCCTGGCCTGCTGAGTTTTTCCAGTGCTTTCTGTTGTTATTATAGAATAACCATATATGTACTCTGGGTGGAGTAGACTTCATGGGCTGGATTGCCTTTCCTTGCTCTAGACTTTCTCAGGTTTGATTCCCGGTCTTCGCTGAGTCAGCTGATCATGGTGCAGCAGCATCAGGGCTGGTACAATTTACTGCAATGGCCCAAATTAAGGAAGTGTTTCTCTTCTTGATTGCAACACAGCGACTCCTGCTGGTAGCAAGTGTGTGTCCATATTGGATGGCGATAAAAGTGGCTTTGCCTGAAATGGCACCTGCTGTCAAATAGTCTGCTGACACTCGTCAAGGCTAACATATGAATAATGGCCAGTTAATGCGTTGCTGGAGGGACAGTCATCGGCTGTGGAACTGAACCCCAGTACGGGAGTCACTAACTTCGGGAGAGGAGAAAAAAACAGCAGGGAGAAAGAAAATTTACTTCAAAAATGTTTGGCAATTCTCCTTTTTTCTCCTTTCTTAGGTTTATCACACTGTAGGCCGAAGGGCAAAGTTAATGAACAGGACGATCGTATTTTCAGGGCCACGATAGCAGCTGAGGGGGTAGAAGTTATGCTACAGCTATACAAAGCCCTGGTTAGACCACACCCGGAATACTTTGAGCAGTTCTGGGCACCACACCTCAGCAAGGATATATTGGCCTTGGAGGGAGTGCAGCATAGATTTACCAGAATGATATCTGGACTCCAAGTGTTAAATTATGAGGAGAGATTACACAAACTTCCTGAAAATTAGAAGGTCAAGGGGTGATTTGATTGAAGGTTTCAAGCTATTAAGGGGAACTGATAGTGTAGATAGAGAGAAACTATTTCCGCTGGTTGGGGAGTCTAGGACTAAAAAATTTAGCTTGGCCTTTATAAGATAACATAAGAAATAAGAGCAGGAGTCGGCCATGTGGCCCCTCGAGCCTGCTCCGCCATTCAATAAGATCATGGCTGATCATCGACCTCAACTCCACTTTCCCGCCCGATCTCCATATCCCTTGATTCCCCGAGAGTCCAAAAATCTATCTATCTCAGCCTTGAATATACTCAAAGACTCAGCATTCACAGCCTCTGGGGCAGAGAATTACAAAGATTCACAACCCTCTGAGTGAAGAAATTCCTCCTCATCTCAGTCTTAAATGGCCGACCCCTTATCCTGAGACTATGACCCCTGGTTCTAGACACTCCAGCCAGGGGAAACAACCTCTCAGCATCTACCCTGTCAATCCCCTTCAGAATCTTGTATGTTTCAATGGGATCACCTCTCATTCTTCTAAACTCCAGAGAGTATAGGCCCATTCTACACAATCTCTCATCATAGGACAGCCTTCTCACCCCAGGAATCAATCTAGTGAACCTTTGTTGCACTGCCTCCAAGGCAAGTATATCCTTCCTTAGATAAGGAGACCAAAACTGTGCACAGTACTCCAGGTGTGGTCTCACCAAAGCCCTGTACAATTGTAGCAAGACTTCCTTACTCTTATACACCATCCCCTTGCAATAAAGGCCAACATGTCATTTGCCTTTCTTATTGCTTGCTGTACCTGCATGCTAGCTTTCTGTTTTTCTTGCACGAGGACACCCAAATCTCTCTGAACACCAACATTTGAAAGTTTCTCACCATTTAAAAAATATTCTGTTTTTCTATTCTTCCTACCAAAGTGAATATTTTCCTACATTATACTCCATCTACCACCTTACTGCCCACTCACTTAGTCTATCTATATCCCTTTGCAGACTCTCTGGGCTCGATTTTGCCAGGCCCGAGGAGGCGGGATTGGAGGCATGTGAGGTGGTAAAATCGCAAAAAATGGCGGGCGGGCCCGATCCCACCTCTGAGCAATTTTCCCAAATGCGTGTTTTCTGACCCCGTTTCCATCCCGCCTCCAAGAGGCGGGATAGGCCCTTAAGGCCTCTATAATCCCATTTTGAGAGGCCTTTCTGATTTTACCACTTTTCCCACGTCCTGCACGTCTCCTCTGGAACACGCCAGTGAATCCTGGCGGCCTCACAAGTGGACTGCTTACTAACAGCTGCAGCTCCACCATTAAAAAGGAGTTTTCAGCAATCATCATTTGCAGGTGGCAGAACTTTGTTGTCTTAGGTCTGGGGGAACTTTTAGCAGGCATACCCATTGTTGTGGAAGTTTGGAGCCTGACACCCATCTCCAGTGTGACCTCCTGGGAAACCCCTCTCGCCACCTTGACTGAGCGCTTCCTCAACTGAGGCATATACCAGAAGCATGGGAACCATTTATTTCCTTTCCTCCTGGACATCAGATTTGGGCGAAGACCAGCCACGGCAGCAGCAGAACCCTGAACAACAGCACCAGCAACAGCAGCAGCAACAACAGGAGCGCCAAGCTGCTGCTCACCCACCTGAAGCTGCACAGGCCAGAAGGCGCCAGCGCGCGACCACATTGCTGCCCGGGATGCAAGGGACGCACTCATCTTGGACAAATTTGCTTAGCCTGCACAATCAAACACTTTTGCCTCGCACCTTCTTATCAGACCATCGACAATGGCCAAGAACCTGCGGATTCTTATCACTCTGACCACCATACTGACAATTGCAAGTCGCCCTAAGCCCTCAATGTGGAAGTCCCATTAGCGAAATGACACACGCCACAACTGCAACAGTTTGCCATCAGAATTTTTTATGACAATAAGCAACTGATGGCTTTTCAAAATTAAACACAACATTACACCCAAGTGACTACCCTTGTGACTACTTGTGCATTATCTTCCTCTTACGCATGCTCCTACGTAGTGCTTCCCCTGTGGCTTCAGCGGATGTGGAGGCCCCTTGCTCACTTTCTTGCTGCTCCTGTCTCGACACCTTTGGCGGGCGTCCTCTGGGGTTGTGAGCCTGTGAGGGCTCGGCAACAGTCTGCTGCTCCTGCGGCTGTGCAGGGGTTGAGACGCCGATCTCAGTTGGGTGGGGACTCTGGTGGGGCTCTGACCAAGGGCTCTGCAGTGGCATGGTCGTGTGAGTGCTTGGAGAGGAGCCCCCACTTCCTTCTTGTATGCCACCAACATCCCTCTCATGGGTCAGCCCCACTTCAGAGCTAGCAAGTGGCTGGACAGCACCTTGCTGCACTGCAGGGGGGCCATGAGGATCCGTTTCTGCACTGGAAGTCCTACTCCAGAGGACTTGCATGAAGGTCTGGTTTGTTTGCTCAATAGCTGACCATCGCTCCTCAAGAGAGGTCAGTCTATTCTGAACAATTACCATGTTTTCCATACCCTGGCGACTAAGCTCCTCCGTGGACGTAGCCATCCTCTCCTCTACCGTAGCCATCCTCTCCTCTACGGTAGCCATCCTTTCCAAGGAGGTTGCCATCCTTTCCGTGGTGATGCGTTCATGCGCCAACGCCTCCACAAAGGCTCTGCTCATGTTAGCGATAGACTCCTCCATTCACTCCACACTCACAGCGAACCTGGAGACAAAACCTGCCTGAGACTCCTGCACCTGTTCCTGGAGTTCCAGAACCGCTCTCCTTCTGGATGGACCCGGAGGCACAGGGTTGACATGCAGCGGAGCCGAACTGGGAGCGTCTTCTCCACTGCGACGAGGACTCTCCACTGCTGTCCCTGTCTCCACCATCTGCTGATGCTCACTTGTGAGCTGTGATACACCAGGTGACAACTCTACTCTATGTCCTGAAGGTCCCACCGAGGTGTGAGTGTCTGCGCTGGTGCAGGGTGCACTTAATTCTGCTGACGGAGCACCCTCAGAGGTTGCAGCTTCCTCTGAGGAGTCTGGAAGCTCAGGCTCTTCCTCCTGGACAGTGGGGACGGGGGCTCTCGATGGTCCTGTGGGGGAGTAAAGGAAAGAGTTAGAGATGTGAGGTAAAGGTTGCATGCACATTGAATTGTGCAGATGATAAGAACATAAGAACATAAGAAATAGGAGCAGGAGTAGGCCAATTGGCCCCTCGAGCCTGCTCCGCCATTCAATAAGATCATGGCTGATCTGATCCTAACCGCCAATCTACTATCACAGAACCATCTCCTGAACCTAACAGAATTGGACACACGAAATAGGAGCAGGATCAGGCTACACGGCCTCTGGGCCCACTACGCTACCCACAGGGCCATGACCGATCCAAACCTAGACTCATGTCCAAATTCCTGCCCGCTCCCCGTAACCCTTAATTCCCTTTACTTCTAGGAAACTGTCTATTTCTGTTTTAAATTTATGTAATGATGTAGCTTCTACAGCTTTTTGGGGCAGCATATTCCATGGACCTACCACCCTCTGAGTGAAGTAGTTCCTTCTCATCTCAGTTTTGAAAGAGTAGCCCCTTATTCTAAGACTATGCCCCCTAGTTCTAGTTTCACCCATCATCGGGAACATCCTCCCCGCACACACCCGATCCAACCCCTTCACAATCTTATATGTTTCAATAAGATCGCCTCTCATTCTTCTGAACTCCAATGAGTAGAGTCCCAATTTACCCAACCTCTCCTCATATGTCCATCCCCTCATCCCCGGGATTAACCGAGTGAACCTTCTTTGTACTGACTCGAGAGCAAGTTTGTCTTTTCTTAAGTATGGACACCAAAACTGTATGCAGTATTCCAGGTGCGGTCTCACCAATACCTTGTACAACTGAAGCAATACCTCCCTATTTTTATATTCTATCCCCTTAGCAATGAAAGCCAACATTCCATTGGCCTTCTTAATCACTTGCTGCACCTGCATACTAACCTTTTGAGTTTCGTGCACCAGGACCCCCAGATCCCTTTGTACTTCAGTACTTTCCAGTTTCTTGCCATTTAGATAATAACTTGCTCTACTATTTTTCCTGCCAAAGTGCATAACCTCACACTTTCCAGTATTGTATTCCATCTGCCAAATCTCTGCCCACTTACTTAGCCTGTCTATGTCCCCTTGCAGATTTTTTATGTCCTCCTCACTCACTACTTTCCCTCCCATCTTAGTATCATCTGCAAACTTTGATATGTTATACTCGGTCCCCTCCTCCAAATCGTTAATATAGATTGTAAAGAGTTGGAGACCCAGCACTGACCCCTGCAGAACACCACTAGTTACTGATTGCCAGTCTGAGAATGAACCATTTATCCCAACTCTCTGCCTTCTGTTAGATAGCCAATCCTCTATCCATGCCAGATATTACCCCCAATCCCGTGATTTTTTATCTTAAGCAATAATCTTTTGTGTGGCACCTTGTCAAATGCCTTTTGGAAGTCTAAATACACCACATCCACTGGTTCCCCTTTATCCACCCTGTGTGTTACTTCCTCAAAGAACTCCAGCAAATTTGTCAAACATGACTTCCCCTTCATAAAACCATGCTGACTTTGTCCTATTAAATTATGATTATCCAAATGTCCTGTTACTGTCTCCTTAGTAATGGACTCCAAAATTTTACCTACCACAGATGTTAGGCTAACCGGTTTATAGTTTCCAGCCTTCTGTCTACTGCCCTTTTTAAATAAGGGTGTTACATTAGCAGTTTTCCAGTCTGCCGGGATCTTTGCTGAGTCCAGGGAGTTTTGGAAAATTATTACCAATGCATCCACAATCCCTACCGCCACTTCCCTCAAGATCCTAGGATGTAAGCCATCAGGTCCAGGTGATTTATCCGCCTTGAGTCCCATTAATTTACCGAGTACCACTTCCTTAGTGATTTTGATCGTGTTTAGCTCCTCCCCCCCTATAGCCCCCTGTTTGTCCAGTGTTGGGATATTCTTAGTGTCCTCTACTGTAAAGACTGATACAAAATATTCATTCAGTGTATTTGCAATCTCCATATTTCCCACCATTAAATTCCCGGTCTCATCCTCTAAGGGACCAACATTTACTTTAGCCACCCTTTTTCTTTTTATATAACTATAAAAACTCTTACTATCTGTTTTTATATTTTTTGCTAATTTACTTTCATAATCTATCTTCCCTTTCTTAATCAATCTTTTTGTTATTTTTTGCTGTCTTTTAAAGTTTTCCCAATCCTCTATCCTCCCACTAGATTTGGCTACCTTATAAGCCCTTGTTTTTAGTCGAATACTATCCTTAATTTCTTTACTTAGCTATGGATGACTGTCTTTTCTTTTACACCCTTTTCTTCTCAGTGGAATATATATTTTTTGGAAGTTGTAAAATAACTCCTTAAATGTACACCACTGATCATGTATCGTCTTACCCTTTAATCTATTTTCCCAATCCACTCTTCTAAATTCCGCTCACATACCTTCATAGTCTCCTTTATTCAAGCTTAGCACGCTTGTTTGAGATCCAACCTTCTCACCCTCTAATTGAATATGGAATTCAACCATGTTATGGTCACTCATTCCAAGGGGATCCTTTACTAGGACATTTTTAATTAATCCTGTCTCGTTACACAGGACCAGATCTAAGGTTGCTTGCCCCCTGGTCGGTTCAGTTACATACTGCGCAAGAAACCCATCCCTAATACACTCAATGAACTCATCCTCAAGGCAGCCCTGCCCAATTTGATTTGTCCAATTAATATGATAGTTAAAATCCCCCATAATTATAGATGTTCCCTTATTACAAGCCTCAACTATTTCCTGATTGATACTCCGTCCAACAGAGTTGCAACTATTCGGAGGCCTATAGACTACGCCCACTAGTGTTTTTTTCCCCTTATTATTCCTTATCTCCACCCAAACTGTTTCATTATCCTGATCTTTTGACCCAATATCATTTCTCTGTATTACAGTGATTCCTTCCTTTATTAACATAGCCTCCCCACCTCCCCTTCCTTCCTGCCTGTCCTTCCTGATCGTTAAATAACCTGGTATGTTTAATTCCCAGGCATTGTCACCCTGCAGCCATGTTTCTGTAATGGCCACAAGATCATACCCATATGTAGTTATTTGTGCCATTAACTCGTCTATTTTGTTACGAATGCTACGTGCATTCATATAGAGAACTTTCAAATATGTTTTGTGACACTTAGTTCCTGCTTTTGCCCTTTTTATTACTTTACCTTTTACTCCATACCTTCTGCCCCTTCCTGACACACTCTGGTTTTAAATTTCCACACTGCTACCTAAGTCTATGACCTTCTCTGTTGTCATTTTTATTATTTGCTCTCTAGGAACCTCATAAGTCAATCTGTTAGAGCATCAGAATCATTATCAATCACTCATGCAATGTCAATGAGAGAGATGCCAAACTATTCTGTCACCAGCTTGCTGTGATGCGCCCGCCTGTCCGTCGCCCACTTGGGAATCCTCCTCGATCCCGGCAATTTCCAGGGCCGCCTCCTCCGAGGTGGTGAGCTGGGCTACTGAGGGTGGCCCTCCTCCTGTCCTCACTCTTTCCCTCTTATTGTGGGCTCTCTTTTCCTGCAATGAGGGACACAAGTGGAGTTTGAGTGAGAATGAAGGAGTGAGTGTAGAGAATCCATAGCATAGATGCTTAGAAGGAGACAAAGGGCCCTCCCTGTGTGTTGTAAGTTGTTGTCATTGCGTCACAGTGATAGGGAGTGTGAGGGCTGCATGGTCGAATAGTTAAGTGAATGTGACCATAGAGAGAGAGGGAATGGGAAAGGGTGCAGGGATGTCAGTGTCAAGTGGGATGTGGAGGAAGAGGTTGGCAAAGCTGAGTGCTGGTGAGGAGAGGTGATGGGGATCAGATTGAGGGTGATGGGAAAGTCATACTCACTTTTCCTGTGCGGAGAAGGTCATGAAACCTCTTCCTGCACTGCAGCCAGGTTCTGCGGCACATAGAGATGGCATTGACCTTCTGGGCCACTTGCAGCCACACAGCTTTAGTCTGTTGTGGTGGCTTTTTTCTCCCTGAGGAAGGGAAGAGCACCTCCTTATTAGATCTTGCTCCCTGCACCAGAGCTTGGAGGGAGGGCTCATCAAAGCGAGGTGCACACTTTTGCTTGCTGGTGGACATGGTCGGTAAATGAAGTCCTTCATACAATGTCCAAAGCGTTTCCAGTCTCCAGAAGAATCAAGGCTGCTTGCAGGCCTTAAATCCAACAGCATTGATGACATCATCGGAGGCGACTTTCTGTATGAAAAGACTCATTGGGCCAGTGGTTCCCACACGCAGGAAATCAATTGCCCAATTAGGGGAAAATCGCAATTTTTCAACACTTCACTTAGGAGTCGGGGTCCTGACACGAATCCCACCTGACACGCCCCAGCCCACCCACACTGGCAAAATCGAGCCCTTTGTGTTTTCCTCACAGCTTACTGTCCCACCTAGCTTTGTATCATCAGCAAACTTGGATACATTACACTCGGTCCCTTCATCTAGGTCATTAATATAAATTGTAAATAGCTGAGGCCCCAACACTGATCCTTGCGGCACCCCACTAGTTACAGCCTGCCAACCTGAAAAAGATTTGTTTATCCCTACTCTCTGTTTTTTGTCCATTAACCAATCCTCTATCCATGCTACTATATTACCCCCAACCCCATGAGCCCTAATTTTGTGTAATAACCTTTTATGTGCCACCTTATTGAATGCCTTTTGGAAATCCAAATATACTACATCCACTGGTTCCCCTTTATCTACCCTGCTAGTTACATCCTCAAAAATCTCTAATAAATTTGTCAAACACGATTTCCCTTTCATAAAACCATGTTGACTCTGCCTAATCATGTTATGATTTTCTAAGTGACTTGATACCACTTCCTTAACAATGGATTCCAGCATTTTCCCGATGACTGATGTCAGGCTAACTGGCCTGTAGTTTCCTGTTTTTTCTCTCCCTCCTTTCTTGAATAGCGGTATTACATTTGCGACCTTCCAATCCGTTGGGACCATTCCAGAATCTAGGGAATTTTGGAAGATCAAAAACCAATGCATCCACTATGTCTTCAGCCACCTCTTTTAGAACCCTAGGATGTAGGCCATCAGGTCCAGGGGATTTGTCGGCTTTTAGTCCCATTAGTTTCTCTAGTACTTTTTCTCTACTTATATTAATTATGTTAAGTTCCTCACCCTCATTAGACCCTTGGTTCCCCACCATTTTTGGTATGCTTTTTGTGCCTTCTACTGTGAAGACAGATACAAACTATTTGTTTAACGTTTCTGCCATTTCCTTATTCCCCACAATAATTTCTCCTGTCTCAGCCTCTAAGGGACCAATGTTTACTTTTGTTACTCTTTTCCTTTTTACATACTTGTAGAAACTCTTTCAGGAGTGAAGTTAGGAAACACTTCTCTACACAAAGGGTGGTAGAACTTTGAAACTCTCTTCTGCAAACGGCAGTTGTTAATTTTAAATTAAGGGATATGGGACAAAGGCAGGTATATGGAGTTAGGTCGCAGATCAGCCATGATCTCATTGAAAGGTGGAACAGGCTCGAGGGGCTAAATGGCCTACACCTGTTCCTATGTTCCTATGAATAATAGATAATACCGATTGTAATAGACCAGCATGGAAAGGTTAATCAGGTTAGCAGCAGAAACTTTGTGGCTGACTGATTGATTTGAGGGAATCTGCTAGCTTAGCATTGCTATGCTTTGGCAACATGATAATATGATCCTTAAGCCACAATGTCTTAAAGTAACTAATCAGTTATTCATTACAGTTGTTAGGGAATGTTTAAACAAATGGTCTTTTAATGAGAAAATGTTTCAGGACAATATGCAGATGTTCTTGTGGTAAAAGTGATGAAGTTGGGAAAACATCAGGACTGCCTTCTGATTTAACACAGCGAGGTTAATCAATCCAGGCAAAGGTAACACTGGGATGTGAAATGGGTGCCTGCAGGAACACAGGACAAGATAGTCCTGGCACCAGGAGCAATACAGAATTAGGTTAGGGGCTGTCAGGACTCTGGGGTGTTAACTCAGGAGGGAAGGACTATTTGGACAAATATTCTCTCTCAATATAATAGAGCTCAGTAGAGTGTGAAAACAAAGGGGAGTAGGGCCGGTAAGACATACTGCCACCGTAGCCGTGATAAGAAAGGGTATAAAGGGAGAGAGTCTGCACCTAAACTGGGAGCTGTAGTGAATCCTCCACAGAACAACAACAAGAACAACTTGTGTTGATATAGTGCCTTTAACATAGTAAAAAGTCCCAAACAAAATTTGAAATTGAGCCACATGAGATATTAGGACAGCTGACCAAAAGCTTGGTCAAAGAGCTAGGTTTTAAGGAGCACCTTAAAGGAGGAAAGAGAGGTAGAGAGGCGGAGAGGTTTAGGCAGGGAATTCCAGAGTTTAGGGCCTAGGCAACAGAAGACACGGCCACCAATGGTTGAGTGATTTTATTCAGGGATGCTTAAGAGGCCAGAATTAGAGGAGCGCAGATATCTCGGAGGGTTATGGGACTGGAGGAGATTACAGAGATAGGAAGAGGGCGAGGCCATGGAGAGATTTGAAAACAAGGATGAGAATTTTAAGATCGAGGTGTTGCTTAATGGGAGTCGATGTAGGTCAGCGTGCACAGGGGTGATGGGTGAACAGGACTTGGTGCGAGTTAGGACACGGGCAATAGAGTTTTGGATGACCTCAAGTTTATAGAGGGTAGAACGTGGGAGGCTGGCCAGAAGTGCATTGGAATAGTCAAGTCTAGAGGTAACAAAGGCATGGATGAGGGTTTCAGCAGCAGATGAGCTGAGGCAAGGGGCGGAGTCGGGCAATTTTCCCAAGGTGGAAATAGGCGGTCCTAGTGATGGCACGGGTATGTGGTTGGAAGCTGATCTTGGGGTCAAATATGACACCAAGGTTGTGAACAGTCTGGTTCAGCCTCAGACAGATGCTAGGGAGAGGGATGGAGTCTGGCTAGGGAACTGAATTTGTGGTGGGGACTGAAGACAATGGCTTTGGTCTTCCCAATATTTAGTTGGAGGAAATTTCTGCTCATCCAGTACTGGATGTTGGACAAGCAGCGTGACAAATCAGAGACAGTGGAGGGATCGAGAGATGTTTAACAATGGCATTAAAAAAATGTAAGGAAATGTTATGGAAATACTTAACAATTTGCACTACCGGGGTAAATTTAAACCCCCAACAGTCTTGTCTTTAAAAGTCATCTTTTTCTACTTGCTTAACGGTACAGAGACATTAGTTAATTCATTACATTAAAGTTTTCAATTAATTTATAATCAATAGTGAAGCAAGCACCAGAAAATGAGCCATGATTCCAACCCAGTTTGGACTTGGCAAAAGGTGGCACCCTACCTGTGATCTTGATCTTAGTAACAACCCCCCAGCAACGCCCCCCACCTCCTCTACCCACAGGATACTGGCCTATGGCTCTAGATGTGAACAAAAAGAAAGGCCCATGTCATTATCTGTTACTCAAGAGAATTAGAGGCCATTTGTAAAATGACATACTGCAGCCACAAAGAGTGAGGTGAATCATCAAAGGCGATATTAAAGGATGAAGAAATGTATTTCTGACTGACCTGCTCATCCAGTAGAGTGTTTATTGAAAATGAACAACCGTGCTGCTTTTGTGCTACATCTGCACAGTAATTGTGGAGCTTGTAAGTGATGCGTGGAAAAAGATTCACCCCATATAGAATATTCGAACATGTCTGTTTCTTTTAAGTGATTGTACTGCATGAGTAGGTTCTTTACTGCTTTTTGTTTCATTAAACTCGTTTTATGAAGCTTCAGAATCAAACTCGTGTAAGGTTACAAACTGTAATGTTTTAATGTCTTTGCCTTTCTCCCTTTGACTGGTTCTGTGTTGTGTTGTCACCTGCCGTGTTTCAGAAGCATCAGCCCCTCCATGGTGAGACAAGTCATGGACCCGCCTTTAATGGTGGAGAAACACGGCAGCAGGTCTCGGCAGCTCACGGCAGCGGAGCCAGTCTTCATCCAGCAGTCTGGTTCCACAGATAAAACTAATGAGCAGGAACGCAGAGGAAAAAGAGCGTCAGTCTCACAGCTCTCTTTATTGAGGACCTCACCCATCATTAGCCTGGACTGAATTAGGGATCGGGACTTGTGAACTTATATTGAGTGCTCACACACTCCTTTGCAATACATGTGTTATCAATGTTGAAACCAAACTGACATTATAGGCCCCGATATTAACTTGGAGACGCGTTGAGAGCGGGTGGGCGGAGGGTCCGATCTCGTGCAGGAAACCAGGAAGATAGTTCAGCGTGTCTGTTAGTGACTTTTTTACTCAGCCACCTCATTTTACTTCCAGGTTTGGTGTCCAATGCCTGGCAGCGGGCGTGATGAATGCTCGCATGAGGCGATCTCAACTCCAGTATTAAAAGGGCCAAGCCAAAGATGGAATTTGGAGGAGTTTGGAGTTGGCAGTTAGAGAAGAGGAACTGTGACATTGGATTCCAGACGGTCAAAGGCTGCGCTGCTGTTCAGTGACGCCTCGCTTGATGTGCTGCTGGAGTCAGTGAGGAGTCGCAGAGCGATACTGTTCCCTAGCAATGGGAAGAAGAAACCTGCTGCCGAAGGTGTGGGCTGGAGGTGGCCGAGGAGGTCAGCAGCAGGAGCATGGTGCATGGATTCAGTGCAGGAGGCGCTTTGGTGACCGAAGAGGTCAGGAAAGCTGAATACTGTTGCACGCTCACCTACATCCTGCTGTGTGCATCACCCCAACCCCTCATTCTACCTTCTCAAGCCTACTCCATCACATCACTCCTTGCACCCACTAACCTTGCACACGCACCCATCCTTCTCTATCTATGCACTTGCTCACATTCCCATTTATCCATCTACCACTCCCACTCACTCTCATCAACAACAACAACTTGTATTTATATAGCACCTTTAACGTAGTAAAACGTCCCAACGCGCTTCACAGGAGTGTTATATGACAAAAAATTGACACCGAGCCACATAAGAAATTAGGGCAGATGACCAAAAGCTTGGTCAAAGAAGTAGGTTTGAAGGAGCGTCTTAAAGGAGGAAAGAGAGGTAGAGAGGCGGAGAGGTTTAGGGAGGGAGTTCCAGAGCTTAGGGCCTTGGCAGCTGAAGGCAAGGCCACCTTATGCAATTTCATCCTTATGCAATTTCATGCCTCTCCCTCATAGTCACCCTCACCAAATGCACCGTATCCATCGGGTGAACACATGCCATTACACACACTCATAGGTCTGCTCTTTCCCTTGTTGCAGGAGAAGAGAGCACAGAACACTGGGGAGAGGGAGAGAACCGGAGGTGGACCTCCACAGATTTACCAACTCACAAATGCAGAGGAGGAAGTGCTGGAGATTAGGAGTATTTCGATGTCCCTCGCCATTGGAGATGGGGAGATGGAGACCTCTCAGCTGCCTGGTGACACAATTAAATATCAGCCACACATATGTCATACTGCACTCAGTCATGTTGACTTGATTTCGACAGTGAATGAAATATGATCATTTTCATAATGATAAGTTGCAACATATTATTATCTTGCCAGTACTAATACATATCTTTTATCTCTGACAGGGCCTTCACGTGTGCAGCAGCACCATTCAACAAGATCATGGATCATCTTCTACCTCAACTCCACCGTCCCGCACTATCCCCATATCCCTTAATTCCGTTAGTTCCCAAAAATTTATCGACCTCTGTCTTGAATATACTCAACGACTGAGGCTCCACAGCCCTCGGGTAGAGAATTCCAAAGATTCACAGCCCTTTGAAGAAATTTCTCCTCATCTCAGTCCTAAATGGCCGACCCCTTATTCTGAGACTGTGACCCCGTGTTCTAGATTCCCCAGCCAGGGGAAACATTTTCTCAGCATTAACCCTGTCAAGCCCCTTAAGAATTTTATATGTGTCAATTAGATCACCTCTCATTCTTCTAAACACTAGAGAATATAGATAGGCCTGGTCTACTCAATCTTTCCTCATAGGACAACCCCCTCATTCCAGGAACCAGTCTAGTGAACCTTTGTTGCACTCCCTCTAAGGCAAGTATGTCTTTCTTTAGGTAAGGAGACCAGAACTGTACACAGTACTCCAGGTGTGGCCTCACCAATGCCCTGTGTAGTAAGGCTTCTTTACTCTTATACTCTAATCCATTTGTAACAAAAGCTAACATACCATTTGCTTTCCTAATTGCATACTGTACCTGCATGTTAACTTTCTGTGATTCATGTACAAAGACACCAAGGTCCCTCTGAATGCAAACATTTCCCAATCCCTCACCATTCAAAAAGTATTCTTTTTTGTTTTTCCTACCAAAGTGGATAGCTTCACACTTCCCCACATTGCATTCCATTTGCCATGTTCTTTCCCACTCAGTCAACCTGACTATATCTCTGCAGCCACTTTATGTCCTCCTCACAGCTTACTTTCCCACCTAACTTTGTATCATCAGCAAACTTGGATATGTTACACTCAGTCCCTTCATCTAAGTCATTAATATAGATTGTAAATAGCTGAGGCCCAAGCACTGATCCTTGTGGTACCCCGCTAGTAATAGCCTGCCAACCCGAAAAAGTCCCGTTTATTCCTACTCTCTGTTTTCTGTCCATTAACCAATCCTCAATCCATGCTAATATATTACCCCCAAATCCCGTGAGTCCTAATTTTGTTTACTAACCTCTTGTGTGGCACCTTATTGAATGCTTTTTGAAAATTCAAATACACTACATCCACTGGTTCCCCCTTATCCATCCTACTAGTTACATCTTCAAAAAACTCTAACAGATTTGTCAAACACGATTTCCCTTTCATGTTGAATTTGCCTAATCATATTATGATTTTCTAAGTGCCCTGTTACCACATCCCTAATAATAGATTCGAGCATTTTGCCTACTACCGATGTCAGGCTAACTGGCCTATAGTTCCCCATTTTTTCTCTTCCTCCTTTCTTAAATAGCGGGGTTATGTTTGTTACCTTCCAATCCTTGGGGACTGTTCTAGAATCTAGGGAATTCTGGAAGATTAATACCAGTGCATCCACTATCTCTGCAGCTACTTCTTTTAAAACCCTAGGATGCAGGTCATCAGGTCCAGGGGATTTGTTGCCACTTAGTCCCATTCATTTCTTCAACACTATGGGCTGGATTTTCTCAGCCCTGAGGAGGCGGGCATGGAGGTGGGACTGCCGGTAAAGTAGCAGAAAGTGGGGGTGGATGGCAAACCCGCCCCCATCCCGCCTCCGTGCCCTTTTGCCAGGAGGCGGGAAGATGTGCTGCTTCGGGTCCCATCTCCTGGAGGCGAGAAAGGGCTTAAATCCTTTTAACTGCCTGTTAACAGGTAGTTAACAGGCAGAAAAAAGGATTAGTGCCATTTTACCTTCTCAGGTGAAGGCTTCTCAGCCTCGGAGAACCCCATCGGGTTGGAGGAGACGTGAAGGAGGTCTGTGGGGGTCGGAGGCACCTGGAAGTAAGATGTAGAGATGAGTGATGGGTGCAAGTGTGGAGTGGTAAGTATGGAAGGTGAGTGTTAAGTGTTAAAAAATGTTCACTTACCTTGTTTTCTGCCTACAGCCTTCATGCACCCTGGATCGGGAGACCCGACATCTTCCTTGTCAATTTCACAGACTGGCTGTTGGATCCTCCGACCCAACAGCCATCTGAAATCTACAAAGTTGAAAGGTTTGATGAGTCCTGGACACAAGGACTCATCAGACTACAGAGAATGTCAGTGTTTGACAGCTTCACAGAGCTGTCAAACGCTGACATTTCTTCTTTCAAGAAGTCTTGACAGATAGCACGTCAGATGTTGACGTGCTCTGTCAGTGACTTCCTCCCTAATTGACCTGCTGAGCCCGCAGGGCGGGCTTAACAAGGTCAATCAGGGGAAAATCCCTCTGGTTGGCCAGAAGATGATGGAGGCGGGACATTGACCCGACAAGCAGCAGTCCCGCCTCCAACTCGTCTCCATTGAGAAAATCCAGCCCTTTGTCTTTACTTATACTGATTTCTTTAAGTTCCTCATTCTCTCTAGATCCTTGGTTCCCCATTATTTCTGGAATTTTTTTGTGTTTTCTACCATGAAGACAGATACAAAATATTTGTTTATTGTCTCTGCCATTTCCTTATTGCCCATTATAATTTCTCCTGTCTCTTCCTTTAATGGGCCCACGTTTACTTTCACTAATCTCTTCCTATTTACATACCTATAGAAATGTTTACAATCTTTTTATGTCTCTTGCTAATTTACTCTCATATTCTTTTTTCTCTTTCCTTATCAATTTGTTGGTCCTCCTTTGCTGAATTCTAAAATCCTCCCAATCCTCAGGCTTACTACTCTTTTTGGCAACATAAAAAGCCTCTTCCTTTGATCTAATACTATCTTTAACTTCTCTTGTTAGCCAAGGGTTGGACCACTTTTCCTGTAGGGTTTTTGTGCCTTAAAAGAATGTATATTTGGTGTAAATTATGTATTAATTCTTTAAATGCTAGCCATTGCTTGTCTACCGTCATACCTTTTAATGTAGTTTCCCAATCTACCTTAGCCAACTTGCCCCTCATACCTATGTAGTTTGCTTTGTTTCGATTTAAGACCCTAGTTTCGGACTTAACTAAATCATTTTCAAACTCAATATAAAATTCTATTATATTCTGGGCACTCTTCCCTTAAGGCCCCTTTATTACAAGGTTATTAATTAACTCTTTCTCATTGCACAATACTAGATCTAAAATAGTCTGTTCCCTAGTTGGTTCCTCAACATACTGATCAAGAAAACTATCTTGTATACATTCCATGAACTTGTCCTCCACACTATTACTGCAAATTTGGTTTGCCCAGTCTATTTGTAGATTAAAGTCCCCCATGATTACTGTATTACCCTTGTTACATGCACCTCTAATTTCCTGATTTATACTCTGCCCTACACTACAGCTGCTGTTTGGGGGCCTATAAACAACTCCCACCAATGTTTTCTGCCCCTTGCTGTTTCTTAGCTCCACCCAAACTGATTCTACTTCTTGATTTTCAGAGCTAAGATCCTTTCACTCTACTGTCTTTACCCTCTCCTTTATTATCAGGGCTACCCCTCCGCCTTTTCCATTTTGACTATCTCTTCTAAAAGTTAAGTATCCTGGAATATATTGGGGGAGAAATTCATTATAGCCCAGGAATGGGCAGTAACTTTTGAAAAGTTTGAGAATTAGTGCCAGGCGCTAATGCTTCAGACTGCACGCAAAATTCAGTCTCATTGCACAAAGAAAGGATTGGAGCGCTAAACCAACTGCTAATGGTCTAGCTCAGTGGCGTTAAACTCGAAGCGCTGACCAATATCAGGTGCAGTCTAATCACAAGTCACCATTGCCACAGGCTCTTTCCAGTTCTTAAAGGGGAGGTTCATTGATGCTGCAGAGCCTCATTCTCATCATTGCTGGCTGTGCAGCCATCGCAGCCAGCAGCAGCAGGTAAAGGAGAAGGAGCCGGACGAGTCAGGCAGCCATAATGATGGCAGATCCACGCCCCAGGGAGAGAGCCCGCAGATTCTGCGACCATGCATTGGAGGTGTTGGTGTTCGCAGTGGAAAGACGGAGGGCAGTGCTCTACCCAGCAAGTGGCAGGGGGCCCTTGCTGCAAGTCTTCCACACCATGTGGAGGGAGGTAGCCCAGCATGTCTCGGGCAGCACTGTGGTCTCCAGGACCCACACACAGTGCAGGAAGAAATTTAACGACCTCACTCAGGTGGTCAGGGTGAGTGAATGCTTCAACAAATGCTACATTCCACCATCTGTACCACAATCTTCACACACTGCCCAAAGCACCACACCCCCAGCACTCACCCACCAACAATCTCGATCTACCAACACTCACACCCACATCTCACACCCTGCACACAATCACAGCTATTCAATTATGGCAGGCACATCTCCCAAACACATTGCTCCATACTCACTCACACACTTTCCTTTCTCTTGCAGGCCAAGGTGGCTCATAACAGGAGGGAGCAGGAGCGCACAGGCGGGGGACAAGCCGACACCCAACCACTGTCTGAGCTAGAGACTCGAGTACTGCAGATTATTGGGCGCCAGGTGGTGGGCGCCATGGCCACCAGCAATGTTGACCCCCTTGGAGACAACAATGGTATGTTCATCCCTACTCCTTCTTCTCACATCCCACTTCCCCCTCACCCACAAGCGTTTTGCACTTTCCAGCTAATCATGCTGTATGCATCCCTTCCTCCCCCCTCTCCTCACCTTAACCCGAAGCTTGTGCCTTTATGCTTTCAGATAATGAGCAAGCACCTGAGCAGCCTGTCCCTGAGAGGTACCATAGAGAGTGAGGCGGGAGAAGAGGAGGAGGAAGAACACACCGCATCACTGCATGTCTCACCCGCAGGTACCAGCTCAGATACTGGCACTACGCGTTCTTTAGAGGCTAGTGTAGTAGTGGGATCTGCACAGGGTGATGCACCGGGGATGAGCAGGCTGCAGCAAGGCCAGGGGGAAAGGGTAGCTCGGGAGCCAGCTCCCTGGAGGGCGAGTTCTGCTGCACAGGACTCAGATGAGGACCTCAATGGTGAGGCCTTTAGAAGAAGGGTGATGGGCATGCACACGGAGATCATAGGTGCAATGGCAAAGGTGCCCACAAGCCTCTTGGAAATGGTAAGGAGCGTGGAGGAGTCCGCCTCCAACATTTAAACAGAGATCTGCGCACACCATGGAGCCCATCATTTCCAGTCTGTAAATGATGGTAGACTCCCAGAGAGACCGTGGTGACCCAGACCCGATGCCGCGTATGATGGACGATCTGGCAGCTTCCATTGCAGCACAGGCAGAAGCGACGCAATGTCTTAGTGCTGTAATGCAGTCTATGCTTGGTAACATCCAATCTTAGACTGCTCTCATACAGTCTCAGCTTGATGCAACGCAAGCTCTGACTGCTGTCAACTGGGGCTTTCACGGTGTCGCAGCAGGCCAGCAATCTGTGCTCCAGTAGATTTCTAGGGATGCTGAGGTGCTACCCCGGGGGAGTGGCAGTGGGTCAGTGGAGCAGGAAGCTGCTGTCCTCTCTCAGGATGACAGCATTCCTGCTCCCACCACAGGCACTCCGCCATTGCCCTTGTCACTGCCTGTCATCCAGCCAGCCCAGACTGCTGCCGCCCATGCTGAGGTGGTGCAGTCTACAGCCGGGCCTTCCAGGCTCAGAGTTGGTTGAGGAGGTGTCCTGCAAGGCCATCTGAAGTCTCCCACACGGACACTCAGCAGCCTTCCACCCGCCGTGCTGCAGACACTGGACCAACACTTCGTAGGAGCACTAAAGTAGGCAAAGGGACAGTAACGTCAGGCACTAAGGGATTGCACAAGGGTGAATAGTTAATATTGTTGTTCTAAATATGTGTTCACTGATTATTGATAAATTTAATAATTCAGTTTGGATTGTTTTGTGGTGTCTCTCATTTCAGCTTTGCGCTGTGATATGGCCTGCGACAGGGATGGAATGATGTCGATGTGGTGAGCAACGGGGATCTGGGGTTTAATTTATTGGAACCGCAGTCTGATGAGGCGGTCACAGACCGCCCTTCCGGAAGGCTGATTGAGTGGCTGCCTCCTCCCTCACTCCTGTTACTCCTCCCCTCGTCCTCCTCTTCCTCCTCCTCTCCCTCTTCTTCCTTCTGAGGTGGTCCCGCAATCCCTGGTGGCAAGGGTTGGGCCCTCATGATGGCCAAGTTGTGGAGCATGCAGCAGACCACGACGAAATGGGACACCCGCTCAGCCGAGTATTGGAAAGCTCCTCCCGAGTAGTCAAGGCAGCGGAACCGTTGCTTCAGCACCTCGATGGTCTGCTCGATGATGTTCCTGGTGGTGGCATGGCTCTCATTATATGATTGCTGGGCAGGAGTGTTGGGGTTGCGGAGGGGAGTCATGAGCCAGGTGGAGAGTGAATACCCCTTGTCTCCGACCAGCCAGCCGCAAGCTTGACGTGGTGGCTGGAAGAGTGCTGACACACCGATCTGGCACAGGATGAAGGCATCGTGGCTGCTGCCAGGATAGAGGGCATTGACATTGAGGATTCACTGTCTGTGGTCGCACACCAACTGCACATTAAGTGAGTGGTAGCCTTTGCGGTTACAGAAGATCTCAGGATTGTTATGTCGTGCGCGCGAAGCCACGTGGGTGCAGTCAATGGCGCTCTGCACCATGGGGAATCCCGCTATCCTGGCAAAGCCACATGCACGTTTGTCCTGCTTCTCTCTGGTGATGGGGATGGAAATGTAGTCACTTCTCCTACTGTAGAGAGCCTCTGTGACCTCCCAGATGCAGCGATGGATGGTGAACTGCGAGATGTTCACTATATCTCTTGTTGCAGACTGGTAACAATCTGCTGGCGAAGAAATTGAGGGTGACGGTGACCTTGACTGCTAGAGAGAGAGCCGTGGTTGCCCTGATCTGAGGCTCGAGGTCTGGTTGCAGGAGGTGGCAGAGTTCTGTGACCACCTCCTTGCTGAAGTGGAGCCTTCTAATACACTGCTCCTCGCTTAATTGGAGGTAGGAGAAGTGCTCTCGGAATACCCTCAGAGGGTAAGGCCTCCTGTTGAGAGCCCTCATGGCCCTCCTCCTCCCTCTGGGCACCAGTCTTTCTCGCTGCCTTCGCTCCCTCCAAAGTAGCACCTGGAGGGCGAGGTCGACTGCCAGTACAGCCCCCATTAATGTAACCAAGTGTAGCACTTTGATATGTTGTGAGAATAAATGTAACTAATTGTTAGTAGCCACAACACTCCTGATACTAAACAACCTTTAAATATCTGAATTAAACTGTTGCACAATGTCAAACTGACAAGGAAGCAGTGAAACAGCACTAACATGACAGCTGCGACTCATTACTCATGATCCCTTTAAATAGCGCCCTTGGTTCCGGCTACCGACTGCTTGATGCCTCATCTCCCTGTCGCTGTCAGGGCGAGGTGCTGAGCCAGTGGGTGACAATGAATTTTGCAGATCAGGCGCCCAGTGAGTGTTGCACACTCACTGACGTCACAATCTGCCTGGCGCTGAGGTCCCTGGCGGTAACTCATAGCGGCGGTGCTATGGGGGGCTGGATTTAGCGTGCGTCGCTGGATTTGCCTTGCTCCAGCGCTACTGCATCAGCGCCTCATTAGCGCCCCCACCAGGCGCTAACTGGAAGTGCTAACCTACTGAATTTTTCCCACTTAGTTCCCAACCTTGGTCACTTTGCAACCGCGTCTCCGTAATGGCTATTAGATCAAACCTATTAATTTCTATCTGATTGGTGGAGGTCGCAGACGACACTTCCTCAGAGAAGCTGATTCTCCTCCCTCCCCCATGGCCGGGGAGATGCGTCTAGGCCAGCGTACACAGAGCCACATACAGGTGGGCTGAGCTGGAAAACAAGGCTGCCTCTGATGGCAGGCCCAACTTGGTTTGTGTTGCCATGTGGATTCGCTCGTGGAAACTACCTCAGAAGGCAGCAATATCAAGCTTTACTTCGCTGTAAATCACATGAAACTTCATGATTGCTGCTTTGGAGAATAGATTTATTGTCATTTATTCACTAAGTCTCAGTACAGGCTACCGTGTAGGTACGCTGGGATAGAAACACAGGGGGTTTATTGCTCGTGTGGGAGGTGTTACCATCTGGCTTGTAGACCTTCAGTTGGGATAATTTAAACAAAATCAAAATTGGTAACTTGAGTGGTCAGCACATGATGAATAGACGTGTGAACATTGGTCCCAGGTTTAGTGCTGCGCCATTAACCGCGCCACAAATTTAGAATCATTTCCACCGTACAATTTCTTTGCTTACAGGAGGCACCAACGTTAAAGCTTTGGCCCTGAAGGTTGTGCTGTGTGGCATTCTCATATTGCACCAGTAGGGGGAGCTGCTGCACTTAGAATAAACCAAACAGAGAGAAGGGAAATCCGAGGACCAATCCCTGACTCGTTGCCTGACCAGTAATGACCGGGGCAACCAATGGAAAATTCTACTAGAGAATTAGGCTGCAACAAATGCATGACTCTTTTTTCAAAGAGCATGGCTCTTCCGTGTACTAAAACTGCTATTATAATGCTTTAAAGGCAAATTAAACCATAGCTCAGTATCAATTGTAGCATAGGAACAAAGGAACAGGAGTAGGCCAATCAGCCCCTCAACTCAGCGAGGCCATTCAATTAGATCATGGGTGATAACATCTATTGATGACTTTCTCACCTTGTGTTGCCATTCAGTGGAATCACACCGCGCACCGTTGACTGCGTTTAGGGAGGCTGCCTCCTATTTTTAAAAATTAAGAAGTGCCAATTTTCCTCTCGGGGCCCCCGCCAGGCTCTGGATAGGCACAGTGTACTGGAGGTGTGCTGCACTTGTGAAGGGAGGAGGCCGCTTAATTTTACTACCGCAAGCCATTTCCCAGGCTTTGGGAAACCAGGCAGCTAAAGGGAGGTGAGGACTGCTGCGTGGAAGAGGTAAGTGCCTTTCCAGCACTGCTTGTGGGCCAGGAGCAGCTTCCCCCCGGCCCCCCAAGCTAACCTGCTCCCCCACCAGCCCCACGATCGGACCCCCCCCCCACGCCACGACCGGACTCCCCCATGCAATCGGACCCCTACCCTCCGTGATCGGATCCTCCCTCGCGATTGGACACCCCCCCCCGCGACCATAGCCCCTCCTGCGATCCAGTCTCCCCCCGCGATTGGACTTCACCCACCCCCTGCGGTCCGATCTCTCACCCCCGCCCGCCACCCACCCCGAGCCATGATCTCTCCCCTCCAGCCTCCGATCTCCCCGATCCCCCTCACCGGCCTCTAATATCCCCCGCTGGCTTGCAATCTCTTCACTCCCCCCCCACCAACACCAATCAACTTCTCCGCGCCCCCCCCCCCCGGCTTTTCCGATCCCCCCCTCCTCTCCGCTCCTGCTGCGGCCTGATGCCGAAGGCCTACCTGCCCAACATCCAGCCAGCCTCTCAATGTGACTGACTACAGCTGGGAAACTGAGACCAAAAATGTGAATCAGGTCCTGCCGTTAAATTCGGCAGGACCTGAGGGAAACCCGTTCTTCTGAAAGCAAAACTTCACCCCACCCCACGCTCCCTTCCTGCCTCCCCATTAATATCGGGACCTCACTTTCTACACTCACTATCAAAGAACGGCGGCTTTAGTGAGACACTGTGCCGTGGACCCATGCCCGAGCAACTTCAGGAGAGGAGGGGAGAACACTAAATAAACAGAAACCTATCATGCAACTCCCTGGCGGTAATTTGGATATATTTGCAGTCATTTCTGTAATATTTAAATATTGGGGCAGAAATTCGGGTCCCCACGGGTGAGGACGTGCTGTGTACTCACCCGTAGGGCCACCGGAAGTGCCGGTTTTGCGCATGCACTGCGCATGCATGGGAAACCGGAACTTCCGATCTCGTGAAAGAAGGGGTTCGAGGGTCAACCGCGTGCGCCGGAGAGGCAGCGCGCACGCAGCGAACTTCTGTTTTTTTTTACAGGTTTCTGCGTGAGGGTAAGTACGGAGAAGCTGCGCAGGAAAAAAGGAGGCGCAAGGCCTGCTTTTAACAAGGTAAGTGGTGAATTAATTACAATTTAAACATTTTTTCAACAGGTTTATCTTTTTTACATACTTTAAAGAAAGGTAAGTTTATTTTTAGCACCATTAAAAAATGTAATTAATTTTTTCAAAATTTTAATTTTTGTTTGAAGTAGTTAATTTATGTAATTTATAGTTATTTAAAAATGTGATTTTAAAAAAATGTATTTGAAGTTTAAGTGAGGTTTTGGGGCCGATCTCTATTCATAGATTTGACAGGTCTTCCTGCCAAAATCTATGAATGGAGATTCCCTGCTCCGATTGGCTCTCCATGGCCCACGTGATCCCAGGGGATGCTTCAAACTAACTGCGCCCCTAGGATACGCAAGCACTGCGCGCCGGCAGCTGCAGGAGGCCCAGGAGCCGAAGTCCACGCGGGCCCGAAGCACAACCGCAGGCGCGGTATGTAAGTACGCGCGCGATGCTTGCACCTGCGGGAAGCCGGAGAGCCGAATTTCTGGCCCATTGACTTTTCTTGTAGAACTATTTGTTTCATTTTTAAATAATCTTTAATGTTCTTATTGATGTTTTTATTTTGAGGAGGTGGACATCATTCAGTCTGCTGATTTTGGGACTGATTTCATTGGGACCTTTAATGCTCCTTTCACAACAAGAGCTGTGAGCGCGAACAAGGTTATTTTGCTCAGTCGAAGAGTGTCTTCCTAATGTGTTAATGTGGCAAATATACATAAGAAATAGGAGTAGGAGTAGGCCATTTGGCCCTTCGAGCCTGCTCCGCCATTCAGTAAGATCATGGCTGATCTTTTACCTCATCTCCACTTTCCTGCACTATCCCCATATCCCTTGATTCCCTTTAATCTACATATAGACCGGGCAAACTAAATCTGCAGCAATAGTGTGGAGGACGAACCCATGGAGTGCAGGCAAGACAGCCCCCCCAGACCAGCACGCCGAGGAACCAACCAGGGAACAGGCCGCCCTAGATCCAGCATTGTGCAACGAGAAACGACCA
Source organism: Squalus acanthias (assembly GCA_030390025.1). Taxonomy (NCBI): domain Eukaryota; kingdom Metazoa; phylum Chordata; class Chondrichthyes; order Squaliformes; family Squalidae; genus Squalus; species Squalus acanthias. The sequence continues at coordinate 63,510,275 of CM059438.1, forward strand.
ATCAACAACCTTGTAGCAAAGGGGCCCCCCCCCAGGGAAGAGCGACCACAACACGACAGAACTTTATATTGAGTTTGAATATTCTAAACATGTTCTAAAGGGACCACATGCACGATAAGTAGGGAGAGTGATTCATTACCTCACAGCTCTGCTCAGAAACTAGCATTTTCGCTACCACCCCGGAACATTTTGTAAAAAATTGAGGTGCTTCGGCAGCAACTGACACTACACACAAGAGTCGAGATTCACAGGATGCTGTGTCACTACATATCACGTATCTTGAAGACAACTATTAACAGAAACCTAACTTAGGCTGTTTGTATGATGTGATGGGAGAAGTCTTTGTTTTAATGGACTTTTTTTTTTACAGTATTTTATAAATTTTCTTTCAAATAAAAATATACTGTTTGCAGCGCTATAGAAACTGTGTGCTGGGGGTCCCTCAGCTGTTTGAAGGTCGGACTGCCTCCTTCCTTCCCTTCCCCAAAAAGCCCACAAATGCTCTGACTGAAGGCAGTTCGACTATGAGAATTACACGCTTTTATCGACACCAGCACCTTGGCTGCCCGTGCTTGCAAACATCGCACCACCACACCTACGCCGCGAATATGCCGTCTCCAGAGAACACAACCGCTACACCAGCAAAGACATGCCGATCCAGGCCGACGGACAACCGACCACCAACCCGTCTCAAATCTAGAAGGCCATTTTGGACCGTCGCCGAAGCCCTTCAGCGATCTCCCCTCAGCCTTGCTGACCGATGGTGAAATGCTTGGAAGAACTGCGACATACGGAATGGATTCCTTATAGAGGACCCCACAGTACAACCTGAAGGATCAAACCTTCCTCGCAAACAGTGGACAAGAAAGAAGAAAGAAAGACTTGCATTTATATAGCGCCTTTCACGACCACCGGACGTCTCAAAGCGCTTCACAGCCAATGAAGTACTTTTGGAGTGTAGTCACTGTTGTAATGTGGGAAATGCAGCAGCCAATTTGCTCCCACAAACAGCAATGTGATAATGACCAGATAATCTGTTTTTGTTATGTTGACTGAGGGTTAAATATTGGCCCCAGGACACCGGGGATAACTCCCCTGCTCTTCTTCGAAATAGTGCCATGGGATCTTTTACGTCCACCTGAGAGAGCAGACGGGGCCTCGGTTTAACGTCTCATCTGAAAGACGGCACCTCAGACAGCGCAGCACTCCCTCAGCACTGCACTGGAGTGTCAGCCTAGCTTTATGTGCTCAAGTCCCTGGAGTGAGACTTGAACCCACAACCTTCTGACTCAGAGGCAAGTGTGCTACCCACTGAGCCACAGCTGATGCATCAGAACCGGTCATGGTAGATGCTGCCACTTTCTCCATAGATGGAAGATTAAAGCATCCCCATCATGCGACTGTGGAGCTCCTAATCAGACCCTGGAGCACATCGCTGAGCACTGCCCTCAGAGGAAATTCACAGGCAGCCTACAAGATATCCACGCTGTTACGCCGGAAGCTTTGGCCTGGATATCTGACTTAGATATTGACATTTAATTTGTTTTTTGCTACTACCATACGAAAGAAGAAGACTGAAGGGAACTGCACAGCCTGCCTGAGACCACTTTAGTTGTTGCACACTTGAAAATGATGCTTAGCTGAATAAAATCATCCCAATAAATAATGGGGGAAAAGGAACAAAAATATCTTCCTCACAGTAGGATTGATCAGAATGTTTTATAAAGTACGGATGATTTGAGCAGTAAAGTAAGTTTTGTTGCTGATGAGTCGGAGCTCCTGTTAAACTGGGGACATTTTCAGCCGAATCCTGCTGAACCACATTTTTATTTTTTGTCGGCAATTGAGAAGTATGATCTGTACCTTCAGACTCATCATTCAGAAAGTGGAACCTAGCGTTTGACCGGATCGGCAGGGGGTAGAGTTAAGGTGTTATACTGGGGGGGAATTTTAACCCCCGAGAACGCGTGGGTTGGGGGCGGGTGGGGAGTTGAAATAAGTGAATTTGAGATCGCGGCCGTAACCCGGTTCCAACACACCCACTTCCGGGTTTAACGGAGTCCCGTTTGGACGCCGGAAAATAAACTACTCGCTGAAGCCAGGGCTTTAATTAGTGCAGGTGGGTGGATACATATCGAAAAGAAAAGCAAGACTTGCATTTATACAGCGCCTTTCACGACCACAACAACAACAACTTGCATTTATATAGCGCCTTTAACGTAGTAAAACGTCCCAAGGTGCTGCACAGGAGTATTTTAAGACAAAAAATTTGACACCGATCCACATAAGGATAAATTAGGTCAGGTGACCAAAAGCTTGGTCAAAGAGGTAGGTTTTAACGAGCGTCTTAAAGGAGGAAAGAGAGATAGCGAGGCGGAGAGGATTAGGCAGGGAATTCCAGAGCTGAGGGCCTAGGCAACAGAAGGCAAGGCCACCAATGGTTGAGCGATTATAATCAGGGATCCTCAAGAGGGCAGAATTAGAGGAGCGCAGATATCTCGGGGGGGTTGTGGGGCTGAAGGAGATTACAGAGATAGGAAGGGGCGAGGCTATGGAGGGATTTGAAAACAAGGATGAGAATTTTGAAATCGAGGCGCTGCTTAACCACAGGATGTCCCAAAGCGCTGTACAGCCAATGAAGTACTTTTTAAAGTGTAGTCGCAGCAATTAACATCTTTGGAGACGCTAATGAGGTCTTTTTCAATTGAATTTTACTTACCTTTAAATTTAACCTCTCCAACATGGGTTTCCTGGGGTTCGGGTAACTGACCCGTGAAACAGAGGCGAGATTGAGCCACAGTTTAGGTGGGAAATGATAGTTGCGATTGCGCCATCTGAATAAAAGCTCACTGATTGCATGCTGGTGTCTCAGTTCCCTCTGGCGGTGAGTTCACGTGGTGATAAAGCTTTTTCTAAACTTTGGAGGCTTTCAAACTGACAAGACCAGGATGGCAGGAGCTTTGGATGTGTTGGACTAGCACATCAGAAGAGGAAGACCATCACCACTGATGGCGGCGAGGCCGTGCTGTGATAGGATGAGCCAAATGCCACAATCCCTGCACGAGTCTTGCTGCTGTTGGGCTTTGGACTTGGTAAAAGGTAACAGTGCGACACACAGACTTGGGCTTCAGTCACTCTCCTTTGCAGCCAAACTCATTTTTGCACATGGACCCGTTGAGGCTGGGCAGAATTTGATCCTTGCCATGACTGTTGTTGAAAAAGGTTAACACTAATAGCTCCCCACCTCCCCATGACATTCAACGGCATTACCATCGCCGAATCCCCCACCATCAACATCCTGGGGGTTACCATTGACCAGAAACTGAACTGGACCAGCCACATAAATACTATGGCCACAAGAGCAGGTCAGAGGTTAGGTATTCTGCGGCGGGTATCTCACCTCCTGACTCCCCAAAGCCTTTCCACCATCTACAAGGCACAAGTCAGGAGTGTGATGGAATACTCTCCACTTGCCTGGATGAGTGCAGCTCCAACAACACTCAAGAAGCTTGACACCATCCAGGACAAAGCAGCCCGTTTGATTGGTACCCCATCCACCAACTTAAACATTCACTCCCTCCACCACCGGCGTACCGTGGCTGCAGTGTGTACCATCTACAAGATGCACTGCAGCAACTCGCCAAGGCTTCTTCGGCAGCACCTCCCAAACCCGTGACCTCTTCCACCGAGAAGGACAAGGGCAGCAGGTGCATGGGAACACCACCACCTCCAAGTTCCCCTCCAAGTCACACACCATCCTGACTTAGAAGTATATCGTTGATCATTCATCGTCGCTGGGTCAAAATCCTGGAACTCCCGACCTAACAGCACTGTGGAAGTACCTTCACCACTGCAGTGGTTCAAGAAGGCAGCTCACCACCACCTTCTCAAGGGCAACTAGGGATGGGCAATAAATGCTGGGCTTGCCAGCGACGCCCAGATCCCATAAGCTAATAAACAAAAAGCTGTTGGTGCTGGGGGAGTCACTGCTAACTTACAGAAGTCATGCTTACATTTGAAATGTGATGCAGTTACATTTTGCTTCAGTCAATCTGGATTCAACTAGGAGAAATATCTGCTCAAAACATTTAATCAGGTCCTACATTTGTACATTCGGTGATCTGGAGAATTTGTAATAAAGAACATCAAGGTATTAGACGGTACAAAAGCAGTTGAGAACCTTTTAGGGGCAAATCTCTTTTGATGAAAATAAACAAGGGAAATGGTGCCAGGATAAATGTCCAAACACCACCTACTCAACAGGTTCAAAGATACCATTAGGTTGAAACCTTTATTGAAGGAACTGCATACATTCACCTGGCATTGTTACAGATAGAATCACTCCCACTGATATTTTACTGTCAGTAATTCAACTAATTACAAGTTTCATTTTAGAACTGTTTTGTTAAAATTCCCCATCTTTGCCGCTGGCTCCATTACCCTTCCTGGCTACCTGAATCATAATGGCCCTGAATTTCCGACCCCCACGGGTGTGTACGAGGTGCGCATGCGCCCGTAGGGGCCGCGCAAGTTCCGGGTTTAGGTATGCGAAGCGCCTGCGCTGAAACCCGGAACTTGCGATCTGTCAAGAATTCTCTTGACCGATCCTCCGCATCCCCAGGAAAAGTCCCTCTGCGGGTGGAGAGTTGCGCTATTTGCTCAACTTCAGCCTGCTGAAAGGCCATAGAATTCTTACACCTGGTAAAAGGCCTGCTTTTACCAGCATAAGAGTTATAAAAAATAAGATTTTATCACTCACTTATAAATTAAAAACCCTCTCCAATAAGTTACGGTTATATTCAGCCCTGTTAAAACATATTAAAAAAAATTCAAAAATTTAATTTTTATTTAACATATTTAATTAAATGCCATTTTAATTAATTTTATATATGTAATGGTTTTTCTTTATTTATTTCAGTGTGTTCGTGCATTTTTGCAGTCATCCCCATTCATACTTTTGACAGTTCTGTGCGTACGGAACTGTCAAAAGTATGAAGGGGGATTCCCTTCTTCCATTGGTTCGCCTGGCCCACGTGATCCCAGGTGTGCCTGCAAACCGCAAGCACCCCTAGGATACGTGGGCCTCTGCGCATTTCGAAGAGGAGAGGCCCAGGATCGCAAGCCTCGGTATCTCCAGGACCAGCAGGTAGGTTCGTAGAATTTTTTCTGATCGGAGGCATCCGCCTGCAGGAAGCCTCCGATCGGAAATTCAGGGTCATTGTGTCAAACCTCAGCATCCTATTTGACCCAGAGTTGAGCTTCAAACCCATGTCGTATCCCTCTCCAACACTGCTTACTTCCACCTCCACAACATCGCCCGCCTCCACCCCCTACCTCACCCTTATCCACAGCTTGGTCACCTCTCGACTTGATTACTCCAATGTCCTGCTCGCTGACCTCCCATCCTCCACCCTCCATAACTTGCACCTTATTCAAAACTCAGCTGCCTGTATCCTATCCTGCTCTATGTCCTGCTTGATCATCGCCATCCTTGCCCGTACTTGTTGACCTACATTGGCTCCCCGGTCCAAAGTGGATTGAATTTAAAATCCTCGGCCTGGAGTTTTCGCTCAGTTGCGCTGGTTTTTTCGGTATGATTCCCCCGATATCGGCGTAACCAACGCAAAAGATCGCGGAATTTTAAGTGCAAATTGCATTCAGCGCAATTTGAGTTTCTGCGATCTTTTGCGCTAGTTTTAAAAACATTGCGCTGGAAGCCGGCCCCACCCACAAATCTGGTCACACGCCCCAGGGTGAATGAATCACCAGTGGGAGTTTCCACTAATTGCGCTCGTTTGCAGGCCTTCGAGGAGGCGCCAAAAATTAAGCTGGATCTTTTGGGTGCAAGGACACTAATAGGTACGTTTTGAAAGGTTTTACATGAACTAAGGAACTCACTACTGTACCCCAATTTAACTAGAAAATAATTTTGTATATTTAAAAAAATTTATTTTCAGTAATTTAAAAAAAAAATTACATTTTAAAACGCTGCCCGATTGCATTAGTTCATAGCGACGCCCACAGCCCATAAACGAATAAAAAAAATAGCAGATTTTGCGTTCGGTGATATGCAAATGAGTTTGAGCGGAAACTAGGGGGGAAAAAAACACTTTTCAAAACGGGCGCAAGTTTGGGCACAATTTGCGCCAGAATCACCGATTGTGCCCAGAGTGGAAGCTCTACCTCCAGGGCTTGGCCCATCCTATCTCTGCAACCTTCTCCGGTCTTGCATCCCCTTCCACACTCTTCGGTCATCTGACTTTTGTGCATCCTGCCTTACCTTTGCCCTACCATTGGTGGCAGAGTCTCTTGGTCTCCTCATCTCTAGAATTCCCTCTTTAAACCCCTGCGGTTGTCCCTTTTTGAAACCTGCTCAAGATGAAACTTGGTCATCTTCTACCAGACTTTTGGTCACGTCTCCTAACTCTTGAACCATGGCTCATTATTGATTCCTCATTTCTTTTATCTGTTTCTTTGTCCTCCACGTAAAATGCCTTAGGATACTGTCCGACATTAAAAGTGCATTATAAATGCAAGTTGTTTTTATTGTTGAGTGGTTATTTTATCAAGGTTGTCCATTTTGGGACAAGGCCTGAATGGAAAGAAGTTATGTGCTTTGGTCAACCTTCGGATCTTATTGAAACAGATAAGATTCTGAAGGGGCTTGACAGGGTAGATGCAGAGAGGATGTTTCCCCTCGTGGGGGAATCTAGAACTAGGGGCATAATTTCAGCATAAGGGGGCACCCATTTAAAACGGAAATGAGGAGGAATTTCTTCTCTCAGAAGGTCGTGGATCTTTGGAATTCTCTTCCCCAGAGAGCTGTGGAGGCTGGGTCATTGAATATATTTAAGGTGGAGATAGACAGATTTTTGAATGGTAAGGGAGTCAAGGGTTATGGGGAGCGGGCAGGGAAGTGGAGTTGAGGCCAAGATCAGATCAGCCATGATCTTATTGAATGGCGGAGCAGGCTCGAGGGGCCAAATGACCTCCTCCTGCTCCTACGTCTCCATCCTATATTCACTCTACAGTGACCACATATCCCAGCTGGCATCATTTTGAACCCACGTGCTAACTTGTCAGTTTTTCACAAGAAAAATCAGTTATTTTCTCGGGAATTGGAGGTTTTCACCATCAACCATTCAGATCATTTGGAAAGCAGAATTGGCACCATTCAGAACAATTATATTAGTTGGCGGGTCGGACTATAACCAATCAATCAGACCTCGCTTGCGTGCGGTCAATACTGATTGGCTGAATTCCTTCAAGCGAGAGCGGGACCTCTTTCTGGCTGGGGCGGAGATAAACGTCGCGCTGGAAGCCAGCCCCGCCCACAAAAAAGACCATACCCCCAGATCGAATTAATAGCCACTGCCAGTTTCCGCTAATTGTGCCCAGTCGCAGGCCTTCGAGGAGGCTCTTAAAATTAAACTGTTTTTAGGTGCAAGGACACTAATAGGCACCTTTTAAAAGCTTTTAAATATTAAAATATATTTAATTTACTAAGAACCTGACTAGTGTACACAAATAAAAAAATAAGTAAAAATCTTCCATGAACCAGTGCAATCGGGCAGCGGTTTAGAACGTAAATGCTTAAATTTGTAAATGATTCTGTATAGTTTTTTTAAGTCATTTTCAGTTATTGATAATCAGGTTACTCACAGCTGGTGGACCAGACACGTTTATTAAAAAGGCTAATTTTTTTGTGATGAACCCATTTTCAGCTGTATTAATAAAGCTGCACCCGGTTACCGCGCTTAGATATTTCAAGGGATATTTTTTGATGCAAGAAAACAAATAGAAGCAATTACGCTCTAAAACGCTGCCCGATTGCACTGGTTCATGGAAGATTTTTACTTTCGGTGATATACAAATGAGCTTGAGGGGACACTTGGGCAAAAAATTCAATTCCGAAAAATAGCGCAATTTTGAACGCAACTTGTGCCTGGATTGACGATTGTGTCCAAAGCGGAAACTCTACCTCTCTGTGTATATAAGGGAATGTTGGATCGAGAGAGTAACTATAAAAAAAGGAAAGGTTGTTCTGGAATGATACTGAAAAAGGAAATGTGGCGCCGGAATTGGTATATTGGGGAGCACAAAACTAGGGGTCATAAATATATGTTAGTCACTAATAGGAACATGGGGGTGATTTTGCCAGCCCTGGGGAGGCGGGTATGGAGGCGGGACTGCCGGGAAAATGGCAGAATCTGGGGGCGGGTACCCATCCCGCCCCCAACCCGCCTCCGTGCCATCTTCCCAGGAGGCGGGTACCCGACCTGCGCTGGGAGCCGCCTCCTCGAGGCGGGAAGGGGATTAGTGCCAATTAACTGCCCGTTAACAGGTAGTTAACAGGCAGTGTTTTTGGATAATCCCTATTTTGCCACCTAAAGTGTGGGCTTCCCGACAGCTCTGAACCTTGCCAGGGTCAACGAGGCGAGCTGTGGGTCTGCTGGGGTCGGAGGGGCCGAGATGTCCGGTGTGCAGGTGAGTGCTGGGTGCATGTGTGCAGAGGTAAGTGTGTGAGGTGAGTGTAAAGTGTATTAATAAGTTTTACTTACCTTTGCTTCTTCCTCCAGCCTTCATCCCTTCAGGTCTCGGGCGTCCCTCATCTCACCGGCAGAGAAAGTAGAATGGCCGCTGCATTCTCAAATGCATCAGCCTTCTGCTTTCTGCTCAGGACAGATCTCTAAGTAAGCCTGTGTCCCAGGTCTCAACTTAGAAGACAGATTGTCAGTGTTTGACAGCTTCACAGAGCTGTCAAACGATGACAATTCATCTGTCAAAAGCTCTTGACAGATGAAACATCACTCGCTGACGTCACCAGTAACCGTCTTTCCCTTAATTGGCCTGCTAAGCCCGCCGGGCGGGCTTAACAAGGTCAATCAAGGGAAAATAGCGTGTGTTGGCCGGACGTCGATGGAGGCGGGACTAAAACCCGACAAGCAGCAGTCCCGCCTCCATCACATCCCCATTGGCAAAATCACCCCCATAGGAACAGGACTAGGCCATTCAGCCCCTCGAGCCTATTCCGTCATTCAGTGAGATCATGGCTGATCTGTATCCAAACTCCATCCACCTGCTTTGGCTCCATATCCCTTAATACCCTTGTCTAGCAAAAATCTATCGATCTCTGATTTAAAATGATTAATTGAGCTCGCATCTACTGCTTCTTGTGGGAGAGAGTTCCACACTTTTACTACTCTTTGTGTGAAGAAGTGTTTCCTAACTTCTCCCTTGAACGGCCTGACTCTGATTTTAAGGTTATGTCCCCTAGTCCTCACCCAATAAATCCAATAGGGATTTCAGGAGAAACTGATCGGGTGAGATGAGGTGGAGTGGGAGGAGGCTCGTATGGAGCATAAACACCGGCATGGGCCAGCTACATAAAATTATATCGAATTTGCAGCACAGAACCAGGTCATTTGGCCTGACTGGTCTATGCCGGTGTTTATGGTCCATCATCAGTTGGGCCAAATGGCCTGTTTCTGTGCTGTAAATTCTATGTAAACAAGATACACTCCCCACGCAAATTCTGAAAGGTGAACCGCCAGTGAAGTTAGTCACAAGGATGCACTTATAGGGTCTGACATCCCTTGTTGGTTTATTAGATTTAAATCCACCACTGAGTTACTCACATCCACTGACCCCCAACATACTTTCTCTCACCTACTCTGTTGGTAGAAGCCAACAGTCAGACTGGTAGAGGAGTCCACAGTTCGAGAACTGAAGCCTCCGCGTGAGTCGTCACCCAGATCTCGCTGGTGTCAGGCTTTTACTCCAGCCCCTTTACTTGCCAGTGATGGGGAGATAATGATCGCTCCTTTCAGATGCTGCCCTGTACGTCCAATATTCCAATGAGATTTCAGGGGGGAATCTTATTGCCCTGTCGATAGTGCTGCGTGTTTACAGAATTGGGTACAAAGAAAGACTTGTGATGTTCATTGTGGACCTGACTGCTTCCATGAAATTCATGAACCAACAAACAGTTAATTAGTATTTTTCTCTGATCGGTGGGGGTGCGATCGCTCAATCCCTTTGCTGCTACACCTTGTTGATCTAAACCTTTGCTAGTTTCTCTCCATTGGCGGAATAGCTAAATGACTCAATTTCCAGTTTTGCAGTTTCCCCCTCGTTAGGGAACTCAAAGAATGTCTTGCTTTGGACTGGACTTTAGACTGGGTCAACTCTGCAAAGAGTTAAGTTCTGAGCTCGTTCTAAGTGAACTGAACACTTTCAGGCAGGTTCTGATGCGTGGCTCACTTTTGCGCTCATCCCTGTGTGTTGAGTTCCATAATTACAGACTGTGAAGGTGAAGAACATTTCCTAAACCTGCAATTATCGTAGATCAGGCGCAAATGATGATTGCTGAGTTGGGCAAGGAACCCAGCTGGGCACTGAATTGAGGACTAGTTAGGTAATTGTATGTTGCACTGATTACACTAGCTGTCACGAAATTATTAGCTAGCCTAAACTATCATAAAATCACTACCATTTTCTTCTCAAATGTGCATCCACGACCTCACACAGTAATATATCTGACTCTGCTGTGATCCACAGTCCGCATTTTACAGCACTAATGGACTCGAGTAGCAGGGACCGATTTTGCGCGAATATGTCAAAAGTCACTGCACAAATGCTCAGTATTTCTATAACATATCCATTTTGCGATTGCTATGAATTTTGCAGACACTCAGGTCCTGCTTCATCTGCTCTGTCAATCGAAGGGATGCTCCACTTCTTTTTTATTAAAACTCAGAAAATGCTGAAGGTTTTCAAACAGAAAATGAACCGCTGTGCTTTGAAACTCTCTGCTCTTTCTTGGTCAATTGGAGAAGTAAATGACATTTTCTGCAGACTGGCACTAAAGATGAGAGGAGTGGAATGCTTACTTTCACTTTTATTTTGATTGAGGGAGGAATGTCCCTTCGCCCATCTAAGGCATCCTTTTAAAAATAAATATTGGAACTCCTTCAGTGGCACAGTTGATAAGCATGCTTCCTACTGTGGACTCTAAGCTATGAAAGGTAGGGAGGATCTCTTGTTCAATTCCCTGTCTGTGCTTGGTTACCTGGCTTCGCCACCTCTGGGTAAGGGATGGGTAAAATTATACAAGACTCACACTCTAATCTACTTGTCAGGGGTAGCACTCTTGCCTCTGAATCGTGAAGATCATGGGTTCAAGACCCACTCCAGAGACAATAGCACATAATCTAAGCTGACACACTCGGCAGTGCTGCACTGTCAGAGGTGCCGTCTTTCGGACGAGACATTAAACTGAGGACCAGTTGCCCTCTCAGATGGACGTAAAGATGTTGGACTATAACCTGGTGTTGTGCGACCTCTCAATTTTCTCCGCATCATGACTTTTAAAGAAGGGCAGGGGAGTTCTCCCCGGGGTCCTGGCCAATATTTATCCCTCAAGCAACACCAGCAAGAACTTCTTATCTGGTCATTTGCCTCATTGCTGTTTGTGGGACCTTGCTATGCACAAATTGCTACACTGCCCTACATTACAACAGTGATTAGACTTCAGAAGTACTTCATTGGCTATGCAGCACTTTGGGACATCGTGAGGTCATGAAAGGCACTGTATAAATGCAAGTTCCCTTTTTCTTTCTTCTCTCTATAGTGGGAGGGGGAATAATTAGATTGGGGCCACTAGAATGCAGAGGGGGAAGGTACAGCAGGGTGGAGGGGTCAGGGAGCAGGTAGAGCACTGTGTGAGTTCGGGGGGGGGGGAGAGTGGAGGAGGAGGACAATGCTAAAGAATTGTAAGAAGTCAGCGGAGAGTTGAAGGCCTAGAGTGGCGGAAAGAAGAGAACTGAAAGCTATCAGAGCATGTCAGAGTGGGGTGGAATCAGAAGAAATGGCTGCATTGCTGCAACTAGTGACACAAATATAGTAAGAGAGAGGGAAGGGAAGAGGGTGGGGAGCAGCAGCATTTAGGGAGCGGGGGTAAAGACAGAGCACGTTCCTGAGTGGGAGCCGTTAGTTAGTGGAAAACAGCCGGGGGTGTGGGGGAGAGGGGAGAGGAAACCGTGGTGGGAGGTACGGAATATGAAAATCTTAAATTGAAAACTTGAAGATTAAGTGGATAATGAACTTACCTGGTGGCAGAGCTGGGACAGACAGATCTGAAATTAGGACCCAATGGTTGGAGCGAGAATTACAATCGTGACAGTTGACATAGAGCTTTTCCATATTAAATATGGACATAGGATTTAATACTGTGAAAAGTTGACACCAAAGTGTGACAAAACAGAGACAACTGGAAGTATGGATTTGTAGACTGGAAATGCTAGCAGATGTAAGATTTTTAATATGATTTATAGATAGACATGTAAATGAAATGATTTGAAATCGTGTGCAGTAGTGCTTTATCTACTATTTATGTGAAGATGTTAACCTATTTAAAATAAATAAGTTAAGGCCTTGAGTAAAACAAGGTAAATTCATATGAATGCATTTGTTAGTAATATCGCACAGTGCAATTTCAACCCAGAAGTGTCTTTAACCACAGGGGATTCTCACAGCCCCAGACAGTTGTTTAGATAAGAAGCACTGACTGGCTTGGACATGTAAAATTACATAGTTACATAGGCCCAGAAATTCCGTTCGCAGGCCTCCCACGGGCGGAGGGCTGCGATCTGGAAAAATCTGCGCCTGGACCGGAGGGCTCCCGGGAGGCGCAGAGTTCCGTTGCTGGGCCTCTCCAAACTGCCGGTGCGCAGGGCCCACGTATCCCAGGGGCGCAGGTGGTTCGCAGCATCCCTGGGATCACGTGGGCCATGGGGAGCCAATCAGAGAAGGGAATCTCCCTTCATACATTTGACAGGAAGACCTGTCAAATATATGAATAGAGATCACCCCCAAAACATAGTTAAACTTAAATAAATTAAAAAAAAAAATCACATTTTTAAAATGACTTTAAATTACTATAAATTAAGTATTTTAAACAAAAATGTTATTTTTTGAAAAAAATAATTAAAGTTTTTAACGGGGCTAAAAATAACTTACCTTTCTTTAAAGTATTTTTAAATCATAAATCAGTGGAAATTTAAAAAAAAACTTTTTTCAACTCTTATCCTGGTAAAAGCGGGCCTTACGCCTGCTTTTACCAGGCGCAAGAATTATAAGTGTTTTCTGCGGGCGGAGGGTCTCCAAAAAACAGAACTATCCGCCCGCAGAGGCCCTTCTCCCGGGCAGGTGGAGGATCTGTCAAGAGCTTTCTTGACAGATCGGAAATGCCGGTTTTCAGCGCATGCGCAGTGCATACCTGAAACCGGCATTTCCATTGGCCCTACGGGTGAGTACACAGCGCGCACACACCTGTAGGGACTGGAATTTCTGCCCCATTGTATTTACAGCACAGAAACAGGCCATTCAGCCCAACTGGTCTATGCCGGTGTTTATGCTCCACACGAGCCTCCTCCCACCCTATCTGCACATAATTCTATTCCTTTCTCCCTGATGTGTTTATCTAGCTTCCCCTTAAATGCTTCTATGCTATTCACCTCAACTACTCCCTGCGATAGTGAGTTCCACATTCTGACCACTCTCTGGGTAAAGAAGTTGCTCCTGAATTCCCTATTGGATTTATCAGTGACTATCTGATATTTATGGCCCCTAGTTCTGGGTGCGCCCACAAGTGGAAACATCTTCTCTGCATCTACCCTATCAAACCCTTTCATAATCTTAAAGACCTCTATCAGGTCACCCCTCAGTCTTCTCTTTTCTAGAGAAAAGAGCCCCAGCCTGTTCACTCTTTCCTAGTAGGTATAACCTCGTAAACTGTAGTATTTGAATGGATTTTAAAGAGAGGAAGCATGAAACCTTTTCCCAGTAGATCCATTGTGAAGTTGATCCAACATGTTCGAACGTTGCCCATTTGACTATCTGCAGGCTCAGATTGAACAATAATGTCCACACTGTATCTAAAGCAGTCAAAAAGCATCAAATAGGCCTGTTGGTGGCTCAGTGGAAAAGCGCTTCCCTTGGAGTGAGGTGTGCAGACCAGAAAGGTCCCTGGTTTGGGTTGGTGGTTGATCTCTGCCCAGCAGTGAAGAGAGCACTGCAACTGACTTCAAGGACCCCCTTCAGCTAAGGGGGGGAAAAGATCAGCCAGAATTCTCACTCCTGCTTGCTCTCTAGTGACAGCTGCTGGAAAGTCTTTGAGGCGAGAGGCTCGAGCCCGCTGTGAGGGTCCCCACATGGTCTAATTTTCTGCTGACAACTGCTGTGTAGGCTGTCCCATGAAGAGTTACCCCTTCAAATCAACTTTGTCACTCAATTGCTCTTTCTAAATTTTCTTCTTGTCGAATTTTGGTAATTGTATGTATTTATATGACACCTTTAATGTCGTAAAACGCCCCGAGGCACTTCACAGGTGAAAAATGGATAAAGAGACATTAGGACTGGTGGTCATAAGCTTGGTCAAAGAGGTAGGTTCAAAGGAGGAGAGGGAAGTGGAGGGGCGATGAGGTTTAGGGAGGGAATTCTAGAACTTAGGACCTAGATGACTGATTATGAGCTCCATGGAGCTGCCAAATGTTACAGTAACCTCGAAACCTCAGCCACCGATAAAAGGAGACGGTCATCATTTTTATTTTGCTGGACTGAATCCAAATCCATATCACGAAGGTGGAAGAATGGTACCATAATATTCAGTCAAACAACGAAACCAATCAATTGTGGGAATGGAAATGAATACAAGGCCCTTTATTTCCTTTACGCTTTGAACATGAAACAAAGAGGGTTGATTTTGAATTGCCAGGGCTTTGTGTTTCTTTACAGTGGAGCCGCTGAAGTGGCTTTGTCCAAGTGGTGCTCCTTTGTATTAAGAAGACCTTCAAAAGGAGAAAGACAGTACTGGTGATTAAAAGCGCTTGCATCTCATTCGTAACATCGCCCCAGGGAACTCACCTGGGTTCTGGTCCTGATAGAGAAATATATTTGACTGTGTTTGTTGTGTCTTATATTTGCAAGGAGACAAAAAGCCATGGATTTAATGCTTAACCCCAAAGTGCTCTTCTGTAAATTCATTCCTAATGCTCTTCACAGAATCACAGAATCCCCACAGTGCAGATAGAGGCCATTTCGGCCCATCGAGCCTGCACCGACACATATCCCACCCTATCCCCGTGTATTTAATCCCCCTAACACTAAGGGTCAATTTATCATAGCCAAATCAACCTAACCTGCACATCTTTGGACTGTGGGAGGAAACCGGAGCACCCGGAGGAAACCCACGCAAACACGGGGAGAATGTGCAAACTCCACAGACAGTCACCCGAGGCCGGATTTGAACCCGGGTCCCTGGTGCTGTGAGGCAACAGTGCTAACCACTATGCCACGGTGTTGCCCCTTCATTTCTAATTAATTTTGTTAATTATCAGTGCGCTCTCAAACTGGCCCAGATTTTGGTATCTGCTGACTGCATGGCCCTGAGAGTAAGCTGAAGGAGGCTTCTGAGCGGGGGGATGGAATTGCGTGAACGAAACCCGGAAGTCAAGTCAACCGGTCGGATTCTGCGATCACAACTGGATGGAAGCAATAAACTTTGCCTTCTGGGTTTTGCGTCTCCAAGCTGCGCAGCGGGCGTGGTGCGCAACCGCATGATGCGATCTCAGCTCTATTTAAAGGGACAAAGCACAAATTGAAATTGGAGGAGCCAGGAGGTGTTTACGATGGGTGCTTCATAGAGCAAGGGCAGCACTCGGATTCAATGACGCATCCCTGGAATTACTGCTGGGTGCATTCAGGAGAAGGAAGGACATACTTTTCCCCAGCAATGGGATGAAGAAACCTCCAGCTCTCACCAAGCAGGCGTGGTTGGAGGGAGCTGAGGAGGTGAACAGCAGGAGCATCGTGCCCCGGTCACGGATGCAGTGCAGGAAGCGGTTTAATGACCGAACCAGGTCAGGAAAGGTGGGTACATTTGCTGATTCACCTACATCCTGTGATTTAAGCCCCCTCTTTCACTCTGCCTTGCTAAGTGTTCTCATCACATCACTTCTCAAACCCACTCAACTTTCAGCAGCACCTGTTGGCTGATTGGAATTTGAGGCTTTGGCGCCTGAACCGTTCTATATCATACCGCGAGCTCTCTCAAGTTTGACACTCAATCACTCTCGCACATTTCTGCTCTTAATTGCAATCTCTTTTAAGTTTCTCCAGAAGTCAAGGTCAGTTTACAGTAAACAAATGTTCTCATGGAATTCCTTCACTGAACCTACTTGGTGAAGTGTAGGTGTGGAGTATTTTCTTTTGGGTTACCCCTCACTGCTGAAACCAGTGTTAGGTACAACAAAGTTTTAGTTGAGTACAGTCAGAAACGGGAGAATTTATAATGGGGAACAAGGAAATGGCTGAGCAATTAAACAAATACTTTGGTTCTGTCTTCACGGAAGAGGACACAAATAACTTCCCAGACATGCTAGGGAACCAAGGGTCTAGTGAGAAGGAGGAATTAAAGGAAATTAGTATTAGTAAAAAAATAGTGCTGGAGAAATTAATGGGACTGAAAGCTAATAAATCCTCAGGGCCTGATAATCTGCATCCCAGAGTACTAAAAGAGGTAGCCATGGAAATAGTGGATGCATTGGTTGTCATCTTCCAAAATTCTTTAGATTATGGAACAGTTCCTGCAGATTGGAGGGTGGCAAATGTAACCCCACTATTTAAAAAAGGAGGGAGAGAGAAAACAGGGAACTACAGACTGGTTAGCCTAACATCAGTAGTAGGGAAAATGCTAGAGTCTATTATAAAGGATGTGATAACAGGACACTTAGAAAATATCAATGGGATTAGACATAGTCAACATGGATTTATGAAAGGGAAATCGTGTTTGACAAACCTACTGGAGTTTTTTGAGGATGTAACTGGTAGAATAGATAAAGGAGAACCAGTGGATGTGGTGTATTTTGATTTTCAGAAGGCCTTTGATAAAGTCCCACATAAGAGGTTAGTGCGCAAAATTAAAGCACATGGGATTGGGGGTAATATACTGGTATGGATTGAAAATTGGTTAACAGGAAACAGAGAGTAGGAATAAATGGGTCTTTTTCGGGGTGGCAGGCGGTGACTAGTGAGGTACCGCAGGGATCAGTGCTTGGGCCCCAGCTATTCACAATATATATCAATGATTTGGATGAGGGAACCAAATGTAATATTTCCAAGTTTGCTGATGACACAAAACTAGGTGGGATTGTGAGTTGTGAGAAGAATGCAAAGAGGCTTCAAGGCGATTTAGACAATTTGAGTGAGTGGGCAAATACATGTTAGATGCAGTATAACGTGGATAAATGTGAAGTTATCCACTTCGGTAGGAAAAACAGAAAGGTAGAGTATTATTTAAATGGTGCTAGATTGGGAAATGCTGATTTACAATGGGACCTGGGTGTCCTTGTACACCAGTCACTGAAAGCAAACATGCAGATACAGCAAGCAGTTAGGAAGGCAAATGGCATGTTGGCCTTCATTGCAAGAGGATTTGAGTACAGGAGCAAGGATGTCTTACTACAGTTGTACAGGGCCTTGGTGAGACCACACCTGGAGTACTGTGTGCAGTTTTGGTCTCCTTACCTAAGAAAGGATATACTTGCCATAGAAGGTGTGCAGCGAAGGTTCACCAGATGGATTTCTGGGATGGCAGGACTGTCGTATGAGGAGAGTTTGGGTTGACTAGGCCTGTATTCAATACAGTTTAGAAGAATGAGAGGGGATCTCATTGAAACGTATAAAATTCTGACAGGGCTAGACAGACTGGATGCAGGGAGGATGTTTCCCCTGGCTGGGGGGTCTAGAATGAAGAGTCACAGTCTCAGGATACGGGGTAGGACATTTAGGACTGAGATGAGGAGAAATTTCTTCACTCAGAGGGTGGTGAACCTGTGGAATTCTCTACCACAGAAGGCTGTGGAGGCCAAGTCACTGAATATATTTAAGAAGGAGATAGATAGATTTCTAGACACAAAAGGCATCAAGGGGTATGGGGAGAGAGCGGGAATATGGTATTGAGATAGAGGATCAGCCATGATCATATTGAATGGTGGAGCAGGCTCAAAAGGCCGAATGGCCGACTCCTGCTCCTATTTTTCTATGTTTCTATGAGTAGTATGGCTTGTTAAAGTGACCCATGCATCAGTTCCTTCATATTACACAGTGACTAACTTTGTTTAATAGCTCGTTATAAAGCTTTATATAATACTAAAATTCATATCAGTCTATCAGTAATATTTTGCAATGTGTTCAGGACTTTGATCTGATTGGATGTTTGAGTTCACTGATAGTATTTTATAAACATATTTTTTGGCCTTTCTCATCCATTAGGAATGCTTAATTTTTTTTAACATTCAAACATTATTTTGGCTTTTTGAAACAAATCGTGTTGATAATCGAACCCTTTCGTTAGTGAGTCAGTTTTCTTCCATTTTTAAGTTATGGTTATGTCTTTCTCTGAATTCTGGATATGATTTTGGTGATGTAATGAAAATGGAGGGTCATTAATTTCACTTAATTTCTCCTCAACTTTCACTGAAACACATGGTAGGAGACCAAGTTCAAGACAACAGATTAAAATCCCTGTATCACGATGAGACAGGAGCGACGTTGATGTTTTTGAAAGAGTCTACCAATATCTACACTTGTGCACCTAGTACATGTATCCTCAAGGTGCATGACAGCAGAAGCTTGAGAACAACTGCGTCTTGCAAATTGCATGTTGTTACATTTTTGGGTTTGACCCGAGATATCCTCCTTGGGTTGATTGGCACTGGCTGCTAGTGTAAGTGGTCCTTGCGTCCCCTATGAACCAGAGTGTGCCTTAACTTGTTCAATATCTAGGTAAATGTAATGAGACCCAAGGGGTTGAACAGAGAACCTGAAACACTTTACTCCAGCTTAATTGAAACGTCATGTGCGTCTGATACGTCATGTGCTGCTGTGTGATCTCCTCAACTTCAGTAGGTGGAAGAATAACACTATCAGGCTATGGCTCAGGTTATAAACCACAAGACAACTTTATTGAACATAAAATGGATAAATGAGCAGTACTCAGTACAAAGGGTGTACTTACAGTAATTCAAGACTTTTACTAATCTCCTTGACAGATTACTAAACAGATTATTTAAGGTAACTGTCAATGTAAGACTGACCCTTGAACCATGGTCACTTAGATCTTATATAGCTACTCGATCCCACGGAATCTGCCAATCAGGCTTGTAGCCTAACCGGCTTCAGACTGACTACACTCTGGCTGCAATTCGGCTAAAATATAGTCGGATATTCCTTTGAAGACAGACCTGAACAAAGAACATTAAAGCTATATTTAAATAGTCAGGAATCCACAGGATTCAAAATGGTGTTTGTCCATCCAAGTACTGCTGACAAACCAACAAAACTATTTAAAAAAAAAGATCGACAGGACACTTTGAACTGGATGGCCTCCCCCACTACCTGTGACCAGCATCTTGTCCTACCTGAATGCTGCTGGAGAAATCCAATTAACACCTATTAGTAGCTGCATTGAACACAGTGGACCTGGCCACCAAGTACAGAATTCCAATTTACAAATGTATGTCTGATATTGATGTCAGAGTGAGACTTGTCTTGAATATGATGACGAAAAAGCCCGTGCTATTTTGCTTTAAATTAAACTTAATTTTAACCCAACATGTACTGAGAGCAGCAAGACAAAACACGATAAATAATCCATCCAGATAAAAGTGTGTATGTGTATCTGTGTGTGTGTGTGTGTGTGTGTGAAAGAAAGAAAGACTTGCATTTATATAGCGCCTTTCACGACCAACGGACGTCTCAAAGCGCTTTACAGCCAATGAAGTACTTTTGAAGTGTAATGTGTGTGTATATGTGTGTGTGTGTGTGTATGTACATATAAGATTCTGAGGGGGATTGACAGGGTAGATGCTGAGAGGCTGGTTCCCCTGGCTGGAGATTCTAGAACTAGGGGGCATAGACTCAGGATAAGGGGATAAGACTGAGATGAGGAGGAATTTCTTCACTCAAAGGGTTGTGAATCTTTGGAATTCTCTGCCCCAAAGGGCTGTGGATGCTGAATTGTTGTGTATATTCAAGGCTGAGATTTTTGGACTTTAGGGGAATCAAGGGATGTGGGGATCGGGCGGGCATGTGGAGTTGAGGTCAAAGGTCAGCCATGATCTTATTGAATGGCGGAGCAGGCTCGAGGGGCCATATGGCCTACTCCTGCTTCTATTTCTTATGCTCTTATATGTGTGTGTTTTATGTATATATGTGTGTATGTATGTGCATTTCTCTATCTCTTTCCCTCGTTCTGTTTCTTTTTCGGTAATATCTTGCAGTTTTGACAAGAGGTCCAAACCCAAAATGTCAACTTGTCTGTTCTCTTCATAGATGCTGCCTGACCTACTGAGTGTTTGCAGCAATATCTGTAATTGTTTCTGTGCTATTTTCCTTTAAGTAAACCTTAGTTTGGATCCTGTGTGCACCGGGCCCAGCAAGACAGAACTCAATAATAATAATCCATCACAGATTAAAAAAAAGGACCTCACTATTATCACATCAAATTGCTTTTCGAACATATTTTTTATTTAAAAAAGGGGAATAAAAAGCTATTAAGATATAATGGGCCTCCCTTTTAATGATGACTTGGAAGAAAATGTTGCTAAAGAAGAGGGAAGTTATCTATTAATAAAGAAGCCATAATCCACATGAATGCTGTCTCAGTCCGATGAAAGCAATTCACAGAACCTGCATTGTTTTCAGTTTGTTTTGCTTTGACGAGGTCACTGCCGAGTGTGTTGGATTTGCGTCGGATTGCTTCATCCGAAGTGATCGTTCCACCCCGTCACCCCCCAGAAGCTGCTTTGCAGTTGTTAACCAATGTTGGGAGGAAGTGATTTGTGAAGAACCAATTCCCAAAACAAACTCAACCGAGAGGTGCGAGATCAAATACAGAGCTGCTTTGATGGCATTCAGTCACACTGGGAATACTATCTTGTTTCAGTCAGAGACCGAAGCCAGCAAAGAGCAAAATAAAACTTGATGAGGCCAAACTGATGGTGTGAATTCTGTTATTGCCATCTCTTTACACGGCCATGGTGACCTTATTTAATGATGGTTGTGGAAGGCCTATACGATGCCAGTTGTGAGTGGGGCCTAACCAATGTGGACCATCAAAGCACAATTACTCTGTTAACTATAACATTTATAGATGTTTCAGTGTTGGCCCAGGTCAGTTATACTGGGTATGAATTTCTACAGACATGTCTGTAATTACAAATGGACATTATTTAGATCACTGCTAAGCTTGATTGAAGGTTTATGGTTTTAACCTCTGGGCTAACAACAGCAGAAATTAATTTAATTATCCAACATCCATTATCTGTAAATCTATTCTTGACTGCACATTAGAAGTGCCCAGCAACTTGATCTGTGTGTGTGCACGTGTTTATGTATGTGTGTGTATGTATGTGTTTATGTGTGTGTACGTATGTGTTTATGTATGCATGTGTACATATGTGTTGATGTATTTGTGTGTATGTATGTGTGTGTATGTATGTGTTGATGTATTTGTGTGTATGTATGTGTTGATGTATGTATGTGTTGATGTATGTGTGTGTATGTATGTGTTTATGTATGTATGTGGGGGTTGGGGGATTTGTGTGTTTGATATTTGAGATATGGGATGGCAATGCTGAGGAGCATGATACTTTTCCAATTTCCTTTCTGAATCAGCCAAAACCGTTCTAGGGCTGGTAGAGCTTGGGCCACATGCCACGCTAACCAGACCTACATAAACTCAACATCTAGCCGTTCCATTCTCAGGGCTCAAGGTTCTACTTTTGCATTGCCAGCTTGCAATTTTCCACCCATTCGCTTTAATGGAGGGAAAATCAAGGGCTGGTGAGCATAGAAGGGAATCTCTACCTCTTATAATAGCAGCGCTCGTGCAATAAATGTATTGGATGTTCTTGTCCTCATAGTGCATCGAGAGGGAGCTGGTTGAAGTATTATTGTAGCAGCAGAATTGCAACAATAAATTGGTGATAATATTTAACGGGACTTTCTTTTTGCTCTGGGTCAGTGTCCAGTGGGAACTCCTAAACGTATTTCATCTGTCAGAGAGAGAAGAATCTGCTTTACCATCTGTCTGAGCTGGAAGTATTGTGTCAAATACATCCACAAGAGGTAAAAATTAATATTCCAGTATGCTTTAAGATTATCACTCAGTTTAAAGTCCCATAAAATAGTATAAACGATGCCTTTATCATCATGATTAAATGAAGCCATGGTGCAACTCATTGAAGAGATGAGAACTTTGGCCATGTGTTAATGGTTTATTCAGCCAACTGGATCACTTTTCCAGTGGCCTGGATTCTCCTCTGAATCAGCACCCATTTTGGGATGGATTTTGGACAATAAACAGTGTAAAATAATTCTTCGAGGCTACCACAAAAATCTGCACTTGACCTTATTACATTTCCCCTGATCCAGGTCTCAAAAGTTGAATGCTTACACAGAAATGAACTCAGGTTGGCGATCAAGCTGTCTTTAACTTAAACAACCATATTCACCAGAAAATGCCAACAAAATCCTTTCTCCCTTTCTACAACTACTTCTTAACACCGTGACTGCCTTTTATGCCAATTAACTTACCTATTCTAGTTCCTAATTGACTGCCCCTGCAAAGTGCTCCCTGAGTGAAATGGGGTTTAAGTGATGCATTTCTAGTTATCCTGGAGCCCTTGAGATATGAGGTGACTCTGGTCTTGGTAACTCCTGTCCCAGAAGGACCAACCTCTGGGGCCCATGTCTGGTGCCCTCTCGCGTGAGGGCGTTGGAGGGGATGTTAAGGAAATTAGTTTATTGCCGCTCTCCGGAGAGGCAGCAATATCTGCACCCTCTCCTGGCAGACTACTGGTGCTGGGCACAGGCTCAGAGGTGCGACTGGTTAGTATCATCACAGACCTCATAGTCCCAATGAGGTCTTGGCAGCCCTGTGCATGTGTGGCATTCAGACTGACCCTCAAGGCATCTATTGAACCATTGGTAGCTGCCTCTCCAGAAGCCATTACCGTCCTCAGAAGTTCTTCCTGGCATCTTGTTGCTGCAGAAATCTGCTGGGCTATTACAATGTCTGGGGTATTCTATAGGTCATGAGAAACTAACTGCAATGTGCTGCAGTGCAGGTCATGGACTGCTCTCACTTATCCATCATCTCGACCATATGCGTTGAAACCATCTCCACTGGCTCCGCATGAGACGATGCTCCCAATCATTGTACTTTTGAAAATTGGACACTTGAGATCTGGGTGCCCAGGCTGCTCAGCCGAGGGTGGTCATTTCTTCCCCCTCCGTGGAGGAATGACACTCTCCCTCTGTTCCACTCCCGCTTCCTCATTCTCACTAGTTCTCAATGACCCACCCAGTGACAACCCTTCTGAGTGTCAAACAAATTCCTCATGAGTGGGTGTCTCTGTGTTGGTGCTTGCACAGGTAAGATGTCAGGATGGATTTGGTGAGGATTTAGTACCGGCCGTTGATCTGGAAGTGCCCAGGCGGTCATTAGAGTGGGTGGCTTCTTCTTGCAAATCACCCCCTATAGTGTGAATGACAGAAGTGCTTGTTTAACACACAGTGACATAAGCTTTTGAAGAAATAATGGCTTGAATGTAAGGGCATTGCAATACTTTGAGGAAGTACATGAATCTGAAACTACACTACATTGCTGCAGGACTTCCTCAGGGCAGTGTCCTAGGCCCAACCATCTTCAGCTGGTTCATCAATGAGCTTCCCTCCATCATAAGGTCAGAAGTGAGGATGTTCGTTGATGATTGCAGTGTTCAGTTCCACTAGTAACTCCTCATATAATGAAGCAGTCTGTGCCCACATGCAGCAAGACCTGGACAACATTCAGGCTTGGGCTGATAAGTGGCAAGTAACATTCGCACCGGACGAGTGCTCGGCAATGACTATCTCCAACAAGAGAGAGTCTAACCACCTCCCCTTGACATTCAGTGGCATGACCATGGTTGAAACATCCACTATCAACATCCTTGGGGTATTCACTGACCAGAAACTTAACTGGACCAGCCACATAAATACTGTGGCTACAAGAGCAGGTCAGAGGCTGGGTATTCTGTGGCGAGTGTCTCACCTGCTGACCTCCCAAAGCCTTTCTACCATCTACAAGGCACATGTCAGGAGTATGGTGGAATATTTTCCACTTGCCTGGAAAAGTGCAGCTCCAAGAACACTCAAGAAGCTCGACACCATCCAGGACAAAGCAGCCCGCTTACTTGGCACCCCATCCACCACATTAAACATTCACTCCCTCCACCACCGGCATACTGTGGCTACAGTGTGTACCATCTACAAGGTGCACTGCAGCAACTTCCCAAGGCTTCTTTGACAGCATCTCCCAAACTCACAACCTCTACCACCTAGAAGGACAAGGGCAGCAGGTGCATGGGAACACCTGTAAGATTCTCAAAATTCACAGATCCCCCTAAACTCTAAGAAAAACCCTAAGGAAAAAGACTTTGGACTCTTCTAGCTATTACAGGGTGGTGAAGTACATTGGGCCTAACCGAAGGACATTTTAGAGCAAAAACCAAGATTTGGTATTTTAAAAGACATGTCTGGACTTGTAAGGGAGAAAAGGCTGTAAAGGAAGGTGGGCTCAACCTCTGTTAAGACAGTTTGGGTATTGGAGTTAATGAAAACTGTCTGGGGAACCGCATGACCTCACTGGGAGTTAAATCGGCCCCTATCAGACATTAACATCCTAACAATAAACCCAAGGAAAAACAGTCTCCACCCCAAGTTACAGAGCCCATTAAAGACATGCATAAAACAGATTACTTCGGCCTACTCTATAGAAATCCTAGGCCCAGTCAAGAAACCCAAAACATGAGGACAATCAACTACGATTAAGTAGCAAATCGACAGGATGGGGCCATCCCGAAACCACTTCACACCTTAACAAACCAGTTACCGTTAACGAGCCCGCCAAAATCTAACAATGACCGGGATCTGATTTGGCGCACAGATAAGGGAGCTTCAATGGGTATAATTGAAGGCCCGTTCTCAACCTGAAAAAGAAGAAGAGGAAGGAAGAACAACAAGACATCCACGGAGGCATTCTCCGCAACACAGTTCTAAAAACACCACCGTTCAGCGTTCCGTGTCCAGCCAGAAGGTCGACAGCTCGAAGGCCAGACCATCCAACAAAGTAAGCCGACACGTGGAAGAAACCAGAACGACCGCCTCAGTGACCAGCGGACACCTTGCGGCAACAAGGGCTAAACGAAAACAACCAACCGAACATCAAGTACCAAGATTGGGCCACCGCGACCAAAGGAAACCAACTCGAAGAAAAACCGAAGATCCGCAAAGTTTCCACTCTACAATCTACTCCTGACTTACCCCTGGGTAAGATTTTCCCTTAAAAAACTCTAAACCCTACTTCTAAACCAAAGAAAAGTGGGTACTCACCTGATAGATCCAATACGCACCCTACCGCATCAGCGGACTCGCGAAGACTGACCAGATACGCAGTTGAAGTCCTCTACCGCGTACGGGGTATGGCAGACACCAACCGACATATAGAGTGAACCCCAAAACCGCGAACTAGCCTAACTGTCAAGGATTCTGGTGAGTATCATCCCTGGTCCTCTAGAGTCCAACCTAGCTAGTAAAGTGGGATTGGGAGGAGTGAAGTATTCTTCTAATGTTATTTCCCTCGCTTGTGCTGAAGTGTTCCCCATTTTTAGAGTGTTAAGAGTGTTTGTGTTGTGTTTTTACTTTCTTGAATAAAGATCAGAGTTCTTGCATCAAAACCAGTTGCCTGCTGCACTTTTTGTCACAACCCCCAAATAAGTCCAAGATCTAGAACCAAGGGAGTGGGAGCGATTCGAACCGCTCAGAAGTCAGAGGTGAAGCTGACACAAACCACCACCCCCTACAACCACCACCTCCAAATTTCCCTCCAAGTCGCACACCGTCCTGACTTGGAAATATATTACCGTTCCTTCATCGTCACTGGGTCAAAATCCTGGAACTTCCTCCCTAACAGCACTGTGGGAGTACCTTCACCACACGGACTGCAGCGGTTCAAGAAGGTGGCTTAGCGCCAATGTTCCCTGTAATTTTTTTTGGTGCCACGCGGTCCCTTTAAGTGGCTGCGTGGGCCATTAAAAATACCGCGCATGCACGGTTTTTGCCTTTGAAAAGCCGGCACGCCAGCTGCGCGGGATCCCTGGAGCGCTGTGTGGCCACAGGGCTGACAGGGAACATTGCTCATCACCACCTTCTCAAGGGCAATTAGGGATGTGCAATAAATGCTGGCCTTGCCAGCAATTCCCTCATCCTGTGAATGAATAAAAAAAAAACCTGATGAGCCTTGTCCTGCCTTTACCAACCTTCTCTTGCCAGCCCATCTCCGCACTCTGCTAGAGGTTCACCTGTCCATCTACCCATTAAGTCTGACACCTCATCTTCCTGTGGCCTCAGCATTTTCAGTGACGATGGTCCTTTCCTGGTTGTCCTTCTGTGGTGCTTGTTGTACACCATTTTTCCCTTTGGAAGGCGAGAAGACAATGGGCTGGATTTTGCGGAGGGTCAGCGGGTGGGATCGGTGGCGGGTCGGGTGGGAAACTGTTTTTTTCCCCCAGCAGCGGGGTCAGGACCCGTCACCGACATCACCCGCCACGGACCCGCCGAGATAAGCAAAATCGCAGCAATTGTTACAGGCCTGTGAGTGTCATGGCGATTTCCACCCCCCCCCCCCCCGCACCCCTATGAGGCCATGTGTACTATGATAATAAGAGGTGAAGGTGCCTTGTTCCTTTAAAAGATCCTTGAAGACTAGAAGAGGCCCATGTGGCAGGCAAAGTGATTTGAGAGAGTGGTTTTGAATAAAGAAAGTACTTAAGAGGATCAAATGGTTACCCTTAGCAGTTCTTTTGACACTTAGGTGCCAAGAGAGAAAAAGTATGATAGGTAAGGAGTTAAGTGAATGGTAGAGGATATATTTTGACACCAGTGCTTTGACTTACCTTGGCCATGCTTGAGGTCATTGAACCTCTTCCTGCATTGTGTGGCAGTTCTTGGGGTGATGGAAGTTGGACTGACTGCTTATGATACTTCCTTCCAGATAGCCTGCGCCACTCTCTTATGGGGCTTCCTGCCTTTAATGCCCATCAGACAGTTCTTCCTCACCCTCACTTCTGCCAGTAGCACCTCCATGGAAAATCTGCGATCCCTTTCATTTACTGCCACCGCTAGACTGCTGCTCCTTCTGCCATCTTGCTGAAAAGTGATGTTGCCCTTTAACTGGCTTCAGCCTTTTAAAAGCTGCACTAGAAGTGTATTTCTCTTCCTCCCAGAGGTGGTTAGCCAATAATGGGCAATCTTCTGGCCTCCAAACCGGCCCAAAATGCTAATGAGGGTCCTGGAAGGTAATTGCGATCGATTAACGATGGTTTCACATTGACGTACATTGGAAAAAAAGCCTTGCATTTATATAGCGCCTTTCACGACCACCAGACGTCCCAAAGCGCTTTATAGCCAATGAAGTACTTTTTTGAAGTGTAGTCGCTGTTTTAATGTAGGAAATGTGGCAACCAATCTGCGCACAGCAAGCTCCCACAAACAGCAATGTGATAATGACCAGATAATCTGTTTTTTTTAGTGATGTTGATTGAGGGATAAACACCGGGGCTAACTCTCCTGCTCTTCTTCAAAATAGCGCCATGGGATCTTTTACGTCCACCTGAGAGGGCAGACGGGGCCTCGGTTTAACGTCTTATCTGAAAGACGGCACCTCTGACAATGCAGCGCTCCCTCAGTATGCACTGGGAGTGTCAGACTAGATTTTTCTGCTCGAGTCTTTGGAGTGGGACTTGAACCCACAACCTTCTGACTCAGAGGCGAGTTAGGCGAGAAAATACGACAATGGGAGGGGAGTCCAAGCCAGTGTGTCCTGTTAACTGTTTTTCAATTTGGATATCTGTAGTTTTCAGGTAACTGCCACAGACCATGCTTGAATAGAGCTCTTTACCTTGAAAATCGTAGTTAGTCATTTTGAATAGCTATTGATAACATACAAGTTGAACTGACCAGGTCTTACAGTGTCGATGAGTGCTCAGCTTGTTAAATTGCAGGCAAGTGAGTCAATGCCCATTACTCTTTGCAAATTGCAGGGGCAAGTGGCTCTTGGGATTCTCTGGCAATTAAACATGGATTTTGAACATTCTTCCAAATGAGGAGCAATCAGTGTTAATGTGAAATAATTGTGAAGTCATGAGCAAGTGTTGGTCCCTTTGTATTTGAGTTTAATGTAACAGTCCACTAACACAGGCCTGACCACCCCCCCTACACAGGGAAAATACTGTTCAAGGATGAGTGACAAACTTTGGGAGCACCAAGTGGAGTTTTGATGGTTGTGGGGTGGGGAGGGGGGATTTCTGAATACAGAAGAGGCCTGTTGAAGGGAAGGCCGGCATTAAATGTGTGCTTTAGAGATTGAGGGTGGTGCCTGAGAAAAAGTCCTCATTAACCTTTTCACTGCCACATTGCTTCTGTGGTATTCTCACTTTAGTCCTTTTACTAAATGGTGCTGATGATGTCTTGTCATTGACACTTCAAAGCTACAAGATATCAGGAAAACCAAGTTAATTAACCAATTGAGTTCAGAGGGGTACATTAACTGGAAGGAAAGAAAACTAGCATTTATATTGCAGTGTCACATCCTCTGGATGTACCAAAGCACTTTTCAATCAATAGTATATGGGAATGGTGGCATAGTGGTTATGTTACTGGACTAGGTCAGGACTAATGATTCCTGAGACATGAGTTCAAAATCCCCCCCAGGGCAGCTGGGGAATTTAAATTTAGTTAATTAAATAAATCTGGAATAAAAAAAACTAATATCAGTAATGAAACTACGAGATTTGTTGTTAATAAACCCATCTGGTTCACTTATGTCCTTTAGGGAAGGAAATCTGCTGTCCTTACCTGGTCTGGCCTATATGTGACTCCAGACCCACAGCAATGTGGTTGACTCTTAACTGCCCTCTGAAATGGCCCAGCAAGCCATTCAGTTGTAACAAACCGCTACAATGAACAACAGTTCAAGAAGGCAGCTCACCACCACCATCTCAAGGGCAATTAGGGATGGGCAATAAATGCTGGCCTTGCCAGCGACGCCCACATCCCATGAACAAATAAAAAAAGCTTTTTTTTTACTGCAGTCACTGTTGTTATGTAGGCTAACCCACAGCAAGATTCTACAAACTGGAATGTACATTTTACATTTATTTTAATTCCAGAGCTCAGCTATAGGAGGTGACAAATAGTAAATGGCAGGTAAATCACTTATAGGCTGATAAATTATATTAGCAAGATATTCATGAATTGGCGCTTGAATTAAACCTGTCATATTCAGATTGCTGTTTAAAAACAATCCTAATATTCACAGAAAATGGCACAACTGTTAGTACGGCGAGTAATCACTGTTGACTGTAAGATGAGGTGTAAATGTAATAAAGTGACGGATAATTTATGTTAATAGCTGAGGCGTCCGTGGGTGTAATGTGAATGAAACATTTTAGAGTTTATTGTGGAATGTGAGTGTTTAAACATTATGACATATGTCTATATTATGAATTCCCAGTTGTGTTAGACAGTCCCGAGCTCAGTGAGTCCAACAACACTGCTGTACTCGTTGGAAAGGCTCTTAGTACATTCGTAATTGTAAAGCTGAGAATTAGTGAGATCTCGTATTTGAATATTACCGTACTGTGGGTTATACTCTTGCAAATTATACTGCTGATAATATTTAAGTGCTGCAGTCATTCCTAAGCCCTTAATTATATGCACTAAAGGGCCTATTCTGCTCAATCCCGCGGGGCGTGCTCTGTGGGAAATTGCGGACACATGGCCTTTGATT
Organism: Squalus acanthias; assembly: GCA_030390025.1. NCBI lineage: Eukaryota > Metazoa > Chordata > Chondrichthyes > Squaliformes > Squalidae > Squalus > Squalus acanthias. The sequence goes on from CM059438.1 coordinate 63,540,231, forward strand.
TTCCACCTGTTAGGAAACCACAGACTGTGCGCCCACAAAGCACTGCCTGGGAGCATGGGAGTGTGGAATTGGCCGCCTTAATAGCCCTGCACAAATGTTTCTGTGATGTGGAGATGCCGGTGTTGGACTGGGGTGGACAAATGTGAGAAGTTGCACAACACCAGGTTATAGTCCAACAGCTTTATTTGAAATCACAAGCTTTCGGAGCGCTGCTCCTTCGTCAGGTACGAAGGAGCAGCGCTCCGAAAGCTTGTGATTTCAAATAAAGCTGTTGGACTATAACCCGGTGTTGTGCAACTTCTCACAAATGTTTCTGAAGTAACGTTCCTGCTGATCTTCCACCTTAATCAGGGAGTAATGCCAACTTCCTTTCGCACTTTTCTCACATTGTGTATCAAGCATCTTGATGCATTCAGTTGTCCTAATCTACCTGAGTGGGTCAACACCATTGTCAATCTGTAAGGTCTTATTGATCTCTCAGAGTTCTTGGACAAGACACCAGTAGGCAGCAGCCCAGTATGTTTGAGCAATAGATCAAGACATATTCAGCTTACAGCGTAATATACTTAACAACAGGCGATAGTTTAATGAGTAGCTCACAGCTCTTGGTCTCTGGAACCTCTCGGATACAGGTGACGTCGCCTTAAGTTTGTTCCTTTGTTCTCGCAGTAAGTCTGTGTGAAGTTGTTCTTTTAGTATCGGGGTTTTAACCCTTTTCTTATCAACAGTTGGTTTGGCCAGTGTCCATATATGGTCTTTAACAAAATCACCTCTTTTCATAGGTTCTAATGGTCAAAATACCATTGTCACTCAGACTAAGGGTAGCATCTTGGCCACGCCTGGCTCCAGTAATTTTCTAACAACTCTACCCTGTTCATGGTTATCTTGTTTATACGTTTCTTCACCTTATTGGAATTGACCTTATCTCTCTTATTCCTAGCTTTCCCTGGTACAAGCAGTACAGGCCTGATACCAAGGGGCCCACGTCAACGCTGTCTCCCTTGTCTTGACGGTGTCCAGACTATCTCACTTTGATCTACCAGGTGGATACCTTAACTCCCAAGATCTCTCTCATTTTACGTCTTTTATACTAATTATCTTTCAAATATCTTTACAATTAGTTTTGTTAAGCGAACTCTAATTCCTACTTAGCATTATAATATGTTATTAGTATTATAATATGTTATTTAACAATTTAACCTTCACTCACAGCCTGTGGCTGTTTGTTATCAGAGCTTAGTCAAAACTGCTTCTGACTGTCACTTGTGGCTACATTCGAACATTCTTTAACATTTCCATACCCACAGGGAATCATGGGTAAGATTAGTTGGTCAATGGCTACACTTGAATTTATACATATATGATTCCCATCTACTATATGGTCTCTAAATATCAGTCTTTCGTACATATGGGATAGTTTTCCCAATGAAATAAGTCCCAGGATTCAAATGGTTCTTTCCGTTACTGTCATCTACACGTATGCCTACACTGCAGTGCTTCAAATCAGGGCTTCCTGGATTCAATCCTAGTGTCTATCAAAATGTTTGTGATTACTAATACCACTACTTTTGTATGACAAGAAAAGCTTACAATGGGATGTCTAGTCTCGAAGGCCTCCTGAGATGCTGAGTGGAGAAATGAGGTGCCTCCCACAGCAGATCTCAGTGGGCAGGTTGATGTGATGTGTTCCATGGTCTGGGACTCAGGGCCACAGTCGCACTTCGGGTCGTCCCTCATCTTCCACTTGTGGAGCAGGCGGCCGCATCGTCCAGGCCCTGTGCGGATTGCGTTGAGCGCTGACCACACTGTCTTCGAGGGAGGTCGAAGCCAGGGACCTCTGGGGTCAGTGATGAGGTGCTGTGATTGAGATGTATGTTATTGAGCACATCAGATTCAGGCCTAGGTCGCCCTGCTTTATACAATATTTTTGGGGGACTAGGCGACCAGCTGGTTAGGCCACTCACTGCCTTGTACAAATGGGCGGAACGTGCGCAGCACATGCTCTGCCCACTTGTACCTGACAATTGCAAACAGGGCCCTACAACCGGCAAAGGATCCTGATATGAATATATAAGCAGCCTCCTGCCCACGTGAAAGTTGCATCAGACAGGTCTTGGGTGTACAAGGTGTGGTCGAGGTGTTCCCCTGATTTGCTACTGCTCGATTTTCAGTCGAGAAACGGGCAGGCGGCAGTTGTAATTCGCCTCCGTTATCTCTTAGCTTGTCTCTGTTCTTGAAATGTTGTTTTTTATTCGTTCCTGGGATGTGGGCGTCGCTGGCAAGGCCAGCATTTATTGCCCATTCCTAATTGCCCTTGAGAAGGTGGTGGTGAGCCGCCTTCTTGAACTGCTGCAGTCCGTGTGGTGAAGGTATTCCCACAGTGCTGTTAGGGAGGGAGTTCCAGGATTTTGACCCTACGACGATGAAGGAACGGCGATATATTTCCAAGTCAGGATGGTGTGTGACTTGGAGGGGAAGTTGCAGCTGATGGCGTTCCAATGCACCTGCCGCCCTTGTCCTTCTAGGTGATAGAGGTCACGAGTTTGGGAGGTGCTGCCGAAGAAGCCTTGGCGAGTTGCTGCAGTGCATCTTGTAGATGGTACACACGGCAGACATATTGCAGCAGTGGTGGAGGGAGTGAATGTTTAAGGTGGTGGATAGGGTGTCAATCAAACGGGTTGCTTTGTCCTGGATGGGGTCGAGCTTCTTGAGTGTTGTTGGAACTGCACTCATCCAGGCAAGTGGAGAGTATTCCATCACACTCCTGACTTGTGCCTTGTAGATGGTGGAAAGGCTTTGGGGAGTCAGGAGGTGAGACACTCACCGCAGAATACCCAGCCTCTGACCTGATCTTGTAGCTACAGCATTTATGTGGTTGGTCCAGTTAAGTTTCTGGTCAATGGTGACACCCCAGGATGTTGATGGTGGGGAATTTGGCAATGGTAATGCCGTTGAATGTCAAGGGGCGGTGGTTAGACTCTCGCTTGTTGGAGATAGTCATTGCCTGGCACTTGTGTGGTGCGAATGTTACCTGCCACTTATCAGACCAAGCCTGAATGTCATCCAGGTCTTGCTGCATTCGGGCATGGACTGCTTCATTATCTGAGGAGTTGTGAATGGAACTGAACACTGCGCAGTCATCAGCGAACATCCTCACTTCTGACCTTATGATGGAGGGAAGGTCATTGATGAAGCAGCTGAAGATGGTTGGGCCGAGGACACTGCCCTGAGGAACTCCTGCAGTGATGTTCTGGGGCTGTGATGATTGACTTCCAGCCACCACAACCATCTTCCTTTGTGCTAGGTATGACTCCAGCCAGTGGAGAGTTTTCCCCTGATTCCCATTGACTTCAATTTTACTAGGGCTCCTTGAGCCACATTCGGTCAAATGTTGCCTTGATGTCAAGGGCAGTCACTCTCACCTCACTTCTGGAATTCAGCTCTTTTGTCCATGTTTGGATCAAGGCTGTAATTAGGTCTAGAGCCAAGTGGTCCTGGTGGAACCCAAACTGAGCATCGGTGAGCAGGTTATTGGTGAGTATGTGCTGCTTGATAGCACTCTCGGCGACACCTTCCATCACTTTGCTGATGATTGAAAGTAGGCTGATGGGGCGGTAATTGGTCGGATTGGATTTGTCCTACTTTCTGTGGACAGGACTTACCTGGGCAGTTTTCCACATTCAATTGGCTGGCAAACGCGCTGGGCGGGACATAACAAGCCCAATCAGCGTAAAATCATTCTACAGAGCGGGCTGGAGCCAGCAGCGGGGTTGCGACCCGCCACCAACGTCGCCCGCCACGGACCCACCTCGGTAGGCGAAATCACGGCCTTTGTCTTAAAAATGTCATGGGGAAGGACATTGGTTTTCAGCTTCCATAGAAAAAAACCAAACTGAAATGTGGAATATGATTCCCAAAACATTGGTGAAAATCCTTAAATCCCACGTAATGTAAAAAGGAATTAAGCTTCTTTAGTCTGTTGAAAGCAGTGGTCTTGGCCATAGGCCTGTATTCAAGGGCTGTTTTTTGAGCTGTCAGCTTTGTTAGCTGTGTTGAAGCTTTTGCAGGTTTACCAGGTTGGCACATGTATAGTGCATCATAATCCAATCCTTGGAACAACAACCCTCTCGTTCGACCATGGGACTTTCATGATACTCGATGCTTTAAAGTTAAATCAAATGCCAACCTGCTGATTGGATTAGCGAAGTAGATTTGTTTATTCGGAATTCATTGATCTTGATCCTTAATCACTATTTACAATTTCATTTCTCTTCTGCACTTCAGAGCCCCAGATATCGAAGGACTTCAAAAAATGGATAGTTCTAACGCGCTGTAATGAAACCATGCAGTTTGTTTCATTTGTTCAAAGACCAGGCTGATTCGAAAAGTTTCTATGTTAATTAGTAACTGGTTGTCATGGTAATGGTTGTACTGGCTCTGAGCGAGGAGGAGGTGGCAGCTTGATTGTGTTGTATGCTTAACTGTCCCTAAATTTAACTTTGCTTAAGCAAAGCCATGCTGAAAACCATAAACCATTTTGTGTCTACATTCTTAACACTTATTATTTATTTTTTCCAGTTTTTCTCTCCTCCACTGCTCAAGACTCTGATTCGTGCTGGGAGACTGTTCCCAGTGCCATCGACAGCCCTCTGGCACCTCACCCAAATCATCCTTATTAGTGTTGGTGGGCTATTGCGCCGTGGAAGGCATCACGCCAGAGCTCAATCCCAATCCTTGGCTGATGTCCACCCGCATGCACTTTTCACCAGGGGAACCTGGCTAGCCATCAGCAGGGATGATTTTCCCTGTCTAGCCCAGAAGCGCTGAGACCAGTTGCAGTTTCCCTAATGCCACTCCAGTTGGGATCACTGAACGCCTCCGAATTGGGTAAGAAAAGTTAAACCAATGTGCCCCCATTGAAATATGTTCAAGCCTGTGCACAGCGAGAGACCCGAACCCTTCGAAAACCAGTTAATTGGGCTCTCCTGTTTTAACAATGTACCGAATTACAGCAAATTTACTGTAGTGACAGCAGAAACGCATTTTGATGTGCAAGAAATTGTGCGTTTGAAAACTCTGACTGATCTTTCATTCTAAATCCAATTTTGAGTAACAGATTATTCCATGTAACAGGAGCTAATTGTATTAATAAGAGTGAAGTAAATCTGGTTAAGGCATACATAATCCAGGCTGCCATTCCAGTGCAGTACTGAGTGAGTGCTGCTCTGTCGGAGGTGCTGTCTTTCAGATGAGACGTTAAACCGAGGCCCCGTCTACTCTCTCAGGTGGATGTGAAAGATGCCACGGCACTATTTCGAAGAAGAGCAGGGGTTGTTATCCCTGGTGTCATGGCCAATATTTATCCCTCAACCAACATCACTAAAAACAGTTGATCTGATCATTTATATTATTGCTGTTTGTGGGACCTTGCTGTGTGCAATTTTGGCTGCCGCGTTTCCTACATTACAACAGTGACTACACCTCAAAAGTGCTTCATTGGCTGTAAAGCGCTTTGGGACATCCTGAGCTCGTGAAAGGCGCTATATAAATGCACGTCTTCCTTTCTTTTCTTCTACATTTGTTATGGAAGAGTTGTTAAAGGAGGAATTTGAAATGCCTGTCGCTGTTGAAAGTGCAATGCAAGCCCTACAGTAATAGGCCAGTTATATCACAGATTTTGGATTAATGCAATGTTGATGCCGCTCCACAAGTGGTACAATTCAGGTATGAAGTCCCCAAACTGACTGCACTTTGTATTTTAGCACGTACGCTGCTTTGGCTTTGCACGGGCTGCAATATGACTACATCTGATGTGAAGCGCAGTTGAACTTCATTTTAACCTTTCAGATGTTAGCAAACATCACCAATTTAGCTTGTGTGCATGCTGGCGAGCTCTGTCTTCCCAAGTCAGAGAGTATAACTGTGGTCCACCTACCCTACATCGCTCTAAACGGATACTGGTCATTGCCTTGTGCATGTAGTATAACTGCAGCAGAACCCTGCGATCAATCTGCTCGGGGTCTAGAACTCAGAAAAGAAATTTCTGCTAGTTTCTAAATGATACCAGCAAAGCAAACATAACGCTCCTGCTGCACCTTTTTATACTTTTGTGTTTGATTATTGTTCCCACCAAACATGACTAAATAAAACCAATTCTTCATCTCACACCACTTACGATTGAATGCTCAGTCCAGTGTAGCAACCTGAACTGACACTGAGAAAAAAATAGGAGTCTAAAAGGAGCAAGAGAGACAGAAAATTGCATAATTGTCAGTATTTTTTATGAAAGCATCAAGAGTGCTTTTCACTTCCCTCTCTTGCCTCCAAGTGTGTTCTCAAAAATATTTTTGCTTTTTCCTTGTTATATTTTCTCTTTCACTCTTAAACTAACCACCTCTGTCTGCTAAATTCTGTTATTGTTAATCAATGCCTTTCAACATCTTGTCACATCTTCCCCTTTCTTCTTGAAATCTGCTGTTCATTATGAGACATCCAGGCTAGTAGCAAAGGCCTCTTTGGTTTTCTCCCATGCTTATATTCTTTATTGAGGTAAGAAATAATGACCTAGATTATTACATGCAATATCACAACACACCTGTTGGCCAAAATTATACCTTATCTCAAATATAACTTTTAAATATTTTTCAACTGTTTCTCGCTGTCTTCTGAGGAGAGTGCTGACAGTAATATTAATATTTAAAAATTTGCTTATGGCACCAAACTATTTAGCCTCACTACTACCTCAGTGGAAATTGTTGGCATGTCAAAGGATCTGAACGAGTTAAATTGATGGGCTACAAAATGGCAGTTGGATTTTAATATGGATTAATGTAAAGTAATGCATGTTGGAACAGGAAATGTAAGCCATGTGTACACATTGAAGGATCAAATCCACCCTGCTTTCTCATCTTATTCAGCCCACAGAGTTCTGTCTTTCAATCCTTCCCTGCAGTATTGTGGATTCCTGAGGTGGGTCTTCACTGAAGGATGTTGTGATGCATGAAGAGATTCTCATCAATTATCGATCTCTTTCTCTCGAATACAAACATAATTTACAATCTCCGAATCATCCGATTTGCCCTCCTGAACCCTCTCCAATGCATTGTTCCAGTCTATGATGTATCAGGGTATTGGTTTATTCCTATCTAGTCATTAAAAATATGAGGTTAAAAGCCAGGTTCAGACACAGAATGTGGCCCAGCTATTTTCTGAAGCACAAGACAATCAGGAAATAAATGTTATGTCGTGTTCAGCTATCCGAGAAAGAGGCCAAGTCATTCAATTCGAATACAAACATCTTGTGACTTTTGTTTGATTATATGTTTGATCGGCAGCTTTCTTTTGTCCTGGTGGTTGAAAAAATATTTCTCAGCCTGTCCCATTCAAGGTGAGGAGAGCAGTGTTGCTGCGAATGGGGGCTCCACGCCAATCTGGTGTACTCCTGCTGACAAAACCAGTAACCGCCTGCGATTTAATTTGAATGAAAAATGTTTATCAATCTAAGAAATGCTGTTTGCCCTTTTACGGCTTTATGGACCTGCTCTTGCTTTTTTCAAGCGAGTACGTATTTGCCCTCTGATTTCTCCGTACCCTTCAGCTGTGCTTCCCTTCAGCTCGTTCCGCCCATCTGTCTCCCAAACTGGCAGCCTCGGGGCCCCATTTACGCTGTAGCGCTCCGAGTTGCACATTAAAATGCTGGAGCACCTGAAACAGGCAGGCGCTCTGGCCGCCTGGCAGTAGGCCCCTTCCAGTATGCCGGTAGTGGTGGGGGGAGGGGGGGGGGGGTGCTGGCGTAAAAGGGGCCACAAGTGTTGAAGTCAATAGAAAGGTAAATCGAGGCAGCCGATCCAATACTGCTTGTATATTCGCTGCAGCCAAACTTGAATTTCCCCCCCCTCCCCCTCCCCTTGCTTCCTGAGATTTTAAGTAGCTATCAGAAATTTTGTAGAGATTCCCTTTTGGTTTTGCCCTGACACACATTTCGTTCTTTAGGTCTCTGGAGGGGCAGCGATTTAAAACACATCCTTTGCAATATTTATTTTAAGAGCGGAGAGAAAACTCTTAAGAATGGTTTGAGACTTTTCTTTGGCTGTCGTTACTCCTTCACCACCGCCCCGCCCCCCCACCAGCCCCGTGAGTGGACATCATACCTGCTCATGTGAATTCTGGGAGATTCTCTCACTGCTAACTTACCTGACGAAGGAGCGAACTGTTCCGAAAGCTTGTAAAATCAAATAAATCTGTTGGACTATAACCTGGTGTTGTGCGACTTCTCATTTTTGCTCATGATAAGGCCGTGAATTATGGGCAGCCCTTCATCCGATGCTGCCATTCTTAGCCTATGGAAGAGCGCTGACTGAACCCTGGTATTTAGAATAAACTGCAACGGCAGCACTGAAGCCTCGAACAATCAGTCTGAGGGAACAATCCTATACAGATGGGAAATGCTACCAAGTTAATGGAAAAGGAGTGGATCAGAGTTAGTGCTCCCAACCAACAATATTAATAATCGATTCCTCCTTGTTTTCAAGTTAATCACCTATTACTGAAAATGGAGTGAACTCACAACTGGTTAACTGGCCCATTCAACAGCTCAGTCTGCACATTTCACAAGCACGTTCGTGCCATTCAGCTGGGCCGTCTGTAAGTAGATTTGTGTCACTGATTCTCCTGCATGCTGTTCACGTTAACACAGATTAATGAGAACTTTAGGAAGCTGTTACCTCTGTTTATATTATGACATCTTGAATACTCCCACGTGTATAATATAGACCATCAAATAGTGGAAAGGAGGTGGAGGAGCAAATCTGCAAGCAAATTTCAGAAAGATGCAAAAACAATCGAGGAGTGAAAACAAGGGGGACTTCAATTACCCTAATATAGACTGGGGAAAAAAAATCAGTGTAAAGGGCAAGGAGGCAGAGGAATTCTTGAAATGTGGACAGGAGAAATTTCTTGATCAGCAGGTTTCCAGCCCAACGAGGAAGGAAGTAGTGCTGGATCTGGTTCTGGGGAATAAAGTGGGGCAAGTGGAGCATGTTTCAGTGGGGGAGCCTTTGGGAAACAGTGATCACAATACCATTAGGTTTAGAGTAGCTATGGAAAGGGACAAGGAACAACCAAAGGTGAAGATTCTCAACTGGAGGAGGGCTAATTTCAGTGAGCTGAAAAGGAATCTGACCCAGGTGGATTGGAAACAAAAATTGGCAGGTAAAACAGTAAATGTGCAATGGGAGACCTTCAAAGAGGAGATAGTTTGGGTGCAGACAAGACACATGCTTATAGTGGGGAAAGGAAGGGCATATAAAGCTAGAGATCTCTGGATGACTAAATATATAGGGGAAAAAATTCGTCCCCTCAGCGTCTCCCATTAGCACCAGCAGATTGTGCTAATGGGGCGCTAGAGCATTATCGCCGGGGTGTGGCAAATCCAGTGCTGCACGTCAAATCCCACATGCCCATAGCGCTGCCGGGAGCAGTTATTGCCGGGAGCCTCAATGCCAGGTGGATCGTGATTCCAGTGAGTGCGCAATGCTCACTGACCACCTGATCTGCGAAATTGATTGTCGCCACCTGCCTTAGCGCCTGGAGTAAACAGCAACAGGGAGAGCTGGCGTGCAGCAGCAGGAAGCCGGCTCCAGGGATGTTATTTAAAGGGATCATCAGTAATGACTCACAGCTGTCAGGTTACTGGTATTTCTGTGGTTTCTTGTCAGTCTCATATGGTTCAACAGTTTAATTCAGTAATTTCAAGGTTATTTTGTATCAGGAGTGTTGTAGCAACTAAAAAGTAGCTACATTTATTCTTAAAAAAATCAAACTGCTACACTTGGTTACATTAATGGGGGCTGTATTGGCAGCTGACCTCGCCCTCCAGGATCTATGGTGGAGGGAGCAGAGGCAGCGAGAAAGACAGGAACATATGCCCAGAGGGAGGAGGAGGACCATCAGGGCTCTCAACATGGGGCCTTACCCTCCGAGGGTATTCCGAGAGCACTTCTCCTACCTCCAACTAAGCAAGGAGCAATTTATTAGAGGGCTCTGCTTTGCCAAGGAGGTGGTCACAGAACTCTGTCACCTCCTGCAACCAGACCTCAACCCTCAGATCAGGGCGACCATGGCTCTCCCAGTGGCAGTCAAGGTCACCGCCACCCTCAATTTCTTCACCAGTGGATCCTTCCAGTCTGCAATAGGAGACATAGCTAACATCTCAGTTTGCCATCCATCGTTGCATCCGGGAGGTCACAGAGGCTCTCTACAGTAGAAGGGACTACATTTCCTTCCCCGTGACCAGAGAGAAGTAGGACGAGCTTTGCCAGGATAGCGGGATTCCCCATGGTGCAGGGCGCCATTGACTGCACCCACGTGGCTTTGTGGGCACTGCATAACAATCCTGAGATCTTCCGTAATCGCAAAGGCTACCACTCACTTAATGTGCAGTTGGTGTGCGACCACAGACAGCGAATCCTGACCATCAATGCCCGCTATCCTGGCAGCAGCTACGATGCCTTCATCCTGCGCCAGATCGGTGTGCCAGCTCTCTTCCAGCCGCCACATCAAGATCGCGGCTGGCTGCTCAGAGACAAGGGCTATCCACTCTCCACCTGGCTCATGACTCCCCTCCACAACCCCAACACTCCTGCCCACACTCATATAATGAGTGCCATGCTGCCACCAGGAACATCATCGAGCAGACCGTCGGGGTGCTCAAGCAATGGTTCCGCTGCCTTGACCACTCGGGTAGTGCTCTCCAGTACTCGGCTGAGTGGGTGTCCCATTTTGTGGTGATGTGCTGCATACTCCACAACTTGGCCATCATGAGGGCCCAGCCCTTGCCACCAGGGATTGAGGGACCCCCTCAGGAGGAGGAAGAGGGAGAACAGGAGGAGGGCGAGGAGGAAGAGGAAGATGAGGATGAGGAGGAGGAGGAGGAAGGAAAAGGAGCGAGGGAGGAGGCAGCCACTCAACTGGCCTTCCGAAAGGGCGGTCCATGACTGCCTCATCAGACTGCGGCCCGTTGCTCACGTTGTATTAGGGATAGCATAAGATCCAAGGAGAGGACATATAAATTGGCCAGAAAAAGCAGCAAATCTGAGGATTGGGAACAGTTTAGGATTCAGCAAAGGAGGACAAAGGGATTAATTAAGAGGGGGAAAATAGAGTATGAGAGTAAGCTTTCAGGGAACATAAAAACTGACTGTAAAAGCTTCTATAGATATGTGAAGAGAAAAAGATTGGTGAAGTCAAGCGTAGGTCCCTTGCAGTCAGAATCAGGGGAATTTATAATGGGGAACAAAGAAATGGCAGACCAATTAAATACATACTTTGGTTCTGCCTTTACAAAGGAGGACACAAATAACCTCCCAGAGATGTCGGGGAACATAGGGTCTAATGAGGGGGAGGAAATGAATGAAATCAGTATTTGTAGGGAAATGGTGTGAGGGAAATTGACGGGATTGAAGGCCGATAAATCCCCAGGGCCTGATAATCTACATCCTAGGGTACTTAAGGAAGTGGCCCTAGAAATAGTAGATGCATTGCTGGTCATCTTCCCAAAATTCTATAGACTCTGGAACAGTTCCCATGGATTGGAGGGTAGCTAATGCAACCCCACTATTTAAAAAAGGTGGTAAAGAGAATCTGACCTCGGGTAACTGTCTGTGTGGAGTTTGCACATTCTCCCCGTGTCTGCGTGGGTTTCCTCCGGGTGCTCCGGTTTCCTCCCACAGTCCAAAAATGTGCAGGTTAGGTTGATTTGGCTATGATAAATTGACCCTTAGTGTTAGGGGGGGATTAAATATGTGGGGTTATGGGGATAGGATGGGATATGTTAGGGGGAATTAAATACGTGGGGTTACGGGGATAGGGTGGGATCGGTGCAGGCTCGATGTGGGGATTCTGTGTGAGAGGGCAGGGACAGGGTACTGGATTTGGATGATCAGCCATGATCGTATTGAATGGTGGAGCAGGCTCGACGGGCCGAATGGCCTACTCCTGCTCCTAGTTTCTATGTTTCTATGTTTTATGTAAGAGAAAACGGGGAATTATAGACCGGTAAGCCTGACATCGGTAGTGGGGGAAATGGTAGAGTCCATTATAAAAGATGTAATAGCAGAGCACTTGGTAAACAGTGACAGGATTGGACAAAGTCAACATGGATTTACAAAAGGTAAATCATGCTTGACTAATCTACTGGAATTTTTTGAGGATGTAACTGGTAGAATAGATAAGGGAGAACCAGTGGATGTGGTGTATTTGAACTTTCAGTAGGCTTTCGATAAAGTCCCACATAAGAGATTAGCGTGCAAAGTTAAAGCACATGGGATTGGGGGTAAGGTACTGACTTGGATAGAGAACTGGTTGGCAGACAAGAAGCAAAGAGTTGGAATAAACAGATCTTGTTCCAAGTGGCAGGCAGTGACTAGTGGGGTACTGCAGGGATCGGTGCTAGGACCCCAGTTATTCACAATATATATTAATGATCTAGACGAGGGAATTAGATGTAATATCTCCAAGTTTGCAGATGACACAGAGCTGGGTGGGCATGTGTGCTGTGAGGAGGATGCAGAGAAACTCCAGTATGATTTGGACAGGTTGGGTGATTGGGCAGATGCATGGCAGATGCAGTATAATGTGGATAAATGTGCGGTTATCCACTTTGGTGGCAAAAACAGGAAGACAGATTATTATCTGAATGGCAATAGATTGGGATGTTCTTGCCATGGAGGGAGTGCAGCGAAGATTTACCAGACTGATACCTGGGATGGCAGGAATGACGTACGAAGAGAGATTGGGTCGATTAGGCTTATATTCGCTGGAGTTTAGAAGAATGAGAGGGGATCTCATTGAAACTTATAAAATTCTAACAGGACTAGACAGACTAGATGCAGGAAGGATGTTCCCGATGGCGGGGGAGTCCAGAACTAGGGGTCACAGTCTCAGGATAAGAGGTAAGCCATTTAGGACTGAGATGAGGAGGAATTTCTTCACCCAGAGAGTGGTGAACCTGTGGAATTCTCTACTACAGAAGGCAGTTGAGGCCAATTCATTAAATATATTCAAGAAAGAGTTAGATATATTTCTTAAGGCTAAAGGGATCAAGGGATATGGGGAGAAAGCAGGGACAGGGTACTGAATTTGGATTATCAGCCATGATCTCATTAAATGGCGGAACAGGCTCAAGGGGCCGAATGGCCTACTCCTGCTCCTATCTTCTATGTTTCTATGTTTCACCACATCCCCATCATTCCATCCCTGTCGCAGGCCACATCACAGCGCAAAGCTGAAATGAGACACACCACAAAAGAATCCAAACTGAATTAATAAATTTATCAATAATCAGTGAACACGTATTTAGAACAAAAATATTAACTATTCACCCTTGTGCAATCCATTAGTGCCTCACGTTACTGTGCCTTTGCCTACTCTGGTGCTCTTATGAAGTGTCGGCCCAGTGGCTGCAGCACGGCTGGTGGAAGGCTGCTGAGTGTCCCATGCAGGAGACTTCAGATGGCCTTGCAGGACACCCTCGACCAGCTCTGGGTCTGGAAGGCCCGGCTGTAGACTGCACCATCTCAGCATGGGCGGCAGCAGTCTGGGCTGGCTGGATGACAGGCAGTGACAAGGGCAATGCGGTGTGTCAATGCGGAGTGCCAGTGGTGGCAGCAGGAATGCTGTCATCCTGAGAGAGGACAGCAGGTTCCTGCTCCACTGACCCACTTCCACTCCCCTGGGGCAGCACCTCAGCATCCCGAGCAATCTGTTGCAGCACAGATTGCTATCCTGCTGCAACATCGTGAAAGCCCTAGTCAACGGTGGTAGACCCAGCCACGATGGCAGCAGTCAGAGCTTGCGTGGCATCAAGCTGAGACTGCATGAGAGCAGTCTGAGATTGGATGCTGCAAAGCATAGACTGCATTACAGCACTAAGACGTTGCGTTGCTTCCGCCTGTGCTGCAATGGAAGCTGCCAGATCGCCCATCACACGCGGCATCAGGTCTGGGTTGCCATGGTCTCTCTGGGAGTCTACCATCCTTTGCAGGCTGGAAATGATGGGCTCCATGGTGTGCGCGGAGTCTTGTGCAATGTTGGAAGCGGACTCCTCCACGCTCCTTACCATTGCCAAGAGGCTCTTGGGCACCCTTGCCATTGCACCTATCATCTCCGTGTGCGTGCCCATCTCCCTTCTTCTAAAGGCCTCCCCATCGAGGTCCTCATCTGAGTCCTGTGCTGCAGAACTCGCACGCAAACTCGCCCTCCGGGGAGCTGGCTCCCGAGCTACCCTTTCCCCCTGGCCTTGCTGCAGCTCGCTTGTCCCTGATGCCTCACCCTGTGCAGATCCCGCTACTACACTAGCCTCTAAAGACCGTGTAGTGCCAGTATCTGAGCTGGTACCTGCGGGTGAGACATGCAGTGACGCGGTGTGTTCTTCCTCCTTCTCTTCTCCTGCCTCGCTCTCAACGGTGCCCTCAGGGACAGGCTGCTCAGGTGCTTGCTCATTATCTGAAAGCATAAAGGCACAAGAGTCGGGTTAAGGTGAGGCGAGGGGGACAGGAAGGGAGAAATGCATGCATACAGCATGATTAGCTGGAAGGTACGAAATGATCGTGAGCTGAGGGGTAAGTGGGATGTGAGGAGAAGGTGTAAGGATGAACATACTGTTGTTGTCCCCAAGTGGGTCAATATCACCAGTGGCCACGGCGCCCACCACCTGGCACCCAATAATCTTCAGCACTCTATTCTCCTGCGAAGACAATGGTTGGGTGTCGGCTTGTCCCCTGCCTGTGCGTTCCTGCTCCCTCCTGTTATGAGCCATCTTGGCCTGCAAGAGAAAGGAAAGTGTGTGAGTGAGTGCGGAGCAATGTGTTTGGGGGATGTACCTGCCATAGTTGAATAGCTGTCATTGAATGCAAGGCTTGGGATTTGGGTGTGAGTGTTGGTAGGTAGAGATTGTTGGTGGGTGAGTACTGGGGGTATGGTGCTTTGGGCAGTGTGTGAAGACTGTGGTTCAGATGGTGGTATGTAGCATTTGTTGCTGCATTCACTCACCCTGACTACCCAAGTGAGGTCATTAAATTTCTTCCTCCACATTGTGTGGGTCCTGGGGACCACAGTGCTGCCTGAAACGTGCTGCGTTACCTCCCTCCACATGATTTGGAAGACTTGCGGCGAGGGCCTTCTGCCACTTGCCGGGTAGAGCACCCCCCTCCGTCTCTCCACAGCGAACACCAATGCCTCCAATGTTTGATTGCTGAATCTGCACACTCTCTCCTGGGGCGTGGATCTGCCATGAGTACAGCTGCTTCAGTCCTCTGGCTCCTTCTCCTTGTCTTGTTTCTGCTTGTTGAGGCAGCTGCACAGCCAGCAATGATGAGAATGAGGTTCTGTAGCATCAATGAACCTCCCCTTTAAGTACTGAAAAAACTTGCGATTAGACTGCACCTGATATTGGTCCACCCTCTGCGTGTAATGCCAATGAGCTTGGGCTTTAAGACTTGAATTAGGACTCCAATCATTTTTTTGAGCAGTGAACACGACTTTTGCGGCAGTCTAATGCATTAGCGCCTCCAACTCTTCTAATGACACCGCCCATTCCTGGGCTATAATGAATTGCTAGCCCATAGAGATTAAAATGAAACAGAAAAAGAGCAGATGATATTTAATAAAGAGAAGTGTGAAGTGATGCATTTTGGAAGAAAGAATGAGAGGCAATATAAACTTAACGGTACAATTTTAAAGGGGGTGCAAGAACAGAGAGACCTGGGGGTGTATGTACACAAATCTTTGAAGGTGGCAGGACAAGTTGAGAAGGCTGTTAAAGAAGCATACGGGATCCTTGAATTTAAAAATAGAAGCACAGAGTAGAAAAGCAAGGAAATGATGCTGAACCTTTATAAATCACTGGTTAGGCCTCAGCTGGAGTATTGTGTCCAGTTGTGGGAACCACACTTTAGGAAGGATGTCAAGACCTTGGAGAGGGTGCAGAGGAGATTTACGAGCATAGTACCAGGGATGAGGGACTTCAGTAATGTGGAGAGACTGGAGAAGCTGGGATTGTACCCCTTCGAGCAGCGAAGGTTAAAGGGAGATGTAACAGAGGTGTTCAAAATGATGAGGGGTTTTGATAGAGTAAATAGGGAGAAAAACATGTCTGATGGCAGAAGGGTCACAGATTTAAGGTAAGTGGCAAAAGAATCAGAGGGGAGGTGAGGAGACTTTTTTTTACGCAGTGAGTTGTTATGATCTGGAATGCACTGCCTGAAAGGGTGGTGGAAGCAGATTCAATAGTACCTTTCAAAAGGGAATTGGATAAATACTTGAAGGGGAAAAAATTGCAGGTCTATGGGGAAAGAGCTGGAGAGTGGGACGAATCAGATAGCTCTTTCAAAGAGCCGGCACAGGCACGATGGGCTGAATGGCCTCCTTCTGTGCTGTATGATTCTCTGATTCATGTGATACTGGTATCTTTTTGTTGTATTTCTCTAGTTGTCCTGAGGGTATTAGCAGTCAACCACAAACTGTGGAATTGGAGTCACAGTGGCCGGTTCCAGTTCCTTCTCTGTGGGACACTAGTGAACCAGCTGGGTTTTCGCAAGGATCCACCAGTCCATACATTACCAGCTTAATTGAATCACAATTTCCTAACTTGCCATGATTTTGAACTCTTGACCCTTTGGGGTTGCTAATCGCTGGCCGACTGTCCTCTCGTATCTACCGAAAGTAAATGATTCCTATTTGTGACATTTAGGAAGGAACTCGATAGACACGCAAAGAAAAAGATTGAAGGGCTGGAGGAAAGAGCAGGGAAGTAGGATGAGACCAGATAGCTGCGCGGTAAAGCCAGCTCCAGCACGGACATGTGGACATTTCTAAGATTCTGGGATTGTAAATCTCTCGCAACTGATCTTTTACTCCACTCTTTATGATAACTCCATGTTCCAAGCTCTTCAACAGGCAATGTTGTTGATAAATTTCACCACGCTGTCACAGCTTAAATGTCAATTTGCTTTCATCAGTCATTGAGAAAAGGTCTGCTGTAATAAGACAGTGTACTGGATATTATTTATTTTTTTGCTCTCCGCACCAGCTGTTTCATTAATTTCCTCAGAAACTCTCCGAAGACCGTCTTATTTACATGCCAAATTATAAAATAATGACTGCGTCGAGTTTCCAGCATGGAATTAATGTGCACGCACCAGGCTTCTTAAGCGCTTGTTTACTGGCGAAGCAAAGTTCAGGAGAGGAACATACATCAAAATGCACCGGCCTTTACCAGGCTACAATTCCAAATGATTGGTAAATGACATTTGCCACAAGCCGTGCGTGCGTTTAACACACGGACAGTGAAAGATAGCTAAACTCCGAGCGCGATTCCTTTTTAAGACAAACTGCTTTCAGAAATAATTGAATTGTGTAGGACAATGTCCGAGGCTTGAGAGAGGGCAGAGAGAAAGAGAAACTAAATTATCAGTCGCAGGGGAATGAAAAAGCTCGGGTGATATTAATGTACGGGTGGGTGGGTGACGCATTTGTATGATATTGTCTGGATTTTTTAAACGTGGCTTCCATCCCTTGAGGCGAGTGGGTTAATGCCTCTGTAAAGGAATCGAGATGAACAAATTAAACTGCTACTGTCGCACAGCACGATTTCATCTCAAAGTTGATCATCGATTGTCCTCTTTGACCTTTCCTTCTTGTGCTTTAAAATTCAATTGAAGTGCAATACAGCACAAGGCCACCATAGGGTTTGAGTAGTCAGACACCATATAAAACAAAGGTTTCAACTGGTTGGGTTTTTTTCCAGCACTCTTTGTGTAGGAATTTTATTTTCCTACAAACAAACCAAGAACATTGCACAATGTAGTAGATGAGGTGCTGGCTGCCTGATTAAGTTACTGGAATCTTTAGATTGGGAACAGAATGCTCCAACTTTGCTGGGACAATTCAACACCATTGTTTTGTATTGTACTCCGCTTCTGCACACCCACCATCCCGCAGCCCCCAGTAATTCGCACCTAACCTTCCCTTGCGCAGTACAAGACCATGTCTGATGGAACCATCGCGTGGAAGGTCCTTATCGTCTGCTGTCCTTATATTATGCTTCCCACTTTCTTCTCTTGTTTCCCAAAGGCACTGACTGTTTCTGGCGCACAGGCGCCGGCTGCCATCTGCTACCTTGCCCAAATGGCCATTCTTCAAGTGGGAGCCTAGATGTGAGGCTTGGCAGGCTATTTGATTGTGGGGTGCATCACATCGATCCTGATTTAGTCCTCTCTCCAAAGTTCACACTCGCGCACTTTTCCTGCAAGAGTCATTGGAGAGTGACCGGGAGCAGGAGTCCTGGCCGATTCCTCTCTTGTCAACCCAGGGATACTGAGACGAATTATAGTGCATCTACTATTCTGTCACGTCATTTGATAATGTAACATCCTGATGAGCTGTGTAAAGAAAGAACTTGCATTTATAAAGCGCCCTTCACAACCTCAGGATATCCCAAAGTGCTTCACAACCAATTAAGAGTTTAAAAAAATATATAGTTGCTGTTGTAATGTAGGAAAATATGGCAGCCAATTTGCACACAGCAAGGTCCCATCAACAGCAATGAGATAAATGACCAGATCATCTATTTTAGTGAAATAAAAACAGAAAATGCTGGAGAAACTCAGCAGGTCAGGCAGCATCTGTGAAGAGAGAAACAGAGTTAACATTTCAGGTCGATGACCTTTCGTCAGAACGTTCTGACGAAAGGTCATCGACCTGAAACGTTAAATCTGTTTCTCTCTTCACAGATGCTGCCTGACCTGCTGAGTTTCTCCAGCATTTTCTGTTTTTATTTCAGATTTCCAGCATCTGCAGTATTTTCTATTTGTATCTATTTTAGTGATGTTGGTTGAGGGATAAATGTTGGCGAGGACACCAGGAAAAATGTCATGGAATCTTTAAAGTCCACCTGAAAAGGACAGATGGAGCTGCAGCTTATCCAAAAGACAGCACCTCTGACAGTGCAGCACTCCCTCAGTACTGCACTGAAGTGTTAGCCTAGATTATGTGCTCAAGTCCCTGGAGTGGGTCTTGAATCCACGACCTTTGTAAGAGTGCTACCAGTGAGCCAAGTCTGACACCTATTCAAGCACAATTAAGAAGACCCTCATGAGATGCTGCAACTTGTGACAGGTTTTAACCAATCACCTCCTCCACTGTTTCGGTGTCAATGAAACATTTCTTGTCCATCTAACTTTTCTGAACTTGTTGCCAAATTGCTATCAAAATGTCAGTCGAACTTCACTGATAATGCCATTATTAATCTCAGACATCTATGGTAATGATTAGAACACAGACAATATCATTCACATGAGATCTTAATAAACTGTGTCAGCTGTGGCTCAGTTGGTAGCACTGAGTCAGAAGGTTGTGGGTTCAAGTCCCACTCCAGAGACTTGCGTACAAAAATCTAGGCTGACACGCCACGGCACTACTGAGGGAGTGTTGCACCGTTGGAGGTGCCGTCTTACGGATGAGACGTTAAATCAAGGTCCTGTCTGCTCTCTAATGTGGATACAAAAGCACTATTTTGAGGAAGAGCAGGGGAGTTTTCCCCGGTGTCCTGGCCAATATTTATCCCTCAATCAACAACAATAAAACACACTGGGGGAAAAATTAGGTCGCGCCCCGTTTGGGGTGCAAATATCGTCTGGACGCAAAAATTAGCGCCTGGCGCTAATTATCGCCACTGACTGGAAACTTCACTTTTACCGCCCCGGGAGGTGAGTGGAGCGCTAAATCAGGTGCTGCACACCTGTCTTAAGGCGCAAAGGCCGAGCAGTGAGGCACTAACTCAGCGCGCGAGCGCAGCGCAGGTGCTGCCAGTTAGCGAGGGAACACAGACACACTGGCGCCGGCCAGTTCTTAAAGCGGGGGGGGCCAACTTGCTCCCCAGCCACACCCTGCTCATTGCAGCCTTGAATCTCGGCCTGGAGAGACCTGTGAATCCATTTTGCTGCCAAGGATGGAGAGGGTGAGAGAACGAGCTCAGCGCTTCACCGAGCGGGCCTTGGATGCTCTGGTTGGCGCGGTGGAGCGCAGAAGATCTATACTCTTCCCTGAGAGTGGCAGGAGGCCTTTGCCACGCGAGTACAGAAGAGTGTGGAGGGAGGTGGCTCAGAGCGTCTCCTCCAGGAGCATGGTGCCCAGGACCCATGTTCAATGCCGCAAAAAGTTCAACGACCTCACTCGGGTCGTCAGGGTGAGTGGCTTTTTCTCAATAGCTCTCCATCCCTCCATCTCAACCTCACTCTATGGCCAGAGGGTCTTAAAACCCCAATGCACAACACTCATCCAACACCTATGGCCCTTTCATGAAACACACACACGCATTCCACACTTTGCATACAGTAAGGGCTATTCACCTATGGGAGGCACATCAGGCAAGACCATGGCTGCATACAGTAAGGGCTATTCACCTATGGGAGGCACATCAGGCAAGACCATGGCTGTATATTTACTCAGATGCTGTCCTTTTTCTTGCAGGCCAAGCTGGCGCATAATAGGAGACAGCAGCAACGGACAGGTGGAGGGTGGCCTCAGCTGCAACCCCTCAGCGATCTTGAGGAGCGCGTCCACAGGATTGTGGCAAGCCGGGTGATCGGTCCCGTCGCCACTGGAGACGCCGACCCCGTTCTGGACAGCAATGGTAAGGTCATCACCTTTTTTGTCCTCTGTCCTTCCACTTGTCCCTCACAACACCAGCCTTTGACACTTTCAATCCAACTTGCTAACTCGCTGCACTTATTCCTCCCTTACTGCCACCCTGTCCTCACGCTAAAGCCACTCTTGTACCTCCCTGCTTTCAGATGGTGATTCACCAGCTGAGGAGACGGGCCCTGAAGCTGCCAGTGGGAGTGAAGCTGCAGCCGAGGAGGAAGAGGAAGCCGGAGCATCAGTGCCACCCTCTCCCGAGGAAGCCCATGCCCACACTGGGAACACGCCTTCCCTGGAGGGGAGCAGGGGGGAAGGGTCTGATGAGGGTGAAGCTCCAGGACCCAGCGGGCTGCAGCAACGCCATGGGGGTAGGGAAGAACGGGGGCCTTCTCCCCAGAGGGAGAGTATGCCAGCGACTCCTACTGCAATGGACGCAGAGGAGGAGCGGCTGATCGCAGAAATGAACACCCAGGCGGTGGGCATGCACACTGAGCTCATGGGTGCAGTGGGAAGGGTGCCCGAATGCATTGAGTCACTGGCAAGGAGTGTGGAGCACTTCGCTGTAGCACAGGCGGATGCCACACTAAAGCTTAGTGCTGCAATTCAGTCACTGACTGCCGTGATCCCATCTCTGACTGCTCTCATGCAGACTCAGATTGAGGCCACGCGAGCACTGACTGCTGCCAACCTCGATGGTTCGTTCACATGTCCCCGGGGCTCTCACCGCGCCGCCGCAGGCCAGCAATCTGTGCTCCAGCAGATTGCTCCGGATGCTGAAGTGCTGCCCCGTGGGAGTGCCAGTGTGTCGGTCGAGCAGGGAGTTGCTGTCCTCTCTCACGATGACAGCATTCCTGCTGCCAACACTGTCACTTCTCCACTGCACTTGCCACCGCCTGTAGGACAGACTGCTGCCGCCCATGCAGAGTTGGTGCAGTCTGCAGCCGGGCCCTCCAGGCCCAGAACTGGTCGAGGCCGTCCTTCAGGGGCATCTGCAGTGTCAGGGTCTGACAATCAGCAGCCTTCCACCAGCCTTGCTGCAGCCACTGAGGTCCCATTACGGAGGAGCAGTAGGGTTAGAAGGGGGGAAGTGCGCAAGGGAAGGAGATCACCCTCGAAGGGCAAAAAGTAGGAGGTGTGACAAAATGCTGGTCATTTTTTTATTAAAGGCCGAGGTTCGTGGTCCAACTTTTGTCTAGTGTTTTGGACAATGGCCCAAAAATTAGTGAGTGAGCCTTCGTGCGAGTGTAAGGCCTTTCCGCGATCTCTCACTGCGCGCTGGCTTTTTCAGTCCGAGCTCGCACGAACTTGATGTTCTGGACAGCAGCTGTGCAGGGCTTTCGTATCCCACAGGCGTAGTTAATTCGTGCGAGCTGTGGGATCACGTGACTCAGTTAGAGCCAATGGCAGCACACCATCTTTCATTCATAGCTTTCACAGCACGGCTGTGAAAGCTATGAATACTATACCCCCCAAAAGAACAGCTAAACCTCAATTAAATTTTTTTAAAAAACCATCACATTAATAAAATAAGTATAGTTAAATAAATTAACCATTTTAAACAAAAAATTTAATTTTTGAAAAAATTTAAAATCTTTTAAAAAGTTATAAAAATAAACTTACCTGTCTTTAAAGTCTCTAAAAAAGATATACCTGTTAAAAAAAATTCAAAATAATACTTAATTAAGTACTTACCTTGTTAAAAGAGGGTCTTACACCTCCTTTCTTTATGTCTAAAATCTTCCATGCTTACCTGCGCGTCCAAAGCACTAAGTGCACTGCGTGCGCGCAGCCTGTAGCGCGCACGCGGTTCACCTAGGAACCGCCCCCTTTTGAATTCACCAAGTGCCGGTTTTCAGCGCATGCGCAGTGCATGCAGAAAACCGGCAATTGGAGACAGAATACGCGAGAGTACACAGTGCGTACTCTCGCGTAGCGGCACTAATTTTTGGGCCATTATCTCCAGGTTGTGAGAACCAGTTATGTTAATGACTGTTTTTTTGTGTTTATTTCTATGAGTTTTTCATGAGGAAATGACACACACAGAGTTTGTAAAATAAATAAGTTTTTGTATTCAAAATATACATGTTTGGTGTTTGGAATCATTGGTGCCTTGGCCGGCTTAGGGGTTGTGTGCTGGGTTCATTGATGTTGTTAGCAATGGCAGAAGCCATTTCCACAGCAGGGGCCCTAGAAGCGGCTTGCTATCAGCCGTTGACGGACGGCCCTTGCAGTTTCACCATTGTGGGCCGCCCTCCCGCCTTGGTGCTGCTGATGATCATCCTCCTCGTCCTCTTCCTCCTCTTCCTCCTCCTCCTCTGGTGGTGCTCCAAGGCCTGGTGGCATTGGCTGGGTCCTGAGGATTGCCATGTTATGCAACATGCAGCACACAACTACGAAGTTGGATACTCGCTCAGGCGAGTACTGCAGGGCTCCTCCAGAATGGTCGAGACAGCGGAACCGTTGCTTCAGCACGCCGATTGTGCGCTCAATGATGTTCCTGGTAGCTTGATGGCTCTCGTTGTACCGCAGCTCAGCAGGGGTGTTGGGCGTACGGAGCGGTGTCATCAGCCAGGTGCTCAATGGATACCCCTTGTCCCCGAGAAGCCAACCAACTGGCTGATGCAGTGCCTCGAAAAGTTCTGCCACAGTAGTCTGGCGCAGAATGAAAGCATCGTGGCAGCTGCCAGGATAGTGGGCATTGACAGCGAGTATCAGCTGTCTGTGGTCACAGACCAACTGAACATTCAAGGAATGGAACCCCTTTCTGTTCCGGAAATCCTCGGCATTCTGATGTGGAGCACGCAAAGCCACATACGTGCAGTCAATGGCGCCCTGCACCATGGGGAAGCCCGCTATCCTCGCAAAGCCCAGAGCGCGGTCACGCTGCTTGTCTGGGGTCATGGGGAAAGAGATGAACTCTCGTCTCCTTTTAAAGAGGGCATTTGTGACCTGCCGGATGCAGCAATGCACCGCGAACTGGGAGATATTGGCGAGGTCCCCAGCAGCAGCTTGAAATGAGCCAGTAGCATAGAAGTTGAGAGCCACTGTGACCTTCACTGCCACCGACAGAGACGTCCTGGACCTCAGTTGAGGCTGCAGATCTGGCTGCAGCAGGTGGCAGAGCTCAGTGACCACCTCCTTGCTGAATCGCAGCCTTCGCAAACACAGCTCCTCAGACAAATGAATGTAGGAGAGCTGTTCACGATATACCCTGGGAGGGTAAGCTCTCCTGTACAGACGCCTGTTGGCCCTCCTCCGTCTGGCCATCATTGCCACTCTCTCTCTGCGTCTCTGTGTCCTCCGATTCAGCTGGAGCAGGACGACGCCCCCATTCAGTGCAGCCCCCATAGTCTCTTTGCAAGCAAAGTTATGAAGGACAGCAACCAAAGTACCAGCGAAGTTAGGATCAGTAGGCAAAACTACCTCACAAAGCGTTGACTCAATGCAGAAGTCTCTCTTTCTCTCTCTCCGAATCTCTCTCTCTCTCTCAGAATGAGTGGTGCAAAAATGTCAACCACAGAAAAAGACAGGAAGAGGCCCCCTTTAAATAGCGCCCCCCCCAGCCCCACAGCGATTGATAGCGTTCCAGTCTTCCGGTCGTTGGATGCGCCAGGCGGTAAGGCAGGGGGCGCCACTCAATTTCCGCTCTGGGGTGCCACAAGGGCGTTGCACCATGGAATGACGTCACAATCTGCGCGCGCAGGTGGTCGCAGCGGTAAAGTTTAGCGCCGCTGCACAATGTCTAGTTAAGTTCCCGAGCGGCGCAAACATCGCTGCGCCCAGGCGCTAGTGGCTTTGCGCCCCATTAGTGCCCTCTTAAGGCGCTAACGGGAGGCGCAACCAACTGAACTTTTCCCCCATTATCTGGTCATTATCACATTGCTGTTTGTGGGACCTTGCTGTGCGCAAATTGGTTGCCGCGTTTCCTACATTACAACGGTGACTACACTTCAGAAGTACTTCATTGGCTGTCAAGCACTTTGGGATGTTCTGAGCTTGTGAAAGACGCTATATAAATGCATGTCTTCCTTTTTTACGATTTCAAAATCTACGCAGGTAAAAGTCTATTTTGTATTAAAACAAATGCCCATGTGTGTGGAAAAGACAGGCTAGGGCAGCATGGCAGATTGACATGGATCTTTGAGTTCCTGCTCTTACTCTGCTGCTGTGGGCTTGAGCCAGGCAGAGACTAGGCAACGGTCCACAGAGAAATTCAGGAAGGATGGTCACCAGCGCCCGCTGCCACGCCTTTCGCACTTAGAAAGAAGAAAGACTTGCATTTATATAGCATCTTTCACAACCTCAGGACGTCCCAAAGCACTTGATAGCCAATGAAGCACTTTTGAAGTATAGTCACTGTTGTAATGTAGGGAAACACCCCAGCTTTTTCTTTCTTTCTTTCCTTCTTTCTTTCCTTCTTTCCTTCTTTCCTTCTTTCTTTCTTTCTTTCTTTCTTTCTTTCCTTCTTTCCTTCTTTCTTTCCTTCTTTCTTGCTTTCTTTCCTTTCTTCCCTTTCCTTTCCTTTTTCTTTTCTTTCTTATTCCGTGGGTGCCAGCTGCCCTCCAGCACTCTGACCAAGTGGCCTCTCTTCACGTGTGAGCTTGGATGGGGAGTGGCAGGAGGCTATTTAATTGTGCATGGCAGCCATGCTCATACTCTCGAGCATGGGTCCGTAGATAGCAATTGGGAGGATTTCCCCCATAGTTTTGGGATCCTGAGGCCAATTGTACTGCCCCAGCTGACATCAGTTAACTCAACTCACACCCTGAATCGAACTGGGACCCACTGGTCTGTATGATGTAATGATACAATTGGGAGAGTCCCAACTTCCAGTTTTAATAAATAAAACAAGAATTAAGGACCGCTGACAACAGCAACAACTTGTATTTATATAGCGCCTTTAACATAGTAAAACATTCCAAAGCACTTCACAGGAGCGTTATCAACCAAAGTTTGACACCAGGCCTCTAAGGAGATATTAAGGCCCCTAATGGTGATGCGATGAAAATCAGGGATGCTCAAGAGGCCAGAATTGGAGGAGCACAGATATCTCGGAGGGTTGTGGGACTAGAGGAGTTTACAGAGTAGGGAGGGGCGAAGCTAAGGAGGGATTTGAAAACAAGGATAAGACATTATATTGACAATTATCATCTCCTTTATTACAGATACGATTATCTGACACTTCTGATAAATGCAAACTTCAAAGAAAGTGTAGATTGGTTCGATCAACTTCCTTCTTTCCAACTTGACTACGTATTAGCTGTTAAATAAATAAAAACCTGACTCTTGGGCCAACCCCAGAATAATTCCTTAGGCTCTCGACCCAGGATATTTGGCAGAAGATGGGGTTTGGATGAACAAACTCTTGAACCCAATTGATCTCATTGCCCCAGAATACCAACACCATATTCTTCCCATTACAACTTGGAACATGCACCTGAACAGGCACTCGGTATAACATCTCACTCCCCTGGTACTGCACTAGATGTCGCACTTGCGTCCTGCGAATCCACATTCTGGACCTGGACTTGAGAATGGTGCCCACTGAGCCAGGCGGAGACATGACTTTCATTACTAGTTAGCAGCAGATCAGCCCGGGCATTGAACAAGTTACAAAGAACAATTACCAAACACAGCTGACCTTCACTTCTGAAGTTGTTGCTGGAGAAGTGCCCCTGGGGGGTGAAGCAACATATTAATTGGAAAATGCTGCTAAACGGTGTGCACCTGCAGGCTATGCTGTCTTCAGAGTTGTTTTTTTGTGTGGAGACAAAGGCAAAGAGCATTGTGCTGTGCAGATACCTAACATTAATACTTGTGTTGAGGCCCTCAGCTACCTCCGCGATCAAATGTTTCCACTGACGATGAGACACAAATTGATGAGGAACACTATTGT
Source organism: Squalus acanthias (assembly GCA_030390025.1). Classification (NCBI taxonomy): domain Eukaryota; kingdom Metazoa; phylum Chordata; class Chondrichthyes; order Squaliformes; family Squalidae; genus Squalus; species Squalus acanthias. The sequence goes on from CM059438.1 coordinate 63,566,824, forward strand.
TTAGACCGACATGTTTGTTGTACAGTGTTTCAAATGTCACTCATTTTTTTCCCCCTCGTCCCTGTTTATATGTTGATCCCCTAGAGTTTTATTTCAATGGACTTCTGTTCTTTGTAATCCGGCGCTGTCGTGATTAACTTGGCATGGTTCCAGACTCGAGCGCTGTTAATTCTACCAAGCTCAGCTACAGCTGCTGAATCCTTTTGTTTTCTCATTACACATTCTTTATGTTCACTTAACTTCATCTTCAGTGAAGCTCTAATTCATATTCACAATGAACGCTGTCGGCTCCAGATTTGTATGCCGGGCTTGAATGAACAATGTATTGTGTTCGGTTTTTTTTTGTGCTCCTGGAAGTGTAGGATTTCCAGAGCCCAGTTTTCTCCTTCTCATTGTTCCATCACTAACGCTGCCTTCTTTTACTGTCAAAACATCGACTGCTTCTATCTCTTCCACGCTCCTATCTAGACTCCAATCCATGCTTTTATTACCTCAAGGCTGGACCTCTCTAATGCTCCTCTAGCCAACCTTCTCTACAAATGATAACTCGTCGAGAATGCTGCTGCCCACATCCTTATCCACTCGGAGTCCCACACTTCCATCACCACGCTTCTCACAGGCTCCATTGACAACCATTACAATTTTAATTGAAATTCCCTCTAATTAATTAGAGGGAAGACCAAAGCCATCGTCTTCGGTCCCCACCACAAATTCCGTTCCCTAGCCACCGATCACTCTCCCTGGCCACTGTCTGAGGCTGAACCAGACTTTTCGCACCCTATTTGACCTGAGCATCTGACCCCATATCCTCTCTTTTACCAAGACCGCCTAATTGCACCTCCCTAACATCACCCGTCTACACCTTTGCCTCAGCCTATCTGCTGCTGAAACCCTCATCCATGCCTTTGTTACCTCTAGACTTGACTATTCCAATGCTCTCCTGGCCGGCCTCCAATCTTCTACCCTCCATAAACTTGAACTTATCCAAAACTCTGCTGCCCGTATCCTAACTCGCACCAAGTCCCGTTAGCCCATCACCCCTGTGCTCGCTGACCTACATTGGCTCCCAGTCTGGCAATCATCTAGGACAGTGTGCATGACTAGAGGCCTATAAAAATCTTGAGCTTTCCTTAACAATTTGTAGAGAAAGTCAGGATTGAAAGGATCGATGAAGGTTACGTCTCTACCCAGGGGAGAAACGGGGTAATTGCATTTATCTCTCTGTCTGTCTACTGCATAGAGACATTGCATGCGTCAAAGACTTGGTAGAACACAATAAAAGGATTGCATTGCAAACCATATTTGGTTGTCAGATTTGAACGTTCTTACACTTCTGACACTGATCTGCTCCTGTTTACCATCTTCTATGCTCTATCACTGGTGACTACTCTTACAAGCACTGTCCCTCTGCCTTCTGGAACTCCATCCACAAATCACTCCACCTTACCTCCTTCCTTCTTGCTTTCAAGAGACTTCACAAAACTATTCCCTTCACTTGCACTTTTAGCCCCTCCTCTAATTCCATCTTATCTGTTCTTCCCTTCCATAAGGTGCCCGTGTTCTTCTCCACACTGTGAAGCATCTTTCTGACATGAGGAATGTTACATAAATAAGTGTTTCCATGTTGGGGAACAGAATTATTGATATGCCAAGTACAACATCAAGTATTCTTAAATTCTTTTACTTCTTGTCAGTTTTCTCCTTCCCCTTCTCTGTTGAATGCGATGATTCCACAGTCTGCTATATAGGAACATAGGAATTGCAAGATGAAAAAAGTCCCGCTCCAGAGACTTGAGCACAAAAATCTAGGCTGACACTCCCAGTGCAGTAGTGAGGGAGTGCTGCACTGTCGGAGGTGCTGTCTTTTGGATGAGATGTTAAACCGAGGCCCCGTCTGCTCTCTCAGGTGGATGTAAAAGATCCCATGGCACTATGTTGAAAAGAGCAGGGGAGTTATCCCCAGTGTCCTGGACCAATATCATTATCACATTGTTGTTTGTGGGAGCTTGCTGTGTTTCCTATATGACAACACTGATTACAGTTCAAAAAGTGCTTCATTGGCTGTAAAGTGCTTTGGGGCGTCCTGAGGTTGTGAAAGGCGCTATATAAATGCAAGTCTTTTCTTTTTCTCATTTTACCATCCTGGTAGTCACATGATACAATAATAATGGCGTTGTTAATTAATCATGGCAATGAATCTCTCTCAATCAGTCTACAACAGACCCTGACATGAAGCGAGGAAAACCCCAATGGTGGAGAGCTTTGCGAACCACAGATCCAAAGTCACCTGTTCCTCCCAAGTTTGCTACACTTACCACATGTCTCAAATTGCTCATATACTGTGTCCCCAAATTTATATTTTCTGAAAGAAATCTATCTAATTTGCATTTGAATGAATCAATGCTAACTTCTTCCACCATTTCCGTAGGGAACCTATTCCATAGATTGACCACTTGCTCACTGAAACATTGGGAGAAATTTAAACTCCCCTTATCTGAGGAAGGATGTTCTTGCCATGGAAGGAGTTCAGCGAAGATTCACAAGGCTGATACCTGGGATGGCAGGAATGACATATGAGGAGAGATTGGGTCGATTGGGCTTATACTCGCTGGAGTATAGAAGAATGAGAGGGGATCTCATCGAAACATATAAAATTCTGACAGGTCTGGAAAACTAGATGCAGGAAGAATGTTCCCGATGGTCGGAGAGTCCAGAACCAGGGGTCATAATCTAAGGATAAGGGGTAAGCCATTTAGGACAGAAATGAGGAAGAATTTCTTCACCCAGAGAGTGGTGAACCTGTGGAATTCTCTACCACAGAAGGTAGTTGAGGCCAAGTCATTAAATATATTCAAGAATGAGTTAGATATATTTCTTAAAGCTAAAGGTATCAAGGGATATGGGGAGAAGGCAGGTACAGGGTACTGAGTTTGGATGATCAGCCATGATCTCATCGAATGGCGGCGCAGGCTCGAGGGGCCGAATGGCCTACTCCTGCTCCTATCTTCTATGTTTCTATGACAGGCGGGAGAGGGTTGGGGGCGGGGTAAATTTGGTAATAATGTGAAACACGACCCCAACCTGCTGTTAACGCATCTACTTCCAGTTTAACTGCGGCAGGTTTGGGGGCGTCCGAGTGACCCACACTGAAGAGGCAGGTCCATGATTATAATATTTAAATGAGACCCCCTTCCTCAGATTTTGGGAGCCATTTGAATTTAATGGCTGCGGGCTGGACTTCCCAGGGATCACGAAACCAGAGTGCTGAAGGGAGGCGGGAAGTGCCAGATCCAGCAGGTAAGTGTTTTTCCAGCACTGCTTGTGGGCCAGGAGGAGCAGTAATGCTTCCCCCCCGGCCCCTCAAGAGATCCTCTGTCGCGATCTCTCCCCCCACCGTGACCTCCCTGCTATCCATCCCTGCGATCTCTCCTACACCTGCAATCTCCCCGCGATCTCTCCCCACGATCTCTCCTTCCCCCGCGATCTCTCTCAGTGTCAGCTGTGGCTCAGTGGGTAGCACACTCGCCTCTGAGTCAGAATGTTGTGGGTTCAAGGTCCCACTCCAGGGACTTGAGCACATAAAACGAGGCTGACACTCCAGTGCAGTGCTGAGGGAGCGCTGCACTGTTGGAGGTGTTGTCCTTCAGATGGGACGTTAAACCGAGGCCCCGTCTGCTCTCTCAGGTGGACGTAAAAGTTCCCATGGCACTATTTCGAAGAAGAGTAGGGGAGTTATCCCTGGTGTCCTGGCCAATATTTATCCCTCAATCAACATAACAAAAACAGTTTATCTGGTCATTATCACATTGCTGTTTGTGGGAGCTTGCTGAGTGGCAATTGGCTGCCGCGTTTCCCACATTACAACAGTGACTACACTCAAAAGTACTTCATTGGCTGTAAAGGTGCTTTGAGACGTCCGGTGGTCGTGAAAGGTGCAATAGAAATGTAAGTCTTTCTTTCTCGCTACCCCTGTGATCTCTCCCTCCCCGCGATTTCTCCACCCACCCCGCTGCAGCTGCACTCCAAGCTACCCCAATGACTCCTCAATCTTCTCGGATTGCCGGGGACAATCCCTGGCTGCAGCCTTCTACCGCTGACTTTCCCACCCGGCAGCTGGCCAGCCTGTCAATGTAGCCTGCTGTCGGGCGGAAAACGGAGTAAAAAAAATGCTAATGAGGTCCTGTCGTTCAGGACCTCCATGTTCCCAGCACTTCCGCGCATTTCCGGCCACAAACATGCCCCCCCCCCCCGCTCCCTGTTTGTAAATATCGGGGCCAATGTTTCCACAGATTGGATTTGAATTTACCCCCCTTCAATCGCGGGCCGTGTCCTCTGGTTCTACTGTTCTGGACAAGGTGAAACCGCTCGTCATGGTCCACATTATCTAGTTCCTTTAGAATCCTAAAAACAGCAATCTGATCACCTCTCAACCATCTCTATCCAGTGAGAACATGCCCAATTTACATAATCGCTCCTCCTAATCCAATCCCTCCATTCCCTCAATCATTCTGGTTGCTCTCTTCTGTATCCATTCAATGTCTTGCTATCTGGCTGCTGTACATGTGGGCAGTCTATTCTATGAGTGGGGGGAGAGGCAGTGGCATAACAAGCAAGTCCGGTAGTTCCACACTGGATGTCCACACACACACACACAGACACACACACAAACTTCCAGCAAGTGTTACTGGAAAGCGATGAGGACTGGGAGCCCTGGCTGATTTTACCCTCCCTGACCCAAGATGCTGTGAGGTCAACTGTAGCTACAGTCTTGCTTAAAATCAACTACTTCCCACATTACAACAGTGACTACACTCCAAAAGTACTTCATTGGCTGTAAAGTGCTTTGAAACGTCCGGTGGTCGTGAAAGGTGCTATAGAAATGTAAGTCTTTCTTTCTTTCACTGATTGGGGATCAAGTATGCGAACTTGTGTTTTTTTTATGACTCAGCTATACTAAACGATCTTAATACAGGGACAGGGTACTAAATTTGGATGATCAGCCATGATCTCATTAAATGGCGGAGCAGGCTCGAGGGGCCGAATGGCCTACTCCTGCTCCTATCTTCTATGCAGTTCTAGCACAAGCTATATCGAGAGCATTCAAACTGTGCCAATAATGTGCCTTCACTCCACTCCGAAGAGTAGTTCCAACTGCACCAGTCTTAGTGTTCCATTCCCACCTAGCTATCTAAGTAGCTTCTGAATGAGTACCAAGTGAGTGCCAATTCTCTGCGCTGTTATCTACTAATCGCTGTAGCGTGAAATCTTCAGAAGTGTGCAGTGTTCAGAAACCTTGACACGTTAGCTGCAGAGACTTTTATATGGTAGTAGGTAGGAGATAATTAAGGTAGGCGCTAAATGATTAAGGCATTGGTTGTAGCATCTGTTGTGTTAACTATACAGCATTACCATCCATTCAGCATGACCAAGGTCAACAGTAATAAACATTGTCATTAAGTTCTCTTTAAGCTGCTTTTATATTGGGCTTCTTTTAATTTGGATTCTGGGTGTCCAGATAGGTTACAGGAAATGGCATGAACACCAGGAGCTGGCCACCTGAAATTCAAATTAAAAGAACAACACTATAAAACCAGCAAAGTCCTTCAAGGAGGTCCAAAAAAACTAACCGCATTACACCAGGGTGTCAGCCTTGGCTCAGTGGGTAGCACTCTCACCTTTGAGTCAGAAGTTTGTAGATTCAATTCCCACTCCAGGATCTGAGCACATAATCTCGGCTGACACTCCTGTCTTTTGGGTGAGACGTTAAACTGAGCTCCGGCCTAACCTCTCAGGTGGACGTCAAAGATCCCTTGGCATAATTCAAAAAAGAACTGGGGAATTCTCCTGCGGCTAGAAATTCATTATAGCCCAGGAATGGGCGGCATAATTAGAAAAGTTGGAGAATTAGCGTCAGGTGCTAATGCTTTAGACTGCACGCAAAATTCATTCTCACTGCTCAAAGAAATGATTGGAGTGCTAATTCAAATCTTTTAGCCCAAGCTCATTGGCGTTACACTCAAAGGATGGACCAATATCAGGTGCGGTCTAATCGCAAGTCATGATTGCCACAGGCTTTTTCCAGTTCTTAAAGGGGAGCTTCATTGATGCTACAGAACCTCATTCTCAGCATTGCTGGCTGTGCAGCTGCCTTAGCAAGCAGCAGAAGGTCGAGGAGAAGGAGCTGGAACTGAAGCAACTGTACTCATGGCAGATCCACGCCCCAGGGAGAGAGCCCGCAGATTCTGCGATCAAGCATTGGAGGCATTGATGTTCACTGTGGAGAGATGGAGGGCGGTGCTCTACCTGAAAAGTGGCAGAAGACCCTCACCGCAAGTCGTCTGCACCATGTGGAGGGATGTAGCGCAGCACGTCTCGGGCAGCACTGTGGCCCCCAGGAACCACACACAGTGCAGGAAGAAATTTAATGACCTCACTTGGGTGGTCAGGGTGAGTGAATGCTTCAACAAATGCTACGTACCACCATCTGAACTACAGTCTTCACACACTGCCCAAAGCACCACACCCTCAGCACTCACCCATCAACAATCTCTACCTACCAACACTCACACCCACATCTCATACCTTGCATTCAATGACAGCTATTCAATTATGGCAGGCACATCACCCAAACACATTAATCCACACTCACTCACACACTTTCCTTTCTCTTGCAGGCCAAGGTAGCTTATAACAGGAGGGAGCAGGAGCGCACAGGTGGGGGGCAAACCGATACCTAACCACTGTCTGTGCTGGAGAATAGAATGCTGCAGATTATTGGACGCCAGGTGGTGGGCGCCGTGGGCACCATGGCCACTGGCGACATTGATCCCTTGGGGACAACAACGATATGCTCATCCCTACTCCTTCTTCTCACATCCCACTTCTCCCTCACCCCACAAGCGTTTCGCACCTTCCAGCTAATCATGCTGTATGCATGCATTTCTCCATTCCTGTCCCCCTCCCCTCACCTTAACTCACTCTGTGCCTTTATGCTTTCAGGTAATGAGCAAGCACCTGAGTAGCCTATCCCTGTGACCACTGTAGAGAGTGAGGCGGGAGAAGAGGAGGAGGAAGAACACACCCCGTCTCTGCATGTCTCACCCACAGGCACCAGCTCAGATACTGGCACTACGCGTTCTTTAGAAGCTAGCATAGTAGCGGGATCTGCACAGAGTGAGGCACCGGGGATGAGTGGGCTGCAGCAAGGCCAGGGGGAAAGGGTAGCTCAGGGGCCAGCTCCATTGCCCTTATTGCTGCCTGTCATCCAGCCAGCCTAGACTGCTGCCGCCCATATTGAGGTGCTGCAATCTACAGCCGGGCCTTCCAGGCCCAGAGCTGGTTGAGGGTGGCCTGCAAGGCCATCTGAAGTCTCCCGCACGGACACTCAGCAGCCTTCCACCAGCCCTGCTGCAGCCACTGGGCCGACACTTCTTAGGAGCACTAGAGTAGGCAAAGGCACAGTAACGAGAGGCACTAAGGGACTGCACAAGGGTGAATAGTTAATGGCCCAAAAATTCATCCTGGTGCGCGAGAGTACGCACTGCGTACACTCGCGTATTCCCTCTGCAATTGCCGGTTTTCTGCATGCACTGCGCATGCGCTGAAAACCGGCACTTCATGTCTGGTCAGTTTCATGGATATGCGAGTAATCGCGTGGGCTGGTGATTCTGCGCGTGCGTCGGAAAATTCATGTATTTTGTGAATGAGAGTAGTGTGTGTAAGCTCCTAGCAGTTACACATTTTAAAACCAGGAGCAGCAGCCATTTATACATTTACCGAGATAGTAGGAGGAAGAAATCCTTTTGGAGTGTGGCTACTGAGGTGAGTTTTTTAAATCTGAAAGACACAAAAGTTTTAAATGAAGTCTTATATAAGTTAAGAGTTTTAAAAAAAATATTTTAAAAACGGGTTTTGACCATTTGGAGTAGTATAGCAACTGTGGGTGTGTACAAGGCATATTTAGGTATCTATCTGTGAAAATGAAAGTTTAAAAATGAACTGTTTACGTTTCAAAAAGTTTTAAAGATGAAAATGAGTAAGTAAGTAAGTATGTATGTATGTATGTATGAATTTATGAAAATGTTACAGTTTTGGAAAATCAGCTAGGGCCGTGTGGCGGGTAGATGTGTTCCCAAGCTGATAGCGCACGTGTCCCACCATAGCCTGACCTGATTTTATAGCCACTCACTTAACTAAAGTTACTTTAACAACTATTTCCATTTTTTCATTACAACTTTCAGTTTGAGGAGGAAGCCTGTGTGAGAGAAAGATGCCCTTTTGCAATCGATTCCTCTTCCTCCTCTGTGCGATTGCGTATCTGAGAATTTTCGAATACAGACAACTGATCAGACGGAGGAACCAAGCCCGTCTCCTCCAGAGAAGGAGAAACTACTACCCACCAAATAGAGTGTACAGGCAGAGGCTGTCATTTGAGATGCTGTCGGAGGAGCTGTGTGTGAGGAGGCTGCGCTTCAGTAAAGAGTCAATTGGCCGAATCTGTGAGATGTTAAAGGAGGACCTTCAAACACGCACGAAGAACCGCAATGCATTGTCACTGAGCATGAAGGTAACCACAGCACTGAACTTCTTTGCAAGTGGGACTTTTCAGGCAAGCACCGGTGACATTTGCAACATATCCAAGAATGCTGCGAGGGCCTGCATTCACCAGGTCACAGAAGCCATTTTCCGTAGGGCTTCTGAGTTCATTAAGTATGACTTGTCTGCTCGCCATCAAAAGGAGATGGCGCTTGCATTTCATAACATTGCTGGATTCCCCAAAGTGATTGGGGCTGTCGATGGAACCCATGTTGCATTGAAGGCACCAGGGGTTGCACCTGTGACATTTATCAACAGGAAGGGGTTTCATTCACTGAATGTCCAGATTGTCTGTGATGCGCATCTCAGGATCTTAAATGTGAATGCAGGTAACCGTGGAAGTAATCATGACTCCTTCGTCCTCCGTAACTCTGACTTATATGGCGTCCTCAACGCATTGCCTCCAGGATCCGCATGGATATTGGGCGACAAGGGCTACCCGCTAAGACCATGGCTGATGACTCCCTACCGCAAGACCAATAATGAGGCTCAGGAGAGATACAACCAGGCACACGTGTCCACACGGCAAGTGGTGGAGAGGACAATTGGAGTTCTGAAATCACGCTTCCGGTGCCTGGACAGGTCAGGGGGGACCTTGCAGTATTCTCCTCAGAAAGTGGCAAAGATTGTGGTGGCCTGTTGTGCTTTGCATAACTTTGCCCTGCAGGAAGGACTGACCCTTAACGCTGCAGATGAACTACCTGCAGAAATGGAGGACGTGGACAATGCCAATGTGCCTGTGGGAAGGCATGATGGGGAAGAGCCAACTGCTGCTCAAAGTAAGGCTGCTCGGGAGCAGCTGGTAGCCAACACCTTCACGAGGTAGTGTCGCCTTGTACCTCCCGCTCCCCCTCCCCCTCCCCCTCCCCCTCCCCTCTCCCCCTCCCTCTCCCCCTCCCTCTCCCCCTCCCTCTCCCTCTCCCCCTCCCCCTCCCTCTCCACCAGCAAGGCAAATAAAGGTACAGACACAATTTAAAGTGAAACAGTGCTCTTTTATTGCAGCATTACAGACTTCTGAGGTTCATTGTTGCTTTACATAGTTTATAACTTTTCAATGTTAACTAGCTACTTTTCAACTTTGTAAACAATCGTAAACAGAAATAGGTTTTTCAAAAATTTGTTAACAGTTCTCAGTAACTTCTTTGCTTCGTTAATGCAGTAAAGACATTCAAGATGGGAAATAACTCTTTCCTAAATGTAAACAAGTTTAAATGTTCAATTTTTCTGTGAAAATAAACAATTTGAATTTTTATAAAGTGACTAAAGGCTGTACTTTTTCAATGAAAAGCTAACTTTCAGTTTCAGTGTCAAATATATATATAAATAAAGAAAAATGTAAACATGTAAGTTTTAAATAAAACTAAAAATTAAACACTTGAAAAATTTAACCACAAATAAACTATTCCTGAGGGTCAATGGATGTGCATTGTGGAACATGCAACACCCTAACGTCTCTTGCGCTTTCTTGATTGCATCATCGTTGGTGGCTCTTGGACCTGCACTGATTCTGCGCTGGGAGCAGGTAAGGTTGGTTCTGATGGAGTCACAGTAATTGCAGCAGAAATTATTCGCATGAGTCCTTCAAGAGACTCATTTATTTTACTAAGCTGCACTCCCACATCGGGTTTCTGCAACAGTCCTTCAAGAGACTCATTTAATTTACTAAGCTGCACTCCCACATCGGGTTTCTGCAACATTCCTTCAAGAGACTCATTTATTTTACTAAGCTGCACTCCCACATCGGGTTTCTGCAACATTCCTTCAAGAGACTCATTTATTTTACTAAGCTGCACTCCCACATCGGGTTTCTGCAACATTCCTTCAAGAGACTCATTTATATTCTTAAGCTCCATTCCCAGATTTTGAACTATGATATGATCTTTCATTTCATTAAATGACATGCACAGACATTCCACTCCCTGCTTGACCAAGGTAAGACAATCAACTTCTTTCTCTGAAAGAGAAGAGATCGATTGAGTCAAGCCTACAAGTTGGTGGATGTCACCATGCATCTCCTGTTCTGCTGCATATATATCTGTGTCTCCCACAGGCACTGTAGTATCAAGCTGCTGTCTGTTTGGCACAGAGCCAGAGGGGCCAGGAGTTGGAGAGGAAGATTGAGAGGACCTCTCCTGCAACCCAGATTCCAGAACCTCCATGTTTAATTCAGCAAAAAATTCCTCCTGCTGCTCCTCCACCACCACCTCACTCGCATCTCCCACTGGCTCAACATGCCCTTCACCAATGACCTCTTCGGCTGCAGACTCAACGCACTGCTCATCCCGTGACTGAGAAGTATGCTGTAAACCTATGTAAAGGAAACAGTAAAGATTAGCAAAGGTAAAGCATGATGTGCCACATCACAGAAGCTATTCAGCACACATCACCTTTGTCGAATCGTTCATTTCCAAAGGGACATCCGCTAAGATATCCAAAGATATGCTCGAGCCTTTCCTCATGTTCGGTTAAAGCCCTTAACGTGACAACACCACCGCCTGTCAGTGAACGTTCTCTGGCGTTGTGAGCAGTTTTACTCTAAAATTGAAAATGAAAATCTGAAATGTAAGGGTTTTTACACCAAAACTGCATTGGCACTCACACAGTTAACTCAGTAAGCAACTCAAAGCATTTCAATCAAGATGACATTAGCATTTTATGAGACTTGCCTGGCTACAAAAGCCATAAAAATTTATGGTAGCATCTTGTGACTTCAGTTAACTCAGCTTAGCAAACAAACACTTTTTCAAGGCTTTTCATTTTAAATGTAAAGACATTTTAACATTGACTTTTGTTATAACTATACAAACCTTCAGCGTTCGATATAAATCGCTGAATTTTTTGCGACATTGCTCAGCTGTATGAGGAATGGTCGAGGTTGCGCTCACACTTTGAGCAACCTCTTTCCACGCTGCCATTTGGCCTTTTCGCGGCGGCTTGGACTTCTGAGTTCCAATTATCCGTGAACGTTTCGATTCTACCTCGTCAAGAAGTGTACGGAGATCATCATCACTGAAATTCTGTGTTCTTTTGATAAATTGGATAGTGCTGATAGCAGCCATTTTCGTTTGCTGATTATAAACAGTTAAATCTCTGAAAAAAATGATTTCTGTACTTTTAAAACTACTTAAATTACTTTAAATCTCTTTGCAAATGTTTAACATTACTCAAATTATACTAAAAATCTTTAAAAGTTTACAAAACCATGCATTTAAAACCTACTTACTGCAAATTCCACCTGAAACAGTGAGAAAACTGTGTCTTCAGCAGCTGTACAATGGTTTCAGTGGAGAAAAAAATCGGGGGCGTGGCCTATGGAAAAGAGACCTTAATGGGCGTGTCTTCACTCCACATCGCACGCGATGCAACGCGCACGCTGCGCTGCAGGGCAGTGTGACGTCATACGCTGCCCTGCACTCAATCAGCCAGAAGATGAATTTTCTCCGTGGAAAAGACGAAACGGCAGACGCGGTATGTATTACCGCGCCTGCACCTTACACCCGCGGGAACAGAGCCAGATCAATTTCTGGCCCATTATTTTTGTTGTAAATATGTGTTCACTGATTATTGATAAATTTATTAATTCAGTTTGGATTCTTTTGTGGTATCTCTCATTTCAGCTTTGCGCTGTGATATGTCAGGGATGGAATGATGGGGATGTGGTGAGCAGCGGGGATCTGGGGTTTAATTCATTCGAACTTCAGTCTGATGAGGCGGTCATGGACCGCCCTTCCGGAAGGCCAGTTGAGTGGCTGCCTCCTCCCTTGCTCCTGTTCCTCCTCCTTGTCCTCCTCGTCGTCCTCCTCATCTTCCGCTTCCTCCTCCTCCTGGTCTTCCTCTTCTTCCTCATCCTTGTCCTCCTCCTCCTCTCCCTCTTCCTCCTCTTGAGGTGGTCCCACAATCCCTGGTGGCAAGGGCTGGGCCCTCATGATGGCCAAGTTGTGGAGCATGCAGCACACCACGACAAAATGGGATACCCGCTCAGCCGAGTACTGGAGGGCTCCTTCTGAGCGGTCAAGGCAGCGGAACCAATGCTTGAGCACTCTGATGGTCTGCTCGATGATGTTCCTGGTGGCAGCATGGGTCTCATTATATGAGTGCTGGGCAGGAGTGTTGGGGTTGCGGATGGGAGTCATGAGCCAGGTGGAGAACGGATAGCCTGTGTCTCTGACCAGCCAGCCGCGAGCTTGACGTGGTGGCTGGAAGAGTGCTGGCGCAGGATGAAGGCATCGTGGTTGCTGCCAGGATAGCGGGCATTGACATTGAAAATTCGCTGTCTGTGGTCACACACCAACTGCACATTAAGTGAGTGGTAGCCTTTGCGGTTACAGAAGATCTCAGGATTGTTATCAGGTGCCCACAAAGCCACGTGGGTGCAGTCAATGGTGCCCTGCAGCACGGGGAATCCCGCTATCCTGGCAAAGCCACATGCACGCTCGTTCTGCTTCTCTCTGGTGATGGGGAAGGAAATGTAGTCCCTTCTCCTACTGTAGCGAGCCTCTTTGACCTCCCGGATGCAGCGATGGATGGCGAACTGCTAGCGATGTCTCCTGTTGCAGACTGGAAGGATCCGCTGGTGAAGAAATTGAGGGCAATGGTGACCCTGACTGCCACTGAGAGAGCCGTGGTCACCCTGATCTGAGGCCGGAGTTCTAGTTGCAGGAGGTGGCAGAGTTCTATGACCACCTCCTTGGTGAAGTGGAGCCTTCTAATGCACTGCTCCTCGCTTAATTGGAGGTAGGAGAAGTGCTCTTGGAATACCCTCGGAGGGTAAGGCCTCCTGATGAAAGCCCAGATGGCCCTCCTCCTCCCTCTGGCCACATGTTCCAGTTTTTCTCGCTGCCTCCACTGTAGATCCTGGAGGGCGAGGTCGACTGCCAGTACAGCCCCCATTAATGTAACCAAGTGTAGCAGTTTGATTTTTTAAGAATAAATGTAGTTGCTTTTTAGTTGCCACAACACTCCTGATACAAAATAACGTTGAAATGATGGAATGACACTGTTGCACTATGTGAAACTGACAAGAAAGCACTGAAACTCCACTAACCTACAGCTGTGACTCATTACTGATGATCACTTTAAATAACGTCCCTGGAGCCGGCTTCCTGCTGCTGCACGCCAGCTCGCCCTGTCGCTGTTTCCTCCAGGCGCTAAGGTAGGTGGCGACAATCAATTTCACAGATTGGGCAGCCAGTGAGCATTGCACACTCACTGACATCACGATCCACCTGGCGTTGAGTCTCCCGGTGATAACTGTTAGTGGCGGCGCTGCGGGAGGGTGGGATTTGGCATGCGGGGGTGGGTGGGTGGGATTTTCCCTCTGTTGGTGCTAACGGGAGGTGCTAAGGTACGGAATTTTCCCCCCCTGGTGTCCTGGCCAATATTTATCCCTCAACCAACGTCGCTAAAAAAAACAGTTCAATTGGTCATTTACCTCATTCCTGGTTGTCCCATTCCCCCCAGAATCACTGGACTCTCCTTCCCCCCGAGATCTCTGTACTCTCCTTCCCCCTGAGATCACTGCACTCTCCTTCCCCCAGAATCACTGTACTCTCCTTCCCCCAGAATCACTGTACTCTCCTTCCCCCCGAGATCTCTGTACTCTCCTTCCCCCTGAGATCACTGCACTCTCCTTCCCCCCGAGATCACTGTACTCTCCTTCCCCCCGAGATCACTGCACTCTCCTTCCCCCGAGATCACTGTACTCTCCTTCCCCCGAGATCACTGCACTCTCCTTCCCCCCGAGATCTCTGTACTCTCCTTCCCCCCGAGATCTCTGTACTCTCCTTCCCCCCGAGATCACTGCACTCTCCTTCCCCCCGAGATCACTGTACTCTCCTTCCCCCCGAGATCTCTGTACTCTCCTTCCCCCCGAGATCTCTGTACTCTCCTTCCCCCCGAGATCACTGCACTCTCCTTCCCCCCGAGATCACTGTACTCTCCTTCCCCCCGAGATCTCTGTACTCTCCTTCCCCCCGAGATCTCTGTACTCTCCTTCCCCCCGAGATCACTGCACTCTCCTTCCCCCCGAGATCACTGCACTCTCCTTCCCCCCCGAGATCTCTGTACTCTCCTTCCCCCCGAGATCTCTGTACTCTCCTTCCCCCCAGAATCTCTGTACTCTCCTTCCCGCCGAGATCTCTGTACTCTCCTTCCCCCCGAGATCTCTGTATTCTCCTTCCCCCTGAGATCTCTGTATTCTCCTTCCCCCCGAGATCTCTGTACTCTCCTTCCCCCCGAGATCACTGTACTCTCCTTCCCCCCGAGATCTCTGTACTCTCCTTCCCCCCGAGATCTCTGTACTCTCCTTCCCCCCGAGATCTCTGTACTCTCTCGCCGCCCTCCAACAATGACTACACTTCAGAAAATCTACTTCATTGCCTGTGAAGTGCTTTGAAACGACTTGAAGTTAGGAAAGGTGCTATACAAATGCAAGTTATTAATTTCGAGGTACAGTAGAATTCGCAGTCACTTCAAATTTAATAACAGAGGTGCAGAATCACACTGCCAGTGGTATCGATGGCACTTTGAGATGGCCTCGTGGTGCCAGCTGAATTATAACAGCAGCCTAAACCTCTATCCATTTTGTACAGTGCAAAGCTCAGTTATCATAAGAATGATAGGATCATACAGCACAGGCGGAGGCCATTCGGCCCATCCTGCCTCTGCTGGCTCTCTGAAAGAGTTACCAATTAGTCCCACTCCCCTGCTCTTGCCCCATAGCCCTGCATTTCTTTTCCTTTTTAAGTATATATCCAATTCTCTTTTGAAGTTTACTTTTGAATCAGCTGCCACCACCCTTTCAGGCAGTGCATTCCAGAGCATAACAACTCACTGTGTAAAAATATTTCTCCTCATCACACCCCCTGGCTATTTTGCCAATTACCTCAAATCTGTGTCCTCTGGTTACTGACCCTCCTGTGGAAACAGTTTCTCCATATTTACCCTATCAAAACCCCTCATAATTATGAACACCTCTAGTAAATCTCCCCTTAACCTTCTCTGCTCTAATGAGAACAATCCCAGCTTCTCCAGTCTCTCTACATAACTGAATTCCCTCACCCCGGGATACCATTCTCGTAAATCTCTTCTGCGCTGTTATGTTATTGAACCTTTTATATTCAATAAATCTTCGCCACCTTATGACCGTGTAGGATGGGAGCAAGCTGACTCTCACAAGAATTATTTTATCGATCTGAAGTCTTTTTACATCTGTGTGTTTTGTTCTATTTCAGCAAGTTGTAAGAAACCTACATTTAAGACAGTAACCCACTTTTATTTCTTTTTTGAAAAAATATTGGTGATTGTTCATCTTCTTTGCCAAGCACCTATGCAACGGTGCTTATTGCCACCAAAGGGCTGCTACTTGTGTACTATGTCTAAATTCCAGATTTTTAAAATCCCAAACTTCCCTTATTACTCAAACAGGATTTTGCTCTTTGACTTCCCCTTTCTCTGCTCTGTACTCGTTTTGTGTTGTTTCTCTGATACACGACGATCTACTTAAAGAAAAGAGATTCCACTGCCCCAGGCCACTCGAAGCATGTCACAAAATAAAAAAAGGAACGCAACGTTTTAATGCAACATTTCACTTGTCAGAAGAGAGGACAACAGAGCTGAAAAAGCACAATATCAGACTTCAGTGCTTTTATTACTCAGGAGCTCGCCCCCCTCAAATGTCTTAACTTCTTCAGCTCCTCCTGGGCCCCATTTTTCTGCTTCTGGCTTAGTTTAATCTCCATCTCAATGAACTGTCCCTCAAAATGTTGCAGGTATCAAACCAGTTCTCCTTGCCTCAGGGTCTCCTTCAGAGAACTATTTTGACTTGTCAAGCTAGCTCCAACTTGATGGATGATTTCAGTCAGTACCTCGGCTTCTAGTTTACTTAATCCGCTGTCTTTGATTCCACATTCATTTCTCCCTTTTATTTTCTGCGACAAAAAGTCATGTCATATTCTTGATTTGAACATCTCAGATCTAACGAAGTGTATTCCTTTTGTTTGGTTCAATCCATTGAAATGACTTTTTTTTTTTCTTTGTATGTTGGCAAAACCATTTGTTTTCTACACTGCTGCTTTCACGTCCCGCATTGTCTTCGGAAAACTCTTCACAAACCTTGTACCTTTGCCAAGCGCGCCTGTAGACTGTTGCCATGGTGACCATTGGGTGCCATCAGCTGTCTTTGTCTGGCTTTCGAACAGAAGAATAAAGGTCATTGGTTGATCAGAGAGCTTTTCTAATCCTCTCGAGGCCAGTGATCCAGAAAAATGTCATTATGTAAAAAAAAAAAATAATTCCTCGATTTAAAGTTGGGATAGGAGTTCAAATTAAAATATAGCTCGCCTAAAGGCCCAATTGGTTAAGTACACTGTTTGGTGCAGAATTTAAATCCTGCAGACCAGGAAGGTCTCAGATACAATGAGGTGACGAATGTGATCCACTGCAGTTATAGAGGGGGAACTGCAACTGGCCAAGGGAAGTAAAAATCGGACAGGGTTCTTGCTACGGACAGGGATTGCTATCCAGTGACTCCTGCAGGAAGGGGCACAAGTATGGATGTCATATGAGGGCAGCATCTGCTTGACTGTAATATCCCCTTGGTAAAATCGCCTGCCACTGTCTAGGCTCAGACTTGAAGAATGATTACACGAGCAAAGTACAGAAGGTCACTGACGTAAGAAAGCTACTCGGCACTTGGTCTAAGCGTTAAACAAGGCTTTAATCAACTGTTTTTCAACATGGAGGTCTAGTTGTGTCCTTCACGAGTTCCTGTTAAGGAATGTCCTGAGCAAGCTGGGCCCATGCCTGAGTATTTATACTCTCCCTGGACAGCGCCACCAGCAGGCCACCCAGTATTACTTCATAAGTCATTTCCACATGAATGACAAGATTCATGTCAGTCACCATAACCCAACCTGCATCAGTGATTTCAGAAACAGGAGGAAAGATTTTGCGGGGGGAAAGTTCAAACCGCAATAACATTAAAAGCCAATAAAACTATTCAACAGCTCATAACAGAGAGTTAAGTAGTCGCACCCTGTAACCTTACATGACTTTTGCCTTTGGTGATATTGATAAATTACAAACATAATTTTCCTTGTTCAAACACCTCCCCCTCTACCACCCCTCCTATCTCTCCTTCAACATCCTCCTTTTTATCAGATGCCCGGACCTTCCGACACCTTCATTACTGAAATCTCCTCTCTCCTGTTCAACCTCTGATTTTGCACCAAATGACTCCTCTCCCTCTGTGACTTCAATCTTCATTTTGAAGTTGTCCTTTCCTTCATCTACTGACTTCCTTGTCCTACCTGTCTCTCTCAACCTCACCCTCCACATCAACTCCTCCACACACCCTCTCAATCTCATCATCACACTTGATCTTGACACCTCTCTGCCTAGCCCAATCCCCTCTATTACTTTCCACCCCTGGAAAAACAAACTACGCCCAAACTCTCCTTAGGGCAACCTTTCTAACTCTGGCTTCCCCCTGCTCTGGCCCTCCACCAACGACAACAGTAAAGCCTCTATTAACTTTCTCCATAACCGTCTTACCCCCCATGTTTAAAGCCGGCCTCCTCCTCGGGTTCCATTAGGCCCCCTGATATAAGAACTACCCCAGTAGCCTCAATACAGCAGGCTGCAAGCTCAAAAGCACTTTTGTGGTAAATTTCCTCAAGTCACGGAGCCGTGGAAACTCTGGAAATACGGTATAAACAGTGTTTACATTTTCCCGGGGTTCCCATGGCTCGTCCACCAAAGTTACGGACGAGCGGGAGAACCCCTTTGGAATTTCAGCCTCTTGGTGTTCATCTGGCCTGGCTGTCCAATGGCAGCTCTGTCTGCATCATTTCAAATTATACTGTCGCTCTCTCTCCCTGACCAAAGCCGCCTTGCCATTGCGGGATCGTCCTGGGGGCGGGGGGCGGGGGGCGGGGGTGGGGGGGGGGGGCGGGGGGGAGGGGGGAGCGTGAACTACTCCTTTTCTATCAGATGCAAATGAGGTGTTTTGTCATGTTTGTGAAGTAACCTTTATTTTTGCTCGCGACTGCTGACTGTTCAGATGAATTTTATTTGACCCGAAGAATCAAGGATTGGAATTGCTGAACTGCCAGCTCCAAGTGGCAGAACAAGAAATGCCAGTGAGTAAATTGGATTTGGTAAATTAGTGATGTGCGAGGTACATTTATCAATCTGTATGATGCAACACAGCTTAATAACGTAGAAGGAATTAATTTAGATACGCCCGGATAATCTGCAAATGGAAAAAGAAAGTAAAACAGTTTCTGTCACAAAGCCATGGTTACAATCTGTCTCTGCTGTTATTGTTATTCACCCAGCAAAGCTCCGTAGTTGCGTGCCATCTATCATCGACTCACACAAATAGACATCAGTTCTCCCTTTGAAGTCAATAGCAATATCCACCTTAAATGTTATCTTCATTTGTTGCTGCCTGTTGCTGATTTGTAGGGATAGAGCATAGAATCATGGAATCATCCAGCACAGAAGGCCATTGACCATCTCTGTACGAGCTGTCCAAGTAGTCCCACTCCCCTGCTCTTTCCCCATAACTCTGCAATTGTTCCTTTTCAAGTATTTACCCGATTCCCTTTTGAAAGTTACTATTGAATCTGCCTCCACCACCCTTTCAGGCAGCGCGTTCCGATCGTAGCGACTCGATGCAGACAAAAAAGTCTCATCATCTCCCCTCTGATTCATTGCATCTTTTGTGACTATCTTCTTTATATCACCTGTAGTGAAACAAGGTAATGGTGCATCCCAGTGCCTCACCAATGATGGTGGGGTTGCAAGAATCCACTTCATTTTACCTAGAACAGAGTGCAAGGCCTCTACATCATGATTTGCAAATTAAATTGGACTAGGGGAAAGGCCAATTTTACTAAGCTGAGATGTGATTTAGCAAAAGTGGACTGGAAACAGCTACTTGAAGGTAAATTAGTGTCAGAGCAGTGGGAGGCATTCAAGGAGGGTTCAGAGCAAATATGTTCAAACAAAGATAAAGGGTGGGACTCAAAATCTAGAGCCCCCGGGATGTCAAGGGGCATACAGGGTAGGATAAGGCAAAAAAGGGAAGCTTATGTCAACCATCGATAGCTAAATACTGCAGAAAGCCTAGAGGAGTATAGGCTTTCTGCAATATTTAGCTCTTGGTAGGGGTGAAATTAAAAAGGAAATTAAGAAAGCAAAGAGAGGGCATGAAAAAATATTGGCAAGTAAAATCAAGGAAAACCCAAAGATGTTTTATAAATACATAAAGAGCAAGAGGATAACTAAAGAAAGAGTAGGGCCTATTAGAGACCAAAAAGGTAACCTGTGTGTGGAGGCGGAAGACGTGGGTATGGTTCTATATGAATACTTTGCATCTGTCTTCACAAAAGAGAGTGACGATGCAGACATTGCAGTTAAGGAGGAGGAGTGTGAAATATTAGATGAGATAAACATGGTGAGAGAGGATATATTAAGGGGTTTAGTGTCTTTGAAAGTAGATAAATCGCCAGGTCCAGTTGAAATGTATCCCAGGCTGTTAAGAGAAGCAAGGGAGGAAATAGCGGCGGCTCTGACCATCATTTTCCAATCCTCTCTGGCTACAGGTGTGGTGCCGGAGGATTGGAGGACTGATAGCGTCGTACAGTTGTTTAAAAAGGGAGAAAGGGATATACCAAGTAATTACAGGTCAGTCGGCCTAACCTCGGTGGTGGGCAAATTATTGGAAAAAATTCTGAGGGACAGTATTAATCGTCATTTAGAAAGGCACTGATGAATCAAGGACAGTCAACATGGATTTGTTAAGGGAAGGTGAAGTCTGACTAACTTGATTAAATTTTTTGAGGAGGGAACAAGGAGGGTCGATGAGAGTAGCGTATTTGATGTAGACTACATGGATTTTAGCAAGGCTTTTGACAAGGTCCCACATGGCAGACTGGTCAGAAAAGTAAAAGCTCATGGGATCCAAGGGAAAGTGACATGTTGGATCCAAAGTTGGCTCAGTGGCAGGAAGCAGAGGGTAATGGTCGATGAGTGATTTGTGACTGGAAGGCTGTTTCCAGTGGGGTTCCACAGGGCTCAGTACTAGGTCCCCTGCTCTTTGTGGTATATATCAATGATGTAGAAGTTTGCAGATGATACAAAAATTGGCCGTGTGGTTGATAGTGAGGACGAATGATGTAGACTGTAGGAAGATATCAATGGGCTGGTCAGGTGGGCAGAAAAGTGGCAAATGGAATTCAATCTGGAGAAATGTGAAGTAATGCATTTGGGGAGGGCTAGGGAATGCACAATAAATGGTAGGATACTGAAAAGTGTAGAGGAACAGAGGGACCTTGGAGTGCATGTCCACAGATCCCTGAAGGTAGCAGGACAGATAGATAAGGTGGTTAAGAAGGCATATGGGATACTTTCCTTTATTAGCCGAGGCTTATAATATAAGAGCAGGGAGGTTTTGCTTGAACTGTATAAAACACCAGTTAGGCCACAGCTAGAATACTGCATGCAGTTCTGATCACCACATTACAGGAAGAATGTGATTGCACTAGAGAGGGTGCAGAGGAGATTTACGAGGATGTTGCCAGGACTAGAGAATTTTAGCGATGAAGAAAGATTGGATAGGCTGGGGTTGTTTTCTTTGGAAGAGAGGAGGCTGAGGGAAGAGACGGAAGTGGTGGAAATGGAGACACTCAGGGGTAAAAATTCAGTTGGTTGCGCCTCCCGTTAGCGCCTTAAGAGGGCGCTAATGGGGCGCAAAGCAGCTAGCGCCCGGGCGCAGCGATGTTTGCGCCGCTCGGGAACTTAACAAGACATTGTGCAGCGGCGCTAAACCTTACCGCTGCGACCACCTGCGCGCGCAGATTGTGACGTCATTCCATGGTGCAACGCCCTTGTGGCGCCCCGGAGCGGAAATTGAGTGGCGCCCCCTGCCTTACCGCCTGGCGCATCCAACGACCGGAAGACTGGAACGCTATCAATCGCTGTGGGGCTGGGGGGGGCCCTATTTAAAGGGGGCCTCTTCCTGTCTTTTTCTGTGGTTGACATTTTTGCACCACTCGTTCTGAGAGAGAGAGAGAGATTCGGAGAGAGAGAAAGAGAGACTTCTGCATTGAGTCAACGCTTTGTGAGGTAGTTTTGCCTACTGATCCTAACTTCGCTGGTACTTTGGTTGCTGTCCTTCATAACTTTGCTTGCAAAGAGACTATGGGGGCTGCACTGAATGGGGGCGTCGTCCTGCTCCAGCTGAATCGGAGGACACAGAGACGCAGAGAGAGAGTGGCAATGATGGCCAGACGGAGGAGGGCCAACAGGCGTATGTACAGGAGAGCTTACCCTCCCAGGGTATATCGTGAACAGCTCTCCTACATTCATATGTCTGAGGAGCTGTGTTTGCGAAGGCTGCGATTCAGCAAGGAGGTGGTCACTGAGCTCTGCCACCTGCTGCAGCCAGATCTGCAGCCTCAACTGAGGTCCAGGACGTCTCTGTCGGTGGCAGTGAAGGTCACAGTGGCTCTCAACTTCTATGCTACTGGCTCATTTCAAGCTGCTGCTGGGGACCTCGCCAATATCTCCCAGTTCGTGGTGCATTGCTGCATCCGGCAGGTCACAAATGCCCTCTTTAAAAGGAGACGAGAGTTCATCTCTTTTCCATGACCCTAGACAAGCAGCGTGACCGCGCTCTGGGCTTTGCGAGGATAGCGGGCTTCCCCATGGTGCAGGGCGCCATTGACTGCACGCATGTGGCTTTGCGTGCTCCACATGAGAATGCCGAGGAATTCCGGAACAGAAAGGGGTTCCATTCCTTGAATGTTCAGTTGGTCTGTGACCACAGACAGCTGATACTCGCTGTCAATGCCCACTATCCTGGCAGCTGCCACGATGCTTTTATCCTGCGCCAGACTACTGTGGCAGAACTTTTCGAGGCACCGCATCAGCCAGTTGGTTGGCTTCTCGGGGACAAGGGGTATCCATTGAGCACCTGGCTGATGACACCGCTCCGTACGCCCAACACCCCTGCTGAGCTGCGGTACAATGAGAGCCATCAAGCTACCAGGAACATCATTGAGCGCACAATCGGCGTGCTGAAGCAACGGTTCCGCTGTCTCGACCATTCTGGAGGAGCCCTGCAGTACTCGCCTGAGCGAGTATCCAACTTCGTAGTTGTGTGCTGCATGTTGCATAACATGGCAATCGTCAGGACCCAGCCAATGCCACCAGGCCTTGGAGCACCACCAGAGGAGGAGGAGGAAGAGGAGGAAGAGGACGAGGAGGATGATCATCAGCAGCACCAAGGCGGGAGGGCGGCCCACAATGGTGAAACTGCAAGGGCCGTCCGTCAACGGCTGATAGCAAGCCGCTTCTAGGGCCCCTGCTGTGGAAATGGCTTCTGCCATTGCTAACAACATCAATGAACCCAGCACGCAACCCCTAAGCCGGCCAAGGCACCAATGATTCCAAACACCAAACATGTATATTTTGAATACAAAAACTTATTTATTTTACAAACTCTGTGTGTGTCATTTCCTCATGACAAACTCATAGAAATAAACACAAAAAAACAGTCATTAACATAACTGGTTCTGACAACGTGGAGATAATGTCCAAAACACTAGACAAAAGTTGGACCACGAACCTCGGCCTTTAATAAAAAAATGACCAGCATTTTGTCACACCTCCTACTTTTTGCCCTTCGAGGGTGATCTCCTTCCCTTGCGCACTTCCCCCCTTCTAACCCTACTGCTCCTCCGTAATGGGACCTCAGTGGCTGCAGCAAGGCTGGTGGAAGGCTGCTGCTCGTCAGACCCTGACACTGCAGATGCCCCTGAAGGACGGCCTCGACCACTTCTGGGCCTGGAGGGCCCGGCTGCAGACTGCACCAACTCTGCATGGGCGGCAGCAGTCTGTCCTACAGGCGGTGGCAAGTGCAGTGGAGAAGTGACAGTGTTGGCAGCAGGAATGCTGTCATCGTGAGAGAGGACAGCAACTCCCTGCTCGCCCGACACACTGGCACTCCCACGGGGCAGCACTTCAGCATCCGGAGCAATCTGCTGGAGCACAGATTGCTGGTCTGCTGCGGCGCGGTGAGAGCCCGGGGACATGTGAACGAACCATCAAGGTTGGCAGCAGTCAGTGCTCGCGTGGCCTCAATCTGAGTCTGCATGAGAGCAGTCAGAGATGGGATCACGGCAGTCAGTGACTGAATTGCAGCACTAAGCGTTAGTGTGGCATCCGCCTGTGCTACAGCGAAGTGCTCCACACTCCTTGCCAGTGACTCAATGCATTCGGGCACCCTTCCCACTGCACCCATGAGCTCAGTGTGCATGCCCACCGCCTGGGTGTTCATTTCTGCGATCAGCCGCTCCTCCTCTGTGTCCATTGCAGTAGGAGTCGCTGGCATACTCTCCCTCTGGGGAGAAGGCCTTCGTTCTTCCCTACCCCCATGGCGTTGCTGCAGCCCACTGGGTCCTGGAGCTTCACCCTCATCAGACCCTTCCCCCCTGCTCCCCTCCAGGGAAGGCGTGTTCCCAGTGTGGGCATGGGCTTCCTCGGGAGAGGGTGGCACTGATGCTCCGGCTTCCTCTTCCTCCTCGGCTGCAGCTTCACTCCCACTGGCAGCTTCAGGGCCCGTCTCCTCAGCTGGTGAATCACCATCTGAAAGCAGGGAGGTACAAGAGTGGCTTTAGCATGAGGACAGGGTGGCAGTAAGGGAGGAATAAGTGCAGCGAGTTAGCAAGTTGGATTGAAAGTGTCAAAGGCTGGTGTTGTGAGGGACAAGTGGAAGGACAGAGGACAAAAAGGTGATGACCTTACCATTGCTGTCCAGAACGGGGTCGGCGTCTCCAGTGGCGACGGGACCGATCACCCGGCTTGCCACAATCCTGTGGACGCGCTCCTCCAGATCGCTGAGGGATTGCAGCTGAGGCCGCCCTCCACCTGTCCGTTGCTGCTGTCTCCTATTATGCGCCAGCTTGGCCTGCAAGAAAAAGGACAGCATCTGAGTAAATATACAGCCATGGTCTTGCCTGATGTGCCTCCCATAGGCGAATAGCCCTTACTGTATACAGCCATGGTCTTGCCTGATGTGCCTCCCATAGGTGAATAGCCCTTACTGTATACAGCCATGGTCTTGCCTGATGTGCCTCCCATAGGTGAATAGCCCTTACTGTATGCAAAGTGTGGAATGTGTGTGTGTGTTTCATGAAAGGGCCATAGGTGTTGGATGAGTGTTGTGCATTGGGGTTTTAAGACCCTCTGGCCATAGAGTGAGGTTGAGATGGAGGGATGGAGAGGTATTGAGAAAAAGCCACTCACCCTGACGACCCGAGTGAGGTCGTTGAACTTTTTGCGGCATTGAGTATGGGTCCTGGGCACCATGCTCCTGGAGGAGACGCTCTGAGCCACCTCCCTCCACACTCTTCTGTACTCGTGTGGCAAAGGCCTCCTGCCACTCTCAGGGAAGAGTATACATCTTCTGCGCTCCACCGCGCCAACCAGAGCATCCAAGGCCCGCTCGGTGAAGCGCTGAGCTCGTTCTCTCACCCTCTCTATCCTTGGCAGCAAAATGGATTCACAGGTCTCTCCAGGCCGAGATTCAAGGCTGCAATGAGCAGGGTGTGGCTGGGGAGCAAGTTGGCCCCCCCCGCTTTAAGAACTGGCCGGCGCCAGTGTGTCTGTGTTCCCTCGCTAACTGGCAGCACCTGCGCTGCGCTCACGCGCTGAGTTAGTGCCTCACTGCTCGGCCTTTGCGCCTTAAGACAGGTGTGCAGCGCCTGATTTAGCGCTCCACTCACCTCCCGGGGCGGTAAAAGTGAAGTTTCCAGTCAGTGGCGATAATTAGCGCCAGGCGCTAATATTTGCGTCCAGACGATATTTGCGCCCCAAACGGGGCGCGACCTAATTTTTCCCCCTCAATGTTTTCAACGGGAGACTGGATAGGCACTTGAGGGAAATAAACTTGCAGGGCTATGGAGATAGAGCGGGGGAATGGGACTGACTAGATTGCTCTACAGAGAGCCGGCACGGACTCGATGGGCTGAATGGCCTCCTTCTGTGCCGTTATGACTCTATGACTTGAATGAGGTATATAAAATTATGAGGGGCCTAGATAGAGTGGATAGGAAGGACCTATTTCCCTTAGCAGAGAGGTCAATAACCAGGGGCATAGATTTCAATTAATTGGTAGAAGGATTAAAGGGGAGTTGAGGAAAAAAAAATTCACTCAGAGGGTGGTGGGGGTCTAAATCTCACTGTCTGAAACATAGAAACATAGAAGATAGGAGCAGGTGTAGGCCATTCGGCCCCTCGAGCCTGCTCCGCCATTCAATGCGATCATGGGTGATCATCCAAATTCAGTACCCTGTCCCTGCCTTCTCCCCATATCCCTTGATCCCCTTAGCCTTAAGAAATATATCTAACTCCTTCTTGAATATATTTAATGAATTGGCCTCAACTGCCTTCTGTGGTAGAGAATTCCACAGGTTCACCACTCTCTGGGTGAAGAAATTCCTCCTCATCTCAGTCCTAAATGGCTTACCCCTTATCCTTAGACTGTGTCCTCTGGTTCTGGACTCCCCCGCCATCGGGAACATCCTTCCTGCATCTAGTCTGTCTAGTCCTGTTAGAATTTTATAAGTTTCAATGAGATCCCCTCTCATTCTTCTAAACTCTAGCGAATATAAGCCCAATCGACCCAATCTCTCTTCATACGTCATTCCTGCCATCCCAGGAATCAGTCTGGTGAATCTTCGCTGCACTCCCTCCATGGCAAGAACATCCTTCCTCAGATAAGGTGACCAAAACTGCACACAATACTCAAGGTGTGGTCTCACCAAGGCCCTGTACAACTGCAGCAAGACATCCTTGCTCCTGTACTCGAATCCTCTCGCTATGAAGGCCAACATACCATTTGCCTTCTTAACCGCCTGCTGCACCTGCATGCTTACCTTCAGCGACTGGTGCACAAGGACACCCAGGTCTCGTTGCACTTCCCCTTTTCCCAATCTATTGCCGTTCAGATAATAATCTGCCTTCCTGTTTTTGCCACCAAAGTGGATAACTGCACATTTATCCACATTATACTGCATCTGCCATGCATCTGCCCAATCACCCAACCTGTCCAAATCATACTGGAGTTTCTCTGCATCCTCCTCACAGCACACATGCCCACCCAGCTTTGTGTCGTCTGCAAACTTGGAGATATTACATCTCGTTCCCTCGTCTAGATCATTAATATATATTGTGAATAACTGGGGTCCTAGCACCGATCCCTGCGGTACCCCACTAGTCACTGCCTGCCACTCGGAAAAAGACCCGTTTATTCCAACTCTTTGCTTCCTGTCTGCCAACCAATTCTCTGTCCAAGTCAGTACCTTACCCCCAATCCCATGTGCTTTGACTTTGCACGCTAATCTCTTATGTGGGACCTTATCGAAAGCCTTCTGAAAGTCCAAATACACCACATCCACTGGTTCTCCCTTATCTATTCTATCAGTTACATCCTCAAAAAATTCCAGTAGATTAGTCAAGCATGATTTACCTTTTGTAAATCCATGTTGACTTTGTCCAATCCTGTCACTGTTTTCCAAGTGCTCTGCTATTACATCTTTTATAATGGACTCTAGCATTTTCCCCACTACCGATGTCAGGCTGACAGGTTTATAATTCCCCGTTTTCTCTCTACCACCTTTTTTAAATAGTGGGGTTACATTAGCTACCCTCCAATCCATGGGAACTGTTCCAGACTCTATAGAATTTTGGAAGATGACCAGCAATGCATCTACTATTTCTGGGGCCACTTCCTTAAATACCCTAGGATGTAGATTATCAGGCCCTGGGGATTCATCAGCCTTCAATCCCGTCAATTTCCCTCACACCATTTCCCTACAAATACTGATTTCATTCCGTTCCTCCCTCTCATTAGACCCTATGTTCCCCAACATCTCTGGGAGTTTATTTGTGTCCTCCTTTGTGAAGACTGAACCAAAGTATGTATTTAATTGGTTTGCCATTTCTTTGTTCCCCATTATAAATTCCCCTGATTCTGACTGCAAGGGACCTACACTTGACTTCACCAATCTTTTTCTCTTCACATATCTATAGAAGCTTTTACAGTTAGTTTTTATGTTCCTTGCAAGCTTACTCTCATACTCTATTTTTCCCCTCTTAATTAATCCCTTTGTCCTCTTTTGCTGAATCCTAAACTGCTCCCAATCATCAGGTTTGCTGCTTTTTTCTGGCCAATTTATATGTCCTCTCCTTGGATCTTATGCTATCCCCAATTTTCCTTGGTAGCCACGGTTGAGTCACCTTTTTTGTTTTATTTTTATGCCAAACAGGGATGAACAAATTGTGTAGTTCATCCATGCGATCTTTAAATGTTTGCCATTGCCTATCCACCGTCAACCCTTTAAGTAACATTCCCCAATCCATCCTAGCCAACTCGTGCCTCATACCATCATAGTTTCCTTTATTTAAATTCAGTACCCTAGTCTCTGAGTCAATTACTACTTCACTCTCCAACTTAATGAAGAATTCTATCATATTATGATTGCTCCTCCCCAAGGGGCCTCGCACAACAAGATTGCTAATTAATCCTTTCTCATTACATAATACCCAGTCTAAGATGGCCTGATCTCCAGTTGGTTCCTCGACATATTGGTCCAGGAAACCATCCCATATACACTCTAGGAATTCCTCTTCCACAGTATTGTTACTAATTTGGTTAGCCCAATCTATATGTAGATTAAAGTCACCCATGATAACTGCTGTGTCCTTATTGCACGCATCTCTAATTTCCCATTTAATGCCATCCCCAACCTCAGCATTACTGTTTGGGGGTCGGTATACAACTCCCACTAATGTTTTCTGCCCCTTGGTATTTCTCAGCTCTACCCATACAGATTCCACATCATCAGAGCTAATATCCTTCCTTACTATTGTGTTAATCTCCTCTTTAACCAGCAATGCTACCCCACCCCCTTTTCCTTCTTGCCTGTCCTTCCTGAATATTGAATACCCCTGGATGTTGAATTCCCAGCCTTGGTCACCCTGGAGCCATGTCTCCGTAATCCCAATTATACCATATCCGTTTACATCTATTTGCGCAGCTAATTCATCCACCTTATTACGAATGCTCCTTGCATTAAGACTTGTTTTTTTAACACCTTTTAGAATTATTGTTTACTGTGGCCATGTTTGATTTACACCCTTGATTTCTCTGACTTCCACTTTTGCTTTTCTCCTTCCTGTCTTTTGCTTCTATCCTTGCTTCCCTTTCCTCTGTCTCACTGCACAGGTTCCCAACCCCCTGCCATTTTAGTTTAAACCCTCCCCAACAGCACTAGCAAACACTCCCCCTAGGACATCGGTCCCGGAAAGGGTGGTAGAGGCAGAAACCCTAATCATATTTAAAAAGTACTTCGATATGCACTTGAAGGGCTCAATTTTCACCGGCCCGTGGAGGCGGGAGTGGTGTGAAAATAGCAGATTCGGGGGTCCCGAACCTATCCCGCCCCCAACCCGCCTCCATGCCAGTTTCCCAGGAGGCGGGTACCCGACCTGTGCTGGAACCCGCCTCCCCGAGGCGGGAAGGGGATTAGTGCCAATAAACTGCCTGTTAACAGGTAGTTAACAGGCAGTTTTTTGCCTAATCCCTACTTTTAGCCCTGAAGTGTGGGCTTCCCGACAGGTCCGAACCACGCCGATTTAGCAAGGCGGACCGTCGGTCTGGAGGGCTTGGACGGGTCGAGATGTCCGGTGTGCAGGTGAGTGATGGGTGCATGAGTGCAGAGGCAAGTGTGTTTGGTGTGTGTAAAGTGTTTTAAGAACTTTTACTTACCTTAACTTTGTCCTGCAGGCTAGCTTCCTTAAGGTGTCGGGAGTCCCTTACATCCACGGCACAGAAAGCAGAATGGCCGCGGAGCTGTCAAAAGCTGCAGTCTCTGCTTTCTGTGCTGGATTGATTTCTAACTGAGTCTAAGTACAGGGACTCAAGTTAGAAATCATATTGTCAGTGTTTGACGGCTTCACAGACAGATGAAATTTCAATGGTTGACGTCACCTGTATCCAAGGGACCCTTGATTGGCCTGCTAAGCCCGCTGGGCGGGCTTAACAAGGTCAATCAAGGGAAAATACAATGGGTTGGCCACAATTCGATGGAGGCGGGACTACAACCCAAAAAGTGGGAGTCCCGCCTCCATCACGTCCCCATTGACAAAATCCAGCCCGAAGTGTCAGAACTACAAGGCTATGGACCAAGAGCTGGAAAGTGGGATTAGGCTGGGTAGCTCTTTTTTGGCCGGCACAGACACGATGGGCTGGATTTTGCCAGGCCCGAGGAGGCGGGTTTGAAGGCAGGTCAGGTGGGAAAGTTGCCAAAAATGGCATTGGGCTCCGATCCTGCCTCCAACCCGCCTCTGAGCAACTTTCCCAAATACGGGCTTTCAGACCCCATTTCGGTCCCGCCTCCCAGAGGCAGGATAGGCCCTTAAGGCTCTTAACAACCACTTAAGTGCATCTTTAATGCCATTTTGAGAGGCCTTTCTGAGTTTAACACATTTCCTGTGTGCTGCACGTCTCCCCTGGAACACACTAGTTAATCCTGGCGGGCTCACAAGTGGATGGCTTACTAACAGCTGCAGCTGCAGCATAAAAAAGGAGTTTTCAACAATGATCATTTGCAGGTGGCAGAACTTTCTTTTCTCAGGTCTGGGAGAACTTTTTGCAGGTCTACTCATTTTGGAAGTTTTGAAGCTGGGATCCATCTCCACTGTGACCTACTGGGAAACCCCTCTCCCCACCTTGACTGAGCGCTTCCTCAACTGAGGTATATACCTGCAGCATGGGAACCATTTATTTCCTTTCCTCCTGGACATCAGATTTGGACGAAGACCAGCCGCGGCAGCAGCAGAACCAGAAACAACAGCAGCATCAACAGCAGCAGCAACAACAGGAGTGCCAACCTGCTGCTCACCCACCTGACGCTGCACAGGCCAGAAGGCACCAGCGCAGGGAAGGACGTCACCGCAGGAGATACCTCCAAAACAGGGTTTACAGACAGAGGATCAGCTACCTCAACATGACTGAGCAGCAGTGCCAAAGGAGGCTCAGACTTTCGCGCAAGGTAGTGGGTGACATCTGCGCAATGCTGCAGCAAGACCTGGAGCCCAGAGGAGCGGGTGGACATCCTTTACCAGTGGCCATCAAAGTCACCACCGCACTCAACTTTTTTGCATCAGGCTCATTCTAGGGATCAACAGCAGACATCAGCGGCATCTCCCAGGTGGCCTCACACATTTGCATCACGCAGGTAACCCTCTTTGCCAACGTGCACAATTACATCCACTTCTCCAAGGATCAAGCAAGTATAACCACGCGTGCGGTTGGCTTTGCTAATCTGGCAGGCTTTCCAAGGGTGCAGGGCATCGTAGACTGCACACATGTGGCCCTTAAGGCACCCCATCACAATCCAGGTATTTTTGTCAACCGCAAGGGCTTCCACTCCCTCAACGTGCAGCTGGTGTGTAACCATAAGAAGGAAATTTTGCATGTTTGCGCCAGGTACCCTGGCAGTTGCCATGACTCCTTCATCCTGCGCCAGTCTAGTGTGCCTCCGCTCCTCAGTCCGCCAGACCAACTTTGCGGATGGCTACTTGGAGACAAGGGCTATCCCCTGAAGACGTGGCTAATGACGCTGTTGAGGAGGCCATCCAACGAAGCTGAGGAGCGCTACAACTCCAGTCACATTTCCACCAGATCCATTATCGAGCAAACCTTCGGCTTGCTGAAGATGCGACTCAGATGCCTTGATAGATCAGGTGGAGCCCTGCAGTACTCAGCAGACAGGGTCTCCAGAATGGTCGTGGTCTGCTGTACACGTCACAACTTGGCACAGCATCGTGGCTTGCAGCTGCCTGAGGAACAAGTGGCTCATCACATAGCCTCCACAGATGAGGATGAGGAGAAGGAGGAGAGGAGGAGGAGGAGGAGAGCGACAATGAACAGCTTGCGGAGGCGCATCAACCAGCGGCAGCAGCACGCGAGAACATTGCTGCCCGGGATGCAAGGGATGCACTCATCTTGGCCAGCTTTGCTTGGGCTGCCCAATCAAACACATTTGGCTCGCACCTTCTTACCACACCATCGACAATGGACAAGAACCTACGGCTTCCTATCACTCTGACCACCAGACTGACAAATCCAAGTCGCCCTGAGCCCTCAATGTGGAAGTCCCATTTGCCAAATGACACAGCCCACAACTTCAACAGTTTGCCATCAAGTCATTTTATAACATTAATTCATGGATGGCATTTCACAATTAAACACAACAGAACACCCAAGTGACTACCCTTGTGACTACTTGTGCTTTATCTTCCTCTTATGCGTGCTCCTACGTGGTGCTTCCCATGTGGCTTCAGCAGATGTGGCGGCCCCTTGCTCACTTTCATGCTGCTCCTGCCTCGACACCTTTGGTGGGCATCCTCTGGGGTTGCGAGCCTATGAGGGCTCGGCAACATTCTGCTGCTCCTGCAGCTGTGCAGGGGATGAGACGGCCAGCTCAGTTGGGTGAGGACTCTGGTGGGGCTCTGACTGAGGGCTCTGCAGTGGCATGGAAGTGTGAGCGCTTGGAGAGGTGCCCCCACTTTCTTGTTGTCTGCCACCAACATCCCTCTCATGGGTCAGGACCACTTCAGAGCTAGCAAGTGGCTTGACAGCACCTTGCTGCACTTCAGGGGGGCCATGAGGACCCATTTCTGAACTGGCAGTCCTACTCCAGAGGACTTCCATGAAGCTCTGGTTTCTCTGCTCAATAGCTGTCCTTTGCTCCTCCAGAGATGTCAATCCATTCTGAACAATGACCATGTTTTCAACACTCTGGCGACTTAGCTCGTCCATGGCCGCAGCCATCCTCTCCTCTACCGTAACCAACCTTTCCACGGAGGTTGCCATCCTTTCCACGGAGGTTGCCATCCGCTCCATGGTGATGCGTTCATGCGCCAATGCCTCCACAAAGGCTCTGCTCATGTTAGCGATGGACTCCTCCATTCGCTCCACACTCACAGCGACCCTGGAGACAAAACCTGCCAGAGACTCCTGCACCTGTTCCTGGAGTTCCAGCACCGCTCTCCTTCTGGATGGATCCGGAGGCACAGGGTCGACATTCAGCTGAGCCGAGCTGGGAGCGCCCTGTGCCCTCCGACGAGGACTCTCCACTGCTGTCCCTGTCTCCACCATCTGCTGATGCTCACTTGTGATCTGTGATACACCAAGTGACAACACTACTCTATCTCCCGAAGGTCCCACCGAGGTGTGAGTGTCTGCGCTGGTGCTGGGTGCGCTTAATTCTGCTGACACTGCGCCCTCAGAGGTTGCAGCTTCCTCTGAGGAGTCTTGTGGCTCAGGCTGTTCCTCCTGGACTGGACAGTGGGGAGGGGGGCTGTCGATGGTCCTTTGGGGGAGTAAAGGAAAGAGTTAGACATGTGAGATAAACGTTGCGTGCACATTGAATTGTGTAGATGATCATAAGTCAATCTGTTAGAGCATTAGAATCAAGATCAGTCACTCATGCTATGTCAATGAGAGAGATGAAAACTATTCTGTCACCAGCTTGCTCTGATGCGCCCGTCTGTCCGTCCCCCACTTGCGCATCCTCCTCGACTCCCACAATCTCCAGGGCTACCTCCTCTGCACTGGTGAACTGGGCTATTGAGGGTGGCCCTCCTCCTGTCTTCACCCTTTCCCTCTTATTGTGGGCTCTCTTTTCCTGCAATGAGGGACACAAGTGGAGTTTGAGTGAGAATGAAGGAGTGAGTGTAGAGAATCCATAGCATAGATGCTTAGAAGGACAAAAAGATGGATTGAGGTCCCAAGACCAAGGGCTCTCACTTTGTGTTGTAAGTTGTTGTCATAGCATAACAGTGATAGGGAGTGTGAGAGCTGCATCGTCAAATAGTTACGTGAATGTGAACATACAGAGAGAGGGAATGGTTAAGGGTGCAGGGATGTAAGGGTCAAGTGGGATGTGGAGGAGGAGGTTGACAATGAAGAGTGCTGGTGATGAGAGGCGATGGGGAGCAGATTGAGAGTCATGGTGATGTAATACTCACTTTTCCTGTGCGGAGAAGGCCATGAAACCTCTTTCTGCATTGCAGCCAGGTTCTGCTGCACATTGAGATGGCACTCACCTCCTGTGCCACTTGCAGCCACACAGCTTTGGTCTGCTGGGGAGGTTTTTTCCTCCCAGAAGAAGGAAACAGCACTTCCTTATGAGCTCGTGCTCCCTCCACCAGAGCTTGGAGGGAGTCCTCATCAAAGCGGGATGCGCACTTGGGTCTTGAGCTTGCCATGTTTGCACCACTAATCCCTCAGAAGTCTCAGCAAAAAAGTTGTAAGGCAGAAAATGAACCAAGGCTGCTTGCAGGCCTTAAATGCAGCTGCATAGATGATAATGAGAAGTCGCACAACACCAGGTTATAGTCCAACAGATTTACTTAAAATGACAAGCTTTCGGAGCTATCGCCCCTTCCTCAGGTAAAGTTACACCTGAAGAAGGGGCAGGATAGCTCCGAAAGCTTGTCATTTTAAATAAATCTGTTGGACTATAACCTGGTGTTGTGCGACTTCTCATTTTTGTCCACCCCAGTCCAACGCCGGCATCTCCGCATCATGCATAGATGATGTCATCAGAGGCGAGTTTCAGGACCAAAAGACTCATTGGGCCAGGGGTTCCCACACGCTGGAAATCAAGTGCCCAATTAGGGCAAAATCGCTCAATTGTCCAGCCTCACATCGGAGGCGGGGGCGGGACCCGCCGACCACCTGACCTGCCCCCAACACGGCCCAAATGACAAAATCCAGCCCGATGGGCCAAATGGCCTCCTTCTGTGCCGTAAATTTCTATGATTCTAGACATGGAAAAGCACCAGTCAGAAAGAAGGCTGTAAATAGGGCATTGAATCACACTTGTGATAAATGTGAAAACCCATCCTTTGTCATCCCATAAAATATTGCTGTATCCCTACCTCTATAGAAATCACTAACTAGACTAAACATAGCATATTTAAAATGGTCTCCATCCAGTGGTTCGTTTGGGGAGGGTTTAATATTTGTAGTTTAGGATGTTCAGCTAGTGTGTGTGGCTTGTTCCACCACCAGCCTTTGAACACACTAACCAGGTTATGGATCCTTTTGGAGAATAATATTTCCAATGAGACAAAGAACTCAAACTTGCAGACTAGTCATTATTTTAATGGCTAAACCATCAGAGAGTAAAGCTTTGTTCTGCAGGGTAAATGGTGAATCTGATTTAACAATCAAGCCTAATCCCATTATGCCTTATCGAGATCCTGATTGGTTATGCAAAGCCTGGTGATGTGAGTATGGTTGTTCTTCAAATAGTATCACGTTCAAGGCGTTCCACTGTTTTTTGATCTGGTTTGCAGACGACTCTAAGATTGGATGCCTGTCAGCCTGGGATATATTCTGTAGGGTTTTGTCACTTCCTCTTTACCCAGAGAGTGGTAAGAATGTGGAACACGCGACCACAAGGAGTAGTTGAGGCAAATAGCGTTGATGCATTTAAGGGGAAGCTAGATAAGCACAAGAGGGAGAAAAGAATAGAAGGACATCCTGATAGAGTGAGATGAAGAAGAGTGGGAGGAGGCTCGTGTGGAGCATAAACTCCAGCATGGCCAGTTCTGAAGAAGGATCACAGACCTGAAACGTTAACTCTGTTTCTCTCTCCACGGATGCTGCCTGGCCTGCTGAGTGTTTCCAGCATTTTCTGTTGTTATTCCAGCATAGACCAGTTGGGCCGATTGACCTGCTTCTGTGCTGTCCACTCGATGTAACCTCAGTTCACTCAATCCAACCATATTTCTAAGTAATGACAGTGAGCTGGAACTCTGTGCTGTGGTGAGCAAAGATGTGCTCTACATAGATCATCAAAGAACTCACTTTAAGGACTCTGAAAAGGACGCCAATAATTTAAATACTTTGTTACCTTTGTATCGGATTTAAACCATTTTAAAGTATTGGTGTAAATGTTGCTGTTTGTCTGCCTTGTGGGCAGATTTTTTCTCAAAATAAATTTGATTGTAATTTTGGCCTGAACTACATGGTGCATCAGTGCGGTGTTTTTCCACCTATTAAAACAATCAAGAGCTCAGGGTGGTCACCTCGTACATCCTCCTGTGCAAAATGACATGGCAGATAAAAAATAGTGCTAGCATGAGGCGGCTCAGCAGGAGCATGAGGTGGAAGAAAAGGAGCAACAACGCAAGTGCAAGGAGGATGAGGCAAGCATGGGCGAAGAAAAAGCAGCAGCACCAAGCTGCCCTTGAACTGACTAAGATTGAGGTGAATGGGCATCTTGTCACTCTAGCTCGTAACTTTGCAGAATAATTTTACGAAATCTAACCTTATTTCAAATTTTATATGGGATAGTGTAGACAGATTGATGAAATTGCTAGCAAACCAATAAAAGTGGGATAAAGAAGCAGATAGGCCGGTCCCATCATTTAGTGATTCACTGCGTTTTTACCTACGGTTCTGACGGACACTGCGAATTCCAATGTTGCAAAATGGGCAATTCTTGGTGATTCTGGCTGATGCCAGAAGCATATAGATGTAAATTTAAAATGTCACAGGGATCTCAGGAGCATAGTTACAGAGAACCGATGATAGAAATGGAGGGTGACATGAATCTTGTCATTCATGTGGAAATGACTTATGAAATAATACTGGGCGGCCTGCTGGTGGCGCTGTCCAGGGAGAGTATAAATACTCGGGCATGGGCCCAGCTTGCTCAGGACATTCTTTAACAGGAACTATGAAGGATACAACTAGACCTCCATGTTGAAAAACAGTAGATTAAAGCTTTGTTTAACGCTTAGACCAAGTGCCTAGTAGTTTTCTTACGTCAGAGGGTATACTGACATTGTGG
The DNA here is from genome assembly GCA_030390025.1 of Squalus acanthias. Classification (NCBI taxonomy): domain Eukaryota; kingdom Metazoa; phylum Chordata; class Chondrichthyes; order Squaliformes; family Squalidae; genus Squalus; species Squalus acanthias. The sequence goes on from CM059438.1 coordinate 63,603,363, forward strand.
TGGGAGAGTGGTGAACGTAACAATTCTTATAAAGAAAGACAGCAATTAATTTGAAGAGGTTATTTGCTGGAAGCATTTCTAGAGGAATTACAGGTATGGTTGCGTAACTCGGGGCTGACATCCCTGGTGTAGGTTGAGCGAGACGATTATTTGCTGATGTCTTGCGTGCAGGAGAGCCAATAAATGGGTGGGAAGGCAGAAGGCCCACACCGGCTGGTGGATGACTCACCTATAAAGCTGTTTTATAAGGACAGGAGGTCTGAGCAGGTCCAGCTACCTGTCCCTGAGCATCATTGGAGAGGAAGCACAGGCACTGTGACAGCTTCAATGATTTATTTTGGACTTTTGTCACGAGCTGATATGGAACAAGGTGAAATCAGGATGGTTAGAGTACAGTGGAGTAACTCTATTATCCAAGAACAAACTTAAAGTAAAGAAACCATACCTCTTCTTAAATGGCTATTTATGTAATAAAATACAAAGGTACGGGAACTGAAGAATTTGCTGTCAACACTTGGTTCTGTTTTTAATACTGGGGTTATCATCAGTTACCAGATAACATTCATTAAAGAAAGAATGCATTTATATAGTACCTTTCACAATCATAGAATGTCCCAAAGCATTTCGCAACCAATTAAGTACTTTTGATCTGTAGTCACTGTTATAATGTAGGGAAACACGGGAGCCAATTTGTGCGCAGCAGGGTCCCACAAAACAGCAAAGAGATAATGAACAGATCATTTGTTTTGGTAGCGTTGCAGAAGGATAAATATTGGCCAGGGCACTAGGAGAACTGCCTGCTCTTCAAAAAGTGCCATGGGATCTTTTATTGTCCACCTGAGCAGGCGGAGATGGCCTCGGTTTAGAAACATATAGAAACATAGAAACATAGAAGATAGGAGCAGGAGTAGGCCATTTGGCCCCTCGAGCCTGCTCCGCCATTCGATGAGATCATGGCTGATCATCCAAACTCAGTACCCTGTACCTGCCTTCTCCCCATATCCCTTGATGCCTTTAGCTTTAAGTCATATATCTAACTCCTTCTTGAATATATTTACTGACTTGGCCTCAACTGCCTTCTGTGGTAGAGAATTCCACAGGTTCACCACTCTCTGGGTGAAGAAATTCCTCCTCATTTCTGTCCTAAATGGCTTACCCCTTATCCTTAGACTGTGACCTCTTGTTCTGGACTCACCCGCCATTGGGAACATCCTTCCTGCATCCAGTCTGTCTAGCCCTGTTAGAATTTTATAAGTTTCAATGAGATCTCCTCTCATTCTTCTAAACTCCAGCGAGTATAAGCCCAATCGACCCAATCTCTCCTCGTACATCATTCCTGCCATCCCAAGTATCAGTCTGGTGAATCTTCGCTGCACACCCTGCATGGCAAGAACATCCTTCCTCAGATAAGGCGACCAAAACTGCACACAATACTCAAGGTGTGGTCTCACCAAGGCCCTATACGGCTGCAGCAAAACATCCTTGTTCCTGTACTCGAATCCTCTCGCTATGAAGGCCAACATACCATTTGCCTTCTTAACCGCCTGCTGTACCTGCATGCTTACCTTCAGCGACTGGTGCACAAGGACACCCAGGTCTCGTTGCACTTCCCCTTCTCCCAATCTATTGCCGTTCAGATAATAATCTGCCTTTCTGTTTTTGCCACCAAAGTGGATAACCTCGCATTTATCCACATTATACTGCATCTGCCATGCATCTGCCCAATCACCCAACCTGTCCAAATCATACTGGAGTTTCTCGGCATCCTCCGCGCAGCACACACACCCACCCAGCTTTGTGTCATCTGCAAACTTGGAGATATTACATCTAGTTTAACATTTCATCTGATAGACGGCACCCCTAACAGTGCAGCACTCCCTCAGTACTGCACTGAAGTGTCGGCCTGGATTATGTGCTCAAGCCTCTGGAATGGGGCTTGAACCCACAACCTTCTGATTTCGAAGCACGAGTGCTGATACTGAGACAAGGCTGACACCTAAATTACAAGCCCTTTCCATTGAATTCATCTCGAACTCCACCTAATCATACTTACTTCAATTGCGTTGACTTGTTATTTTCCCAGACGTGTGTCAATTGCAACCTTTTGTCATCAGATAAACGGAGATGTGGTTCTTTTTTGTACTTTCGAGTTTTTGAATTTTAAAATTACATAGCAACAGAAACATACAGGAGAAAAGAATATAAATAAAGGAAAATGTAAATTAGAAATAACAGGTTAACATCACCCTATATAAATGAGAAACACCGTTTTACAACAAGAATAAACTGAAGTACAAGCTTGCGACAGTCAAACACCTGCGGCTGGATTAAGCCAACTAACGGTAACATCAAAAGATGGTGTAACTCAGATGAAAGGTATTGTGATGGTGTTGAGGCTGCCGCGAAACACGAATTAAGGCTGAATCCATTTGTGTTAAACAAGAGACTTTTTAATCACAGCATGGCACAAAATGGCAGACTGAAAAGCTCCCAGAATTCTCTGGCTAAAACCTGAGGCCCCGCCCCCTTCTGCCTTAAAGGTAAGGTGCCTTAAAGGGAAGGTGCTGGAAATTTGTCCACAGACGGAAGAGTGGATTATGCCCGTTTTAGGTGGCGATCCGCCACACAGGGCAACTTAATAAGGATTAAGCTGAAGGGATCTCATACCAAAGCCTCTTGAGGCCTGATATTAGCAGAGGTGGTTGGGGCCAGGACAGCAAGATGTGGAAGTTACACTTGGAAGGATCTTACACATGCTTATCAGGGCTTGGGAAGATCAGTCAAACAAGAGGGAATAAGTATTTGAGTTAAACAAGTGAACATCACACCTGCAGCAGGATTAAATCAGCAGAAAATAGGCAGACAATAATATGGAGAGGGGAAGGGACAGGTACAGTGGGGACAGTGCTGGGGGGATGAACTTCCTCTTTGTAAAATGAGATGGGGAGAGAAATATAGAGGCCTTTAGAACTACAGGACCACCAAGTCCAGCTATGGAGCAGACCAAAGGATCAACTGGGAATGCCAGGCCCAGTACAAACCATTCCCTTCTTGTGCACAAGAATTCAAAAAGAGAGACCGCACCTGAGTAAATTTAACCTCACGTCGATGAAAGGGCAACATAACTCTCTCTAGCTGAGCTGCTTTTCATGCTCCTTCTTTCCATTCTGACTGAGGTGACATCTCTGCTTATGGCCTTCTATCTGGAAGGCAATAGCCTGCAGGTGAGCAGTGAGATGCCTCCTTCCACAGTGCAGTGGGATCTCTTTGCAATTGAGACTTCCTTGATGGACTAGAACTCCTGCTGCATCAGGCCTCAATAACAGGCTTAAGGGACAAGTCCAAAAGATATACAAGTGAGAATAGACTCCTCTGAACTCTTTCCAACAGCAATCTGTAATCTCGTGCCACCAACAATGCATTCTCTCTCCACGGATGCTGCCTGGCCTGCTGAGTTTTTCCAGCGTTTTCTGTTGTTATTTCGGATTTCCAGCATCCACAGTATTTTGCTATCGTATCAATGCAATCCTACTGTTGTGTAGCAGGTATGATGGAGAATATTTGGTTCCTTCTGCAGTTCAAAAACCGCAGATCAAATAGCCTCCCATTCTTCATCTGAGATTGTACAACTAAAATCAGCTGGTCCCATCATGCCCATAAAATAGAGCTGTGAAATTAACACATCCAGCTTAACTGAACCAATCCACAGCTGCCTGGAAACTCAATAAACGGCGTCTGATGTTGAAAGAGAATGACAGATGTGGAGTAATTTTTCAAAACACTCACCATCTTTCTGGAATACTTGCCTTGTAGGAAACCAAAGGAGAATGGAGTCACCATTCAGTTTCAGCAGGTAGAAGAGCCATAAAAGACACAAGTCGGAACACCCAGGCAAGGATTTCAGGTTGTCCCACAGAGAGGAACGGGCAGACAGACCTTTCAGAATATGAATACAGTGCAATATATCTTGCTCAAACCACATGACTGCATCCAAAGTAAGATGGGCCTTCAGCACCGGGGAAACAGATGAACACCCCTCCACACCCCCGTGAAACAAAACAAGACAACTGTGGGATGAACCCACCCATTTCATCTCCATGGATGGGTGTCTATTGTAGAGGCTCAATGTGGAATGCTAGTGCATCTCAGAAATAATGCAGGAAGGCGAACTCCATCCTCATCCACTGAATTTTGAAATAGAATAAGTCAGATCTATGGAGGCCTGCCAATCCATTCCTCTAGAGTGGGAGGGAGACTCGGAACATTTGGAATAAATGAGAAAGTATATGCAATGCTTCTAATGATAATGCTGCTCCAAGGAAGAGCTGGAAGGAAATTGCCAGCCATGCATGAGGTAAAGAATACTGTGTTATACAACTGGAAGTGAAAGCGGTTATGTGAGATGGAGTAGTGTAGTACTTCAAACCAACTGCACACTGTAATTTGTTTTGTATATTTATGATGAATCTTGGAGCAAAGTTTTGAAACTAGTTCCAGAGTCTCTTATGAGTAGTGATGTTTGGTGCTGAGAGACCTTCAAAAATGTAATAGTCCATCTCCACCGTACCCCCGCTCTCACCCCCCTGCCCACCAGTGCAGCTGCATTATGTCTACAGAGAGGGAAAAGAGGCATCTTATGTGAAAATATTAAGTATCGGAGGATCCTCCAGACTTATAATGGCATTAAAGTGAAATAATGCAGTTGATTTCATTTTAAAGAAAAAATATTCAAGCAAATCAGCTCCCCCACTGACTCAAGAAACAGAGTAGATAGAACAAAACACCCAGTTTAATCAACTTGTCAGGACAGCCATAGGAGGTCGATTGTAACTAAGTCACTTGTGAATTATTTGGTCTTCCCAGATGATGAAACAAGCTTGGTGTAGCTTTCTTCATATTGCGCATTCTCCACTTCTGGCTTGGCTAAGATAAGACACGATTAGCATGTGTATTGGTGCATGAAAAGGTTTCACTGCTGTGATTCAAATGCCTGCAACACTGGGACCTACGATGCCATGAAAATGGATACTTACTCATGAAAATACATAAGTTCCTCTTGGTTTAAGAATAAAAGACAGTCTGGGGTGATAAAAAGGCCATTCTGCCCATCAAGCCCACTCTATGATAGAAAAATCAGATATGGCTTGGAATAGGCTGCCCGTTGATGTCTTATTTTAAGGAACACAAAGTACCTTCCCTATATTCCCCACCCCAAAAATATATCAAGCAATGCTATTAATATCTCTATTGCCCTCAATTCACCTTCTCAACAGATAGCGATCCAGTTGCCTTTTTATAGCTGTCAGTTTACGCTGAATCAATTGCTGTCTTTCTTTATTTTCCCACGTATCTGTCAACTGCAAGTTCAGGACTGCCTGCCAACTCTAATTGAAGGAATGAAGTAGTCTGATTTACAGTTTTCGTTATTTGAGTTGCGATCATAAATAGTTCATTTATTTTATGTTAGAAACATTATTTTTGTGGTCAGAATAGTGTTTAGATACTCAAGAAATGTTAGAAGTTGGAAAAAGCCTTTGAGCACTTATTTCATATTCAGGCGATTTAGTGGGATAGGAAAGAATAGTCTTATGAATGAACACATGATTGTTTATGCTGCTTCTATATGATGTTGCACAATCATATAAAATGTGAAAGCACAATTACTCTTCCAGTCCAAGAGGGATACGTACCTTGAATAAAGGTGTAATATTGGTGGGGGTGTTTGTTGGGCATGGACGAATAAAGAACCCATCAGCATAGCCCTGATGCCAAATCATTCTTTCTGCTGTGCCATGTTTCTAGGGATTGATTCTTAGAGTCAAATGGGAAATTGACTTTTGCAGTACATATGTTGTTTCTGAATTCAGATACTAAATAAGAGATTGATTTTAAGCGTCTGGATATGCTGCAGTTCTTGATTGTCCTAAGTTGACATAATTTGCAATTAAATTATTGATCTTCCGTTGCTGTGCTACATTGGTTGCTAATACAGTCCAATTGATGATTGATATCAATGGCAGAACCTGGATTGCTTAGGAGTTGTTAATATGGAGCATTTAATGGAATTGCCCCATTAAAGTACCTCCATTGTTGGGTGAGTCAATACATTTGTGCTCAGGCTGAGGTTGTTGTTCAACAGTATCCCATCAGTAACGTACAGGCCTCGGCTGGCTTCTCCTTACTGGATGACCAACGTTGTGTGGATTTTTAATTTTTAGCAAGTCACTGGAAATTCTGTGATAAAAGCTATTAAACTGCATCAGTTCTGTTGCAAGCTCAGTTCCCAGCTGTGTGTCAGTGTAACTATGGGGGTTCCCTACTGTTTGTTTAAATAAGCAAATAAAGTAGCTCATTTTATAGTTTTAGATCAATTGAGTTATGGCACGTTATACATCTGTTGCAAATTCGGGTTTGCTGTAGATACCGTCACTGGTTCAATAGTGTCAGTTATTAATAGTTTTTTATTATGTGGTCTATCCTCATGTCAACTTTAAAATGAACAACTTTATGATCACTGGACCCTCAGTTGTTCCTTTCTCCTTATTAGTTTGGAGCAAATCTAATATTGCCTTCCCCCTTGTGGGCACCCTTGCCTACTCTTTAAGACAAGATTGTTGCAGTACTTCAAGAAACTTCCTCACGCATGCAGATCATCCCCACTCTCCAATTCCCAGGCTACGTCAGGGAGATTGACCTCCCACAGCAGTACATCCATCTCTGTTTTATTTCATGGTGGGCCGTGACATAGTCCTAACACCAACTTTTCGCCTTTTCTATCTTCCAGTTCCACCCAGAGACTCTACCAATTCCCAGGTCCTACCTCCCAGCAACGTATAAATCTTCTCTGATTAATCCTACCTAATTTCATTCCTTTTCTTTCCTGCCTGAAGCATGCACAGCCTTCCATATTTGTTCCCCGCTAATCATCTTCCTTTAGTAACTCCTGTGGTCTATTAGTTCACTTTTTACCATTGCTTCCAACTCAACTATTATATGCCTTATCTTCCTGACATGTTTAGTTTATTCCTTGTCCTTCTTGCTGTGTTCACACCCCTTCCTAAAGATGGATCTACATTATTATCCTTCTTACCTCCCTTCTTTAAATCGATCCCAACTGTTTGATTTGTCCTATTAACCAAGTTGAACATGCTTCCTCAGTTTAGATGAAGGCCATCCTAACAGAACAGGCTCCCCTTCCTTCTGATGTGGTAAAAGTGGCCTAAGATTTTGAAAATACTCCTTCCGACAACAGGCGTTCAGCCATGCGCAATCTGTCTCTCTAATAGGTCAAATGTGTTTTGCATGGGATAATTCCGAAATTAATATCATGGGAGTGCTTCATTTCAATCTTTACCTTAGTTCCTCAAATTCCCTCTGTAGGGCCTCCAGTCTACTGCTATCTATCTCATTGGTTCCCTTGTGAGCCACAAGCTCTGGTTTGTCCCCTTCCCATTGACCTGTTCAGTCAAATTCAGAACCCTGGCACTTGCGAAGCAACATGCACAAGACTCTGCCAATCCCGCTTACTTATCCAGCAATTAAGTGAGCTGTTCAGACCAGGAAAGTCCCATGTTCAATTCCCCATCACTACTCAGTTAGCTGATCTCAGTGGGGCCATAGAAGGAGCTGAAAAATTGGGTTCAATGTCTCTAGGTTAGTGAGGGGTAAATCTGCCAGGATTCCCTCTCCTGATTGCAATCCAGTAACCATCTTCCTAAAAGTTTGTGTCTGCTGATAGTGGGTGAGGGCAGGATTGGACTTGACTATAATGCTCGCTGTGCCAAGTCGCCTGCTGATGCTTGGGGTCAAGGCTCTCACATCAACAATGGTCACTTGGCTGAGATACCAGAGAATGATGACGTCATGGAATGGTACCCTTACAATAAATCAGCTATCACATGATAGATCCCATCAATGTTCAGTACCTAGCTATAATTTACCCACATCAATACTGCTAAACTACTAACATGCTGATACACCCAGACGTGCCAGTGTAACATGCCTCACAGTATCTAGTCTCGTCCTCTTTTGTAGTTGTTCCTTGGATGATAACATGTTCCACTTTCTAGTCAATGACAGCATCAAACATTCCAAGGTTAAGTACACCACAATCAAAAGTCTAAATTCCAGCCTAGGGAGCTCCACGTTACTGAACTAAAGCTATGGCTCATTTTCTATCCAGTCTATTCTAGCCTTAAGGCAAGATTACTGAATTAACACCAGTTGTACCAAATATGACGTTTTATTCTGTGAGTACACGTCCAGTGGTGACTGGGTTGAAGCCTGCTTAAATTTATTATACTTACAACCCTTCCCATATAATTTCCTTAGAGATAAAAGGACAATGTTAAAAGAAAACTCACCACCAGAATCATTTAACATTTAAGAGGCATGAATTAGGATTTATATTGCTAAACATCGACTGCTGAAATTTGGGTACCTTGGGGTGGAGTTTTCGCTTGTTTACTCCAGAAATAACAGCAGAAAACCGGGCAAAATCGGCCAAACCAGAGAAAAAGTTTGGGGAATCTTAAACGTAAGTGAGTTACGCCCAGAACCACGTACGTTCGTGTTTTCCGCAATTTTTTACTCTGGCTCAAGATGCAATTCAGCCGGATCAGGCCCCGCCCCGCCCCTGGGTCAAAATTTCAAGATTCCGTTGATTGCGCTGGTTCGGGAAGGCTCTTCAAATTGTGATCCTTTTCTTAGGCGCACCGGCACTAGTGGGCATGTTTTAAAAGTTTTTCCAAATCAAAAAATATTTAATTTACTCAGAAACTGACCAGTGTACACAAATTAAACTATTAAATAGTTCAGTATAGTTTTTTTTTAATCATTTTCATTGATTTTAAAATTGGGTTACTCACAGGTGGAGGACTGGACACTTTTATTAAAATGCTTATTTTTGGTGATAAAGCCATTTTCAGCTGTGTTAATAAAACTATCAGGGTACTGTGGCGGATCGCCACCTAAACAGGCATAACCCACTTTTCCGTCTGTGGACAATATATCGGTGAACCTTCCCTTTAAGGCACCTTACCTTTAAGGCAGGAGTGGGCGGGGCTTCAGGGTTTTTCCAGAGAATTCTGGGAGCAGCTTTCTCAGCCATTTTAGTGCCATGCAGCTGAATTAAAGTTTCTTGTTTTCAACATATGGATTCAGCCTCCATTCGTGTTTCGCGGCAGCCTCAACATTGGTGACCCCGACGCTCAGAACGTATTCCGAGCACTGCAATGGCGGACACGAACACAGTTTCCGTGAAACTGCCGGAGTTTTGATAAAACCAGCCCGAAGCCTGGTTTCTCCAAGCTGAATCTCGCTTCCGGCTGCGAAATATCACCACAGATGGGACGAAGTACGACTATCTCGTCACATCACTCAGTAGCGCCACAGTTTCGAAGGTTTGGACAACGCTGCAGAACCCACCAGAGGAAGGCAAGTACGCACATCTCAGGACAGCGCTCCTTAAAAAATTTACGGCCTCGGCATATCAGCGAAACTGCCACCTCCTCGACCTTCCAGGCCTCGGTGATGCCTCACCATCAGACCTCCTCTCCCACATGCTCTCCCTCACCGACGAGAGCCCACCCGGATCCCTCTTCCGCACGCTGTTCATCCGCCAGCTCCCTCTCAGCATCTGCCCAGCGATCGTGGCGTCCGGCCTCACGAACCTGGAAGCCCTGGCCGATGAGGCCGACATGCTGCTGTCCGCTCACTCCATCCGCGACGTCACTCCGGACCTGGCAGCCAATGCCTGGGCGCGCCCCTCACTGGCCACCACGCGGCCACAAGGGCCTGCCACCAGGCCCACGGGGTCTTCACGCCCCACTAACCCGGGCCACTGTTACTACCACGCACGGTCCGGCGCCAGGGCACAACGGTGCACACCTCCCTGCTCTTTCAAGTCCGCCCCCGTACCAGCCCCCGCGATGGCCGTGGGCCACGCGGGGCTCCCTGCTGTTCGTTACGGATGACAAAACCGGCCGCCGGTTCCTGTGCGACACTGGGGCTCAGCACAGCATCATCCCGGCCTCCTCCCTCGACATCCAAAAGGGCGAACGAGGACCGGCGCTGGCTGCTGCTAACGGCTCGGAAATCCGGACATATGGCACCCGGACAGTCACCCTCGACCTCGCTGGTCGCCGCTACCGATGGGAGTTCGTCACTGCCAAGGTGCTCTCCCCTCTCATCGGCGCAGATTTCCTGTGCGCCCACGGCCTACTGGTAGACATCCCCCGTCACCGCCTCGTGGACATGAACACCATGTCCCCCATCCTGGGCGCCATGGCCCCCCGTCAACCCGCCGACATGGCGTCACAGTGCCACGCCCGGGCCACGGATGACTACTCGGCACTCCTGGCCGAATTCCCAGCCCTTACCAATCCGACCTTCTCCACGGAGGCCGCCAAACACGGGGTGGAACACTTCATCCCCACCACAGGCCCCCCAGTGTACACCCACGCCCGCAGGCTGGACCCGGCCAAACTGGAGATCGCGCGGACCGAGTTTGCCACCATGGAACAGCTCGGCATCATCCGCCGCTCCAACAGTCCCGGGGCCTCCCCACTCCACATCGCCCCCAAACCAGGCGGAGGTTGGCGCCCCTGCGGGGATTACCGCCGCCTCAATGACGCCACCACCCCTGATCGGTACCCCGTGCCGCACATTCAGGACTTCTCGGCTAGACTGGCCGGCCGCTCAGTCTTTTCCAAGGTCGACCTGGTGCGCGGCTACCACCAAGTCTTCGTCCACCCCGCGGACATCCCCAAGACGGCCGTAATCACCCCCTTCGGCCTGTTCGAGTTCCTGCGGATGCCCTTTTGCCTCAAAAACGCGGTCCAGGCATTCCAACGGCTCATGGACTCGGTCCTTCAGGACCTGAAGTTCCTGTTCGTCTACCTGGACGACATCCTGGTAGCCAGTTCCTCCAAGCAGGAACACCTCGAACACCTCCGCATCCTGTTCCGGCGCCTCAGCGACCACGGGCTCATCCTCAGCCCAGCCAAATGCCAGTTCGGCCTGGACAAGATCGACTTCCTCGGCCACCACATCACCCATGCTGGGGCCATTCCCCTGCCCACCAAGGTGCAGCCCATCCAACAATTTCCCCGCCCCACCACCATCAAAGGCCTCCAGGAGTTCCTCGGGATGGTGAACTTCTATAACCGCTTCATCCCCAAAGCGGCGTCCCTCATGAGGCCCCTGTATGAAGCCCTCCGGGGCAGGAGCGGCAAGATGGCAGTCGAATGGACGGCAGACGCGTCCGCCGCCTTCGACTCCACCAAGACCGCGCTCGCCAACGCCACCCTGCTCGCGCACCCATGGCCCAATGCCAGGGTAGCGCTCACCACGGATGCCTCCGACCACGCGGTCGGCGCCGTGTATGAGCAGTGGGTCGACGGCGCCTGGCAACCACTTGCCTTCTGCAGCCGCCAACTACGCCCCCCGGAGGTCAAGTACAGCACCTTCGACCGCGAGCTCCTCGCGCTGTTCCTGGCGGTCCACCATTTCCGGTTTTTGCTTGAGGGCCACCCCTTCACGGCGTTTGTCGACCACAAGCCCCTGACATTCGCAATGGCAAAGACAACTGACCCCTGGTCTGCCAGGCAGCAGTGCCAGCTCGCGGCAGTGTCCGAGTTCACCACGGACATCCAACACGTCTTCGGCCGAGACAATGTGGTAGCCGACTGCCTCTCCCGCCCCGCCATCCATGCCGCACACCTGGCAGTCGACTATGCTCAACTCGCAGCAGACCAGATCACCGACCCTGATCTGCTCTCCGCACCCACCAACCTACCAGGGCTACGCCTGGCCGAAGTCGCCTGTGGCCCGACCACAGTCACGGTCAAGTGCGACATATCCCTATGTCAACCTCGGCCCGTCGTCCCAGCGTCCTGATGCCGCCGGGTATTCGACATTCTCCACAACCTCTCCCACCCCGGCGCCCGCGCATCCATCAAATTGGTAGCCAACCGCTTCGTCTGGCGCAGCCTTCGCAAGGATGTGCGTATTTGGGCCAACTCCTGCCTAGCCTGCCAACGGGCCAAGGTACAGCAACACACGAAAGCACCCCTCGAGGAGTTTACCGTCCCCTCGCGGAGATTCGACCACATCCACGTGGACATCGTCGGGCCCCTGCCACCGTCTCAAGGCCATACGCACTTGCTGACCATCGTTGACCGCACCACACGCTGGCCTGAGGCAATTCCACTGACCTCTACCACCACCGCCGACATCGCCAGAGCCTTCGTCAGCACCTGGGTCGCACGGTTCGGCGTCCCCTCCGACATGACATCGGACAGAGGTCCGCAATTTACCTCTGAACTCTGGACCGCCATTGCACGCAATCTCGGGGTGACCATTCACCGCACCACAGCATACCACCCCCAAGCCAACGGACTGTGTGAGCGGTTCCACAGATCCTTGAAGGCATCTCTTCGAGCCAGCCTCCAAGACGGCGCCTGGACCGACCGACTCCCGTGGGTCCTCCTCGGCCTGCGCACCGCGGTTAAAGAAGACCTCCACGCATCGGCAGCAGAGCTCGTGTACGGTCAGCCGCTGCGCGTACCCGGCGAGTTCCTGCCCACCGCCACGACACCCTGGTCAGCCGACCAGCAACGCCACGACTTCGCCTCACCGGCGCTGCAGTTCGCCCCGGTGCCCATTGCTCGACACGGCGAATCCACCTCACACGTCCCACTAAGCCTGCACCAGGCATGGTTTGTTTTCGTCCAGCACGACGCCCACCGCGGACCCCTTCAAACCCCGTACGACGGGCCCTACAAGGTGCTACAGGCTGGGGACAAACTTTTCACCCTGCAAGTGGGCGACAGGACCGAAAAAGTGTCGGTTGACCGACTCAAGCCAGCACACTCGGAGCCTGGTGAGCAGGTCCCTGTAGCTCGTCCACCTCCACGTGGCCGACCTGCCCTCAAGCCGGTTCACCCAGCTGCTCCACGCCCGGCCGTTCCACGTCCACCGGCGTCCTACAAGAGCCACTCCGGCCGGCTCATCAGACCGCCGCACCGTCTCGTCCACACCTCCTAAACGGATTCTGGGGGGAGCTGTGTGGCGGATCGCCACCTAAACGGGCATAACCCACTTTTCCGTCTGTGGACAATATATCGGCGAACCTTCCCTTTAAGGCACCTTACCTTTAAGGCAGGAGTGGGCGGGGCTTCAGGGTTTTTCCAGAGAATTCTGGGAGCAGCTTTCTCAGCCATTTTGTGTGCCATGCAGCTGAATTAAAGTTTCTTGTTTTCCACATATGGATTCAGCCTCCATTCGTGTTTCGCGGCAGCCTCAACAGTACCACTCTTTAAATACATCAAGGAATAGATTTTAATGGCACAAAAAGAAATAAACCATTACGTTATATTACGCTGCCCTATTGCGCTGATTCATTGAAGATTTTTTGTTTGCGATTATGCAATCAAATTTTATTGGAAACTTGAACTGTAACCGAACCAGCGCAATTTCGAGCGTATTTTGTGTGCAATTTCCACCCCCTTGTACTTTGAAACTTAAAAATTCCATAACTCACCAGAAAGTCAAATTATTTATGAATGCACACAATATAAACATTAGACATAATGGGGGCGATTTCCAGCTGCCGGCTGCCTGATTCACGAGGCTCCCAGCAATTAAAAATAGCAGGGAAACAGCGGCCGCCCCTTGGATGCTCCTCCTGGCTCTCCTAAAACACTGCGGCCCGCTGCTGCCCGCACCTCCCACCTTTTACTGCCGACTTCCAGCTCGGCTTGTCTTGGTCGGCCCGTTCATGGAGCCGCTGGACTTTCGGTCCCTGGTTTGACGAGTTGCCTGCTAGCACTCAATGAATACTAGGCAGCTTTCCAACTGTGTTCAGGTGGTTCAGGCCTCCTGCTAAATCTATCAGGCAGATGCTGTCGACGCGTTGCTGACTTTGTGCCCATTTTGGGGCCAAAGTTGAATATCGGCCGCACTGCAGCTACCAGGGAACAGTGATAGCAGGCGTTCTTTTAAGGCCCGGTGTCGGGACTCCAGAGGCATGTAATGCCAGGGAAAACAAGAGGACATTCTCTGCATTCCGGCATAAGTTATCAACACCTCCTCTCCAGCCAGGGTGAGATGTCTAATACCAGAGGTTAGGCTTTAGAATGTACATTTCAGGGTATTCCAATTCACGTGTGCTGCAGAAGTCTGAAATGCTAACTGTTCATTGTTTCCAGGTGGAGTATGCTTTGATACACCTGAGTGCCAATTGGAGACTATGGTTTCAATAATAAACATGAGTTTAATTGACCACCACACGCTGAGAACATAATATTGGGCGAGAAATTCGGTATCGCCCCGCTTGGGGCGCTAACTTTTGGGAAGTTGGAAGTTTAGTGCCTGGCGCTAATCAATCTCACTGCCCGCTAAGTTCAGTCTCAGCGCTCAAAGAATGCAGGGGAGCACTACTTCAGGCGCTAATGGCGTAGGGGAGTGGCATTCGGCTTCAAGCAATAAGGAATATGGGCGGGAAAATTCGTTAGCGACCATTAACATCGCCTGGGCGCTAAATTTAGCCCCCGGAGAAAAATAGCGTCGGCGATCACTAACTTCAGTTTTAGCGCCCCAAGACGGAGGTGGAGCGCTAATTCAAGCGCTCCACTTCCTTCTTAGAACGCTAACCCCGAATATCGGGGTGGAGCGTTCTGCAGCGCCATGCACTGGGCCACGCAGTGCTGCCGCATTGAAAGGCTCCCCTCATTAAAGGGGAGGGCCCAAGCCCACAACTCTGCGGGGCCCGACCTTCAGCACCGGGGAGCGGGTTGCCGTGCCAGCAACCCGGCACTCAAGAGGAGTTGAAAGATGCAACGGGCTGTGACAAGTAAGTCGACCGATTTGTTTTTCCCCGCCCGCCACCTCCTCTTTCGCTAGTGCCCCGCGAGCCTCCTGCCGCTCCGTTCCCGCCCCATGAATCGGTCGCTGTCATCGCCTGGCGCAGATTCAGGGGGCGCGAGTCAATTTTGCAGGTGGGGTGAAAACGGGGCACTGCGCACGGTGATGACGTCATCATCGCCTGCGCAGTGGAGCGGGGCATTATCAGTTACCGCCGCCGCTAAACTTCCGCTGAATTTAGCGGGAGTCGTTAGCAGTGCCGCGCCCGGGCGAAAAGTCATTTGTGCCCCGTTAGTGCCCAACAAGAGGCGCAAATGCACCGACTTTCTAGCCCCTGAGGTGTTGTGTAATCGGGAGTGAGCATTGGCGCAGGCGCCCTGCAGCCATTAAAGGGGAGGGTCACTGGAGTCTGCGCACCAGCCCCCAATGATTCGGGGAGTGCAGAACGGCGCTATGCTGTGGGATGAAATGCAAATTCCTTTGACGGCCCGCAACACTCTGGGGACTGCGCAGCCTTTATTTGGCTGCAGATACATCCTGCGCTCTCTGCCACTCATAACTGACCTTCGGAATGGAAGTTCCTTGACAGCTGGGGCGCATCCCTTTAAGTGGCGCCCCACCAGCCGGCTGGTTCACGCCTCTGCTCCCTGGCGCTATCGGCGCGAGGCGGTAAGGCGGGGGGCGCTAACTTTGCAGATCAGGCGCCCAGCGCGCTGACGTCACGATCTGCATGGCGAAAGGTGCCAAGGCGCTAACTGTTATCGCCGGCGCTACAGGGCCAGCGAATTTGCTGTGCGGCGCGGGATTCGCCCGCCGTGGTGCTATTGCCTGAGCGCCCCATTAACGCCCCTGCCAGGCGCTAACTGGGGGAGCTAACATGCCGAATTTCTCCCCCATCATGTCCCAGAATTTGATGGAGCAGGACTTCTCGCGGCATGTCCCATTAGTTCACCCGTCAGCTGTCAAATTTTTTGCCCTGTAAGTGCAAGCTGATAATGGTGCGACAAGGACAACGGACCTTAGTGAATGGCGGGACCAAAAGTGTATCTCCTTAACCAATGAGAGTTAAGGATTGAGAAATAAACAGAGAAATGACAGAGAGTGAGGGTGAATTAGAGTCAAATCAGGTACAGAAAGAGAAACAAAGAGAGGGAAAGAAAGATTGGATTAAGAGAGAGAGAATAAAGAGATAGAAATAAAAAGTAAGAATTAAAAAAAAAGAACAAGCAGAAGAAGAGGACATGGTGTTTGGGAATTGCTGTGTTGGTCCTCGAGAAGTTAATGAGTGAATAGTGGGGGAGGTGTATGAAATATGAGTGAAATTCTTGACCTAAGAAGTATAGAACCAGCAGCCCCATCCATCATGATCAGGAACTGTGGAGCACCCAATATCTATGTCATTGCACTGCTTTCATGGGAATATAGGAGTTGCTAGATGAAAAAAGACCAATGTCCATCCAGTTCAACTTCTATCATCCTGGTAGTCACATGATACAATGATAATTGAGTTGTTGACTAATCATAGCAATCAATCTCTATCAATTAGTCTCCAACAGACCCAGAAATGACACAAGCAAAACCCCAGTGGCGGAGAGCTTTGGGAAACATAACTCCAAAGTCAGCTGTTCCTCCCAAGCACGCTACACTTCCCGCATCTCATGTCTCAAATTACTCGTATGCTGTATTATTATAAGTGTTTTTTTCTGAAAGAAATTGATCTAATTTACACTTCTGAGTGTCGAAATAGCTTTGCATCCTGAAAATGAGTGCCTTCCGACACTAACAGGAGTGTGGATGGTCAGACTGGCACAACAACCTGCCAACAACAACAACAACAATGTGTATTTATATAGCACCTTTAACATAGTAAAATGTCCCAAGGCGCTGCACAGGAGTATTTTAAGACAAAAAATTTGACACCGATCCACATAAGGATAAACTAGGGCAGGTGGCCAAATGCTTGGTCAAAGAGGTAGGATTTAACAAGCGTCTTAAAGGAGGAAAGAGAGGTAGTGAGGCGGACAGGTTTAGGCAGGGAATTCCAGAGCTTAGGGCCTAGGCATTAGAAGGCACGGCCACCAATGGTTGAGCGATTATAATCAGGGATGCTCAAGAGGGCAGATTTAGAAGAGCGCAGATATCTCAGGGGGTTGTGGGGCTGAAGGCGATTACAGAGATAGGAAGGGGCGAGGCCATGGAGGGATTTGAAAACAAGGATGAGAATTTTGAAATCGAGGCGCTGCTTAACCGGGAACCAGTATAGGTCAGCGAGCACAGGGGTGATGGGTGAATGGGACTTGGTGCGAGTTAGGACATGGGCAGCCGAGTTTTGGATGACCTCAAGTTTACGTAGGGTGGAATGTGGGAGGCCAGCCAGGAGTGCGTTCGAATAGTCAAGTCTAGAGGTAACAAAGGCATGGATGAGGGTTTCAGCAGCGGATGAGCTGAGGCAAGGGCGGAGACGGGCGATGTTACGGAGGTGGAAGTAGGTGGTCTTTGTTATGTTGCGGATATGTGGTCAGAAGCTCATTTCAGGGTCAAATATGAGACCAAGGTTGCGAACAGTGTGGTTCAGCCTCAGACAGATGTTAGGGAGAGGGATGGAGTCAATGGCTAGGGAATGGAGTTTGTGGCGGGGTCCGAAAACAATGGCTTCGGTCTTCCCAATATTTAATTGGAGAAAACTTTTGCTGATCCAGAACTGTATGTCGGACAAGCAGTCTGACATTTTAGACACCGGGGAGGGGTCGAGAGAAGAGGTAGTGAGCTAGAGCTGGGTGTCGTCAGCGTACATGTGGAAACTGATGCTGTGTTTTTGGACGATGTCGCCAAGGGGCAACATGTAGATGAGAAATAGGAGGGGGCCAGGGATAGATCCTTGGGGGACACCAGAAGTAATGATGTGGGAGCGGGAAGAGAAGCCGTTGCAGGTGATTCTCTGGTTATGATTAGATAGATAAGAATGGAACCAGGTGAGTGCAGTCCCACCCAGCTGGACGATGGCGGAGAGGCGTTGGAGAAGGATGGAGTGGTCAACCGTGTCAAAGGCTGCAGACAAGTCAAGAAGGACGAGGAGGGATAGTTTACCTTTGTCACTTTCGCAAAGGATGTCATTTGTGACTTTGATGAGAGCCGTTTCGGTACTCTGGCAAGGGCGGAAACCTAATTGGAGGGATTCAAACATGGAATTGCGGGAAAGATGGGCATGGATTTGGGAGGCGACAACATGTTCAAGGACTTTGGAGAGGAAAAGGAGGTTGGAGATGGGGCAGTAGTTTGCAAGGACGGAGGGATCAAGGGTTTTTTTTTGAGGAGAGGGGTGATGACGGCAGATTTGAGGGAGAGGGGGAGAGTACCTGAGGAAAGAGAACCGTTAACAGTATCAGCTAACATGGGAGCCAGAAAAGGAAGTTGGGTGGTCAGCAGTTTGGTGGGAATAGGGTCGAGGGAGCAGAAGGTGGGTCTCATAGACAAGATGAGCGCAGAGAGGTCCTGAGGTGAGATCGGAGAGAAACTGGAGAAAGATGCGAGTTCAGGGCTAGGGCAGGGGGGAACCTTAGAGGAAGTTTTGTCCAGTGGGCTAGGGGAAGGAAGGGAAGTGGCAGAGGCAGCTGAACGGATGGTCTCAATCTTAGAGACAAAGATGTCTATGAGCTCCTCACACTTGTTATCGGAGGTGAGGGTGGAGGAGACGGGAGAAGGGTTTAAGAAGACGTTTAGCAGTAGAGAATAGGAGCTGGGGTTTATCTTTGCATTCCAGAATGATTCTGGAATAGTGAGCAATTTTGGCAGTCGAGAGCAGGGCCCGATAATGCTTTTTGTGGTCCAGCCAGATCTGGCGGTGAATGGCTAAACCAGTTGTCCGCCATAGCCGTTCAAGTCTGCGTCCCTTGGACTTAAGGGATCGAAGATGAGCCGTACCAGGGGGAATGGCCAGGGTGAGAGAGGGTAATTGTTTTAGTAGGGACTAGGGCATCAAAGGTGGTGGTGAGGGTGTGGTTGAGCAGATCAGTAGCTGCAGAAATGTCATGGTGAATGGAGGGCCAGAGGCTGGACAGTTGGGATTTCATAAGTGCAGTTGTAAAGAGTTGGGAGAGAGTTTTTTCCAGGGGCGGACACAGAAGGAAGGAGGGTTGGGGGTGGGGGTGGAAGGGGGATGTGGGTGGAGAGTGATACGAGGAAATGGTCAGAGATGGCCTTATATGCAATTGACATGATGGGTGTAGCGAGGCCACGAGAGATGGCAAGGCCGAGGGATGGCTGTGAATATGGGTTGGGGAGTTTACATGGAGGGAAAGGTGAAGGAAGAATAGAAGGCTAGTGAACTCAGAGGAGAGAGAGAGCATGATGAATTAAGATGGAGGTTGAAATCACCGAGGATGAGAAGTCGTTCGGTGCAGAGGCTGAGAGAGGACAAAAGTAAGATATCTCAGTAATAACATTTTTATGGTACTTAGGTGGGCGTAGAGAACAAGAATTTTAAGTGAGAGGTGAGAGGGGTGGAATTAGGTGAGATGCTCAAAGGAGGAGAAACTGACGGAGGAATAGAGGGACAGACCAAGGTATGATTTGCTGGTGAGAGCCACACCGCCACCACGGCGGTCTGAACGGGGCAAGTGGTGGAAGGTATAGCCAGGTGGGGAGGCTTCATCTAAGGGTAAGGTGTCATCACCCCTCAACTAAGTTTCCATCAGGGCCATGATGTCGATGCAGTCATCCACGATAAGCTCATGGGCACTAGAACTAGGGGGCATAATCTTAGAATAAGGGGCTGCTCTTTCAAAACTGAGATGAGGAGAAACTTCTTCACTCAGAGGGTAGTAGGTCTGTGGAATTTGCTGCCCCAGGAAGCTGTGGAAGCTACATCATTAAATAAATTTAAAACAGAAATAGATAGTTTCCTAGAGGTAAAGGGAATTAGGGGTTACGGTGAGCAGGCAGGAAATTGGACATGAGGCTGAGTTCGGATCGGTCAGGGCCCTGTGGGTGGCGGAGCGGGCCCAGGGGCTGAGTGGCCGGGTCCTGCTCCTACTTCTTGTGTTCTTTAGATTTGAGGTTAGAATCAGATCAGCCATGATCTTATTGAATGGCGGAGCAGGCTCGAGGGGCCGATTGGCCTACTCCTGCTCCTATTTCTTATGTTCTTATGTTCTTAAAACTGCACACAGTACTCCAGGTGTGGTCTCACCAAGGTCCTGTATAACTGTAGTAAGACATCCTTGCTCCTGTACTCAAAACCTCTTGCAATGAAGGCCAACATACCATTTGCCTTCCTAACTGCTTGCTGCACCTGCATGTTTGCTTTCAGTGACTGGTGTACAAGGACACCCAGGTCCCTTTGTACATCAACATTTCCCAATCTATCACCATTTAAATAATACTCTGCCTTTCTGTTTTTCCTACCGAAGTGGATAACTTCACATTTATCCACGTTATACTTCATCTGTCATGTATTTGCCCACTCGCTCAACTTGTCTAAATCACCTTGGAGCCTCTTTGCATCCTCCTCACAACTCACAATCCCACCTAGTTTCCTGTCGTCAGCAAACTTGGAAATATTACATTTGGTTCCCTCATCCAAATCATTGATATATATTGTGACTAGCTGGAGCCCAAGCACTGATCCCTGAGGTACCCCACTAGTCACTGCCTGCTGCCCCGAAAAAGACCCATTTATTCCTACTCTCTGTTTCCTGTTTGTTAACCAATTTTCAATCCATGCCAGTATATTACCCCCAATCCCATGTGCTTTAATTTTGCACACTAACCTCTTATGTGGGACTTTATCAAAGGCCTTCAAATCTTCCCTTAACCTTTTCTGCTCTAAGAAGAACAACTCTAGGTTCTCTTGTCTCTCCGCGTAACTGAAGTCTTTCATCCCTGGTGCCATTCTAGAAAATCTCCCCTGCAATCACTCTAATCACCTTGACATCCTACCTAAAGTGGCCAAGATACTCCACCTGGGGCATAACCAGTGATTTTTAAAAAAGGTTTAGCATAACTTCCTTGCGTTTGTACTCTATGGGCTGGATTTTCATTGACCCGTGGAGGCGGGTTTGGAGGCGTGTGGGGGGTTAAAATTGCAAAAACTGGCGGGCGGGCACAAGTCCGCCTCCATCCCGCCTCCACGCAATTTTCATTAAATCGTGTCTGCTGGTCCCGACTCCATCCCGCCTTTAAAAGGCGGGATAGGCTGTTAAGGCCCTTAACAAGCACTAAATTGGCTCTATAATGCCATTTTGAAAGGCCTTTGTGATTTTAACCCTTGTTCTACGTGAAGCACGCCTTTTCTGAACCACGAATGTGAAAGCTGGCGGTAACACCTTTCGAAAGCTGACTATCAGCTGCAGGTCCACTATTACAACGGAGAAGTAGTAGTAGTAGTAGGAAAATATCTGGGAGCAGACCTAGGGCTGCTCATTTTGCATCCAGGTCCTCTCACAGCAAAGGCCAGGCAGTCTTTGCAGATGTCTTTGCAGATATCTCTCTCTCTCTCTCTCTCTATGTAAAAATATCTGGGAGCAGACTTAGGGCTGCTGCTGCTCATTTTGCATCCAGGTCCTCTCTCAGCAAAGGCCAGGCAGTCTCTGAAGACCTTCAATGCAGCAGCAATGATGACATCATCAGAGGCGACTTTCAGACTGAAAACACTAATTGTGTCATGGGTTTCCACATGCTGGAACTCAATTGCCCAATTAGGTGAAAATCGCATCAATCTCCCACATCCAATTTCAGTTGGGTGGATAACACGACCCCAACCCGCCCCAGTATCAAAATCCAGCCCTATGCCTATATTTACAAAACCAGGGATCCCATATGCCTTTTTAACAGCCTTCTCAACTTGTCCTGCCACCTTCAAACACTTGTGCACATACACCCCCAGGTCTCTCTGTCCCTGCACCCTTTTAAAATTACCTCTCCACATTCTTTCTACCAAAATTAATCACTTCACACTTCCCTGCAGTAAATTTCATCTGCCAAGTGTCTGCCCATTTCACCAGTCGATGTCCCTCTGAAGTCTATTACTATCCTTCTCACTGTTTACTACATTTCCGAGTTTCGTGTCATCTGCAAACTTTGAAATTATGCCCTGTATCCCCAGGTCCAGGTCATTAATATATGGAAAAAAATCAGTGGTCCCAACATCAACCCCTGGTGACATCACTGCACACTTCCCTCCAGTCTGAAAAACAACTGTTCACCCCTACACTCTGTCTTCGCCAACCTTTTAAATAACTCCTCTTTATTTTTACCCCATCCAATTTCTGTACTACCTCCTCCTTTGCTGTGACATTGGCAGCATCCTCTTCTCTAGTGAAGACAGATGCAAAGTACACATTTAGTACCTCAGCCATGTCATCTGCCTCCACAAGAAGATTTCCTTTTTGATACTTAATCGGCCCCACCCTTCCTTTGACTACCCTTTTACTATTTATATGTTTAGAAAAGACTTTAGCGTTCCCGTCAATAATAAATCGAAACAGAAAATGCTGGAAACACTCGACAGGTCAGGCAGCATCAGTGGCGAGACAAACAGAGTTAACGTTTCAGGTCGATGACCTTTCATAAGCATCTGCAGTATTTTTCTTTTGTTCCAGTGTTCCCTCTTATGATAGCTGCTAATCTATTCTCATACACTCGCTTCGCCCCTCTCATGTCCTTTTTCAGTTCTCCTCTGTACTTTTTATATTCAGCTTGGTTCATTACTGGATTATGATCCAATACCTACTGTCCTGCAAAATGTACCTTTGGCCTCCAGTTAGTGTTGTTTGTAATGAGACAATAATATGTTGTTAAGCAGCTCAGTTTGCAACAAGCTACTAAAGTACCAGTAACTCCAAATAATAGGTAATACTGAACTGTAATTAATTGTACCCAGAATACTGCATATATCAGGTGTTGTGACACTCATATATCCTATATTTCCAAGAACTAATATTCTACTTTAGCTTGGCCCAATGCCAGTGCCAATACCAGTTTAATCTATTGTGAAACATAAAAGTTAATTGGGTCTGGGCTGTAAAAATAAAAATACTATTGTTAAATGTCTAACAAGGGTAATAACAAGAATACTCTCCACTTGCCTGGATGAGCAGAGCTCCAACAGCACTCAAGAAGCTCGACGCCATCCAGGACAAAGCAGCCCGCTTGATTGGCACCCCATCCACCACCTTAAAGATTCACTCCCTCCACCACCGGCGTACCGTGGCTGCAGTGTGTACCATCTACAAGATGCACTGCAGCAACTCGCCAAGGTTTCTTCGGCAGCACCTCCCAAACCCGCGACCTCTACCACCTAGAAGGACAAGGGCAGCACGCGCGTGGGAACACCACCACCTCCAAGTTCCCCTCCAAGTCACACACCATCCTGACTTAGAAGTATATCGCCGATCCTTCATCGTCGCTGAGTCAAAATCCTGGAACTCCCTCCCTATCAGCACTGTGGGAGTACCTTCACCACACGGACTGCAGCAGTTCAAGAAGGCGGCTCAGCACCACCTTCTCAAGGGCAACTAGGGATGGGCAATAAATGCTGGCCTTGCCAGCGACGCCCACATCCCATAAACAAATATAAAATAGATTCAGGTTCCCTGCACAACCATTAAATTGTCATTCCAGCAGGTTTCAAAATTCCAAGGAAAATTCATAAAAATGATTGACATAATAGGACCTCGGGTTAACATGACATTGGGGTCCTATTGACGTAATGGGACCTTGATTTGCATGGATGCATGAGGCTCTCTCCCGATCAGGGTGACCCCTCATATGCCTGAAAAATCAGGTATGTAATAATCTCAGCTGAGTGGAAATGGAGTGGGTATTTCACCACTCCATTTTAACTGCCCTGTTTTCCCTCCAGTGAGTTAAAGTAGGAGATGGTTTGCTGACTCTTGATCTCAGTGTAGCGAGGATACAGGGAGGAGTGTGTAGGATGACTTATCTGAAATGGAAGTGTGCTAAACAAAAGACTGCACTCAATAGCAGAAAATGGGTAAGCGAGCAAGAGTAAATGGACAGCTTCTTACTTTCTGTGGGGATACGTTATTCTATTCTCACCTTCAACCAAGGCCCTCACATCAGATTCCGTACAAATCCTTTCAATGCATCAGTGACAGTGGTCCCAGAACGCAGATAGAAAGATCAATCTTTTTTTTATTCTGCATAAAGACAAAACTCTTCATCGGTGTCGGTTGCTTGCTGGAATACAAGGAAAGGGCAACGCAGGAAGAATAGGAGGATACTGGGAATAGCATTTCATCATCATCTTCATTAGCATGGAACAGTATTGCTGCTTTCCGAAAGGTTAAACTCTTGGCATTTTCCTCGGCGGGTTGTAATAGTTATGCTAATCACATGGCACGTTAAGTTCTTGGACTTCTCAGAACATTTGCAAGGCCTCTTGAGGAAGATATTTTCCACTCTCTCAACCAGATGAACGTTTCGATTCATCTCCCACGGTACCGCTGCACGCCGGTGTGTCATTTCCATTTACACATTTCAGTACAAAAGATTGAGAAAGATGATTAAATGTGACAGCTGTAGAATAATTAACCTGCATTTGATCTGGGTAATCAAATGGACGTGCAGGGACCAGAGGAGCCTATTTGCATACATGATTTGCAATTGATGACACTGAAATTAAAAAGCAATATTTTGATACAGTATATCCAGTTTACACTGTGTAAATCTTTTTAAAGGGGTTGCTCCTGATTTATCTGTTAAATTATTTAATGAGCTATTTTTGCCATCGATTTTTGGTTTGCACTCATTCACAAGTCACTAATTTGACAAGTGTGATATTGACAGATGTGTGCTTTTGGGCCTGTCACACTTGACAATGGATAATGAGGCTGCATTATGACAAGTGTAACATCTACGTATCCGCTGTTCCTGTGTCACACCAAGCTAATTGCTTAGAGTACTGGCACAGAATCTGTTCCATCTCTGAAGGGTATTGCAGCGCTATGAACAGCCTGAACTAACAAAGTCACTATAATTTGGTTTCACTCTATTCGGATGGATATCAAACCGAGGCCTTGTCTGCTCTCTCTGATAGACATAAAAGATCCCATGGCACTATTCGAAGAAGAGCAGGGGAGTTCACCCCGATGTCCTGGGCCAATATTTACCCCTCAACCAACATCACGAAAACAAATGATCTGGTCATTATCACATTGTTGTTTGTGGGAGCTTGCTGTGCGCAAATTACCTGCCGTGTTTCCTACATTACAACAGTGACTACGGGGGCGATTTTGCCAGCTCTGGGGAGGCAGGTATGGAGGCGGGACTGCCGGGAAAATGGCATAATTTGAGGGCGGGTGCCCAACCCGCACCCATACCATCTTCCTAGGAGGCGGGTAGCTGTCCCGCGCCGGGTCCCATCTCCTTGGAGGTGGGAAGGGATTAAAGCCTATTAACTGCCTGTTAACAGGTAGTTAACAGGCAGATAATAGGATTATCCCCTTTTTGCCCTCACAAGTGCGGGCTTCCCGAAGGCTCCGAAACCCGCCAGGTCAGCGAGGCGAGTACTGGGTCTGCGGGGGTCGCGGGGGGGGGGGGTGCAAAAGTGTGGTGTGAAGGTAAGTGATGGGTGCAAGAGTGGAGAGGTGAGTATCTGAGGTAAGTGCAAAGTGTTAGTAAAAGTGTACTTACCTTTGTTTCTTCCTGCAGGCTTCAGTCGGTGTGTATGCGGAGAGTCTTGGAACTCTGTGTTTCAGATAACAGATGGCCGTTGCATTCTCAGATGCAACAACCACCTCTCACTATTTGACAGCTTCACAGAGCTGGCAAACGATAACAATTCATCTGTCAAAAATTTTTGACAGATGAAACGTCATACGTTGACGTTCTCTGCAACCGGCTTTCCCTTAATTGGCCTGCTAAGCCTGCTGGGCGGGCTTAACAAGGTCAATCAAGGGAAAATAGCGTGGGTTGGCCAGAAGTCGATGGAGGCGGGACATCGACCCGCCAAGCAGCAGTCCCACCTCCAACGCACCCCCATTGGCAAAATCACCCCCTACACTTCAAAAAGTACTTTGGGACATGCTGATGTCAGGAAAGGCACTATACAAATGCAAGTTCTTTCTTTCCTGGGCTGGAGATCTCAGTAACACATGAGGTGGTGTTTTTGCTCACTCGGACTGTGGAGGACCAGTCTTTCTTTAATAAATCTTTTTACGTCAATGTTTCAAAGAGGATGTTTGGAATTATGAATGAACAATAAATGTTGTGAGATGTAGTCAGCTTATTAATAGTACTGGAACTTTGCCTCCCAATTACAAAATTGTTTCTGTGTATTATGATTCTATCCTCCTGTGAATCATATGACAATGTCATTCAGTAGTGGTGACATTGCAAAAACCTCTCTCAGCCTCTCATCACAGTAATTTCAACATTGTTATTAACACTCTTCATTTTAATGGGGCCATTATATATATATATGATAAAGAGAATGGAAGGAAGGAAGTGAGTAAAAGGCTATAATTAAGCCTTGGGGTCTGCTAACATTGATAAGCCATCCTAGATTGCCTGTCATAGTTTGCAATGCCATCTGGATCCCTCAATTAAATTATATTATATCCTCCTTGCTTGCTTCCTGCTAACCATGATTTTAACTACTGTAGATGGTTCTCCTTTGCCCAACAATGCTGTTATTACAGTTTCTAGCCAAACATAGTTTCTTGCTGCCATTGACCCTTGATGTGATAACACAATTCGTACAAGGAGCCCAAAAGCAGGAAATGACTGAAAATATCAAGGTAAGAAGTGAGCAATAATTGAAGTGTCAGTTTTTCTGTGAATTCTCAATTAACCAATTGTCAAATTTGTTCAAATTGATTTTTTTTTTTGCGAACATAAATGAACTTTTAAAATATTTAGGACAGATTCATAAGCAGAACTCCCACTCTGCTGTTAATTTTCACAAATCTTCGACTTCGAAACTTGGTACCACTCCCCTTTTAGAGAAGGTGGCATAACAACTGGGAGCAGCTGCAACAACTGGGGCAAGGCCAGATGTTTCACATGTAGTTGTTGCTGACAGCGCAGAAAGAGGAGAGAGTTTGTAAAATTCCATCTTAAGTATTAACTATTGAAACTGCGCAGATGGGTTTTATTATTTCAACCTCAACCTCCTCCCCAAACAAAACCTTATGTGCTGGGTTGATGTTGCGTGGTATATAAAATAACGGAGGAGTTATAATTTTTACTTTTTATCAAAGCTGGTCAAAAACATACACAAAATACCATGATATTGGGTTCTCCAAATTTAGTATTAAGACTGTCCGGGAAAATCCTTGGGCATAGAAACATAGAAACTAGGAGCAGGAGTAGGCCATTCGGCCCATCGAGCCTGCTCCACCATTCAATACGATCATGGCTGATCATCCAAATCTAGTACCCTGTCCCTGCTTTCTCACCAGAATCCCCATCGAGCCTGCACCGACACATATCCCACCCTATCCCCGTAACCCCACATATTTAATTCCCCCCTAACACTAAGGGTCAATTTATCATAGCCAAATCAACCTAACCCGCACATTTTTGGACTGTGGGAGGAAACCGGAGCACCCGGAGGAAACCCACGCAGACACGGGGAGAATGTGCAAACTCCACACAGACAGTCACCCGAGGCCAGATTCGAACCCGGGTCCCTGGCGCTGTGAGGCACCAGTGCTAACCACTATGCCACCGTGTTGCCCTGTATTGCATTGAAGGTGTAACGAAATGAAGTCCCAGCTTTAGAGAATATCTTCCCGCCTGATACTTGATTTGAGTCTCGAACGTATGGTAGGAATTCCAGCTGTATTATAGCAGGATATCTTTGAATGAGGAATGTTCTAAAGTGAGTGGCTGTTTTCTCTTATGTTCAAATTCAGAGACCCAGGGGACCTTTGTAAATTTCCCCTCTCCCCTAACCCAAATGTACATTGCATTATCCTTTCTTATCTACCCAACCAAGTTCAAATTTGTCTCATCCACCCCTTGTAAATTGGAATTTGCCTCTCCTATTGCAGATTGGATTTCTCCTCTTTCCCCCAAATGTAGATTGGAAATTTCCTCATCGCCCCGAGTAAATTGGAATTTTTCTCTTCTCCTAACATTGTATACTAAATGTTCCTCTTGAACCCCATTGTTGATTAGAAGTTTCCTCTTTCTCTTGTAGATTGGAGTTTTTCCTACTCATTCCACATTGTACATATTATCTCTCTCTCCTTACATTTTAGATTTGATTTTTCTATCTCCCTCCTTGTGTCTCCCATCCCGCACAGATCTTTTTCCATTTAAAAAAAAGAAAGAACTTACATTTATACAGCGCCTTTCACAACCTCAGGTTGTCCCAAAGCGCTTTACAGCCAATTAAATGCTTTGTTTTGAAGTGTAGTCACTGTTGCAATGTAGGAAGCGTTGCAGCCAAATTTGCACACAGCATGGCCCCACAAACAGCCATTAGATAGATGACCAGACAATCTGTTTTTTAGTGATAATGATTGCGGAATAAATATTGGCCAGGACACCGGGGAGAATTCCCCTGCTCTTCTTCGAAACAGTGCCATGGGATCTTTTACGCCTACCTGAGAGGGCAAAAGGGCCTCGGTTTAACATCTCATCCAAACAGCTCCAACAGTGCAGCACTCCCTCAGTACTCCACTCGAGTGTCAGCCTAGATTTTGTGCTCAAGTCTCAGGAGTGGGGCTTGAACCCACGACCACTTTATGTCTTGGTGCAAATTGTAGACTTACTGCGAAATACAAATTTTCACAAGATGTAAACGCTGATCACTTGTTAATTAGAGCATCCTACCCCGCAGATCATTTTGACTTGACTAACCCTGAGCAGTTGCCCTATTCTCATACAGCTGGAGTGACTGGTGGCCTCCTCTGCTTCCATTTTTCGGCTAGTTTCCAGTTCTTGCTGCCCTTCCCCCGCTCCAATTCTAATCGCCAATTAAATGAAGTTTGTAAATCAAGGTCGGTTTTATTGCTGTCGCAATGAAGCATTATAAAAAGGAGGAAGAATAGATGTGTGGCAAGGCTTCTTAATTAACTAAGCACCAAGGAATAAATTGTATGGATCAATCACCAAAAGCAGTGAGGTCTAGAAATAGCACTGAAGCAAAGCAGAGGGTGCAGTTGTGCAGTCCACAAGCTTAGTATTGGCATGAAGCCAAAACTGCTTTGCATCGACGCTAATCTTGGGGTGAGTGTAAATCAGGTGTCAAGGCTCGAAGTAACTCTCCAGTGCAGCAGAGTGAGACTATCTTCTCCAGGGAGCCTTATTCGGCTTCCTTCTAGTGTCATAACCACAGATAATGCTGGAAATACTCAGCAGGGCAGGCAGCATCTGTGGAGAGAGAAACGCTTCTTATCGACCTGATACGTTAACTGTTTCTCTGCCTAACATGCTGAGCATTTACAGCATTTTCCGTTTTTAGTTCCGATTCCCAGCAACCGCAGTAGTTTGCTTTTGTCCTTCCAGTGTCAGATTGGGTCCTGATGTCCATTTACACACCAACTGCAAATTTGGAACCAAGCCAAACGGTTTCGCACCAATGCCATTGTTGTAGTGTGAGTGCACACACAGTTAATATAAATTTATTCAGAGCTTCCTCTGGGACCGATCCTTTCTTCGCAACCTCAGTTGAGGGAGGCATATGCCAGTCAGTAACCCCCATAGTGTGGCAATCGGCCACAACTTCGGCATTTCATGCCATCTATTGTTATAAATAATGTTCAGAAAGCTAATGAGGAGTATCAGAGGTAAAGTAAGATAAGAAGTCTGTGATCTTTCCAATTACCCCAATGGATGGAGATGGTTGTTTTTGGTCTGGTCCTGAATAGTCCCACATCCTTAACACATATTGGGCGTGGGGAGAATTGGCTGAGTTTACGTATGTTTAGTGGTAACATCATGGGTTACCACCACCTCCTGGCATTTGCCTGATTGCCTTAGAGAGTTGGGAAGGAATTTTCTGAAATTGGCCACAGGCACTCTCCTTTCAATTTTTAGCCTCCAGCAGCTAGCAGTGGTTGGGGGAGGTTGCAACATCTAGGGTGAACACTGATGGGCTTGATAGTCTTTTCTCACCTTTCTTCATGTGCTTTTTTAATGAACAAACCCTGGCTTGAGCTCCAGTGGATCACAAAACCCACCCGTGTAAGCCGGAACACCGACAAATTGTGGCGTCTTGATGTTCCAGTGGACGAATTTAGCAAGCTTATCAAGGGAGTAACTTGCCGAGCTCGCGCTACTGGCGACTGCGTCCAATGGGAAATCGTGGTTGGGTTGCTGATGATTTATCTGGCATGGATTTTAATGGACTTATAATCGTGGGCAGTGATTTCCTGATGAACCATGGGCCAATGAACAAAACTCTTCATTGCTCATGGGAGCTGAGATAATTGGTCCTCAAGTCAAACCCCCACCCCGAATGTGTTCTGAGTTCAGCAAGAAAGCTCTCTCACCCCGCCCCCAGTCAACCGAGCTGGAAGAGCCATTTTCATGAACTGCCCATTGTCCAATGTCCTTGATGCCAGGCAATGAGGCTCTGCAGGAAAGTTTTACCATCAGAGTCTCGTGGGACGAATGATCATCTGAGAGAGCTGCCAGTATCTAAGACAGCAGTGCACAGGCCGGCAGCAGCTGTCTGATCCCTATTCCTTAAACTTAACGAGGCATTATTGGCGCATTCAATTATTTTCCATTGTCTACACTGTGGCTGGGGCTGACATTGCTAAAAAGATTCCTGACATAAACAGCTGGTAGATAATTGCACCTTGACACATGACGAGATCATTTGGCCAGGACTGTTCAAACATACAAAAATGATTGTGAATGTTCGAACGCTACAGTTAGTAATTGGCTGTGGGCAGGGCACAAAGGGAAAAACAACATCACAGTTGAGACGCAACAGACAGAACTAAATAATCTTTACACGAGGCAAATAAATGTCAGACTCTGTATGTCGAGCTTCCTGGCCATCAATTATCAACCGTGTCTCGATAAACCAGTAGTAATGACAATGATGGTGCAGTTGCTCATCATTCAGTTTGACATGTTTTGTTTAATGGTCTTTCTGCCTTTCCTAAAATATCTTCTGAATAAATTAGCAGCAACAGCAATTGAGTAGATGGTGCTACAGAAAATGACGTGCATTTGTGGAGTGAGAGGGGAACTAACAGATATGTTGAGAGGGCAGATAGGTGGGGTTGACCTATGAAAAAGAGACCAGTTTCTTGGGCCTAATGACTTTTTCTTCTGCAATGTTCTTATATTCCAATAAATGTGAATGCTATCGAACATCAAGGATACAGAATGCCTTGCCAGTCAGAACTGATAGATCTAAGACTGAACAAACTCATTGGCCCCGCTATTTACGGCAAGGCTGGGAGGGAGCGTGTTTGCGGGAGGGAATCCCAGAAATGCCGGGAATGTGGAGGTCTTGCTAAATTTAATGGTAGGACCTCATTATAATTTTTTTACTCCGTGAGGGATGGTCCCCGGGAAACATCGTGGGTTGGTGGGGAGTTCGGGGGCCCAAGAGAGATCGCGGGTTTGGAGGGTGGTGGCGGGGGCGGGGGGGGGGAGGGCATTGGCCAATCGCGGCTGAAGATTTGCCTGAGGGGCCGGGGGTGGGGGTGGAGCACTCCTGCTGCTCCTGGCCTACAAGCAGTGCTCTAAAAAGCACCAACCTGTTTGATCCAGCTGCTCCTGCCTCCCTTTAGCTGCCAGAGTTCAGGGAAACCCGGCCGGCCAACGTTAACGTTTAAATCACTGCCAAAATAGCAGGAACAATACCTCATTTAAATATTATAATGGCGGACCCACCTCTCCAGAGCTGGTTACTCGGACGACCCGAGACCCACCGCGGTTAAAATGGATGCATAGAAACATAGAAACATAGAAACTAGGGGCAAGAGTAGGCCATTCGGCCCGTCGAGCCTGCTCCACCATTCAATACGATCATGGCTGATCATCCAAATCCAGTACCCTGTCCCTGCTTTCTCACACAGAATCCCCATCGAGCCTGCACCGACACATATCCCACCCTATCCCCGTAACCCCACGTATTTAATTCCCCCTAACATATCCCATCCTATCCCTGTAACCCCACATATTTAATCCCCCCCTAACACTAAGGGTCAATTTATCATAGCCAAATCAACCGCAGGTGTGTTCGCGGTGGGCTGGGGTCAGGTTTCGCGGATTTGCAGACTTAACCTCCTCCCCTGACCCGCTCCTGCCCGATGTGTGGGGGGTTAAAACTCCCCCCAGTGTCAAGTCAAACAATATCAAAAATAATGAATATTATAGAGAAATCTGGGATTCAGATGATGATTGTGAACTACTCAAGTTTTCCTCTGTTGATTTATCACATCTTTTGAACCCTTTATTTATGCTGCGACCTTGCTATCCATTACATAGAATTTACAGTACGGAAACAGGCCATTCGGCCCAACTAGTCTCTGCCAGTACATTGATGGCTGTATCGGTGCTGACTCAACATAGAGTTCAACAATTTCAGACCATAACCTCTGCCCCTATCTTTTTTTTCCATTTTTTTTCTCTCTCTCTCACATGGCAGCTGTCAATCATTCCGCCATCGCCATTTACACTTCATCTAGAGCCATCTTTTGTTTCTTAACTTGTCCCATTACCATCTCCTTTTGCCTTGCACCACCATCCCTTTTGTCTCTTAATCTCTCCTGTCTTCCATCCTATCACAGACCTTCCCTTTTGTTCTTTCCTCCCCCTCTTTCCCTGCCCCTGCACTTGCTTAGAAACCTGTTCCATCTCCAGCTTTTTCCAGTTCTGATGAAGGGTCATCGACCTGAAACGTTAACTCTGTTTCTCTCTCCATAGATTCTGCCTGACCTGCTGAGTATTTCCAGCATTTTCTGTTTTTATTTCAGATTTCCAGCATCTGCAGTATTTTGCTTTTGTATTAGTCTATGCCAGTGTTTATACTCCACACAAGCCTCCTCCCACTCTAACTACTTCTTCCCATTCTGCCCCTCGCATCCCTCTCTTCCCTTCTCCCTCATGTATGTACAAAGCCTCCTCTTAAAGGCAACAATGTTCTCTGATTCAAGCACTCCATGTGGCAGCGAGTTCCACATTCTCACCAGTCTCTGTGTATAAAGCAATTCCTCTTAAATCCTTTATTTGATCTGTTAAAAGAAAAAGACTTGCATTTATATAGCGCCTTTCACGACCACTGGACGTCTCAAAGTGTTTTAAAGCCAATGAAGTACTTTTGAAGTGTAGTCACTGTTGTAATGTGGGAAACGCGGCAGCCAATTTGCGCACAGCAAGCTCCCACAAAACAACAATGTGATAATGACCAGATAATCTGTTTTTGTTATGGTGGTTGAGGGGTAAATATTGGCCCAGGACACCGGGGATAACTCCCCCGCTCTTCTTCGAAATAGTGCCATGGGATCTTTTACGTCCACCTGAGAGGGCAGACGGGGCCTCGGTTTAACGTCTCATCCAAAAGACGGCACCTCCAAAAGTGCAGCACCCCCTCAGCACTGCATTGGAGTGTCAGCCTAGCTTTATGTGTTAGTAGCTATCATATTTATGGCCCCTTGTTCTGCGAAAAAACTCAGGAGAAAATTTATTTTGAGTATAAATAAGGAAACAATAGCTCAGAAAATGCCCTTACTTTCATCTTGCTTGCCAAAAGGAGTAGGATGAACATCTGGTTGGGAAAGGAATTAAAACTTCCAGATATAATTTGCGACTGAGATGATCAAATACTCTGTGGAACCTGATGGTTCCAATGCTTTGGGGACCATGGCACTGTCATCTGTGGAATGAGCCCGACCAAGCTTAAATAATGGAAGTGTAAATATAGGTAGTTTAATTGGAGTTTTACTGCTTTAGTGGGGTGCAGGGAGGAGGGGCCGAGCAGAAAGCTGATAGAATGTTCGGTAAGATGATTGAATAAGGAGGATTGAATCCATGATGAGGTAGTTTATAACCTTTCCAAGTTCCTTGCTTTCAGCTGTCTTTAAATATACAAACGTTAATTTTTGAGACGTTTACACATTGCCCATATTAAGACTGACAAATCAGCGTGAGAAATGTTAACCACGTTTGCCACATTGTAAATTTGATTTTGTGAAAATGATTTGCTTGATCAGGACAAGGACTGTTTACATGGTTAGATACAGTGTAAAACCGAGCAGTGAAATTAAGCCGAATCATGTTAACCTTGGAAAGCTATATAATGAACTGTCAGATTGAATCAGTGATGTACTAGCTTATAATGGCCTGTGACACTGACTCATTTTAGTTGATTTGGTGTAAAATAAGATGCATTCCGTGTGTTGATCGTTTATGTGATCCCTTCTCTGTGAAAAATCATACGGTATTGCATTAACAGCGCTGTTAACGCTGCCTGAAATAAAGAATGAACACTTCCCCAGTTGATTGTAGTAAATTAGGAATTGTTTTAATGACTTCCTCAGTAGTTCAGAACTGTCCTATTGAGGAGTACAGTAGCGTTTTTCCACTCAAAGCAAACCAAACCAAACAAGTTTGCAGCCACTTTAGTTCCAGGCCACTTTAGTTCCAGACAATGAAAGTCAAATGTCTACCATTTCAAAGCAAGCTAAGAGGTGCACATCTTTGGTGCACTACTTGACCCCAGCTCAACTTCCTCCCCCACACCTGCCGCATTACCAAGGCCATTTTATTATACCTTTATACCCTTGCCCTCTTCCGCCACTACCTCGCCCCCCCCCCTCCCCCCTCTGCTGGTCTGTGCCGTCATCACCTTGAGGATTAACTTCTTAGCTCTGTATCAGCTGTGGCTCAGTGGGTAGCACTCTCGCCTCTGAGTCACAAGGTTGCCTGATTCAAGCCCCACTCCAGGGACTTGAGCACAGAAAGCAAGGCCGACACTCCAGTGCAGTACTGAGACGTTAAACTGAGGCCCTGTCTGCTTTCTAAAGTGGATGTAAAAGATCCCACGGCACTGTTTCGAAGAAGAGCAGGGGATTTATTTATCCCTCAATCAACATCACAAAAACAGATTATCTGGCCCTTATCATATTGCTGTTTGTGGGAGCTTGCTGTGTGCAAATTGGTTGCTACATTACAACAGTGAGTACACTTCAATACTGCTTCATTGGCTGTAAAATGATTTGGGACGTCCTGAGGTCCTGAAAGGCGCTATATAAATGCAAGTCTTTTCTTTTTCTCTCTAATACTCTCCAAGATGCACTATCTGACTTAACCCAACATAGTTGTCATATTTTGGGATTCTTTGACCATTTTTCCAAAGAAAGGATTTTGCGAAAAAAGTAACATTTAAGGGTTGCGTTTTAAAGCAAAACGTACTCACACCAATAATTTTTTAAATAGAGTGACCGCTGCCAATGAACCGGAAGCTGCGCAGAAGAATTTTTATTCTCTTCAGTTTGGCAGCAGATCACTTTTCCCCGACACATAAATGTTAACTTTCTCTCTCGGCTCAGTTCGGCAGCGCATAAATGTTCAACAGCGATCAAACTTTTAATTTTTATTTTCTTCAGTTCGGCAGCAGCGATCTCTTTCCCCCACTCCGTCCCCTCCTTTCTCTCCCACCAATCTGTGGGAAGTCCGATGAGAGCAACCGAAAAAACCACTGGAACTGCGCGGGCTTTACTTTGTTGGCAGCAGTCGCGTCCTTTCTTAAAAAAAGGCACTGAGGTGGAAACGTGTTAAAATATTAATGAGCTAGGCTTTGAAGTTGTTTCCCCAAAGACTGCAAATAATGAGCAATTTGTTAGTCTGTCGTGGTAACTGATAAACACCTCACGCACATTGTCCCTGGTCTCTGTTGCTCTGCAGGGGTTGTCTCGAGTAACGTTCTGAAAACGGGGATAAAAGACAGAGATGGAGACAGAAAAACATCATAATTAAATTTTTAAACTGAAAGCTGTGAGCATAAACTATCAGCAAGCTCAGAAGGTTAGGCTGCAGAATGATTCAATGATGTGGTGAAGTCTAGCGTGTTCATCATTTTGCAATATTTGTTTCACGTTTCTATGGGATGTGGGCGTCGCTGACAAGGCCGGCATTTATTGCCCATCCCTAGTTACCCTTCAGTCGGTGCTGCTGGGCCACCTTCTTGAACCGCTGCAGTCCGTCTGGTGAAGGTGATCCCAAAATGCTGTTAGGTAGGGAATTCCAGGATTTTGATTCAGCAACAATGGGCTGGGTTTTGCCAATGGGGAGCTTTTGGAGGCGGGACTCCCACTTGTCGGGTTTTAGTCCCGCCTCCATCGACTTCTGGCCAACCCACGCTATTTTTCCTTGATTGACCTTGTTAAGCCCGCCCAGCAGGCCATGTGACGCTGTCGAACACAGACGTTCTCTGTTGTTCGATGAGTCCTTGTATTCAAGACTCATCAAACCTATCTGCTGAGCAGAAATCAGATGGCTGTTGTATCGGAGAATGCAGCAGCCATCTGCCATCTCTGCTGGTGAGATGCGGGAGTCTTCGGTTCCCCAACTGTTGAAGCCTGCGGGAAGAAACAAAGGTAAGTAAACATTTTCTATCACTTTACACTCACCTCACACACTTACCTCTCCACACTTGCACCCATCACTCACCTCCACAGCGCACTTTTGGACCCCTCCGACCCCCTCCGACCCACTGCTCGCCTCGCTGACCCTGGCGGGGTTTCCCGACGTCGGGAAGCCCACACTTGCAGGGGTAAAATGGGGATAATCCTCTTAACTGCCTGTTAACTACCGTTAACAGGCAGTTAAGTGGCTGTAATCCCCTTCCCGCCTTAGGGAGGCGGCTCCCAGCACGGGTCGGGTACCCGCCTCCTGGGAAGAGGGCATGGAGGCGGGTTGGGGGCGGGATGGGCACCCGCCCCCAGATTCTGCCATTTTCCTGGCAGTCCTGCCTCCAAACCCGTCTCCCCAGGGCTGGCAAAATTCCCCCCAATGAATCTATTACAACTGAAGTTTGAATAATAATCGGCTTGGGTCAGTGTTCAAGGAGTTGAGGTAATACTCTGGGAGCTTCAGCTGTCAGAGAGTCATTTTACAAACAGGTATTGACGCTGGGCATATTTTTGTCGCAGTCTCCATCAGTATACGTTCATACAGTTCCTTCCCGTTCCTTTGAGTCGATCTCACACATGCCTCCCAATTTAAACAACATTATTTCTAAATTAACCCTTTTTCCTGCAAATCTGCTGTAAAAATGAACTGTCAGAAATAACGATTACAAACTAAAAATGACTTTTACTTGAATCTCAGCAGTTGAAACAATTTTTCACTATTTCCTAAAACAAATGACAGCATAGTGGTTGAACTCCATTATGGCACGGTACTGTAAGGGGGGCTGTTTATAGAATTCTATTTTAAGCTTCAGTTGAGCGCTGCATACTCTCAGGTTAGTTCTGGAATGGTTTCCAATCAGTGCAGAGGCAAATCTTATTTAAACTGGTGTTGAATATACTTGAAGTAATTGACGGCTCGATAGACCAGAGAGCTGGACTGCTGACAGAAGCTGATCTTATATTGTGCTTAGACCCTTGCTCGTGGCACCTGCTTCCAGTGTGCTGATCTTGCTGGCTGCAACCCAAAAGTAAAGATTTGCTAAGGTTTTTATACCAGATCTTTGTTTTAAGTTTGTTCTCTGGCTGTGGCCGGCGCTTGCAAGGCCAGCATTTATTGCCCATCCCTAGTTGTCTTGAGATGGTGGTGGTGGGTCTTCTTGAACCACCGCAGTCCTTGTGGTGATGGTGCTCCACCAGTGCAGTTCGGTAGGAGTTCCAGGATAGTGACCTGGTGACAATGCGTGAGTCAGGCTGTGTGTGACATTGGCAGGATAGGCGCACCGACGTCAGTGTTCTCGCTCAGGCCAACATCCCCAGCATCGAAGTTTTGACCACGCTCGATCAGCTCCGATGGATGGGCCACATCGTCCGCATGCCCGATATGAGACTCCCAAAAGAAGCGCTCTACTCGGAGCTCCGACACGGCGAGAGAGCTCCAGGTGGGCAGAGGAAACGCTTCAAGAACAGCCTCAAAACCTCCTTGAAAAAGTGCAACATCCCCACCGACTTTTGGGAATCCCTGGCCCAAGACCACACAAAGTGGAGGAGAAGCATCCGGGAAGGCGCCGAACACCTCGAGTCTCTTCGCCGGGAGCAAGCGGAAGCCAAGCTCAAACAGCGCAAGGAGCGCGCGCCAACCCAAGCACCCCACCCACCCGTCCCTTCAACCACTGTCTGCCCCACCTGTGACAGAGACTGTAGGTCCTACATTGGACTCATCAGTCACCTGAGAACTCATTTTTAATGTGGAAGCAAGTCATCCTCGGTTCCGAGGGACTGCCTAAGAAGAAGAAGACTTGGACGGGATCTTGAAGGTGTTCCCACGACATTGTTTGGGAGGGAGGTGCTGTTGAAGTAACTTTGGTGAGTTTATACAAAGTGCAGCCACAGTGCTTTGATGGCGGAAAGGGTGGATATTAATCCCAGTGGCAAAGGGTTTTAATCGAGCTCTTTGCTCTGTCCTGGATGAAGTCAAGTGTTGTTTGGATACATCCATTCAGGCAAGTGGTGAGTATTCCATCATGCTCCTGACTTGAGCCTTGTAGATGGTGGAGAGGCATTGAGGGGTCAGGAGATGTGCCACTTGTTGTGGAGTGTCCATCCCCAGCCTTGATCTTGTGGCAGTAGTGTTGACATGGCTGGTCCAGTTCATCTCCTAGCTCAGTGGTATCACTCTTGTTTCTGAGTCAGAAGGTTGTGAGTCTAAATCCCACGCCAGGATTTGAGCACCTAACGTCGGCTGACACTTCAGAGCTGTACTGTGCTGTTGGGGTGGTGCCATCTTTTGGATGAGATGAGAGACCCTGTTTGCCCTCTCAGCTGGATGTAAAATATCCCACGGCACTATTGAAAAAGGAGCAGGGTAGTTCTCCCTGGTGTCTTGGCCAACAGTTACCAATAAAATGGATTATGTGGTCATTATTTCATTGCAGTTTGTGGGAACTTGCTGTGCATAAATTGGTTGACGCATTTCCCTACATTCCAACAGTGACTGCACTTCAAAAGTACTTCATTTGCCGTGAAGCATTTTGGGACACCCTGAGGTCATGAAAACCCCAATATAACTACAGGCTCTTTCTTAATGGTGACCCCCAAAATATTGATGGTAGGGGACTTGGCGATGGTGAAGTCAGGAGCGGGGAGGGCTGGCTTTCTCTTAGACAAAATGGCCATGACTCTGCACTTATGTGGTGTGAATGTTACTTGCCACTTGTCAGCCCAAGCCTGGATGTTGTCCAAGTCCTGCTATAGGCTGGCATGGACTGCTTCATTATCGGAGGAGTTGCAAACGGAACTGAACACTCTGGAATTTCAGCAAACAGCCCTCCTCCTGACCTTATGACGGTGGAAAAGCTTTCGTGAAACCCGGCAAGTTTCCTTTTGGATTGCGATTGTTTGCAAGAGACCTCTGGCAATGGCCTGGCACAATATAAAATCAGCTAGATTTTACCAGTTGGAGAGCGTATCATGCAGCCATTACTTTACAGTGTGCCTCCTGATGACAATCATGACTTTGGGGGCAGCACTGTAAGAGAAACAAGGGACTTGGGGAAACTCTGAGACTTAACTACAGAGGTGGGTTTTGAATAGCACCATTGCAAATGGTGCTGGCACCGGCAATATAAACACCTTAGTTCTCTGGCCACTGGTGGGCTGAATAGCTTGATACACATAAGTAGATTTGCACTCAGTGGCATGTGTACTGATCTCACCTGCTATTTGTAAAGGTAATGAGGTTGTGCCTTGCAACTTTAAAACAACTGTTCTTTTTTTCCTGCTGTTGCGATGCTGTGGAAAACACATTGGCCCAGAAATTCGCCTCTCCGGCTTGCCGCGGGGGTAAGGATCGCGCGCGCACTTACCTACCGCGCCTGCCGTTGTGTTTTGGGCCCACGGGGACTTCAGCTCCTGGTCCTGCTCCAAGTGCCGGCGCGCAGTGCTTGCGTGTCTCAGGGGCGTAGTTAGTGCGATGCGTCCCCTGGGATCACGTGGGCCATGGAGAGCCAATGGCAGCAGACCATCTTTCATTCATAGATTTGACAGGAAGAGCTGTCAAATCTGTGAATTGAAATTGGCTCCAAAAGAACAGCTAAACTTAAAATAAATTTTAAAAAAACCATCATATTTATAAAATAACTATAGTTAAATAAATTAACCACTTTAAACAAAAATTTAAATTTTTGAAAAAATAAAATACTTTTTAAAAGTGATAAAAATAAACTTACCTTTCTTTAAAGTATCTAAAAAAGATAAACCTGTTGAAATTTTTTTTAAATTATACTTAATTAACCACTTACCTTGTTGAAAACGGGTCCTGCGCCTCCTTTTTATAAGCGTAGGTTCTTCAATACTTACCCTCCCGTAGAAACCTGAAAAAAATCTAAGTTCGCTGTGTGCGCGCAGCCTCTACCGCGCACGCGGTTCACCTAGGAACCGCCCCCTTCACCATACCGGAAGTTCCGGTTTCCCGCGCATGTGCAGTGCATGCAGGAAACCAGCACTACGGGACGCATTACGGGTGAGTACGGACTGTGTACTCACCCAGGAAGGGCCGAATTTTTGGCCCCTTGCAATTTAAACTGGTCGGTTTTTACATGATATTTGACAATTTTTAAAAATTTATTCTCAGGATGTGGGCATTGCTGGCAAGGCCGGCATTTATTGCCCATCCCTAGTTGTCCCGAAAAGGTGGTGGTAGGCCTTCTTCTTTGTAGTAGTTTGATACAACTGAGTGGTTTGCTAGGCCACTTCAGAGGGCAGTTAAGAGTCAACCACGCTAGTGTGGGACTGGAGTCACATAGCGGCCAGACCGAGTTAGCATGGTAGGTTTCTTTCCCCAAAGGACATTAGTGAACCAGTTTGGGTTTTTATGACAATCCGACAGTTTCATGGTCACTTTGCACACCACAACTGAAGTGGGCCACTTGAATAGCCCATTATATAATCTACTTATTCTTGCTGGATGTGATTTCAACTCCAGTTCACTGTAAGGTGAACCCATACCACAAAATACCCTGAATTTAGCATAAAAATAGCAATCTCACTTGGAGAGGCTGTAACAAAGGCTGCTTTGGGAAGTGAAAAATGCCACATTGCTGCAGTAGGCAATGCACTTCCATGGCTGTAAGTAAGGAATACTTAGGTCTAAGGAGACAGAACCTCAATCTGCTTGATGCTGACACTTGAGTACCTGAAATGGGAAAGTGTTCCATTCTCCAGAGCCAACACCGCTCCCTAAATAGTTTTTGAAGGTATTTGGCTTCTTATGTACCTTTCTGTTCTTGTGCCACAACATACTGTTGCCTGCATTGTACTGGCAATGGGTTAATATAAACTATACGCAACACCACACAGTATTAATCGGCACGTTGAAAATCGCGCTTCAATGAATCTTCAGATCAATCTGACCTAAAATTCCTATTCATGCAAGAATATTTCAAGGAGCAGGTAGACACTCAGCCAAGTTCTTTGACAGATGTGTGTTGTTTGTTATTAATGAGCAGAGAAAGATGGAATATAAAGTCAACTTTCATGTCAGCTTTCATGGCTCCGCTGTGCCCTCGGGCTCCACCATTACCCTCTCACCCTGTGTTATATCCTCCTTGCTTACCCTCCCTTTCGATCTGTTTACAAAGTTCGTCCAGCCTCCAGTTCATTTCAAGGACAGAATCCTGTAATTTGTTGAGAATGAGTGTAAAAATTACAGCCACCCCACATTCACCCTCATTCATTTGTGACTAATGGCTTTCTTAAT
The DNA here is from genome assembly GCA_030390025.1 of Squalus acanthias. NCBI lineage: Eukaryota > Metazoa > Chordata > Chondrichthyes > Squaliformes > Squalidae > Squalus > Squalus acanthias. Next base: position 63,645,051 of record CM059438.1, read on the forward strand.
GATTCCAATTTGTTTCACAGATTGAGCAAGCACAGCGGCAACTAATGTCCTAAACCTCATTAGCATGAAGTATGCGAGATTATTTGAATAAAAAAGTAATAACCGAGAAACACTTGAACTGATCCACATAACACATTTGAATAAACGGGCCATCAGTGTCAGCAGAGGGACAAACATTACTTGTCTTCCTACTTACCTTCTGGGACAATTGCAAGCTTTATGCCATTCACAAAGATGAGCATTGAGCTGAACTGAGAACTTCAAGTGATCAAGACCGGGTCAGATTTGGGTAATTCTTGTAACATCTCAGTTGGTCCTAATTAAGAAGCACTTAGGTTTGGGCCTTTCTGTGTTGGGTCTGTCTTTTCCTTACGTTTTTCCTACATTACAACAGTGACTAGACTTCAAGAGTACTTAATTGTTTGTAAAGCGCTTTGGGACATCCTGAGGTCGTGAAAGGCGCTATATAAATGCAATTTCTTTCTTTCTTTAAGTTACTTGTTTTTTGACAAACGAGACGGAAAGAATATACTTTTAAACCATGCAATCATTGAAGTCTTGCTAAAAATGTCCTCGCCATGGAAATATGAACTGCCTTTTTCAATGCATGGGGTGAAATCTCTACCCTCGAGTTCCCCTATGTCTGTGGCTGTGTCGCGCTAACAAGTCCCATCATGAGTTCTGAAAGGGTTAGAAGGTTTTCAGAATAGTGTAGACACAGATGATCAACTACTTAATGGGACATTGCGACTCCCGTCCAGTAGGGACCATGGGAATGTCATCCGCGGCATGCTGTGGAGGTTGAATAATAGACTGGTGTTCCTTGTGCTGGATTTATTAAAGCTGCTGTTGGCTGCAGCCCTGACACTGTAGATTAGACTGACTTCACCTCTCTGTCATCAGAGCGTCACCTCAGGAGGTGGTTTTTGCATTGCTGGCATGTCCGGCCTTCCCCAGCGCCAGAGAAAATCTGCAGCCCAGCGGGCGCAGAGTTGCTTTTGTGTTGCTGCCAGTGCTCAGCCGGCAATGTGTCAATCGAATGGATTCCCAAGCACCAGGAGCCGACACGCATGGAGCTGCTTCCATATAACTGAGACACACGACAACGCAAAATCATCGAGCAGAAATTGATAGCCAAGTTCCACACCCATGAGGACGGCCTCAACCGGGATCTCGGTTTCATGTCACGCTACAGGACATGACTCAACGTCATTGTCTGGTTCACAGATGTGATTTCCAGTTTAAAAAAAAAAGTAAAGAGCTTAACTGCAGACTGCAGCATTTGACACGTTGGACCCCCTGTGGCCCCACCTCATTGTCTTAGCTGTACTCTGCTGTGTCTTTGATGTAATGCCTCCCTGACGGATTGTATCTCTGCAGACACATTGTTCTCTGTCTATATATACTTTGTAACCGATTTGTATTCCCTCACTTTACCTGACGAAGGAGCAGAGCTCCGAAAGCTCGTAATTTCAAATAAAACTGTTGGACTATAACCTGGTGTTGTGCGACTTCTCATTTTTGTCCATATAACTGGCCATCAGATCGATCGCATGCGTGAGCTGGGGAGAAATTTCCGACTTTTCTCTTCCTGGGAAATTTTCCGTGTGGTTATTAACCTCAGGAAGTTAAATTAATTAGGGGCGTCTGACAGAGGGTGTGGACTTGATATGAAATGATCTTTTCTTGCTCTCCACATTTTGTGTGTTTTTGTAAGAAAGGTAACTGGTCAGTTTAATTTTTTGTACTTTTTAAAAAATCTGGTAGCGTGGACATACCCGGGTGATCAACTATTTTGCCAACTGTATCAAAAAAGTTACAAAATAGATATCAAGGTGAATTGTCACAGCTAACAACTGGCGTAGATACCGACTCCAGGAACAACACCATCTGGTGTTCAGGCTGAGCAATTACTTATATAGCTTCGGATGTTTATATAACATCCACCATTGAGCCGGCAGTGAGAGGGTCAGCAAACAATGGTTTAAAGGAATAAAAACAGAAAATGCTGGAAATACTCAGCAAGTCAGGCAGCATCTGTGGAGAGAGAAACAGAGTTAACGTTTCAAGTCTGTGACCCTTCGTTCTGAGTTTCTGTGGCCACAACCGAGATTCCAGGATGGTATGTTGCCTCCCTGGTGCAAGGGTCAAGGATGTCTCGGAGCGGCTGTAGAACATTCTGGAAAGGGAGGGTGAAGAGCCAGCTGTCGTGGTGCATGTAGGTACCAACGATATAGGTAAAAAGCGGGAAGAGGTCCTACAAGCAGAATTTAGGGAGCTAGGAGCTAAATTGAAAAGTAGGACCTCAAAGGTAGTAATCTCTGGGTTGCTACCAGTGCCACGTGCTAATCAGAGTAGCATGAACAGGATAGCGAGATTAAATACGTGGCTTGAGCAGTGGTGCAGGAGGGAAGGATTCAAATACCTGAGGCATTGGAACCAGTTCTGGGGGAAGTGGGACCTGTACAAAAGGGACGGTCTGCACTTGGGCAGGACTGGAACCGATGTCCTCGGGGTAATATTTGCTAAGGCAGTTCGGGAGGATTTAAACTAATATGGCAGGGGAATGGGAACCTATGTAGCGAAACAGGGGGAAGTAATATGCAGTCAGAAACAAATGTTAGAAGGGTGAGAAACAATAAGGGAAATCCGAGTAAACAAAGGCAAGAAACACAAAGGGCCATACTAAATCATAAGTCTAAAAGGACAAAGGGTGTTAATAAAACAAGCCTAAAGGCTCTGTGTCTTAATGCAAGGAGTATCCGTAATAAGGTGGATGAATTGACTGTGCAAATTGATGTTAACGGATACGATGTGATTGGGATTACAGAGACGTGGCTCCAGAACAATCAAGGCTGGGAACTGAATATTCAGGGGTATTCAACATTCAGGAAGGATAGAATAAAAGGAAAAGGGGGTGGGGTAGCATTGCTGGTTAAAAAGGAGATTAATGCAATAGCTAGGAAGGACATTAGCTTGGAGGATGTGGAATCAATATGGGTTGAGCTGCAGAACACCAAAGGGCAGAAAACGTTAGTGGGGGTTGTGTACAGACCTCCAAACAGTAGTAGTGAGGTGGGGGAGGGTATGAAACAGGAAATCAGAGGTGCATGCAAAAAAGGCGCAGCAGTTATCATGGGTGACTTTAATATGCATATAGATTGGGCTACTCAAACTGGAAGCAATACGGTGGAGGAGGATTTCCTGGAGTGTTTAAGGGATGGTTTCCTAAACCAATATGTTGAGGAACCAACTAGAGGGGAGGCCATCCTGGACTGGGTGTTGTGTAATGAGGAAGGACTAATCAGCAATCTTGTGGTGCGAGACCCCTTGGGGAAGAGTGACCATAGTATGGTGGAGTTCTACATTAGGATGGAGAAGGAAACAGTTAATTCAGAGACCATGGTCCAGAACTTAAATAAGGGCAACTTTGAGGGTATGAGGCGTGAATTGGCGAGGTTAGATTGGCAAGCGATATTTAAGGGATTATCAGTGGAGGGGCAATGGCAGACATTTAGAGATCGCATGGATGAACTACAGCAATTGTACATCCCTGTCTGGCGTAAAAATAAAAAAGGGAAGGTGGCTCAACCATGGCTAACAAGGGAAATCAGGGATAGTATTAAAAGCAAGGAAGTGGCATACAAATTGGCCAGAAGTAGCAGCAAACCCGGGGACTGGGAGAACTTTAAAACTCAGCAGAGGAGGACGAAGAGTTTGATTAGGGCAGGGAAAATAAAATATGAAAGGAAGCTTGCAGAGAACATTAAAACAGACTGCAAAAGCTTCTATAAATATGTAAAAAGAAAGAGGTTAGTAAAAACAAACGTAGGTCCCCTGCAGTCGGAAACAGGGGAAGTCGTAATGGGGAACAAGGAAATGGCAGATCAATTGAACAAGTACTTTGGTTCGGTGTTTACTGTGGAGGACACAAACAACCTTCCGGAAATAAAAGAGATCAAAGGATCTGGTAAGAGGGAGGAGCTGAGGGAAATCCTTATCAGTCGGGAAAAGGTGTTGGGGAAATTGATGGGACTGAAGGCTGATAAATCCCCAGGGCCTGATGGTCTGCATCCCAGAGTACTTAAGGAGGTGGCCTTGGAAATAGTGGATGCATTGACGATCATTTTCCAACATTCCTTAGACTCTGGATCAGTTCCGAAGGAGTGGAGGGTGGCTAATGTAACCCCTCTTTTTAAAAAAGGAGGGAGGGAGAAAGCAGGAAATTATAGCCTGACATCGGTGGTGGGTAAAATGATGGAATCAATTATTAAAGATGTCATAACAAACCATTTGGAAAGTGGCGACATGATAGGTCCAAGTCAGCATGGATTTGTGAAAGGGAAATCATGCTTGACAAATCTTCTGGAATTTTTTGAGGATGTTTCCAATAGGGTGGACGGGGGGGAACCAGTAGATGTGGTGTATTTGGACTTTCAGAAGGCCTTCGACAAGGTCCCACACAAGAGATTGGTGTGCAAAGTTAAAGCACATGGGATTGGGGGTAATGTGTTGACGTGGATTGAGAACTGGTTGGCACACAGGAAACAAAGAGTAGGAGTAAATGGGTACTTTTCAGAATGGCAGGCAGTGACCAGCGGGGTACCGCAGGGTTCAGTGCTGGGGCCCCAGCTGTTTACATTATATATTAATGATTTGGACGAAGGGATTAATTGTAATATCTCCAAATTTGCGGATGACACTAAATTGGGAGGCAGTGTGAACAATGAGGAGGATGTTAGGAGGCTACAGAGTGACTTGGACAGGTTGGGTGAATGGGCAAATGTATGGCAGATGAAGTACAATGTGGATAAATGTGAGGTTATCCACTTTGGTGGTAAAAATAGGGAGGCAGACTATTACCTGAATGGTGGCAGATTAGGGAAAGGGGAGGTGCAACGAGACCTGGGCGTCATGGTACATCAGTCACTGAAGGTGGGCAGGCAAGTGCAGCAGGCAGTCAAGAAAGCAAATGGCATGATGGCCTTCATAGCAAGGGGATTTGAGTACAGGAGTAGGGAGGTGATGCTACAGTTGTACAGGGCCTTGGTGAGGCCACACCTGGAGTATTGTGTGCAGTTTTGGTCTCCTAACTTGAGGAAGGACATTCTTGCTATTGAGGGAGTGCAACGAAGGTTCACTAGATTGATTCCTGGGATGGCCAGACTGACATATCAAGAAAGACTGGATCAACTGAACTTGTATCCTCTGGAGTTCAGAAGAATGAGGGGGGATCTTATAGAGACGTTTAAAATCCTGACTGGTTTAGACAAATTAGATGCGGGCAGAATGTTTCCAATGTTAGGGAAAACTAAAACCAGGGGTCACAGTCTAAGGATAAAGGGGAAGCCATTTAAGACTGAGATGAGGAGGAACTTCTTCACCCAGAGAGTGGTGAACCTGTGGAATTCTCTACCACAGAAGGTTGTTGAGGCCAGTTCGCTAAATATATTCAAAAGGGAGTTAGATATAATACTCACAACTAGGGGGATCAACGGGTATGGCGAGAAAGCAGGAATGGGGTACTGAGGTAGCATGTTCAGCCATGAACGCATTAAATGGCGGTGCAGGCTCGAAGGACCAAATGGTCTACTCCTGCACCTATTTTCTATGTTTCTATGTTTCTATGACCTGAAACGTTAACTCTGTTTCCTCTCTTCACAGATGCTGCCTGACCTGCTGAGTATTTCCAGCATTTTCTGTTTTTATTTCAGATTTCTAGCATCCGCAGTATTTTGCTTTTGTAAATGTTCTTGTTTTTGAAATACAGCCTAAAGTTGCCTCTTTCTTCATGACTTAAAGAACCAGAGAGGTAAAACTTGGTCTTGATGGCACGTTTCAATGTAGGAGCCATTTTAATTCAAAGGAGGAGTGCTGAGCCAGACTGAGTTAGAATGTTTTCCTATTGTGTGCAAATTATACACATACATTAGTATACATTAGCATTACAATTTGCATAACAGTTGATTGGTTTTAATGGCAAGAAACTGGAGAGTACTGAAGTGCAAAGGGATCTGGGGGTCCTGGTGCACGAAACTCAAAAGGTTAGTATGCAGGTGCAGCAAGTGATTAAGAAGGCAAATGGAATGTTGGCTTTCATTGCTAGGGGGATAGAATATAAAAATAGGGAGGTATTGCTTCAGTTATACAAGGTATTGGTGAGACCGCACCTGGAATACTGCATACAGTTTTGGTGTCCTTACTTAAGGAAAGACATCCTTGCTCTCGAGGCAGTGCAAAAAAGGTTCACTCGGTTAATCCCGGGGATGAGGGGGTGGTCATATGAGGAGAGGTTGGGTAGATTGGGACTCTACTCATTGGAGTTCAGAAGAATGAGAGGCGATCTTATTGAAACATATAAGATTGTGAAGGGGTTGGATCGGGTGGATGCGGGGAGGATGTTCCCGATGACAGGTGAGACTAGAACTAGGGGACATAGTCTTAGAATAAGGGGCTGCTCTTTCAAAACTGAGATGAGGAGGAACTACTTCACTCAGAGGGTGGTAGGTCCATGGAATATGCTGCCACAAAAAGCTGTAGAAGCTACAACATTAATTAAATTTAAAACAGAAATAGACAGTTTCCTAGAAGTAAAGGGCATTAAGGGTTACGGGGAGCGGGCAGGAATTTGGACATGAGTCTAGGTTCGGATCGGTCATGGCCCTGTGCGTAGTGGAGCGGGCCCAGGGACCGTGTAGCCTGATTCTGCTCCTATTTCGTGTGTGCAATTCTGTTAGATGCAGGAGATAGTTCTGTGATAGATAGTAGATTGGCGGTTAGGATCAGATCAGCCATGATCTTATTGAATGGCGGAGCAGGCTCGAGGGGCCGATTGGCCTACTCCTGCTCCTATTTCTTATGTTCTTATGTTCTTATGTTTTCGGTAAACGTCACATGAGCTTGTGGGAAGTCACCAGTTTTGTTGAACTTTAACCAGGCACTGACTAACCGCAAGATCACTGTGTGAGACAGGCGTGGTGTGCAATGGGTTAGACACCATGCTATGTGTGGTAAGGTGCGGGTTAACACCATTGATTCCTTATACAGTGAGCTCCCAGTGAAAGCCATATGGCCACAGGAAAGCACAGAGCCAAGGCCCAGATGCTTTTCCACAGGGAGAGGAAGGCAGAGGGAATGTGGTCTCAGCCTGCTCTCTTTCAGCATCTGGTAGCCAGCTATGGAGGTGTACTACAGGTGGCCTGGGAGTAGATCCTAGCCTGGAGTATGAAAGAATGTGGCTTAGGAGGAAGAATATCATGACGAAAATTGAATTTTTGTTTATGGTTCCTCTTGTTTTATGTAGTTGTAATAGGAGGCCATACCTTCATTAAAAGTCAGCATGTTTTCTTGGTAATATGTCTGGTTTAATGCCACAGTAGCTCTTTGAAGGAATGAAGTATTTTGGTGTGCTAGGGTCATTATGATAGTGTTGCTAAGGAATGATGCAGCATAAGAACACTTCCTTCAATCTATAATAATGGGCCAGAGAATCACCTGCAATGCCTTCTCTTCCCACTCCCGCACCATTACCTCTGGTGTCCCCCAAGGATCTATCCTTGACCCCATCCTATTTCTCATCTATATGCTGCCCCTCGGCGACATCATCAGAAAACACGTCTGGTTCCACATGTACGCTGACAACACCCAGCTCTACCTCACCACCACCTCTCTCGACCCCGCCGCTGTCTCTAATTTGTTAAATTGCTTGTCCGACACCTAGTACAGGATGAGCAGAAATTTCCTCCAACTAAATATTGAGAAGACCGATGACATTGCCTACGGTCCCCACTACAAACTCCATTCCCTAGCCACTGACTCCATCCCTTTCCCTAGCATCTGTGTGAGGCTGAGCCAGACTGTTCGCAACCTTGGTATCGTATTTGATCACGAGATGAACTTCCAACCACAATCATTAAGACAGCCTCATACCCACACCATCACTAAGACAGCCTAATTCCACCTCCGTAACATTGCCCGACTCTGCCCCTGCCTCATCTCATCTGCTGCTGAAACCCTCATCCATGCCTTTGTTACCTTGACTATTCCAATGCACACCTGGCCGGCCTCCCATCTTCCACCCTCCATAAACTTAAGCTCATCAAACTCTGCTGCTCGTATCCTAACTCGCACCAAGTCCCATTCAACCATCGCCTCTGTGTTCATTGACCTACATTGACACCCAGTTAAGCAACGCCTCGAATTTTAAATTCTCATCCTTGTTTGCAAATCCCGCCATAGCCTCGCCCGCTCCATATCTCTGCAACCTCCTCCAGCCCTAGAACTCTCCTGAGGTATCTACGCTCCTCCAATGCTGGCCACTTGCGCATCCCCGATTTTAATCACTCCACTATTGGCGGCCATGCCTTCAGATGCCTAGGCCCTAAGCTCTGGAATTCCCTCCCTAAACCTCTCCGCCTCTACCTCTCTTTCCTCCTTTAAGATGCTCCTTAAAACCTACCTCTTTCATCTGCCCTAATATCTCCTTATGTGGCTCGGTGTCAAATTTTGTTTGATAACGCTCCTGTGAGGCACCTTGGGATGTTTTACTATGTTAAAGGTGCTATATAAATGCAAGTTGTTGTTGTTGTTGGGCTGTGGAAGGAAGGGCTGCACGCTTCTGATCAAAAAAATCAATTATGGTAAAGGTGCTTTAAACTGGGTGTAAATAGTGAGTTACAATTGTTTCAAACCTAGACAATATATACTTGAGATCCTCATCAACACCCCCTGGTAATCATTCTCAGGCCTTTCTTCACACAACAAATTGTTATGATCTGGAATGCACTGTTAGAAAGAGTGGTGGAAACCGATTCAATAGCAACTTTCAAAAGGGAATTGGATATATACTTGAAATGGAAGAACTTGCAGGGCTATGGGGGAAAGAGCAGGGGGGAGTGGGATTAATTGGATCGCTTTTTCAAAGATGGGACGAATGGCCTCCTTCTGTGCTGTATGATTCTATGATTTGACAGACTGGCTTTCAAAGCAAGTGCGTGTTTTGAAAAGGAAGTATGAGTATTAAAAACAGCACATTTTATGTATTCGCACTAAGGTTCCTCTTGCTGCGTGACAGGGAATGGCTTAAGCTCACAAAATTCATACACAGACTGTATTCTGTTTTTGTCGAGGAATAAAAATGTTAGTTTTTCTGAGAAGTTTCATCTCAAATTCAGTAAGAAGAATTCAAAGGGTCTAGTCTGATTTGTCTGATTGAGGAACCACCCCAATGAAATGTTTCCAGACTCCTGGTGCTGTATTGGACTGTTCAAAATTTTACCTATAATGCTGCCCTCTGAAACAATTAAATTCTTGAATAAAGCTGCTTAGTAGTTTAGCTTGTTACGAAGGTGTGGCTGATATCATCCATCTTCTGAAGTGACTTGCGGTATTGTGGGCCCGAGCTGCGATCCTTCACAAGGATGCAATAAATTGGTGGATCATTTGCCCTGCTGCAGACATGTTCTGAGTGCTAAATGCGTACGGTTAAGTTTTCAGATCATTGAGAGCCAGGCTCACCTATGAAAGTTATGCTTTTGGTTGAGAATGAGTTCAAAAGTATTGGGAGCAAGCCCAAATAATAATGAAGAGAGTACCAAATAATTGACCAAAACAGAGAAACGTGTGCTTGATTCAAGTCTAGGCCCTTACTGTGGTTACTCTTATTTATTCCTGTCTCCTTCCTGTGCTACTCATTCAATGTGAACATTTATAAAGTCTTTTTAATATTGATATTTTTACCCAATTTAATGCTATTTTCTTCCCTCTCTGGACTCTTCTTGCTGCATCATGCACTATTACCCAATATAGGGAGGACACAGGCAACCTTGACACTTGCCAAGGCCCCTCTCTGCTGGTTGCTGGGTGAAGGACAAGACGCACTGACTTCTGTCACTGTGGCAAAGCACTCTGCCTTCACTCTTTACCTGTCCCTCATTCATTGCCTTCCCCTGATTGGAAATGTGCAGTGTGGAGAGTGACGGCTACAAACAAGTGCCTGGCCATTCAGACCATCACCAGGCAGAACTTGAAACAGATAGCAAGCAAAATAAAAATGACTCATGCATCTGATCGAACCCAAACTCAAGCTGTGATCTGCCTGCTGTCTGTGATTAATCCCAATCTGTTTCCTATCTCCATCTCACTTGTCATTCAGTTTTGGTTTCCTGGCTAATGTGTCTGCTTGAATGTGCCTGCTATTCAGAAGCTCCTCAAAGTCTGGTCTTTTTCCCTTCCCATTCCCTTTCCAAATGTAATCGTCTATATACATGTTATGCTCCTTGCTATAGAGGGCAGCCAGGTCCTATATTTACTGCATGGATTGTCTTCTCTCTTCAGGAGTCCTATTTGAGAAATGGAGGGGGGATCCTTCACCCGCCCCCCCCAACCATCCAGTTTTCCCATATCCCACAGATGGTCTAACCTCATGAAACACAGCCACTCCAGAAAACCTGAGTGTGAATGCGACTTTGAGTAGACCTTCCAACTTTTGAAAGTTGGCATCAGGAAGTTAAGATTATGACATTGGGGAGATTTGCCAGTCTGTCAGTGATGTTTTGCTATCTCACACCAGAGTGTCTATTGATACCACGGTGTCAGCCAATGAGTTGGAGGTGGGGTGGGACTTATGATTGACAGGGGAGTTACCCAATCATCTCCATTCTGGCCCAGAATAGTGGTGTCACTATAAGCAGCCATCTCACACTTGTACCTGTTTGCTTACATCCCACTGTTCCTAGGTAAATATAGCTTTATATATAGGGTATATTTAAACATACACTCATACATATTTGCCATGGCTACTCTCTGCTAGTTTGTAGAAGATGCATGGATGGACTCAGTTGCAGTCTTCCCCAGTCACTTTGGGAGAGCACTCTGTCTTTGCTTATTGCCTTTCCCAGATCTATTGCCCTGCCTGAATGGAAACAATCCATGGTTGTCCTCCAGGCAGCATTGAATATGCATTCAGCACACAGGTGCTAACGTTTATGAATAAAGCCATTTTTTTTTACTCTCATAATAAAAGAAAGCCTAGATTTACCTTTTAAAGCTTTAGCAATCTATCATTTCCACAAATTAATTAGCTTTTAAGATGTTTATTTGGAGAAATTACTATCGGAAGGAATTTAATTTTTTAATGCTGCAGATTTTAGTGCGATAAGTAAGCACAATGACTTTAGCGCTGTAAACTTGCTCATGGATAATCTGAGGTCTGGAACATGGTTGTAGTGTTGAGCTGGTGATGTGGAGCTGTTTGACCCGGCCTGTTGTTGTGGGAAGTTTATGTCAATTGGAACATAGGAACAGGAGTGGGCCATTCAGCCCCTCGAGCCTGTTTCTCCAATCAATTAGACCATGGCTGATCTGTAGATTGGCAGCTGTTGGTAAATTTCTTGCCTTTGGGGAGAGGCCAGGTTACCAAGCAGGAAATGATTGGCTTTTCCCCCCCTCTACTTTTGAATGCTGTGGATTTTAATGCTCGAATTATGCGAGCACAAGAGATTTTTATTTTGTGCACTTGGGCCCCGATTTTTACCTCACTTACTGGACAGCAAGAGGAAAACCCAGAGTACAGAACTTACCCATTCCCGCTTTGGTTCCTCTTGCCGCCATTTTGAATAGGCCTTCAGATACCCAGCTAAGCCTCCCACTGGGAACAGGTGGGAGTGCCATTATACAATGCAAATAAGAGACCTATAATGCTAGGAATGCATTTTTTTTTTAGTATATAGTCCTGTGCCTGTATTAATAATCGTCATGATGTGGAGATGCCGGCGTTGGACTGGGGTGGACAAAAATGAGAAGTCGCACAACACCAGGTTATAGTCCAACAGATTTATTTAATTTTACAAGCTTTCGGAGCTGTCGCTCCTTCTTCAGGTAGGGTAGCGAAAACCGCATAGACCTCCTCAGAAGACGAACACGGGACACAACCAACAGAGTACCCTACGTCGTCCAGTACTTCCACGGAGCGGAAAAACTACGCCATGTTCTTCGCAGCCTTCAACATGTCATCGATGACGCCGAACACCTTGCTAAGGCCATCCCCACGCCTCCACTACTCGCCTTCAAGCAGCCGCCTAACCTCAAAAGTACCATCGTTCGCAGCAGATTACCCATCTTTCAGGAGAACAGCAACCACGACACCACACAACCCTGCCACGGCAACCTCTGCAAGACATGCCAGATCATGGACACAGATACCATCATCACACGTGAGGACACTACCCACCAGGTACATGGTACATACTCATGTGACTCGGCCAACGTTGTCTACCTGATACGTTGCAGTAAAGGATGCCCCAGAGCATGGTACATCAGCGAGACCATGCAGACACTGAGACAACGTATGAACGGACACCGCGCAACAATCGCCAGGCAGGAGGGTTGCCTCCCAGTCGGGGAACACTTCAGCAGTCAGGGGCATTCAGCCTCGGATCTGCGGGTAAGCGTTCTCCAAGGCGGCCTTCGGGATACACGACAGCGCAAAATCATAGAGCAGAATCTGATAGCCAAGTTCCGCACTCATGAGGATGGCCTCAATCGCGATATCGGGTTCATGTCACGATACAGAACGTGACTTGACATCATGGCCGGTCTTTCCAGGTTTAAAAAAAAAATAACACAAGAACCAACACAAAGGGAGAGGATATGCAGCCAGCAGGTGTTTTGACACGTTGGACCCCCTGGGACACATCTCATTGTCTTGGCTGTGCTCTTAGTGTGTCTTTGATGTAGGGAAAGATTTGAATACATTTTTTCTGTGTTTATATTGTGAATTCTGGGAGATTCTCTCACAGCTACCCTACCTGAAGAAGGAGCGACAGCTCCGAAAGCTTGTAAAATTAAATAAATCTGTTGGACTATAACCTGGTGTTGTGCGACTTCTCATTTTTGTATTAATAATGAGTACTCAGAATTGGATAACATTTCCAGGGCTATCGGACAAGAGCAGGGGAGTGGGAAGAATTGGATGGCTCTTTCAAAGAGCAAACACAGGCATGATGGGACAAATGGCCTCCTTCTGTGCAGCATGATTCTATGATTACCTATTATTAAAATGCAGCAACAGGTTCTTCCTTGCTGAGGGTGCCTTTCCAAGACACTTGCATTCTCTGAGCAGCTCTTGGAAGAAGTTTTAATGTGAGTGAGGTGGTGAACGGCACTGATTGTGTTAATAACCAGGATATCTGGGCACAAAAAAAAGGCCTACCAGAGACCGAAGTGTCAGAGTTCACACAAAAATATTCAGAAACGAACGAGTAGGAAAAGTAATTATAGTTCTCTCATTAACCTCAAATGCTGAACTGTAATCTTAATTCATAGTGTCCTGGACAATATTTATCCTTCAACCAACATAACTACAAAACAGATTATCTGGTCATTATCACATTGCTGTTTGTGGGAGCTTGCTGTGCACAAATTGGCTGCAATGTTTCCTACATTACAGCAGTGACTACACTTCAAAAGTACTTCATTGGCTGTAAAGCACTTTGGGATGTCCTGAGGTTGTGAAAAGCGCTGTAGAAATGCAAGTCTTTCTTTCTTTTCTTCTATAACAATTGATCGATGCATTCATATTTTGGGGACTGAAGCACCTTCTCAAAGTTCATATTTTTCCAGCAGATGAAAGCCGCAGCTAATTCTTTTTTTTCTGTCAGTGTCCTGCTGAACCAATGACGCTGCAATAAAAGAAATGAGCCGTTGGACATTTCTTGGCCTGTTTTGATCAGGGGACATCAGCCCAGTGCTGGAAAGTGGGAGGTGGAATTAGACGCGTGAATAGCACGACAGAAAATTTCTGTACTTGCACTGATCTCTGACCCAGCTGAAAATTGGAGTCTGAGGCACTGGTTTCTGACAGGTAGAGTGGAACCTCCATTACCTGCCATGATGGAGGGAACTCCCTCCCTTATGGGTAATGAAAACTAACACATAATCTGCAGACCCCTGTCCTAACTCCGACACAATGAGTTCTGATTGGTTCTATTTAGATTCCGAATCAAGTTCCCAGCATGTGTAGATAAGACTGCATTTTACCATTTAAAAAAAATTAGATATTGGTTTCCTGACCAGAATCTAAATATCAGAGCTGCAGGGACAGCAAATTCTACCTGGTTCTGGACAAGCAGATAACAGCTACTTATCCTGTTGGATCAGGGACACAGAGCCTGAGGGAATAAATTTAAAGTAGACAATTATGGGAAACTAAACTTCAACACCAACATTAAAAAGTCTCTTGTGGATAATTGAGTGCAGATAATGAGGGTAAAGATACGAAGAAGAACTTGCAGTTTACATCTCTCAAGGGCCTCACAAAGTGCTGCACACTGGAATTACATTATGCTGTCACTGTTATTAGGTGGGTAAAAGCATTTTACACACAGTAAGGTCCCACAAACAGCAGTGAAATGAATGACCTGATCATTTTTTGTTGGCGGTGGCGGTTGAGAGAGGAACATTGGCCAGGACGCAACAACCACTTACATTTATATAGCGCCTTTAACGTAGTAAAATGTCCCAACACCAGAAGGACCCTTTCCTCTCTTCTTTGACGTCTACCTGAGCATCTTCAGCAGGCCGGACTGTGACTGATGAGAGTTCCCAACTCAAATTGCAAGAAGTTCTGCATTTTTCACTATCTGTTTGAGATGTGGTTAGGCACTTCAGTCTTCATTACTACAGCCTCAGATTATCTGTTGGGGGAAAGAATCCACATTCCTCGAGTATGGCTGGGAATGCCACAAACAGTTAGTCTGCCTTTTGTTGGGAGGCAAGATGTCAGCTCAACCATTCATGATTGATTATTTGATCATCTCAAGGCCATTGCAAAAAGGCAAAAGGCCTGCGGGGACAGGGGTTGATTGACAGCTCCTTGCCTCGGCAAAGAGATGTATTTGAATTTTTTCTGCCAGTTCTTTAGTTCGTCTCAGCCCATTAGGGTGGAAGCTGAAAACAATGTAATGGTGGATGAGACCTCACCTACAAGTTATGTTGCTGGCATTGATCCATGTTCAGTACTGTATCACTAAAGGAGTCGGCGACGTACTCCTACTTTTATTATTTTTATACCACAGGAAGTATAAGTTGAAAGTTCTGGAATGAAGTGAAATCTGTTTCACTGATTTTCCATTACTATTTAATTGTTACTTTTAATAAACCTGATCTGTAGTTTATAGCCTAAGTCATACAGTCTGGTAGAGAGTTTATTCTTCTGCTATCTGAAGACTAGGACAACACAGAAGAACTCTTGTCAGTTCCAGAAGCTATTATAATAATGAGGGTTTCTATCCAACACTTGGACATTGCTACATTACCAGATATTGTGCACATAATGTCACACTCAGATTTGTAGGGCTCACTTATTGAAGAAATAGTGATCGTAGGGCGAACTCCTTTAAATAGTGCCATGGGATCTTTGATGTCAATCTGATTCACCAGTCTCATCTGAAGGTTGGCACCTGGGACAAAGTAGCATTCCCTCAGTATGGCAGTGAAGTGTCAGCCTAGATCATGTGCTATACTGAGGGAGTGCTGCATCATTGAAGTTTCTATATCATCGATTCTTATAGCACAGAAGGAGGCCAATCAGCCCAGCACGCCTTTGAAAGTGTTATCCAATTAGTCCCACTCCCCTGCTCTGTCCCCATAGTCTTTCAATGTTTTCCTTTTCAAGGATATATACATTTCCCTTTTGAAAGTCACTATTGAATCTGCTTCCACCTTTCAGGCAGTGCATTCTAGATCATAACAACCTGATACATAGAAATTTTTCTCTTTATCTCCCCCCCCAGGCTTTTTTGCCAATTATCTTAAATCTGTGCCCTCCGGTTACCGACAAGGTTCCCGCTAAGCTGTGCAGCGCTCTGGAGGCCCCGCACAGGCCGCTCACCGGCTTTTCAATGGGAATAACCGTGAATGCGGGAAAAATTGAATGGGCTGCGCAGACATTTAAAGGGCCCGTGCATCAAAAAAAAATAATAGGGAACATTGGTTACCGACCCTTCTGCCACTGGAAACTGTTTCTCCCTATCTACTCTTCCAAAACCCTCATAATTTTGAACACCTCTATTAAATCTCCCCTTAACCTTCTCTGCTGTAAGGGAAACAATCCCAGCTTCTCTAGTCTCTCCACATAACTGAAGTCCTTCATCCCTGGTACCATCCTCTGCACCCTCTCCAAGGCCTTGACATCCTTCCTAAAGTGTGGTGCCCAGAATTGGACACAATACTCCAGCTGAGGCCTAACCAGTCATTTATGAAGGTTTAGCATAACTTCCTTGCTTTTCTATTCTATACCTCTATTTATAAATCCAAGTATCCCGTATGCTTGTTTAACAGCCTTATTAGCTTGTTCTACCACCTTCAAAGATTTGTGTATGTGAACCCTCCAGGTCTCTCTGTTCCTGTACATCCTTTAAAATTGTACCATTTAATTTATATTGCCTCTCATTTTTCCTTTCAAAATGCATCACTTCACACTTCTCTGCGTTAAATTTCATCTGCCAATATATCTGCACATTTCATCAGTTTGACTAAGTCCTCCTGAAGTTTGCTATTATCCTCCTCACTGTTTACTACATTTCCAAGTTTTTTGTCATCTGTAAACTTTGAACTACTATACCCAAGCCCAGGTCATTAATATATAATATATATATATATAAAAACAGTGGTTCTAATACCGACCCCTGGGGGACATCACTGTATACTTACTTCCCTTAGGTCTGAGAAACAACCATTCACCATTACGCGTGCTTTCTGTCTTGCAGCCAATTTCATATTCATGCTGCCACTGTCCCTTTAATCCCATAGGCTTCAATTTTGCTAACCTGTTTAGAGCAAATTACATCTGAGATGCACCACTCTCTTGTCAGGCAGCTGATGTCTACACATGCAGATGCACAACTAAACTCACCAGTGTCCATATGCCTATTCAATGTGAAGAGCTGATGGGGCTGTCCATTCTTTGTTGACACAGAAATGTTAAAATTTTAAATTTAATCGGTCTTATAATTCTCATCCTAGTATTCAAATCCCTCCATGGCTTCGCCCCCTCGCTATCTCTGTAACCTCCTCCAGCTCTACAACCCTCCGAGAACTCTGCGTTCCTCCAATTCTGGCCTCTTGAGCACCTTCAATTTTAATCGCTCCACCATCGGCGGCCGTGCTTTCAGCTGCCTGGGCCCTAAACTCTGGAATTCCCTACCTAAACCTCTCCTTCTCTCTACCTCTCCCTCCTCTTTTAAGATGCTGCTTTATAGCTGCACTATAGCTTTTGGTCATCTGTCCTAATATCTCCTTATGTGGCTCGGTGTCAAATTTTGTTTGATAACGCTCCTGTGAAGCGCCTTGGGACGTTTTACTGTGGTACAGACGCTATATAATTGCAAGTTGCTGTTGTGGTTATAAATTAAATTTAACGAAGTCTATATTGCACTACCTGCGACTGATGTGCGCAAGACTGTTTTCTTCAGGTGACCTTACATCAGTTCCCAAAGTGCAATGCGCCTTCAATTTGGTGACTTCATTCTCCAGTTGCACGATAGATTTTGCATTAATGCAATGAGTAAACCAAGGCACCTCAGTTCAGAAACTGTAATACAATTCACTGCTGCAGAATTGAGCTAATTAATGATAGTGCAATTGACAATCAATGTTTAAGACCCCAATGCTATGTAAGTGTGATCAATGGCTGATACTTGGGTCTTATGTCCGCACATTTGATACTGGGAATGGCCTGTATGTCTGACAGAGTCTATGGGGGGTTTAAAATTTGGGGTCTACTCCAGATATTTTCTTTCATTCAGCATCAGCGGTCACTCCATTTCACATCCCTGCATCCCTTAGGAGCAGGACTTTATCCGCACTGCCTGTTAACTGTTTATCTGATAGCGTGACTCAGAGCTGTAACAATGAGACCCTCTTGTTTACAAGCACTGGATATCATGATCTTCGGCCAGACACAAATCGTTAAGCTGTTTTATTTTATAGTCAACAAATGAATGTAGAGAGAAACCATTATAGCAAATCTCACCTTTCTCGTAACCCAGGAATTAATAAAACACACCACACTATACCTGTTAGTGGGCTAAGTACCAGCTTCATTTGGTGAACCCTTTCACTGACTCTGACTAAGCCTTGCTCTTGTAGCCTGGTAGACTCTCTTCTTAATATAGACTGGAACAGGAGTAGGCTGTTCAGTCCCTTGAGATCTATAATTAGATCATGGC
Source organism: Squalus acanthias (assembly GCA_030390025.1). Lineage (NCBI taxonomy): Eukaryota > Metazoa > Chordata > Chondrichthyes > Squaliformes > Squalidae > Squalus > Squalus acanthias. The sequence continues at coordinate 63,663,278 of CM059438.1, forward strand.
TGATCTGCATTTTGACTCCATTTACCCACCTTTGCTCCATATCCCTTGATACCCTTACCAAACAAAACTCTATGGGGGAAAAATTGGGTTGCACCCCCTTTGGGGCGTTAACTTCGCCAGCGCCCCGAAAAAGTTAGCGCCCCCGCGCCCGAAATTCACCAGTAGTGCCCCAAGAGGGAGGCGGGGTGCTGCGAGTGAATACCGCGTCGCTATGTGCAGCAGCGCCACACTCTGTGGCATGTCGCGCCGCGGTACTGCAGGCCTTCTTCCCCCTATTAAAAAGGAGGGGCTTAGCGTAGTGCGACCCGAAGCCCAGCTGGGCCACCAGGGATCGGAGTGCCGGCAAAAAAGCCCGGCACTCAAGAGAAGTGCCGGGTTCACGGTGGGGGTGGGGGGCTGCTCAGGAGGCCGGGGACAGCAACGGGGGCAGGTGCTGGCAGGCGGCCAGCAACAAAAATGGCCGCCCGCCACCTCCCCTTTAATTTGCGCCGCCCCGGCCGCAGGTAGGCCCCCCTAACCCCGTCGGACATAGCGTCCGGCGGTAAGTCAGGGGGCGCTACCGAAGATTGCGGCCGGGGCGCTGTGCATGGTGATGACATCATCGCCGGCAGCGCAGCGCCGCGGGGCGCTAACTGTTACCGCCGCCGCTAACCTCCTGCTGAATTTTGCGGGAGGCATTGGCGGCACCGCGCCCGGGCGCTAGTTGCTTTGCGCCCCGTTAGGCCCTCTTAGGGTGCTAACGGGAGGCGCAAATCAACCGAATTTTTAGGCCTATCAATCTCAATCTTGAAAGCTCTAATAGTCCCCAGCTTCCTTTTGGGGGAGGTAGTTCCATATTTCTACTACCCTTTGTGTAAAAATGTAAGTTTCCTCTTTCTTTTCAGTTACCTGGTTTGGTCACAGTAGTTAAAGGTGCCATATTCTTTTCCTGATGCTGTTGTAGTATGGTCATTATCATTGGGCATCCACCTTTATCAATCGCTTCATATAATTTAACATTAATTTCAAGACCAGTAGAACTCCTGCTGCCCCCAAGACATGGTAATCAGGGCTGACTGAGTAGGCTGTAGCTGTATGTGTCTGCCTTCCTCACGTCTGACTTCACAGGCAACCCTGTGGAACACTGACTGATGTGATACACTCAGACTACTGTGCTTATCACTCTGGTTGATTTTGATGGAGTAAGGGTAATTCCTATAACACATCGATAAAATCACATGTTGCTTCTAACTCAGAGCCCGATCCCATACTGACGATGTCAATGGATGTTGCCTCATTTCTGAGTTTGAGAGTGCTGGCGTGACTGACTGCACGCCAGTACAGTCAGGAAGATGCTCGCTGCTCCCCTGACAGCAGCAGGTTAATCCCGTGCACTAGAGGATTACAGAGTTTTTTTCTTCCTCTGCGTCAAGCACTGCAGCAGCTCCGGGAGAGCTGGTTCTATCGATAGATGTCGCTTTTGTTCCATTGCACAGCTTGCCACAAAGCAGAATCACTTACTCCATTCTTGCAACATCAACAGAGCTTTCAATGAAGACTTTACAGAGTCAATATTCATTCTGGCCAGGCTGCATATGCAGCCAGTCAGAATTAACCTTCTGGCTGCCGCTTTGAGTTTGTTGAATATATAACACTCGAGATATATATATATATATATATATATAGTGGAATACTGAGTTACTAACGACCAGTTTTGCAAAGACGGTGCTTCCACGTCCTCGATGAGACATACAATTAACACGTACACAACGAATATCTTTGCTGTGGAAAACCCAACTGGGTCAGCAAGTTCATGGTTTGTTTTAGTTTCACTGTGTCACTTGTTGAATACGACCTGTGGATCCAGACAGGCTGATTGCTGCATTCTCTCAAATTATTTTGTTTCAGTTTTGTAGATGTTGTTTGGACGCACCCTGAGCTCTTCATGAATTCTGATCAGTTAAAATATTTATTCTCCGGTAGCGTTATCATTTTAATAGCTCTCGAACTGTCCGCACTAATCCAGCTGTTGTCATATTATGACTGCTCTAAGTAGTGGCATGATTGCAACCTTTTGAGTTGCACTCTGTTCCTCTTGTTGCACTGATTTTGATATACCAGCCAGAAATTGCTTTGATGCCTGAAGGGATTCATCTACTACGACTCACAGAACCCTTTCCTGATCCACCTCGTCCATTATTTTCCCCACTAGTCCTGCAACCCCTCTACCGCTACACATTTATCCATATTAACCGGCATTCGCTAATTGTGCAGCCACCTCTGCAAATGTAAGGGAAAGACAGGCAGCCAATTTGCACACAGAAACGGCCCACAAGCAGCAATGAGGCAAACTGATAAATTTGGAGTTAGATTTTTTTTTGGATCTGGGCCCGAGACTCGGCCCTGCCCGAACGCAGAGGCCTGAGGATCGATGGGAAACCTCCACAGGTGCGGGGTTTGATCGATTAAAAGAAAGAAACTATTCAACTGAACTTTTTTTCTTGGCGGACAGCTGAGGCCTGCCCATCGCCGACTAATTTCTGGATGTAGTCCTTCGACAGGAATTGGGCCCCTAATTGACATATTTAAGGGACCTTCTGCTTGTTTTGGGAATGCCTTAAAAAAAAATGGGCCCCACCGTTATAGCAGTGGGACCAATGCCTGCGCAGATTGGGGTGCAGGCTCTTCCACTACTAAACTGGTATACTTTGTACCCATTTTACGCCCAAAAATATTACCACCCTGATTCAATCCGTCTGGGTACACCTCCACCAATACTATGTCTGCTAGTATTCTAAACTAGTTTTCTGTGAGGCACTTCACCAAAAACTTACTCAAATCTGCGTTTAACACAGTTGCCCTCTTGCCCTTATATTCTGTTACTTCATCAGAAAAATCTATTAAACTGGTTCATCGTCCCCTGTGTAAATCCTTTTTATCACTGGAGCACGGAAGGTAAAGGCAGCATCTAATAGACATTTTCAAAATTATGAGGGATAGTAACTAGTGAAAGGTGGAAGCAAATTGGTAATGAGGGGGCAGCGAAGAATGAAGGGGAAAGTTAGAGGAATGTTCTTCATAATCTGGGTTAGCAGAACATTCAATGCTTCATCTGCTATTGAGGCAGACACTATATCATCATTTGAAATAGAATAGGATAAGTATTTGAAAAGGAAGATTAAGGGGGTGAAATTGAGTGCCTTTGCGCCTCCCGTTAGCACCCCCTGGGGGCACTAACGGGGCGTAAATGGCTTTGCGACCGGGCGCGGTGCTGACATCGACTCCCGCCATATTGGGCAGGAGTTTTACGGCGACGCTGCGGCCTTGCGCCCCGATCTCCTTCGCCCGGAGATCGTGACGTCATCGCCGTGCGCATCACCCCGGTAGAGCCCCGGGCACGAAATTGACTTCCGCCCCCTGCAGCAGCGCCGGTTGAAAACACCGACAGCTACAGGAGGCGTGCGTCGGGCAGGTGGCCGCTTCGGGGGGGGGAGCGATAATTAAAGGCGAGGTGGCCGAGGTAAGTAAAAAAAAAACTTACCTTTTCTCTTCTAGTTTTTTTCGCGGGTTCCTGCCCGCGATCGATCCGCCCGGCACTCAAACGGGATCGCGGCTGCCTTGGAGGTCCAGGTAGATACTTTTTAAATTGCAGAGCCTGCAGCGATGGCCCTTCCCTTTACGGGAGGGAAGGAGCCCCGCTCTCCGACGGTAGCCCCCTAAGCAGGAAGTGGAGTGCTTGATTTAGCGCTCCACTTCCCTCTTGGGACGCTAAAGCTCAGTTTCGCAGTCGCTGGCACTAATTAGCACTGGTCACTAAAGTTAGCGCCCAGGCGATGTTAGCGCCCCAAAATGGTCGATACCGAATTTTTCCCCCTAAAGGTTTCTAGGGAAGGGCAGGGAAATGGGATGAGAACAGATGGCTCCAGTTGAAGGATTAGCCTTGGTGCAGGCATGATGGGCTGAATCCTCCATCTGTGCTGTAAGTGTTTGTCTCACTTGAGGGCGCTGAGTAGCCACTAGCTTCTGAAAAGAGAATCTCTGCCTGATTACTAAATGTATATGATCAAAAGTTCCAGGTTATTCGGCTGACATTTTTGCCTACATGATTAAACCTGATTGGGAACTGTAGCATCATGGTTATGTTACTGGATTAGTAATCCAGTTAGTTCTGGACTAATGATCCAGGGACATGAGTTCAAATCCCACCATGGCAACTGTGGAATTTAAATTCAATTAAAAATAAAATCTGGAATAAAAAGCTAGTATCAATAATGGTGACTGGATTGTCGTAAAAACCCATCTGGTTCACTAATGTCCTTTAGGGAAGGAAATCTGCCGTCCTTACCTGGTCTGGCATATAGGTGACTCCAGACCCACAGCAATGTGGTTGACTCTTAACTGCCCTCTGAAATGGCCTAGCAAGCCACTCAGTTGTGTTCAAGTAGGCAACTCACCACCACCTTCTCGAGGGCAATTAATGCTGGCCTTGCTGGCAATGTCCACATCCTGTGAATAAATATTTTTTTAAAACCCTTCCTGATTACAACCCTGGGGCCCTACAGAGCTAGAATGATTATGGTAGACTTTCTGCTTGTTTATGCTAGTAACATCAGCGCAATCGGCCGAACCGGCAAAAGTTCAGGTCATTTTAAACATTAAGGGCTAAAAATTCAGCTGCTTGCGCCTCCCGTTAGCGCCTTAAGAGGGCGCTAATGGGGCGCAAAGCAGCTAACGCCCGGGCGCAGCGCCGCCCACGCCTCCCGCAAAATTCAGCGGGAGGTTAGCGGCGGCGCCAGCCGGTAGCGCCCTGTGGCGCTGCGCCGCCGGCGATGACGTCATCACCGTGCGCAGCACCCCGCTCGCGCTCCAGCCGCGATCTTCGGTAGCGCCCCCTGACTTACCGCCAGACGCTATGTCCGACGGGTTCAGGGGGCGTACGTGCGGCCGGGGCGGCGATATTTAAAGGGGAGGTGGCAGGCGGCCATTTTTGTTGCTGGCCGCCTGCCAGCACCTGCCCCCGTTGCTGTCCCCGGTACCCGTGAAGCCCCCCACCGTGAAGTGCCGGCTGTGCTCCAAGAGCCCGGCACTTCTCTTGAGTGCCGGGCTCTTTTGCCGGCACTCCCGATCCCTGGGGGCCCAGCTGGGCCCCGGTTCGCGCTGAGCAGGGCCCCTCCCCTTTAAGAAGGGGAGGAAGGCCTGCAGTACCGCGGTGCGACGTGCCGCAGCGCCACGTAGCGCCAGGATATTCCCTCGCAGCGCCCCAAGAGGGATGCGGGGTGCTTCCAGTAGCGCCCCGCTTCCCTCTTGGGGCGCAACCACTCAAGTTCCGGCGCGGGGACGCTAATTTTTTCGGGGCACTAAACGTAGCGCCCCGGCGAGTTTAGCGCCCCAAATGGGGTGATACTCAATTTTTCCCCCTAAGTGAGTTACACCCAAAACCACTTACGCTCGTGTTTTCCACGATCTGTTACACTGGTTCAAGATTCAATTTGCCCGGATCAGGCCCCGCCCACAAAACTGGCCACACCCCCCAGGTTGAGAGATTGCGAGATTCCACCGATTGCGCTGGTTCGGGAAGACTCTTCAAATTGCGCTCATTATCTTAGGCGCACAGGCACCAGTCGGCACGTTTTAAAAGTTTTTTCATATCAAAAAATATTTAATTAACTAAGAAACTGACTAGTGTACACCATTGAAACTATCAAATTGTCCAGTATCGGTTTTTTAAAGTCATTTTCAGTGATTTTTGTAACGGATTATCCACAGGCGGAGGACTGGACACTCTTATTAAAAACAATTAATTTTGCTGATAAATCCATTTTCAGCTGTGTTAATAAATCTGCACCAGGTTACCGCTCTTAAATCCATCCAAGAATGGAAAGAAAAAATAAATAAACGATTATGTTCTATTACACTGCCCGATTGCGCTGGTCATGGAAGATTTAACAATTGTGATTATGCAAATTAATTGTAGGGGAAGCTTGAACTGTAACCTAACCAGCGCAATTTCAAGCACATTTTCAGCGCAAGTTCCCGATTGGACCCAACGCGGAACCTCTACCCCGTTATGTTCCACAGAGTGACCATCTATGACTATACTAATGCTGATAACTTGCAATTCTCCTAATCTCAGGGATTGATGGATGGGTCATGAATGGACACCAAAAAAAACAAAGTGGTCCTTTTAAAGTTAATTTGGTGAACAGATGTTACGTCTCTTTAAATGCTGCTAAAGCGGATAACAGCACAGCAAGCCTGGGGACATTTTACAGCCCAGTGTGCTTCCTTACGGAGATAGCTGCAGCTTTGACAGCTCGCTGCCTTGAAGATTAGTGTGGAGCACTTGCTGTGTTTTATATTTTCAGGTGAGTTTTATTAGAACGTCACTCATGATAATGGCATCTGAAATGCGTTCCGAGGAAAATAAATATCTCAATGTTTGCAGAATGATTTGATTTGGGGGGCAGTAAATATGAAACAGATAGCACCCTGCAGTCAATCATTCGTATTTCAATCCAGTGATATTTTGTTATATACGATTGTTCGGGAACACTTGCATACCACCGACTTACTTCCCAATGCTTCCCTCCATCTTGTTTCACCAAACTACTAAGAAAATCAGCTACAACTTATTTCAATTTTAAAATGACATATTTGCACTTGAATTTGACTAAAATATATATATTTTAAGCGGCAGAAATGAACTGTAAGCCTTGCACAATTTGGGGTTGTTGCCATGTCTATCTTTTTTTATGATGCGGAGATGCCGGTGTTGGACTGGGGTGGACAAAAGTGAGAAGTCGCACAACACCAGGTTATAGTCCAACAGCTTTATTTGAAATCACAAGCTTTCGGAGCGCTGCTCCTTCGTCAGGTGAAGTGAAGAACAATGCCAGATGACTACAGTTAATCTTTCTAACTGCCCTGGTGTGATAAAGGGCAGTTAGAAAGATTAACTGTAGTCGTCTGGCATTGTTCTCTGACTATTTATGCTGTGCCCATATGTATTTCTTCACTTCACCTGACGAAGGAGCAGCGCTCCGAAAGCTTGTGATTTCAAATAAAGCTGTTGGACTATAACCTGGTGTTGTGCGACTTCTCACTTTTATCTTTTTGTAGCATTTGACTTTGGCTCCTCCTAAAGTAGTCACCGATCTGCTAAGAACTGTGCTAATTTGGTTATTGCTGCTGCTTCTTCATGGCATATCCAGTATGGAGGAACAGCGGAAGTCTTTAGTCCAGTTAGACATTCTGCAACAGCCTCTGTTACATTACAGGTGTGAGGGAATGATGTTTTACATCTGTACCAACCTGTTAACCTTGACCTGGAGTGTTAGCCCAACAGCCTGCTGATATCCTTGTATTGCACTTCATGCTGCACTCTGGGCATTCATCACAATGTGTAGCTTGCAAAACTTCCAAGCAATATGTTGCTATGAAAGTAAAGTTTACTTAAATTCTGCGGTATTTATTAGGAAGGAACATAGGAACAGGGATAGGCCATTTAACCCCTCGAACCGGTTCCGCCATTCAAGGAGATCATGGCTGATCTGTGATCTAACTCCTAACTGGGCCTTTGCCCCATATTCTCATCAATATTTGAGAATAGGCTTTGAGCTGGCTTAAGGTTTTCATGCATCAAGTCCATGTTCTGAATGTTAAAGAAGGGATACTCTAGGGATAAGAAAGAAAGAAAGGCTTGTATTTATATAGCACTTATTCTCCACCTCAGGTCATCCCAAAGCGCTTCACAGCCAATTAATTACTTTTGAAGTGTAGTCACTGTTGTAATGTAGGCAACGCGGCAGCCAATTTGCGCACAGCAAGCCCCCACAAACAGCAATGTGACAGTGACTAGATAATCTGTTTTTAGGTGTTGGTTGTGGGATAAATATTGCCCAGGACCCCGGGCAGAAATGCCCAGCTTTTCTTTGAATTAGTGCCATGGGATCTTTTACGTCTACCTGAGAGGACAGACGGGGCCTCGGTTTAACGTCTCATCTGCAATCTCCTCCAGCCCCACAACCCCCCACGATATCTGCGCTCCCCGAATTCTGGCCTCTTGAGCATCCCTGATTATAATCGCTCAACCATTGGTGGCCGTGCCTTCAGCTGCCTAGGCCCTAAGCTCTGGAATTCCCTCCCCAGCTCTCTTCCTCTCTTTCTCCTTTAAGATGCTCCTCAAAACCTACCTCTTTGACCAAGCTTTTGGTCACCTGCCCTAATTTCTCCTTATGTGGCTCGGTGTCAGATTTTGATTTATGACACTCCTGTAAAGCACCTTGGGATGTTTTACTACGTTAAAGGCGCTATATAAATACAAGTTGTTGCTGTTGCTATCCGAAAGATGGCACCTCTGACAGTGCAGCACTCCCTCAGTATAGCATTGGAGTGTCAGCCTAAATTATATCCTCTGGAGTGGGACATGAACCCAAAAACTTCTGACTCAGAGGTGAGCGTGCTACTCACTGAGCCACGGCTAATACGGGGGCGGCGCGGGGCCAAGAACGTTTATTTCACTGGATGCTGGAAAACTAGGTGTCATCAGGCCAGCAAAGACACTGAGCACCAAGGTCAACTCTCTTAGCATCCAGGTCTGACAGCCTTTAGGAGTATTTTTGCAGTAAGATCTAAAGATAAACTAGAGCCAAGAACCAAACCAGCACAGTGGGGTTCTTGAACTTAAAGTACTAATTAGCACAGATTCTTCCGAGACAGATGAGCTAGAATTAGCCTAAGGGGACAGTGACATTGGATAATAACAGGAAATGAGTTGGCAGATGACAAGGATGTTGAGCTTCAAAGGTTGATAGCTAGATAGAGACTTACATCCGGTGGTTCATTACTGAGCCTCTTCGCACCGAGGGAGACTGTAATCTCTCATATTGCGTGAGAGCTAAATCCTTGCCAAGATGTCTTGGCTCGCACTGTGAAATTGGCAGGAGAAGGGAGGTTTTGAGGGTTTTCTTTCAAATGTTTGGTGGAAGAAAGGGAAAGAACGGTCTTTTTTAATAACTAACGAGTTCTGTGACCACTCCCCACTCCTGCCGCATTGCATGCTGGTGCAAAAGTGGGGACTGTAGAGGGAAAAGCTGGAGCGCTAAACCTTTCCAGAGCCATCAACATAGCACAGAGTCCCAGTGCAATCGAGAAGCTGGCCTCTGGTATCTGCTGGATATTGGATATGTGACTTGACCAGAGGATGCAAACATGAGGTTGTGGCGGATCGCCACCTAAAACGGGCATAATCCACCCATCCGTCTGTGGACAAATTTCCAGCACCTTCCCTTTAAGGCACCTTACCTTTAAGGAGAAGGGGGCGGGGCCTCAGGTTTTACCCAGAGAATTCTGGGAACTTTTCAGTCTACCATTTTGTACCATGCTGTGATTAAAAAGTCTCTTGTTTAACACAAATGGATTCAGCCTTAATTCGTGTTTCGCGGCAGCCTCAACATTGGTGACCCCGACGCTCAGAACGTATTCCGAGCACTGCAATGGCGGACACGAACGCAGTTTCCATGAAACTACCGGAGTTTTGGGAAAACCAGCCCGAAGCCTGGTTTCTCCAAGCTGAATCTTGCTTCCGGCTGCGAAATATCACCACAGATGGGACGAAGTACGACTATTTCGTCACATCCCTCGGTAGCGCCGCAGTTTCCAAGGTTTGGACAATGCTGCAGAACCCACCAGAGGAAGGCAAGTACGCACATCTCAGGACAGCGCTCCTAAAAAAATTTACGGCCTTGGCATATCAGCAAAACTGCCACCTCCTCGACCTTCCAGGCCTCGGTGATGCCTCACCATCAGACCTCCTCTCCCACATGCTCTCCCTCACCGACGAGAGCCCACCCGGATCCCTCTTCTGCACACTGTTCATCCGCCAGCTCCCTCTCAGCATCCGCCCAGCGATCGTGGCGTCCGGCCTCACGAACCTGGAAGCCCTGGACGATGAGGCCGACAAGCTGCTGTCCGCTCACTCCAGCTGCGACGTCACTCCGGACCTGGCAGCCAATGCCTGGGCGCGCCCCTCACTGGCCACCACGCGGCCACAAGGGCCTGTCACCAGGCCCACGGGGCCTTCACGCCCCACTAACCCGGGCCACTGTTACTACCACGCACGGTTCGGCGCCAGGGCACAACGGTGCACACCTCCCTGCTCTTTCAAGTCCGCCCCCGTAACAGCTCCCGCGATGGCCGTGGGCCACGCGGGCTCCCTGCTGTTCGTCACGGATGACAAAACCGGCCGCCGGTTCCTGTGCGACACTGGGGCTCAGCACAGCATCATCCCGGCCTCCTCCCTCGACATCCAAAAGGGCGAACGAGGACCGGCGCTGGCTGCTGCTAACGGCTCGGAAATCCGGACGTATGGCACCCGGACAGTCACCCTCGACCTCGCTGGTCACTGCTACCGATGGGAGTTCATCACTGCCAAGGTGCTCTCCCACCTCATCGGCGCAGATTTCCTGTGCGCCCACGGCCTACTGGTAGACATCCCTCATCACCGCCTCATGGACATGAACACCATGTCCCCCATCCTGGGCGCCATGGCCCCCCATCAACCCGCCGACATGGCGTCACAGTGCCACGCCCGGGCCACGGATGACTACTCGGCACTCCTGGCCAAATTCCCGGCCCTTACCAATCCGACCTTATCCGCGGAGGCCGCCAAACACGGGGTGGAACACTTCATCCCCACCACAGGCCCCCCAGTGTACGCCCACGCACGCAGGCTGGACCCGGCCAAACTGGAGATCGCGCGGACCGAGTTTGCCACCATGGAACAGCTTGGCATCATCCGCCGCTCCAACAGTCCCTGGGCCTCCCCACTCCACATCGCCCCCAAACCAGGCGGAGGTTGGCGCCCCTGCGGGGATTACCGCCGCCTCAATGACGCCACCACCCCTGATCGGTACCCCGTGCCGCACATTCAGGACTTCTTGGCTAGACTGGCCGGCCGCTCAGTCTTTTCCAAGGTCGACCTGGTGCACGGCTACCACCAAGTCCCCGTCCACCCCGCGGATGTCCCCAAGACGGCCGTAATCACCCCCTTCGGCCTGTTCGAGTTCCTGCGGATGCCCTTCGGCCTCAAAAACGCGGCCCAGGCATTCCAACGGCTCATGGACTCGGTCCTTCGGGACCTGAAGTTCCTGTTCGTCTATCTGGACGACATCCTGGTAGCCAGTTCCTCCAAGCAGGAACACCTCGAACACCTTCGCATCCTGTTCGGGTGCCTCAGCAACCACGGGCTCATCCTCAGCCCAGCCAAATGCCAGTTCGGCCTGGACAAGATCGACTTCCTCGGCCACCACATCACCCATGCTGGGGCCATTCCCCTGCCCACCAAGGTGCAGGCCGTCCAACAATTTCCCCGCCCCACCACCATCAAAGGCCTCCAAGAGTTCCTCGGGATGGTGAATTTCTATAACCGCTTCATCCCCAAAGCGGCATCCCTCATGAGGCCCCTGTATGAAGCCCTCCGGGGCAGGAGCGGCAAGATGGTGGTCAAATGGAAGGCAGACGTGTCCGCCGCCTTCGATTCCACCAAGACTGCGCTCGCCAACGCCACCCTGCTCGCGCACCCACGGCCCAATGCCAGAGTAGCGCTCACCACGGATGCCTCCGACCACGTGGTCGGCGCCGTGTATGAGCAGTGGGTCGACGGCGCCTGGCAACCACTTGCCTTCTTCAGCCGCCAACTACGCCCCCCGGAGGTCAAGTACAGCACCTTCGACCGCGAGCTCCTCGCGTTGTTCCTGGCAGTCCGCCATTTCCGGTTTTTGCTTGAGGGCCACCCCTTCACTGCGTTTGTCGACCACAAGCCCCTGACATTCGCAATGGCAAAGACAACCGACCCCTGGTCCGCCAGGCAGCAGCGCCAGCTCGCGGCAGTGTCCGAGTTCACCACGGACATCCAACACGTCTCCGGCCGAGACAATGTGGTAGCCGACTGCCTCTCCTGCCCCGCTATCCACGCCGCACACCTAGCAGTCGACTACGCTCAACTCTCAGCAGACTAGATCACCGACCCTGATCTGCTCTCCGCACCCACCAACCTATCAGGGCTACGCCTGGCCGACGTCGCCTGTGGCCCGACCGCTGTCACGGTCAAGTGTGACATATCGCTATGTCAACCTCGGCCCGTCGTCCCAGCGTCCTGGCGCCGCCGGGTATTCGACATTCTCCACAACCTCTCCCACCCCGGCGCCCGCGCATCCACCAAATTGGTAGCCAACCGCTTCGTCTGGCGCGGCCTTCGCAAGGATGTGCGTACTTGGGCCAACTTCTGCCTAGCCTGCCAACGGGCCAAGGTACAGCAACACACGAAAGCACCCCTCGAGGAGTTTACCGTCCCCTCGTGGAGATTCGACCACATCCACGTGGACATCGTCGGGCCCCTGCCGCCGTCGCAAGGCCACATGCACTTGCTGTCTATCGTTGGCCGCACCACACGCTGGCCTGAGGCAATTCCACTGACCTCTACCACCACCGCCGACATCGCCAGAGCCTTCGTCAGCACCTGGGTCGCATGGTTCGGCGTCCCCTCCGACATGACGTCGGACAGAGGTCCGCAATTTACCTCTGAACTCTGGACCGCCGTGGCACGCAATCTCGGGGTGACCATTCAGCGCACCACAGCGTACCACCCCCAAGCCAACGGACTGTGTGAACGGTTCCACAGATCCTTGAAGGCATCTATTCGAGCCAGCCTCCAAGACGGCGCCTGGACCGACTGACTTCCGTGGGTCTTCCTCGGCCTGCGCACCGCGGTTAAAGAAGTCCTCCACGCATCGGCAGCAGAGCTCGTGTACGGTCAGCCGCTGCGCGTACCCGGCGAGTTCCTGCCCACCGCCACGACACCCTGGTCAGCCGACCAGCAACGCCACAACTTCGCCTCACCGGCGCTGCAGTTCGCCCCGGTGCCCATTGCCCGACACGGCGAATCCACCTCACCCGTCCCACTAAGCCTGCACCAGGCACGGTTTGTTTTCGTCCGGCATGACGCCCACCGCAGACCCCTTCAACCCCTGTACGACGGGCCCTACAAGGTGCTACAGGCTGGGGACAAATTTTTCACCCTGCAAGTGGGCGACAGGACCGAAAAAGTGTCGGTTGACCGACTCAAGCCAGCACACTCGGAGCCCGGTGAGCAGGTCCCTGTAGCTCGTCCACCTCCACGTGGCCGACCTGCCCTCAAGCCGGTTCACCCGGCTGCTCCACGCCCGGCCATTCCACGTCCACCGGCGTCCTACAAGAGCCGCTCCGGCCGGCCCATCAGACCGCCGCACCGTCTCGTCCACACCTCCTAAGCGGATTCTGGGGGGAGCTGTGTGGTGGATCACCACCTAAAACGGGCATAATCCACCCTTCGGTCTGTGGACAAATTTCCAGCACCTTCCCTTTAAGGCACCTTACCTTTAAGGAGAAGGGGGCGGGGCCTCAGGTTTTACCCAGAGAATTCTGGGAGCTTTTCAGTCTACCATTTTGTACCATGCTGTGATTAAAAAGTCTCTTGTTTAACACAAATGGATTCAGCCTTAATTCGTGTTTCGCGGCAGCCTCAACAAGGTCATGATAAATGAATGTATTCTCACTGCAACGCCCTGTGCAGGGATTACCTCAGATAAGGCTCTTTGGCCCCACTCTGTTCTTTGTCTTTATCAACATCATGAAAAGCGATGCTCTTATTGCTGATGCCACCACTGTCTGTATAATTATTTACTTCTCTTCTGATAGACAAAAAGGTAGAGACAGCATTTGAGCACAAAAATCTATGCTGACGTTCCAGTGCAGTGCTGAGGGAATGCTGCACTGTCGGAGGTGCCGTCTTTCCGATGAGACATTAAACCGAAGCCCCGTCTGCCCTCTTAGGCAAACATAAAAGATCCCGCGGCACAATTTTGAAGAAGAGCACGGGATATCCTGCCCAATATTTATCCATCAACCAACATTCACTAAAACAGATATCTGGCCATCATCATATTGCTGTTTGTGGGAGCTTGCTGTGTGCATATTGGCTGCTGCATTTCCCTACATTACAACAGTGACTACACTTAAAATAGTGCTTCATTGACTGTAAAGCACTTTGGGATGTCCTGAGGTCATGAACAGGTGTTATATAAATACAAGTCTTTCTTTCTTTATTGAACAATTGGCAGAGAGATAAAGTGCATTTCTTAGAAGAGTGAATCAAGAACTCTGCCGTAGGTTAACCTGGATATTCACCATCCATCTCTGCTCTCCTCATTTACAAACATTCACTTTCTTTGCTTAGTAACTGCATGATAGGAACATCTACATTACAACAGTGACTACACATCAAAAGTACTTCATTGGCTGCAAAGCACTTAGGAACGGGACATGAATGACGCTCTATAAATGGAAGTCTTTCTTTATAAGACCAAAAAGTACCCAATCTGCCCCCATCCTAGTGTATTATGGAACAAAGAAGTGATGAAGATAGCTGGAACTGTTAGTACGAAAGAGGATTATTCAGAAGAACTCAGCCCTCTTTTGCAGTGCTTTATAAAGCCTGTGAGCAATGGAAATTTGTAGCCCTGTTTGATGGGTTCCTGGGCTGAGCTGAAAGGCATACAGGTCTCAGCGAGGATGGTGTGCTCCAGGCAAACTCCAACATTAGAAAAACGTGACTGTCAGTCCCCGACAAGATCACAGAACAAAATATAGAAAATACTGGAAACGAAAAAGCAGGTAAGTCGGCAGTAAGTTAGAAGAGTGAAAAGATAAGTCAACATTTTGGGTAGAACTCTTCCTCAGAACTCATAATCCCTACAGGAAGCTTGTCCAGAAGAGCATCTGGGCATTTGCTGACCTTTGACCCAGGCCATCATGTTCACTTCATGATCAGAAGAGCTGTGCCACTTTCATTTCAATGTCCTGTGTCAGTTTAAAAAAAAATATGAAATCCCATTAGTTTACATGGCAACATAGAGAACAACGCAAAAGCTGATCAAAGACTTCAAAAATACAGCCATAAACTGAGCTGACAGCTCACAAGCGACCCTGAAGACACAGAGTTACACTAAAAATGCCGTGGGGCAGGGGTTTGTTGCAACTTAAGCTGCAGGGAAACCCAACATTCAAACATTTTTATTGTAAGAGAATAAAGCTAAATTAAGTAAAAGCCTAATTTGCAGCAGTGGTGGATTTGGAAATTACCAAGTGTTGAAAACATGGATCATATTAATCATAGAATGTTACAGCACTGAAGGAGTCCATTTGGCCCATCGTGCCTGTGCCGGCTGTTTGAAAGAGCGATCCAATTGGTCCCACTCTCCTGCCCTTTCCTCATATCCCTGCAGTTTTCTCCCCTTCAAGTATTTATCCAATCCCTTTCGAAAGTTACTGTTGAATCTGCTTCCACCGCCCTTTCAGGCAGCGCATTCCAGATCACAACAACTCCCTACGTAAAAAAAAATTCTCCTCATCTCACCGCTGGTTCTTTTGCCAATTACCTTCAATCTGTGTCCTCTGGTTCCCGATCCTTCTATCACTGGAAACAGTTTCTCCCTATTTACTCGATCAAAACCCTTCATAATTTTGAACGCCTCTATTCAATCTCCCCTTAACCTTTTCTGCTTTAAGGAGAACAATCCCAGCTCAGAATCCCAGGATGAGATACATTTCTTTTGGCAGAGCTCCAGGGTTCATGCACGTTGAGAAAATGCTGAATCTCTTTGCTTTTCCTTTGACTAATTATGTGACATCCCCCAGCCACCACATCAACACTTGCTTCAAAGCCTATCCACCTATGGGCTCCAGTAGCTCCCTCTTATACTGAGATTGAAGATTGTTTAGTTAATTGGTTGATAAATGAATTAACACCCAAAATATATTGAGTGCACCAACACTTGCCTTTGCAGTTATTAAAGATATTATACAAATATGTCTACATGGATACAGATAGCGACTGATGGACAAACAGTCCAAGTGAACCAAAAGACTTTCACTCAAACACTTGCTGCAAACCACAAAAAACCTGTTCTCAAATCACAATAAAGAAGTCTTACGCTGCAGAATCTCTTGCTCTGCTAAAACAGGAGCGATTAGATGCCAGGGGGAGATGAGGATACCTTATTTTACTCAATGAGTTGTTATGATCTGGAATGCACTGCCTGAAAGGGTGGAGGAAGCAAATTCAATAAAAACTTTCAAAAGGGAATTGGATATATACTTGAAAAGGAAACATTGGCAGGGGTATGGGGAAAGAGCGGGGGAGTGGGACTAATTGGTAGCTCGTCCAGAGAGCTGTAACAGGCAGGACAGGCTGAAGGGCCTCTTTCTGTGCTGTATCAATCCATGATTCTGTGCTGTATCATTCTAGGATTCTGTGCTGTATCATTCTAGGATTCTGTGCTGTATCATTCTATGATTCTGTGCTGTATCATTCTATGATTCTCTGCTGTGTGATTCTATGATTCTGTGCTGTATCATTCTATGATTCTGTGCTGTATCATTCTATGATTCTGTGATGTATTATTCTCAGATTTTGTGCTGTATCATTCTATGATTCTGTGCTGTATCATTCTATGATTCTGTGCTGTATCATTCTAGGATTCTGTGTTGTATCATTCTATGATTCTGTGCTGTATCATTCTATGATTCTGTGATGTATTATTCTCAGATTTTGTGCTGTATCATTCTATGATTCTGTACTGTATCATTCTATGATTCTGTGCTGTGTGATTCTATGATTCTGTGCTGTGTCATTCTATGATTCTGTGCTGTGTGATTCTATGATTCTGTGCTGTATCATTCTATGATTCTGTGCTGTATCATTCTATGATTCTGTGCTGTATCATTCCATGATTCTGTGCTGTATCATTCTATGATTCTGTGCTGTATCATTCTATGATTCTGTGCTGTATCATTCCATGATTCTGTGCTGTATCATTCTATGATTCTGTGCTGTATCATTCTATGATTCTGTGCTGTATCATTCTATGATTCTGTTCTGTATCATTCCATGATTCTGTGCTGTATCATTCTATGATTCTGTGCTGTATCATTCCATGATACAGTGCTGTATCATTCTATGATTCTGTGCTGTGTGATTCTATGATTCTGTGCTGTGTGATTCTATGATTCTGTGCTGTAGCATTCCATGATTCTGTGCTGTATCATTCTATTATTCTGTGCTGTAACATTCTATGATTCTGTGCTGTATCATTCTATGATTCTGTGCAGTATCATTCTATGATTCTGTGTTGTATCATTCCATGATTCTGTGCTGTATCATTCTATGATTCTGTGTTGTGTCATTCTATGATTCTGTGCTGTGTGATTCAATGATTCTGTGCTGTATCCTTCTATAATTCTGTGCTGTATCATTCTATTATTCTGTGCTGTAACATTCTATGATTCTGTGCTGTATCATTCTATGATTCTGTGCAGTATCATTCTATGATTCTGTGCTGTATCATTCTATGATTCTGTGCTGTATCATTCTATGATTCTGTGCTGTGTGATTCAATGATTCTGTGCTGTATCATTCAATGATTCTGTGCTGTATCATTCTATGATTCTGTGTTGTATCATTCTATGATTCCGTGCTGTATCATTCCATGATTCTGTGCTGTGTCATTCTATGATTCTGTGCTGTGTGATTCTATGATTCTGTGCTGTATCATTCTATGATTCCGTGCTGTATCATTCCATGATTCTGTGCTGTATCATTCTATGATTCTGTGCTGTATCATTCTATGATTCTGTGCTGTATCATTCTATGATTCTGTGCTGTATCATTCTATGATTCTGTGCTGTATCATTCTATGATTCTGTGCTGTATCATTCTATGATTCTGTGCTGTATCATTCTATGATTCTGTGCTGTATCATTCTATGATTCTGTGCTGTATCATTCTATGATTCTGTGCTGTATCATTCTATGATTCTGTGCTGTATCATTCTATGATTCCGTGCTGTATCATTCCATGATTCCGTGCTGTATCATTCTATGATTCCGTGCTGTATCATTCCATGATTCTGTGCTGTATCATTCTATGATTCTGTGCTGTGTGATTCTATGATTCTGTGCTGTATCATTCTATGATTCTGTGCTGTATCATTCTATGATTCTGTGCTGTATCATTCTATGATTCTGTGCTGTATCATTCTAGGACTCTGTGCTGTATCATTCTATGATTCTGTGCTGTATCATTCTATGATTCTGTGCTGTATCATTCTATGATTCTGTGCTATGTGATTCTATAATTCTGTGCTTTATCATTCTCTGATTCGGTGCTGTATCATTCTATGATTCTGTGTAGTATCATTCTATGATTCTGTGCTGTGTGATTCTATAATTCTGTGCTGTATCATTCTATGATTCTGTGCTGTATCATTCTATGATTCTGTGTAGTATCATTCTATGATTCTGTGCTGTGTGATTCTATGATTCTGTGCTGTGTGATTCTATGATTCTGTGCTGTAGCATTCCATGATTCTGTGCTGTATCATTCTATTATTCTGTGCTGTATCATTCTATGATTCCGTGCTGTATCATTCCATGATTCTGTGCTGTATCATTCTATGATTCTGTGCTGTATCATTCTATGATTCTGTGCTGTAACATTCTATGATTCTGTGCTGTATCATTCTATGATTCTGTGCAGTATCATTCTATGATTCTGTGTTGTATCATTCCATGATTCTGTGCTGTATCATTCTATGATTCTGTGTTGTGTCATTGTATGATTCTGTGCTGTGTGATTCAATGATTCTGTGCTGTATCATTCTATAATTCTGTGCTGTATCATTCTATGATTCTGTGCTGTATCATTCTATGATTCTGTGCTGTGTGATTCAATGATTCTGTGCTGTATCATTCAATGATTATGTGCTGTATCATTCTATGATTCTGTGTTGTATCATTCTATGATTCCGTGCTGTATCATTCCATGATTCTGTGCTGTATCATTCTATGATTCTGTGCTGTGCGATTCTATGATTCTGTGCTGTATCATTCTATGATTCCGTGCTGTATCATTCCATGATTCTGTGCTGTATCATTCTATGATTCTGTGCTGTATCATTCTATGATTCTGTGCTGTATCATTCTATGATTCTGTGCTGTATCATTCTATGATTCTGTGCTGTATCATTCTATGATTCTGTGCTGTATCATTCTATGATTCTGTGCTGTATCATTCTATGATTCTGTGCTGTATCATTCTATGATTCTGTGCTGTATCATTCTATGATTCTGTGCTGTATCATTCTATGATTCTGTGCTGTATCATTCCATGATTCTGTGCTGTATCATTCTATCATTCCGTGCTTTATCATTCCATGATTCTGTGCTGTATCATTCTATGATTCTGTGCTGTGTGATTCTATGATTCTGTGCTGTATCATTCTATGATTCTGTGCTGTATCATTCTATGATTCTGTGCTGTATCATTCTATGATTCTGTGCTGTATCATTCTAGGATTCTGAGCTGTATCATTCTATGATTCTGAGCTGTATCATTCTAGGATTCTGAGCTGTATCATTCTATGATTCTGTGCTGTATCATTCTATGATTCTGTGCTGTATCATTCTATGATTCTGTGCTATGTGATTCTATAATTCTGTGCTTTATCATTCTCTGATTCGGTGCTGTATCATTCTATGATTCTGTGTAGTATCATTCTATGATTCTGTGCTGTGTGATTCTATAATTCTGTGCTGTATCATTCTATGATTCTGTGCTGTATCATTCTATGATTCTGTGTAGTATCATTCTATGATTCTGTGTTGTATCATTCTATGATTCTGTGCTGTATCATTCTATGATTCTGTGCTGTATCATTCTATGATTCTGTGCTGTATCATTCTATTATTCTGTGCAGTATCATTCTATGATTCTGTGCTGTATCATTCTCTGAAGCTGTACTGTATCATTCTATGATTCTGTGCTGTATCATTCTATGATTCTGTGCTGTATCATTCTATGATTCTGTGCTGTATCATTCTATGATTCTGTGCTGTATCATTCTATGATTCTGTGCTGTATCATTCTATGATTCCGTGCTGTATCATTCCATGATTCCGTGCTGTATCATTCTATGATTCCGTGCTGTATCATTCCATGATTCTGTGCTGTATCATTCTATGATTCTGTGCTGTGTGATTCTATGATTCTGTGCTGTATCATTCTATGATTCTGTGCTGTATCATTCTATGATTCTGTGCTGTATCATTCTATGATTCTGTGCTGTATCATTCTAGGATTCTGAGCTGTATCATTCTATGATTCTGTGCTGTATCATTCTAGGATTCTGTGCTGTATCATTCTATGATTCTGTGCTGTATCATTCTATGATTCTGTGCTGTATCATTCTATGATTCTGTGCTATGTGATTCTATAATTCTGTGCTTTATCATTCTCTGATTCGGTGCTGTATCATTCTATGATTCTGTGTAGTATCATTCTATGATTCTGTGCTGTGTGATTCTATAATTCTGTGCTGTATCATTCTATGATTCTGTGCTGTATCATTCTATGATTCTGTGTAGTATCATTCTATGATTCTGTGTTGTATCATTCTATGATTCTGTGCTGTATCATTCTATGATTCTGTGCTGTATCATTCTATGATTCTGTGCTGTATCATTCTATTATTCTGTGCAGTATCATTCTATGATTCTGTGCTGTATCATTCTCTGAAGCTGTACTGTATCATTCTATGATTCTGTGCTGTATCATTCTATGATTCTGTGCTGTATCATTCTATGATCTGTGCTGTATCATTCTATGATTCTGTGCTGTATCATTCTATTATTCTGTGCTTTATCATTCTATGATTCTGTGCTGTATCATTCTATGATTCCGTGCTGTAGCATTCTATGATTCTGTGTTGTATCAATCTATGATTCTGTGCTGTGTGATTCTATGATTCTGTGCTGTATCATTCTATGATTCTGTGTTGTATCATTCTATGATTCTGTGCTGTATCATTCTATGATTCTATGCTGTATCATTCTATGATTCTGTGCTGTATCATTCTATGATTCTGTGCTGTATCATTCTATGATTCTGTGCTGTATCATTCTATGATTCTGTGTTGTATCATTCTATGATTCTCTGTTGTATCATTCTATGATTCTGTGCTGTATCATTCTATGATTCTGTGTTGTATCATTCTATGATTCTGTGTTGTATCATTCTATGATTCTGTGTTGTATCATTCTATGATTCTATGCTGTATCATTCTATGATTCTGTGCTGTATCATTCCATGATTCTGTGCTGTATCATTCTATGATTCTGTGCTGTATCATTCTATGATTCTGTGCTGTATCATTCCTATGATTCTGTGCTGTATCATTCTATGATTCTGTGCTGTATCATTCTATGATTCTGTGCTGTATCATTCTATGATTCTGTTCTGTATCATTCCATGATTCTGTGCTGTATCATTCTATGATTCTGTGCTGTATCATTCCATGATACAGTGCTGTATCATTCTATGATTCTGTGCTGTGTGATTCTATGATTCTGTGCTGTGTGATTCTATGATTCTGTGCTGTAGCATTCCATGATTCTGTGCTGTATCATTCTATTATTCTGTGCTGTAACATTCTATGATTCTGTGCTGTATCATTCTATGATTCTGTGCAGTATCATTCTATGATTCTGTGTTGTATCATTCCATGATTCTGTGCTGTATCATTCTATGATTCTGTGTTGTGTCATTCTATGATTCTGTGCTGTGTGATTCAATGATTCTGTGCTGTATCCTTCTATAATTCTGTGCTGTATCATTCTATTATTCTGTGCTGTAACATTCTATGATTCTGTGCTGTATCATTCTATGATTCTGTGCAGTATCATTCTATGATTCTGTGCTGTATCATTCTATGATTCTGTGCTGTATCATTCTATGATTCTGTGCTGTGTGATTCAATGATTCTGTGCTGTATCATTCAATGATTCTGTGCTGTATCATTCTATGATTCTGTGTTGTATCATTCTATGATTCCGTGCTGTATCATTCCATGATTCTGTGCTGTGTCATTCTATGATTCTGTGCTGTGTGATTCTATGATTCTGTGCTGTATCATTCTATGATTCCGTGCTGTATCATTCCATGATTCTGTGCTGTATCATTCTATGATTCTGTGCTGTATCATTCTATGATTCTGTGCTGTATCATTCTATGATTCTGTGCTGTATCATTCTATGATTCTGTGCTGTATCATTCTATGATTCTGTGCTGTATCATTCTATGATTCTGTGCTGTATCATTCTATGATTCTGTGCTGTATCATTCTATGATTCTGTGCTGTATCATTCTATGATTCTGTGCTGTATCATTCTATGATTCTGTGCTGTATCATTCTATGATTCTGTGCTGTATCATTCTATGATTCCGTGCTGTATCATTCCATGATTCCGTGCTGTATCATTCTATGATTCCGTGCTGTATCATTCCATGATTCTGTGCTGTATCATTCTATGATTCTGTGCTGTGTGATTCTATGATTCTGTGCTGTATCATTCTATGATTCTGTGCTGTATCATTCTATGATTCTGTGCTGTATCATTCTATGATTCTGTGCTGTATCATTCTAGGACTCTGTGCTGTATCATTCTATGATTCTGTGCTGTATCATTCTATGATTCTGTGCTGTATCATTCTATGATTCTGTGCTATGTGATTCTATAATTCTGTGCTTTATCATTCTCTGATTCGGTGCTGTATCATTCTATGATTCTGTGTAGTATCATTCTATGATTCTGTGCTGTGTGATTCTATAATTCTGTGCTGTATCATTCTATGATTCTGTGCTGTATCATTCTATGATTCTGTGTAGTATCATTCTATGATTCTGTGCTGTGTGATTCTATGATTCTGTGCTGTGTGATTCTATGATTCTGTGCTGTAGCATTCCATGATTCTGTGCTGTATCATTCTATTATTCTGTGCTGTATCATTCTATGATTCCGTGCTGTATCATTCCATGATTCTGTGCTGTATCATTCTATGATTCTGTGCTGTATCATTCTATGATTCTGTGCTGTAACATTCTATGATTCTGTGCTGTATCATTCTATGATTCTGTGCAGTATCATTCTATGATTCTGTGTTGTATCATTCCATGATTCTGTGCTGTATCATTCTATGATTCTGTGTTGTGTCATTGTATGATTCTGTGCTGTGTGATTCAATGATTCTGTGCTGTATCATTCTATAATTCTGTGCTGTATCATTCTATGATTCTGTGCTGTATCATTCTATGATTCTGTGCTGTGTGATTCAATGATTCTGTGCTGTATCATTCAATGATTATGTGCTGTATCATTCTATGATTCTGTGTTGTATCATTCTATGATTCCGTGCTGTATCATTCCATGATTCTGTGCTGTATCATTCTATGATTCTGTGCTGTGCGATTCTATGATTCTGTGCTGTATCATTCTATGATTCCGTGCTGTATCATTCCATGATTCTGTGCTGTATCATTCTATGATTCTGTGCTGTATCATTCTATGATTCTGTGCTGTATCATTCTATGATTCTGTGCTGTATCATTCTATGATTCTGTGCTGTATCATTCTATGATTCTGTGCTGTATCATTCTATGATTCTGTGCTGTATCATTCTATGATTCTGTGCTGTATCATTCTATGATTCTGTGCTGTATCATTCTATGATTCTGTGCTGTATCATTCTATGATTCCGTGCTGTATCATTCCATGATTCCGTGCTGTATCATTCTATGATTCCGTGCTGTATCATTCCATGATTCTGTGCTGTATCATTCTATGATTCTGTGCTGTGTGATTCTATGATTCTGTGCTGTATCATTCTATGATTCTGTGCTGTATCATTCTATGATTCTGTGCTGTATCATTCTATGATTCTGTGCTGTATCATTCTAGGATTCTGAGCTGTATCATTCTATGATTCTGTGCTGTATCATTCTAGGACTCTGTGCTGTATCATTCTATGATTCTGTGCTGTATCATTCTATGATTCTGTGCTGTATCATTCTATGATTCTGTGCTATGTGATTCTATAATTCTGTGCTTTATCATTCTCTGATTCGGTGCTGTATCATTCTATGATTCTGTGTAGTATCATTCTATGATTCTGTGCTGTGTGATTCTATAATTCTGTGCTGTATCATTCTATGATTCTGTGCTGTATCATTCTATGATTCTGTGTAGTATCATTCTATGATTCTGTGTTGTATCATTCTATGATTCTGTGCTGTATCATTCTATGATTCTGTGCTGTATCATTCTATGATTCTGTGCTGTATCATTCTATTATTCTGTGCAGTATCATTCTATGATTCTGTGCTGTATCATTCTCTGAAGCTGTACTGTATCATTCTATGATTCTGTGCTGTATCATTCTATGATTCTGTGCTGTATCATTCTATGATTCTGTGCTGTATCATTCTATGATTCTGTGCTGTATCATTCTATGATTCTGTGCTGTATCATTCTATGATTCCGTGCTGTATCATTCCATGATTCCGTGCTGTATCATTCTATGATTCCGTGCTGTATCATTCCATGATTCTGTGCTGTATCATTCTATGATTCTGTGCTGTGTGATTCTATGATTCTGTGCTGTATCATTCTATGATTCTGTGCTGTATCATTCTATGATTCTGTGCTGTATCATTCTATGATTCTGTGCTGTATCATTCTAGGATTCTGAGCTGTATCATTCTATGATTCTGAGCTGTATCATTCTAGGATTCTGAGCTGTATCATTCTATGATTCTGTGCTGTATCATTCTATGATTCTGTGCTGTATCATTCTATGATTCTGTGCTATGTGATTCTATAATTCTGTGCTTTATCATTCTCTGATTCGGTGCTGTATCATTCTATGATTCTGTGTAGTATCATTCTATGATTCTGTGCTGTGTGATTCTATAATTCTGTGCTGTATCATTCTATGATTCTGTGCTGTATCATTCTATGATTCTGTGTAGTATCATTCTATGATTCTGTGTTGTATCATTCTATGATTCTGTGCTGTATCATTCTATGATTCTGTGCTGTATCATTCTATGATTCTGTGCTGTATCATTCTATTATTCTGTGCAGTATCATTCTATGATTCTGTGCTGTATCATTCTCTGAAGCTGTACTGTATCATTCTATGATTCTGTGCTGTATCATTCTATGATTCTGTGCTGTATCATTCTATGATCTGTGCTGTATCATTCTATGATTCTGTGCTGTATCATTCTATTATTCTGTGCTTTATCATTCTATGATTCTGTGCTGTATCATTCTATGATTCCGTGCTGTAGCATTCTATGATTCTGTGTTGTATCAATCTATGATTCTGTGCTGTGTGATTCTATGATTCTGTGCTGTATCATTCTATGATTCTGTGTTGTATCATTCTATGATTCTGTGCTGTATCATTCTATGATTCTATGCTGTATCATTCTATGATTCTGTGCTGTATCATTCTATGATTCTGTGCTGTATCATTCTATGATTCTGTGCTGTATCATTCTATGATTCTGTGTTGTATCATTCTATGATTCTCTGTTGTATCATTCTATGATTCTGTGCTGTATCATTCTATGATTCTGTGTTGTATCATTCTATGATTCTGTGTTGTATCATTCTATGATTCTGTGTTGTATCATTCTATGATTCTATGCTGTATCATTCTCTGAAGCTGTACTGTATCATTCTATGATTCTGTGCTGTATCATTCTATGATTCTGTGCTGTATCATTCTATGATCTGTGCTGTATCATTCTATGATTCTGTGCTGTATCATTCTATTATTCTGTGCTTTATCATTCTATGATTCTGTGCTGTATCATTCTATGATTCCGTGCTGTAGCATTCTATGATTCTGTGTTGTATCAATCTATGATTCTGTGCTGTGTGATTCTATGATTCTGTGCTGTATCATTCTATGATTCTGTGTTGTATCATTCTATGATTCTGTGCTGTATCATTCTATGATTCTCTGTTGTATCATTCTATGATTCCGTGCTGTATCATTCCATGATTCTGTGCTGTATCATTCTATGATTCTGTGCTGTATCATTCTATGATTCTGTGCTGTATCATTCTATGATTCTGTGCTGTATCATTCTATGATTCTGTGTTGTATCATTCTATGATTCTCTGTTGTATCATTCTATCATTCTGTGCTGTATCATTCTATGATTCTGTGTTGTATCATTCTATGATTCTGTGTTGTATCATTCTATGATTCTGTGTTGTATCATTCTATGATTCTATGCTGTATCATTCTATGATTCTGTGTTGTATCATTCTATGATTCTGTGTTGTATCATTCTATGATTCTCTGTTGTATCATTCTATGATTCTGTGCTGTATCATTCTATGATTCTGTGCTGTATCATTCTATGATTTTGTGTTGTATCATTCTATGATTCTGTGTTGTATCATTCTATGATTCTCTGTTGTATCATTCTATGATTCTGTGTTGTGTCATGCTATGATTCTGTGCTGTATCATTCTATGATTCTGTGTTGTGTCATTCTATGATTCTATGCTGTATCATTCTATGATTCTGTGCTGTGTCATTCTATGATTCTGTGTTGTGTCATTCTATGATTCTGTGCTGTATCATTCTATGATTCTGTGCTGTATCATTCTATGATTCTGTGCTGTATCATTCTATGATTCTGTGTTGTATCATTCTATGATTCTTTGTTGTGTCATTCTATGATTCTGTGTTGTATCATTCTATGATTCTGTGCTGTATCATTCTATGATTCTGTGCTGTATCATTCTATGATTCTGTGTTGTATCATTCTATGATTCTTTGTTGTGTCATTCTATGATTCTGTGTTGTATCATTCTATGATTCTGTGCTGTATCATTCTATGATTCTGTGTTGTATCATTCTATGATTCTGTGCTGTATCATTCTATGATTCTGTGCTGTATCATTCTAAGATTCTGTGTTGTATCATTCTATGATTCTGTGCTGTATCATTCTATGATTCTATGCTGTATCATTCTATGATTCTGTGCTGTATCATTCTATGATTCTGTGTTGTATCATTTTATGATTCTATGCTGTATCATTCTATGATTCTGTGTTGTATCATTCTATGATTCTGTGCTGTGTCATTCTATGATTCTGTTCTGTATCATTCTATGATTCTGTGTTGTGTCATTCTATGATTCTATGCTGTATCATTCTATGATTCTGTGCTGTATCATTCTATGATTCTGTGTTGTATCATTCTATGATTCTGTGCTGTATCATTCTATGATTCTGTGCTGTATCATTCTATGATTCTGTGTTGTATCATTCTATGATTCTGTGCTGTATCATTCTATGATTCTCTGTTGTATCATTCTATGATTCTGTGCTGTATCATTCTATGATTCTGTGCTGTATCATTCTATGATTCTGTGTTGTATCATTCTATGATTCTGTGCTGTATCATTCTATGATTCTGTGCTGTATAATTCTATGATTCTGTGCTGTATCATTCTATGATTCTGTGCTGTGTCATTCTATGATTCTGTGCTGTATAATTCTATGATTCTGTGTTGTATCATTCTATGATTCTCTGTTGTATCATTCTGTGATTCTGTGCTGTATCATTCTATGATTCTGTGCTGTATAATTCTATGATTTTGTGCTGTATCATTCTATGATTCTGTGCTGTATCATTCTATGATTCTGTGTTGTATCATTCTCTGAAGCTGTGCTGTATCATTCTATGATTCTGTGCTGTATCATTCTATGATTCTGTGCTGTATCATTCTATGATTCTGTGCTGTATCATTCTATGATTCTGTGCTGTATCATTCTATGATTCTGTGCTGTATAATTCTATGATTCTGTGCTGTATCATTCTATGATTCTGTGCTGTATCATTCTATGATTCTGTGCTGCATCATTCTATGATTCTGTGCTGTATAATTCTATGATTCTGTGCTGTATAATTCTGTGATTCTGTGCTGTATCATTCTATGATTCTGTGCTGTATAATTCTATGATTTTGTGCTGTATCATTCTATGATTCTGTGCTGTATCATTCTGTGATTCTGAGCTGTATCATTCTATGATTCTGTGCTGTATAATTCTATGATTCTGTGCTGTATCATTCTATGATTCTGTGCTCTATCATTCCATGATTCTGTGCTGTATCATTCTATGATTCTGTGCTGTATCATTCTATGATTATGTGATGTATCATTCTATGATTCTGTGCTGTATCATTCTATGATTCTGTGCTGTATAATTCTATGATTCTGTGCTGTATCATTCTATGATTCTGTGCTCTATCATTCCATGATTCTGTGCTGTATCATTCTATGATTCTGTGCTGTATCATTCTATGATTCTGTGCTGTATCATTCTATGATTCTGTGCTGTATCATTCTATGATTCTGTGCTGTATCATTCTGTGATTCTGAGCTGTATCATTCTATTATTCTGTGCTGTATCATTCTATGATTATGTGATGTATCATTCTATGATTCTGTGCTGTATCATTCTATGATTCTGTGCTGTATAATTCTATGATTCTGTGCTGTATCATTCTATGATTCTGTGCTCTATCATTCCATGATTCTGTGCTGTATCATTCTATGATTCTGTGCTGTATCATTCTATGATTCTGTGCTGTATCATTCTATGATTCTGTGCTGTATCATTCTATGATTCTGTGCTGTATCATTCTGTGATTCTGAGCTGTATCATTCTATTATTCTGTGCTGTATCATTCTATGATTCTGTGCTGTATCATTCTATGATTCTGTGCTGTATCATTCTATGATTCTGTGCTGTGTGATTCTATTATTCTGTGGTGTATCTTTTTATGAGTCTATTTGCATTAAATATTTACTGTGGCTGAGGCAGTTCTGTGGGAAAATCAGCCATTACATAAAGTTATGTCGAGTCTACAGCAAAGAAACAGGCCATTTGCCCTAACAGGTCTATGCCTGCATTTATGCTCCACACGAGGCTGCTCCCACCTTACTTCATTGAACAATATCAGCATAACCTCCTATTTTTTCTCCCTCGCGTGTTTATCTAGCTTCCCCTTAAATGCATCTCTGCGAGTAGCCTCTACTACTTCTTGTGGTAGCGAGTTCCACATTCTCACCACTCTCTGGGTAAAGACATTGCTCCTGAACTGTGTTTGAAACTTGCTACATGCAATGGAAGGAAGAACATTTCTGTATAGTATTTATTTACATGGCTTTGGGTGGACTGAAGAAAGTTTTTATCAATGAACTTCAGTTGGCTGCGGCTGGGACATACAGGGTCAATTCCTGACGTCGCACTATCGGTGGGAAGTCCATCCTGTCTGAAGCTTATTTCGGACATTCCAACGATCGCTATCTTGGTTTGTCCTATCATTTAAGTTGATTATCATTAAAATCGTACACCTTATGTGCCCAAATTTCCAATATGTGATTCAGACAGGTGAGGCTCCATTCTTACAGCATACAATAAGAAAATGCCCCCGAGGGAGATCGTCCTTCTCAGTATCTGCGGTGGGCAAATGTGCGATACTGGTCTGAGATTGTTCATGTTTCCCATGAGATTTGAGCTGTCTGTAGGAGAACAGGCACTGTAGATAGGGGTGGGCTAAGCTACATAGTGAGACAGTGTCCCCTTTGGTGCCAATCCGGGAATGCCTGAAGGTTCTGCTGGAGATGCTTGTAGCCCTGCAGCAGCTCCTCCACTTGTTCGCCAAAGAAGTCGTCAGCACCACAGGGTATCTGCAGTAGTTGGTGCTGCAGTTTCTGAAGGAACCGCAAGGCACGCAGCCAAGCTTTGTGGTGATTGGAGCATCCACTGGACGATAGACCCTGCTCCTGCATTGAGGGCACCCACACAGCCTGCTGCTGCAGCAATGCTCTCTGAAGCTGGTCCTCACTCTGTGGCAGGGATTGCTCCCTCAACTCATTGTGACGCATTAGCGTGCTGATAAGAAAAGTAATCCCAGTGGATTTGGTGGCATGCAATATGGATACGTGCCAAACCATGCAGGAAGGTCTGCCAGATCTCACGTGTCTCACCATTTGGATTCTGGGCGTGGGTGGAACAGGACTAGTTTCCTGGACAGTAACAGTTCTTCTGATGCTTTCATGACTGTGTTTCAACAGCTGGATCAGCAAACTGAAAGTGTGAAGCAGGGTGGCGGAGGCACTATTGACGCTGTCTACCTTGGCCATAACCGGAGGGTGCTTATCAAGTCCCCCCAACTGCCCTGGAGATTGGTAGGACGAATCCAGCAATGGTCAGTGCCTGAGGCAATTAAAGACTCAACCCTTCAGGTGCAGCTACCTTGAACTGAACCGGCAGGGAAGGTTGATAGAAAGCCCTGGGAGCAGTGATGAGGGCAGCTCTATCAGCTACGAGCTCGTGACTACAAGCACCAATTGAGTTAAACCCCAGAGACATGAGCTCCTGCAACTTGGGGGAGGTGCTACTGAGGCACACGTAACCTTTCTGGGAATGAGAGCCCTTGGAACCTGGATGCCATTCAGGAGAAGGAAGGAATGGCTCCATAGTGGTTGGTGGGGAGGAGACACAGATCTTTCAAAAAACGAACGGAGACCTGCGACTGCCCTCACCAAAGTGGAACTCACCCGCAGCATAGGTGACCTTGAGCGGGGCCGCGTCCTCAGAGGGTGGTGCCCATAAATGAGCTGGTGCCAAGTGGAGACCAGTATCCCGGGGCTGGGTTGGTGTCACCTGAGGGGACGACGGATGCCTCTGGTGAAGAACTCACCAACAGTAGCTGACAGCGCTTGTCAGAACCAGGCTGATTCTGACACCAGTAGGCATGGACACCTCAGAGCTAGCTGGTGCCAGAGGAGGACTCTTCCTCTTTATCCTAGGAGGCCTCCCCACAAATCATTACCGGGGCTTCACCCGATGGTGTGGACTGGGATGGAAGGGACTGGTTGGCGAATGGCCTTAACAAGCCCGTCCCACTCTACACCATCGAGGCAACAACTGGAGCGTCCCCCTTGAGTCTTTCCTGTTCAGTGCCAAGGTGGACACCCATCCGACATTGATCGGAGATGAATGTATGGACTGGGCCCTAACCAGTGCCAGTGCAATTAACCCTGAGCAGTGCTGAACTGAGCCTGGAGTTGGAGCAGGGTTGCTGCTTGATGCTGATGCAGGGACATGATAGCTGGATGTGAAGTTCCAGCCTGGGGGGGTGGGGGGTGGGGGGGGGGGGGGGGGGTGCAAATTTATAAATTAACAATAGAAAGAGATGTCAGAATAAGTTAAGGCGGAGCTGGTAGGAATGGCTTTCCCGGTGACCTTAGTGTCCAAACTACGACCGTCACACTATCGGCAGCCTCTGTGAGCCCCTGCAAACAAGTCAACAAGTGTCTTTATCTGATTCAATATTTATCCAACTTTCCCTTAAAAGATGCGATGGTCTTTGCATCAACCACAACCCATGGTAAAACATTCTATGCTCCAAACAACTCTAAAGAAATGTCTCCTAACGTCTCTTCTCACTCGGTGATTGTTGCCCCCCCCCCTTCAATGACTCCTCAACCAGAGGAAATAGCCTTTCCCTATAAACTTCATAAAAACCCTTCATAATTTTAACAACCTCAATGAAATCTCTTCTTGGCTCCTCTGCTGCAGTTGAAATAGCCCGAGCACTGACGCTGGATGAGATTGGGGGATGGGGCCTGTGGATGAGGCACAACCAATCGAGCAAGGGGCTAAGCTTCTTTCCAGACACTTTCTTTGCTTAAATCATCAGAATCAATGAATCAGCTCCTAACCTTTAATTTTGCCATCAGTTCCTTTCTCTGACATCTATTTGTGTTGTTAATTCTTGTCTTATTTGATTATGCTCATTTTTTGAATCTGTTTTAATCACTTTATCCTGTAAGGTGCACAAAGTAAACAAAGGTGGTGGGTTGACCCTTATATTTTGTTCAAACTGGGTGTCTGGGATGGGAAAGTAATGCGGCAAAAGGGAGAGAGGGGGATTAACACCATCTCCAGTCATTGACTGCGCATTTAGATGGTTCTGTGGGGAGGGGGGCGGGTGGGGTGGTGGTGGTGGCGGGGGGGGGGTGTTGGTTGTTGGTTATCAATAAAAAACATATTAAACGATGTAGAGTTGGCACTGAGAAATGGATGGAAGACAGGGATGGCATGAGGAAAATTTCAGTTGCACTGCACCCTCCTTTGTGGTATCTCTACTGGCTTTGAATTGATTTTGGTCAGAATAAGCTCTCTCTTATTTTAGATTCACTTGTTTTTGTGGTTTTGTTCCTCACAACTTTAGTCTGTGGGTATTTTGATCAAAACCCCGATATCCTCTTGCTCATCCTGATACCAACCTGTGGCAGGAGAAGAAATTACACACAAAAATACTGGATTGCAACAAGGACAACCACAGACATATATCTCATCTCACATAGCAAACTGTTTAACCTGTAAATACTTAATGCAGATTCTGGGTGCAAAACTTATCGACTTGTTTCTTTTCGTGTAATGTTACCGGCTAGAGATTCTGACGCCACCTGAGTATTGAAGGCCGAAGATTCCACCGGTTCTGGAGTTGGACAATTGACACCTTCTTCAGAATCAGAGAGAAGGTCCAGAATGGCTGGCAAGCTATCAGGTGAACCAGGGTCACTGGCACAAGAGGAGCTGTCTGACACGATCGGAGTGCTTTAGATGGCAGTACCAGAGACAGCTGACCCGAGAGATCCTGGGCAAGGACCCAGGGATTGGCAAGGCCAGACGATACCAGTAACACCTGGGTCAAGAGATTCTCCCCGACTCCTTCAGTATCATTGTCTGAGGCTAAGCCCAAGCCCCATTTTTTTTTAACATTTTTAATTGATAGAGTGTCAATGCACTGAGTTCAATTGAGAAATAAACATTTCCAGAACAAAATAATTCAGGAGTAATATTTCCATTTTCTGTTTCAAACAGCCACTATCTCTCCCCCCACTCCAGAATACAGTATTTTCTGAACTTCAAATATTGCACAACTCAAAATAATGGAAGAAATTGGACAAAATAATGGAAGAAATTGGAACAGTACCTATTTGCTACAATTGCTGACTCTGTGAGAGTCTCTCCGTCTTGTGAAGGTTTTCCCACCTCCCTCTCTGAGCTCTCTTCATATCCTCTGTGTCTGACTCTCTTTTCTCTTTCTCTGTATCTACTCCCTATCTCCAGCTCTTCCTCTGTCAATGCCTTCTCTCCCTCTCCAAGACTTCCATTCTCTCCCAGTCTGCTGGCTTGGTTTGTTCTATTGAGAGGACTTGTAATCGGTTTTCCAATGAGGAAAATAAACTTTGAGTTTTGCAGCTCAGGAAAATGGGTTGAGGTTACAGTGGGGCCAGGCTGGGATTCCGTAATTGTAGAATCATAGGAGGCAGATGGAGTATAATGTGGGGAAATGTGAAATTATCCACTTTGGTAGGAAAAATAGAAAACAGAGGGCCAGAAATTCGTTCCCTGGCTTCCCGCGGGTGCAAGGATCGCGTGCATACCTACCTACCGCGCCTGCCGTTGACCTCTGGGCCCACGGGGACTTCAGCTCCTGGGCCTCCTGCAGCTGCCGGCGCGCAGTGCTTGTGTATCCCAGGGGCGTAGTTAGTGCGATGCGTCCCCTGGGATCACGTGGGCCATGGAGAGCCAATGGCAGCAGACCATCTTTCATTCATAGATTTGACAGGAAGACCTGTCAAATCTATGAATACAGATCGGCCCCAAAACATCCCTAAAACTACAAATAAATTTAAAAAAACATCACATTTTTAAAATAACTATAAATTACATTAATTAACTATTTTAAACAAATTTTAATTTTTGAAAAAATTAATAAAATTTTTTAACGGGGCTAAAACTAAACTTACCTTTCTTTAAAGTAATTAAAAAAGATAAATCTGTGAAAAAAATGTTTAAATTTTAATAAAATCATCCTTTTTAAAAGTGTATCTTCTCCGTGCTTACCCTCACGGAGGAACCTGTAAAAAAATCCGAATTGCGAGGCGAACGCGCTGGCCCTCCGGCGTGCGCGTTCGACCTCTGAACCCCTTTCCTCAGGGGAACGGAAGTGCCGGTTCCCGCGCATGCGCAGTGCATGCAAGAAACCGGCACTTTCATTCCATCCACGGGTGAGTACACAGTGCGTACTCACCCGACAACAGACGAATTTCTGCCCCAGAATATTCTTTAAAAGGTGAGAGACTAGTAAATGTTGGTATTCAGAGAGATTTGGGGGTTCTTGTACATGAATCACGGAAAGTTAACATGTAGGTACAGGAGGCAAATGGTATGTTGGCCTTTATTGCACGGGCATTGGAGTAGAAGAGTAAGGAAGTCTTGCTGCAATTATATAGGGCTTTGGTGAGACCACACGTGGAGTACTGTGTACTGTTTAATCTCCTTACTGAAGGAAGGATATTCTTGCCTTGGAGGGGGTGGAATTTTCTACCCCAGAGGGCACTGGATGCTCAGTCGATGAGCATAATCACGACTGAGATCGATAGATTTTTGGGCACTCAGGGCATCAAGGGATACGCAGATAGGGCAGGAAAGGTGAATAGATGTAGAGGGGCTGTATGGCCTACTCCTGCTCCTATTTCTTATGTTCTTTATCATACAGCACAGAATGGAACCATTCGGCCCATTGTGACTGTGCCAGCTCTTTGAAAGAGCTATCCAATTAGTCCCACTCCCATGCTCTTACCCCCATAAGACTTAAAATGTGTGCTTTTAAGTCTATATCCAATTCCCTTTTGAAAGTTGACACCTGGGCCAGTGTCAGTTGCGGTGGGGCCGGTACCAAGCTTGGTCAACGCAGCTTCAGTGGGATCACTGGCGAGGAGGAACATCCAGCCATAACTTGGGGGTCCAGTAAATATCGGTAACTGCACTCCAGGCCTTGACCTACCTGTGGGTAAAGTCACAGGAGATCTCGCAGTAACAACAAATGAAGTGCTTGACCCTGCAGTGCCCTCAGTGTTATTGGACCAAATGATGACTTTAGCCCGCCGATCATCGCAGCCGATCCCCCATCTACTGCTGCTCAATTACAGCAAAGAAGTGGACAATTTGGATTGTCCACCTGTGCCCAGTGCAAGCCATTCAACTGATCCCCCGCTAATCCTTGCCTTTCCGCATATCCTTTTCCATTCTACCTTCTCAAATATCCCAATCCTATTTAAATGGTTTGACAGTTTCCGTTTTAATAGCAAGTTATTCTAATACCCCTCTGTGTGAAGAGTTTCTTCAACTCCCTCCTTCGTTCTTCGAGTCTTAACCCTGAGCTCTCAGTGCTGGTGGACACTTTGAGTAGCTGATTATTCAGTTGTTCTCTCTCTCTCTCCCTCTCAGCCTCTCCTCTTACTTATTCCCAGTCATTCCATTCCAAAACTGCACTCTGAGTGGGACCCTACTCAACAACAATCAGCGGTTTAAATAGGGAGGCTCTCGAATGTTTAAATGGTGGGTTCAGGCTGACTCCCCCACTGTTTATATTGTCCGACCACGCTGAGTTGTCCCACAGACTAGCCCAGGGTCCAGGGCAAGCTGCTCACAACAAGCAACATGTAATGACCAAGAAAACCTACACATTTTATACAGACTGGTTTCAGTTTCCAGGATTTGAGCCTTTATATTTGAACGGACACTACAGCGGATTTAACTGTCACTCACTCTGACCTCTGCAGGGAATGATACAAACTGGAACTACAGGTATAATCAAATCTATTACAACAACCTTCTGAGTGTCAGCTGGCTAGTGATATTTCCATTGTGCACGCTCTTTTCACAAAGTAAACCAGTTCAGAACTTTTACCCGACCACATTCACTCCTAGATAGTTCAGCCCATTAGTCACAGTCAGTGCAGCTTGCTTTCCTTTGTGAAGGAATACGCCATATTCAGAAAAATACACCATCCTATGAAAGAATTTTGACTTCATTAAAACATGACATACTGGGCTTGAAAATCTGGAAGCCTCAACAATCTAAAGCTGTGAACAGCATACAGGCTTTTGAGATAAGATAAGTTGTTGACACTGAAACAATAGCCTTAATGAAACAGAAGGTTAAAGGTTCCCAAAAGTCTGAAGCCTTGGAAAGAACACAATGGCATACCCAGTTAAGGTGTCTTAAACCAACACTTTGGAATGAAACACAGAAAGATAAAGAAACATATGCCTTCATAAAAATGACATCAAATGAAATAGGGAGACACGAGTCTGTGTTACAACCAACTGAGGTAACTAAGAAGACATTGGTGCATCCGGTTGAGGTGTTCTAAATGCAAAAGATACAAACAGAAGACCTTGGTAAGAATGGCATCAAGTGGGGGAGGCAACAGCCATCACATTGTTTTTGTGTTGAACTTGAAACACCTAAAGGAGAGACACGAGTCTGAATGCTACCAGCTGATCTAACTGTAAGAATAGAAGGGGTCAGCAGAAAAATGACTAGAGATAATTAAAATACATCAGCAGAAAACTTCAAAGGAAATACCACTGAGAAAGGGTATAAAAATTGGACTTTCAAATGGGAAGATAGATTCGCTGTAAAGGGGAAAAGCGATTCTCAGGCTTCAGAGGCAAGCTCTGTAAGTCTTCAACTCTTTGAGTCTCGGGGATCAAGGTACTTGTATTTAATTTTGGTGGATATCCTGGAATAAGACTAAGAAATGTAAAAATGTAACGAAGTTAAGATTGGAGAATAAGGATCTCTGATAAGATTGTAAAAGCTTACTCTTTTTGGAATTGTTAAAGTTGCGATTGAATCACCAACTGTAATTACATGTCGGTTCTTTAATAAATCTATATATTTTTAGAATTATCTCACATAATACTTCTGTATCAAACTCGCAAACTCAATCTCTGTACACTCTTTGGTGAGGAGTTGCAGAATTCTGGGGGAGTTTTCCAGACCCTCATAATATCCGGAAGGTTACAGTCTAGCTAAACTTATTAAAAGTGCTATCTGGAGGACGGTAACATCTTCAGGCTGTTCCTTTCCTTTAGGGAGAGATAGTCTGGACCTTTAGACCCAATTAAGCATCTTTAGGATTCGGCTACTTCTAACTTTAGTTGAAGGTGAACGTCTGGGGAATATGCCTGATCCGGGGTAGCCCAAAAGGGGCTGGGACTAGTAATAATCCCTTCACCTTCACTTAAATTGGTCCTGTTGCCTCCTGCCTCAAATTTATACAGTTTACAAACCTATTGTGATGTCTGATCTCACTGTGATGCGCAGTGTGAGGGTGAGGCTGGTCCAGGACATCTTGCTGCAATTATATAGGGCTTTGGTGAGACCACACCTGGAGTACTGTGTACAGTTTTGGTCTCCTTACCTAAAGAAGGATATTCTTGCCTTAAAGGGGGTGTAACAAGGGTTCACTGGATTGATTCCTAGGATGAGAGGGTTGCCCTATGAGGAGAGTTTGAGTAGAATGGTCCTATATTCTCTGGAGTTTAGATGAATGAGAAGTGATCTCATTGAAATGTATAAAATTCTTAGAGGGCTTGCCAGAGTAGATGTTGAAAGACTGTTTCTCCTGACTGCAGAGTCTAGAACTATGAATTATAGTCTCAGGATAAGGGATCGACTATTGAGGACTGAGATGA
The DNA here is from genome assembly GCA_030390025.1 of Squalus acanthias. NCBI lineage: Eukaryota > Metazoa > Chordata > Chondrichthyes > Squaliformes > Squalidae > Squalus > Squalus acanthias. Next base: position 63,700,853 of record CM059438.1, read on the forward strand.
GGTGAAATTTCTTCACTCAGATGGTTGTGAATGTTTGGAATTCTCTACCCCAGATGGCTGTGGATGCGCAGTGATTGAGTATGTTGAAGATGAAGCTCGATAGATTTTTGGGCACTAAGGGAATCAAGGATATGGGGATAGAGTGGGAAAGTAGAGATAATGTAGAAGATCAGCCATGATCTTATTGAATGGTGGAGCAGGCTCGAGGGGCCATATGGCCTATTCCTGTACTATTTCTTATGTTCTTAATCATGCACCACAGAATGGGGCCATTCAGCCCACCGTGTCTGTGCCTGCTCCTTGAAAGTGCTATCCAATTAGTCCCACTCCCCTGCTTTTCCCCAAGGCACTGAAAATATCTTCTTTGCCAGTATATATCCATTTCCCTTTTGAAAGTTAACACCTGGGCCAGTGTCAGGAGCTGCGCGGACAGGTGCCAAGCTTGGTCAACGCAGGTCCAGTGGGATCACTGTCGAGGAGGGACATCCGGCCGTAAATTGGGAGCCCAGTAAACATCAGTAACCGCACTGCGGGCCTCGGCCTACCTGTGAGAAAGTCACAGGAGATCTCGCAGTGACAACAAATGAAGCGCTCGACCTGATGTGCCCTCAGTGTTACTGGATCTGTTCATATGTTCACACGGTGGAATCCGCTCGATCTGCCCACCACACCAAATGCTGACTGTAGCCCACTGACCATCCCAGCACATTCCCCATCTACTGCTGCTCAATTACAGCACAAAATTTAGACCATTTGGATTGTCCACCTGTGCCCAGTGCAAGCTCTTCAACTGATGCCACCTAATCATTGTCTTTCCACGTATCCTTTTCCATTCTACCTTCCCATAAATCCAATTCCTATTTAAATGATTTTACAGCTTCTATTTCAATGGCCATGAATTCTAATACCCCTCTGTGTGAAGAATTTCTTCAATTCCTTATTTCGTTCTTTGAGTCTTAACCCTGAGCTCTCAATGCTGGTGGACAATTTGAGTGGCTGATTATTCAGATGTTCCACTCTCTCCTTCTCAGCCTCTCCTCTTATTTAGTCCCATTCATTCCATCCCAAAATTGGACTCTGAGAGGGACACTGCTCAAAACCAATCAGCGGTTTAAATCGGGTGGCTCTCCACTGTTTAAATAATCAGTTTGGTCTGACCCTCCACTGTTTGAATAGTCGGTTCAAGCAGAGCTGTCCCACAGTCTATCCCAGGGTCCAGGACAAGCTGATCAGAAGAAGCAACATGTATTGACCAAGAAAGCCTGTACATTTTATACAGACTGGTTTTAGTTTCCAGGATTTGAGCCTTTATACCTGCACGAACACTACAGCGGATTTAACTGTCACTCACTCTGACCTCCGCAGGGAACGATACAAACTGGAACTACAGGGAAAACAAACCTTCTGCAGCAACAACCTTCCAAGTGTCAGCTGGCTAACGATATTTCCATTGTTGACGCTCTTTTCAGAAAGTAAACCAGTTCAGAACTTCTACCCGACCACATTCACTCCTCGATAGATCAGCCCGTTAGTCACAATCAGGGCAGCTCCCTTTCCTTCACTTAAACTGGTTGTGCAGCTTCTTGCCTCAAATTTACCCAGTTTACAAACCTATTGTGATGTCTGATCTCACTGTGATGTACAGTGTGAGGGTGAGGCTTGCCCAGGAAGTCTTGCTGCAATTACATAGGGCTTTGGTGAGACCACACCTGGAGCACTGTGTACAGTTTTGGTCTCCTTACCTAAGGAAGGATATTCTTGCCTTAGGGGTGCAACAAGGGTTCACTAGGTTGATTCCTAGGATGAGAGGGTTGTCCTATGAGGAGAGTTTGAGTAGAATGGTCCTATAAACTCTGGAGTTTAGATGAATGAGATGTGATCTCATTGAAATGTTTAAAAATTCTTAGAGGGCTTGCCAGGGTAGAAGCTGAAAGGCTGTTTCCCCTGACTGCAGAGTCTAGAACTATGAATTATAGTCTCAGGATAAGGGATCGGCTATTTAGGACTGAGATGAGGAGAATTTTCTTCACTCAGATGGTTGTGAATGTTTGGAATTCTCTACCCCAGATGGCTGTGGATGCGCAGTGATTGAGTATGTTGAAGATGAAGCTCAATAGATTTTTGGGCACTAAGGGAATCAAGGATATGGGGATAGAGCGGGAAAGTAGAGATAATGTAGAAGATCAGCCATGATCTTATTGAATGGTGGAGCAGGCTCGAGGGGCCATATGGCCGATTCCTGTACTATTTCTTATGTTCTTAATCATGCACCACAGAATGGGGCCATTCAGCCCACCGTGTCTGTGCCTGCTCCTTGAAGAGCTATCCAATTAGTCCCACTCCCCTGCCTTTCCCCAAGGCACTGAAAATATCTTCTTTGCCAGTATATATCCAATTCCCTTTTGAAACTTAACACCTGGGCCAGTGTCAGGAGCTGCGTGGACAGGTACCAAGCTTGGTCAACGCAGGTCCAGTGGGATCCCTGTCGAGGCGGAACATCCGGCCGTAAATTGGGAGCCCAGTAAACATCAGTAACCGCACTCCAGGCCTCGGCCTACCTGTGGGCCATATCACAGGAGACTTCGCGGTGACAACAAAAGAAGTGCTCGGTCCTGCAGTGCCGTCAGTGTTACATCTGTCCATATGTTCACACGGTAGAATCCGTTCGATCTACCCACTACACCAAATGCTGACTGCAGCCCACTGACCATCCCAGCCCATTCCCCATCTACTGCTGCTCAATTACAGCACAGAAGGGGACCATTTGCATTGTTCACCTGTTCCCAGTGCAAGCTCTTCAACTGATGCCACCTAATCCTTGCCTTTCCACGTATACTTTTCCATTCTACCTTCTCATATATACAATTGCTATTTAAATGATTGAACAGTTTCTGTTTCAATCGCTACTTGTTCTCATCCCCCACTGTGGGAAGAATCTCTTCGACTTCTCGCTTTGTTCTTCCAGTCTTTACCCTGAGCTCTCAGCGCTGGTGGAAACTTTGATTCGCTGATTATTCAGATGTTCTCACTCTCCCTCTCAGCCTCTCCTCTTATTTAGACCCATTATTCCATTCCAAGACTGCACTCTGAGTGGGACACTGCTCAACACCAATCAGTGGCTTAAATAGGGAGGCTCGCGACTGCTGAAATGGTAGGTTCGGGCTGACTCCTTCCACTGTTAAAATTGTCGGTACAAGCTGAGCATTCTATGCCAGTGTCCAGCACAAGCTGATCAGAACAACGAAAATGTTTCCAGGATTTGAGCCTTTATATCTGCACGGACACTGCAGCTTATTTAACTGTCACTCACTCCGAACTCCACAGGGAATGATACAAGCTGCAACTACAGGTATAAACAAACCTTCTACAGCAACAACTCTTCTGAGTGTCAGCTGGCTAGCGATATTTCCATTGTTCACGCTCCCTTCACAAAGTAAAGCTGTTCGGAACTTCTACCCGACCACATTCACTCCTAGATAGATCAGCCAGTCAGTCACAATCAGGGCAGCTCACTTTCCTTCACTTAAACTGGTTGTGCTGCCTCCTGCCTCAGATTTACCCAGTTTACAAACCTATTGGCCCAGAAATTGATCTCGCTCTGTTCCCGCGGGGGTAAGGCTTTCCCGCGATCTCTCACCTCGCTTGTGCTTTTTCAGATCCAGCTCGCACGAACTTGATGTTCTAGAGATCAGCTGGGCAGTGCTTGCGTATCCCAGCGGCGTAGTGAATTCGTGCGAGCTGTGGGATCACGTGACTCAGTTAGAGCCAATGGCAGCACACCATCTTCCATTCATAAGTTTCACATACATGCTGTGAAATCTATGAATCTTACACCCCCCCAAAATAACAGCTAAACCTCAATTAAATTAAAAAAAAACCATCACATTAATAAAATAAGTATAGTTAATTAAATTAACCATTTTAAATAAAAAATTAAATTTTTGAAAAAATTTAAAATCTTTTAAAAAGTTATAAAAATAAACTTACCTGTCTTTAAAGTCTCTAAAAAAGATATACCTGTTAAAAAAAATTCAAAAAAATACTTAATTCACTACTTACCTTCTTAAAAGTGGGTCTTACTCCTCCTTTTTACATTTCTAAAATCTTCAGTACTTACCTGCGCGTCCAAAGCATGAAGTGCACAGCGTGCTCGCAGCCTGTAGTGCGCACGCGATGCACTGAGGAACCGCCCCCTTTTCAAAAGAGCAATTGCCGGTTTTCAGCGCATGCGCAGGGCATGCAGAAAACCGGCAATTGGAGTGGGAATACGCGAGAGTACGCAGTGCGTACTCTCGCGTCGCGGGATCAATTTCTGGGCCATTGTGATGTCTGATCTCTTTGTGATGCGCGGTGTGAGGGTGAGGCTTGCCCAGGAAGTCTTGCTGCAATTATACAGGGAATTAGTGAGACCACACCTGGAGTACTGTGCACAGTTTTGGTCTCCTTACCTAAGGAAGGATATACTTGCCTTAGAGGGGGTGCAACTAAGATTCACTAGGTTGATTTCTAGGAGAGTTACCTGGACTCTGTGTTCCAGGAGGTAGTCACACCAATTAGATTAACTAATTCAGATGTAGCCCATGATCAGGGACAGGAGGGTATGACTACGAGTGAGGCAGGTACGGGGATCCAGGAGGTAGTGTTGGAGGAGCCGCAGCCCTTGCTCTTGTCCAACAGGTTCGAGGCTCTTACTCCCTGTGAGGACGGGAGCAGGGACTGCAGGGAGGATGAGCAACCTGGCCACAGCACTGTGGCACGGGGAGCCATTCAAGTGGGGGGAGTAAAAAGAAATGTTGTAGTGGTAGGGGATAGTATCATTAAGGGGATAGATAGGGTTCTTTGCAGCCGAGAGCGAGAGTCCCGAAGGCTATGTTGCCTGCCCGGTGCCAGGGTTAAGGACATCTCCTCTGGGCTGGAGAGAAACTTGGAGTGGGAGGGGGAAGATCCAGTTGTCGTGGTCCATGTTGGTACCAATGACATAGATAGGACAAGGAATGAGGTTCTGCTGAGGGAGTATGAGCAGCTAGGGGCCAAATTAAAAAACAGAACCTCTAGGGTAGTAATCTCTGGATTACTACCTGAGCCACGAGCAAATTTGGCTAGGGTAAATAAAATCAGAGGGTTAAATGCGTGGCTCAAAGACTGGTGTGGGAGAAATGGGTTTTGTTACCTGGGACACTGGCACCAGTACTGGGACAGGAGAGAGCTGTTCCGTTGGGATGGACTTCACTTGGCCAGTGCTGGGACTAGAGTCCTGGTGAATCGAATAACTAGGGCTGTAGAGAGGGCTTTAAACTAATTAGTGGGGGGGAGGTTTCAAGAGAGCAAAAAATAAAAATGTCAGCGGAGAAGGCAATAGAGCAAAGTAGCAGTGGGGTAATTAAAAACCAGAGCGTGTCAGGAAGGGACAGAATATATAAAGATAAAGGTAAAGTAGTAAAGGGGGCAAAAGCAGGAATAAATTGTCACAAAACCTATTTAAAAGTTCTTTATCTGAATGCACGCAGCATTCGTAACAAAATAGACGAATTGACGGTACAAATAACTACGTATGGGTATGATCTTGTGGCCATTACAGAAACATGGCTGCAGGGTGACAACGACTGGGAATTAAATATGCCAGGGTATTTAACAATCAGGAAGGACAGACAGGAAGGAAGAGGAGGTGGGGTAGCTATGTTAATAAAGGAAGGAATCACTGTATTACAGAGAAATGATATTGGGTCAAAGGATCAGGATAATGAAACAGTTTGGGTGGAGATAAGGAATAATAAAGGGAAAAAAACACTAGTGGGAGTAGTATATAGGCCTCCTAATAGTTGCAACTCTGCTGGAAGAAGTATTAATCAGGAAATAGTTGGGGCATGTAATAAGGGAACAGCTATAATTATGGGGGATTTTAACTATCATATTAACTGGACAAATCAAATTGGGCAGGGCAGCCTTGAGGAAGAGTTTATTGAGTGTATTAGGGATGGATTTCTTGAGCAGTATGTAACTGATCCTACAAGGGGGCAAGCAACCTTGGACCTGGTCCTGTGTAATGAGTCAGGATTAATTAATAATGTCCTAGTTAAGGATCCCCTTGGAATGAGTGACCATAACATGGTTGAATTCCATATCCAATTAGAGGGTGAGAAGGTTGGTTCTCAGACAAGCGTACTGAGCTTGAATAAAGGAGACTATGATGGTATGAGAGCGGAATTGATTAAAGTGGACTGGGAAAATAGATTAAAGGGTAAGACGGTACATGAGCAGTGGTGTTCATTTAAGGAGTTATTTTACAGCTTTCAAAAAATATATATTCCACTGAGGAAAAAAGGGTGTAAAAGAAATAACAGCCATCCGTGGCTAAGTAAAGAAATTAAGGATAGTATCCAACTAAAAACAAGGACATATAAGGTAGCCAAACTTTGTGGGAGGATAGAAGATTGGGAAGTCTTCAAAAGACAGCAAAAAGTAACTAAAGGATTGATTAAGAAAGGGAAGATAGATTATGAAAATAAATTAGCAAAAAATATAAAAACAGATAGCAAGAGTTCCTATAGTTATATAAAAAGAAAAAGGGTGGCTAAGGCAAACATAGGTCCCTTAGAGGATGAGACCGGGAAATTAATGGTGGGAAACATGGAGATGGCAAAAATGCTGAACAAATATTTTGTTTCAGTCTTTACGGTAGAGGACACTAAGAATATCCCAACACTGGACAAACAGGGGGCTCTAGGGGGGGAGGAGCTAAATACGATTAAAATCACTAAGGAATTGGTACTCAGTAAAATAATGGGACTCAAGGCGGATAAATCCCTTGGACCTGATGGCTTACATCCTAGGGTCTTGAGGGAAGTGGCAATAGGGATTGTGGATGCTTTGGTAATAATTTTCCAAAATTCCCTGGACTCAGCAAAGGTCCCGGCAGATTGGAAAACTGCTAATGTAACACCCTTATTTAAAAAGGGTAGTAGGCAGAAAGCTGGAAATTATAGACCAGTTAGTCTAACATCTGTGGTGGGTAAAATTTTGGAGTCTATTATTAAGGAGACAGTAACGGAACATTTAGATAAACATAATTTGATAGGACAAAGTCAGCATGGCTTTATGAAGGGGAAATCATGTCTGACAAATTTGCTTGAGTTCTTTGAGGACATAACGTACAGGGTGGATAAAGGGGAACCAATGGACGTAGTGTATTTAGACTTCCAGAAGGCATTCGACAAGATGCCACGTAAAAGATTATTGCTCAAGATAAAAAATCACTGGATTGGGGGGAATATTCTGGCATGGGTGGAGGATTGGTTATCTAACAGGAAGCAGAGAGTTGGGATAAATGGTTCATTCTCGGACTGGCAACCAGTAGCCAGTGGTGTTCCGCAGGGGTCGGTGCTGGGTCCCCAACTCTTTACAATCTATATTAACGATTTGGAGGAGGGGACCGAGTGTAACATATCAAAGTTTGCAGATGATACAAAGATGGGAGGGAAAGTAGAAAGTGAGGAGGACATAAAAAACCTACAAGGGGATATAGACAAGCTGGGTGAGTGGGCAGAGATTTGGCAGATGCAATACAATATTGGAAAATGTGAGGTTATGCACTTTGGCAGGAAAAATCAGAGAGCAAGTTATTATCTTAATGGCGAGAAACTGGAAAGTACTGCAGTACAAAGGGATCTGGGGGTCCTAGTGCAAGAAAATCAAAAAGTTAGTATGCAGGTGCAGCAGGTGATCAAGAAGGCCAACGGAATGTTGGCTTTTATTGCTAGGGGGATAGATTATAAAAACAGGGAGGTATTGCTGCAGTTATATAAGGTATTGGTGAGACCTCATCTGGAATACTGCATACAGTTTTGGTGTCCTTACTTAAGGAAAGACATCCTTGCTCTCGAGGCAGTGCAAAAAAGGTTCATTCGGTTAATCCCGGGGATGAGAGGGTGGTCATATGAGGAGAGGTTGGGTAGATTGGGACTCTACTCATTGGAGTTCAGAAGAATGAGAGGCGATCTTATTGAAACATATAAGATTGTGAAGGGGTTGGATCGGGTGGATGCGGGGAGGATGTTCCCGATGACGGGTGAGACGAGAACTAGGGGACATAGTCTTAGAATAAGGGGCTGCTCTTTCAAAACTGAGATGAGGAGGAACTACTTCACTCAGAGGGTGGTAGGTCCATGGAATATGCTGCCACAAAAAGCTGTAGAAGCTACAACATTAATTAAATTTAAAACAGAAATAGACAGTTTCCTAGAAGTAAAGGGCATTAAGGGTTACAGGGAGCGGGCAGGAATTTGGACATGAGTCTAGGTTCGGATCGGTCATGGCCCTGTGGGTAGTGGAGCGGGCCCAGGGACTGTGTAGCCTGATTCTGCTCCTATTTCGTGTGTGCAATTCTGTTAGATGCAGGAGATGGTTCTGTGATAGATAGTAGATTGGCGGTTAGGATCAGATCAGCCATGATCTTATTGAATGGCGGAGCAGGCTCGAGGGGCCGATTGGCCTACTCCTGCTCCTATTTCTTATGTTCTTATGTTCTTATGAAGCTGTGGAAGCTACATCATTAAATAAATTTAAAACAGAAATAGACAGTTTCCTAGAAGTAAAGGGAATTAGGGGTTACGGGGAGCGGGCAGGAAATTGGACATGAGGCTGAGTTCGGATTGGTCGAGGCCCTGTGGGTGGCATAGCGGGCCCAGGGGCTGAGTGGCCGGGTCCTGCTCCTACTTCTTGTGTTCTTTAGATTTGAGGTGAGGATCAGATCAGCCATGATCTTATTGAATGGCGGAGCAGGCTCGAAGGGCCGATTGGCCTACTCCTGCTCCTATTTCTTATGTTCTTATGTTCTTATGAGAGGATTGTCCTATGAGGAGAGATTGAGTAGAATAGGCCCATATACTCCGGAGTTTAGAAGAATGAGAGGTGATCTCATTGAAACGTATAAAATTCTTACAGGGCTTTACAGGGTAGAGGCTGAAAAGCTGTTTCCTTTGGCTGGAGAGTCCAGAACTAGGTAGTGTTGCATTTTCTATTTAATTAGCCACTTGATCTAATACCCCACTGTGTGAAGAATCTTTTCAACTCCCCGCTTTGTTCTTCGAGTCTTAACCCTGAGCTCTCAGCGCTGGTGTAGACTTTGAGTAGCTGATTATTCAGATTTTTCTCTCTCCTTTTCAACCTCTCCCCTTGTTTAGACCCATTCATTCCATTCCAAAACTGCACTCTGAGTGGGACACTGCTCAACACCAATCAGCGGTTTAAATAGGGAGGCTCTCGACTGTTTAAATGGTGGGTTTAGGCTGACTCCCTCCACTGTTAAATTGTCGGTTCAATCTGAGATATCTATGACAAAGGTCCAGGATAAGCTGATCAGAACAACCAATGTGTACCGACCAAGAAACCTGCACATTTTAGACAGACTGGTTTTAGTTTCCAGAATTTGAGTCTTTATACCTGCATGAGCACTCCAGCGGATTTAACTGTCACTCACTCTGACCTCCGCAGGGAACGATACAAGCCGGAACTACAGGTATAAACAAACCTTCCACAGCAACAGCCTACCGAGTGCCAGCTGGCTAGCGATATTTCCATTGTTCACGCTCCCTTCACAAAGTAAACCAGTTCAGAACTTCTACCCGACCACATTCACTCCTAGATGGTTCAGCCAGTTAGTCACAGCCAGTGCAGCTCCCTTTCCTTCACTTAAACTGATTGTGCAGCTTCTTGCCTCAAATATAGCCAGTTTACAAACCTATTGTGATGTCTGATCTCACTGTGACGTGCAGTGTGAGGGCGAGGCTTGCCCAGGAAGTCTTGCTGTAATTATAAAGGGATTTGGTGAGACCGCACCTGGAGCACTGTGTACAGGAATTCCCCCTCTTATGGCAGTTAAGGCTGGTTTCGGCCAAAAAATGGCGGTCGCCTCATGTGTCCCTCGGCGACCGCCATTTTGAGCAGGTCAACAGCGCGGACGTTGCCTGCGTTCGCTAGTAAAATGCTAATTATTTAGATTGTGATGTCAATCAACGTGCAACATTGATTTGATGCATGACATGCTTTTTGGACGTCGCCGCGCGACTGCACGACCTCTCCAAATCACACACAGCAGAAAGTGCGTTCAGCTGCACGAGAGACTCCCACAAGCGGTATTTAAAGGGTTCATCAACAACTTGCAGGATCTGTGTAAGTTTTCATTTCTACAGGCTCTGTAAGTTTATGCAACTGCTTTCTACAGTTATTTAAAGTTGGTGACGTGACATGGAGTTGTGCTGCCAGTGGAGAAGGCCTTGCTTCTGAATTCAAGGGTTCCTCACAGACCACTTGCTGCCAGTCATGTGGGTTCTACCTGCAGTCCCCCTTGCACTGGAGCTTGACAGGGTGATTGAGCAGAGGCAGCGAAGAAGAGGACAAGCTGCTCCCAGAGGGAGGAGGAGCTGGGACAGGAGGACTCTCAGCAGGAGGCCTTACCCACGTTATGTCTTCCGAGAACACTTCTGCTATCTGCACTTAAGCCGGGAGCAGAGTATTCGGAGGCTGTGCTTCACCAAGGAGGTGGTCACAGAACTCTGTCACCTCTTGGAACCAGACCTGCAGCCTCAGAGCAGGACGACAAGCTGATCAGAACAACCAACATGTATTTACCAGGAAAGCCTGTACATTTTATACAGACTGGTTTCAGATTCCAGGATTTGAGCCTTTATATCTGTACGGATACTACAGCGGATTTAACTGTCACTCACTCTGACCTCCGCAGGGAATGATACAAGCTAAAACTACAGGTATAAACAAGCCTTCTACAGCAACAACCTTCCGCGTGTCAGCTGGCTAGCGATATTTCCATTGTTCATGCTCCCTTCGCATAGTAAACTTGTACAGAACTTTTAACAACCACATTCACTCCTAGATAGATCAGCCAGTTTATCTCATTCAGTGCAGCTCCCTTTCCTTCACTTAAACTGGTTGTCCAGCCTCTTGCCTCAAATTTACCCTGTTTACAAACCTATTGTGATGTCTGATCTCACTGTGACGCGCAGTGTGAGGGTGAGACTTGCCTTGTGATGTCACAGTTTGACCTGTCCAGTTAAAGGGGCCTCACCGTGATAAAACAGTGTTTGGAAAATCTTAAAATTAGAGCTAGGCCATTCAGGATGAGATGTTAAACCGAGGCCCCGTCTTCCCTCTCGGGAGGAATGTAAAATGTCCGAGGGCACTATTTCGAAGAAGAGCAGGTGATATCTCCCCGGTGTCACGCCCAATATTTATCCCTCAACCAACATCACTAAAAACAAATGAGCTGACCATTATCTCATTACTGTTTGTGGGACCTCACTGTGCTCAAATTGGCTGCGGCATTTCCTACATTGTAACAATGACTACACTTCAAAAATACTTCATTGGTTGTAAAGCGCTTTGAGAGGTCCTGGGATCATGAAAGGCGCTATAGAAATGCAAGTCTTTTTTTATCTTTTTTCTTCAAAAGCAGAGGGGGTAGTTGAATTACTGAACTTTTGTAAGGTGATGGTTTTTTTTGGTAAGCTGGTGTAATTAGCCTTATGATACCGAGGATGGCTTCTCCACTAGTCAATTATCAAAAGCAACCGAAACATCAAATAATTGGAACTACATTATTTACACCTTTTCTGCCTAAATGTTAGAAATGGTCAACACATTATTTTTTCTGATTACTTGAGGAAACTGCTTGATCTTCAGAGGAAACCTTCCTTTGGCATCGCAAAAACATGCATAAGATCTGTGGGGTGTTCCTGGACCATTTGCTCCTTACCTTGCGTTGCCTGTTACAGCAGAAATGCGAAGAGGGGCTCCTTGGAGTCTTTGCTACGCACGATTAATCAAAGACTTAATGATTGAAACGTTATTGAAAAGCAATTGCTGATGGTTCAGGAACTTTTATTTTCTTTGAAACAGTTTATGTGTTATGCCAAAGACTCTACGATTGGTTTCTTGTCCTGTGTTTCGGCTCGTGTATAATTACCTCCTTGTAAATAAATTTAACCTTTTCTTTTAGCCTGATAGTTACTGTCTGCTGAATGTGATGTCAGCTTAAGTAATCTTTGGTGTAAAATATCGATGTAAAAGGGGTCATTCTTAGCCCAGTATCAACCTCTCCCACTCACATCAGGCATAAGGCTACAAGTTTCAGTTCAGGGGAGATGCGGGTCTGTTCATGAAAACTGTCTTTCTTCTGTGAAGTTGAGCTAAGAGTGTCGAGAGCAAAGCCCGAGTTGGAACACTAGGTAAAAATAATGATTTTCTATGGAGATCTCTTCAAACTCGAGCCTCTTTCAGCCTTTGGGGAAATGCAGCAGGATTTGTCGACCACATCCTGTGATAAAAGAGAGTTAGAATTTCCCATTTAATGGTTATAATTCTAACAGAGATTAGTGCGAAATCCAAGCTTATCCAAACTTAAGTGGTTTGGTAGAAATTAACTCAAAAGTGAGCTTTCCTTGTTGGAGCTTGGATTTGTTTTCAGTTGCAAAATATGGGATTGAAATTTAGCCATGTTTTTTCATTGCTGTTGAGTCAGAGGAGACAATCATAATTTTCACAGTTTGGATTTGATCCCGATTTAATTTCATTCAGTGGCAGCTGACTTGCTGATCCCTAACGCGCCCACATTATTCCCATTGAGCTCTGTCGCATTAACCAGAGTGGAGTTGAATGGCCTCTGGCTCAGCTAAGCAGTCCTTTTCCATCTGCTCGACTATCGCCTATTAGTTTCAAATAACTTGTACACTAAAATAAATAGTTTAGAACTTGTCTCAGTGTAAGTGATCCAAAAAAAATCTATGGTTGGTTTGGTGATTCGCAGTCCTTTCTAAAGTAATTAATATTATTGAGAATCACCAAATCTGCGACCTTCACCATCTAGATGGACAAGGGCAGCAGGTTCATAGGAACACCATCACCTCCAAGTTCCCCTCCAAGTCACACATCATCCTGAATTGGAAATATGTTGCCATTCCTTCATCATCGCTGGGTCAAATTCCTGGAACTCCCTACCTAACACAACTGTGGGAGTACCTTCACCACACGGACTGCAGTGGTTCAAGAAGAAGGCCCACCACCACCTTCTCGAGGGCGACAAGGAATGGGCAATAAATGCTGGCCCTGCCGGCGATGCCATATCCCGAAAATGAATTTAAAAAAAAGTTAAAATGTTAGGGAAAGTTTAAAATTTACATGATCTAGTGAATCTCCCATGGACTTGTGCATGGTCAGTTGAAAGAAATGGAATGTCCTTTAGCTGTGTTTTTTGTAACAGGTTGAAAGAGGTTTCCGTGCCGACTCTGCAGCAAGTAAGAAGAGATGTTACTGTTAAAGCCTTGCCAGTTGACTTCAATGGACTGGAGGCATGACATTGTTACCAACTGAAGGATTGTAATATTACATTGTCAATCATCTGTGGCATTGCACATGGAGAGTCAAGATCAACATCAAAAGAGGCTAGAGGGCAAAGGGTTAATTGGTTCAGCACCGAGAGGACTGTGATGTTGGAGGCCAAACGAGGCCATGGGCAAAGTAGAGTGGGGTAGGGGAAGGTAGATAAGGATTCGGATCATGCCTGAAAAATACAGGAGGGTTAGAAATTGAGGGGCAAGATTAGATATCAGGAAAGGCGAAGGTAGAGCAGAGTTAAAGCCTTTGGAGATGGGTAAATACAAAGGCTGGGGTTTTAAGGGGAAAGATCGAGCATTGTTACAGGGCAGGAAGTCTGCTTGGCATTTGCTAATAGGTGTTAACCCAATGCTGACTTATGTGACATTCCCCATTAGTAGCCAACATTAATACCTGGCTGTTTCAAGGACAGTATAGCTTCCACAGGACTGGAATGTGTAACTCCAGTTAAAATCCAGAGCTGAAGGAATGAATGCACTCAGAATCAAGGGGCTGTGGGCTTGTGTGGGTGTGATGTGATGTAACCTGAGTGCAACTGGAACAGAGTGAAAAACTTGGGAGTTTGAGCGGCGGCGGACCTTAGAGGGAGCAGACCGAGGCCCGAGAGTGTAGCAGTCGGCGCAGACACCATGGATTTTTAGATTATGAACATATACCCTTATTAAAAACTGGACAGGCTGTTTGGGGGGGGGGGGGGGGTGGGGGGAAGCTGTGGAAAAACACTCAAGCTGAAGGTGGCTGACGTAACCAGGTTACATTCGTATGGTAACGGACTGTCCTTGGGAACAATGACCCGAGAGGCCCACTCCCAAGTCATGAATAACGAGGCTGGCGACTCACTGTTTCTGAAGAAGATGAGCTCGTTAAGTTAAATCGGCTGGGAGATCAAAACGAGATCTAAACCATCCAAACCTGGGAGGAGGCCTGAAAACCATTTCCCTGAGGCCATGTGTCCATTAAAACCACAGACAGCGGTCTGTGTATTGGGGGGGTATATCAGAGAGCCGTTTTGGATAGCTCTCTCTCTCTCTCCTGCCCTCCCCACAACGGAGCGTCAAGAGGAGCTGAGCCTTGCTCTTCCAACCGAGACGGACTTCGACTCAGACTGGGACTCGCAAGGTAGCCGAGACGTATGGGAGGAAGCTGCAAGCAAGATCAAGGGCAATCTGCCTGAGCATTGCCAAGCCTGCACACCCACAAGATCACTTAGCTGTGTGAGGGGGTGCCTGTATGTTCCTACCAAACCAGAGGGGGTTTAGCGTTGGAAGGGTCCTGTGATAGTTTAGTTCACGGGAGGGTGTTTTTAGGCCGTGGTAAGTCAGCACGGCAGGGGTTTGTTGGACAAGTCAGGGTTGTACTGTTTTAAACTGTACTGTTGTGTTCACACCGCTCGTACTGTATGCGAGTGGAGTGGTTTTGTCAACCTTAATAAACACTGTACGGGTGAGCCCGAAAACGCTGTCCGTGTTCTAATCTGTCCTCAGTAATCCCTAGCGTCCAGAACTTGTAGTAAGGGGGTTTGCGTGCTCGCGACGGGCGGGGCGAAACCACTTACAATAATTCGCGATTGTGGCAGGGTCTATAGGAAATTGGCCACCGCAGAAACCGGTTACAAGAGCGGGATAAAAGCAGCAGCAGATCTGCAACAACAAGAGAAAACTGCAGTGTGACAAGGCAGGTAAGTGATTGCTAGTGACTGTGGGCTAAATTTTAAGTTAACATATAGCATATAACTAAATTTAAAAAACTAAAATAATTTAATTAATTTAATAAACTGAACGAGGTAAATAATTTGATTAACACTAAACTAATTAATTAAATAAATAAAATAATGGGAGGACAGGAGATGTGTTGCTGCTGCAATATATGGGAGCTTGTGGACATTTTTGTCCAGGGCGACTACATCTGCGGTAAGTGTCTGAGGCTCGAGGAACTTCGGCTCCGAGTTGAAGAGCTGGAGTCCGAGCTGCAGACATTATGAGACATAAGGGAGGGAGAAAGTTACCTGGACCTTTAGCTCCAGGAGGCAGCCACACCCCTTAGATTAAATACTTTAGATTTGACACGTGGTCAGGGACAGGAGGGTGTGACTGCGAGTGATGCAGGTACGGGGATCCAGGAGGTAGTATTGCAGGAGCCTCAGTCCCTGCACTTGTCCAATAGATTCGAGGTTCTTGCAACCCTTGTGGACAAGTGTGGGGACTGCGGGGAGGACGAGCAAACTGACCACGGCACCATGGTACAGGAAGCCGTTCAAGTGGGGGGAGTAAAAGGAAGGTGGTTGTAGTAGGCGACAGTATAGTTAGGGGGATAGACTGTTCTCTGCAGCCAGGAGCGTGAGTCCCGAAGGCTATGTTGCCTTCCCGGTGCCAGGGTAAAGGACATCTCCTCCAGGCTGGAGAAGAACTTGGAGTGGGAGGGGGAGGATCCAGTTGTCGTGGTCCATGTAGGTACCAACGACATAGGTAGGACTAAGAAAAAGGTTCTGCTGAGAGAGTTTGAGCAGCTAGGGACTAAGTTAAAGAGTAGAACCACAAGGGTGATAATCTCTGGATTATTACCTGAGTCACGAGCAAATTGGCATAGGGTCAATAGGATCAGGGAGATGAATGCGTGGCTCAAAGATTGGTGTGGGAGAAGTGGGTTTCGATTCGTGGGGCACTGGCACCAGGACTGGGGAAAGAGAGAGCTGTTCCGTTGGGACGGACTACACCTGAACCATGCTGGGACCAGAGTTCTAGCGAATCGAATAACTAGGGAGGTAGATAGGGCTTTAAACTAAATAAGGGGGGGAGGGTCCCGGTGGAGAGAAATCTAGAATGCTAAAGAGAAAAGACAAGGAAGCAGTGCAGGAAAGTGATTGGGGTAAGGATAACCAGATTGTGTCAGGAAGGGACAGAGCATACAAACAAAAGAGTGCACTAACAAATAGGTAAGAAAAAATGGTAATAAGGCAAATAGGGCCATAGTACAAAAAAATGTTAAGATGTCTAAAAATGTTAAAAAGACAAATCTAAAGGCACTGTATCTGAATACACGAAGCATTCGTAATAAGGTAGACGAATTAACAACGCAAATAGATGTAAACGGATACGATATAATTGTGATTACAGAGACATGGTTACCGGGTGACCAAGGCTGGGAGCTGAATATCCAAGGATATTCGATATTTAGGAAGGACAGGCAAAAAGGAAAAGGAGGTGGGGTGGTGTTGTTAGTAAAGGTGTAAAGTTTCGCAATTATCGCGATTCAAAATAACATAAGAGAAGCAGATTCGTTTGATCAGTTTTATTAAACGAAATGCTGTCCTGATAATAAAGGACACAGAAGCCTGTAAAATGGCCACCGCACATCGTGGCAGAAGCTTCCAGAAACACAGTGGGCAGACAAGATGGCGTCGAATATACATTCAGTATAAGATTGGATCATACTCGGTAAACATTGATAAAGACAGGATGCAACCCATTTGCATTTTAAACAATAACAATGATATAAGTGCTGGAATCGTTTTCCTATGCACAGTAAGGATCATTGTACTGGGCAATCGAAGGCCCATCCAGACACATCAATACACAAATAACCCCCCCGGCTCTACAATGAGAGAGACATTGACGGGTGATTAAGTCGGTATTCGGGGGGCCCCAAAACCAGTCGAGGAGATGATTCATACACATCCTGGCTGGGTCAACAATGGGGAAAACATTAACGGATAGTTGGCCAGTTTCAGGTGCTACCGAAACCCGTTAAAGAAGATAATCGCCCCATGCTGGGAGTTTTGAGCGCCAAATATTGGTCGGTTATTCGAGTGTTGGGTGGAGCTCAATCGGTACGAGCCGCCCCGACAAGGGCAAGTAACAGGGTACACCATCCCGAGTGTCGGTAAATGGTGTCTGGACCCGGAGGCCCGAGGAGACGAGACGAGAAGAAATTCCACGTGCCGCCACGGTCAGTAAACCCCGACCGCGCCCGAAAATATAAATACAGGACTTTTCTTTGAGTTCTACAGACTACAACCTGTACCGGACACAGGAAGACTCTTCTTTGAATTTTATCCGAGTTCCGTCGAGTTCTTCATGACAACAGAGAGTCTGGCCTGCTTTTCACAGCAGCGAAAGTAAACAAGTGGGGTGCAGAAACCCTCCCAAACACGTGACAGTCAGGCGCTGCAGCGAAACGAGCTGAGTGCCTCATTTTAAAAATCTCCGAAGTAACACGAGTGGTGAGCATGCTTTCCGATCCTACAAATCCAGACGTAGTGTAGGTATTGTTAAGGGAGGGTGGTTTTAATAAGGTTAAGGTATAATGTGTTCCCCTTTTTACGATGTGCCGTGTGTTCTCCATTTCCATAGACCAAGCTTTATGAATGTATGTATACTTGTACTCTCTTTGATTTGCGCCTATGACATGTATTTCATGATTCTAGACGCCATGCAATAAAGATTTCCATTTCATACTATTCAACCGGGTCTATTTGAGTTTTTCTCTGCATTACTGCTCCCTGCATCTAAGTCCAGTGTTACAACCATAAGGACGAGTGGGTCGAACCACTCACAGGTGCTTATTGCAAAAAGGCTGGCCGGAGACCAGAGCATGCAATAGTATAGGCAACGAAGGCATAACCTCGCACCAGCACCGTCTGAGACACGCCCCCTTACAAAGGATGAAATCAGAGCAATAGTGAGAAAGGATATTGGCTCAGAAAATCAAGATGTAGAATCAGTCTGGGTGGAGCTAAGAAGCACCAAGGGGCAGAAAACATTGGTGGGAGTTGTCTATTGGCCTCCAAACAGTAGTGGTAATGTAGGGGATGGCATCAAACAGGAAATTAGAGATGCATGTAACAAGGGTACTACAGTAATCATGGGTGACTTTAATCTACATATAGACTGGCCAAACCAAATTAGCAATAATACTGTGGAGGATGAATTCCTGGAGTGTGTACGAGATGGATTTTTAGACCAGTACGTTGAGGAGCCAACTAGGGAACAGGCTATCCTAGATTGGATATTGTGCAATGAGAAGGGGTTAATTAATAATCTTGTTGTGCGGGGTCCTTTAGGGAAGATTGACCATAACATGATAGAATTCTTAATTAAGATGGAAAGTGAAGTAGTCCAATCCGAATCTAGGGTCCTAAATCTAAACAAAGGAAACTATGAAGGTATGAGGAGTGAGTTGGCTATGATAGATTGGGGAGTTTCATTAAAAGGCTTGACAGTTGATAGGCAATGGCTAACATTTAAGGAATAAATGCATGAATTGCAAGTTATACATTCCTTTCTGGCGCATAAACACAAAAGGAAAAGCAGCCCAACCATGGCTAACAAAAGAAATTAAGGACAGTATTAGATCCAAAGAGGAGTCATATAAAGTTGCCAGAAAAATGAGCAAGCCTGAGGATTCAGCAAAAAAATGACCAAAAGATTGATTAAGAGGGCAAAAATAGAGTATGAGAGTAAACTTACAAGGACCATAAAAGTAGACTGTAAAAGCTTCTACAAGTATGTAAAAAGAAAAAGATTAGTGAAAACAAATGTAGGTCCCTTACAGTCAGAAACGGGAGAATTTATAATGGGGAACAAGGAAATGGCTGAGCAATTAAACAAATACTTTAGTTCTGTCTTCACGGAAGAGGACACAAATAACTTCCCAGAAATGCTAGGGAACCAAGGGTCTAGTGAGAATGAGGAATTAAAGGAAATTAGTATTCGTAAAAAAATAGTGCTGGAGAAATTAATGGGACTGAAAGCTAATGAATCCCTAAGGCCTTATAATCTGCATTCCAGAGTACTAAAAGAGGTAGCCATGGAAATAGTGGATGCATTGGTTGTCATCTTCCAAATTTTTATAGATTATGGAACAGTTTCTGCAGATTGGAGGGTGGCAAATGTAACCCCACTATTTAAAAAAGGAGGGAGAGAGAAAACACGGAACTACAGACCGGTTAGCCTAACATCAATAGTAGGGAAAATGCTAGAGTCTATTATAAAAGATGTGATAACAGGACAGTTAGAAAATATCAACGGAATTAGACAAAGTCAGCATGGATTTATGAAAGGGAAATCGTGTTTGACAAACCTACTGGAGTTTTTTGAGGATGTAACTGGTATAATAGATAAGGGAGAATCAGTGGATGTGGTGTATTTGGATTTTCAGAAGGTCTTTAATAAAGTCCCACATAAGAGGTTAGTGTGCAAAATTAAAGCACATGGATTGGGGGTAATATACTGGCATGGATTGAAAATTGGTTAACAGAGAGTAGGAATAAATGGGTCTTTTTCGGGGTGGTAGGCGGTGACTAGTGGGGTACCGCAGGGATCAGTGCTTGGGCCCTAGCTATTCACAATATATATCAATGATTTGGATGAGGGAACCAAATGTAATAATTCCTAGTTTGCTGACGATACGAAACTAGGCGGGATTGTGAGTTGTGAGAAGGATGCAAAGAGGCTTCAAGGCGATTTAGACAAGTTGAGTGAGTGGGCAAATACATGGCAGATGCAGTATAACGTGGATAAATGTGAAGTTATCCACTTTGATAGGAAAAACAGAAAGGTAGAGTATTATTTAAATGGTGATAGATTGGGCAATGTTGCTGTACAAAGGGACCTGGGTGTCCTTGTACACCAGTCACTGAAAGCAAACATGCAGGTGCAGCAAGCAGTTAGGAAGGCTAATGGTATGTTGGCCTTCCTTGCAAGAGGATTTGAGTACAGGAGCAAGGACGTCTTACTACAGTTATACAGGGTCTTGGTGAGACCACACCTGGAGTACTGTGTGCACTTTTGGTCTCCTTACCTAAGAAAGGATATACTTGCCATAGAGGGAGTGCAGCGAAGGTTCACCAGACTGATTCCTGGGATGGCAGGACTGTCGTATGAGGAGCGATTGGGTTGACTAGGCCTGTATTCACTAGAGTTTAGAAGAATGAGAGGGGATCTCATTGAAATGTATAAAATTCTGACAGGGCTAGACAGACTGGAAGCAGGGAGGATGTTTCCCCTGGCTGGGGGTCTAGAATGAGGGGTCACAGTCTCAGGATACGGGGTAGGACATTTAGGACTGAGATGAGGAGAAATTTCTTCACTCAGAGGGTGGTGAACCTGTGGAATTCTCTACCACAGAGGGCTGTGGAGGCCAAGTCACTGAATATATTTAAGAAGGAGATAGATAGATTTCTAGACACAAAAGGCATCAAGGGGTATGGGGAGAGAGCGGGAATATGGTATTGAGATAGAGGATCAGCCATGATCATGTTGAATGGCGG
Organism: Squalus acanthias; assembly: GCA_030390025.1. Lineage (NCBI taxonomy): Eukaryota > Metazoa > Chordata > Chondrichthyes > Squaliformes > Squalidae > Squalus > Squalus acanthias. The sequence goes on from CM059438.1 coordinate 63,721,524, forward strand.
AGCAGACTCGAAGGGCCGAATGGCCTACTGCTCCTATTTTTCTATGTTTTCTATCCTGCTGCTTCAGCTGCCTTCCTTGGAGAGTCCATTTGAGAGAATTGGGCAGAGGAGGCTTGGAGTAACGTGTGTTATTGCAATAAGTTCTCTCCAGCTACAATGGAATTCAGTGAGAGTTTTTAAAAATCCTGTCAGATGGCGATTCAACAATAGCATCAGACATGTAATACAGCACGGCAATTTCGCCTACACTTTGCCACTGCAGATTCTCATCGAACCACATTGAATACAGTAATGATTTCTTTTCACCAGAATCATAATTTATTAATAAGTTATCTCCCGGCCAGATTCATTAACCACTGTGTAGCGCCCCTATGTGTGCTGTTAGACTATTTCTATCCACCATTTATCGTGTTGTAACACAACAGTGTGTCAACACAAATAACACAAGCCCTCACCCAATACGGCTTGATATAGCACTCTATTTTAATCTAATATATTAACCATTTGGGGACCGCAGTAACGCTAAACTCATTAGATCCAATAGAACAAGATTGATACCGCAATCCTTTGGGCATTTCTGTCCAGTCATTTTTAAGAGTAGGAAACAAAGAGCATATTTGTCAGTGAGGTAATACCGCTGCTAAAGTTAAACCAAACCCCATGGATTACACTGAAGGAGAACTCATAGCCCCAGTGGTATTGCTGTCGTAAACCGCTTGGACCTGATGGAAACATCATTTGATGCTGCAGCTCGGTGGTCCTTTGTGTGTCGAGACTATTTGTGAGACTCTCTGCTTGGTATCAGAAGTAACTGAGCACATTTGACATGCCGAGGGAGGGGGTAGGTTTGAGCAAAGGCAGTTTCAGTGTGCAGATAATCGTCTTCGAGTCTCAGTAGAGTGATCTATTTCTTAAATTGGCCGTGAATATTAAAGTGGGGGGGAGGGGGGGGGGGGGCGGAAGACCATTTGCTGATCATACCGGCAACTTTCTGCTCTTGGGGGTTGTCATCAAGGTAGAGGATCAAGCATTCCTGATTACTCCACAGCACGACGACAATTTATGATTTCAGCGAGCAACGTATCTATTTGGGAAAACTAACATTTTTATCTGTGAGGGGTTGTTATACCCACCCTGAGAGCAGCCAGAGAGACACCGGAGATCAGGCTGCCCGGCCACCTGCCCTCGCAAACACAGGGGCTGCGTGCTCCGCGGAGATTTAGGCCGAGAAATTCAACTGCTTGTAACCCGGTTTTCAGGCACTAAACAGACCCCTAAGCCTCCAATGTGGTGCGCAGGAGGCGCGCGTTCATTATGAGCCAGAAGTGCGCCGCCCGCCATATTGGGAGAGCCAAAAAAAACAGCTTCCAGGGCCCAGCGTCTGGATCAAGCCTTTTGCATATGCAAATAAGGGACCTAAAGCCTGTTTGAGGCCCCCTCCACAATATTGGTCTGCCCTGAGGCACCCAGCACTGGCTGCATTCAGGAAAACCGGGTCTCCAGGGCCACAACCAACAATGTAAGTGTTTAAAATATACTTAGCTGAATGTGGAGCCGGGAGGAGCAGGAGTGATTCTCCTGACCCTACATTAAAAGCAGCACCACTCCCCCCCAATCGGCACAGCTACCCATCCCACACCCCTAATCCCGGCCTCTGTTACCTTCCCCGATTGCCGCCAACCACTTCCCTCCCTCCCAGCCACCTACTCTCCCGACCCGATCACCTACTCTGTCAACCCGATCCCCTACCCTCCCAACCCAATCAACTAGTCTCCCGACCCGATCACCCACTCTCCCGACCCGATCACCCTCTCTCCCGACCCGATCACCCACTCTCCCGACCCGATCACCCTCTCTCCCGACCCGATCACCCACTCTCCCGACCCGATCACCCTCTCTCCCGACCCGATCGCCCACTCTCCCGACCCAATCACCCAATCTCCCGACCCGATCACCCAATCTCCCGACCCGATCACCCACTCTCCCGACCCGATCGCCCACTCTCCCGACCCAATCACCCAATCTCCCAACCCAATCACCCAATCTCCCGACCCGATCGCCCACTCTCCCGACCCAATCACCCACTCTCCCGACCCGATCAACAATCTCCCGACCCGATCACCTACTCTCCCGACCCGATCACCCACTCTCCCGACCCGATCCCCTACTCTCCCGACCCGATCCCCTACTCTCCCGACCCGATCCCCTACTCTCCCGACCCGATCCCCTACTCTCCCGACCCGATCACCTACTCACCCGACCCGATCAACTACTCTCCCGACCCGATCACCTACTCACCCGACCCGATTACCCACTCTCCCGACCCGATCACCCACTCTCCCGACCCGATCCCCTACTCTCCCAACCCGATCACCTACTCTCCCGATCCGATCACCCACTCTCCCGACCCGATCACCCACTCTCCCGACCCGATCCCCTACTCTCCCAACCCGATCACCTACTCTCCCGACCCGATCACCCACTCTCCCGACCCGATCCCCTACTCTCCCAACCCGATCACCTACTCTCCCGACCCGATCACCCACTCTCCCGACCCGATCCCCTACTCTCCCGACCCGATCACCTACTCTCCCGACCCGATCACCCACTCTCCCGACCCGATCCCCTACTCTCCCGACCCGATCACCCTCTCTCCTGACCCGATCCCCTACTCTCCCGACCCGATCACCTACTCTCCCGACCCGATCACCTACTCTCCCGACCCGATCACCCACACTCCCGACCCGATTCCCTACTCTCCCAACCCGATCACCTACTCTCCCAACCCGATCACCTACTCTCCCGACCCGATCACCCACTCTCCCGACCCGATCCCCTACTCTCCCAACCCGATCACCTACTCTCCCGATCCGATCACCCACTCTCCCGACCCGATCACCTACTCTCCCGATCCGATCACCCACTCTCCCGACCCGATCCCCTACTCTCCCAACCCGATCCCCTACTCTCCCAACCCGATCACCTACTCACCCGACCCGATCAACAATCTCCCGACCCGATCACCCACTCTCCCGACCCGATCCCCTACTCTCCCGACCCGATCACCCACTCTCCCGACCCGATCACCCACTCTCCCGACCCGATCCCCTACTCTCCCAACCCGATCACCTACTCTCCCAACCCGATCACCTACTCTCCCAACCCGATCACCTACTCTCCCGACCCGATCACCCACTCTCCCGACCCGATCCCCTACTCTCCCGATCCGATCACCCACTCTCCCGACCCGATCCCCTACTCTCCCAACCCGATCCCCTACTCTCCCAACCCGATCACCTACTCACCCGACCCGATCAACAATCTCCCGACCCGATCACCCACTCTCCCGACCCGATCACCCACTCTCCCGACCCGATCCCCTACTCTCCCAACCCGATCACCTACTCTACCAACCCGATCACCTACTCTCCCAACCCGATCACCTACTCTCCCGACCCGATCACCCACTCTCCCGACCCGATTACCCACTCTCCCAACCCGATCACCTACTCTCCCGACCCGATCACCCACTCTCCCGACCCGATCACCTACTCTCCCGATCCGATCACCCACTCTCCCGACCCGATCCCCTACTCTCCCAACCCGATCCCCTACTCTCCCAACCCGATCACCTACTCACCCGACCCGATCAACAATCTCCCGACCCGATCACCCACTCTCCCGACCCGATCCCCTACTCTCCCGACCCGATCACCCACTCTCCCGACCCGATCACCCACTCTCCCGACCCGATCACCTACTCACCCGACCCGATCAACAATCTCCCGACCCGATCACCCACTCTCCCGACCCGATCCCCTACTCTCCCGACCCGATCACCCACTCTCCCGACCCGATCACCTACTCTCCCGATCCGATCACCCACTCTCCCGACCCGATCCCCTACTCTCCCAACCCGATCACCTACTCACCCGACCCGATCAACAATCTCCCGACCCGATCACCCACTCTCCCGACCCGATCCCCTACTCTCCCGACCCGATCACCCACTCTCCCGACCCGATCACCCACTCTCCCGACCCGATCCCCTACTCTCCCAACCCGATCACCTACTCTCCCAACCCGATCACCTACTCTCCCGACCCGATCACCCACTCTCCCGACCCGATCCCCTACTCTCCCAACCCGATCACCTACTCTCCCAACCCGATCACCTACTCTCCCGACCCGATCACCTACTCTCCCGACCCGATCACCCTCTCTCCCGACCCGATCACCCACTCTCCCGACCCGATCGCCCACTCTCCCGACCCGATCCCCTACTCTCCCAACCCGATCACCTACTCTCCCGACCCGATCACCCACTCTCCCGACCCGATCCCCTACTCTCCCAACCCGATCACCCACTCTCCCGACCCGATCCCCTACTCTCCCGACCCGATCACCCACTCTCCCGACCCGATCACCCACTCTCCCGACCCGATCCCCTACTCTCCCAACCCGATCACCTACTCTCCCGACCCGATCACCTACTCTCCCGACCCGATCACCTACTCTCCCGACCCGATCACCCACTCTCCCGACCCGATCACCCACTCTCCCGACCCGATCACCCACTCTCCCGACCCGATCACCTACTCTCCCGACCCGATCACCTACTCTCCCGACCCGATCACCTACTCTCCCGACCCGATCACCCACTCTCCCGACCCGATCACCCACTCTCCCGACCCGATCACCTACTCTCCCGACCCGATCACCTACTCTCCCAACCCGATCACCTACTCTCCCGACCCGATCCCCTACTCTCCCAACCCGATCACCTACTCTCCCGACCCGATCACCTACTCTCCCGACCCGATCACCTACTCTCCCGACCCGATCACCCACTCTCCCGACCCGATCACCCACTCTCCCGACCCGATCACCCACTCTCCCGACCCGATCACCCACTCTCCCGACCCGATCACCCACTCTCCCGACCCGATCACCTACTCTCCCGACCTGGAATCACATCCACTAATCCATCAAGAATGCCAGTGATTTTTTATAACGGTGGGTCTCTCTCTCTGGGCCGGTTGAGGCTGCTGCCACAAATATGCCACCTGTGCTTCCCATAACACTGAGCTACGATGGAGACTGAACACTCAATGCAGCAGCATCAAATGCCCTTTATTTGAAGCACAGCCTTAACATTAGACCTTCACTTACATAGTATTACACAGAATTTACAGCACAGAAATAGACCATTTGGCCCAATTGTGCCGGTATTTATGCTCCACACAAGCCTCCTCCCACCCTACTTCATCTAACTATATCAGCATATGCAACACTTTGTTGCATATTTATTCAGAAGGCAGTTTGATCAAGTAAATGCTTCCATTTCATGCACATCCCTTGGCACTTTCCTGGCAGATTGTTTACTAATGAGCTGCACATGGCTTCAATCTGGTATCAACCCTCCGGCGCGCCTAAACTGGGCAGAGAACACACGACCTGTGAAGAGTCTAAAAATGAGGAACTACAGAGTAGAGTGATCACACTTTCATGTACCAATACTAGAGAGTAGTTAAAATGTGGAACTTGCTACCACAGGGAGTAGCTGAGGCGAATAACATAGATGCATTTAAGGGAAGCTAGATGAGGGAGAAAGTAATAGGAGGATATGCTGATAGGGTTAGATGAAGGGGGGAAGGCCGATTTTAATATGGTAAGGCAGGATCTGGCCAAAGTGGACTGGGATCAGCTACTTGTAGGAAAATCCACATCAGAGCAGTGGGAGTCTTTCAGAAAGGAAATAGAGAGAGTACAACGCCGACATGTTCCCGTAAAGGTCAAGGGTGGGACCAACAAACCCAGGGAACCCTGGATGTCAAGGGATATACAAGAATGGATTAGGAAAAAAAGGGAGGCTTTTGGCAGTTACAAAGGACTAAAAACAGTGGAAGCCCTAGAGGAGTATAGAAAGTGCAGGGGGGTACTTAAAAAAGAAATTAGGAGAGCGAAGAGGGGACATGAAAAAACATTGGCGGGCAAAATAAAGGAAAATCCCAAGGTGTTTTATAAGTATATTAAGGGCAAGAGGATAACCAGGGAAAGAGTAGGGCCCATTAGGGACCAAAGTGGCAATCTCTGTGTAGAGCCGGAAGATGTAGGTGAGGTTTTAAATGAATATTTTGCATCTGTGTTCACTATGGAGAAGGACGATGTTGGCATAGAAATCAGGCGGGGGGATTGTGATATACTTGAACAATTAGTATTGAGAGGGAGGAGGTACTAGCGGTTTTAGCGGGCTTAAAAGTGGATAAATCCCCAGGCCCTGACGAGATGTATCCCAGGCTGCTGTGTGAGGCAAGGGAGGAGATTGCAGGGGCTCTGACACAAATTTTCAGAACCTCTCTGGCCACAGGGGAGGTGCCAGAGGACTGGAGAACAGCTAACGTAGTACCATTATTCAAGAAGTGTAGTAGGGATAAACCAGGGAATTACAGGCCAGTGAGCCTGACATCAGTGGTAGGGAAATTATTGGAAAAAATTCTGAGGGACAGAATTAGTCTCCACTTGGAGAGGCAAGGATTAATCAAGGATAGTCAGCATGGCTTTGTCAGGGGGAGATCATGTCTAACCAATTTGATTGAATTTTTCGAGGGGGTGACGAGGTGTATGGATGAGGGTAGTGCAGTTGATGTAGTCTACATGGACTTCAGTAAGGCTTTTTACAAAGTCCCGCATGGGAGACTGGTCAAGAAGATAAGAGCCCATGGGATCCAGGGCAATTTGGCACATTGGATCCAAAATTGGCTCAGTGGCAGGAGGCAGAGGGTAATGGTCGAAGGTTGTTTTTGTGACTGGAAGCCTGTGTCCAGTGGTGTACCGCAGGGATCGGTGCTGGGTCCTTTGCTGTATGTAGTGTACATTAATGATTTAGATATGAATGTAGGAGGTATGATCAGTAAGTTTGCAGATGACACGAAAATTGGTAGAGTGGTAAATAGCGAGGAGGGAAGCCTCAGGCTACAGGACGATATAGACGGGTTGGCTAGATGGGCAGAACAGTGGCAAATGGAATTTAACCCTGAAAAGTGTGAGGTGATGCATTTTGGGAGGACTAACAAGGCAAGGGAATATACAATGAATGGTAGGACCCTAGGAAGGACAGAGGATCAGAGGGACCTTGGTGTGCATGTACATAGATCCCTGAAGGCAGCAGGACAGGTAGAAAAGGTGGTTAAAAAGGCATATGGGATACTTGCCTTCATTAGCCGAGGCATAGAATATAAGAGCAGGGAGGTTATGATGGAGCTGTACAAAACGCTAGTTAGGCCACAGCTGGAATACTGTGTGCAGTTCTGGTCGCCACACTATAGGAAGGATGTGATTGCATTGGAGAGGGTGCAGAGGAGATTCACCAGGATGTTACCTGGGCAGGAGCGCTTGAGCTATGAAGAGAGACTGGACAGGCTGGGGTTGTTTTCCTTAGAACAGTGAAGGCTGAGGGGGGACCTGATTGAGGTGTACAAAATTATGAGGGGCATAGATAGGGGAGATAGAAAGGAACTTTTCCCCTTAGTAGAGGGGTCAATAACCAGGGGGCATAGGTTCAAGGTAAGGGGCAGGAGGTTTAGAGGGGATTTGAGGAAAAACTTTTTCACCCAGAGGGTGGTTGGAATCTGGAACTCACTGCCTGAAAGGGTGGTAGAGGCAGGAACCCTCGCAACATTCAAGAAGCATTTAGATGAGTACTTGAAACGCCATAGCATACAAGGCTACGGACCAAGTGCTAGAAAATGGGATTAGAATAGACAGGGCTTGATGGCCGGCGCGGACATGATGGGCCGAAGGGCCTCTTTCTGTGCTGTATAAATCTATGACTCTATGACTCCAAGTAGGGTGGGAGGAGCTGCGTGTGCAGCATAAACACTGGCATAGACCAGTTGGGCCGAATGGCCTCTTTTTGTGCAATAAATTCTATGTAATTCTATGTAATACCAGCTTTTGCCACACCATCTTGTGTTGCTCCAAGAGGAACAGCTATGGAGGCAATGCCATGTAAACCTCATTCCGTACCACTTGCTGAAATATACAATAGTGAACAATATCTACCCATCAAGCAAAGATCTCAACCTAACTGTCCACCAAAGCCACTTCTCTTCTCATTTGGGGAGCATTTGAGGAACAGTGATCATTATATCATCGGGTTTAGAATAGTTATGGAAAAGGACAAGGAACAATCAAACATAAAATTTTTTAACTGGAGGAGGGCTAATAGTTGAAAAGGGATCTCGCCCACGTGGATTGGAATCAAAAATTGGTAGGCAAAACAGTAATTGAACAATGGGAGGCCTTCAAAGAGGAAATGGTTTGGATGGAGTAGACACATTCCCGCGAGGGAGAAAGGGAAGGACATCCAAAGCTACAACTCCCTAGATGACTAAAGATATAGAGATTAAAATGAAACAGAAAAAGGAGGCTTATGGCAAATGTAAGGTTCATAATACAATAGTGAACCATGCTGAATACAGAAAGTACAGAGGAGAACTATAAAAGGGAATAAGAGGGGCAAAGAGAGTGTATGAGAATAAATTAGTGGCTAACATAAAAGTGAACCCAAAAATATTTTAGAAACATATAAATAGTAAAAGGGTAGTTACAGGATGGGTGGGGCCGATTAGGGACCAAAAAATCTTGTGGAGGCAGAGAGCATGGCTGAGGTATTAAATGTGTACTTTGCATCTGTCTTAACTAGAGAAGAGGATACTGCCGATGTCGCAGTAAAGGAGGAGGCAGTAGTGATATTGGATAGGATAAAAATAGATGAAGAAGAAGTACTTAAAAGGTTGTCAATACTCAAAGTAGAAAAGTCACCTGGTCTGGATGGGATGGATCCCAGGTTTCTGAGGGAAGTAAGGGTGGAAATTGCGCAGGCTGTGGCCACAATCTTCAAATCCTCCTTAGATATGGGGGAGGTGCCAGAGCACTGGAGGATTGCAAATGTTACACACCTGTTCAAAAAAGGGGAGATGACTAAACCCAGCAATTACAGGCCAGTCAGCCTAATGTCAGTGGTGGGGTAACTTTTAAAGCCAATAATCTGGGCAAAACTAATTGGCATTTGGAAAAGTATGGGTGAATAAATGGAAGTTAGCAAGGATTTGTTATAGGCAAATCGTGTTTGACTAACTTGATTGAGTTCTTTGAGGGTTGATGAGGGTAGTGCGGTTGATGTTGTGTATATGGACTTTCACAAGGTGTTTGATAAGTACCACAAAATAGACTTGTTAGCAAAATTGAAGCCCATGGGAATACAGGGACAGTGGCAGCGTGGATACGAAATTGGCTAAGGGATAGAAAACAGAGTTGTGGTGAGCAGTTGTTTTTCAGACTGGAGGAAAGCGTGCAGTGTTGCTCCCCAAGGGTCAGTATTAGGACCACTGCTCTTTTTGATATATACTAGTGGCCTGGACTAGGGCATAATTTCAAATTTGCAAATGACACGAAACTCGGAAATGTAGTAAACAGTGAGGAGGATAGTAACAGACTTCAGGAGGGTATAGACAGACTGATGAAACGAGCAGACACATGGCAGATGAAATATAACACAAAGCAGTGTGAATTGACTCATTTTGGTAAGAATGAGGAGAGGCAATATAAACTAAATGAAAAACAAAAGTAAAATACTGCGGATGTTGGAAATCTGAAATAGAAAGAGAAAATGCTAGAAATACTCAGCAGGTCAGGCAGCATCTGTGGCGAGAGAAACAGGGTTAACGTTTCAGGTCGATGACTTTTTGTCAGAACTGGGTACAATTTTAAAGGGGGTGCAAGAACAGAGAGACCTGGGGGTGTACATACACGAGTATTTGAAGGTGAGAAGGCTGTTAAAAAGGCATACGGGATCCTTGGCTTTAGAAATAGAGGCATAGAGTACAAAATTAAAAGAGTTTATGCTAAATCTTTATAAAACATTGGTTAGACCCCAGCTGGAGTAATGTGTCCAATTCTAGGCACCACACTTTAGGAAGGATGTCAAGACCTTAGAGAGGGTGCAGAGATGGTTTACTGGACTGGCACCAGAGATGAAAGACTTCAGTTACGTGGAGAGACTAGACAAACTGGGGTTGTTCTCCTTAGAGCAGAGAAGGCTAAGGGGAGATTTGATAGAGGCGTTCAAAACCATGAAGCGCTTTGACAGAGTAGATCGGGAGAAACTGTTTCCAGTGGCAGAAGGGTCGGCAACCAGAGGACAAAGATTTAAAGTAATTGGTAAAAGAACCAGAGGCAACGTGAGGATAAAAAATTTACGCAGCGAGTTGTTGTGATCTGGAATGCACTGCCTGAAAGAGCGATGGAAGCAGATTCAATAGTAACTTTCAAAAAGGGCATTCGATAAATGCTTAAAGTGGAAAAATTTGCAGGGCTATGGGGAAAGAGCAGGGGAGGGTGAGTAATTGGGATAGTTCTTTCAAAGAACCGGCACAGGCTCGATGGGCCGAATAGCCTCCTTCTCTGCTGTATCATTCTATTATTCTATGAAAAGCACGATAGAAATGCAAGTTGTTGTTGTTGTTGTTGTTGTTGTAACGTGGACACCAAAAATCACAATGTAAACCGTCAGTCGTTTTTTTAATCCTGCCCCTGTGTCATGGGTTGTGTTGGCACTGGCTGGCATGGTTGAGAGGCTTTTCAATAATCAGAAGCACAGAAAAACTAAATCTGAATTCAAGCCACGATCGTACCCTATACTTTTCCCTTCCCTGTTTGATTTTTGACCAACTCTCTCTCCTCACAAAGATGCAGTTGAGATGTAGAACTCAAAGGAACGGTGAATTGAACAGATGTTTCCTCCACTCTTTGGCGTTCTATAGGTTTGCCCCACTTGCGTGCTGCTCCTATTTTCTGAGTGAGTTTTAATTCAAAGCGGTGGCACTCACCACCCTCACCTGATGAGCAAGTGCGAAAAACAGAGGCATCTTCAGCAAAGAATTAAAACCTAATTGAAAGGCGTATCTGCTGGGGTGTTTGAAACTCAAACCGCTGGGATCTTTCTAGCTGGGCCTAATTGTGAAAATTGCACGTCTAGCAGTAAGTGTAGCCCAATGGTCTGAACCCTAGAACATCAGAAATAGGAGCAGGAGTAGGCCATGTGGGCATCGAGCCTGCTCCGCCATTCAATAAGATCGCGGCTGAACTTTTACATCAACTCCACCTTCCCACCCTATCCCCATATCCCTTGATTCCCAAAAATCTATCAATCTCAGTCTTGAATATACTCATCGACTGAGCATCCACAGCCCTCTGGGGTAGACTTGATAACCTGTTAACAAGTTACTAAATGCAGCAGCTGCCTCTTTGCGACAATGGTTAATTGAACTCTTGACCTTTACTGTCCTCCACTCCCCTCTTATTTTCTTGGAGCTGTCTTGACATGTCCCTATTGGTCCAATGAACGACACATCTCAAGTCTAACCGTGCCAATTCTGAAGGAAGGTTGTACCTGAAGTGTTACCTTATTTCCCCCCTCAATAGCCTGCTGCGTATTTCCAGCCCTTCCTCTTTCAATGAAGAGGTATGCCAGTCAGCAGCAGACAGCAGGAGTTCATCATCTAGCAATGAACGGCAGCTATTTGCCCAAAAGCAGTTATTGGCTGCAGTCAAGTGAGTGGAAAACATCCAATTTCAAAATTGTTTTCACTGAGCAGATTAAATGATATATGCTTAGAGCCAGATATCAGAGGGCTGTTGTATAGAAGTTGTCTTTAATGTCATACTGTGAGCAGAAGACTCAAAATGAATGTGTTTATCCCTCCACCATTCTATCACACAGTGGTATTGTCACTTCATTTGAATGTTAAATTGGTTTTACATGGTTGTTTTGTTCTCTGTTTCAGAATTTTTGACTCCATGAAAGATTGCTCAAGGCTCAGAGACTTTGGCTGCAGTTTTACTCCCATTTTGTGTTACTGTGAAGCTGTCCCTTCATTGCTTCAACACAAAAGTGGGACTATTAATTTGGGACCTGAGAACCAAGCACATTATGGCAGGAAAAGTGAAATCAACTCCGTTAAATGGCTTCGTACTTCTTCTGCTGCATTTCAGTGGCAGCTCAGCTCCAGTTGGCTTGAATCTGGGAGCAGAGCAGGAGACCAATTGACCATGCTGAGAAAGGCCTAAAGCAATGCCCAATACATGATTGTTGTATCATTTCTCTTAACCGGGTCCAAAGTTTTTACTGCACGTTCTTGCTTGTACAATCATGGTGTTGCTATGCATGTTTACGTGTTCACATGAATGTTCTGGGGTGTGTATGTGAATTATTATGACCATATCATTGATTCAGTTGAGAGTCAGCCGTGACTCAGTGGTAGTATTCTCGCTTCTGAGTCAGAAGGCTGTAGGTTTCAAGCCCCATTCCAGAGACTTGAGCAAAAAATCTGGACTGACACTCCTGTGCCATACTGAGGGAGTGCTACGGTGTCAGTGGTGCCGTCTTTCGGATGAGATATTAAACTAAGGCCCCGTCTGCCTTCTCGGGTGGGGGTAAAAGATCCCATGCCACTATTCGAAGAAGAGCAGGAGAGTTCTCCCTGGTGTCCCGGCCAATATTTATTTCTCAATGTGCATTAAAAACAGATGATCTGATCATTAACACATTGCTGTTTGTGGGACCTTGCCATGTGCAAATTGCTTGCTGCATTTCGTATACCAACACAGTGACTACACGCCAGATGTATTTTATTGGCTGTAAGGCGCTTTGGGACGTCCTGAGAAAGGCGCTATATAAATGCAAGTCTTTCTTTTCCTTTCTCTTTCATGCATATCCAACAGTAGCGTTCAGAGCATTCCCCAGAGCAGACAGATGGTATAACTTCGAGCCATCCAACCTCTGTGAACTCACATACCAGTCTGACAGGTGCATGTGACATAACTGCACCCTTTTATAGCAAGAAATAGTAAAATAATATTACTCGAATTTAAATAGTGCTTTTCACTTTGAAATATCTCAAATTGTTCGTCCATTCAATTATGTTTTAACTGTTGTCACAAGGAAAAAAATACAAAGTTGAGTACTTCTCGGCTATGTATTTCAGTGACTTCCCGGTTTAGAAAGGTTGACATAGTATGAATTGCAGTGATCACAATGTGAAAAACAGATTGCTGATATTTTTACTGCTATTACAATTTCCTGAACACCAGAAAAGGATATTTTTGTCAGCTTGGATCAATGATAGCGCTCTTTCCTCTGAGTCAGAAGGTCATGGGTTCAAGTCCCACTCCAGGGACTTGAGCACATAATCTAAGCTGACACTTCAATGCAGCACCGAGGGAGCGCTGGATTATCAGAGGTACCATCCTTCAGATGAGGGGTTATGATTTAGCATGATAATAGGTATCACTGATGGGTTACTCAGCGACACCCCCTCCCTCCCGAATTTATTCCCTTCCTCTCTTGAAGATGACTCGTGCTGGGATGTAGTTCCAAAGGTACGAAAAGGCCTTTCCTATCTGGGTCATTGTTCGTGTGTGACTATGAAATAAGAGTTGATCAGAAAAAACTGTGTGAGCCCTGGAAGTCTGAAAAAAAAATCATTAACCAGAAAGACCTGGAAGTGCTCAGTGGTTCAGCCAACATCGTTACAAGTCTCCTGACTGATCGGTGCATCTCCCAGCATTGTCTGTTTTTATTCCTAGACAGTGGTTATCGGCAGAGAAGATAAATGTGGGAATGTGCGTGGGGAGAGGGGCGGGGAAGAAAACAGTCAGGGTTTTCCCTTCTGATCTCCACCCAGCAACTCCTGCCTGAAAGAGCATGTGTGTGGTTGTTGAGTGGGATAGATTCAGGCAAGATCAACGCATGGCCACGCAGCCCGGGACCGGCTTTCGCAATGTTAAGCTCGTGCATGCACGAAACTGTGAATGGGCCTCGCAGCCCCTTTAAGGGGCCGCACACCCACAAAAAAAATTACGGGGAACATTGGGTATGACTGTGATGCTTTGCCTCCTATTCTCCTCCACTCACGCACACCCTCACACACACCCTCACGCACACACCATCACACACATCCACATCACACCCCCATACACACACCCTCACACATACTCTCATGCACACCCTCAGACACATCCACGTCCACACCCACATACACACACCCTCACACACACCCTCACACACACCCTCACGCACATCCTCAGACACATCCACACCCACATACACACACCCTCACACACACCCTCACACACACCCTCACACACACCCTCACGCACACATCCGCACCCACATACACACACCCTCACACACACCCTCACACACACCCTCACACACACCCTCAGACACATCCACATCCACACCCACATACACACACCCTCACACACACCCTCACTGCACACCCTCAGACACATCCACATCCACACCCACATACACACACCCTCACACACACCCTCACAAACACCCTCACACACACCCTCACACACACACACCATCACACACACACAATCCCACACATACATAAACCCCTCACACACACCCTCACACACACCCTCACACACATCCACATCCACACCCACATACACACACCCTCACACACACCATCACAAACACCCTCACACACACACCATCACACACACACAATCCCACACACACATAAACCTCTCACACAGACCCTCACGCACACCCTCACACACACCCTCAGACACATCCACATCCACACCCACATACACACACCCTCACACACACCATCACACACACCCTCACACACACACCCTCACACACACCCTCAGACACATCCACATCCACATACACATACCCTCACACACACCCCCAGACACATCCACACCCATACCCACATACACACACCCTCACACACCCTCACACACACACCCTCACACACACATACACAATCCCACACCCACACACACATAAACCTCTCACACACACACCCACACATGCAACCTCATGCACATACACCCCACACCCACACACATACACCCCTCACATACACACCTCACCCACTTACAACCCACACACATACACCACTCACACACACACACATATTCACACACACACCCTCACATACATCCACATACACACACACATAACCACACATACATATATAATCCTACATTCACACACGCATACACCTCTCAAACACATCCACACACACACACACAAACACACACACCCTTAAACACACATACACACACACACACACCACACACACACACACACACCCTCACCCACACACATATACCCTCACACACACACACACCCTCACCCACGCACACACACCCTCACACACACACACACCCTCACACACACACGCACACTGACACACACACCCTCACCCACACACACACACCCTCACATACACACCCTCACCCACACACACACACACACACACCCTCATACACACACACACACCGTCACCCACACACACACCCTCATACACACACACCCTCACCCACACATACCCACACCCACACACACACACTCACCCACACACACACACCCTCACCCACACACACACACACCTCACCACACACACACCCTCACCCTCATACACACACACCCTCACCCACACACACACCCTCACCCACACACACACCCTCACCCACACACGCACACACCCTCACACACACACACACACCCTACCCACACACACACACACCCTCACCCACACCCCCCACACACACACCCTCACCCACACACACACACACACACACATCCACACACACACCCTCACACACACACCCTCACACACACACCCTCACACACATCCACACACACATCCACACACACACCCTCACACACCCACCCTCACACACACACACCCTCACACACACACCCTCACACACACACCCTCACACACACACACCCTCACACACACACCCTCACACACACACACCCTCACACACACACACACACACACACCCTCACACACACACACACCCTCACACACACACACCCTCACACACCCTCACACACACACACACACACCCTCACACACACACACCCTCACACACACACACACCCTCACACACACACACACCCTCACACACAACCTCACACACACACACCCTCACACACACACACCCTCACACACACACCCTCACACACACCCTCACACACACCCTCACACACACACCCTCACACACAACCTCACACACACACCCTCACACACACCCTCACATACACACACGCACCCTCACATCCTCACCCACACACACCCTCACACACAACCTCACACACGCACCCTCACACACACACACCCTCACACACACACACACACTCACACACCCTCACACACAACCTCACACACACACCCTCACACACACACCATCACACACCCTCACAGACACACACACTCACAGACACACACACACTCACACACACCCTCACACACACCCTCACACCCATCCACACCCACATACACACAAACACACCCTCACATACACACACATATACACAATCCCACACCCACACACACCCACACACACATACAACTCTCACACACACCCCCACATACACACCTCACCCACATACACCCCTCACACATACACCCCTCACACACACACACACACATAAACCCCCCACACACACACAACTCCACACACACCCCTCATGTACACACACACCCTCACACTCGTGCACTCCTCACACACATACGTGGGTCCAGACTCGGCCCTGTGCAGGAAGCGCATGTCCCAACTGAGAGGCCTGAGGCAGGCCTGCGATTGGTCCATGGGCCTCAATACATTTTCTGTACGAGCTGCCGGTGCCTATCACGCCTCCACAGGCAGCTCGCGAATGGTACGTCCCATGAGGGAGCTGACCGGCCTGGGGAACGCGACGACTATGGAATTGGGCAGGCACTCCTGCTCCTCCTGGCTCCACAGGAAGTTTTTTGTGAAAAACTAGCATTGAAAAAACTTATTTTAGTTTGTGGCCCCTGAAGAATCTTGAACAGAGTAGGCCCACGTCTGCGCTGACCAATCTCACCAACAGGGCCAAAAAGCAAATGTCAGATCCCTCATTTACTTTTCTAAGGGGCCTAATGCCTGGCTTAGGCAGTTGCCAGGCAATGGCCCTGACCTAATTTTGATCCAAACATTTTTCAAGTGTCCATGGGGTGCAGGACTTTGTTCCAAGAAATTGGGCCTCGTTACGCCCATTTATTTGGTCTATATTATACAGGAATTGATTCCCACACAAGGTGTGAAGCTAAAAGCAGTAACTTTTCTATGTCTAGTAACCTAGCTGAAGGGCTAAGGTATATAGTGCAGGATGGCACCTAGTTTGAAAATTGGTGGGCAAAATGTAGGAGAGAAGAAGGATAATTCAGGAGCGGTTAGGCGACACCAAGCGTGGGTTTTAAAAACTCATATTTTAGGGGAGGGAGAGAATATGGACAGAAGAAAGGAGTTCCACAGTTTTGAAGTTTGAGGTAAGAATGAGTTGGAGCAGAGCACTGTAATGAGTCCTGATTTCAACACAGTGAAGTTGTCAAGTGGAGGAAGAGTGATTGTGCAGGATGGTTAGAAGTGTAGAATTCGCAATATATCGCGATTTTTATTAATAAGGAGAAAACACAGAGTCTCGTTCAAACAGCTTTTATTTCAGCAGAATGCTGTCAGGTTTCTCAAAGTGGACACAAGCAGCCTGTAAAATGGCCGCCGCACCTCGTGACAGAACATTCTAGACTTTTCGACAGGCAGACAAGATGGCGTTCCAATAAACATTTGTGCAAGATCGATTAAGATTCAGCACAGTGAAGATAATACACGAGACATTATGGGTTTACAGTATACACATAAATACTGAAATCGGTCTCCCAGGTACGAATGAAAGCTATTGTACCGAGTAATCAAGGGCCCATCCAAAGACATTAATATGTAAAATCCCAACGACTCTACGATGAGAGAGCCGTTAGCGGGTAGTTATACAAAACACTTGGAAGCCCCAAAACCCCTCCAGGGAGAACACCGACCGATTTAACAATGGGAGAAATATTAACAGGTACTCAGACATTTACGAGTAGCCCCGAAACCCATTAAGAACGGAGATCACCCATACAAGACATTTGAGCGCCAAACCCTAACAAAAGAAAGGACATTAAGGTTCGGCGGGAAACGGAAGATTTTGTACTATAATTACAAGCTCCAACCGTCCATCTTTCTCTTATTCTCTTATCCGATCGACTCGTATCCTCGTGGCTGCTCCTGTGTTTTTGACTCGTAGTCTTGTTCCTGCTTGCCTGGTGCCTCTTTGAAAAAGACTGTTGAACTTTCTGATCCGTTCGGATCTACCTCGTGTCGCGTAACGAAGACCTATGTTGGTAGCTGGCATCGGAACCAAAGGCCTGAGATGAGATGAGATGAGATGAGATGAGATGAGAAGAGAGGAAGACCATACTCATCGCCACGGTCAGTAGATCCCGACCGCGCCTGTAGGTCGAATAGCCAAGTTTTCCTTGCTAGGGAGACTTCTTTGAACTTGCAAGAATAGACCTTGGAAGATCCTCCAAGATAATATTGACTGGTCTGTGAAACCCATTCGGACTGTGCCTGTTAAACCAACCAACACAGATCTTCATCACAGCAGACAGTCCAGCCTGCTAGCCGGAGCAGAAGCAAGTAAACAAGTGGGACCAGGAGATCTCCTGATCGACACGTGGGTGCTGCGGTGAAAAACATCCGATCAGCTATTCGGAATTTCTCCGAGTTATCACGAGTGGTGAGCATGAGTCTCGAAATCCGACGAATCTAGCTAGGACAGATATTGATAGGGGAGGGTTTAAGTATTAAGGATACTTGTAATGTGTGCCCCTATTTACGGTGTGTCGTTCGTTCCTCGTTTCCCTAGGATTAGCTATATAACTGCTTGTAAGATTGTACTGTCATTAATCTGTGCTTATGACATGTATTACGTAATCTTAAATATCATGCAATAAAGATTTTCCATTTCGTACCATTCAACCGAGTCTACATGAGTTTCATCTCCATTACTGCTCTCGCATCTAAGTCCAGTGTCTAGAACCGTAAGGGCGAGTGATTCGAACCACTCACAGGTGTGTCTAGTGCTCCCAGACTGGCTGGAGACCAGAACAGGCAACAAGGCCTAAACCCGCACTGACATACAGGCTGCACAGAGCCGCGTGAACCGCACAGGCTGCGAGACACGCACGGTCAGAATCCCTTACAGAAGGAACAAGAGGGGAACATTAGAACTAGAATAACCAAAGAGGAATAGATAAATTATGAAGGGTTTTGATGGAGTAAATAAGGAGAAACTGTTTCCACTGGCAGGGTGGGATTCAGTAACCAGAGGACACAGATTTAAGGTAATTGGCAAAAGAACCAGAGGAGAGATAAGGAGAATTTTTTTTAACACAGGAAGCTGTGATGATCTGGAATGCACTGCCTGAAAGGATGGTGGAAGCAGATTCAATAGTAACGTTTAAAAGGGAATATTAGATATATACTTGAAAAGGAAAAAAATTCAAGGCTAATCATAAGGTATCAAAAGGTTTAGACTAGCTATGGAAAAGGACAGGGAGCCATCTAGAGTAATAATACTTAATTGGAGGAAGGCCAATTTCAGTGGGTTGACAACGGAACTGGCCCGGGTAAATTGGAATCAAAGATTGACAGGCAAAACTGTAATCGAACAATGGGCTGCTGTTAAAGCGGAGCTAGTTCGGGTACAATTGAGGTACATTCCCACAAGGGGGAAAGGTAGGGCAACCAAAGTCAGAGCTCCCTGGATGACGAAAGAGATAGAGAGTAAGGTAAAACAGAAAAAGAGCGCATATGACAGATGACAGGTTGAGAATACAAGTGAGAATCAGACTGAATATAGAAAGTTTAGAGGGAAAGTGACAAAGAAAATAAAAGGGGACAAAGAAAGAGTATGAGAATAGATTGTCAGTTAACATAAAAGAGAATTCAAAAGTCTTCTATAGGCATATAAATAGTAAATGGGTAGTAAGAGGAAGGGTGGGGCTGATTAGGGACCAAAAAGAAGACCTATGCATGGAGGCAGAGGGTATGGCTGAGGTACTAAATGAGTACTTTGCATCTGTCTTCACCAAGGAAGAAGATGCTGCCAATGTCATAGTGAAAGAGGAGGCAGTGGAAATACTGGATGGGATAAAAATTGATAAAGAGAGGTACTAGAAAGGCTGGCTGTACTTAAAGTAGATAAATCACCAGGAGCAGATAGGATGCATCCTAGGATGCTGAGGGAAGTTAAGGTGGAAATCACGGAGGTACTGGCCATAATCTACCAATTCTTCTTAGATACAGGAGGGGTGCCAGAGGACTGGAGAATTGCAAATGTTACACCCTTGTTCAAAAAGGGTGTAAGGATAAACCCAGCAACTACAGGCCAATCAGTTTAACCTCGGTAGTAGGGAAGCTTTTAGAAATGATAATCCAGGACAAAATTAACAATCACTTGGACAAGTATGGATTAATTAAGGAAAGCCAGCACGGATTTGTTAAAGGCAAATCATGTTCAACTAACTTGATTGAGTTTTTTGATGAGGTAACAGAGAGGGTTGATGAGGGCAGTGCGGTTGATGTAGTGTACATAGACTTCCAAAAGGCGTTTGATAAAGTGCCACATAATAGGCTTGCCAGCAAAGTTGAAGCCCATGGAATAAAAGGGACAGTGGCAGCATGGATATGAAATTGGCTAAGTGACAGGAAACAGAGAGTAGTGGTGAACGGTTGTTTTTCGGACTGGAGGAAGGTACACAGTGGTGTTCCCCAGGGGTCGGTACTAGGACCACTGCTTTTCTTGATATATATTAATGACTTGGACTTGGGTGTACAGGGCACAATTTCAAAATTTGCAGATGACACAAAACTTGGAAGTATAGTGAACAGTGAGGAGGATAGTGATAGACTTCAAGAAGACGTAGACAGGCTGGTGGAATGGGCGGACACGTGGCAGTTGAAATTTAACGCAGAAAAGTGCGAAGTGATACATTTTGGTAGGAAGAACGAGGAGAGGCAATATAAACTAAAGGTTACAATCCTCAAGGGGGTGCATGAACAGAGAGACCTGGGGGTATATGTGCACAAATCATTGAAGTTAGCAGGGCAGGTTGAGAAAGCGGTTAACAAAGCATACGGGATCCTGGGCTTCATAAATAGATGTGAGAAGTTGCACAACACCAGGTTATAGTCCAACAGCTTTATTTGAAATCACAAGCTTTCGGAGCGCTGCTCCTTCGTCAGGTGAAGTGTGAAGTGACGAAGGAGCAGAGCTCCGAAAGCTTGTGATTTCAAATAAAGCTGTTGGACTATAACCTGGTTTTGTGCGACTTCTCACATTTGTCCACCCCAGTCCAACACCGGCATCTCCACATCATTCATAAATAGAGGCATAGGGGGAGAAATTTACTGTTGCCCCATTTGGGGCGCTAATTTTAAAAAGTTTGAAAAGTTAGCGCCAGGCGCTAATGATTTCAAAATTTTGAAAAATTCGCCGTTTGCGCTCCAAGAAGGAAGTGGAGGGCTAAATCAAACACTTCACTTCCTTCTTGGAGTGCAATCGGCAGCAGGCTGGGCGGAGACTTCAGCAGCGCCGCACACTGGACCGTGCAGTGCCGCCACGTTCAAAGGCTCCTTTCCACCCTTAAAGGGAAGGGCCATCGCTGCAGGATCTGCAATATAAAAAAATACCTACCTGGACCACCAAGGCAGCTGTGATCCTGCACGATCAGCCCAGCACTCAAGCAGAGTGCTGGGCTGATCGATCCTGGGCAGGAACCCGCGAAAAAAAACAGGAACAAGAAAGGTGAGTTTTTTTTACTTACCTCGGCCACCTCGCCTTTAATCATCGCCCCTGAAGCGGCCGGCCGCCTGATGCACGCCTCCTGCAGCATGTCGGTGTTTTCGACCAGGCGCTGGTGTGGGGGCAGAAGTCAATTTCAGGTCCGGGGCGCTACCAGGGTGATGCACACGCCGTTGACGTCATGATCTCCGGCTGAAGGAGATCGGGGCGCAATGCCATAGCGCCGCCGCAAAACTCCCGGCGAATATGTCAGCGCCGTGCCCGGTCGCAAAGCCATTTGCACCCAGTTGGCGCCCCCCCCCAGGGAGTTAACGGGAGGTGCAAAGGCACCCAATTTCACCCCCTAAGAGTTCAAAAGTAAGGAAGTTATGATGAATCTTTATAAAACACTGGTCCGGTCTCAACTGGAGTATTGTGTCCAATTCTGGGCGGTGCACTTTAGGAAGGATGTGAAGGCCTTAGAGAGGGCGCAGAAAAGATTTACGAGAATGGTTCCAGGGATGAGGGACTTCAGTTACGTGGATAGCCTGGAGAATCTGGGGTTGTTCTCCTTAGAGCAGAGAAGGTTGAGAGGTGATTTGATAGAGGTGTTCAAAATCATGAGTAGATAGAGAGAAACTGTTCCCATTGGCGGAAGGGTCGAGAACCAGAGGACACAGATTTAAGATCGATTGGCAGAAGAACCAAAGGCGACATGAGGAAAAACTTTCTTACGCAGTGAGTGTTTAGGATCTGGAATGCACTGCCTGAGAGGGTGGTGGAGGCAGACTCAATCGCGGCTTTCAAAAGGGAATTGGATAAGTACCTGAAGGAATAAAACTTTGCAGGGCTACGGGGAAAGGGTGGGGGAGTGGGACTAGCTGAAGTGCTCTTGCAGAGAGCCGGCATGGGCTCGATGGGCCGAATGGCCTCCTTCTGTGCTGTAACCATTCTATGATTCTATGATTCTAAGGCTATGGGTATAGAGCGGGGGAGTGGGACTATTTGGCTAACTCTTTCAAAGAGCCGGCACAGGCACGATGGGCCAAATGGTCTCCTTCTGTGCTGTGTGATTCTATAAAATGGAGAAAGACAAGAAATGTGGCAAAGCGAGAGAGAGAAAGGTTCCAAGAAACTGGAGGTAAGAGCAGGATCACAAGGTTTTATACATGAGTTGGTAAAATTGGATAAAATGAGATTAGCAGCAAAGCAAAATCAACATCTCAGCATCTGCTGGCTGCATCACTGATAGAATTAGTTAAAATAAGATACATCGCATAGATATCCAGTCTTGCTGTAAATAGCGTTACCACCAGTCATTAACCAGAAATCGAAGGAGGCTGCAGCAATCTCTAGATCCGATTTTCTGTTTGTTGTACAAGAGCTTCATGCGTCAATATACCCAAATGATCTTCGGTAATTAGAATATGAATCCAGATGCTCCTGCTGATAAATTGGTATCTGCTACCAAAGACGTACCCTTTAATATAACCTGAGTGTGTTTGTGTTCTGTTTTCAAAGGCATCTAACGTTCACTCAGTCAGAAAGTCTTCTAATTGAAGAAGGTGGAACGATCATTCAGTTCAGTCAGCATCAGTCTGCTGCCTGCGGGGGTTTATGAATTTGAGCACCGGACTGTTATTTTCAGGAAAACAATTAAGCTGCTGATTGTGCTTTGAATAATGTCAGTTGCTAGTAGGCTTCAAATACCTAGCCTGCAGCCATAAATAATACAAACCATCGTAGACCTTTACATTCCTGCGATAAGAGAAAATGGTAGCATTGATAGATGGATCAGCACACGAAACGGTGACTTGCAGGGGCGGAAAGTAGATTTATTTTTATTTGCAGTCAGTCTGATGGCTGGAGCCTGAATTTGGTTCTGTCTCTTGACGTGCCGATTGCCTCCATAGGCTGGTGGGTCTGCGTGCAGTGGTTTGTGTGCAGCTGTGCTCGAGAGATCCAGGGGAGTGAAGGGCCAAGTTTACTCGCGGAGGCCCATGTTTCCGCAGATCATGCTCAATCTACATTCACATGCATGCTACCCTGCCCAGATATCCAAGGGAACGTTTGACAAAAAGGTTATCGAGCAGAACTTTCATATAGTCATTCATCCTCAACATTCCACCATAAAGTGTTGGCCTGCACAGACAGAATCTCCCCTCACTCACCACCACCACCCCCTCCCACCTCAATGCTGCCATTCCTACAACACAACAACTATTGTCTTTCATGCATTTGATTGTTTGAGTTGATACCTATTTGTGGCCAAACCAGTGTGCTTTGTTTCAGTTTGCAAAATTCTATTTTCTATTTTCATTGCACTTGCTTCAAGATAAATCAGTTCCTCACAGACTTTGGCACATTATCAGTGTCGGAGCCCTGCAACTTTTCGAGAATTCTGCGCTCCTCCAATTCTGGCCACTTGCTCATCCCCGATTGCCATCGCCCCACCATTGGCGGCCGTGCCTTCAGCTGTCTCGGCCGTAAGCTCTGGAATTTCCTCCCTAAACCTCTCCGCCTCTCTACTTCTCTCTCCTCCTTTAAGATGCTCCTTAAAACCTACTTCTTTGACCAGGTTTTTGGTCACCTGTCCTAATATCTCCTTATGTGGCTCGGTTTCAGATTTTGTCCGATATGTTAAAGGCGCTGTAGAAATGCAAGTTATTGTTTATTGTCTCATCCACACTGGAGGAATGGAAGTCATCTCTTACGTCCACGTCAAACCCCGGTTACTCCAAATAGAACTACAATCGCTTGTTTGCTTTGATGTTGGAGGGGTGAGGAAAAACAATGCACTTTGGCTGTATGTACTGCAATTGCAGTTTGGCACAGAAATCAATAACCTGTAGGAGGTGTGTGCTTGAATTGTTTTGCTTGGGGCTTTGTAGATTGAGTATGTTGAAGCACGGTGCATGAGAGTTTCAGGATTGAATACACGGATGATCCATGGCAGCAGCTGTATTTTACCAGACAACTAGTTGATCTTCTGTGGCACTGTACTCGAATAGTCAAAACCAATTTGAATTTTTCAGGTCAAGCAGGGTTAGAGGGTGGATGATAATGGAACCATTGTGGGGGAGCGGGGTTAGGGGGAGGAAGAGGCAAATAAGGGTAGAGGGAATTTTTAAAAATTAATTCACAGGATTTGGATGTTGCTAGCAAGGCCAGCGTTTATTGCCCATCTCTAATTGCCCTCAAGAAGGTGGTGGTGGGTTGCCTTCTTGAATAAGTGGCTTGCTAGGCCATTTCAGAGGGCAGTTAAGAGTCAACCACATTGCTGTGGGTCTGGAGTCACATGTAGGCCAGATGGGGTAAGGATGGCAGATTTCCTTCCTTTATAGGACATTAGTGAAACAGATGGGTTTTTACAGCAATCCAGTAGTTTCATATTCATCATTACTGATACGAGCTTTTTTATGCCAGATTTATTTAATTGAATTTAAATTCACCAGCTGCTGTGGTGGGATTTGAACTCACATCTACACAGATAATTAAGCCCAGGCCTACTGGATTACGAGTCCAGTAACCTAACCACTATGCTACCATTCCCCTATTGTGGGAGAGAAAGGAGGTGAGGGGGAGATGGGAGGGAGAAGACAATGGGAGAGGTAGGAAACAGAGAAGGAAAGGAGAGGAGAGGGGTAGAGAAAAGAAGTGTTGAGGAAGTGGAGGTAAGGTGACTGAGGCACAGAAGAGTCATCCAGAGAGGAGAAATGCAGCCAATTGGGAGGGCGTTGGTGTGGATTGGCAAATTGAAAGGGGAAATGAAGCAGGGTAGGGGCAGCCTGTGAGGGCTGGAAGCAGTGGAAGGTTTGGGGGAGTGGTGGGAAGGGGCTGGCAGCTGGCAGCTGGGTTGGAGTTGGGAATTACAGCCAGCTGAAGTGGGGGGAGGGGGTTGAAATTATGTTCTTCGGAGAGGGGGCGGGGGGGGCGGCGGGGGAACAGGTGGAGCTGAGATTTTGTTCGGGTGGGGAGTTGGGAATTGAAATCTAGCTCAGTGGGTGGCGGGGGTGGGGTGGTTCTGGGCTGAAATATTGCTCAGTTAGGGTGGGAGGATAGAATCCTAAACCTTTCTTAGTTGGGAGAGTGTGGTTGAGGGTACAAATCTTGCTCGGCGGAGGGGCAGAGGGGTTAATTCTTGAACCATGAGTATGGGTGTGGGTTTAGTGGAAGGAGAGTCCATAAACTTGCTCAGGTGGGGTGGGGGAGTGGCGGTGTGGGGTTGTGAATGTTGCTCAATGGGAGGTACGGTTCAGGTTTGATCTGTAAATCTTGTGTTGTGGTGAAGGTGGAGTTGAGTGCTGAAGACTTGCTCAGTTGGGTGGGTTGCGTTCGGTTTGGTTTGGTGAGCCAGGGGAAGAAGCAGCTGAACGGATAATCTCAATCTTAGTGGGGAAGAAGTCCATGAGTTCCTTGCACTTGTTATTGGAGGTGGCAGGGGGGACAGGGGTTTCAGGAAACGGTTGGTAGTGGAGGAAAGAAGCCGGGAGTTTTCTTTGCTCTCCAAAATGATCCTGGAATAGTGGCAGGGGAAAGCACGGCCTGATATTGTTTGCTATGGTCCAGCCAGATCTGACGATGGATGGCTAAACCAGTTGCACCGGAGCTAAGATGGGGGCCATCCCGGGGGAATGACCAGGATGGCAGAGAGTAAAGGTCTCACTGGTGACAAAGAGCATCGGAAGTGGAGGAGCGGCTCAGCAGATCAAACACCTCTTGTCCAAAAATGAGAAGTCGCACAACACCAGGTTATAGTCCAACAGATTTATTTAAAATTACAAGCTTTCGGAGCTATCGCCCCTTCTTCAGGTAAAGTTACAATGAGTGAATCTACAAAAGTTCACAGAATATAAACACAGAAAATGCAGAGACACAATCTTTCCTTACATCAAAGACACACCAAGAGCACAGCCAAGACAATGAGATGTGTCCCAGGGGGTCCAACGTGTCAAATCCTGCTGTCTGCAGCAGATCTCTCTCCATATCCCTTCCTCTCTCTCCGTCTTTTTTGGGGTTTGTTTTTTGGGTTTGTTTTTTTGCAGACGCTGTACACCAGATACATCGACGACATCTTCTTCCTTTGGACCCACGGCGAAGGATCACTGAAAGGACTACACGATAGCATCAACAGGTTCCATCCCACCATCAAACTCACCATGGACTACTCCTCAGAATCGGTTTCATTCTTGGACACACGAATCTCCATCAAAGACGGACGCCTCAGCACTTCACTCTACCGCAAGCCCACGGACAACCTCACGATGCTCCACTTCTCCAGCTTCCACCCTAACCACGTTAAAGAAGCCATCTCCTATGGACAAGCCCTGCGAATACACAGGATCTGCTCAGACGAGGAGGAACGCGATGGACACCTACGGACACTGAAAGACGCCCTCGTATGAACGGGATATGACGCTCGACTCGTCGATCGACAGTTCTGACGGGCCACAGCGAAAAACCGCATAGACCTCCTCAGAAGGCGAACACGGGACACAACCAACAGAGTACCCTACATCGTCCAGTACTTCCCCGGAGCGGAGAAACTACGCCATGTTCTTCGCAGCCTTCAACATGTCATCGATGACGACAAACACCTTGCTAAGGCCATCCCCACACCTCCACTACTCGCCTTCAAGCAGCCGCCTAACCTCAAAAGTACCATCGTTTGCAGCAAATTACCCAGCTGTCAGGAGAACAGCGACCACGACACCACACAACCCTGCCACGGCAACCTCTGCAAGACATGCCAGATCATGAACACAGATACCGTCATCACACGTGAGGACACTACCCACCAGGTACATGGTACATACTCATGTGACTCGGCCAACGTTGTCTACCTCATACGTTGCAGGAAAGGATGCCCCAGAGCATGGTACATCGGCGAGACCATGCAGACACTGAGACAACGTATGAACGGACACCGCGCAACAATCGCCAGGCAGGATGGTTGCCTCCCAGTCGGGGAACACTTTAGCAGTCAAGGGCATTCAGCCTCGGATCTGCGGGTTAGCGTTCTCCAAGGCGGCCTTCGAGACACACGACAACGCAAAATCATCGAGCAGAAACTGATAGCCAAGTTCCGCACTCATGAGGACGGCCTCAATAGGGATATCGGGTTCATGTCACGCTACAGAACGTGACTTGACATCGTTGTCTGTCTTTCCAGTTTTTAAAAAACAAACACAAAAAACAAACCCAAAAAACAAACCCCAAAAAAGACGGAGAGAGAGGAAGGGATATGGAGAGAGATCTGCTGCAGACAGCAGGATTTGACACGTTGGACCCCCTGGGACACATCTCATTGTCTTGGCTGTGCTCTTGGTGTGTCTTTGATGTAAGGAAAGATTGTATCTCTGCATTTTCTGTGTTTATATTCTGTGAACTTTTGTAGATTCACTCATTGTAACTTTACCTGAAGAAGGGGCGATAGCTCCGAAAGCTTGTAATTTTAAATAAATCTGTTGGACTATAACCTGGTGTTGTGCGACTTCTCATTTTTGTCCACCCCAGTCCAACACCGGCATCTCCGCATCATGACCTCTTGTCCAGACTAAGTTGCGGGTCAATTTGGTGTAAAAAGGACCTTAAAATGGTCCAGTTGTAACCCGTTGCAGGTCATCCTGGCAAAGGTGATGCACCAAAAAAATGGGGGGAGGCCTGCAGCTTTGAGCCTGGTCACCAGGCCCTGGTACTGTTGTACAACAGCAGCCACAAGGCTCCAGGGGCTGAAGAGCTGGTGGGAGCTGAACGTAAATGATTCCCAGAATCTTTCATCCGGCCTCGAATGACGTGAAACTAAGCAGCTTAGTGTGATAGATCGTTCAGTTAGGACACATACTCATGGGGCACAGCAATTGTCACAGCTCTGAGCCAAGAGCAATGTTACCTCGTTATGAAGAGATGTGAGGGTGATTTCTCTGCCCTGTTCATGTGGAAACTGAGCCAAGCAAGCAAGCTTTGTGCCTGCTGGAATGGAGGACACCTGACCTCACCGAATCTTCTGGGGGTCAGTCCTATTTCCATGTTTCTGGCATGAATAATATTATTAACAACGACAGCAACAAGCATTTATATCGCAAGTAAAAAAAAAATGTTCCAAGAAGCTTCAAATATGGAAATAAAGAGGGAAGCCTTCACTGAGACAGGGAAAGAAAGATTTGCAAGGTTGCCAAATGCCTGGTCAAAAAGAGGGGATTTGGGAAAGGCTTTTAAAGAAGGTGAGAGGAATGGAGAGGCAGACGGATTTAGGAAGGATGGTTTTCTGCAGTCTTTAAAGGATCAATCAATCACCCTGCAAGGGCTGTGCAGTCATGCATGGTTGCCTTTTCATCACCGCAATCTACCATTGGTAACTTTGGGGACATCTGTAACAGAGTCCCCAACACCAGAGGTCCAAAGCCCAGTTGGAATATCTCTTGTGAATGCACAGACTGCTGCTAAAGAGGCCTTGGATGCCTGTCTCCTGTGCTTGGACCTCTTTTGTTTTCCATTTATGGAAATGATTTGGACTTAAACACAGGAGGAATGATATTGAAGTTGGCTGCTGATACCAAATTTGCACACCATGAGGAAGAATGAAGGCGACTGCAGGAAGATGTAGACGGATCTACGAGTGGGCAGATAGGTGGCAGATGCAGTTCAATGCCGAGAAATGTGAAGTATTACATTCTGAGAGAAAGAACAGTGAAAGGAAGGATACCATAAACAGCAAGTCTCTTAACAGAATGCAGGAGCAGAAAGAACTGGGGGTGCCGGTACATAACTTTGTTTGCAAGTGCTTGCCCTCTCCCTCTCCTGTCCAACAATGGAAAAAGACTATCGGGACTGAAAGCAAGGAAGTGGTTATTAGAATTGTGACCATCACTGTGAGTTTGTTTTTTGTGTAAAAACATCAAAATAACAAAGAGTTTGAACTTTATCTGAGATAACTTTGACATGAAAGACAATGGCCCAGATATTAACTGGGAGACGCGCTGGGAGTGGGGTGGGGTGGGGATGGTCAGGTCCGATATCCTGTGGGAAACCCGGAAGTATGTTCAGCACATCTATCAGTGGCATTTTAACTCAGCCACCTCATTATAATTTTACTTCTGGGTTTGCTGTCCAATCCGCTGTAGCTGCCGTGATGGGGTCCCACAGGACTCAATCTCAACTCCAGTATTTAAAGGGCCAATCCAAAGATGCAATTTGGAGGAGTTGGAGTTGAGAAGAAGAGATGAGCAACTTCAACAAGGGATTCGAGACATTCAAAGACTGCGCCCTGGTTCACTGATGCTGCCCTTGATGTGCTGCTGGGAGCTGGGAGCAGCCGGAGGGATATACTGTTCTCCAGAAATTGGAGGAGAAAATCTGTGGCAGAAACCAAGAAGGCGAGGTTGGAGGCTGTCCAGGAGGTGAGCAGCAGGAGCATAGTGCCATGCTCTTGGATGCAGTGAAGGAAGCAGTTTAATGACCTCACCAGGTCATGAAAGGTGAGTACAGTTGCATATTCACCTACACCCTGCAGTACCCCAACCCCCTCATTCTGCCTTCTCAAGCCTACTCCATCACATCACTCCTCACACCCACACTCTTCCTTTTCCTACTACTCCTACGTGATGCAGTCCCTGTGGCTTGAGCAGAGGTAGAGGCAGGCTGCTCAGATCCCTGACTGCTCTGACTGCTGACCTGTTCTAGGTTTTGGAGCCCATGAGGGCCCCGCCAAAGACTGCTCCACCTGCACCTGTGCAGGGGTAGACGTGGCCATTGGGAGATGAGGCAGCATGTGGGCTACTGCCTGGGTGGGGGTGGGCAATGGGTGAGAAGTGGTGTCCCCACCGCCAAAAGCCACAAACCCATGCGCCCGCTTATTCTGACTGACATCGTCACTGGTGAAGTTGACATAATTGCCGGCCCTGGCAAAGAAGTAATCAGTCACCTGCCTTGTGCATTTGTGGACCGCCGACTGGGAGATCTTGCAAATGTCTCCGGCAGAACCCTGGAAGGATCCGTAGGCGGTGGTGACTTTGAAAGCCACTGGTAAAGCATGCCCACTAATCCAGCAGGCAGCAGGGCTTCTTCTAGGAGGCTACAGATGTCTGCCACCACCTGACGTGACGTTCGGAGCCTTTGGAAGCACTGTTGTTCAGACATGGCAAGGAAACTCAGCCTCTGCCTGTAGATCCTGTTTCACGGGTAGTGCCTCCTGCGAGCTGCTCCCCTATCTGCTGCTGCCCTCTCTGCTGTCCAGCTATAGGTCTCTGAACAGCAGGCAGGTGCTGGGGGCTGGTCACATTGGTCCTCGTCCGAGGTCCAATCTAAGGCACCCATCCTGGTGTGATTGGGAAATCCTCCAAAGTGTAGAAAGTAACCTCTCAGCAAAAGTACTGTGAACAAACTCTTTTCCACGAGCAGATAAGATAGCAGCTGTGAGTACTGAGTATTTATTGCACGTATTTCCATGAGGTTGGTTCAGCCCCATCAATTGCTGCTGTGCTCTCGCCTTGCCTTCACTGACGAGTTTTGAGCAGAAACTGATAGCCAAGTTCAGCACCCATGAGGACGGCCTCAACCGGGATCTTGGGTTCATGTCACGCTACATGTAACCCCACCTGACGTAGAGTCATCCAGACTTGCGTCGTCGTTGGCTTGTTCTCTCTACACAGATGCGGCCGGACCTGCTGTGATTTCCAGCAAAAAAAGTTTTTTGTTTTCCATACAGACTCCAGCATCTGCCACGTTGTCTTTGATGTAATGTTTTCCTGACTGACCTGTTTGGACACCATCCACACCTTTGATTGCCGTGATTATCTCTCTGCCGAGGTGTGATAAAGGTCAGTTGGAAAGATTAACTGTAATCATCTGGCAGTGTTCTCTGACTATATATGCTGCGACTATATGCATCTCTTCACTT
Organism: Squalus acanthias; assembly: GCA_030390025.1. Classification (NCBI taxonomy): domain Eukaryota; kingdom Metazoa; phylum Chordata; class Chondrichthyes; order Squaliformes; family Squalidae; genus Squalus; species Squalus acanthias. The sequence goes on from CM059438.1 coordinate 63,753,158, forward strand.
CACCTGACGAAGGAGCAGCAGCTCCGAAAGCTTGTGATTTCAAATAAAGCTGTTGGACTAGAACCTGGTGTTGTGCAACTTCTCACATTTGTCCACCCCAGTCCAACACCGGCATCTCCACATCAGAGTTTCAGGAAGTCCAGGAAACCCGTGGATGCGCTGTTAAACTTGAAATTCAGTTGAAATATCGCTCTAATTGGGCGATTAACGTATGTAAATAGGCAACCCGCCTCTCCTGAGGGGTTTGCCCACATGCAGCCTAACACGCTCGAGTTAGACCTGGAAGTCGGTGGGTTGGAGCCAGCTTCCTGACGCGCTGAAATTTTTTGCCAGTTTTAACCCCCACCCGCACCCAAACCCATGCGCTCCTCACAGTTAAAATTCCACCAATGTAACTAATTATCTTCGAGGAATTGTTTGTTCAAGCATCTATGACATGGGATTTGCATGCTATATTTCTTTCTGTTCCTCTGATCTGTGAAACATCTAACATGAGTGGTAAGGAAAACTATTTAATTCCCAGTAATTAATCAAAAAGCACTTCGTTCACTCCTTCTGAGGGACTTTTAACCCCCAAGGCCAAGTGGGTTTGGGGCGGGTGGGAGGTAAAAATTAAAAAAATCTCAAACCTGACTCTGGGGTTTTTAATGGGGGCGGGTAGAGGGCAGGCGACCAATCCGCTCTCAGGAGGTGGTAAAACATTTTAAAGAGGCTGCACGCCTCCATTTTAAAAGGATTTTTATTGTTAACCCATGGAGTTTCCTGGGACGGGGGAATCCCGGAAGATAAAAGGAGGCGAGAAGGGCCAGAACCATGAAGGAAGTGCCTCTACAGCACTGCTTGTGGGCCAGGAGGAGCAGGAGTGTTTCCTCCAGGCCCATCAAACTTACCTCTTCACACACCCTGCGATCGGCCGACCCTTCCCCCCACCAGACACCCCACCCCCCCCGTTCTCTGACTCCCCCCACCCCTCCGTGATCTCCAACTCCCCACCCATCCGCCGCTGTCCTCCCCCTCCCCGGCGATCTCCTACTTACCTGGCTTCCACTCCCCAGCTGCTTTCCCGCCCGACAGGCTGAAAGCCCTGCTGTTGGGCGGGAAACTGCTGAAAAAATGTAAAAGATGTCCTGCAGATAAATTCTTCATATTTCCGGGTTTCCTGCCTGGAAATCTTACCTACTCAACACCCACCCCCCCCTCCCGCTCCCCCTCCTCCCCCGGCCCCCCACCCCGCCCCATCATCACCCGCTCCTTTCACGGCCCTGAGTAAATATTGGGGCCCATGTCTCTCAAACTTCTTTCAGTGGTCACGTGCAACTCCTGCATCCCTCAATACCCAACCCCCTCTTGCTGCATCCTAACCTCCAATCCGACAGGACCAACACCGTGGGAGATCCACTAGCAAGTTACATATAATTGCTTAACACTTTATCAGGTAACATTTGCCTGAAATATTATAGAAATCATAAAATGATACAGCACAGAAGGAGGCTATTCGGCCCATCGTGCCTATGCCGGCTCTTTGAAAGAGCGATGTAATTAGTCCCACTCCCTTGCTCTTTCCCCATAGCCCTGAAAATATTTCCTTTTCAAGTATTTATCCAATTCTCTTTCAAAACTTACTAATCCACCTCCTTCCACCACCCTTTCAGGCAGTGCATTCCAGATTATAACAACTCGCTGTGTAAAAGAATTCTCCTCGTCTCCCCTCTGGTTCTTTTGCCAATTACCTTAAATCTGTGTCCTTTAGTTACTGACCCTCCTGCCAATGGAAACATTTCTCCATATCTAACCCCTCATAATTTTGATGTCCTCCATTAAATCTCCCCTTAGCCTCTTTGCCCGAAGGAGAACAACCCCAGCTTATCTAGTCTCTCCACATAACTGAAGTCCCTCATCCCTGGCAGCAGCCCAGTCACTCTCATCTGCACCCTCGCCAAGGCCTGAAATAATCAGTACGAGACCAGGGAAGGTGGTCAAAGAATTAAGTCACTGCATCAATACAAACGGCTAAAGAAACAAAGCAATGACGTGGTCTATGGATTATTAGGCTCGTGAACAGTTCCGTCGCAGTTGCAGTCGCAAAGTTAATAAAAACTAATGAAAAGGAAACTCTGGCCACACTTGAAGCATTTAAATTAGGTTTATATACTGTCTTGTCAGATTTATTGATGCTGTGAAATTTGTTGGACAGAGGCAATTGCATAGAGGTAAGTTGCTCGAGCTGCTGGCATAATTGCTCGCAATAACTCTTGCAGTTCCAGATTTGAAAAAAGAATAATGATGCTTCTCATGGGAGTCAGAGATGGATTACATGGGTAGATGCTCCTCTTTTTTGGCTATTGTCATCTGTTCGGCTATTGGCATGGAAGAGACCACATGACTCATAGCTGAGTCGCTCCAGGAGTACAGTGACGTTTGTTGAATTTGTGTCACCCATGGCTAACTTGGCAGCATATTTTGCCTCTGAGTCAGAAGGTTGTGGGTTCTCGGTCCCACCCCAGAAACTTGAGCACATAATCTAGGCTGACACTCCCAGTGCAGTGCTGAGGGAGCGCCGCACTGTCGGAGGTGCCATATTTCGGATGAGACATTAAGCCGAGGCCCCGTCTGCTCTCTCAGGTGGGTGTAAATAAAAGATCCTATGGCACTGCTCAAAGAGGAATTCTCCTGGTGTCCTGGCCAACATTTATCTCTCAATCTAAAGCAAATGATCTTGTCATTTATCTAATTGCTGTTTGTGGGACCTTGCAGTGTGCAATTTGGCTGCTGTGTTACCTACATTCCAATAGTGACTACGCTTCAGAAGTATTTCATTGGTTGTGAAGCGCTTGGGGCATCCTGAGGTTGTGAAGGACACTATATAAAGGCAAGTCTTTCTTTTTTTAAGCACTGTAGCCTATCTCCCCCTACCTTTTCCTAGTGATGTTTAAACACCAGAGTCAATTCTATGCTGCACTGGGAGCACCAGTGGTGATCAGGCACACAGGCTTCCATGTATTGGGCAGGTAGGCCTTTGGCTTGTTGCTCACCCACTTCATTGAAAATGGTATTTTGTGCCCATGCCCTGTTTTTCATCAAGAATGTGGCGTCATTGACTGCTTGTTAATTGAACGCTGAAGAGACAGACTAGCCAGCTGAAGTGCGGAACAATGGGGCGTAATCTAAAAATTAGAGCTAGGCGATTTAAGAGTGAAATTGGGAGGTGCTTTTTCACCCAAAACATGGTAGAGGTCTGGAACACTTTCCCAGCAGGTTGTGGATGCTCGGTCGGTTAGAGTTTTCAAGACTGAGAGATTTTTTTATTCGATATGAAGGGATATCAAGGGATATGGAGCAAAGGCAGGTAAATGGAGCTGAGGTACAGATCAGCCATGAATTAATTGAAAGTCGGAACAGGCTCGAAGGGCTGAAAGGCCTACTTCCGTTCCTATGTTCCTAGAAGCATATTTAAGTACTGGAAACAGTATTGCCATCCACATGAACGTGTGGAAGAGCTGCAATGTTTCTGCACCAAACTGACTGTAAACTCTGTGTTCCATGCATCCTATGGACAATACTTGGGCAAATTAGAATACTGTTACAGTGGCAACCTTCCTGTGCTGTTCAATTATTTTCTCATCTGCTTCCATAACTTATAGACGTAGGAAACTGTTTTGCATTACACAAGTGCCTCCACATTGCTTTGATAGGTGGGAGAAAGACAATCCGCCTTTGCTAGACCTCCTACAGTAGCATCTTAAGGGCAGCATCCTCAACAAGAGCAGTCCTGCTCCTGTTCCATTTCCTTTTGGCCTTCAATTGTGCCATAGGACCAATAATTGCTTCCAGTTCTTGAATGCACCCACCTCTAAAAATGCGAGCTGATCTTGAATACTTGTTAAATGTGAACAGCGGCTCTTTAAGAGCTGCTAGTTTGTCGAACACCCCACCCTACGCATACAGTGCATTCCCTGCGCCTCAGCCAATGCGCACACGGAGCATGTATGTTTTATTATGAACTGACCTCACAAAATCATGCAAGGTCATCTTTGTTGGCAAAATGTGTGCAATGTACATGCTGCAATTGGTCTCATTAGTACTGAGAAAGGACTGGAGAATTGGCCCTTCAGTCACGATCTTCCCATCAGTGGTGCCATGGCTTACTTCCTTATTAATTTCTTAGAAACTTGGCACATTGCTGTATCTCAATTTGTTCGCTCAAGCATCCCCACTTCCTTTCAGTAAAATCCCACAGCCTCTGTAACAAATGTCAGTAAATCTTACTGTAGCAGAGAGTATGTCATTCTTATAGATCTCATTTATCATTTTGAGGAATTCCAATATAACATTAAATTAGCATTCATGAAATTTGATTGAGAATTTGAGATCCATATCGTTTGCTTTCTAAAATTTCAAGCTGTCCTGGGACTTCTCAGAATTTAAAAAGCAAGCATGAGCGTTCACTGATACCCTAAGGCATTAAGAAGTGAAAGGTCATTTGGTCTTCGCTCTCATATTATCACCTTCATTTGGGAGAGCAGATAAATGATTTACACATAGCCTTACAAACAGAGCTGGCAAACTTTGTATTTGGTTAACAAGAGGGCGTTAGTGCTGTTGCGTATAATGAATAAATTAGGAAACAATGATTGAGGGGAGGTATATTTAACATGGGGGTTTAATACAACAGGGAATAATTGGAGATGACGGGAGCCTGGACTAATATAATGTCACTGTCTGATTTTGTTTCTTTAAACTTATTTTTGCACTACTGAGGGAGTGCTGCACTGCTGGAGGTGCCATTTTTCAGATGAAACGTTAAACAGAGGCCCCGTCTGCCCTCTCAGGTAGTGTAAAAGATCCCATGGCACTATTTCGAAGAAGCGTAGAGGAGTTCTCCACGGCGTCCTGCCCAATATTTATCCCTCAATCAACATAACTAAAACGAATGACCTGGTCATTATCTCATTGCGGTTTGTGAGATCTTGCTGTGCGCTAATTGGCTGCTGCGTTTCCTACATTATCACAGTGACTACACTTTATAAGTACTTCATTGGCTCTAAAGTGCTTTGGGACGTCCTGAGGTTGTGAGTGGCGCTAGGATACCAGGGAGAGCTCCCCAGCTTTTTTTCGAAATAGTGCCAAGGGATCTTTTTGATTCCACCTGAGAGGGCAGACGGGTCCTCGGTGTAACGTCTCATCCGAAAGGCAGCATCTCTGACTATATATGTCCCTCTTTTAAATTATTTCAATTTGGTCTCCAAGGCAAAACAGAGATGAAGACAGTAATATATTTTGGTGAGTTTTGGCTCCAGGTTGACCTTCAGTAAGACTAGTTTGCAGAGAGCATTTTACAAGCTTAAACAGGAAGTGAGAATCTGAGCTGTCCCGCAAATCAATAGTCACAATTGAATAAATCATTAATGAAACAGTGGGTTTTGAAAGCACTACTTTAATCATCCTTTTCAAGGCCTACCTATTATCAGATTGAAAACTGTCTTGGAAATGATATTGCATCCTTGCAGTGTGGGACTAGTCATAGCAATTCAGAACAGTTACTGCAGGCTAAACAAGCCATTACTTCATGTCAGTGAGCGTCACAAAGCTACACGAAGCTGTTCTGACATTCACAGCTGTTACGTCAGTTTATTCTCAACAGTATCATTGCAATCGATCCTTGGGGACTGACTGGCTGGCTCCATTATCTTCTGGCTTCTTTCTCAGGCTGGAAGCAGATGTCATGCGTGCTGGATTCTGTTTGGATGCTGACACCTAAAGTAAATATTTTACAGTTGGCTCTACTCTCTGAAACTATATTGAAATCTGATTTTTGTTATCTCGGTAACCTCCTCCAGCCCCTACAGCTCTCTGAGAATTCTGTGTTCCTCCGATTCTGGCCTCTTGTGTATCCCCGATTTCCTTCTTTCTACCACTGGTGGCTGCGCCTTCAGCCGTCTGGGCCGTAAGTTCTGGAATTCCCTCCCTAAACTTCTCTGTCTCTCCTCCTTTAAGACGCTCCTTAAGACCTACCTCTTTGGCCAAGCTTTTGATCACCTGTCCTAATATTTGCTTATGTGGCTTGCGGTTGTCTTTAAGAAGATAATTTGTGCAATGGGAGACTGCATTTTGATCCATCAACTTAATTTATATTTCTGATAAATTTGAGCTGCTGGAATCAAAACTATTTTGCTTTCATCCTCGTGCTTTTCCCAGTAGGCCTCAACGGAGACTACTTTGACCTGGACTTGAACTTTTACAGTCTGTGTCTGCCTTACTGCAAATCTTTCAGCGAGGACTGGTTTGTGCAATATTATGGCACATTGCGCTCTCACCTTGAGGACCTGGGTTGAAATCCAGCCCAGAATGATCGGATAAAAATTTCATTTCTTTTCTGCCTGTAGGGGTCCTTGTGAAATGCATCTGGCCAATCTTGACCCAGTTTCACGTGGGCATGAGCCTACAGTTTGGCAGGAACTACCATTGACATTGGCAGCCTCATGAGAGAAGGCCACAAGGGTGGCTGGTGTGTGTTCAGTATCCGCAATAAAAAAAACTCTTTGATTTGATTTCAAACGACATCGTTGATCTATTGGGCCAATCTTATACTTTCTGCAAAGGCACAAACCTGCACAACCCAGCAATACAAACTAAAATGAGGAAAGGAATAAAAGAAATAAGGATAGGTTTGTGTAGTAGGGATTGCTGTTGTTCAGTTGACTTTGGGACACATGGTTGGGGCAGTGGAGATGGAACGTGTCCCTCTGCACTGTATTTGACTGGGAGTTCGCACTGTTGACACTGGGTGACCTTAGTGGAAATGTGAGCGCCAATTGTCTTCAGCTTGCACTGTTGGTCCGAAGATTCACTCGCTACCCATGCACAGCAGGAAATTCTGGGTTGACTGCCTGCAATTTTTCAGGCCAGTGCTTAACGGGTGAAAAAGTCTCAGGCACGGTGCCCACAATTCCCAACATGTGCATCTGGCAGGTGAGCTCATCACTGCCAGTGTGAGCATGGGAAATTACCCCCAAGTTCTCTTTCCCCGTGGTCACATCCCTCAACTTGATGAGCACAAAAATAGGAGCAGGCAAAGGCCATTTGGCCGTTTGAGCCTGTTCTGCCATTCAGTTAGATCTTTGGCTTATGAAGTGGTCACTGTTGCTTTGTAGACAAATATGGTTATCAATTTTCGCACAGCAAGATCCCACAAATAGCAAAGAGATAAATAACCAGTTAATCTGTATTTTGTGATGTTGGTTGAGGTATAAATATTGACCAGGCCATTGGGAAAACTCCAGAACCCTTCAAGTAGTGCTGTGGAATCTATTATCTCCGCCTGGGACTACAGATTGGGCCTCAGTTTAACATCTCATCTGAAAGACGGCACCTCTGACAACACCACACTCCCTCAGTACTGTACTGAAGCTCAGATTATGTGCTCAAGCTCAGGGCTGGGGATATTCTCATTACTCGGCATCTGATATCTAGTCACTCTAAAAACTCTTTCCTGTACAACTTTTTCCTAGTTTTGGCCATTTATTGTGTCATTATGGTTCATATTTTTATTTTCACAACTGTTTTGTGCCATCTTGCATCTGCTGCTTTTGAATCTGTCCAGTCATTGGGCCAAATGTTTCATCAAACGATAACTTGTTAAGAGTCATGTATGGCTTCCTTTATCTGATTTGCAATCTCATCTGCTACTATTGCAGGTTCCTGCTGTCACTGCCACTGTTAGCTTGGCTCAGTCGGTAGCACTCTTGCCTCTGAGTCAGAAAGTTGAGAGTTCAAGCTCCATTGCTGATTTAAACACCTAATCTAGGCTGACATTTCACTGCAGCGCTGAGGGCATGCCACACTGTTGGAGGTGCTCTCTTTCAGATAAGATGTTGAACCAACGCCCTTCATGCCTCTTTCAGGGGATATAAGAGATCCTATTTGCAGAGAAGCAGTGAGTTCTCCTGGTGCTCTGGCCAACATTCCTTTCTCAAGCAACACCAACAAAAGCAGATTAATCGGTCATTTAATTATCTGCTGTTTGTGGGACCTTAACTATTGGCTGCTGTGCTTGTCTATAAAATAACAGTGACCGCATGCAAAAAAAAAGAAAGACTTGCATTTATATAGCATCTTTTATGACCCCAGGACGTCCCAAAGCGCTTTACAGTCAGTGAAGTACTTTTGGAGTGTAGTCACTGTTGTAATGTGGGAAACTCGGCAACCAATTTGCGCACAGCAAGCTCCCACAACAGCATTGTGATAGTGACCAGATAATCTGTTTTAGTGATGTTGGTTGAGGGATAAATATTGGCAAGGACACCAGGGATAACTCCCCTGCTCTTCTTCGAAATAGTGTTGTGGGATCTTTACATCCACCTGAGAGGCCAGACGGGTCTTGGTTAAACATCTCATCCGAAAGTCGGCACCTCCGACAATGCAGCATTATTTCAGTACTTCACTGGAGCGTCAGCCTAGATTTTTGTGATTGAATCTCTTGGGTGGGACTTGAACCTACAACCTTCTGACTCAGAGGCGAGAGTGCTACCAACTGAGTGCGACTGACAGCTTAGTGTCAAAGTAATTCATTGATTTTACTTTGGGATCTCTCAAGTGCTTGAAGAATGCTAGGTAGGTGCATGTTCTTTCTTCCTTTACAATAAAAGTATGAAATGGGCCCAGCATACGGAGTTTCAAATCAAATAATTTAAATATGAAAAATTCATATCATCAACAATATAGTTTGAAATCGAACAGGATCGGGCAATTTATTTTATCCTGGGTGCTTAGTATTGAATAAACATGTCTTTCGTGGGCTGCAGCAGTTGCCAAAGCATTTCCTTTGCCCTGGAGAGAAACGTCACTAAAGGGGCACAATAAAGAGCTATAATGTTGTCAGAATTCATTGTTCTTTTTGTGACAAGAAGAATAAATATTCAAAAACTCAAACACGCTCATGTATTAATGTCAGTCAAAGGCACATTCAATAGAATTACCGATTAGTGTCTTGAATCTAGTGTCTCAAGAAGCTGCTTCAGTTGGAATATTGCAAATAATTCAGGAAATCTACGTTAGATTTTTTATTTCTTTGCGGCAGTAAGTCATGCTTGACTCGCACCTCAAATTTGTCACTCGTCTGAATGGAATTGTTCTGCATGAACTACACATGTGTGGTCGGAGGCTTCCTGTGGGGAAATGCCTCCGATCCGCAAATAAAATGCCCGCGTACCTGGTGGTCCGGGAGGTATGGAGACTCGCGGTCCTGGGCCTCTCCGGGTACCCGCGGGAAGAGGCCTACGTATCCCGGGGCGCAGGCGGTTCGCAAGCGCTCCTGGGATCACGTGGGTCGGCGCAACCAATGAAAGAAGGGAATCCCCATTCATGCTTATGGGAATTCTGTATGTACGGAAACCCCATAAGTATGAATGGGAATATCCCCAAAAATAAACCTAGACATCAAATAAATTTTAAAAAATGACATATTTAAAATTAATTAAAATGGCATTTAATTAAATTTTTAAAACAACAATGTAATCTTTTGAAAAATAAATTTACATGTTTTAAAGGGGCTAAAAATAAACTTGTTTTTGAATGTATAAATTATTGATAAAATGTTATTCTTCTGTATTTTAAAACTCTTACGTGTAACATGTAGGGGCAGCATGTAGATGAGAAATAGGAGGGGGCCAAGGATAGATCCTTGGGGGACACCAGAGGTAATGATGTGGGAGCGGGAAGAGAAGCCGTTGCAGGTGATTCTCTGGCTACGATTAGATAGATAAGAATGGAACCAGGTGAGTGCAGTCCCACCCAGCTGGACGACGGTGGAGAGGCGTTGGAGAAGGATGGAGTGGTCAATCATGTTAAAGGCTGCAGACAAGTCAAGAAGGACGAGGAGGGATAGTTTACCTTTGTCACAGTCACACAGGATGTCATTTGTGACTTTGCTGAGAGCCGTTTCGGTACTGTGGCAAGGGCAGAAACCTGATTGGAGGGATTCAAACATGGAGTTGCGGGAAAGATGGGCATGGATTTGGGAGGCGACAACACGTTCAAGGACTTTGGAGAGGAAAGGGAGGTTGGAGATGGGGACGGTAGTTTGCAAGGACGGAGGGGGTCAAGGGTTGTTTTTTTGAGGAGAGGGGTGATGACGGTGGATTTGAGGGAGAGGGGGACAGTACCATTGACTGCAATGGAACTGAACATCAGATGTTGCGTATAATGGGCAGCTGATCCGATTCCGTCCGTTTTGCGCCATCGCCCAAGATGAATTTCTAGGCCGTAACATCCTGAATTCAAACCCCAACCTCGATTTTTATTCAAACAAGACAAAGTAGAGATGAAGCAATATCCCTACATTACAATAGTGACTACAACATTTCAAAAGTGCTTTTGTTGGTTGTAAAGTGCTTGGAACGTGATGAGGTAGTGAAAGGCAATATATAAATGTAAGTCTTTCGTTCTTTCTTTCTTCTTTCTTTCCCTATTGCCTCCATTTCACATAAATATTTACATTCTGATGGGCCATTCATTTTTCTATTTCACTCCTTACTGACGTTCTCTTCCCCTTCTCAAAACAATGGTTTAATGGGTTAACTTTTTATTAAATAAGGTACATTTCTATTCCCTCTCTGTCGGTCTGTGGGCACCATGTGACAGCCACAGTTATTGCTTTCGTTATTTTCCCCACTAGATTTTCTCAGGTAAGGACTTCAAAGTTACTCTGATGATCAGTGTTTTTTATAGTAAAACTAACTTTGATCTTCACAGTGGAGTGGACCAGGCCTCTCTTATCTTGGAAAGTTACCTCATAATAGAGATTGATGCTTCAAAGGAAAGTAGAGATGAAACAATTTTTCACTTTACAGATGATGACATTATCATGTATTTAATGGTGGCATTCTTTTGTTTATTTCTTAAATTCGCAAACCTAGACGTAAAGCCAAAGACCATGTCTAGAATATCGCCAAGGACGTTGAAAAGAAGAGTCGAGATGGTGAGATAATTAGAGGGGACAGTACTCCAAGCTTGAGTTCTGTCCATCAGACAGAAGTAAGGAACCCCACAGCTTTGAGCTCCCCGGTGAAGGATTAAGTTAAGGTTGGATATAGTACATCATGACTCTTTAATTCAACTCAGTGAGAACGTGGGAGAATGTACAGGATGGTACATTTAGAGTTTGCCTAAACGTTCGAGTAAAACAGACAAACCTTATCGTCCCAAAACAAATGCATTAAAAATAATGCACCTTGTCAGTTTGTCTGGATAGGATTGAACCCCCTGGACGCATTGTCCACATGTGTAGTACACTGAGTGTATGGACACCGTTCCCCACATTAAAGCATTACTCTGAAGGTTCAGCAGTCTTCTTCTGAGGCAACTTGCCTGAGCAGGTTTCAGCCAAACTCCGTTGACAATCTTTTCTTTCTGGCTTTGCCTCCATTCTCTTTTAAGTCCTGAATACTTATCCTGGGGCCAATTTAATATCTGTTATTCCCTGGACTCAGATGGTGTGTAACAGATTGTGAAAATGGGCAGGGATTGGAAGACAGAAATCCGAGTGTTTGTCACAAAGTGCAGCATCGTTAATCGGGCAATAAGCTTCTCTTGTACCGATTCAGGAGTGCTTTAAGAGCTTCCCCAGTAATGGGGGTGGATGTTGTCTTTACAGCCTAGGGATTAACCAATGCATGAGCTTGAATACAGAGAGGAAAATCTTGTGAGGAGGATTGCATGCCCCTTACAGAACCTGCCTGATCTTCATTCCATTATTTTTTTAAAAAGAAAGGAAGACTTGCATTGCTTTCACAACCTCCGGAAGCCCCAAAGCACTTTATGATCAACAAAGTACTTTTTTTTGAATTGTTGTCACTGTTGTAATGTGGGAAACGTGGCAGTCAATTTGCGCACAGCAAGGTCCCACAAACAGCAATGTGTTAATGACCAGATAATCTGTCTTAGTGATGTTGCATGAAGGATAAATATTGGCCCAGGACACGTGTAAAACGGTCCTGCTCTTCTTTGAATCATACCTTGGGATCTTTTACCTCCACCTGAGATGGAAGGAAAATCAGCCGGGGCCTGTTACCGGCGCACAATTCTCCTCACCGGATTTCCTTCTCCGCGCTCTGCAGAGACCATGCTTAACACTCAGGCGGTAAAGACAAAAATCTACCCCATGGAAACTTTGAATAAATTCAGCTCAAGCTACAATGTATATTTAAAGCCACCCGGATCAGCCCCACTTAGAGCTCCAGCAGCCTGGGGGAGTGTCATTTTCGCACTTCGCATGTACCCCAGGAGAGCATATATAAGAGATTCAGGTATCCACTGGGTATGTGCTGTGACCATTTTGGTCAGAAAATCATGTGGCGTGCCTCCGCAAAAACTGATCTGTGCTTCCCATGGGCGAGGTTTTCAGCTGGGAGTGTGAGGTCAACGAGTTACTTCTATGATCCCCACAGGAGGCTGTTCTGCAGAGGGCTATAGATAAGAGAGACGTCAGTATTGTAATGTGCTAACTCGCCACATGGTTTAAATTATTTAGGCAGTTCTCCAGCAGCAAGAAAAATGCAAAACTGAAGCGCGGTAAAAATCCACCTGCGCGCAACATGAAAATATTAATAGTATTAATCACAATGCAATTTGTACAAGATGAACTTTGAAGAGTTTGTTAGATAGAAGAGGAGAATATAAGCCAATACTAAGTAAAACACAGGTTATTTAACATAAATTCATTTACGCTGTAACTGAGGTTGGGAGATTTATATCCAGCTAACTTTCCCGAGGCTGCAGGTTCCAGACAGACTATGACTGAATGAACTTGAAGGCAGCAAATTTAGATCACGGCAGTCAATTTTCTGGTCAGCTGAGAACAAAAGAAAACAGCCAGTAGACATTGGTTGCTGTTTTTCTGAGACTTCTTCACTTACCTTATGAGTAAATCAAGTTGGGACAGAAGAGTTACGATTGACAATGTATATAAAAATGAGAAGTCGCACAACACCAGGTTATAGTCCAACAGTTTTATTTGAAATCACAAGCTTTCGGAGCTGTTGCTCCTTCGTCGGGTGAAGTAAAGAGATACAGAATCGCCAAAGCATATATAGATAGAGAACAATGCATGTGTACCTTACAATGGTAGACGACTAAATTTAATCATCCTGACTGTTTATCTGCCGAGGTGTGACAAAAAGCAATCAGGTCAGCCAGGAAGGTCGCACATCAAAGACATAGCAAGATACAACTGAGACAATGAGGTGGAGTTACAGGGGGTCTAACGTGTCAAAAGCTGCAGTCAGTATGTAAAATGATAAACTTTAAAATTTTTACTTTTTTACTGGGAATCACATCTGTGAACAAGCCAACGACGACTCGAGTCTGGATCACGTCATGTATCGTGACATAAACCCAAGATCCCGGTTGAGACCGTCCTCATGAGTGCGGAACTTGGCTATCAGTTTCTGCTCGATGATTTTGCGTTGTCGTGTGTTTCTAAGGCCGCCTTGGAGAACGCTTACCCGCAGATCCGAGGCTGAATGTCCTTGACTGCTGAAGTGTTCCCCGACTGGGAGGGAACACTCCTGCCTGGTGATTGTTGCGCGGTGTCCGTTCATACGTTGTGTCAGTGTCTGCATGGTCTCGCCGATGTACCATGCCGCGGTGCATTCTTTCCTGCAACGTATGAGGTAGACAACGTTGGCCGAGTCACATGAGTATGTACCATGTACCTGGTGGGTAGTGTCCTCACGTGTGATGATGGTATCTGTGTTGATGATCTGGCATGTCTTGCAGAGGTTGCCGTGGCAGGGTTGTGTGGTGTCGTGGTCGCTGTTATCCTGAAAGCTGGGTAATTTGCTGCGAACGATGGTACTTCTGAGGTTAGGCGGCTGTTTGAAGGCAAGTAGTGGAGGCGTGGGGATGGCCTTAGCGAGGTGTTCGTCGTCATCGATGACATGTTGAAGGCTGCGAAGAACATGGCGTAGTTTCTCCGCTCCAGGGAAGTACTGGATGACGTAGGGTACCCTGTTGGTTGTGTCCCGTGTTTGCCTTCTGAGGAGGTCTATGCGATTTTTCGCTGTGGCCCGTTGGAACTGTCGATCGATGAGTCGAGCGTCATATCCTGTTCTTACGAGGGCGTTTTTCAGCGTCCGTAGGTGTCCATCGCGTTCCTCCTCGTCTGAGCAGATCCTGTGTATTCGCAGGGCTTGTCCATAGGGGATGGCTTCTTTAACGTGGTTAGGGTGGAAGCTGGAGAAGTGGAGCATCGTGAGGTTGTCCGTGGGCTTGCGGTAGAGTGAAGTGCTGAGGTGTCCGTCTTTGATGGAGATTCGTGTGTCTAGGAATGAAACTGATTCTGAGGAGTAGTCCATGGTGAGTTTGATGGTGGGATGGAACTTGTTTATGTTATCGTGTAGTCTTTTCAGTGATCCTTCGCCATGGGTCCATGTCACGATACATGACGTGATCCAGACTCGAGTCGTCGTTGGCTTGTTCACAGATGTGATTCCCAGTAAAAAAGTAAAAATTTTAAAGTTTATCGTTTTACATACTGACTGCAGCTTTTGACACGTTAGAACCCCGTAACTCCACCTCATTGTCTCAGTTGTATCTTGCTATGTCTTTGATGCGGGACCTTCCTGGCTGACCTGATTGCCTTTTGTCACACCTCGGCAGATAAACAGTCAGGATGATTAAATTTAGTCGTCTACCATTGTAAGGTACACATGCATTGTTCTCTATCTATATATGCTTTGGCGATTCTGTATCTCTTTACTTCACCCGACGAAGGAGCAACAGCTCCGAAAGCTTGTGATTTCAAATAAAACTGTTGGACTATAACCTGGTGTTGTGCGACTTCTCATTTTTGTCCACCCCAGTCCAACACCGGCATCTGCGCATAATGTATATAAAGAAAGACTTGCATTTATATTGCGTCTTTCACGACCTCAGTACATCCCAAAGCGCTTTACAGCCAATGAAGTACTTTTGAAATGTAGTCACTGTTGTAATGTAGGAAGCACAGCAGCCAATTTGCGCACAGCAAGCTCCCACAAACAGCAATGTGATAATAACCAGATAATCTGTTTTTTTTTAGTGATATTGGTTGAGGGATAAATATTGCCCAGGATACCAGGGATAACTCCCCTGCTCTTCTTCGAAATAGTGCCATGGGATCTTTTATGTCCACCTGAGAGAGCAGACGGGGCCTTGGTTTAACGTCACATCCAAAAAACGACACCTCCAACAGTGCAGCACTCACTCAGCACTGCACTGGAGTGTCAGCCTAGATTTTTGTGCTCAAGTCTCTGGAGTGGGACTTGAACCCACAGCCTTCTGACTCAGGCGAGAGTGCTACCCACTGAGCCACAGCTGACAGATATGGTTGATTGTTCTATACATAATACATAGAAATATCAATGAAATTCTGAGTCCCAGTCTTAATGGTCACTGAGTGAAGCCATAGGAAAATCGTCAAAAATCCAGCAGGAAACACAATTAGTCCCATATAGCAAATTAGTTCATTTTTTTGAATCAATTCTAATACTTGCTTGCCACGACCATTTTGCTGTGTTTGTCTATAAGAGCTGTAAAGCACTTATTTTCTGCCTATATAGTGTATCCTCACTTATAACTATGGTCCAAAATATGCTGAAAAAATAATGGTGTGTGAAGGATAAACACCATTATTAATGTGCAAATTGTCCAGCAACTTGTGGCGATGAAGAGATATCCTGTGAATTGCGAACCGCCACAGGTTGCTGGATGATTTGTGCCACTCTGCTTCGCGAAAACGGCATCTCGCCCTTAATCTCCCCGTGATTTTTGTGAAGTTGCTGCGTTTGCACGTTAATTGCCCATTAAACTCGCCGCAGAAGGTTAAGTCTAGTAATTAATAGTGTAAATACCCTTTTAACAATGTGATAATTGTTAATGACTGCCAATCAACCTCTCTGGCCCAGAAAGTGAACAATTAAAAGTGTGGAATCTCATTCCTGCATGTAGTAACTTGTTGTTGGAGATTGTAAAAATGTTAAATTTTAAATTCAATTTTTTTTCTTGCTTTTCCCTTCTGTTTCTTTTCTCTCTCTCTCGCTTAATCCAATCTTTCTTTCCCTCTCTTTATTTCTCTTTCTAATTCTCCTTCCTTCTCCATTCTTCCTCTGTTTATTTCTCAATCCTTAAATCTCGTTGGTTAAGGAGAGACACTAAGGTTGTCCTATGGTTTACCAAGGTCTCAGATGCCCTGTTGCCCTCGCCACGCTGTTATCAGCTCGCACTTCCAGTAACTTTGTGGGCAAAAGATTTTTGCGCTGAGGTATGCCGGAATAAGTCTAACTAACAGGGCACACTGTGAGATACACCGCTCCAGCAAATTCTTCTCCCTTCGCTTGAGCTCTGTACTGGAGGACAATTCCACGGGTGGCAATCGGCCTCCTGTATCTCACGTATTGCCCACGAATGCTAATATCCCACATCGTAATTTCGAGGATGGAGTTTCTTAACATGTACCATCTAATTCACTCTTCTACTGCACCCCTTCTTCAACTACTTGAAAAATACAGCGAAGGGCAGGGAAAACGGTAACAGTTGGAGCTGTACACTCATCAATCACCAAACTCGTCAGTCTGATTCACTGAGGTTTTAATTCTGTGACAGACTGGAAATGTGTTGTGTGTTTTCTTTCTAAATCTTCATTATTGACATGTACCTCTTTCAGTTGAATGAATGGCCAGAGATCTGCCATGATTCCTCACTCCCTTCCTGTGCTACCTAAAGGTGCAGCAAGACAGACAGATGCACTACTTGTCATTCAAGGTGAGAGCTTTCCTATCCAAGCACCACCTCGCCTGATATCTCCCGGGAACTGCTGAAACTCATTACCGATGTTGCTCCTAAGGCCTCCTGACATGCACTGACTTTTCCTTCTTTCACAAGTCAAATCAACACTTCATTTTCTCCAGTGACGCAGGATCACTCTCACGGCCTCTAAAGCTGCTGATGTTTTCTCAACAGCCTCAGCACTCTTCCATCTGTATGGCAATCATTTAAAATAAATCTAAAATACACATAGGGCTGGATTTTACCAGCTCCGAGGAGGCAGATCTGGAGGTGGGACTGCTGGGAAAATCAAAAAGAATGGGAGCAGGTCCCGAACCCGCTCCCAACCCGTCTCCAACCAATCTTCCCGGGAGTCGGGTGCCTGATTTGCGCAGGGACCCGACTCCTAGCAGCGGGAAGAGGATTATAGGTAGTTAACAGGCAGTTAAGAGGCTTTTTCCCATTTAGATACTTCTGCTGTGGGCTTCCCGACATTGGCGAACCCCGCCAGGGTAAGTGAGGTGTGATGTGGGTCTGTTGTAATGTTTGTGTATAGATGACAGCTGCAGAAGTGGTGTGAAGGATGCAGTGGGACACTGGTGAGTATCAGAGGTAAGGAAATGTTGGGAAAGTCATTTTTAATGTGTTTAGATTTTTCTGTCGGTGACAAGCTTTGAAGTGTTTGTGTGGCCTCACCTCATTGGGAGATCCTCTCTCACCAGTGACAGATCACTTCTGTACCCTCACCTGCAGCTGCCATCTGTTTTATCCTAAGGAGAGAGTCATTGGAGAGTCTGGATGCAAGGGCTCACCTTTGTACAGTGATTGTCAGTGTTTGACAGCACCTCAATGCTGTCAAACACTGTCAAATCATCTGTCAAAAATAAATGGATCATGTCCCTTTAAGAAAACCGGCAGATGAAGCGTCATCAACTGACATCATCTGATACCGACTTTCCCTTAATTGGCCAGCAAGCCCGCAGGGCGGGCTTAACAAGGCCAATCAGGGGAAAATAGCGCCTGTGCGTCGGACGTCCCTGGGGGCAGGACTAGATCCCGGAAGGCAGCAGTCCCGCCCCCAACTCGTCTCGGCAGGTAAAATCCAGCCCACAGTGTTTTTAATCTGCACTGGTAATAGAAAAGGATAAGAAACTGCACAGAAAACGCAAAGTCCACATGACTGCCTGTGCCCTGTTAAATTTTGTCTCTGAAGTTTTCCGAATAAAGGTAGCACTTTGCATCCTGTTATTTTAACTTAAATTACGTTAAACAGCAAGAAGAAATCTGGTGTATTTAAAGTGAGCTAAATGAGAATAAGACTCTGACGAGATACAAAGAAGCTGCAATTTCTTAGCCGACCAGTTAAAGCTCTGCTTACTTTAAATCAACCTGATACCACTTTTAAAAAAGCACCCCAATTAAAATGAAGCTTCAAATTCAAGAGGAATTTACACTTTTCATCCAGTACTGCACTAAATATAATTCATTCACACAAGATTATATTAATGATCATGAAAAAACAAGAACTGCTGTAATATATAATTCACTGTTCATTGTGACTTGGCTGAATTTAATGTACCAGCATGCTTCGAGAGTTCTGCAAACAAACCTTTAAACAGATTTAGTTAACTTCTGTAACCCTATTAGACACGGCATAAGCGTCCCATTGTCTACAGATTTAGTTAACTTCTGCAACCTCATCAGACAGGACCTCGAGAGTTCGGCAAAATAAACCTTTAAGCTGCTTGAACAATGAAGAACTTCTGCAACCCCTTCAGACGTGGCGCAAGCGGCCTTGAGACCCATTGACTACAGATAAGAAGAGATACCCATCATTGAACAATTGTCAACATGGTCTGGGACGTGTATGCATTGGGTGGCCTGCCAAGTTTTGGGTATAAAGGAAACAGTTAGGGAATGCTTGGGACTGCTGCAGTGACTCAGGCGACTTGACCGGTCGCACAGAAAGAAGGGCTTACTGGTCACCGCCGAACTGGTCACTCGCTGGTGTTAGTACGTATGTTTGCTTATGCTTGCTCGTTGAAGCCTATGCTTGCTTGTAAACTTGATTGATTTTTGGTAAAGAAGTAGTTACCCTGAAATCTTCGTCTCATTGTCTTCATTCTGGTTCGGTCCGAACTCTCAGTAACTGTCAGACCGGGATACCGTAAAGGGCCTAGTCTTACATTGTCTTATTTCTAACACTACACATTCCCTATTAAAATTGACATATTATAGGTAATATTCAGATGAGCACATTCAAAGATTCTAGAGGCAGGTCCAATTTACCAGCTGAGGGCAGATCACGGGCCAAAGGATGGAACTCAATGATGTCATTCTGTGAGCTTTCCAAGGTCCTGAAACTTCATCTCTGTCCATGATGTTTTTCTATTCCACATTGGTTGGGTTTAAGGCTGGTTCTTTACCTATGCATCAGGACTGATAGATTTTTTATAATTTGCGCAAAACCCCTATAGTTATCATGGGAGAGTGAAGATCTGGACCAGAAACAATCAAAAAATACAAGTGTTGTTCATTTCGAAACAAAAACAACATTGTACAATGTAAGTGTGAGTTTGGTAGCAGTGCTGGGAAACAATTTGTTTTCTGTCATTCTTC
The DNA here is from genome assembly GCA_030390025.1 of Squalus acanthias. NCBI lineage: Eukaryota > Metazoa > Chordata > Chondrichthyes > Squaliformes > Squalidae > Squalus > Squalus acanthias. The sequence goes on from CM059438.1 coordinate 63,772,577, forward strand.
GTTGACTGGTTTTTGGAGCAATGTGGGTTGTATAAATGTGTGTGCCTATTTTAGTTGGGCGAGGACTCCAGCTCAGAGAATGCTGTCACCTGTAGCTGACCATGAGTGCATTCCTGCTGAGGATGGGTTTGCTAGGTTGGCTCATGAACATATACTGCCAGTTAGGTCAGCAAGTATTAATCAGGGAAAAATACATTCTTAAAGACTATTGCCTCAAATCCGCCACAAAAAAAGCAACTGCACCTGAATTGTCCTCCCAAAAATCCACCAGATCCCCTTAAAGCCTGCCACAAGCCCATTCCGCCACATTTAAATAGGGTCAAAGGGGTGCGGCTTACCACTCCATCCCATTCTCATCCAGATCTATCCCAAGTGTGCCCAGATAATTTCTCTTGCAGTGTCAGTAAAAGTAAGCAATCCTGCAAGGTGTCCTTGAGGTGGATAACCATATCGAAAAGGCTGTTTTGTGCACTGCTACTAAAGGTTCATGATTCTTTGTCTGCAAAGTGGTACTTTTAGTACTTTGGAGTCTATCAGGACTTTTGTTGCTACTTTTACTCAGCTCTGTTCACAGTAATGCTTTACACTCTGGATATTCATTTTGATATAAAGTACAAGAGGATGAAGAAAAGCCAAAAGCTAGGTTGTAATCTTTTAGTGTCATCAAAAGTATCTCTTTTTTTAAATGTGAACACTCACTCACCAGGGTCTGCAGATCAAAAGGGTCTTAATTAGGTACCACCATAGCATGAGGAAGGTGCAGAAGAAGGAGAAGAAGTGGAATAGGAGAGCCAGCAGCCAGTTGCCAGTGCAAGGAGAGAACAAATGAAAGACAAGAACTTCCAATAAATAAAGGTTGAGTCACTGGGCCAGAAATTCGGCTCTCTGGCTTCCTGCGGGTGCAAGCATCGCGCGCGTACTTACCTACCGCGCCTGCCGTTGTGCTTCAGGCCCACGAGGACTTCGGCTCCTGGGCCTCCTGCAGCTGCCGGCGCGCAGTGCTTGCGTATCCCAGGGGCGCAGTTAGTTCGAAGCGTCCCCTGGGATCACGTGGGCCATGGAGAGCCAATCGGAGCAGGGCATTTTCATTCATAGATTTGACAGGAAGACCTGTCAAATCTATGAATAGAGATTGGCCCCAAAACCACACTTAAACTTCAAATAAATTTAAAGAAAAACATCACATTTTTAAAATAACTATAAGTTACATAAATTAACTACTTTAAACAAAAATTTTAATTTTTGAAAAAATTAATTATACTTTTTAACGGTGCAAAAAATAAACTTACCTTTCTTTAAAGGATGTAAAAAAGATAAACCTGTTGAATTTTTTTTTTAATTGTAATTAATTAACCACTTACCTTGTTAAAAACAGGCCTTGCGCCTCCTTTTTTCCTGCGCAGCTTCTCCATACTTACCCTCACGGAGAAACCTGAAAAAAAAACGAAGTTCGCTGCGTGTGCGCTGCCTCTCCCGCGCACGCATTCGACTTCTGAACCCCTCCCTTCAGGGGAACGGAAGTTCCGGTTTCCCGCGCACGCGCAGTGCATGCGTGAAACCGGCACTTCAGGTGGCCTTACGGGTGAGTACACACTCACCCGACAAGAGCCGAATTTCTGGCCCTTTAAAGCCTCTTCACATCTGCCTGTACTCCCTGCCCACGCCTCCCTCCCACCACACACGCACACCCTCACAAAGTCTTGCCAAGATTTCTGCCAAGACCCTTCATAAGACTGAAGTCTACATTTTCCCTGTCATCATCCAACTCTCAAAAGTTGAAAAACACACTGCGAAATGAATACACAAACTCTCTGGGATCTATTTATCTTTATTTGGAACAACCGCTTTCACCTGGAAGTACAAACAAAATATATTCTCCCTTTCCATAACTACTTAACACTGTGACAACATTTGTACCAGCTACCTTACTTACTTTAGTTCCTAATCTACTATTCCGACAAAGTGGCCTGACTGAGTGGCACAAGGTTCAGCAGATGGGATGGTTTTCCTGGAGCCTTAGAAACCTGTGGTGACTCTTATCTCAGGGTATCTGCTGTCCTCGGGGTTCCAGCTTCCGACAGCCTGGTGTTTGCAGTCACAAGAGGCGCAGGGCCCACATCTGCAGCTCCCTTGCGTGAAAACAGTCCGAGGGGATCTTGAGGAATCGGGCTCCCTGCCACTCTCTGACAAGACACTGGTGCTGGCATGGGTTCAGAGGTTCCTACTACTCAGTGCCATCACAGAATGAATAGTCCCACTGAGATCTTGGAAACCCTGCGAATATGTTCTGTTCAAAGCATCTGTTAAACCACTGCTAGCTGCCAGGAGTGACCAATGTCCTAGGAAGCTCTTCCTGGCTTTTTGGTGCCTTGGCAATATCACAGATTTTCAAAGTCTACAGGTTGTTCTGCAGATTATGAGAAATTAACTCCAATGTGTTGCAGATGTGGGTAGTGAGCAATTATCGATCATCTCAACTATATGCATGGAAACTATCTCCACTGCCTCCACATAAGAACATAAGAAATAGGAGCAGGAGTAGGCCATTTGGCCCTTCGAGCCTGCTTCGCCATTCAATGAGATCATGGCTGATCTTCTGCCTCAATTCCATTCACCGGCCCTATCGCCATATCCCTTGATGCCTTTACTAGTCAGAAATCTATCGACTTCTGTTTTGAATATACCCAATGAGTGAGCCTCCATAGCCCTCTGGGGTAGGGAATTCCAAAGATTCACCACCCTCTGTGTGAAGAAATTTCTTCTCATCTCAGTCCTGAATGGCCTACCCTTTATCCTGAGGCTGTGGCCCCTGGTTCTAGACTCCTCAGCCAAGGTAAACATTCTCTCAGCACCCACCCTATCCAGCCCTGTAATAATTTTGTATGCTTCAATGAGATCCCCTCTCATTCTTCTGAATTCAAGAGAATACAGGTCTAGTTTACTCAATCTCTTCTCATACGACAGTCCCGCCATCCCAGGAATCAATCTCGTGAACCTTCGTTGTACTGCCTCTATGGCAAGTATATCCTTCCTTAAGTAAGGAAACCAAAATTGTACACAGTACTCCAGGTGTGGTCTCACCAAGGCCCTATATAATTGGAGTAAGACTTCTTTACTCCTGTACTCAAATCCTCTTGTAATGAAGGCCAGCATACCATTTGCCTTCCTAATGGCTTGCTGCACCTGCACATTCACTTTCAGTGACTCATGTACAAGGACACCCAGGTCCCTTTGAGCATCTGCATTCCCCAATCTTTCACCATTTAGGAAATACTCTGCCTTTCTGTTTTTTCTACCAAAGTGGATAACTTCATATTTATCCACATTATATTCCATCTGCCATGTTCTCGCCCACTCACTGAGCCTGTCGAGATCCCCTTGAAGCCTCTTCACATCCTCTTCGCAACTGACACTGCCACCAGCAAATTTGGAAATGTTACATTTAGTCCCCTCATCCAAATCATTGATATAGATTGTGAATGAGATTGACGCTCCTGAATTATTGTTTGATGCAAGACAGTGGCCCTTAAATCTGGGTCCATATTGTCCTCAGCGGAGGGCTGTCATTTCTCCCCCCTCCAAAGAGGAATGGCACTCTGCCTCTCTTCCATTTCCAGGTCCTTATTGTCACTAGTGCTCAGTTCTTCATCTAGTGCCAACCCTTTTGAGTATCTAACTGATTCCTCATGAGCAGGTCCCTTGGTGCTGGTGTTTGTTGTGTCCTTGAAGACTAACAGAAGCCTTTGTGGAAGGCAAAATGAGTTGAGTGCTGATTTTGAGTAAAGCAGGCATTTTTCTGTTCGATTCAACGCTTGCAATATTTGCATCAAGTGTCGGTCACCCGTCACCCCTGTGCTCGCTGGCTCCTGGTCCACCAACACCTTGATTTTTAATTCCCCCTTCTCATGTTCGAATCCCTCCATGGCCTGAACTCTCCCTATCTCTGAAATCTCCTCCAGCCCTACATCCCTCCAAGAGCTCTGTGTTCCTCCAACTCTGGCCTCTTGTGCAACCCCCACTTCTATCGCTCCTTCACTGGCGGCCATGCCTTCAGCCATCAAGGCGCTAAGATCTGTCCCCAAAATTTTCGCCTCTCCATCTTTTTCTCCTCCTTTAAGATTCGCTTAAAACCTACCTTTTTGACCAAGCGTTTGGTCACCTGTCCTAATGTCTCCTTCTTTGGCTTGGTGCCAATTTTTGTCTTGTCACGCTCCTGTGAAGTACCTTGGGATGTTTCATTGTGTTACAGGCACTATATAAGTGCAAGTTATTGTTGTTCCTAGTTGAACAAGCAGCGGGATGCTTATGAGCGCTGTATGTAAGCTGCATGGCTTTAGCTGATTGAAGTATATGTGTGCACACCTAGGGGCCCTTCAGCCTTGGCTCTGGCAGCCTGTGCCTAAGCTTTCTGGACTTAGGTAATTGAGGGGAGAGAGTGTGCTACATGTAGAGATTCATCGGTACAGTAAACTCAGGTTTAAACGGCACTTAATCATCCAGAATTCTTTAATAACCGGCAAAATTCAGGAGTAGGTTTTGAGGTTTCCGCCCCAGAAGGAACGGGGCAGTAGTGTCCCGAAAATGGTGGGGAGTGACTTACCACTTGTTCCCGCCGTCGCTGTGGGTGCTGCAATCTTCCCCGCTCAGTATCAGCTGACCGTCCAGCCAAAGAGGAACCCAAAGGGAAGTTTTACTGTATATTTGTGGGGCCAGAATAAGCAGGTGTGCTCCTTCGGCTTTTACAAAACCAGCTTGGGCCATTGCCACTCCATGTCCCACCTCCCCTCCTGAGTTCGGAACACCCCCACAGAATTACCTTCTTCTGGTCTGAGGTCGGCCTCGGTAGGTATACCTCTCCGTTATCCGGAATTTTTAATCAACCGGCACCATCCCAGTCCCTTATCTGAGGAAGGATGTCCTTATCTGAGGAAGGATGTTCTTGCCATGGAGGGAGTTCAGCGAAGATTCACCAGGCTGATACCTGGGATGGCAGGAATGACGTATGAGGAGCGATTGGGTCGATTGGGCTTATACTCGCTGGAGTTTAGAAGAATGAGAGGGGACCTCATTGAAACTTATAAAATTCAAACAGGACTAGACAGACTAGATGCAGGAAGGATGTTCCCGATGGCCGGGGAGTCCAGAACCAGGGGTCACAGTCTAAGGATAAGGGGTAAGCTATTTAGGACTGAGATGAGGAGGAATTTCTTCACCCAGAGAGTGGTGAACCTGTGGAATTCTCTACCACAGAAGGCAGTAGAGGCCAATTCATTAAATATATTCAAGAAGGAGTTAGATATATTTCTTAAAGCTAAAGGGATCAAGGGATATGGGGAGAAGGCAGGGACAGGGTACTGAATTTGAATGATCAGCCATGATCTCATTGAATGGGCTCGAGGGGCTGAATGGCCTGCTCCTGCTCCTATCTTCTATGTTTCTATGTTTCTATGTAGGTGCCGGATACGAAAGAGTTTACTGTACATTGTTTCAGAATCCCATAAATATGATGATGGCTTTCTGCATGTGTCACATGCCTAAGGTGACCAAAATAAGAATTTCATATAATGGGTAAAGGAATTTCTCCAAACACATTTACACCTTAGTTATTATTTTCACAAAAAAAAAAATTCTACCCTCAGGTTTGGGAAGCACTGGAGGGAAAGAAAGATTTATGTCTCGTACTGATCCTGTCAGTCCAGTGTCCTATGATGTCACGTTGCTGAGAATTACATTTCAAATAAGAGGAAAAGGACAACAGATGAGACATTGAACAGCAAATTGCAAAAAGGAGGGAAAACGGCAGACAAATGCAAAATGGAGCGATCAAAAATGAGGAGAGATTGTGATCAACAGTAATCAAATTTAACAAACAGGAAGTCACTGAAGGGCAGAAATCAAAAGCGGCAAAGACAGATCGATAGTGACAGAATTACTAGACAAACGTAGGAAATATCAGTTTCAGAGAAAAATTTTGATAACAAAATGAAGATAAATAAATCATTGAGATAACAGTAGCAGAAGAGGGACCATTTTAGAGTGCCACGTTGCTTCATAGAGAAGGGAAGAACTCAAGAAATGATAAGTCATAATGTTGACAACAAGGGGTCACCCTTAATCTACTCAATTTTAGCTATAAAGTTCAAGATATTCTCTCCCCATTATAGATGAAAGATTCAGCCTTATGTACTGGTGTGTTTATGTTTTCATTCCCCCATAAGCAGAACATACTGAAGGTTTTACAGTTTTTTATGATTGAACAGATGGGTATGTCACAGGTGGCAATGGGGACTTGCTTGGAGCAGAGAGCCAACTTGTATTTAAACAACTGTGGTCAGCGTGGATCCACCGTAGTCCTTCTACACTTCCATTAATGAGTGGTGAAAAGAATATGGTTGTCAGACAAGAGAATTGACCTGAAGCCTGGTTTAGCTAAGGATTTCAAAAATAGATGAATTGAAAAAAATTGTGAGGGATTTGCTAATGAAAGAAACTTTTATACTAATCTTTGGCTGCCAGTTTTTGCAGGCCAGGTTCTGCTAATAGCTGACATGGGCTGCCTCACTCCTGACCTTATAACAGAGGGAAGGTCATTGGTAAAGCAACTGAAGATGATTGATCAAGAACATCCCCTGCAGGGATATCCTGTTCCTGCTGACAACGCGTATTTGGAAAATTACTTCTGTAGTATAAAAGGGCCTTCGATTTTTATATATTTTTTATTTATTCATTCACGGGATGTGGGCGTCGCTGGCAAGGCCAGCATTTATTGCCCATCCCTAATTGCCCTTGAGAAGGTGGTGGTGAGCCGCCTTCTTGAACCGCTGCAGTCCGTGTGGTGAAGGTACTCCCACAGTGCTGTTAGGTAAGGAGTTCCAGGATTTTGACACAACGATGAAGAAGGAACGGCGATATATTTCCAAGTCAGGATGATGTGTGACTTGGAGGGGAACTTGGAGGTGGTGCTGCTCCCATGCGCCTGCTGCCCTTGTCTTTCTAGGTGGTAAAGTTCGCGAGTTTGGGAGGTGCTGTTGAAGAAGCCTTGGCGAGTTGCTGCAGTGCATCTTGTAGATGGTGCACACTGCAGCCACGGTATGTCGGTGGTGGAGGGAGTGAATGTTTAAATTGGTGGATCGGGCGCCGATTAAGCAGGCTGCTTTGTTCTGGATGGTGTTGAGCTTCTTGAATGTTGTTGGAGCTGCACTCGTCCAGGCAAGTGGAGAGTATTCTATCACACTCCTGACTTGTGCCTTGAGGGTGTGGAAAGTCTTTGGGGAGTCAGGAAGTGAGACACCCGTCGCAGAATACCCAGCCTCTGACCTGCTCTTGTAGCCACAGTATTTATGTTGCTGGTCCAGTTAAGTTTTTCATCAATGGTGACTCCCAGGATGTTGATGATGAAGGATTCGACGATGGTAATACCACTGAATGTCAAGGGGAGGTGGTTCGACTCTCTTGTTGGAGATAGTCATTGCCTGGCACTTGTGTGGTGCGAATGTTACCTGCCACTTATCAGCCCAAGCCTGAATGTTGTCCAGGTCTTGCTGCATACGCTGTGAATGGAACTGAACATCGTGCAATCATCAGCGAACATCCCCACTTCTGACGTTATGATGGAGGGTAGGTTATTGATGAAGCAGTTGAAGATGGTTGGGCCTAGGACACTGCCCTGAGGAACTCCTGCAGCGATGTCCTGGGGCTGAGATGATTGACCTCCAACAAGCACAATCATCTTCCTTTGTGCTAGGTATGACTCCAGCCAGTGGAAAGTTTTCCCCCTGATTCCCATTGACTTCAGTTTTACTAGGGCTCCTTGGTGCCACACTCGGTCAAATACTGCCCTGATGTCAAGGGCAGTCACTCTCACCTCACCTCTGGAATTCAGCCCTTTTGTCCATGTTTGGGTCAAGGCTGTAATGAGGTCTGGAGCTGAGTGATCCTCGAGGAACCCAAACTGAGCATCGGTGAGCAGGTTATTGGTGAGTAAATACCACTTGATAGCACTCTCGATGACACCTTCCATCACTTTGCTGATGATTGACAGCAAACTGATGGGGCGGTAATTGGCTGGGTTGGATTTGTCCTGCTTTATGTGGACAGGACATACCTGGGCAGTTTTCCACATTGTCGGGTAGATGCCAGTGTTGTAGTTATACTGGAACATCTTAAGATGCCAAAATAAACCTGCAAGAATTAACTGAACATTTTAGAAGAGTCAAATGATCTCTGGTTGGCAAACCCTTAAAATATTTGGTAATTACAAAATGGAGATTGTAGGCCATGGACAACTTCACATTTAGCTGGCACCAGCCTCCGTGACACCAACAATGTCCCAAAATTTTGTACAAATTAATACCACTTGAACTATAAACATTTGAATCCGAACCCAAATACTTTTAATCATAGATTCAATTGAGAATCATTTTTGATCAAAGATTTTTCTGCTCAGAAAGCAGATAAAGTCATTTTGTGCAGTCTAATGCTAAATCATAGATGCCACATGATTGTTCATGAATCCAACCTGCCCTCGCCTGCACCAGATGCTCGGCTTTGCCCCATTTAACACTCGAAAAACGGATGCAACGCACACCAATTTCTCCCCCGTCAACATGACTGACTTCTACATGATTGTGATCAGTGCAACTCATGACTGGCTTGGGAGGGGAATGACCACAGCAGACAGCAAACATTTTAATCCCCTCCCTCAACTGTGGAAAATCTCACTTTCAGTTTGTCAAACAGTCCAGGGTGAAGGCCATGTTCTGACGAAAGGTCATCGGCCCGAAACGTTAACTCTCTTTCTCTCTCCACGGATGCTGCCTGACCTGCTGAGTGTTTCCAGCATTTTCTGTCCTTATTGAAGGCCACCTTAACTGAATGAGGTGTGTTTGAGTCCTCATACCTTCTGATTGTGAATCAGGCGTCCAATAAACTGAGCAACCTGGCTGCCTTTTGTACTACAAACAGGCCAATAAAGCGCTGACCTTTTAATACATTCTTTCAAATGCCCTTGACAGATGTTATTATACTTTACTTGTGGCCCGACAGTGAGTCTACATCAATTGTGTTAAGTATAGGAAACATGATTGCAAAAAGGTTATACATTTCCAGACAAATGGCAAATGACTACACTGCATTGAAAAGTTTCCCTCACATTTTTTAATCATGTTCAAGTGGAAAGTGATGCAATTATATAATAGAAATCTCATTGCTATGCAATCTGCAGTGAAACAGAAAGAACATCCAATAGGTTATCTTATGTATCTGATTCCTTATATTTACTGCATTACCATCATTTCTCCTGAATAAGCTCACAGGAAAAGTATGAATAAAATATTACTTCTATTTCATCAACATTCATTGAAAAGGGGGGAAAACACATCTTTAAATAAAAGGTGACGTCAGAGCTTACTACAAAGTTGTTGCAATTTATGAAAATATGTTTGGGTTTTATTGCATGATTTCATTCAATACATCCTGGGTGACAGGGAATGGGAAGTGTGCAAGGTTGAAAATCTGAATGACCAATTAATGCTTGGCTATTCTCCAAAACACCAACTGTATCTCCTTTTTTTTTTAACAGAGTGACCATCCGTACTATCTGTGCACCAACAGGAATCATTACAGCCAAAGGTACAGAATAAGGTCATCAACACTGTTGATCTGTCTCTCATTTTTTGAATGTCGCTGGAGTATCAGTATCTAATAAAGGAGGCCATCTCATCTATAGCGTACCTTCACAGTTAGCTTTAGAAGTGTCAGCTCGACTCAGTTGGTATCACTGTTACATATGAGTCAGAAGATTATGTGTTCAACCCCACCAAACCCTGTGCACTTATACAGGCTGATACTTCAGTGCAGTGCTGAGGGAGTGCAGCATTGTCAGAGGTGCCAGGTTTTAGACGGGATGTGAAACCCAGGCCCCGTCTGCCTGCTCATTGGGACTTGACAAATTCCCTAGGGCTCTTTTGAACAGCAGAGCATTCTTCTGGTGTCCTGGCCGCCATTTATCCCTCAACCAACACCATCTTAAAAAGGTCAGATCATCTGTTTATTCATTCATTTGCTGGTTGTGGCATTGCTGTGTGCATGTTGGGTCCCATGTTTGCCTGCACAATACAAGTACTTCATTGGTTGTTAATGCTTTGGGACATCCTGAGGATGAAGTCCATCCCACACCACCACCTGTTGATCCCCTTATTTTAAGGAACACTAAGGCCCCGATATTCACTGGGGCGGGATTTCCAAGCCGGGGTGGTGGTGGGGGGCAGGGAGGAGTTCTGGTCTGTGGAATTTTAACTCCACAGCATGCATGTTTTTTATTAACAGGATCCCCGCCTGGAAGACATCCTGATTGACAGGCTTGGCTCCCTTTCGGGTGGGGAACCCTCTAGCCCAGGAGCAGGTAGCTCAGGGTAGAGATCATTGGGGGGCGGGTACAGCGTGGTTTGGAGGGTCGGGAGGTGATCCCGGGGGTCAGAGAGAAATCGGGGGCAGAGATGAGGGGCCGGGGGGATCGGTGATCGCACGGGGGTCGGTGATCACGCGGGGGGTCAATGATTGCAGGGGGGTTGGTGAGCATGGGGTGGGGGGTCCGATTGCATGGAGTGAGAAACAGATTAGCTTGGTGGGCCGGGGCGGGGGGAAGCACTCCTGCTCCTCCTGGCCCACAAGCAGTGCTGGTAAAGCACTTACCTCTTCCACGCAGCATTCCTCGCCTCCCTTTAACTGCCCGGTTTCCCGAGGTCAGCGTTAAACCTGGAAGACTGATAAAATCTGAGGCACGCAGCCTCACAATATTTAACTGAGCAACCTGCCTCCTGAGAGTGGGTCAGTTGTTCCGCCCTCCCATCACGCCTGCGTTAAACCGGAAATGGGCGGATTCGAGGCGGGTTGGGTTCAAGTTTGTGATTGTTTACATTTTAACATTCCACCCGACCCAAACCCACCCATTTTTGGGGTTAACATAACCCCCTAAGTTCCTTTCTCCAATCAGCCTGAAACTAAATGCCAGCAGTGTTCTTTCATATCTGTTGATAACAGCTCCCTGTTAAATATCGATCCAGCTCTCCAAAGCAACTCTCAGTTAAAAGCGCGAAAACTGACAGCGCATCAGGAACCTGCCATCGTCCTGCTGACTTCCGCCTTTAACTCGGGCGCGTTTCGAGGTGCGTCACGGACCCGCTCGGGACAGGTGGGCAACCTCATTGAGGTACTTAACCACTCATCTATGGACCCTTAACTGCCTTTTTAACCTCAGGTTTGGGCTTTAACTGGTTGAGCATGGGATTCATGCACCTCGGGAACCTCGTCTGTGAAGGGGCGGCGGAAGCTCAGTGCTATTTGTGCAATTTAATTAAGTGACAGCTGGAAGACGCACATAAATACTCAGACCTTACACCTGCTTCCTTGCCTAAGGGTAAGGCTCAGTCTGACACCATTTTGTGCAGAGATTTAGCTTTCAGGAGTTTCTGCAACATCGGAAGCCACTCTCACCACATTGCTAGTCACTCTCACTACATTGGAGGATTGTGCCTCTGATCTCCACTTTACCTGGCATCTATTAGATCAAATTGAGAGGTCGCACAACACTATCTATTAGATCAGCATGGGTGCCACTTTTGCTGTCTCACCTTGGACCTCTGAATCGGACCAAGATGAGCCCCACCACCAACAGCACCAGCCACACCAGCAGCAGCAGCCACAACACCAGCAGCAGCAGCAACCACACCAGCAACCTTCTCCTCAATGACCTGATGCTCCACAGAAGAGAGGAGGCCAGCACTGGGGTGCATTGCGTCGGAGGTGATACCAACATGGGGTATAAAGGCAGAGGATGAGTTTCCTGGACATGACTTCAGGAGGCTATCACGCTGGGTCATCACAGACATTTGTAGCTTGCTCAAACAAGACCTGCTGCCCAGAGGACCTGGTGGACATGCCTTACCAATGGTTGTCAAAGTCACCACCACCCTCAACTTCTTTGCCTCAGGCTCCTTCCAGGGATCTGCAGCAGACATTTGCAGGATCTCGCAGTTGGCCAGTCCTACTCACGTCCCCTCCCTCACCTCTTTTTCCGGTATGTTGATGACTGTATCAGTACCGCTTCCTGCTCTTGTCCCAAACTGGGAAATTTCATCAACTTTGCTTCCAATTTCCACCCCTCCCTCGCCTTCACATGGTCCATCTCCGACTCTTCCCTTCCCTACCTCAACTTCTCTATCTCCATTTCTGGGGATAGGCTGTCAACTACCTTGATTACACTTCCTCCCACCTCGCTTCCTGTAAGGACTCTATTCTATTCTTCCAGTTTCTCTGTCTCTGTCGCATCTGTTCTGATAATGGCACCTTCCACACCAGTGCCTCCAATATGTCTTCCTTTTTCCTCAACTAAGGATTCCCTTCCTCCATGGTTGACAGGGCCCTCGACCATGTCCGTCCCATTTCCCACACTTCTGCCCTCACCCCTTTTCTTCCCACACAGAACCACAATACTTTCCCCCTTGTCCTCACCTTCCATCCCACTAGCCTCCACATTCAATGGATCATCCTCCACCATTTCTGCCACCTCCAGTGCGATGCCACAAATAAACACATCTCCCTCTCCCCTCTCCCTCAGCATTCCGAAGGGACCATTCCCTCTGCGACACCCTGGTCCACTCTTCCAACACCCGCTCACCTTCCCATGGCACCTTCCCGTGCAAGTGCAGGAGATGCAACACGTGCCCTTTCACCTCCTCCCTTCCCACCATCCAGGGCCCCAAACACTCCTTCCAGGTGAAACAGCGATTTACTTGTAGTTCTTTCAATGTAGAATACTGTATTCGCTGCTCATGATGCGGTCTCTACACTGGGGAGACCAAATGCAGGTTGGGTGATTGCTTTGCTGAACATCTCCTTTCAGTTTACAAGTGTGACCCCGACCTTCTGGTCGCTTGCTATTTTAATGATCCGTCCTTAATTTTAACCCCCAAAAACAGCTGGGTTTGGGTCGGGTGGGATATTAAAATGTTAAAATATTAAAATGTAAAACATTAAAATGTAAAAAATCACAAACCCAAATCCAGCCCGCCCTGAACCCAACCACTTCCGGTTTTATCAGAGGCGGGATGAGAGGCGGACAACCAACCCGCTCCCAGGAGGCGGGTTGGTTATTTAAATATTATAATGAGGCTGCCTGCCTTACATTTTATCCGTCTTCCAGGTTTAATCCTGGCCGGCCTGGTTTCCCGGGCCTTGGGAAACCCTCCATCTATAGTAAGGCGAGGACTGCTCATGGAAGAGGTAAGGGCCTTTCCATCGCTGCTTGTGGGCCAGGAGGAGCCCCGGGCCCCCAAGCTAACCTGCTTCCCACCACAGGATTGCGGACCCCCCCATGATCTCTGACCCCCTCCTGGATTGGACCCTCCCCCCCACCGGGATTGGATCCCCCCGCCCCACCCTGAATCAGAGCCCCCCCCCACCCCCAAAATTGGACACCCCATGATCTTGGATTCCCCCCCCCCCAGGATCGGACCCCCCACAGGATTGGACCACCCCCAGGATTGGACCACCCCCAGGATTCAGACCCACCCCTACCTGCTCCTGTGGCCGCGGGCCTCCTCCGGAGCGTTCCCCGCCCGCCAGGGAGCCAAGCCTGTCACTCAGGCTGGCTTCTGGGCGGGGAATCAGCTGGGGCTGGGGGGGGGGGGGAACGCCTGCTGTGGCGTTAAAACTGCACAGTATGTGGGGAAACCCGGACTTTCGGATTTCCCGACCACAAATCCTCCCCCTCGCTCGGAAAACCAGCCCCAGTCAAGATCTCTTTCCTCGCTATTTCCAGGTGGGAAGTCTGCAGACATCTCAGAGTAGCTCCATAGTAACAGTAGCGTTGATCTGGAGATGCGGGATCCAAGGAAAGCAGGCTCAGCTGGGAAAGGCAGAGGAGGATTTGAGATTTTTCTTCCATAAAATGAGTGGGTACTTTGAAGTAGAAGTACTCTGTGTCAACTCTTCTTCTTTGAATAGTTTAGGAAATTTCTGGCATTCAGCCTAGATTCCACTTCTTTTGCAATGTTTGAGTTGGGGAGGAGAGGTAAGGCATGATATGTAAATTAATGAAATGCCTCACATATGGACGCACAACAACCAGATTCCAGACATGAAACAGCGAATGCTAGAAATGTGCAACATGTTCCTCTAAAAATAAAAGAGGATAGGTTACTGTTCTGAATCTATCCATTCATTGGAACTTGACTGACCTGCACGTTTCCAGCATTGGCTGTTTTTATTTCAGATTTCCAACCACTGAGGTTTTTATATTTTCTTTACTTCATTGTGCAACCAGCCTTGATTCCTTTTTGAACCCAACTACGCTGTGTCCAGATCAACACCACTGTTTGCAGGTAACATTCTTTGCAGTTCGTTTGTAGTCTTGGGCTTTCAGAGGCATTCCGTTTTCCCAGTCTTGTGTTCAAACGCAGTGCCTCAGATCTGTTCACACTCATCCATATTTCAGACATGCCAGGAAGACAAAAATTGATAAATTGATCAGGATTTATCAGAATCCCTCAGAAATGTACAATAAAAGTAAACTCTTGGGGAAATGGATTGTGTTGAATGCCAGAAAGCATTCAATAATCAAAGGTTTTCTTTATAATTAATAACAAGGGAGATGAGAATTATGGATTCTCACTGCAATAGAGGCAGAAGAAGATAAATGCCCCAGAGTGAGACAGTGTCAATAATGAACTTCTTACAATTTTATTGTGCTGTTCTTTGTAGCTGAAGTTTTCAAAAGCTATCAGTTTTTACATTTTCTTTTGAAATGGAACTTTGACTTAAAATGATTTTTTAATGCTGTTTATATCCAAGAGCTGCAATGACACCATGCAATATTCCATGAGGCCCTGTCTGCCTTCCCATATAAATGTAAAAGATCCCATGACATTATATTAGGGCTTTTAATATAAAGATTGCATTGGTTGTACAGGAACCACAGTACAACCTCCATTATCTGCCATCTCACCATAGCATGTGGCTCAGTGGTAGCACTCTCAAAGGTAGCCTTTGAGTCAGAAGGTTGGAGGTTCAACTCCTATTCCAGAGACTTGAGCACATAGTCTAGGCTGACACTTCAGTGCAGCACTGAGGGAGTGCTGGACCGTCAGATGTGCCGTCTTTCAGTTGAGACCTTAAACCATTCATCATAGAATCATAGAAATTTACAGCATGGAAGGAGGCCATTCGGCCCATCGTGTCCGCGCCGGTCGACAAAGAGCTATCCAGCCTAATCCCACTTGCCAGCTTTTGGTCCGTAGCCTTGTAGGTTCGGCAAGTTTTTTTGAATGTGGTGAGAGTTTCTGCCTCTACCACTCTTTCAGGCAGTGAGTTCCAGACCACCACCACCCTCTGGGTGAAAAATTTCCCCCTCAAATCCCTTCTAAACCTCCTACCTTTTACTTTAAATCTATGCCCCTTGGTTGTTGACCTCTCTGTCAAGGGAAACAGTTCCTTTCTATCCACTCTATCTAGGCCCCTCATAATTTTATACAATTAGGTCTCCCCTCAGCCTCCTCTGTTCCAAAGAAAACAACCCCAGCCTATCCAATCTTTCCTCATAGCTAAAATTCTCCAATCCAGGCAACATCCTCGTAAATCTCCTCTGTACCCTCTCTAGTGCAATCACATCTTTCCTGTAATGTGGTGACCAGAACTGCACACAGTATTCTAGCTGCAGCCTAACTAGTGTTCTATACAGTTCAAGCATAACCTCCCTGCTCTTATATTCGATGCCTCGGCTAATAAAGGCAAGTATCCCGTATGCCTTCTTAACCACCTTATCTACCTGCCGTGCTACCTTCAGGGATCTGTGGACATGTACTCCAAGGTCCCTCTGTTCCTCTGCACTTATCAGTGTCCTACATTTATTGTGTATTCCCTTGCCTTGTTAGCCCTCCCCAAATGCATTACCTCACACTTCTCCGGATTGAATTCCATTTGCCACTATTCTGTCCACCTGACCAGTCCATTGATATCTTCCTGCAGTCTGCAGCTTTCTTCTTTATTATCCACCACACGGCCAATTTTTGTATCATCAGCAAACTTCTTAATCATACCCCCTACATTCAAGTCTAGATCATTGATGTATATCACAAAAAGCAAGGGACCCAATACTGAGCCCTGTGGAACCCCACTCCATCTGCCTTTTTAGGTCCCATGGAACTATGTCAAAGAAGAGTTAGGGAGTTCTCCCCGGTGTCCTGGCCAACATTTATCCCTCAATCAACATCACTGAAACAGATTATTTGAGCATTTATCTAATTGCTGTTTGTGGAACCTTGTTAGTGCAAAAATTGGTTATCATGTTTGTTAAGGGGTGACCTGATAGAGTTCTTCATGATTATGATTGTTCCCACTGATCAGTGAAATGTTACCAAGAGGGAACAAATTGAAGTTAGCCACAAGAAGAATTAAAGGGGAATTTGTAAAAAAAAAAACCTTTAAACAAAGGATGTTTAGAGTGTGGAATTCTCTGCCATAAAACGTTTTTGAAGCAGTCCATCAATTCTGTCAAAAGGGAATTAGGTAGTTTATTGAAAAAGAAGAATATTAAAAGGGTGGAAAATAAGCAGGATTCTGGGATTAGAATTGGTGGCTCGTGGAGAAATACATCAGTGCAGGTATTGTGAGATGAATGGCCAGTTTATAAACATTTTACACTGTATACTATTGGTAATACGTGATTATTGAGACTTTATAGACTTGCAGGTGTACCTTTAAAACTTTTAACAGGATTGCAGGGATCAGACGATTGGAAACTTTTTTTTATATAAATAGACACAGATTGAAAACACATTGAAATAAATAGACACATTTATATTTCATTCAAAAGCAGTGACTATCATTGCCACTGCCCAGTCTGAGATTGCGACAGAGCAACAATACCCAGTAGGACCCTATCAAAGATGGTTTCAGAAATGTGAGCCAGTTAGAATTGCAGATAAGGAATGTAGGTGAAAAATGAATTCACTCGAGTCTGTCTCAAAGCAAAAGATCACAGTTTATTATTCAAAGCGCTCTGGGAGAAGAGTCATAGCCCCGCGGTCTAGTGACCAGCTTCTCGTCGTTACAGTGGTATAAAACTTCTTTTATACATTATAGGGTCGGTTACAAAATGTCCTCACCCAATTACATTTCCCCAGCAACAATTTTAATTATAACACAGGTTTTTTTTTACTTCCTAACCGAAACTATAAACATTGAAATGTGGTCAGCGTTGTCTAGTATGACTGTCTGGTTATCCCCTCGCACGTACACATGTTAACCACAGACATTTTCCCATCGCACCGTGTCAAGTTAACCATTTTGTCTTTACATTCTTGCTTTTACATTCTATAATTTTACTCCAACAGGAAAAACAAACGGCAGATGCTAAAACCTGAAGAACAGAAAATACTGGACGTACACTACAGATATGTCATTATCTGAAAAGAAAAAAGACAGGTTATTATTTGTAATTGGGGGTTTAATGAGGGTACAGGGTAATAAGGGCATAAGATGTGTTTAATGTATAAGTAAGTTAAAGCTGCTGAGTTAATGTACCGAGTGGACAATCCAACTGACTGTGCTGCTAATTCTGCTGAAATGCAAAATGTGCTAACTTGTAACTGCTTGCTGGACCTTGTTACCACATTGTGAAATGAGACAGCCTGGTGATGATGATAGTGATAGGAGCAGAACAATGGCCAGACAGTTATATGATTAACATTAAACAAGTTAGCCATCTGGAGTTCTGTGACGAACTACCTTATTTCTGGGGGTCTTGTGCACAACAACTTCTGTCACGCTATAATAAATCAGTACAAAAACAACAACAACAACTTGTATTTATATAGCGCCTTTAATGTAGTAAAACGTCCCAAGGCGTTGCACAGGAGTATTTTAAGACAACAAATTTGACACTGAGCCACATAAGGATAAATTAGGGCAGGTGACCAAAAGCTTGGCCAAAGAGGTAGGTTTTAAGGAGCGTCTTAAAGGAGGAAAGAGAGGTCGTGAAGCGGAGAGGTTTAGGGAGGGAATTCCAGAGCTTAGGGCCCTGGCAACAGAAGGCACGGACACCAAAGGTTGAGCGATTATAATCAGGGATGCTCAAGAGGGCAGAATTAGAGGAGCGCAGATATCTCGGGGGGTTGTGGGGCTGAAGGAGATTACAGAGATCGGGAGGGGCGAGGCCATGGAGGGATTTGCAAACAAGGATGAGAATTTTGAAATCGAGGCGCTGCTTAACCGGGAGCCAATGTAGGTCAGCGAGCACAGGGGTAATGGGCCAACGGGACTTGGTGCAAGTTAGGACACGGGCAGCCGAGTTTTGGATGACTTCAAGTTTACGTAAGATGAAATGGTGTATAAAGGAGGGACACGGCACAGTAACAAGCGCTGGAGTGAGCAGACACTGAAGTATGAAGACTCCCTAGACTACGCGCTCTATCCAGAGCAGGAACGTCTGTAAATTACTGCTTAAATACTGAAATGTATCAGAACTTGTTCATGTTTAAAATAAAGAACCGTTGTACCAAATTTGGCGTTGCCTCCGAATCTATCACACATTTCAAATGTGGACACTTGACAAGAATCCAAAGATGCTGACAGACCTGTTGTGTATTACCAGCATTTTCTGAGAATATTTCCTTTCATGTTTTGGGACATTTGCACTGTTAAGGAGAAAAGCTGATCACACCTTTTAAGGCAGAAAGTTTCCAGCAAACAACAAAAAACGTGTTTCTATAATGTGAAATGGCGTCAGGCTGCATATGGGCAGGAACTTGTCATCAATGGTCTGCTCAGCTTACATAGGAACATAGGAACAGGAGGAGGCCATTTAGCCCCTTGAGCCTGTTCCTCCATTCAATGAGATCATGGCTGATCTGCGACCTAACTCCATATACCCGTCTTTGCCCCATATCCCTTAAACCTTTGGTTAACAGAAATCTATCAATCTCAGGTTTAAAGTTAACAATTGACTCAGCATCAATTGCTGTTTGCAGAAGAGAGTTCCAAACTTCTACCACCCTTTGTGTGCAGAAGTGTTTCCTAATTTCACTCCTGTAAGGTATGGCTCTAATTTTTAGGCTATGTCCCCTAGTCCGAGATGCCTCAAACATGGATTTTCTCTGTCTACCCTATCAGTGTTCCCCTTAATATCTTGAAAACTTTGACCAAATCACCCTTTAATCTTCTAAATTCCAGGGAATACAACCTTAGTTTGTGTAATCTTGCCTTGTAATTTAACCCTTGGAGTCCAGGTTTCATTCTAGTAAATTTACGCTGCACTCCCTCCAAGGCAAATATATCCTTCCTAAGGTGTGGTGCCCAGAACTGAACACAGTACTCCAGGTGTGGTCTAACCAGGCCTCTGTAGCTTAGTATACCTGAAGCATGACTTCTAATCCTCTAGATATAAAGGCCAGCATTCCATTAGCCTATTTGATTATTTTCTGTACCTGTCAATGACATTTTAATGATCTATGTATGTGGACCTCTAAGTCTCTTTGGACCTCCACTACTTCTACCATTTCACCATTTAAAAAGTACTCTGATCTATCCTTTTTTGTTCCAAAGCAGATGACCTCACACTTGCCGATATTGATATCCATTTGCCACAGTTTTGCCCATTCACTTAGTCTATTAATATCTCTTTGTAATTTTATGCTTCCATCTACATTGCTTGCAATGCCGCCTATCTTTGTGTCATCGGCAAACTTGGATATGCGGCTCGCTATCCTGTCATCTAAATCGTTAATAAATACAGTGAATAGCTAAGGCCCCAAAACAGATCCCTGTGGGACGCCACTAGTCACATCCTACCAATTAGAGTACCTGCCCATTATCCATACTGTCTGTCTCCTGTCGCTCAGCCAATCTCCTAACCAGGTCACTAATTTGCCTTCAATTCCATGAGCTTCAAATTTAGCTAACAGTCTCTTATGTGGGACTTCATCGAAAGCCCTCTGGAAATCCATATAAATAACATCCATAGACATTCCCCTGTCCACTATTTTAGTCACCTCTTCAAAAAATTCAATCAAGTTTGTCAGGCATGACCTACCTTTCACAAATCCATGCTGGTTCTCTCTGATCAGCTGAAAATTTTCAAGGTGTTCAGTCACTCTATCCTTAATTATAGACTCTAGTAATTTCCCGACAACAGATGTTAGGCTAACTGGTCTATAATTCCCTAGTTTCCCTCTCTCACCTTTCTTAAACAGCAGAGTGACAGGTGCAATTTTCCAATCCAAAGGAACGGTTCCTAAATCAAGAATCCTGAATCTACTGTAAATACTGGCACAAAGCAATTGTTTAATGTGTCCGCCATTTCCTTATTTTCATTAAAAATATCAACGTTATCAGTTTTCAAGAGGCGTACATTGCTCCTGTCTATGCTCTTTTTCTTAATATAATTGTAAAAGTTTTTTGTGTTGATTTTGATATCCCTTGCAAATTTCTTTCCATACTCCTTTTTATAGCTCTCACTATATGTTTTGTCACCATTTGCTGTTCTTTATATCTCTCCCATTCTCCAGGATCTGTGCTATTTTTTGCATTTGCACATTCTCCCCGTGTCTGCGTGGGTTTCCTCCGGGTGCTCCGGTTTCCTCCCACAGTCCAAAAATGTGCGGGTTAGGCTGATTTGGCTATGATAAATTGACCCTTAGTGTTAGGGGGGGATTAAATATGTGGGGTTATGGGGATAGGATGGGATATGTTAGGGGGAATTAAATATGTGGGGTTACGGGTGTAGGGTGGGATATGTGTACTGTGGGGATTAAAGCAGGGACAGGGTACTGGATTTGGTTGATCAGCCATGATCGTATTGAATGGTGGAGCAGGCTCGATGGGCCGAATGGCCGACTCCTGCTCCTAGATTCTATGTTTCTATGTTTCTATGTTTATGTTGTCCCTCATCTCTTTAGTTGTTTATGGTTGTTTTTTTGGCAAGTAGAGCTCTTGCCCCCGGGAGATATAAACTGGTTCTGTATCGCATTTAAAATGTGCTCAGACTGTACTAAGAGGATGCAGTAAGACTGTGCTAAGAGGACGCAGTAAGCCTATACTAAGAGGATGCAGTAAAACTGTGTTAAAAGGACGCAGTAAGATTGTACTAAGAGGATACAGTAAGACTGTGTTAAGAGGACACAGTAAAACTGTGTTAAGAGGACACAGTAAGAATGTAAAGAGGATACAGTAAGATTGTACTAAGAGGACACAGTAAGACTGTACTAAGAGGATACAGTAAGACTGTGTTAAGAGGATACAGAAAAACTGTGTTAAGAGGACACAGTAAGACTGTGCTAAGAGGACACAGAAAAAATGTGTTAAGAGGAGACTGTATTAAGAGGACACAGTAAGACTGTACTAAGAGGACACAGTAAGACAGTATTAAGAGGACACAGTATGACTGTACTAAGAGGACACAGTAAGACATTTAAGAGGACACAGTAAGACTGTACTAAGAGGACACAGTAAGACTGTACTAAGAGGACGCAGTAACACTGTGTTAAGAGGACACAGCAAGACTGTGTTAAGAGGACACAGTAAGACTGTACTAATAGGACACCGTAAGACTGTGTTAAGAGGACGCAATAAGACTGTACTAAGAGGACACAGTAAGACTGTACTTAGAGGACACAGTAAGACTGTACTAATAGGACATGGTAAGACTGTGCTAAGAGGACACAATAAGACTGTATTAAGAGGACACAGTAAGACTGTGTTAAGATGATACAGTAAGACTGTGTTAAGATGATACAGTAAGACTGTGTTAAGAGGACACAGTAAGACTGTAGTAAGAGGACATAGTAAGACTGTGTTAAGAGGACACAGTAAGAATGTGTTAAGATGATACAGTAAGACTGTGTTAAGAGGACACAGTAAGACTGTGTTAAGAGGACACAGTAAGACTGTAGTAAGAGGACATAGTAAGACTGTGTTAAGAGGACACAGTAAGAATGTGTTAAGAGGATACAGTAAGACTGTGTTAAGAGGATACAGTAAGACTGTGTTAAGAGGATACAGTAAGTCTGTGTTAAGAGGATACAGTAAGACTGTGTTAAGAGGACATAGTAAGACTGTGCTAAGAGGACACAGTAAGACTGTGTTAAGAGGACACAGTAAGACTGTGTTAAGAGGACATAGTAAGACTGTACTAATAGGACACGGTAAGACTGTGTTAAGAGGACACAGTAAGACTGTATTAAGAGGACACAGTAAGACTGTAGTAAGAGGACATAGTAAGACTGTGTTAAGAGGACACAGTAAGACTGTGTTAAGAGGATACAGTAAGACTGTGTTAAGAGGATACAGTAAGACTGTTAAGAGGATACAGTAAGACTGTGTTAAGAGGACATAGTAAGACTGTACTAAGAGGACACAGTAAGACTGTGTTAAGAGGACACAGTAAGACTGTACTAAGAGAACACAGTTTACTGTGTCCTCTTAGTACAGTCTTACTGTGTCCTCTTAACACAGTCTTACTGTGTCAAGAGGACACAGTAAGACTGTGTTAAGAGGACACAGTAAGACTGTGCTAAGAGGACACAGTAAGACTGTGTTAAGAGGACACAGTAAGACTGTGTTAAGAGGACACAGTAGGACGGTGCTAAGAGGACACAGTAGGACTGTGTTAAGAGGACACAGTAAGACTGTGTTAAGAGGACACAGTAAGACTGTACTAAGAGGGCATAGTAAGACTGTACTGAGAGGACACAGTAAGACTGTAGTAAGAGGACACAGTAAGACTGTACTAAGAGGCCACAGTAAGACTGCACTAAGAGGACACAGTAAGGCTGCACTAAGAGGAGACAGTAAGACTGTGTTAAGAGGCTACAGTAAGACTGTACCAAGAGGACACAGTAAGACTGTACTAAGAGGACACAGTAAGACTGTGTTAAGAGTGCACAGTAAGATTGTGTTAAGAGGACACAGTAAGACTGCGTTAGGAGGACACAGTAAGACTGTGTTAAGAGGATACAGTAAGACTGTGTTAAGAGCATACAGTAAGACTGTGTTAAGAGGACACAGTAAGACTGTGCTAAGAGTATACAGTAAGACTGTATTAAGAGGCTACAGTAAGACTGTGTTAAGAGTGCACAGTAAGATTGTGTTAAGAGGACACAGTAAGACTGCGTTAGGAGGACACAGTAAGACTGTGCCAAGAGGACACAGAAAAACTGTGTTAAGAGGACACAGTAAGACTGTACTAAGAGGACACAGTAAGACTGTACTAAGAGGATACAGTAAGATTGTACTAAGAGGACACAGTAAGACTGTGCCAAGAGGACACAGAAAAACTGTGTTAAGAGGAGACTGTATTAAGAGGACACAGTATGACTGTACTGAGGACACAGTAAGACTGTACTAAGAGGACACAGTAAGACTGTATTAAGAGGACACAGTAAGACTGTACTAAGAGTACACAGTAAGACTGTACTAAGAGGACACAGTAAGATTGTGTTAAGAGGACACAGCAAGACTGTGTTAAGTGGACACAGTAAGACTGTACTAATAGGACACGGTAAGACTGTGTTAAGAGGACACAATAAGACTGTACTAAGAGGACACAGTAAGACTGTACTTAGAGGAAACAGTAAGACTGTACTAATAGGACACGGTAAGACTGTGTTAAGAGGACACAATAAGACTGTGTTAAGAGGACACAGTAAGACTGTGTTAAGAGGATACAGTAAGACTGTGTTAAGAGGATACAGTAAGACTGTGTTAAGAGGATACAGTAAGACTGTGTTAAGAGGATACAGTAAGACTGTGTTAAGAGGACATAGTAAGACTGAGCTAAGAGGACACAGTAAGACTGTGTTAAGAGGACACAGTAAGACTGTACTCAGAGGACACAGTAAACTGTGTTAAGAGGACACAGTAAGACTGTGTTAAGAGGACACAGTAAGACTGTGCTAAGTGGACACAGTAAGACTGTGCTAAGAGGACACAGTAAAACTGTGCTAAGTGGACACAGTACGACTGTGCTAAGAGGACACAGTAAGACTGTACTAAGAGGCCACAGTAAGACTGCACTAAGAGGACACAGTAAGACTGTATTAAGAGGACACAGTATGACTGTACTAAGAGGACAGAGTAAGACTGTATTAAGAGGACACAGTAAGACTGTACTAAGAGGACACAGTAAGACTGTATTAAGAGGACACAGTAAGACTGTACTAAGAGGACACAGTAAGACTGTACTAAGCGGACAAAGTAAGATTGTGTTAAGAGGACACAATAAGACTACTAAGAGGACACAGTAAGACTGTACTTAGAGGACACAGTAAGACTGTACTAATAGGACACGGTAAGACTGTGTTAAGAGGACACAATAAGACTGTGCTAAGAGGATACAGTAAGACTGTGTTAAGAGGATACAGTAAGACTGTGTTAAGAGGACATAGTAAGACTGTGCTAAGAGGACACAGTAAGACTGTGTTAAAAGGACACAGTAAGACTGTACTAAGAGGACACAGTAAGACTGTGTTAAGAGCACACAGTAAGACTGTGCTAAGAGGATACAGTAAGACTGTGTTAAGAGGACACAGTAAGACTGTGTTAAGAGGATACAGTAAGACTGTGTTAAGAGGACATAGTAAGACTGTGTTAAGAGGACACAGTAAGACTGTACTAAGAGGACGCAGTAAACCGTGTTAAGAGGACACAGTAAGACTGTGTTAAGAGGACACAGTAAGACTGTGCTAAGAGGACACAATAAGACTGTGCTAAGAGGACACAGTAAGACTGTGCTAAGTGGACACAGTAAGACTGTGCTAAGAGGACACAGTAAAACTGTGCTAAGTGGACACAGTAAGACTGTACTAAGAGGATACAGTAAGACTGTGTTAAGAGGACACAGTAAGATTGTGCTAAGAGGACACAGTAAGACTGTACTAAGAGGCCACAGTAAGAGTGCACTAAGAGGACACAGTAAGACTGTGTTAAGAGGACACAGTAAGACTGTGCTAAGTGGACACAGTAAGACTGTGCTAAGAGGACACAGTAAAACTGTGCTAAGTGGACACAGTACGACTGTGCTAAGAGGACACAGTAAGACTGTACTAAGAGGCCACAGTAAGACTGCACTAAGAGGACACAGTAAGACTGTATTAAGAGGACACAGTATGACTGTACTAAGAGGACAGAGTAAGACTGTATTAAGAGGACACAGTAAGACTGTACTAAGAGGACACAGTAAGACTGTATTAAGAGGACACAGTAAGACTGTACTAAGAGGACACAGTAAGACTGTACTAAGCGGACACAGTAAGATTGTGTTAAGAGGACACAATAAGACTACTAAGAGGACACAGTAAGACTGTACTTAGAGGACACAGTAAGACTGTACTAATAGGACACGGTAAGACTGTGTTAAGAGGACACAATAAGACTGTGCTAAGAGGATACAGTAAGACTGTGTTAAGAGGATACAGTAAGACTGTGTTAAGAGGACATAGTAAGACTGTGCTAAGAGGACACAGTAAGACTGTGTTAAAAGGACACAGTAAGACTGTACTAAGAGGACACAGTAAGACTGTGTTAAGAGCACACAGTAAGACTGTGCTAAGAGGATACAGTAAGACTGTGTTAAGAGGACACAGTAAGACTGTGTTAAGAGGATACAGTAAGACTGTGTTAAGAGGACATAGTAAGACTGTGTTAAGAGGACACAGTAAGACTGTACTAAGAGGACGCAGTAAACCGTGTTAAGAGGACACAGTAAGACTGTGTTAAGAGGACACAGTAAGACTGTGCTAAGAGGACACAATAAGACTGTGCTAAGAGGACACAGTAAGACTGTGCTAAGTGGACACAGTAAGACTGTGCTAAGAGGACACAGTAAAACTGTGCTAAGTGGACACAGTAAGACTGTACTAAGAGGATACAGTAAGACTGTGTTAAGAGGACACAGTAAGATTGTGCTAAGAGGACACAGTAAGACTGTACTAAGAGGCCACAGTAAGAGTGCACTAAGAGGACACAGTAAGACTGCACTAAGAGGACACAGTAAGACTGTGTTAAGAGGACACAGTAAGACTGTGTTAAGAGGACACAGTAAGATTGTGTTAAGAGGACACAGTAAGACTGTGTTAAGAGGATACAGTAAGACTGTGTTAAGAGGATACAGTAAGACTGTACTAAGAGGACACAGTAAGACTATGTCAAGAGGACACAGTAAGACTGTGTTAAGAGGATACAGTAAGACTGTACTAAGAGGACACAGTAAGACTGTGTTAAGAGGACACAGTAAGACTGTGTTAAGAGGATACAGTAAGACTGTGTTAAGAGGACATAGTAAGACTGTGTTCAGAGGACACAGTAAGACTGTACTAAGAGGACGCAGTAAACCGTGTTAAGAGGACACAGTAAGACTGTGTTAAGAGGACACAGTAAGACTGTGCTAAGAGGACACAATAAGACTGTGCTAAGAGGACACAGTAAGACTGTGCTAAGTGGACACAGTAAGACTGTGCTAAGAGGACACAGTAAAACTGTGCTAAGTGGACACAGTAAGACTGTACTAAGAGGATACAGTAAGACTGTGTTAAGAGGACACAGTAAGATTGTGCTAAGAGGACACAGTAAGACTGTACTAAGAGGCCACAGTAAGAGTGCACTAAGAGGACACAGTAAGACTGCACTAAGAGGACACAGTAAGACTGTGTTAAGAGGACACAGTAAGACTGTGTTAAGAGGACACAGTAAGATTGTGTTAAGAGGACACAGTAAGACTGTGTTAAGAGGATACAGTAAGACTGTGTTAAGAGGATACAGTAAGACTGTACTAAGAGGACACAGTAAGACTATGTCAAGAGGACACAGTAAGACTGTGTTAAGAGGATACAGTAAGACTGTACTAAGAGGACACAGTAAGACTGTGCTAATAAGGTGCAGTAAGACTGTGCTAAGAGGACACAAATGCAACACTGTTTTTTCAACCAAGATGCTCTTATTTGAAGCTTCTTTTGCTGAAGACTACATGTTGCATGACTCTGTAGCTTGTTCAGCGGATGCTTAACAGGGTTGTGATCAATGTCCCCCATAAGCTGCACGGCCTCCGGCGCGGCCTGCCTCCCCCAGTGCGCGGCCCATTCAAGTTTTTGTGCATGCGCGGTATCTACAATTTAAATGCCGGTAGGCGGCCTGCGCGGGATCTTGCAGATGACCGCTTTTTCTTTTACTTTTATGTTGTCCATTACCTCTTTAGTCATTCATGGTTGTTTTTTTGGCAAGTAGAGCTCTTGCCCCCTAGGGGTATAAACTGGTTCTGTATCCTTTTTAAACTGTGCTAAGGCTGCGCAAAGAGGACACAGTAAGACTGTGTTAAGAGGACACAGTAAGACTGTGTTAAGAGGATACAGTAAGACTGTGTTAAGAGGACACAGTAAGACTGTGTTAAGAGGACACAGTAAGACATTGTTAAGAGGACACAGTAAGACTGTGTTAAGAGGATACAGTAAGACTGTGTTAAGAGGACACAGTAAGACTGTGTTAAGAGGACACAGTAAGACTGTGCCAAGAGGACATAGTAAGACTGTGTTAAGAGGACACAGTAAGACTGTACTAAGAGGACGCAGTAAACCGTGTTAAGAGGACACAGTAAGACTGTGTTAAGAGGACACAGTAAGACTGTGTTAAGAGGACACAGTAAGACATTGTTAAGAGGACACAGTAAGACTGTGTTAAGAGGATACAGTAAGACTGTGTTAAGAGGACACAGTAAGACTGTGTTAAGAGCACACAGTAAGACTGTGCTAAGAGGATACAGTAAGACTGTGTTAAGAGGACACAGTAAGACTGTGTTAAGAGGATACAGTAAGACTGTGTTAAGAGTACATAGTAAGACTGTGTTAAGAGGACACAGTAATACTGTACTAAGAGGACGCAGTAAACCGTGTTAAGAGGACACAGTAAGACTGTGTTAAGAGGACACAGTAAGACTGTGCTAAGAGGACACAATAAGACTGTGCTAAGAGGACACAGTAAGACTGTGCTAAGTGGACACAGTAAGACTGTGCTAAGAGGACACAGTAAAACTGTGCTAAGTGGACACAGTAAGACTGTACTAAGAGGATACAGTAAGACTGTGTTAAGAGGACACAGTAAGATTGTGCTAAGAGGACACAGTAAGACTGTACTAAGAGGCCACAGTAAGAGTGCACTAAGAGGACACAGTAAGACTGCACTAAGAGGACACAGTAAGACTGTGTTAAGAGGACACAGTAAGACTGTGTTAAGAGGACACAGTAAGACTGTGTTAAGAGGACACAGTAAGACTGTGTTAAGAGGATACAGTAAGACTGTGTTAAGAGGATACAGTAAGACTGTACTAAGAGGACACAGTAAGACTATGTCAAGAGGACACAGTAAGACTGTGTTAAGAGGATACAGTAAGACTGTACTAAGAGGACACAGTAAGACTGTGTTAAGAGGACACAGTAAGACTGTGTTAAGAGGATACAGTAAGACTGTGTTAAGAGGACATAGTAAGACTGTGTTAAGAGGACACAGTAAGACTGTACTAAGAGGACGCAGTAAACCGTGTTAAGAGGACACAGTAAGACTGTGTTAAGAGGACACAGTAAGACTGTGCTAAGAGGACACAATAAGACTGTGCTAAGAGGACACAGTAAGACTGTGCTAAGTGGACACAGTAAGACTGTGCTAAGAGGACACAGTAAAACTGTGCTAAGTGGACACAGTAAGACTGTACTAAGAGGATACAGTAAGACTGTGTTAAGAGGACACAGTAAGATTGTGCTAAGAGGACACAGTAAGACTGTACTAAGAGGCCACAGTAAGAGTGCACTAAGAGGACACAGTAAGACTGCACTAAGAGGACACAGTAAGACTGTGTTAAGAGGACACAGTAAGACTGTGTTAAGAGGACACAGTAAGATTGTGTTAAGAGGACACAGTAAGACTGTGTTAAGAGGATACAGTAAGACTGTGTTAAGAGGATACAGTAAGACTGTACTAAGAGGACACAGTAAGACTATGTCAAGAGGACACAGTAAGACTGTGTTAAGAGGATACAGTAAGACTGTACTAAGAGGACACAGTAAGACTGTGCTAATAAGGTGCAGTAAGACTGTGCTAAGAGGACACAAATGCAACACTGTTTTTTCAACCAAGATGCTCTTATTTGAAGCTTCTTTTGCTGAAGACTACATGTTGCATGACTCTGTAGCTTGTTCAGCGGATGCTTAACAGGGTTGTGATCAATGTCCCCCATAAGATGCACGGCCTCCGGCGCGGCCTGCCTCCCCCAGTGCGCGGCCCATTCAAGTTTTTGTGCATGCGCGGTATCTACAATTTAAATGCCGGTAGGCGGCCTGCGCGGGATCTTGCAGATGACCGCTTTTTCTTTTACTTTTATGTTGTCCATTACCTCTTTAGTCATTCATGGTTGTTTTTTTGGCAAGTAGAGCTCTTGCCCCCTAGGGGTATAAACTGGTTCTGTATCCTTTTTAAACTGTGCTAAGGCTGCGCAAAGAGGACACAGTAAGACTGTGTTAAGAGGACACAGTAAGACTGTGTTAAGAGGATACAGTAAGACTGTGTTAAGAGGACACAGTAAGACTGTGTTAAGAGGACACAGTAAGACATTGTTAAGAGGACACAGTAAGACTGTGTTAAGAGGATACAGTAAGACTGTGTTAAGAGGACACAGTAAGACTGTGTTAAGAGGACACAGTAAGACTGTGCCAAGAGGACATAGTAAGACTGTGTTAAGAGGACACAGTAAGACTGTACTAAGAGGACACAGTAAACCGTGTTAAGAGGACACAGTAAGACTGTGTTAAGAGGACACAGTAAGACTGTGCTAAGAGGACACAGTAAGACTGTGCTAAGAGGACACAGTAAGACTGTGCTAAGAGGACACAGTAAGACTGTGTTAAGAGGACACAGTAAGACTGTGTTAAGAGGACACAGTAAGACTGTGTTAAGAGGATACAGTAAGACTGTGTTAAGAGGACACAGTAAGACTGTGTTAAGAGGACACAGTAAGACATTGTTAAGAGGACACAGTAAGACTGTGTTAAGAGGATACAGTAAGACTGTGTTAAGAGGACACAGTAAGACTGTGTTAAGAGGACACAGTAAGACTGTGCCAAGAGGACATAGTAAGACTGTGTTAAGAGGACACAGTAAGACTGTACTAAGAGGACGCAGTAAACCGTGTTAAGAGGACACAGTAAGACTGTGTTAAGAGGACACAGTAAGACTGTGCTAAGAGGACAAAGTAAGACTGTGCTAAGAGGACACAGTAAGACTGTGTTAAGAGGACACAGTAAGACTGTGTTAAGAGGACACAGTAGGACGGTGCTAAGAGGACACAGTAGGACTGTGTTAAGAGGACACAGTAAGACTGTGTTAAGAGGACACAGTAAGACTGTACTAAGAGGGCATAGTAAGACTGTACTGAGAGGACACAGTAAGACTGTAGTAAGAGGACACAGTAAGACTGTACTAAGAGGCCACAGTAAGACTGCACTAAGGGGACACAGTAAGGCTGCACTAAGAGGAGACAGTAAGACTGTGTTAAGAGGCTACAGTAAGACTGTACCAAGAGGACACAGTAAGACTGTACTAAGAGGACACAGTAAGACTGTGTTAAGAGTGCACAGTAAGATTGTGTTAAGAGGACACAGTAAGACTGCGTTAGGAGGACACAGTAAGACTGTGTTAAGAGGATACAGTAAGACTGTGTTAAGAGCATACAGTAAGACTGTGTTAAGAGGACACAGTAAGACTGTGCTAAGAGTATACAGTAAGACTGTATTAAGAGGCTACAGTAAGACTGTGTTAAGACGACACAGTAAGACTGTGTTAAGAGGACACAGTAAGACTGTGTTAAGAGGATACAGTAAGACTGTGTTAAGAGGACACAGTAAGACTGTGTTAAGAGGACACAGTAAGACTGTGTTAAGAGGACACAGTAAGACTGTGTTAAGATGATACAGTAAGACTGTGTTAAGAGGACACAGTAAGACTGTGTTAAGAGGACACAGTAAGACATTGTTAAGAGGACACAGTAAGACTGTGTTAAGAGGATACAGTAAGACTGTGTTAAGAGGACACAGTAAGACTGTGTTAAGAGGACACAGTAAGACTGTGCCAAGAGGACACAGAAAAACTGTGTTAAGAGGACACAGTAAGACTGTACTAAGAGGACACAGTAAGACTGTACTAAGAGGATACAGTAAGATTGTACTAAGAGGACACAGTAAGACTGTGCCAAGAGGACACAGAAAAACTGTGTTAAGAGGAGACTGTATTAAGAGGACACAGTATGACTGTACTGAGGACACAGTAAGACTGTACTAAGAGGACACAGTAAGACTGTATTAAGAGGACACAGTAAGACTGTACTAAGAGTACACAGTAAGACTGTACTAAGAGGACACAGTAAGATTGTGTTAAGAGGACACAGCAAGACTGTGTTAAGTGGACACAGTAAGACTGTACTAATAGGACACGGTAAGATTGTGTTAAGAGAACACAATAAGACTGTACTAAGAGGACACAGTAAGACTGTACTTAGAGGACACAGTAAGACTGTACTAATAGGACACGGTAAGACTGTGTTAAGAGGACACAATAAGACTGTGTTAAGAGGACACAGTAAGACTGTGTTAAGAGGATACAGTAAGACTGTGTTAAGAGGATACAGTAAGACTGTGTTAAGAGGACATAGTAAGACTGTGCTAAGAGGACACAGTAAGACTGTGTTAAGAGGACACAGTAAGACTGTACTCAGAGGACACAGTAAACTGTGTTAAGAGGACACAGTAAGACTGTGTTAAGAGGACACAGTAAGACTGTGCTAAGTGGACACAGTAAGACTGTGCTAAGTGGACACAGTAAGACTGTGCTAAGAGGACACAGTAAAACTGTGCTAAGTGGACACAGTAAGACTGTGCTAAGAGGGCACAGTAAGACTGTACTAAGAGGCCACAGTAAGACTGCACTAAGAGGACACAGTAAGACTGTATTAAGAGGACACAGTATGACTGTACTAAGAGGACACAGTAAGACTGTATTAAGAGGACACAGTAAGACTGTACTAAGAGGACACAGTAAGACTGTATTAAGAGGACACAGTTAGACTGTACTAAGAGGACACAGTAAGACTGTACTAAGCGGACACAGTAAGATTGTGTTAAGAGGACACAATAAGACTACTAAGAGGACACAGTAAGACTGTACTAATAGGACACGGTAAGACTGTGTTAAGAGGACACAATAAGACTGTATTAAGAGGACACAGTAAGACTGTGTTAAGATGATACAGTAAGACTGTACTAAGAGGACACAGTAAGACTGTGTTAAGAGGACACAGTAAGACTGTGCTAAGAGGATACAGTAAGACTGTGTTAAGAGGACACAGTAAGACTGTGTTAAGAGGATACAGTAAGACTGTGTTAAGAGGACACAGTAAGACTGTGTTAAGAGGACACAGTAAGACTGTGTTAAGAGGACACAGTAAGACATTGTTAAGAGGACACAGTAAGACTGTGTTAGGAGGGTACAGTAAGACTGTGTTAAGAGGACACAGTAAGACTGTGTTAAGAGGACACAGTAAGACTGTGCCAAGAGGACACAGAAAAACTGTGATAAGAGGACACAGTAAGACTGTACTAAGAGGACACAGTAAGACTGTACTAAGAGGATACAGTAAGATTGTACTAAGAGGACACAGTAAGACTGTGCCAAGAGGACACAGAAAAACTGTGTTAAGAGGAGACTGTATTAAGAGGACACAGTATGACTGTACTGAGGACACAGTAAGACTGTACTAAGAGGACACAGTAAGACTGTATTAAGAGGACACAGTAAGACTGTACTAAGAGTACACAGTAAGACTGTACTAAGAGGACACAGTAAGATTGTGTTAAGAGGACACAGCAAGACTGTGTTAAGTGGACACAGTAAGACTGTACTAATAGGACACGGTAAGACTGTGTTAAGAGGACACAATAAGACTGTACTAAGAGGACACAGTAAGACTGTACTTAGAGGACACAGTAAGACTGTACTAATAGGACACGGTAAGACTGTGTTAAGAGGACACAATAAGACTGTGTTAAGAGGACACAGTAAGACTGTGTTAAGAGGATACAGTAAGACTGTGTTAAGAGGATACAGTAAGACTGTGTTAAGAGGATACAGTAAGACTGTGTTAAGAGGATACAGTAAGACTGTGTTAAGAGGACATAGTAAGACTGTGCTAAGAGGACACAGTAAGACTGTGTTAAGAGGACACAGTAAGACTGTACTCAGAGGACACAGTAAACTGTGTTAAGAGGACACAGTAAGACTGTGTTAAGAGGACACAGTAAGACTGTGCTAAGAGGACACAGTAAAACTGTGCTAAGTGGACACAGTAAGACTGTGCTAAGAGGACACAGTAAGACTGTACTAAGAGGCCACAGTAAGACTGCACTAAGAGGACACAGTAAGACTGTATTAAGAGGACACAGTATGACTGTACTAAGAGGACACAGTAAGACTGTATTAAGAGGACACAGTAAGACTGTACTAAGAGGACACAGTAAGACTGTACTAAGCGGACACAGTAAGACTGTGTTAAGAGGACACAGTAAGACTGTGTTAAGAGGACACAGTAAGATTGTGTTAAGAGGAAACAGTAAGACTGTGTTAAGAGGATACAGTAAGACTGTGTTAAGAGGATACAGTAAGACTGTACTAAGAGGACACAGTAAGACTATGTCAAGAGGACACAGTAAGACTGTGTTAAGAGGATACAGTAAGACTGTACTAAGAGGACACAGTAAGACTGTGCTAATAAGGTGCAGTAAGACTGTGCTAAGAGGACACAAATGCAACACTGTTTTTTCAACCAAGATGCTCTTATTTGAAGCTTCTTTTGCTGAAGACTACATGTTGCATGACTCTGTAGCTTGTTCAGCGGATGCTTAACAGGGTTGTGATCAATGTCCCCCATAAGCTGCACAGCCTCCGGTGCGGCCTGCCTCCCCCAGTGCGCGGCCCATTCAAGTTTTTGTGCATGCGCGGTATCTACAATTTAAATGCCGGTAGGCGGCCTGCGCGGGATCTTGCAGATGACCGCTTTTTCTTTTACTTTTATGTTGTCCATTACCTCTTTAGTCATTCCTGGTTGTTTTTTTGGCAAGTAGAGCTCTTGCCCCCTAGGGGTATAAACTGGTTCTGTATCCTTTTTAAACTGTGCTAAGGCTGCGCAAAGAGGACACAGTAAGACTGTGTTAAGAGGACACAGTAAGACTGTGTTAAGAGGATACAGTAAGACTGTGTTAAGAGGACACAGTAAGACTGTGTTAAGAGGACACAGTAAGACATTGTTAAGAGGACACAGTAAGACTGTGTTAAGAGGATACAGTAAGACTGTGTTAAGAGGACACAGTAAGACTGTGTTAAGAGGACACAGTAAGACTGTGCCAAGAGGACATAGTAAGACTGTGTTAAGAGGACACAGTAAGACTGTACTAAGAGGATGCAGTAAACCGTGTTAAAAGGACACAGTAAGACTGTGTTAAGAGGACACAGTAAGACTGTGCTAAGAGGACACAGTAAGACTGTGCTAAGAGGACACAGTAAGACTGTGTTAAGAGGACACAGTAAGACTGTGTTAAGAGGACACAGTAAGACTGTGTTAAGAGGATACAGTAAGACTGTGTTAAGAGGACACAGTAAGACTGTGTTAAGAGGACGCAGTAAGACATTGTTAAGAGGACACAGTAAGACTGTGTTAAGAGGATACAGTAAGACTGTGTTAAGAGGACACAGTAAGACTGTGTTAAGAGGACACAGTAAGACTGTGCCAAGAGGACATAGTAAGACTGTGTTAAGAGGACACAGTAAGACTGTACTAAGAGGACGCAGTAAACCGTGTTAAGAGGACACAGTAAGACTGTGTTAAGAGGACACAGTAAGACTGTGTTAAGAGGACACAGTAAGACTGTGCTAAGAGGACACAGTAAGACTGTGCTAAGAGGACACAGTAAGACTGTGTTAAGAGGACACAGTAAGACTGTGTTAAGAGGACACAGTAGGACGGTGCTAAGAGGACACAGTAGGACTGTGTTAAGAGGACACAGTAAGACTGTGTTAAGAGGACACAGTAAGACTGTACTAAGAGGGCATAGTAAGACTGTACTGAGAGGACACAGTAAGACTGTAGTAAGAGGACACAGTAAGACTGTACTGAGAGGCCACAGTAAGACTGCACTAAGAGGACACAGTAAGGCTGCACTAAGAGGAGACAGTAAGACTGTGTTAAGAGGCTACAGTAAGACTGTACCAAGAGGACACAGTAAGACTGTACTAAGAGGACACAGTAAGACTGTGTTAAGAGTGCACAGTAAGATTGTGTTAAGAGGACACAGTAAGACTGCGTTAGGAGGACACAGTAAGACTGTGTTAAGAGGATACAGTAAGACTGTGTTAAGAGCATACAGTAAGACTGTGTTAAGAGGACACAGTAAGACTGTGCTAAGAGTATACAGTAAGACTGTATTAAGAGGCTACAGTAAGACTGTGTTAAGACGACACAGTAAGACTGTGTTAAGAGGACACAGTAAGACTGTGTTAAGAGGATACAGTAAGACTGTGTTAAGAGGACACAGTAAGACTGTGTTAAGAGGACACAGTAAGACTGTGTTAAGAGGACACAGTAAGACTGTGTTAAGATGATACAGTAAGACTGTGTTAAGAGGACACAGTAAGACTGTGTTAAGAGGACACAGTAAGACATTGTTAAGAGGACACAGTAAGACTGTGTTAAGAGGATACAGTAAGACTGTGTTAAGAGGACACAGTAAGACTGTGTTAAGAGGACACAGTAAGACTGTGCCAAGAGGACACAGAAAAACTGTGTTAAGAGGACACAGTAAGACTGTACTAAGAGGACACAGTAAGACTGTACTAAGAGGATACAGTAAGATTGTACTAAGAGGACACAGTAAGACTGTGCCAAGAGGACACAGAAAAACTGTGTTAAGAGGAGACTGTATTAAGAGGACACAGTATGACTGTACTGAGGACACAGTAAGACTGTACTAAGAGGACACAGTAAGACTGTATTAAGAGGACACAGTAAGACTGTACTAAGAGTACACAGTAAGACTGTACTAAGAGGACACAGTAAGATTGTGTTAAGAGGACACAGCAAGACTGTGTTAAGTGGACACAGTAAGACTGTACTAATAGGACACGGTAAGACTGTGTTAAGAGGACACAATAAGACTGTACTAAGAGGACACAGTAAGACTGTACTTAGAGGACACAGTAAGACTGTACTAATAGGACACGGTAAGACTGTGTTAAGAGGACACAATAAGACTGTGCTAAGTGGACACAGTAAGACTGTGCTAAGAGGACACAGTAAAACTGTGCTAAGTGGACACAGTAAGACTGTGCTAAGAGGACACAGTAAGACTGTACTAAGAGGCCACAGTAAGACTGCACTAAGAGGACACAGTAAGACTGTATTAAGAGGACACAGTATGACTGTACTAAGAGGACACAGTAAGACTGTATTAAGAGGACACAGTAAGACTGTACTAAGAGGACACAGTAAGACTGTATTAAGAGGACACAGCAAGACTGTACTAAGAGGACACAGTAAGACTGTACTAAGCGGACACAGTAAGATTGTGTTAAGAGGACACAATAAGACTACTAAGAGGACACAGTAAGACTGTACTTAGAGGACACAGTAAGACTGTACTAATAGGACATGGTAAGACTGTGTTAAGAGGACACAATAAGACTGTATTAAGAGGACACAGTAAGACTTTGTTAAGATGATACAGTAAGACTGTGTTAAGAGGTCACAGTAAGACTGTGTTAAGAGGACACAGTAAGACTGTGTTAAGAGGACACAGTAAGACTGTGTTAAGAGGACATAGTAAGACTGTGCTAAGAGGACACAGTAAGACTGTGTTAAAAGGACACAGTAAGACTGTACTAAGAGGACACAGTAAGACTGTGTTAAGAGGACACAGTAAGACTGTGCTAAGAGGATACAGTAAGACTGTGTTAAGAGGACACAGTAAGACTGTGTTAAGAGGATACAGTAAGACTGTGTTAAGAGGACATAGTAAGACTGTGTTAAGAGGACACAGTAAGACTGTACTAAGAGGACGCAGTAAACCGTGTTAAGAGGACACAGTAAGACTGTGTTAAGAGGACACAGTAAGACTGTGCTAAGAGGACACAATAAGACTGTGCTAAGAGGACACAGTAAGACTGTGCTAAGTGGACACAGTAAGACTGTGCTAAGAGGACACAGTAAAACTGTGCTAAGTGAACACAGTAAGACTGTACTAAGAGGATACAGTAAGACTGTGTTAAGAGGACACAGTAAGATTGTGCTAAGAGGACACAGTAAGACTGTACTAAGAGGCCACAGTAAGAGTGCACTAAGAGGACACAGTAAGACTGCACTAAGAGGACACAGTAAGACTGTGTTAAGAGGACACAGTAAGACTGTGTTAAGAGGACACAGTAAGATTGTGTTAAGAGGACACAGTAAGACTGTGTTAAGAGGATACAGTAAGACTGTGTTAAGAGGATACAGTAAGACTGTACTAAGAGGACACAGTAAGACTATGTCAAGAGGACACAGTAAGACTGTGTTAAGAGGATACAGTAAGACTGTACTAAGAGGACACAGTAAGACTGTGCTAATAAGGTGCAGTAAGACTGTGCTAAGAGGACACAAATGCAACACTGTTTTTTCAACCAAGATGCTCTTATTTGAAGCTTCTTTTGCTGAAGACTACATGTTGCATGACTCTGTAGCTTGTTCAGCGGATGCTTAACAGGGTTGTGATCAATGTCCCCCATAAGCTGCACGGCCTCCGGCGCGGCCTGCCTCCCCCAGTGCGCGGCCCATTCAAGTTTTTGTGCATGCGTGGTATCTACAATTTAAATGCCGGTAGGCGGCCTGCGCGGGATCTTGCAGATGACCGCTTTTTCTTTTACTTTTATGTTGTCCATTACCTCTTTAGTCATTCATGGTTGTTTTTTTGGCAAGTAGAGCTCTTGCCCCCTAGGGGTATAAACTGGTTCTGTATCCTTTTTAAACTGTGCTAAGGCTGCGCAAAGAGGACACAGTAAGACTGTGTTAAGAGGACACAGTAAGACTGTGTTAAGAGGATACAGTAAGACTGTGTTAAGAGGACACAGTAAGACTGTGTTAAGAGGACACAGTAAGACTGTGTTAAGAGGATACAGTAAGACTGTGTTAAGAGGACACAGTAAGACTGTGTTAAGAGGATACAGTAAAACTGTGTTAAGAGGACACAGTAAGACTGTGTTAAGAGGATACAGTAAGACTGTGTTAAGAGGACACAGTAAGACTGTGCTAAGAGGATACAGTAAGACTGTGTTAAGATGATACAGTAAGACTGTGTTAAGAGGATACAGTAAGACTGTGTTAAGAGGATACAGTAAGACTGTGTTAAGAGTATACAGTAAGACTGTGTTAAGAGGATACAGTAAGACTGTGTTAAGAGGATACAGTAAGACTGTGTTAAGAGATACAGTAAGACTGTGCTTAGCGGGAACGCTGGTTGTGATCTGGCTTTCGTCCCCTCACCCCTGTTTCCACAGAGTTACTGATTTAACCATGTGGTGTGGAGAACTGTTAATCTGGAGCAAAGCGGAACAGGATTGTTAATGATAGGAAGCAAATTCTCTGCAAAGGACAACGAGCTATTGCTTGGCATTAATCTTCTGTTTGTGTCATAACAAATGACTTTCGCTTCCATGGGAACAATTTGGACTGTTTCCCAGGACTGTGGATGGATGATGCTGATATGGCTGTTCTGCTCTTACTTAATGACAATGCCATAAATGAGGAATAAGCAAATCCCAAAGTGGACAAACATAAGTCATGTTTGGATATCATTAATGTGTTGGGCATACGTGCATTATTCAATTTCATAAACTCTTTACTTCTGGAATCTGGATGGTGTTTGTCCCCTAAAGGGATCCATAGTTTCTGTACATTAGCCAATATGAGATCAGCTTAATGTAGAATTCACTTCTCTGGTTTGAACAGTGGACCTTGGACAGCTAATACAAATGATGCCAAGGTGCTTGATCACCTTTGGAGGTTTGACTTGAGACAAATCAGTAAAGTTGTTGTCTCTGAACCTCCAGACATGTTCTTAAGTGCATGAATTCAAAATCCAGATGAGACTAGTTCATTCTGAAGGTTATGAAATTCGAGACCACCTATTGTTCCAGGTTCATTGTTGAGGTATTAATCGATCTTCCAGGCTTCTGCTATGCTACTTCATGTTCTATTGTACTTTGCAGTGCTCCATTCGAGCCTATTTGGCTCACAGTAGATGAATTTCTCGGTCTGAAAATGGATAATATGCACTGCACTCTGATCTGCACATCCCTGAGCACCGCCAACACATGCGATCCCATTCTTTTAAGTGGAATGGCAACTTGTCTTACCTGCTTGCTTCTAAAATGTTAAGCGGCATTTCATCAATTTATTTTACATCCTACCTCTTTCCTCCTGTTTGTTGTGTTCTTTTGTTCCCAGGAATGAGGGACTTCAGTTATGTGGAGAAACTAGAGAGGGTGGGCTTGTTCTTCTTAGAGCAGAGAAGGTTCAGGGGAGATTTTATCGAGGTGTTCAAAATCATGAGGGGTTTTGATAGAGTAAATAAGCAGAAACTGTTTCCACTGGCAGGAGGGTCAGTCAGCAGAGGACAACGATTTAAGATAATTAACAAAAGGACGAGAGGGGAGATGAGGAGAATTTTTTTTGCAGCAAGTTGTTATGATCTCGGCTGCACTGCCTGAAAGGGTGGCAGCAGCAGATTCAG
Source organism: Squalus acanthias (assembly GCA_030390025.1). Taxonomy (NCBI): domain Eukaryota; kingdom Metazoa; phylum Chordata; class Chondrichthyes; order Squaliformes; family Squalidae; genus Squalus; species Squalus acanthias. The sequence goes on from CM059438.1 coordinate 63,812,470, forward strand.
TAGTAACTTTCAAATGGGAATTGGATATATATTTGAAAAGGAAAAATTTGCAGGGCTACAGGTAAAGGGCGGGGGAGTGGGATAGCTCTTTCAAAGAGCCGGCACAGGCATGATGGGCCTGAATGGCCTCCTCTGTGCTGTAAAATTCTATAATTCTATTTCCTTATTGTTTGGCACTTCCAAGTTATTTGTATCATGCCAAAAAAATTTTATTGGATGCTCCTCTAACAGCTCAGTCAGTAGGCCCAGGTTCATCTCCCTGTCTGGGTGGAGATTGCTGATCTCAATAGGAGCAGAGGTAAGGGCACTACAATTGGCCTCAGAACTCTTGATTGGCAAGGACAACATAGGCCGAGGCCTCACACTTGATCGTTACACTTGCTTGAAGTGGTGTGTGTATTGACAGTGGAGTGAGGGTTAGGCTCACTGATGATGGCTCTTGCAGTTGAACTACCTGCTGTTACTCAAAGTCTAGGCTCCAGCATTAATAATGGTAATTTGGACAATATACCAGCTGAAGTCTGGCACAGGCAGAATTGTACCCCAGTGAGCAGCAAATGCAACTGATAAAGGGAAGGAGTGAAAAGTTGGGAACTGGAAATTACTACATTACAAATGTACTTCATTGACTGTGAAGTGCTTTGGGACGTCCTGAGGTCAAGAAAAGCACTATAGAAATGCAAGACTTTCTTTCAAGTCTTTATATATAATTTGCAAATCAACTGATTAAAAAAACAAATCCACTACAGTACAGTGGCTCGGGATTATTTTTAGTTTCTTACTGTGAGTCAAAATTCAAGTGCTCACCAATCATTATAAATGTAGGTGCATCAAGCAGTTAGGAAGCAAATGGTATGTTGACCTTCATTGCAAGAGGATTTGAGTACAGGAGCAAGGATGTCTTACTGCAGTTATACAGGGCCTTGGTGAGACCACACCTGGAGTATTGTGTGCAGTTTTGGTCTCCTTACCTAAGAAAGGAAATACTTGCCACAGAGGGAGTGCAGCGAAGGTTCACCAGACTGATTCCTGGGATGGCAGGACTGTCGTATGAGGAGAGATTGGGTCGACTAGGCCTGTATTCACTAGAGTTCAGAAGAATGAGAGGGGATCTCATTGAAACATAAAGAATTCTGACAGGGCTAGACAGACTGGATGCAGGGAGGATGTTTCCACTGGCTGGGGGGGGTCGAGAACAAGTGGTCACAGTCTCAGGATACGGGGTAGGACATTTAGGACTGAGATGAGGAGAAATTTCTTCATTCAGAGGGTGGTGAACCTGTGGAATTCTCTACCACAGAAGGCTGTGGAGGCCAAGTCACTGAATATATTTAAGAAGGAGATAGATAGATTTCTAGACACAAAAGGCGTCAAGGGGTATGGGGAGAGAGCGGGAATATGGTATTGAGATAGAGGATCAGCCATGATCATATTGAATGGCGGAGCAGGCTCGAAGGGCCGAATGGCCTACTCCTGCTCCTATTTTTCTATGTTTCTATGTTTCTAATTGAAGTGTTATAGGAGTCTGAACAAATCATATTTTAATTCACATCAAACCAGGTGAAATCTTGAAGATCCAGTCCCCTTTAGTGACTGGTACCCATGACAAATGATCACACTACAGACGGTCCCCATGTAATTACAAAACAAAGTGAAGCTAAAAAGCTGCACAAGATCCACGTGAACTGGTTGGGCCTAACCAATTCTACGGAGAATCCTCCCCCTGCACCGACAATCATTCTGCTCAAATCTCCAAAACAAGACTCCAGAGTCATCCCCAGAACACCATTTAAGCCGCTTTTACAGTAGCTTCGTTTTAGTTCAGGTTCTGGGAGTTATTCTGTGAGTTTGCATTAATAAAGCCTGGCTCTCTTATCCCAGTGGGAGAACTGTGGGCCCAGTTTTTCAAGTGGGATTTCCTATCCGCAAAATAACTTTTAATTTAGAAATGCTTCTTTAACCTTGGAAAGAAGCATGCCTGTGTTTTCTGTCATGGTGGCTTTATATCGCTTAATGATTTTTTATAGCACAAATGATTCGATATAGTGAGGCCACTTGAAGCTGTCACTGTCTGCACTGTGCTCCATGCTGCTGCTTTACTCTGTCATGTCTCTTTTCCAAAGTACGGTAAATGTATTCGCAATGTAGAGCTGTGTTATAAATGCTGTATACACATGATGCCTTTGTATTGTGTGACCTCCAATTTTTAACTCTGAAAGGTTCCTTTATTAGCTTGCTCTTTCTCAGTTCAGTTCTCCTGTGAGAGGAATTGGTGAGTCAGGCCAACATCCCCAGCATCGAAGCTTTGACCACGCTCGATCAGCTCCGATGGACGGGCCACATCGTCCGCATGCCCGATACGAGACTCCCAAAACAAGCGCTCTACTCGGAGCTCCGACACGGCAAGAGAGCCCCAGGTGGGCAGAGGAAATGCTTCAAGGACACCCTCAAAGCCTCCTTGAACAAGTGCAACATCCCCACCGACACCTGGGAATCCCTGGCCCAAGACCGCTCAAAGTGGAGGAGAAGGCGCCGAACACCTCGAGTCTCTTCGCCTGGAGCAAGCGGAAGCCAAGCGCAAACAGCGGAAGGAGCGCACATCAACCCAAGCACCTCGCCCACCTGCCCCTTCAACCACCGTCTGTCCCACCTGTGACAGAGACTGTAGGTCCCACATTGGACTCATCAGTCACCTGAGAACTCATTTTTAATGTGGAAGCAAGTCATCCTCTGTTCCGAGGGACTGCCTAAGAAGAAGAAGGCTAGAGCCAACTGATTCCGCCTCCACCTCCTCCTTTTCCATGGCCTAACAACGGCTTACCTCCTTTACTATTCTAGTTCTCCTTAATCTATGTGCTCATAAACATCACCTACCCAGTTCTGATGAAAGTTCATTGACCTGAATCGTTAACTCTGTTTCTCTCTCCACAGATACTGCCTGACCTGCTGATTTTCTCTTTTTATTACGTATCCATTACTATTGGATTGACCTCAAGCTCACTCCTATCTTTTCGACTTTGGTCTGTGTTATGGGCGTTTGCCTTTTTACCTCAGCAGAAAAGACAATGGTAACTCCTCCCACATTTTCTTTCTTGCAACATCCCAGTCCGCAGATTGCAGGTACTGTTCTGTGCCAAGGTTGATCTACTGGTGGGCATAGTTGATCAGCACATCAGTCATTTGTGTTATGGCTCTATTGGGAAAATGGCAGTCCATCCCTGTGCTTTCTGTTGTTGGGGCCTGTTGGTTGACTGGAGGTGGTCCACACTATAGGCCTTAGGCCTTCCCAGTTTCAAAAAAAAATTACTGAAGTCCACAGCAGTCATTCTGCAATTGATAAAAGTACACGGTCTGTGTGAATATTGTACTGATGTATAGGGTTTTTCACTCCTGGTCTGCGTTTGGATGCTCGGTATTTGTGGGCATTCTCTCTTTCATTTTGCAAATTCAAAGGAAAACGTTATCACAATAATAGACATGAATTAGGAAGCAAATTTGCTGAGAAAAATACTCAGTAGAAGAAGGGAATGCTTCTGCCAACGGTCTGGAGTAACACAATGTCCTTCTACAAAAGCAAAATACTGCGGATGGTGGAAATCGAAAATAAAAACAGAAAATGCTGGAAATACTCAGCAGGTCAGGCAGCATCTGTGGAGAGAGAGACAGAGTTAATGATTCAGGTCGATGACCCTTTGTCAGACTGGCAATGTCCTTCTAGTTGGTATGTATTCTGCTGCTAGCCCCCATGGAGGTTTGTATGTAAACCATTGGTGGGGAAACACTAGCAATGACAGCTGATGGTTTTCACAGTATTTTGAATGTCTCACCCTGTGAAAAAAGAACTTATTAGCTCCAATGTTCTGTTATTTTAATATCCAGTATCAATTAAGAGTTTCAAATTTTCTTAATTTAGATTAAGCTCTTTTTCATTGAGTGGAATAAATTTTCCAAAGCTGCCTGTTACTCCTGACCTGGGTTGCTGTATCTCTGGGAGAGATAAATATACTGGGAGGCATTGCAGCTGCACGCTGCAGGAGATAGAAGACAGCATGGGAGAGAAGGTGTCAGAGAAGACACACAAGTACCTGCCCCAACTGCCCTCGTCTCTATGCGTACAGGACAAGCGACCACTACCTGTCCCTCATGGAGCAGCACTGCATGCAAACATTGAGGCCGCCAAGAGAAATGATTGCCAACCTGAGCCATTTCATGAACAGTGAATGGCAGGAACGGTCCTTAGTCAACGTTGCCCCTGCCTGTGGCAGTCAAGATAACAACGCCCAGTTTCTATGCCACTGGAGACAATACATGGTTGAGCCTCTCTTCAGGACAGGACTTATATGCTGCTTGCCCATGCCTATCAAGAGACCCACTTTGGCATGAACAACATCTGCAATGTCGAAGGCAGCAAGGCTTCTATCAACTTGGATTCAGGGAATAATAAAATGTACTCATTTGCACATTGTCCAAAAATGTCATAACATATGTAAAACAAAAGAGCTTTTAGTCCCTTGATAGGTATTTTTGACCACTGATTTTGGATTATACATATTGATGCTGCTTCCCTAGAAGTAACCATGATTAAGACATCCTTCACCAATTACACATCTCCAAGCTCTTCCAAGGGGAGGGAAGGTATGATGGCCAGCTGCTGGGAATTATGGGCTACCTGTTGCAATCATGGCTCGCAATTCGGGCACAACCTGTACAACGAGGCACCTGGCTGGACCTGGGTGCTGATGGAGCAGGACTTTGGTGTGTTCAAGCATTGCTTGAGCTGCTTCCTGGATACTGTTGAGAAGGCAGTGAAACTAGTGAAAGTGTGTTGTATGTTCACAATGTTATCGGGGGCAGAGGTGTCAGTGTGCAGCCCAGCAATGGTTGGCAGGCACACTGATACCTTGGTTACAAGAGGAGGAAGAGGAGGGGCAACATCAGCAGTCTCTGAGTAACCAATTCTGTGAATGAAGCTTGCCATGTTCCTCGGCTAAGAAAGAACTTGGATTTATATAGCGCCATTCATGACGTCAGGACGTCCCAAAGCGCTTTACAGTCGATGAAGTACTTATGAATGTAGTCACTGTTGTAATGTAGGAAACACAGCAGCCAACTTCCAAAAGGTGGCACCTCCGACAATGCAGCACTCCCTCAGTACTGCACTGGAGTAAGTAAGAATGAACCTGCCTTTATATAGCACTTGATCGCATCCTTGGGACATCCTGGACTGCTTTATAATTGATGGGTAACTGTGTTTTTTGACGTGTAAAAACTGCTGTGAGGTAGGTCAATGCGACACCTGCTTTACACCGTGAGATCCCGCAAACAGCAAATCAGATGAATGATCTATTTTTAGTTACATTGGTTTAGGGCATAGTGTTGTCCAGGACACTGGGGAAAACTCTTATATTGCCAAGAAATCTTCTATGTCCACCTGAGCACGGAGATGAGGCTTTGTGATAACATCTGTGACCATGCAGTGCTCTCTCGGTACTATACTGAAGTTCACAGTGGGCATTGAAGCCATAGCCTTCTAATTCCAGTAAGAGTACTGTCAACTGAGCCAAGGCCAAGATTTGAACTCTCTGCTGCTAGCTTAACGTGGGTGAGTGTTATATCCACTTATTACGATACTTCAGAAATGTTAAATTTGCATTATCAGGGGTAGGTCAGGATTGGCCAGATTTTGGACGATTACATTAACACCAGAGAAGTAAGAGATTTCTCCCAGTGACGAACATGGGAGAATTTCATGTGACAGGACAGTAGCATTAATAAACCCCCAAAAGAGGGATATTAACTCCCTCAAAACGAGAAACATTGGCCCTGATATTAACGGGGAGGCAGGGATGGAGTGGGGTGTGGGTGGGGTGCAATTTTGAGTTCAGGAAACTTAGAAGAACAGGTTTCTCTCAGCTCCTGCCGAACGTAACGGCAAGGTCTGATGACCATTTCTGGATTCCGTTTCCCAGTCGGAGCTGGCCAGATTGAAAGACTGGCTGGCTGTCGGATAGGTAAGCCTACGACACCAGGCCGCAGCCAGGAAGTGAAGAGGAGGGTGGGAGAGATCTGGGGTTGGGTGAGGCCATCGATGAGGGTGCTAGAAGAGATCAGGGGTCATGGGGGACATCGATGGAGGCGGGGCCTGGAGAGATCTGGGATCGGGGAGGCCATCGATGAGGGGGTTGGGGAGGCCATCGATGGGGATGTTGGGGAGGCCATTGATGGGAGGGGGGTGGGCCTGGAGAGAGATCGGGGAGGAGGGGAGAAGATCGCGGGGGACCTATGGAGGACATGGAGGAGATCGTGGGCCGGGTCGGACATCGGGAGGGCATCGAATTGCAGGAGTGGTGGTCTGATCGCTGAGCTGGTTAACAGGTTTGCTTGGGGGGCTGGGGGGAAGCACTCCTGCTCCTCCTGACCCACAAGCAGTGCTGAAAAAGCACCTAGCTCTTCCGTGTAGCCCTCGCCTCCCTTTAGCTGCCGGGTTTCCCGAAGCACGGAAACCCGGCCGGCCAGCATTAAAGCTGGAAGAGAGATAAAATCTGAGGCACGCAGCCTCATTAAAACATTTAAATGAGAGGCCCGCCTCCTGCGAGCAGGTTGGTTGCCCCCCCGCAGCTCACCTCCGTTAAAACCAGAGGTGGACAGTTTTGAGGCGGTTTGGAGTAAGGTTTGGAGACTTGTTACATTTTTACTTCCCAACCAAACTCAAACCCACCCGTCTTTGGGGGTTAAAATTTCCCCCCATTTAAAGCACTTTAGGTTCCCAACATCATTTATGATCAATTTTTTTACATGGAAAAACAATTGAGCATGCTCAACATGACAGCTCCCAAAGCTTGTTTGAAATTGGCTTTATATCCCTCACTTGATTTGTTTTACTGCCAGCCTTAAACTGCTGTGCCATATGGACCGGCTGTAAAGGATGCTCAGTGCCCAGAGGTGTGGGGAGTTGGCAAGCTGCACCATGCACTTCACAAGCCTTCCATCTGTTTAATGATGAGGCATACACTGCTCCAATGGATAAAAATATTTATGTTCAAAACATTTATTCAGCTACCAGCCAAGCTCCTGTCAAAATCATTTGCCTCTCTCTTCACAAGCAGATTCATGAAAGATTCTCAAACAATGGCTGCCTTTGCCACACATTCTCTTTCGAGCTGCCTTTTGAACCAGGCCTCTCTACACAAGCAAAACTTCCAGTCTTATAAGTAAGTTTAAATTTGCGGGTTGAGCACTTGGTTGTAAAATGTTTCGGCAACAGTGTTGAGAGGCAGTTACTGGGAAACGGTCAACGGAAGGTGGAACCAGTTAATGAGAGGCAATCATTGGAAGGGGGGGATCCAGCTAGCAAGATACCATCTCAACAAAGAAAGAAAGACTGTGTTTCTATAGCGCCTTTCACGACCTCAGGACGTCCCAAAGCGCTTTACAGCCAAGAAGTACTTTTTGAAGTGTAGTCGCTGTTGAAATGTAGGAAACGCGGCAGCCAATCTGCGCACAGCAAGCTCCCACAAACAGCAGTGTGATAATGACCAGATAATCTGTTTTTGTTATGTTGGTTGAGGGATAAATATTGGCCGTGACAACAGGGAGCACTCCCCTGCTCTTCTCCGAAATAGTGCCATGGGATCATTCACATCTACCTGAGAGGGCAGACAGGGCCTCGGTTTAACACCTTGTCAGAAAGACCGAACCTCCAACAGTGCAGCACTCCCTCAGTATTGCACAAAGGTGTCGGCCAAGATTGTGTGCTCAAGTCTCTGGAGTGGGGTTTGAACCACACGACCTTCTGAGTCAGTGGTGAGAGCCATGGCTGATACTAGGGCACGATCTTGCCAGCCCCTGGGGAGGCGGGTATGGAGGCGGGACTGCTGGGAAAATGGCAGAATCTGGGGGCGGGTGCCGAACCCGCCTCCGTGCCATCTTGCCAGGAGGCGGGTAGCCGACCCGTGCCGGGTCCCGTCTCCTTGGCGGCGGGAAGGGGATTAGTATCACTTATCTGCCTGTTAACAGGTAGTTAACAGGCAGATAAGAGGATTATCCCCATTTTACCCACACAAGTGCGGGTTTCCCAATGGCTCTGAACCCCGCCAGGGTCACCGAGGTGAGTAGTGGGTCTGCGGAGGTCGGAGGGCTGCAAAAGTGCACTGTGGAGGTAAGTGATGGGTGCAAGTGTGGAGAGGTGAGTATGTGAGGTGAGTGGAAAGTGTTAGTAAATGTTTACTTACCTTTGTTTCTTCCTGCAGGCTTCAAGAGTTGAGTATGCGGAGAGTCTCGCATCTCCGCGGCAGAGATGACAGATGGCCGTTGCATTCTCCAATGCAACAACCATCTAATTTCTGCAAATGAAAGAGCTTTGATGAGTCTTGAATTCAAGAACTCATCAAACTACATAGAATGTCAGTGTTTGACAGCTTCACAGAGGTAAGGTAAGTGATGGGTGCAAGAGTGGAGAGGTGAGTATCTGAGGTAAGTGCAAAGTGTTAGTAAAAGTGTACTGACCATTGTTTCTTCCTGCAGGCTTCAGTCGGTGTGTATGCGGAGAGTCTCGGACCTCCGTGTTGCAGATGACAGATGGCCGTTGCATTCTCAGATGCAACAACCTATCTCATTTCTGTAAAAGAAAGAAGTTTGATGAGGTCTTGAATTCAAGACCTCATCAAACTGCAGAGAATGTCACTGTTTGACAGCTTCACATCTGTCAAAAAGACGTTCTCTGCAACCGGCTTTCCCTTAATTGGCCTGCTCAGCCCGCTGGGCGGGCTTAACGAGGTCAATCAAGGGAAAATAGCGTGGGTTGGCCAGAAGTTGATGGAGGCGGGACTGAAACCTGACAAGTGGGAGTCCCGCCTCCAAAAGCTCCCCATTGGCAAAATCCAGCCCTATGATGTTCTTTTAGAGCTCATGCACCAGATGCACAGTTCACTGATGGGGCTGAATTGGACGCAGAGGGGGTCTAATGTACAGTGTGATAATGTCACATTTACCCACTCATAATCCCAGATATTTTATACGGGTGATGTTTAGCGAAAGCTGCAGATCTTGTGACGATCTTCATAAATACTTTCTGTCAAGACGTGCACTCTGGTAATTCAGAGCAGAACCTCCATCAATTGTTGTGAACAAAGGAAGCAAACTTTCACGATTACTTCAAATCAAGACACTTCAATTTTAATTATTTAAAGTCTAGTTCCACCAGAAGAATTAAAATTTAATTCCTTGAGGATTTTTAAAATTGATTAACCTGCTTGCTATCTAACATTAGTCGGATCTTGTTGTAAAATCAAGACTCCAGGCTGCCAGACTATCCCTGTGATGAGAGTAGAAATTTCAACTTACTTGCTGACTAACTCTGCAAGATCCTGATATAAAAGCAAAATACTGCGGATGCTGGAAATCTGAAATAACAACAGAAAATGCTGGAAATTACTCAGCAGGGCAGGCAGCATCTGTGGAGGGAGAAACAGAGTTAACGTTTCAGGTCGATGACCTTTCATCAGAACTGGAAGAAGTTAGAGATGAAACAGGTTTTAAACAACCTGAGTATTTCCAGCATTTTCTGTTTTTATTTCTGCAAGATCCAAACTCAGCACAGACCGGGGATGGAACTTTGGTCTTTCCTGTCCTGGGTTAGTGAAATTACAGATCTTTGAGGGTGAAGACTAGACTAAGAACAATTATATGCATTCGTCCTGCGATCGGATGATTAACATCAGAAAACATCTTCAGTCCATTTTCTTTTGTAAACGTGATTTTTTCCCCCCCAATTTTCCACCGAGGCTGACTCGGTGCCTGGTTACAGTTCTATGGGTGCTGGTCATCCTCCAGTGCCTTGCCCACGTGGGCATTATTCATGTGTGAGCTTTGGTTGTGAGTGTTGTAAGACTGTGGGAGGAATCACAGCTGGCCCGGGTCCTGTCTTTGCCTCACGTCCACATACACGCAATTCCAGAGAGAGGGACTAGATAACAATCAGGAGTGGGAGCCCTTCCCTCCGTAGCCCAGGGGCACCGAAACCAATTAAAATACCCCTAACACCATCCTGGACAAGAGCAGCATTGACAGGGATCTTGAACTTTCCTGGTTTGTAACTACTCAAGGGGTTAAACTCCAACAGTTGATTTTCATTACCTGTCGCAGGCTGTATTATCAGCTCAGCTGGGTTTATGGCCACTTAGCAATCTCCTACTCTGTGTAGTTTCATTTCTTGTCTTAACTTTGGTTATGCTTCTACCTGGTTTGTGCTAAGATCTGTCCTAACTGCTTTATACACCGAGGGTTTCTTGGTGACGTGCATTTCCAGCTTTCTTCTGCGCAAGCTAGCTTATCTCCATTAGTTGCACACTCGCCTCAGGGCCAGTAAGTTGCGGGTTTTGAGCTTCACACCAGGACTTGAGCACATAATCTAGGTTGAAACTCCAGTGCAACATTGAGGGAGTGCTGCATTTCTGGGGGTGCCGTCCTTCAGATGAGACCTTAAACCAAAGACCGAGCTGTCATGTTTGAGTAGATGGTTTAGACCCCATTTTGAATATTTTAAAAAAGAACATGGGATTCTCCTGCTGGCCTCGCCAGCATCTCTCCCTCGACTAATACCATCAAAAACAGATCAACTAGTCCCTGATATCATTGCTGTTTGTGGGATCTTCCTAGCGCAAAATGGCTGTTATGTTTACCTACATAGCAGCAATCCCTGCACTCCAAAAACAGTAATTCAAGGCAAGGGTTTTGAGAGATTTCAACAATATGATCAGCATTATATAAATGCAAAAAAAAAATCTCAATTGTTTAGCTTCATTGCCCTGCTTTTCCATTGACCTTGCTGATACCAATTTAATATTTCTTCAGCAACAATTTTCTTATTTCCTCCGATCTGTAAACATGAACTGATGGCTTGACTCAAAACTGTTGAAAATCAGGCTCTCAATAGTGTCATTATAACATAATGTATGTCTTTAATTTTCATTTGAGCGTGCTTTTATAGTTCCACATTTCTAATAATTAGTCATGCTCATTAACTTGTTCATGGTCCTTTTATTTGACGCGTAATTCTTTACACATCGCAGTCACCCAGTTCAGTATGCCCTGTGCCGTTTTTTCTTTCTCTGGATGTAAATGCTAATCTCACTGTCCCAGAGAATTACCTCTTAGATCAGACAGTGTCGGTATAGTTTCACCTTGTGAAATGACACTGCACAATCAAGCAGCACCATCATGTAGTGCTCACGAATCTCCTATAAGCGGCTCTTAAAATTCTGTCAGGAGATTTGTCTCCATGGGCCTATACTCTCTGGAGTTTAGAAGAATGAGCGGCGATCTCATTGAAATGTATAAGATTCTGAGAGGGCTTGACAGGATAGATGCTGAGAGGCTGTATCCCCTGGCTGGAGAGTCTGGAACTAGCGGGCATAGTCTCAGGATAAGGGGTCGGCCATTTAGGACTGAGATGAGGAGAAATTTCTTTACTCAGAGCGTGGTGAATCTTTGGAATGCTGTACAACACAGGGCTGTGGATGCTCAGCTGTTGAGTATATTCAAGACAGAGATCAATAGATTTTTGGACTCTAAGGGAATCAAGGGATATGGGGATCGGGTGGGAAAGTGGAGTTGAGGTCGAAGATCAGCCATGATATTATTGAATGGCGGAGCAGGCTCAAGGGGCCATATGGCCTACTCCTGTTCCTATTTCTTATGTTCTTATAAAAGAGACTAACAGAAAGCCTCCAGAGGGGTTACATACTGGAAAATGGATACCTGCGAAAGTACTTCAGATTCAATGATGACGCAAGATGGGGAAGGCCATTTGACCCCTCCTCACTCGTCCACCCAGAAGGAATTATTGTCCCCCATCACAGCATCCAATTGTTTCTTAAATGATTCTTGGGTTTTGCCTCCTCTGATGCTCCCTAGACGTTCTTTCCGTGGATTAATCACACTTTGTGTGAAGAGGAACTTCCTGAAATCAGTCCTCGATTTGCTAGTTTGGCGATGTGGCACTTTGGAGTGTGCTTGTTTATCAGAAACATTAGGATACAAGAATTGATGATTATTTAATCATGGAACTGAAATATAGGGGTTAATTTTAACCCTCCCAAAATAGGAGGGTTTGGGTCAGGTGAGATGTAAAAAAAATTTAAATCTCAAACCCAACCCCAACCCGTCCACTTCTGGGTTTAATGGAGGCGGGACAGGGGGCGGGCAGCCAACCCACTTCCAAAGTTGAGGCGAAGGTGCATTTTTTGGGTCGGGGGAGATCGAGCTTTACTCTGCTGTTCCATACCTGACCCTGGAACGCTTGATGGGTTGACGTTGGGCTTCCTGAAATGGGAAGAGTTCAATTTCGAAGCACTCATGGTGCCTCGGGTTCCTGCTGCTGATGACTGTCCAACAATCCCACAGCCATTGGATGATGATGAGATTGGGCGGCTGTGAGATTGGGATTGATTGCAATGCTTCCCCGCCTTGCCTCCGCCCCCCCGAACACATTTGAAGAGTGACCAAATGTGCAAGGTATGAGGGGCAACTGGAAAATCTGAAACTGTAACCCAACAAGGGGGCAACAGCTGCAGGTGAAGGGGGAAAGAGAGAAATTTGGTGGGGAAAAAATATTTAAAAAACTAATCACAAACCAGTGTGTTGGTGGCATACAGTTCCTGTATGAGATAGGAGTGATCAATCGCAGGGTATTTGATGGTTGTACAGAAGTACATGGAGGGGACAGTGTGTGGCAGGAGCCCTAATTATTCCTTTCCTGTGCTCTCACTTGATTTTATCAGAAACTATTCCATCCCCTTTCCCTGTGCTCTCCCTGTATCGTGCATTGTGCGCAATGGGAAGGCCCACCACCCTACCTGCTCCCAGGCCTCTGCCTGCACTAGTTCTACACCTGCAAGAGTGAGACTCCATTCTGATGTTTCTTTCTTTCCTGTGAGAAAGCTTCAGGTCGCCCTTGAGTGGGGGGGTGGGGATGAAATTGGACATGGGAGGACGTAAAATGGGTGGCATCGCATTGGTCACTTGTGATAGGCTCTGCCCAATTTTCAGCGCCCTTGACTTCAATAGAACTGGATATCCGGCATGTCGTATAACCGGCGGCAAAAACGATTCCACCGGTTTTGCATCCCCGCCCATGTCCCCTTTCATCTCCAATATCTCTCTACTGTGGCCTGGTGGAGATCAGGATCTCACTATAGGGGTATGAGGGGCCCATCACCACACGCTGTATCATCAATGGCACACTCATTAAATGCACTCTTGAATATTTTACCAACTCACATGCAATTTACCCACTTCCATCAAAATTTGTAAAATATTTCACTGATGTCTTTTTTAACTCTGTGAGCGATCAGCATATTTTGCATATCTTCTGTCATCATCAGTGCAACAATACTGATTGTAGCTGGGATTCCAAATCACACGGCATTGGGATGAGTAAATGATCAGTACAAACTGTTCGGAGACGGACAAAGCTGCAGTATGGCAAAGGCAGGCCGCCACTCAACCGCACCTGTACAGTCGTCACGTGATGTTAGGTGAGTGTCTCCAGATGCATGGCACTCCCACTGTTGATGGCGCTGCTTTATCTAAAGCAGGGGAAACCTGGAGACTTGACGGCTGCGCTGGATCTCACGAGCAGCAGCCAGACCTCTTCCTTTCACCAATGAGAATTACGGAGTCTCCAGGTTCTCTGCAGCAGATGAAGTAAATGGGGGACAGCAGCGCACGGAAGTGACGGGTCTCCATTTGAGACACTTCCTCAACTTTAGAACTGGGGGTCATAGTCTCAGCATAAGGGATTGGCCATTTAGGACTGAGATGAGGAGAAACTTCTTTACTCAGACGCTTGTGAATCTTTGAACTCTCTACCCCAGAGGGCTGAGGATGCTCAGTCATTGATTACACTCAAGATTGAGATTGATAGATTTTTGGGCACTAAGGGATAGTGCGGGAAAGTGCACTTGTTGTAAAAGTTCAGCCATGGTCTTACTGAATGGCGAAACAGGCTCAAGGGGCCATATGGTCTACTCCTGCTCCTATTTATTTTGTTCTTGTGTTCCCCGAAGACCCATTTACACAGCACAAAAGTGCATTAACACCACCCTATGGGGTGTCTTCATCCAGCAGTGATATGCCATCTTCTGTTTTCTGCAGAATCACTTGAGTACAAACCTTCATTATGTCTTACAGTTGCAAACTGTCCTTCAAAGAGAGGTAGCTGATGGCCCACGCACTGAAATCAGAAAAGTGGTTTAAACCCTTAACCATGTTAGTGAGCTCCACAAAAATCAAGTTAGGAAGCTCTGCTTATTTAATCAGCTGCAAAAAGGTTGGCAGTACGAGGAGTCTTTGGAATCATGGTGGAGAAATTTCACAGCAATGCAATTAGCTGTTTGGTACCTGTGGTAGCATTGCACTCTAAAATGGAGATTTTAAAATACTCCAGAATTGAAAGCAATGTATTGAAAGGCAGATTAAAATTGCATTACATAAATATAACTTCATAAAGAATATTTGCTTCATAAGTACTTTTTCTAAATAAAACACTTTCAATCCATCTTCAAAGATAGTGACTCTCACATGCTCAGCACATCCTGATAAGATTCGCAGCCAATGGATACTTTTGAGGTGAAATCTGTGGTTGTCTTGCAGACAAACACAGCAGCCAAGTTACACATAGCAAGGTCCCACAAACAGAATAGGGTGTTGGTTGCGGGAGGAACGTGGGCCAAGACACCAGGACACCTGCTGTTCTTTGAATAGTGCAGTGCAATCTTTTATGTCCAATCTGAACAGACAGATGGAGTGTTGGGCTTAATATCTCATCCAGAATGTAGCACCTCTGGAAATGCAGCACTCCATGAGCATGGTAATGATCTTAATTTATGTTTTATAAATCCTGGAATGGGGATTGAACCTCCTAACCTCCATGATTCAGAGACAAGAGTGCTACCTGTTGAGCTATATGTGAAATCACTAGGTTCCAACAATGGCCCAGAAATTGGACTTCGATGGTTGCCGCAGGGGTAAGGATCGTGCGCGATCTTACCTACCGCGCCTGCCTTTATGGTTTTGGCCCACACGAACTTCTGCTCCTGGGCCTCTCCCTGGTGCCGGTGCGCAGTGTGTGCGTGTCCCGGAGGTGCAGTTAGTTCGATGCGACCTCTGGGATCACGTGGGCCAGTTAGAGCCAATGGCAGCACACCATCTTTCATTCATAGTTTTGACAGGAAGAGCTGTCAAAACTATGAATACAACTTGCCCCCAAAAGAACAGCTAAACCTCAATTAAATTTAAAAAAAAACCCATCACATTAATAAAATAACTATAGTTAAATAAATTAACCACTTTAAACAAAAATTTAAATTTTTTAAAATGTTTTAATTCTTTTTAAAAGTTATAAAAATAAACTTACCTTTCTTTAAAGTCTCTAAAAAAGATAAACCTGTTGAAAATGTTTTAAAATAATACTTAATTAACTACTTACCTTGTTAAAAGGGGGTCTTACGCCTCCTTTCTTCATGTGTAAAATCTTCAACACTTACCTTCGCGTTCAAACCTGAAAAAAAAACGAAGTGTGCTGCGTGCGCACAGCCTGTTCACTTAGGAACCGCCTCCTTCACAATATCGGAAGTGCCGGTTTCCCGCGCATGCGCAGTGCATGCAGGAAACCGGCACTTCGGGACCGAATATGGGTGAGTACACAGTGCGTACTCTCCCGTATTCGGACGAATTTCTGGGCCAATAGCTCAACTGGTAATGCATTGCCCTTTGTGGAACTGTAATACGGACCAAGAAGGTCCCAAAGAGGTCCAATCCCTAATCTGTGCAGGGCAGTGATAATTGGTCTAACTGCCATGAGATAGAGAGGGTAAAACACAGCCAGGTTTCCCATCTCTGCTGACTATCTGTGACTCTTGCTGGAACATGCGAACAATAACGGACAGGAAGAGAACCACTGGTCCATCCGGCCTGTCCCACACAACTGCGATGCCTTGTGCATCACATTATATAGCCTCCATACCCCTTCCGAAAGCCACGTAATCTCCTGGGAGAGGCGAAAAAACCAGATAAAAACCGAGGCCAATTGGGAAAATTCCTCTCCGACCCCCTTAGGCGATCCAAACTAGCCCAGGAGACCACACTGGCCCCGATTAATGTCATACAGTGCCTACCGCTTATACCAGATGATCGCGGGCGCCCCAGCCAGAAACGGCTCCAGCTCTCGCTTGAAGGAATTCAGCAAACCAGTGCTCACCGCACGAGCTGGCAGCCTGTTTCACAGGTCCACTATTCTCTGGGAATAGAACCACCTCCTGACAGCTAACCTCGTTCTGGTCTTACATAACATGAGGTTGTGACCCTCTGGTCCTCCCTAACCTAACCGAATGATGTCTGGACCACTGGCAAGGACAGGATTTGGTTCAACTACATTGTCCTCAACAGCCTATTAACCTTCTTCACTCCCTTGCTTCACATATGAAGAATAACCATTTGGTGAGGAACAGGACTATGGTGGGTGTCTGTGGAACTGCAGCTCGGCATCAGTCAGTCAAAAAGGGGAACGGAGTCGTTGTGAGAGACAGAATCTCACCAGAGCTGTCTGTTTTTGAGTATCATCGCACAGGTACACAAAAAATCAGCCACGATCCTATGCTAAGTCAATTGCAATATTTTATGACACAGAACTGCAATTTGTTTTAATTATGTATCATCATACATCAGAGAAATACGTAACTTTTAATTTTTTACTGTAAATGTCTATTCCTCATCCGTGTTATTGGTCAATGACTAGATTATTTGTCTGATGCCATCTAAGTATTTTATTAACTGATTTGATAACTCATCTTTAAGAACATAAGAGCATAAGAAATAGAGCAGGAGTAGGCCATTCGGCCCTTCAAGCCTGCTTCGCCATTCAATGAGATCATGGCTGATCTTCTGCCTCAACTCCATTCACCGGCCCTATCGCCATATCCCTTGATGCCCTTACTAGTCAGAAATCTATCGACTTCTGTTTTGAATATACCCAATGACTGAGCCTCCACAGCCCTCTGGGGTAGAGAATTCCAAAGATTCACCACCCTCTGTGTGAAGAAATTTCTTCTCATCTCAGTTCTGAGTGGCCTACCCTTTATCCTGAGGCTGTGGGCCCTGGTTCTAGACACCCCAGCCAAGGGAAACATTCTCCCAGCATCCACCCTATCAAGCCCTGTAATAATTTTGTATGCTTCAATGTGATCCCCTCTCATTCTTCTGAATTCAAGAAAATACAGGCCTAGTTTACTCAATCTCTTCTCATACGACAGTCTAACCATCCCAGGAATCAATCTCGTGAACCTTCGTTGCACTCCCTCTATGGCAAGTATATCCTTCCTTAGGTAAGGAGACCAAAATTGTACACAGTACTCCAGGTGTGGTCTCACCAAGGCCCTATATAATTGGAGTAAGACTTCTTTACTTCTGTACTCAAATCCTCTTGTAATGAAGGCCAGCATACCATTTGCCTTCCTAATGGCTTGCTGCACCTACACATTCACTTTCAGTAACTCATGTACAAGGACACCCAGGTGCCTTTGAGCATCTGCATTCCCCAATCTTTCACCATTTAGGAAATACTCTGCCTTTCTGTTTTTTCTACCAAAGTGGATAACTTCACATTTATCCACATTATATTCCATCTGCCATGTTCTCGCCCACTCACTGAGCCTTTCGAGATCCCCTTGAAGCCTCTTCACATCCTGTTCACAACTGACACTGCCACCTAGCAATGTATCATCAGCAAATTTGGAAATGTTACATTTAGTCCCCTCATCCAAATCATTGATATATATTGTGAATAGCTGGGGCCCAAGCACCGATCCTTGCGGTACCCCACTAGTCACAGCCTGCCATCCTGAAAAAGACCCGTTTATCCCTACTCTTTGTTTTCTGTCTGTTAACCAATTTTTAATCCGTGCTCATATTCCATTTTTCCTTTCTTTATCGATTTCTTGGTCCCCCTTTGCTGATTTCTAAAAAGATCCCAATCCTCAGGCTGACCGCTTTTTCTGGCAACTTTATAAGCTTCCTCCTTTGACTGAATACTAGCTTTAATTTATTTTGTTAGCCATATTGGTATATTACCCCCAATTCCATGTGCCCTAATTTTGTTCACCAACCTCTTGTGTGGGACCTTATCGAAGGCCTTCTGAAAATCCAAATACACCACATCTACCGGTTCCCCTTTTTCTACTTCACTAGTTACATCCTCAAAGAACTCCAATAGGTTTGTCAAACAGGATTTCCCTTTCATAAATCCATGTTGACTCTGCCCAATCTTACTATTCGTTTCTAAGTGCCCAGTTATTGCATCCTTTATAATAGATTCCAACATTTTCTCAACTACTGATGTGAGGCTAACAGGTCTGTAGTTCCCCGTTTTCTCTCTCCCTCCTTTCTTAAATAGCAGGGTTACATTTGCTATCCTCCAATCTGCAGGATCCATACCAGAATCTATAGAATTTTGGAAGATGACAACCAATGCATCCACTATCCCAATGGCCACCTCTTTCAAAACCCTAGGATGTAGGTCATCTGGTCCTTGGGATTTATTGACTTTTAGTCCCATTAATATTGCTAGTACTGTTTTTTTACTAATAATAATTTCTTTAAGTTCCTCATTCTCGCCACACCCTTGGTTTTCTCGTATTTTTGGGAGGTTTTTTGTGTCTTCCTCCGTGAAGACAGTATTTATTTAATTTCTCAGCCATTTCCTCATTCCCCATTATAAATTCTCCCGTCTCTGACTGTAAAGGACCTACAGTTACCTTCGCCAGTCTTTTCCTTTTCACATACCTATAGAAGCTTTTACAATCCGTTTTTATATTTTTCGCTAGTTTGTGCTCATATTCCATTTTCCCTTTCTTTATCAATTTCTTGGTCCCCCTTTGCTGATTTCTAAAAAGATCCCAATCCTCAGGCTGACCGCTTTTTCTGGCAACTTATAAGCTTCCTCCTTTGACTTAATACTAGCTTTAATTTCTTTTGTTAGCCATGGTTGGATCACTTTTCCTTTTGGGTTTTTATGCCCTAGAGGAATATATATGTGTTGCAAATTATGCATTATTTCCTTGAATGTTAGCCATTGTATGTCCACCTTCATACCTTTTAGTGTAGTCTCCCAATCTATGGTCCATTGACTATTTCCTAACTTATAAGCAATGCATGTAACTTAGCGATATGGGGATATACTTCCAGATCGTGAATGGCTGCCTAACACTCTAACTACAGACAATCTGTAAGACAGATCTGCACCTCTTGGGTAATAGCACATAATAACATATATAAATATTTATATATTAAAATTTCTTCTGTCTAGTGCTAGTCTGTTGAGTTATAGCTCATGTGTTTATCTAGCTTCCCCTTAAATGCATGTTTCTGAAATGACATTAAATTGGCTATTTTTTTTCAACCTTAAAGGCATACCATATTTCTCTGCTCTGACTATAGAAACAGGATGCTTCAATCCTATTGGCTGACCATTATGTTGTACAGTGCACCATACTGTTTGCATTGGAACCATTGACCGCGACATCCCACGTTGTCTTGCCACTGTTCTGAGGTCAAACCCAGAACGCTGCACATACGGTCTGTGCATGCGGTCACAAAATTAAGTGGCCTAGCTCAAGTCCTTCAAAAATCATCCAGCTCTCTATTATTACTATCTTGCAAACTTATTCAATGGACCTTTCATGAGATCACAAGCAATATAAGAGCCAGTGGAGAGTATGAACCAGTTTATATTATTACATTTGTACTCAATGTTTTTGACTTGATTTCCTCCCTCTCCACCATCCGCCTACAGTTTCCTAAAGCAAGCAATTAAAGGAAAGTCCAGAAAATTACAGTAAGTGGAATTGCAAGAGCAGAAGAAAGGGGCCACGGGTTCAAAGACATGTTGATCAACACTAGGAATTGACTTCCAGATAGGTTGGACTAATCTGCAATCCTTAAGAACCAATTTGGATGTTACACTGGGATGAACTTCAGGAACCTTGTAAGCCTTTCTCTTACTACTGTTCGGACTTCGAGAATTACGAATAAGCGTAACAATGACAGACAAGTATGTGATCAATAAAATTCACACTACAGTTCAAAATTCAAGTGTACAATCACAATCAATATGCTCCCAATTTACCCATACATAAAAGTATCTCCCCAGCAACTTATCCCAAGTCAACCGTACATAAAACTACCCTTTAACAATATCTAAGCTCTATGTCCGACTTTTATACATACTCCTTTATCTCTGGGTGATCGGTCCAGAAAGTTGTAAGTCGAAACATAGACTGGCCAGCTTTCTTTGTTCGTCTGTTCTTCCACTTCTGTCTTCTTTCTTTCTGAATTTCCCACCTCTGGTTCACTTCTGTTATAGGGCCTTTCTGCCGGCCCCACTCGTATATCACTGTCTGCCTACCTCTGATAGGTCAGTTTCACTCCAAACGTTTCCTGATTGGAGTTCCTTCTGCATGACACGTTCATATTCCTGTGATGTGTGTGTGGGGGCGGGATGTCCTCGTCAACCCGATGTCTCCTTCCTGTCCATGTAGCCTTACAAACAAAGGACCATGCTGACCACCAGGCAAAGGACCCCCTGCTGACTTCTGCCATTTTGTGTCTTCACAAACAAAGAACACATGCTGATTTCCTACATTTTGAATCCGTCCGTAACCATTTCACAATTCGTTCTGCACTTCGATCGCCACACGGTAGCAACGGTTTTATTACGGATTTTAGAATCTTACAACCTTCCTGATGGATGAACAAAAACGGGCCGAATGCATTGCCTCGTCCATCATTATCTTGTGATCTTTTGATCAGATCTGGCTGACTCCTGGGCCTAATTGTTGGAAAGACAGAGCAATGTGCTTGCAACAGCGTAATATTTGACTTGCTGTATGCAATGTTACGGGAGATCTGCTATTGCATTAAAAAAAAATCATTTTGTTTTGATACATGATTGCAAACAAGTTGGGACGCAATCACAATTTACCACAAGCTAAAGCAAATCCATAACAAATGAGCAATAAAGGTATATTCTCAGCATATAGAAAGTCCAGCTCAGCTTCTCTGACCTGGGCCTGCCTTTTTGCTGCAAATTGTGTTTTCCTCTCTTTAATGCAATCAGTACTCTGGACTTTGTCTCTTAAAGTATGTGTGTATGAAGGCTTCACATGTTGGCATCAAATTCCTCTTGTTTGCTATTTTAACGCATGGGGTTAACTCATGTTAAGGTCTTTGATAATTAAGAGGGCAAAGAAATTTCATAGGATGTGTTCAGCCTTCGTGCACTAATATTTGAAGAATAAAATAGAATTTAAAGGTTCAAGGGTTTCATTTTCATCTCCTTAAATAAGTTATTGAAAACAAACTTGATTCTGGCAATTTACCCCAGTGGTAAGTTAATGCTCAATAGACTGGACAACAGTGTGTGCTTTTGGTGCTGCAGTTACTCATCGTTAACCACCAAAAGTGTCTTAGCTCTGACCAAGCCATGGTTTGTACTCCCTCGAGTACAGAAGATTGAGGGGCGAGCTGATCAAGGTTTTTAAAATATTAAAAGGATTCGATAGGGTAGATAGAGAAAAACGATTTCCTTGATGGGGGAATCAAGACCGAGAGGACATAATGCTACAATTAGAGCCAGGCTGTTTAGCGGGAAATCAGGACGCACTTTGTGACACAAAGGGTAGTAGAGATCCGGAATTCTCTCCCCTAAAAGGCTGTGGATGCTGAGACAATTGGAGCTTTCAACATTGAGATCGATAGATTTCTGTTAGGTAAGGGTATCAAGGGATATGCAGCAAAGACTTGACAATGGAGTTGAGGTGCAGATCAGCCAGGATCTACTTGAATGGTGGAGCAGGCTCGAGGGACTGAATGGCCTACTACTGTTCCTATGTTCCCATGTTTCCATTTAAGTGGCGACTGGATGGATGTTCAGGCAGAAAAAGGGTTTGAGATATAGTACCTTGAGGTACTTTTTTTTAACTTTGGCACCATTCATTTGCATGGCAATAGTCTCTTCCAATGCTGTCTGTTCCATTGTTCTGTGTTGCTAATCTGTCTGTGCTGTGGCAGTATGGCGAGTGTGAATACTCTGCTTCAGTTAGGAATAATAGGGTGCCAACTAAAAGTGTGATACGGGATGTGAGAACGCTGCAGAGCCTTTGTAATGGGCATGGAGTTAATGACCGGTTCAATTACAGAGGGCTGGCCAAATGAAATGTTTCCATATTTGGCTATTCACATCTACTGTATGCACCAGACAGTCAGCTCTGTGATAGGATGATACATTGGGAATGCGCGTAATTAAATTGATTTGTATCGCACCTCAGCACCAAACCAGATCTCACTAGTAAAAACCTAATCATCCAGAACTCATTCTCATCTGCCAGTCCTTTCCACATGAGTTGTATAATCAACTGTTAAAGAAAACAGGAGGGCAATTACCTTCATATGTATACTGCTTGTGACAGCCTTTGCTGTCAAGATGGTCTTAATAAATACTTCAGAACTAAAAATAACAGGCCTGTTTGCCAATGTTTGACTTGTTCAATATGAATCTTTTCCTGACAAATGCAGCAGAATGATCATTTAAAAATACAGTGGCCATCAATTTCCTGGTTCGCACTTGTGCCAAGATTTAGTTCAGGCCGCTTTGTGACCACATGATTTGCTTAAAATAGGGAGAGACAAGAAACATTGCAAACGAGAAAGGGAGAGATGTTAAAGGTATGGAGGTCGGAGGTCGAACTCCAAACCATCGTTAACACCTTCACCGAAGCGTACGAGAGCATAGGCCTTACACTAAACATCCGTAAGACAAAGGTCCTCTACCAACCTGCCCCCGCCACACAGTACTGCCCCCCGATTATCAAAATCCATGACAAGGCCTTGGGCAACGTGAACCACTTTCCATACCTCGGGAGCCTACTGTCAACAAGGGCAGCCTTCGGTCGCCTGAGGAAGAGAGTGTTTGAAGACTAGGACCTCAAACCCGGCACCAAGCTCATGATCTACAGAGCAGTAGTAATACCCGCCCTCCTGTATGTCTCAGAGACATGGACCATGTACAGCAGGCACCTCAAAGCACTGGAGAGGTACCACCAACTCTGCCTCCACAAGATCCTGCAAATCCATTGGCAGGATAGGCGCACCAACGTCAGTGTTCTCACTCAGGCCAATATCCCCAGCATCAAAGCTTTGACCAGGCTCGATCAGCTCCGATGGACGGGTCACATCGTCCTCATGCCCGATACGAGACTCCCAAAACAAGTGCTCTACTCGGAGCTCCGGCACAGCAAGAGAGCCCCAGGTGGGCAGAGGAAACGCTTCAAGGACACCCTCAAAGCTTCCTTGAAAAAGTGCAACATCCCCACCGACACCTGGGAATCCCTGGCCCAAGACCATACAAAGTGGAGGAGAAGCATCCGGGAAGGCGCCGAATACCTCGAGTCTCTTCGCCGGGAGCAAGTAGAAGCCAAGCGCAAACAGCGGAAGGAGCGCATGTCAACCCAAGCACCCCACCCACCCGCCCCTTCAACCACCGTCTGCACCACCTGTGACAGAGACTGTAGGTCCCGCATTGGACTCCTCAGTCACCTGAGAACTCATTTTTAATGTGGAAGCAAGTCATCCTCGGTTCCGAGGGACTGCCTAAGAAGAAGAAGGATGAGGTGAGTGAAGAATCACCCATCAAATGACCAGCTTTTTCTTGTGTGTCAGCCGTGGCTCAGTTGGTAGCATCCTTGCCTCAGAGTCAGAAAGTTGCAGGTTTAAGTCCCACTCCAGAGATTTGAACACAAAAATTTAGGCTGATGTTCCAGTGCAGTGCCAAGGGAGTGCTGCACTGTCGGAGGTGCTGTCTTTCGGATGAGATGTTAAACTGAGGGCCTGTATACTCTCAGGTGGATGTAAAAGATTCCATGGCACTATTTCAAAGAAGAGCAGGGGAGTTATCCCCGGTGTTGGCCAATATATATCTATCAATCAACATCACCAAAAAAATACATTATCTGATCATTATCACATTGCTGTTTGTGGGAGCTTGCTGTGTGCAAATTGGCTGCCGCGTTCCCTATACTATAACGGAGTGACTACACTTCAAAAGTACTTCATTGGCTGTAAAGCGCTTTGGAACATCCTGAGGTTGTAAAAGGTGCTATATAAATACAAGTCTTTCTTTGTATCCTGTCCAGGACTGTAAGTCCTCTTGCAACAACATTGGGGCAAGATCCCGTTCACTAATTATTCACAATCATTGAGATGTGATCTTGTGTAACAGCTGGCCGAATGTATTGGATGGTGAATTTCTCTGGCATGTTAATTCCAGCAGGCAGAAAAAAAAATCCAACTTTAAATACGAAATGAAAACACCTATCACTTTTAACAGTGCAGAAATTAGATCCTGCTTTTTCGCAGAGTGAAAGTAATTTATTATATTAATTAGTGTCAGGAAGACAAATTTCTAAGGGACTGGGAGTCTTATTGTGACAGAATGTAATTAACTCCTTCTCCCAGATAATCATTAATGTGCAGTAATGGTGAATCTCACTTTGAATTATTCAAGTTCCACTGAGGGTTTTGTCTGTCAGTTAATAAATAAATGCGAGAATGGAGAACGTGAAACTATATCAATAACTCTGGAAAAATTACCTATTACTACCTGGCACACAGAGAATGCGAGTGAATTGTAAGTCTCGGAGGGGTTTCTGTGTCGCTGCTCCTGCTGCTTATACTAGAGGGAGTTGGACCTAATTTCCTCTGTGAGATTTGATGGGATGTCTAATTAGTTTCTACTTACCACCTGTCTAAGGCTCCGAGTGCACTCATTTACTCATTTGTGTTGTTCATAACCTCAAAATATCATTTTTCTTGAGAAGTGCATGAAATGCCCACTGTTAGCACTAAGAGGTTCTCTGTTTAACATCTGTGATCCACACAGTATTCCATATGGAGCCAGTATCCCCTAGTATTCCAGGAAACTGCAAAGCAATCTCTCTTACAGTTCTTGCCAATTCATATCTTGCTTAAGCAACCCCCCCCCCCCCCTCCTCCCCCCCCCCCCCCCACACCACCCCCCTCCCCAAACCTGGTGATTATCCATTGTTACCTGTCCCAGCTGTGGGAACATTGACTGCAGAGAGCTCAGTGCAGCTTCACGTCATGGCTAACATTAAGTGAGTGAGTGCTCCCAGACCAGACTCCACTAAGTGTGATGGTCAGTGAGCTAACAGCTGCTGTAGAGGAAACTGCACACTTACCCGCAAGCGCATGCTGCGTAAACTGTTCAATCCTGCGGCTGTTGAGAGCCTTTCGTGATGGGGAAAGTTTAACCAGTTAATCTGACTGAACTTGTGGGAGTCCGTTTTTTACCGGGCGCACAGGCACGAATGGCCCTTTTACATTACAGGGCTGCTGCCAACAGCGTTGAGGACTCGTTCTATCAATGAGATGGCATAAATTACCACATCAAGAGGTGATTATAGTTTCCCTCACAGTGCCAGAGAACAGAGCAACTGGCAGCAAGCACAAACACAAAGGGACTAGCCCCAAAATAGCTTCTCCACTTCCCTTCCAGCAGCACAAAAGCCCCCAACCTCTCCCAGCTCACAACAGGACACCAATTGCACTCCCTCCCTGCTCCAGTTTCAGCCTTTGCTCTTGGCCTGTTCTGGCTTCTAGCCTCGCGAACCTCTCCGCTCCTTCGCACCTCGCTTCTTCTCAAACTCGAGCTGCACTTCCTCCACCCTCAGCCTCCGTCCTGAGCCTTCCTGTCCTAGACACCCTGACCCCAGCTCTCTCGCCCCGTGATTCTGTGGTTCCAGAGCCGGATGCTTGCATTTTGACTCCACACAAATACAGTAATGTCAATGATCTGTAATCACTTAGCACTAAAAGGAAAGAAAGACTTGCATTAGTATACTTGCCTTTCTTGACCTCAAGACGTCCCAGAGTGCTTTACAACCAATGAAGTACTTTTAAAATGTAGTCACTGTTTTAATGTAGGAAACCCGTCAGTCAATATGCACACAGCAAGATCCCACAAGCAATAATGTGATCATGACCAGATAATCTGTTTTAATGAGGTTGGTTGAGAGGTAAATATTGGACAGGACACCAGGTCGAAATACTCCTTTCTTCTTTGAAATAATGCCATGGGATCTTTTACGTCCACCTGAGAGGGCAGACATGGGAACTCGGTTTAACATCTCATCCGCAAGATGGCATCTCCGATAGTGCAGCGTAAGAACATAAGAAATAGGAGTAGGCCATTCGGCCTCTTGAGCCTGCTCCGCCACTGAATAAGATGGCTGATCTTCGACCTCAACTCCACCTTCCTGCACTATCCCTTTATCTCCTGGTTTCCTTAGTATCCAAAAATCTATCGATCTCTGTCTTAAATACACTCAACGGCTGAGCGTCCACAGCCCTTTAGGGTAGAGAATTCCAAAGATTCACAACCCTTTGAGTGAAGAAATTTCTCCTCATCTCTGTCCTAAATGGTCAACCCCTTATTCTGAGACTGTGACCCCCAGTTCTAGACTCCCCAGCCGGGGAAACATCCTCCTATCATCTACCCTGTCAAGCCCTTTAAGAATTTTATATGTTCCAATGAGATTATTTCTCATTCTTCTAAACTCTAGGGAATATAGGCCTAGTCTACTCAATCTCTCCTCATAGGACAATCCCCCCATCCCAGGAATCAGTCTAGTGAACCTTCATTGCACTCCCTCTAAGGCAAGTATATCCTTCCTTAGGTAAGGAGACTAAAACTGTACACCATACTCCAGGTGTGATCTCACCAAGGTCCTATAATTGCAGTAAGACGTCTTTACTCTTATACTCCAATTCTTTTGTAATAAAGGTTAAAATACCATTTGCTTTCCTAATCGCTGCTGTACCTGCATGTTAACTTTCAGTGATTCGTGTACAAGACACCCAGGTCCCTCTGAGTACCAACATTTCCCAATCTCTCACTATTTAATAAAGTACTGCGCTGGAGTGTCAGCCTAGATTTTGTGCTCAAGTCCCAAGAGGGTGACTTTAACCAACAACCTTCTGACTCAGAGGTGAGAATGCTATGACTGAGCCACTAGCAAAGAAGCCATAACTTTACAGAATAGTTCAGCTTCTGTTGAGGACTGTGAGTAAGAATGATTTCGATTTTGATTTGCCCAATGGAGTCCAGAATTAGCAGAAGCAGATTTCAAAATGAATTCAAAACAGAGTCCTTAACATCCTGGGGATGATTATTCCATGCTCAGCTGCTCCATGATGCGCAACGCAGATGTTTGGTAGCTCTGGGAGAAGCTCAAAGTTTTCAGATTCAGAAACCAAAACCCTGATGCTCAGTCTCAACAAAACAGGACCTTCTGGGCTCAGTGCCACCAAAAGCCATTTCCAGAATGAGTGTTTATTCACTGGATAAACAGCAGCAAAGGTACACACAGTCAACAGTTTTATCTGCAGTACAGCAAGTCCATAGCTGGCAGTGGACAGAATACTGTTTAAAGCAGATAGCCCTCTAAATTCAAGTCATGATGAAGAACAACTTGAAAGAACATCTTTTAGAAAGAGCTGTGAAGAACTGCACTTTGTTTCCATACAAAAGATCTCAATAAACCATAATTACAATGAATTTTGCTGTCACTGTGATAAAGTGGCATTACATTACTTACAATTCTGTTTCTTTCATTAAGAATAACTGAGTGGGCTGCTGTTCTACTGATTGTGGGCTCAGGTGCCTGGGGAATTTCCCAGATTTCATTTATAATGCAGTAGCAGCTTGCAAGAGCAGCGCTCAATTCCTTACCTGAAGTCTGATTGCATCGTACACCGCAGTCCCCTTAAGGATAGAGAATATACACTGAAGGTCAAATCTCTGTGATTTTCAATGTATAGAAATGCACGTCAGCATTGCGACATGGAATTAATTGCAGTAGAACAGGAGCTTGCCAATTTTGATTGGGACAGCAAGTATTTTATTTCTCGCCTGTTAACTTGGCCCATGATTTGTAGCATTGTTATAGCTGATTTAGTCACGTGCTAGTAAACTCTTGAAGCACTTTCTGAAGGAAATGGGCTGGATAGATTTATTGTCCATAGAATCTGGTCTCTGTTGAAAATGCTTTTCACTTGATGATGAGTGTTGCTATTGATGTTCCTTCTGGTCATGGCGCAGGTTTGATTTGTGACAGTCTAAAGTTCATTCATTGACAAACTTCTGTGAATTAAAAAAGATGATTGTTCAACAATCCCGTCAACATTGGAAAAAAATTCCAACTCACGGCGCTCACCGCAAGATGCCCCCCTCCAGCAAATTCTGGGCCAATATTTATTTCTTCCAGTCTGAACTCAGATTAAATCTGGATCTTTTGACTGGCAGATGGAATGCCAGTATTAGGTAGCAACTTCCTGCTTCTGATTGTTCCAATTGGCCCAGTCACCCAGCCCAACCTTGCACCTAAAATGCCTTTCAAGTAATGACAAAAAGTGTCTTTGATCCAAGACCAACTTGTGGTCAATCATACCAGTTGGCGCATGGTTGAATGCTTTGAAGTGATCAGGGAAATAAAGTAATGGAGCATTTATGCAATGCAGGGTCCCAATTGGAATGGAAGCGAAGAGAAATGTCACGACTTTGGTCACATAAAATCTTTCCCTGTTAAACTCTCGAATTTCTTTCTAGATTTAAGCTTAAGTGTGGGAATTGCTTACGTGGAGATGGGGAGATAATTGACACAATGGCCCGTATTTTCCGATCGGAGGCTTCCTGCGTGCGGAGGCCTCCGATCTGGAAAAAAATCTACGCCCTTACCGGAGGGCTCCAGAGGTCCGGCCATTTCCAATCTTGGGCCTCTCCATGACGAAATGCGCAGGGCCCAGGTATCCCAGGGGTGCAGGCGGTTCACGAGCATCCCTGGGATCACGTGGGCCATGGGCAGCCATTGGGAGAAGGGAATCTCCCTTCATACTTTTGACAGATAGACCTGTCAAAAGTATGAATGCAGATCACTCCAAAAACACATCAAAACATTAAATACATTTTTTTTTATAAATCACGTTTTTAAAATGAGTTAAAATTACATTAAATTAAATATTAAACAAAAATTTAATTTTTTGAAAAAAAAAAATGTTTTTTACGGGGCTAAAAATAAACTTACCTTTTTTAAAAGTATTTTTAAATTATAAATGAGTGAATTTTTTTTTTTTTTTTTTACTTTTTTAAACTCTTCTGCTGGTAAAAGCAAGCCTTACACCTGCTTTTACCAGGCGTAAGATTTTTAAGGGATTTCAGCGGGCGGAGGTTCTGCAGAAAGCGGAACTCTCCACCCGCAGAGGCTCTTCTCCGGGGCAGATCGGAAATGCCGGTTTTCAGCGCATGCGCTTCGCATGCCTGAAACTGGCATTTGCGAGGTCCCTACGGGTGTGTACACAGCGCGTACACACCCGTAGGGATCGGAAAATAGGGGGCAATGTTGTGATGTGGTCTTGTGATTCTTTCTGTTAAAATTCTTTGTGGCCTTAACAGTTGGGGCATTAAAGCTTTCTTATTACATCCAAAACAAAACCTACCATCACATCATAGAAGCATACAGTACGGAAGGAGGCCATTCAGCCCATCGTGTTTGTGCCTGCTTTTCGAAAGAGCTATCCAATTAGTCCCACTCCCCCGCTTTTCCCCATAGCCCTGCAAATTTTTCCTTCATCAAGTATATATTCAATTCCCTTTTGAAAGTTACTATTGAATCTGCTTCCACCGCCCTTTCAGGCCGTACATTCCAGATCAGAACAACTTGCTACATTAAAAAAAAATTACTCATCTCCCCTCTGGTGCTTTGGTCAATTATCTTAAATCTGTGTCCTCTGGTTACTGACCCTCCTGCCAGTGGAAACAGTTTCTCCTTATTTCTCTATCGAAACCCTTCATGATTTGAAAACCTCTATTAAATCTCCCCTTAACCTTCTCTTCTCGAAGGAGAATAATCCAAGCTTCTCTGGTCGCTCCATAATTTCAGATTGCACCTCATTTTTTTCCTATTCATCCGACAAATAAAACTTGCTATCCTTCCTCTCTTGGCACAGTAACATCTTTGTGAAACAACCCAAGAAACTTCTATTGGCCGCATTAATCATTGGTCTTCATGGGTGAAAGCATGGAATTGAAACACCTTTGACCTTTTATCTCACTGAGTTCATGAAATCATCATGGGCAAAACCAATATTGCTCTCTAACTCAGTGTCCTCAGAATTCCTTTGGATCTCAATGCAGTGAATGCAGTGAACTGCTGGCATTTATATATTGCATTTAATATATAACATAAGGTTCTTTACAAAATATAAATAAAGGGAGGAACTGATGCGAATCAGGAGGCTTTGGTGAGGAAGAAGGAATGGATCATGAGTTGTTAAGAGCAGGGAAATGTTATACCAAGCAAGGCATCTTATGTGGGCTGCATAATGTGGGATGGTCAGTTCCATGGGTCTGTCCTTGCATGGTCCCATTCCTTAGTATCCAAATACAGCTAGTGCATCTCCAGCAAATGGCTTCGTTTCTCTCCCCCACACTGGCACCTATGGGTTCCCAAGCACAGGGTTAGTTTTTACAGGTACACCAATGATACCCAGCTCTACTCTCCTCTATGGTGCTCACCTGTCCATTGCATCTGTGCTGTCAGGCCGCTTTCCCGACATCAAATCTTGGATGAGTCACAACTTCCTTCAGCTCAACATCAGGAAGACTGAAGCCATCGTTAACAGTTGCTGCCACAAACTCCCCTCCCTGGCCACCGACCCACGATGAATTGCGTCGTTTGTAATCTTGGCATTCTGTTGAAACCTCAGCCGAACTTTAAACCCCACATCTTATCTAGCACCAAGACCTCTTACACACACCTCTGTAACATGGTCTGTCTCCACCCCCACTTCAGCCCCTCTCATGTTGAAACCCTCATTCGTGTCTTTGTCACCTCCAATGTTACTCTAATGCACTCTTTGCTGACCTCCCATCCTCCCCCCCTCTGTATATGCCAACTAGTCTCCATGAGATAGGGGTGCTATTATTGGCCTCAGTGCCCTTAGGCTGAAGAGGGAAAAATTGGGTAAATTTCCCACACTTGACCACTATCCAATAACCCTTGCTGGAAACAAGTATGTGTGCATGTTACGTGAGGTCAGGAACAGCTTCAGATGTGGGGTTCAGAGGTGATACTCTCACCTCCGCATCAGAAGGTTGTGAGTTCAAGCCCCACTCCAGAGACTTGAGCATATAATCCACGCTGACACTTCACTGCAGTACTGATAGAGTGCTGCGCTGTTGGAGGTGTTGTTTTTCAGATGCGATGTTAAACCAAATTCTCCCTGGTGTCCTGGCCATATTTATCCTGCAACCAATGTCAATAAAAAACAAATTATCCGGTCATTATCACATTGCTGTTCGTGGGAGCTTGCTGTGCGCGAATTGGCTGCTGCGTTTCCTACATTACAACAGTGACTACACTTCAAAAATACTTGATTGGCTGTAAAGCACTTTGGATCGTCCTGAGGCTGTGAAAGGCGCTATATATATTTGCAAGTTCTGTCTTTTTTTCCATCCCTGTGGTCGCATAGTTTACTGACGCTCACTGTTAAGATTCACACGTGAATAATGGCCACTTGTGTGAGGTAGTGGAGGGTGACTATATCCCAGAAAGGATCAATGCCTGCAGAAGAGGAGGGAGGGTGGGGCAGAATTGGCAAGAAGAAATTAAGATATTAGTGAGTAACACTGGCCCATATCTCTGGAATCCCCTGCCTAAACCGCTCCGCCTCGCTACCTCTCTTTCCTCCTTTAAGACGCTCCTTAAAACCTACCTGTTTGACCAAACTTTTGGTCACCTGCTCTAATTTATCCTTCTGTAGCTCGGTGTCAAATTTTGTGTCTTAAAATAATCCTGTGCGGCGCCTTGGGATGTTTTACTACAAGTTGTTGTTGTGTTGATGTGTAGAATGGCCCCATTAGCAGGGCCCTGGAACTTCCACTCTAATTATATCGAATTAAAGTCTAGAAATACAGAGACCATTAACACCCCCCACCGCCCCCCCATTTATCTTCCCTCCAGAAAGCAGTGAAGGGGTCACTGATGTTATGACAAAACATGTGTAAGTCCGAGTAAAATGAAATTGCGGTTTGTGTCTTCCTTGAAGGTAATTGTGTAATTAGCAGTGGAAGGTTGAAGCCAGATATCTCAGGCTAAAAGTAGTGTGATTAATTTGAACAGTACAGACATCACATCACACAATGTGTTCAGTGTCTATTTAGACCGACGTGATTGTCCAAATGGAAGCTGGAGTCGAACATTTTCTGCTGGTGGCTCTTTCGTGCATTTCTCATCCTTTGTACAAAATTACTTCCAATATATTAAATAACTTACCCTGAAACTTATTCCCTGTGCTTGTTGTTTCACTTGTCCCAGTTAATAGAATTTCCAAATCAATATTAATATGTGTGTAAAAACCCAATAACATTTTTGCTACCAAAAATGATGAAAATAACCACTTCAATGCTTCAGTTTGGTAAACCATTATGCAGCTAGAGCCAGACAGAGCAGAAGGTCCAAGGTTTGATTCCTGGTGTGTGCAGAGTGACATGAATCTTGTCATTCATGTGGAAATGACTTATGAAATAATACTGGGTGGCCTGCTGGTGGCGCTGTCCAGGGAGAGTATAAATACTCGGGCATGGGCCCAGCTTGCTCAGGACATTCTTTAACAGGAACTACTAAAGGACACAACTAGACCTCCATGTTGAAAAACAGTTGATTAAAGCTTTGTTTAACGCTTAGACCAAGTGCCTAGTAGTTTTCTTACGTCACAGAGTTTGCTGATTAAGAACATAAGAACGTAAGAAATAGGAGCAGGAGTAGGCCATACGGCCCCTCGAGCCTGCTCCACCATTCAATGAGATCATGGCTGATCTTCTAACTCAACTCCACTTTCCCGCCTTATCCCCATATCCCTTGATTCCCTAAGTGTCCAAAAATCTATCAATCTCAGTCTTGAATATACTCAACGACTGAGCATCCACAGCCCTCTGGGGCAGAGAATTCCAAAGGTTCACAACCCTCTGAATGAAGAAATTTCTCCTCATCTCAGTCCTAAAGGGCTGACCCCTTATTCTCAGACTGCGACCCCTGGTTCTCGACTCTCCAGCCAGGGGAAACAGCCTCTCGGCATCTACCCTGTCAAGCCCTGTAAGAATTTAATACGTTTCAATGAGATCACCTCTCATGCTTCTAAACTCCAGAGACTATAGTCGTATAGAGTGCTGCAGTTGGCCTCAGTGCCCCTGGGATAGGGAGGCAAACTATCAACTGCAATTTGTTGATGTGCAGTAAGTTTTGCATCGTCGTGGATGACAAGTTAGGATAGGTTTGGGCTTCACTGTCATGCCCGCCCACCCCCAAGGTAGAAGAGTCCGATGACACTCACTGTCTCCCAGTTTCTTAATGAGATGGGGATAAATTGTAGAGCATCACGAGGAGAGGCTGGAGAAACTCAGCTCCTTTCTGTCAGAAAGAAAGAAAGAAAGAAATACTTACATAGTATTACATAGTATTTACAGCACAGAAACATGCCATTCAACCCAACAGGTCCATGCCAGTGTTTATAAGAACATAAGAACATAAGAAATAGGAGCAGGAGTAGGCCAATCGGCCCTTCGAGCCTGCTCCGCCATTCAATAAGATCATGGCTGATCTGATCCTCACCTCAAATCTAAAGAACACAAGAAGTAGGAGCAGGACCCGGCCACTCAGCCCCTGGGCCCGCTACGCCACCCACAGGGCCTCGACCGATCCGAACTCAGCCTCATGTCCAATTTCCTGCCCGCTCCCCGTAACCCCTAATTCCCTTTATTTCTAGGAAACTGTCTATTTCTGTTTTAAATTTATTTAATGATGTAGCTTCCACAGCTTCCTGGGGCAGCAAATTCCACAGACCTACTACCCTCTGAGTGAAGAAGTTTCTCCTCATCTCAGTTTTGAAAGAGCAGCCCCTTATTCTAAGATTATGCCCCTTAGTTCTAGTTTCACCCATCCTTGGGAACATCCTTACCGCATCCACCCGATCAAGCCCCTTCACAATCTTATATGTTTCAATAAGATCGCCTCTCATTCTTCTGAACTCCAATGAGTAGAGTCCCAATCTACTCAACCTCTCCTCGTATGTCCACCCCCTCATCCCGGGGATTAACCGAGTGAACCTTCTTTGTACTGCCTCGAGAGCAAGTATGTCTTTTCTTAAGTATGGACACCTAAAACTGTATGCAGTATTCCAGATGCGGTCTCACCAATACCTTATATAACTGCAGCAATACCTCCCTGTTTTTATATTCTATCCCCAAGCAATAAAAGCCAACATTCCGTTGGCCTTCTTGATCACCTGCTGCACCTGCATACTAACTTTTTGATTTTCTTGCACTAGGACCCCCAGATCCCTTTGTACTGCAGTACTTTCCAGTTTCTCGCCATTAAGATAATAACTTGCTCTCTGATTTTTCCTGCCAAAGTGCATAACCTCACATTTTCCAATATTGTATTGCATCTGCCAAATCTCTGCCCACTCACCCAGCTTGTCTATATCCCCTTGTAGGTTTTTTATGTCCTCCTCACTTTCTACTTTCCCCCCCATCTTTGTATCATCTGCAAACTTTGATATGTTACACTCGGTCCCCTCCTCCAAATCGTTAATATAGATTGTAAAGAGTTGGGGACCCAGCACCGACCCCTGCAGAACACCACTGGCTACTGGTTGCCAGTCCGAGAATGAACCATTTATCCCAACTCTCTGCTTCCTGTTAGATAACCAATCCTCCACCCATGCCAGAATATTCCCCCCAATCCAGTGATTTTTTATCTTGAGCAATAATCTTTTATGTGGCACCTTGTCGAATGCCTTCTGGAAGTCTAAATACACTACGTCCATTGGTTCCCGTTTATCCACCCTGTACGTTATGTCCTCAAAGAACTCAAGCAAATTTGTCAGACATGATTTCCCCTTCATAAAGCCATGCTGACTTTGTCCTATCAAATTATGTTTATCTAAATGTTCCGTTACTGTCTCCTTAATAATAGACTCCAAAATTTTACCCACCACAGATGTTAGACTAACTGGTCTATAATTTCCAGCTTTCTGCCTACTACCCTTTTTAAATAAGGGTGTTACATTAGCAGTTTTCCAATCTGCCGGGACCTTTGCTGATTCCAGGGAATTTTGGAAAATTATTACCAAAGCATCCACAATCCCTATTGCCACTTCCCTCAAGACCCTAGGATGTAAGCCATCAGGTCCAGGGGATTTATCCACCTTGAGTCCCATTATGCTCCAGGCCAGCCTCCTCCCACCTGAGGGTGGTGGATACAGATTTCATAGCAACCCTCAAAAGGGAATTGGATAAATACTTGAAGGAGAAAACATTGCAGGGATATGGGGAAAGAGCGGGAGAGTGGGACTAACTGGATTGCTCTTCGAAAGAGCTAGCGCAGATTGGATGGGCCGAATGGCCTCCTCCTCTGCTGCACTATTTTATGATTCTATGATTCTATCTAACCCCATCAACATGTCCGTCTATTCCTTTCTCCCTCATGTGTTTATCTAGCTTCCTCTTAAATGCATCTATGCTATTTATACAGCACCTTTCATGACCTTGGGACGTCTCAAAGCGTTTAACAGCCAGTGAAGTAGTTTTGAAGTATAGTCACTGTTGTAATATAGGAATGTAGTTGCAATGTAGGAAACGCGGCCGTCAATTTGTGCTCAGCAAGTCCTGCAAACAGCAATATGATAATGACCAGGCCATTTGCATTTAGGTGTTGGCTGAGGGATAGATATTTGCCAGGGAGAACAGAAAAGTTTAAGAGGAGATGGTGATGATGGTCTTCAAAATTGTAAGACGTTTTGATAAAATAAAATGGTGAAAACTGTTTACGAACATATGAAAATGACGGGTAGGAAAAGACCAGCTGGTCCATCAAGCCTGCCCCACACTCATGGTGCCCGGAGCATTATAACTAGGCACTGCCTACCTTCTTAATTGCCATGTATCCTCCTAGAAGAGGCAAAAACCCCCCAGAAATTCCCAGGGCCATTAAGGGGGGGAATAAATCTGGAAAATTCCTCTCCGACCTTCTCAGGCGATCGAAACCAGTCCAGGAGATCACATTGGCCATGTGTGCGTTAACTTTTAAGCCACTTACCCTTTAAATGATGCGATCACTGTCCCAGCCAAGAACTGGTGAATGAGTCAGTAACTAGGGGGCCACAAAAGTAATACAATTAACCAAAGGATAAAGGGAGTGGTTCAGACATTATTATTTCCTGCAGAGGGTTGTTAGGACAAGGAAGGAACCACTACGTACAGCGGTGGCAACAAAATCCGTAATCAGCGTGTGCCAGCTGTGCTCAGTGGGTAGCACTCTCTAGGAGGGAGGGGCTAGGAGTGAGCAGGTGCTGCTGGTTGCTTGATTACAGCAGGGAGTTGGAGTGAGTTTGTAAAAAGTTGGTGGTGGTTTTATTTTCCAGTTTTAGGGTCTTTTTGGTCCATAAACAGCAGCCAGATGGCTGCTGAGGGGAGGTACCCTCAGAGGACAGTGTTTCCAGGATGGATTTAATCAGGGGAGAAAATGTTGGGGGAAGGGAGAAAAAAAGGCCCAAAGATTTGGGCCGGGACCCCAGGAGGATTGGAAAAGAAAACACGGTGGTGATTCATTGCGGGGATAAGGAGATACGAGCTTGGGATATTATCCAGGCGGGACATGAGGACTGTGGTGAGGGAAGCTGCTTTGCCTGCCGACCAAAGCCGAATGTTGGGTTTGAGGTGACGGTCAGAGGCCAAGAGGAGGTGGAAAGACTTTTACTCAGTTTGAAGGTTGGTGATAAGTTCTTGGAGGTATCTCTGCTATATTCGGAAGAGGTGGTGGTCTCATTCTTAAACTTGCCAGTAAATATTGAGGACGATGTGCTAATCAAAAAATTAGAGTCGTGGGGCATTAAAATTTGCTCAGCAATAAAGAGGACATACTATCCTGGAACACGGGTAACAGATGGAACCTGTTACGTAAAGGTGCGGTTCCCAGAGGTGGTGAAGTCATTGCCGTATAGCATGAAATCTGAGGCAATGGAAGGAGTGCAGTACTTCCAGGTACTGCATGATAACCAAGTGAAGGTTTGTTATTATTGTCTTGGACACAATCGTCTTGTAAGAAACTGTCCAGACTTGTAATGTTATAATTGCGGCGAGTCTGGACACATCGCTTGGAGCTGCAAGGCGGAGAGCTGTGGGGTGTGTCACAAGGGTCCCACCCACTGTGAGTGTGAGGCAGAAGGAAGCTCCTTGAGTGACGAGGAGATGGGAGAAGGAGCAGCAGGTATGAGTGGAATGGCCAGAGGAGCAGAGCAGGCGGAAGACACAGCTGGTGAACGGAAGGAGAAAAGAGCACAGGAAGAGGCAGAAAATAGCAGAGCAGAGAACAGGATGGAGATGGTGGAAAACACACCAAGTACAGTGGAAAAGGACAAAGACAGCAGAGGGCAGCACGGGTCGAGGGCAGAGTCGAGCCATAATATGGTTCAGCTCTCCCTAAAGAATCTGGTGTTTGCGGGGGGAGAGGAGGCGGGAGCGGGGTGCGTGGTAAATGTGAGTACTCCAAAGAAAGTCGGGGAGTCGGACATCTCGGAGAGCAGGAGGGGGCAAGACAAGGAGAGGGTGCAAGAGGCAGGAGCCTTAAAGGGGCAGCAGGACGTGAGTGGCGAGACAAAGACGCCAAAAGGGAGCAATATAGGTGCGCCATTGTCCCAGAGAGAGAAGAAACGGGGAGCATGGGTCAGCGGTGGAGATGAGGCCGAAGGGAGCGGCACTGTTGGAGAAACCGTGATAGCAGGAAGACTCTCGAAGGGAGATTATGGCCCAGAAATTGATCTCGCTCTGTTCCCGCGGGGGTAAGGCTTCCCCGCGATCTCTCACTCCGCTTGTGCTTTTTCAGATCCAGCTCGCACGAACTTGATGTTCCAGACATCAGCTGGGCAGTGCTTGCGTATCCCACCGGCCAGTGAATTCGTGCGAGCTGTGGGATCACGTGACTCAGTTAGAGCCAATGGCAGCACACCATCTTCCATTCATAAGTTTCACCTCCGTGCTGTGAAATCTATGAATCTTACATCCCCCCAAAATAACAGCTAAACCTCAATTAAATTAAAAAAAAAACCATCACATTAATAAAATAAGTATAGTTAAATAAATTAACCATTTTAAATAAAAAATTAAATTTTTGAAAAAATTTAAAATCTTTTAAAAAGTTATAAAAATAAACTTACCTGTCTTTAAAGTCTCTAAAAAAGATATACCTGTTAAAAAAAATTCAAAAAAATACTTAATTCACGACTTACCTTGTTAAAAGTGGGTCTTACTCCTCCTTTTTCCATTTCTAAAATCTTCCGTACTTACCTGCGCGTCCAAAGCATGAAGTGCACAGCGTGCGCGCAGCCTGTAGCGCGCACGCGATGCACCGAGGAACCGCCCCCTTTTCAAAAGACCAAGTGCCGGTTTTCAGCGCATGCGCAGGGCATGCAGAAAACCGGCAATTGGAGAGAGTGCGTACTCTCGCGTCGCGGGATGAATTTTTGGCCCTATGTATCTGACAGGGAGCAGGATTACGTATCTGACGGGGAGCAGGAACAGGAGGTTACAGAAGAGCTCAACAGTGAGGAATCCAAGGGGGGCAGAGACATGGAAGTGGGGGGTGGTGTGGCATCATGTGGAAAGGGAAAGGGAAACTTATAAAATTCTAACAGGACTAGACAGACTAGATGCAGGAAGGATGTTCCCGATGGTGGGGGAGTCCAGAACCAGGGGTCACAGTCTAAGGATAAGGGGTAAGCCATTTAGGACTGAGATGAGGAGGAATTTCTTCACCCAGAGAGTGGTGAACCTGTGGAATTCTCTACCACAGAAGGCAGTTGAGGCCAATTCATTAAATATATTCAAGAAGGAGTTAGATATATTTCTTAAGGCTAAAGGGATCAAGGGATATGGGGAGAAAGCAGGGACAGGGTACTGAATTTGGATGATCAGCCATGATCTCATTAAATGGCGGAGCAGGCTCGAGGGGCCGAATGGCCTACTCCTGCTCCTATCTTCTATGTTTCTATGTATGTTTCTATGAAAGGTTAGTGAGGGGCAGAAGGAGGGAAAAGGGGCAGATCCTCGGTCCAAACCTAATGTAAGGAAGAGGCTGAAACAGCAGGAAAGGTTCAAACAGGAGATGAAAAAAAGCTGGAGGCTGCAGGAAAAAGCAAGAGGTGCCCGAAAAGTTGGGAAGGAGCATGAGAGGAGGGAAGGGCCAGAGATTAAATGATGGGGAGATTATCAGGCTTACTTCCCTTATTCGGAGCCATTGGTCTCGATTAATGTGAACGGACTGAGGGAGAAGGGGAGATTTTTACGGCTTAGGGTAAAAATGGAGGAATTTAATTGCGATCTCTTTAATATCTATGCACCGAACGACCATTGCAAGCGTCGCGAGTATTTCCGGTGGTTATTCACTGAAGTGGCAGAGGTGGAAAACCCTTGTATAGTGGGGGATTTTAATGTATTTTTATCTCGGATGAACATTTCAGCCCAGATGACCTTTAAGGATAATAACTCCAGAGGGATGATTGTAAAAATGATGACAAATTTAAATTTGAGAGACTTTTGGAGGGATCGGAACCCCATAAAAAGGGATTTCTCCAGAACAGGTTGGGTGGGTGATGTTTTAAAACAGAGCCAAATAGATTTTGTGTTAATGCGGGAAGGGTTAAGTTCTGAGGTGATAGAGATTTATTACAAAAAAGTATTTTTTTAGTGACCACTCAGCTTTGACTCTTAGAATTAGGAACAGCAGAGTTAAGATTGGTTCAGGGGTGTGGATTTTAAACAATCAATACCTGAAAGAAATTGCTTATAAAGAAGGGATTTTAAATATAATAAAGAATGCTCGGAAGGAACCTTTGTTCTTGAAAGAAAGAAGAGTTTGGTGGGACAATTTCAAATATGAGGTAAAAGTTTTTTCGGTACGTTATGGGAAAGAGAGAACGGCAGCTAACTGGCTTCGAGAAGAGAATATAAACAAAAGGTTTACGGATGTCTGTAAAGCAGTTGATGGAGGGGATAAGGGAGCTGAGACTAAGTTCTGGGTTTTAAAGGAAGAGTGGGAATTATTGCAAGCTGAAAAATGCAATATGAAAAATTCTCCGTGCAAAGGCTAAAGATGCATTGGAGGGCGAAAGATGCACTAGATATTTTCTAGAGCAAGAGAAGCTGCGACAGAGATTATCATTAATTGGAGAGTTGAATGTTGGGGAGAAGATCATTAATGAAAGTGGGGAGATTTTAGAGGTGGCTAGCAGCTTTTATCAAGAGTTATATACAAAAGAAGACATTTCCAATTTGGCGATGGAGAAGGTTAGTGCTTTTATTGAAGAGGGTTTGAAGGAGGATGAGAGAAGCATGTGTGACAAAGAAGTAGGATTAGCGGAAATAAAAGTAGCAATAAGTGGAATGAAGGGGGGGAAAAGCCCAGGGTCCGATGGACTAAGTGCAGAATTTTATAAAGAATTTTTTGAGATTTTAAGTCCATTGCTCTTAGAGGTTTTTAAGGAGATTAAAATTGAGGGAAGCCAGGCCCCATCGATGAGGAGAGGTGTCATAAGCTTAGCTTATAAAAATAAAGGGGATAGAAGGGATCTGAAGAATTGGAGGTCCATCACATTATTAAATGTGGATTATAAGATCTTGGCGAGGGTTATGGCAAATCGTATGAAGGAGGTGATGCCTCAGATAGTTTTGCCCTCTCAGTCCTATGGAGTCATAGGCCGGGACATCGCAGACTCTGTAGTCTCAATCCGAGATGCGTGAGAGCTCATGGAAGAGAGTGGGAGGAAGGCTTATGTATTAAAGATAGATCAAGAGAAAGCCTTTGATAGGGTCTCATGAGTTTTTATTGATGGTTTTGGAAGCATTTGGTTTTGGGGAAAATTTCATTGAGTGGATAAGGATTTTTTATTCAAACATATTTAACTGTGTTAAATGTAATGGTTTTTTATCCAAGTATTTTCCGATACAGAGGTCAGTGAGACAGGGTTGTCCCCTGTCCCCATTGTTGTACACTTTGGTAGCAGAACCATTAGGTTACATGATGCGAAAGGAACAAGGTGTAGTTGGGATTGCGGTTCCCAGTTCTGAGCTGGTGTCGATGATACACCAATATGCAGATGACACAACCTTAACATTGAGAAATGGGGAGTCAGTGAGGAAAGCTATGGAT
This sequence comes from Squalus acanthias, assembly GCA_030390025.1. Lineage (NCBI taxonomy): Eukaryota > Metazoa > Chordata > Chondrichthyes > Squaliformes > Squalidae > Squalus > Squalus acanthias. Next base: position 63,853,857 of record CM059438.1, read on the forward strand.
GTAGTGGAGGAGTATTGTAGAGCTTCAGGAGCCAGAGTGAATTATAGTAAGTCCCAATGCCTGGTTGCAGGAAGGGGTAGGGGGGAATGGTTGGAGGAAAGTCCCTTTAAGGTGGTGGAGGTTTTGGAAGTTCTGGGGGTGCCTATGGGGTGCAAAAAAGACAGGGATGAAGTGGATTGATTGAATTGGGAACCAAAGGTTATGAAAATTTAAAAGATTTTGGGAAGATGGGAAAGAAGGTGGTTGAAAGTGCAAGGAAGAGTGACAGTGGTGTCCGCTCTCCTGCTGTCTAAGCTATGGTACTTATTGACGGTGGAGGATATTCCTGAGTGGGCGGAAAAGTCCATCCGAGAGGCTTGTGTGAGGTTTTTATGGGAAGGGAAACCAGCCTTGGTTGCTTACAATACCATCATTGGACCGAGAAAGCAGGGGGGACTCAATTTCCCAGATATTGATTTGAAGAAAAAATCCTTCAGAATCAAATGGGTGAAGAGATTTCTTCAGAAGTCAAATACAAGTTTTTGGAAGAGTTGTTTTGAGCATTTTTTAAAACGAAGTGGGATAGGAGGGCAGGGGATATTGTATATGGAATACAATAATATGTTTTTGAAATCGATTAAACCTCTCCGTAAGTTTTATAAGGGGGTTGTAGAGACTTGGGCCCAATTTTTTAAAAGTGCGCAGTTTATGCCCAAGGGTGCTTAGGAATTTTTAGAACAACCCTTATTTTTGAACAGGTGGGTCAACATCGAAGGAGAGGTATTATTTAATTAAGCTTTTATAAAAGCTGGTATTATATGTGGGAAGATGTATTATACGAGGTAATTCCAGATTGGTTGCCGGAAGCGGTAGTGAGGGATATGGTTTGGGAGGAGGATCAGGAGGTAGAGGAAAAGCAATTATGATCATGTATGAGAAGATTGTGAGGGCAATGCCACAGGATTGGATGGAAGAAATAAATGCAGAAATCTCCAAAGGAAGTAAAATGCGTCCTGCTTTTCCAAGCTTTCTGCTGGAGAAAGGGGAAGAGTTGGTCCAATTTGACAACTGTAATACTCGAGATTTCTATAGGGTATTTGGAGAATGGAGATTCAAGACACCTGCTGGTCAGGAGTTTTGGCAGAGTATATACCCACAGCTGGACTATAACAGGATTTGGAAGGGAGTGTGGGCGAATTTTAAATGTCCAGTGTGAATTGAACTGGATTTCAAATTGGCTCATAACTGGATTTTTACCATGACGGTCTTATGTAAGATTGGGAAATTTTTAAGTACAATCGATTAATATATGATACGGGAGACAAATTAAACTTTAGGTTTTGATGTTAATATTTGGTGGAGGAATGGCTGTGCAGAGTGGCGGAATGGATTTGAATGATACAATGGAATGATTACGATGTTGTAAATATTCTTAAGGTTCAATAAATAATATAATTTTTTAAAAAGTTGGTAGCACACTCGCCTCTGAGTCAAAAGGTTGTGGGTTCAAGTCCCACTCCAGGGATTTGAGCACATAAAGCTAGGCCGACACTCCAGTGCAGTGCTGAGAGAATGCTGCACTGTCGGAGGTGCCGTCTTTCAGATGAGACGTTAAACTGAGGCCCCGTCTGTTCTCTCAGGTGGACGTAAAAGATCCCATGGCACTATTTTGAAGAAGAGCAGGGGAGTTATCCCCGGTGTCCTGGCCAATGTTTATCCCTCAATCAACATAACAAAAACAGATTATCTGGTCATTATCACATTGCTGTTAGTGGGAGCTTGCTGTGCACAAATTGGCTGCCGCGTTTCCTACATTACAACAGTGACTCCACTTAAAAAAAAAAAGTGTTAATTGGCTGTAAAGAGCTTTGAGACGTCCGGTGCTCGTGAAAGGCGCTGTATAAATGCAAGTCTTTCTTTTTTTTCTTTCTTTAATCGCATTTAAAAGGGAAGTGGAGAAGGATTTGGAAAAATTAAAATTTAAAAGGGTATGGGAAAGGGCAGGGGAATAGAACTAAGTAGATTGCCAGATTGGCCTTTCAGAGAGCCAGCACAGGCCTGATGGACCTCAAAGATAGTAATCTCTGGATTACTCTCGGTGCTACGCGTGAGTGAGTATAGGAATAGGAGGATAGAGCAGATGAATGCGTGGCTGGAGAGATGGTGCAGGAGGGAGTGCTTCAGATTCCTGGGGCATTGGGGCCAGTTCTGGGGGAGGTGGGACCTGTACAGGCCGGACGGGTTGCACCTCAACAGAGCCGGTACCAATATTTTCGTGGGGAGGTTTGCTAGTGCTGTTGGGGAGGGTTTAAACTAAGTTGGCAGGGGGATGGGCACCAGGATGTAGCATTAGAAAGGAGAAACAAAGGGATTGGGAGAGACGGATAGCACTAAAGTAATAAATAGTAAGGTATTAGGTGGGGTCAGACTAAGAGAGAACACATGATGGTCTAAGATAGGTTTACAGTGTATGTATGTGAACGCACGAGGCATAGTAAGCAAGGTTGGTGAGCTGCAGGCACAAATAGCCATGTGGGAATATGATGTCGTGGCAATAACTGAGACCTGACTCAAAAAAGGGCAGGATTGGGTATTAAATATTCCTGGATATAAGGTGTTCAGGAAAGATAGGGAAGGAAAGAAAGGAGGTGGGCTGGCAGTATTGGTTAAGGAGAATGTTACAGTGCTGGAGAGAGAGGATGTCCTGGAGGGGTCAAGGACAGAATCTATATGGCTAAAGTTAAGAAATAATAGAGGTGCCATTACACTACTAGGTGTATTCTATAGGCCACCAACTAATGGGAAAAATATGGAGGAGCAAATTTGCAGAGAAATTACAGAGAGATGCAATAACTATAGAGTAGCGATAATGGGGGACTTCAACTATCCCAATATAGTCCGGGATAGTAATAGTATAAAGGGCAGAGAGAGGGAAGAATTTCTGAAGTGCGTTCAGGAGAATTTTCTGGATCAGTACATTTCCAGCCCAATGAGGAATGAGGTAAGTCAAGTGGAGCAAGGGTCAGTAGGTGAACATTTAGGGAACATAAAAGAAAAGAAAGAAAGACTTGCATTTATATAGTGCCTTTCACGTCCACCGGACGTCTCAAACCGCTTTACAGCCAATGAAGTACTTTTGAAGTGGAGTCACTGTTGTAAAGTGGGAAACGCGGCAGCCAATATGCACACAGCAAGCTCCCAGAAACAGCAATGTGATAATGACCAGATAATCTGTTTTCGTTATGTTGGTTGAGAGATAAATATTGGCCAGGACACCAGGGATAACTCCCCTGCTCTTCTTTAAAATAGTGCCATGGGATCTTTTACGTCCACCTGAGAGAGCAGACAGAGCCTCAGTTTAATGTCGTATCCGAAAGACGGCACCTCCGACAGTGCAGCACTCCTTCAGCACTGCAGTGTCAACCAAGCATTATGTGCTCAAGTCCCTGGAGTGGGACTTGAACCCACAACCTTCTGACTCAGGCAGGTGTGCTACCAACTGAGCCACAGCTGACAACTATCATAAGGTTTAGAAAAGGACAGGGAGCAATCTAGAGTAAAGATACTTAATTGAAGGAAGGCCAATTTTGGTGGGATGAGAACGGATCTGTCCCGGGTAAATTGGAATCAAAGATTGGCAGGCAAAATTGTAATGGAACAATGGGCTGCCTTTAAAGAGGAAATAGTTCGGGTACAGTTGAGGTACATTCCCACTAGGGGGAAAGGTAGGGCAATGAAAGTCAGAGCTCCCTGGATGACGAAAGAGATAGCGAGTAAGATGAAGCAGAAAAAGAGCGCGTATGACAGATGTCAGATCAAGAATACTTCTGATAATCAGGCTAAATATAAAAAGTTCATAGGAGAAGTGAAAAATAAAATAAGAGTGGCAAAGAGAGGGTATGAGAATAGAATGGCAGCTAACATAAAAGGTAATCCAAAAGTCTTCGATAGGCATATAAATAGTAAACGGGTAGTAAGAGGAGGGGTGGAGCCGATTAGGAACCTAAAAAGGAGACCTACGCATGGAGACAGAGGGTATGACTGAGGTACTAAATGAATAGCTTGCATCTGTCTTCACCAAGGAAGAAGATGCTGCCATAGACATAGTGAAGGAGGAGGTAGCGGAGATACTGGATGGGATAAAAATTGATAAAGAGGAGGTACTGGAAAGGCTGGTTGTACTTAAAGTAGACAAGCCACCAGGACCAGATGGGATGCATCCTAGGACGTTGAGGGAAGAGAAGGAAGAAATTGCGGAGGTACTGGCCATAATCTTCCAATCCTCTTTAGATACAGGGCTGGTGCCAAAGGACTGGAGAATTGCAAATGTTACACCCTTGTTTAAAAAAGGGTGTAAAGATAAACCCAGAAACCACAGGCCAGTCAGTTTAACCTCGGTAATGGGGAAGCTTTTAGATTCAATAATTAGGGACAAAATTAACAGTCACTTGGACAAGTGTGGATTAATTAAGGAAAGCCAGCATGGATTTGTTAAAGGCAAATTGTGTTTAACCAACTTGATCGAGCTTTTTGATGAGGTAACAGAGAGGGTTGATGAGGGCAATGCGGTTGACGTGGTGTACATGGATTTCCAAAAGGCGTTCGACAAAGTGCCACATAATAGGCCCAGCAAAGTTGAAGCCCATGGAATAAAAGGGACAGTGGCAGCATGGATACAAAATTGGCTAAGTGACAGGAAACAGAGAGTAGTTGTGAACGGTTGTTTTTCGGACTGAAGAAAGGTACACAGTGGTGTTCCCCAGGGGTCGGTACTAGGACCATTGCTTTTCTTGATATATATTAATGGCTTCGACTTGGGTGTACAGGGCATAATTTCAAAATTTGCAGATGACACAAAACTTGGAAGTATAATGAATAGTGAGGAGGATAGTGATAGACTTCAAGAAGACATAGACAGGCTGGTGGAATGGGCGGACATGTGGCAGATGAAAGTTAACGCAGAAAAGTACGAAGTGATACATTTTGGTAGAAAGAATGAGGACTGGAAATATAAACTAAAGGGTATAATCCTAAAGAGGGTGCATGAACAGAGAGACCTACGGGTATATGTGCACAAATCGTTGAAGGTGGCAGGGCAGGTTGAGAAAGCAGTTAAAAAAGCTTATGGGATCCTGGGCTTCATGAATAGAGGCATAGGGCTGGATTTTCATAGGGCCGTGGAGGCGGGTTTGGAGGTGTGTGGGGGGTTAAAATTGCGAAAAGTGGCGGGCGGACCTGATCCCGCCTCCATGCAATTTTGATAAAATCGTGTGCGGTGTCCCCGACTCCGTCCCGCCTCCAAGAGGCGGGAAAGGCCATTAAAGCCCTTAACAAGCCTTAAATTGGCTCTGTAATGCCATTTTGAAATGTTTTAGCTAGTTTAACCCTTTTCCCACGTGAAGCACGCCTGATGTGAAACACGCCAGTGAAACCTGGCGGGAGCACAAGTGGATAGCTGACTATCAGTTGCAGGTCCACTATTACAATGGCGATGTGATGAAGGTAGTAGTAGTATTAGGTCTGAAAGTCGCCTCTGATGCTGCTGCATTGAATGTCTTCAGAGACTGCCTGGCCTTTGCTGTGAGAGGACCTGGCTGCAAAAAAAAATTCTCTCTCTCTCTCTCTCTCTCTCTCTCTGAGCTGCTGCCCATTTTGCATCCAGGTCCACTCACAGCAAAGGCCAGGCAGTCTCTGAAGACCTTCAATGCAGCAGCAATGATGACATCATCAGAGGCGACTTTCAGACTGAAACCACTAATTGGTTCATGGGTTCCCACATGCTGGAACTCAATTGCCCAATTAGCTGAAAATTGCATCAATCTCCCACATCCAATTGCAGTCGGGTGGATAACACGAAATGCGGATGACACGACCCCAGCCCGCTCTAGTATCAAAATCCAGCCCATGGAGTACAAAAGCGTGGAAATTATGATGAAACTGTAAAAACACTGGTTTGGCCTCAACTGGAGTAATGTGTCCAATTCTGGGCACCGCACTTTAGGAAGGATGTGAAGGCCTTAGATAGGGTGCAGAAAGATTTATGAGAATGATTTCAGGAATGAGGGACTTCAGTTACGTGGATAGACTGGAGAAGCTGGGGTTGTTCTCCTTAGAGCAGAGAAGAGTGAGAGGAGATTTGATAGAGGTGTTCAAGATCATGAACAAAGTAGATAGAGAGAAACTGTTCCCATTGGCAGAGGGGTCGAGAACCAGAGGACACAGATTGGCAGAAGAACGAAAGGCGACATGAGGAAAACTTTTTTACGCAGCGAGTGGTTAGGATCTGCAATGCACTGCCTGAAAGGATGGTGGATATGGACTCAATCACGGCTTTCAAATGGGAATTGGATAAGTAGCTGAAGGAAAAAGAATTGCAGGCCTACGGGGAAAGGGCGGGGGAATGGAACTAGCTGAAGTGCTCTTGCAGAGAGCCGGCACGGGCTCGACGGGCCGAATGGCCACCTTTTGTGCTGTAAGCATTCTATGATTCTTTGATGAGTGGCCTTCTGTGTTGTAAAATTGCATGCGAAAGTGAGGCAATTGTAATCAGTGGGCACGTGGCATTCATTTCTAAAATGGTTGAAGTACAGGTAGTTTGCATATTTTCTCCATTAGATGGTGCAATGGTTACAGTATACACCTGTCAGCGTGCAGTTAATATAAAGCACTGCTGTAAGGATAGAAAGATTCATCGCTCTTGCTGTCACTTCCCTCTTTCATCCATTCATTCTACTCCAGCATTGTGATATTGTACGGGATCGAGCCCAAATAAACGGAGGGAAAAACAAGATAAAGAATCTGAAGGCAGCGCACCTAAACTCCTTGTCGCAATCTTACTTCTGCTATTGTAATGACGTTGCCTGAATTCCTGGAGGCCACGGTCTATATTTATCTGCAGAGAGCTCTCGGTACAGCTGCTACATGCGGACATGAACTCATCAAAATGTCTTTTATATAATATTTTTTACACTGAGTGACTGTAGATGCAGGCAGATTCCAATCAAATGAATTGGTCAAAATATTTCGGTGGCACTGTTGTCAGACACTTTACAGAGCAGCGCAGAGTGGTGCAAAGTTATCTGCCACTTAAATTCTTGTCAATTTATGTGAACATTTAAAAGAAACCAGAAATAAATCCGTTATTGCCTGTGCTGCAGCAGATATGAAGCAAGGCGTCGCTCAAGCTTTCCCAGACAGCTAACATCCTCACACATAAGTTTTTTAAAATTCGTTGTGGACGTCACTGGCAAGGCCAGCATTTATTGCCCATTCCTAATTGCCCTTGAGAAGGTGGTGGTGAGCCGCCTTCTTGAACCACTGCAGTCCCGTGTGGTGAAGGTACTCCCACAGTGCTGTTAGGGAGGGAGTTCCAGGATTTTGACCCAGCGACGATGAAGGATCGGCGATATACTTCCAAGTCAGGATGGTGTGTGACTTGGAGGGGAACTTGGAGGTGGTAGTGTTCCCATGCACCTGCTGCTCTTGTCTTTCTAGGTGGAAGAGGTCGCGGGTTCGGGAGGTGCTGCCGAAGAAGCCTTGGCGAGTTGCTGCAGTGCATCTTGTAGACGGTACAAGATTACAAGTTAAAATGCATTATCTGGAAACGGAGCCTGTACACAACCCGCTATCATGATATTGCCTTGTGACCTTTCAAAAACAAAAAATGGGCCTGAGAACTTATGGGTTTCATCTTCCTGACAACTCAAGATATCCCTTTCCTATTGCTCCCTGTCGATAATTGTGTCTGACCTGCTGTTACATTCCTTAGTTGGATGACTGATCTAAGCAATTCTGTTGGCCCCCTCTCCTGCAGGTTTCTGAAGTGGCTCCTCAGTTCAGAACCTTTCATCTCTGAGACCGAGCTCTGAATTCAGCCAAGACTGATGAGATGAAAGTATTCTCTTCTTGGCTGTGTGGCATCCACATGAATGAGTTGGTGCAGTCTCAGTTAAGCTCCCAATGGTTAAGAACCTGAACATAACTTGACTATAATTCAGAACCAATTAGTGCTAACCCAGCAGCTTCAAGTGGCCATGAGCATGGCTTCTGTGGGAAGTGGAAGTCTCACTGGGAGGGTAGGGTTGAACACCACTTCTGCAGCAGAATGGTGTTGTTAATTTAAAAGAAATAAAGACTTGCATTTATGTAGCACCTTTCACGACCACCGGATGTCCCAAAGCGCTTCACAGTCAATGAAGTACTTTTTGAAGTACAGTCACTGTTGTGATGTAGGAAACCAGTGCTGCTTATTGACTTGGGAATGCTTGATGCTGATACTTTGGTGTCAGCCGTGGGTCATGGTCCGCATTCTTCCTTCTGGGTCAGAAGTTTGTGGATTCAAGTCCCACTCCAGAGACCTGAGCACATCATCTAGGTGGACACTTCAGTGCAGTACTGTCGGAGGAGTTGTAGAATTCGCAAAATTATCGCGATTTTATAATAATGAGAAGGAGACATAAAGTTTCGTATAAACAGCTTTATTTCAGCAAAATGCTGTCATGTTTCAAAAGGGACACAAACAGCCTGTAAAATGGCCACCACGCCTCGTGGCAGAAGGTTCTAGACTTTCAGTAGGCAGACAAGATGGCGTTTCAATAAACATTTCAGCAAGATCGGACAGGACTCAGCATATTGGAGATAATGACAAGACACGAGGGGTTTGCATTTTAAACATAAATACTGGAATCGGTTTTCCAGGTACAAACAAGAGCTATTGTACTGGGCAATCAAGGACCCATCCAAAGACATTGATATGCAAATTCCCCACGGCTCTACGATGAGAGAGCAGTTCGCGGGTACTCACAGCAAGAATTTGGAAGCCCCCAAAACCCCTCCAGGGAGACTCATAGCCGGTTCCACAATAGGAGAAATATTAACGGGTACTCAGACAGTTACAAGTATCACCGAAACCCATTAACGACAAGTACCACCCCATACAAGAAGTTTGAGCGCCAATACATGACAAAGATGAACATTTAGATTGGGCGGGTGAAAGGGTTAATTTGGAATGGTCAAATTCAATTTCTACACAATTTGCAATAAAACCATGAGCAGTGAAGGTTTTGCAAATTGAGACAAGGAATAGATAAGCTTACAGCTGCCAGACAGATTTTTGAGGGAGGGTTCAGTGTTTAATAAACGGTATTGAAAGAGGCCTTTTACAGAGTTAGCTAGAGACCGTAGGCACGGTGCCAATCACAGATAACATACAGTAGTAAACCGTGGGATTAGACTATGCTCAAAAAGGTGTAACAAGATGTAACTGCTTTTATGATTATTGCCAAATAAATATAGATAAAGGCAAAATATAATCAGGTGATTAATGTAATACCATATAATTGGACGAAAATCGATGTATGATGGCATGTAGCCAGAAATATTGAATATAAGCTGTACTGAACAAAGGTTAAACGAGAAGGATGTTACAAAGGTCACGGGACCTTTTTGACTCCGGCTCCCAAAGTACTTTGTCAATAAACTGTGTGTTTTTGAACTTCATCTAGGCTCTGAGAATCTTATTTTCTCCCCAACAGCGGGAGATAAGGAACTACAGTACTATAAACTGTAGTGTCCAAACGTCCATCTCGCTCTTATTCTCTTGCCTGCTGACTCTTATCCTCTGGCTGTTCATCGTGCTTTTTTTTTCTTTACCACCGACTGGAGCTCTGGACTCTCATTCTCTGATCCGCTGATTTTCCCGGAGTCAACCTCGTGGCTTGCCGCGAAGATCTGTGGAGAACTGGTCTGCGAAGGCCTGGAAGCGGGCGCACCATCCCGAGAAGTCGGTAAACGGTGTTGGAACCGAAGGCCCAAGAGGAGATGAGATGAGATGAGAAGAGAAGAAGACGACAACACGTATCGCCACGGTCAGTAAGCCCCGACTGCGCCCGAAAATCGATTAACCACTTCTTTGAATTCTACCGACTTCTTCACAACTGGCTCAGGAAGACTCTTTTTCGAATTCTACAGGTAACCGGTGTAGGGCACAGGAAGACTCTTCTTCGAGTGGTGTCCGAACTCCGAAGACCAACACAGATCTTCATGGCAGCAGACGGTCCAGCCTGCTAGCCGGAGCCGAAAGCGAGTAAACAAGTGGGGTACAGAGACCCCTGATCAACACGTGAATAGTCAGGTGCTGTGGCGAAAACATCCGAGCAGCGTTTTAGAATTCTCCGAATTATCCCGATTGGTGAGCATGAGTCTCGATCCTACAGGTCTATATTAGGACAGGCATTGATAGGGGAGGGTTTTGGTTTTAAGGATAATTATAATGTGTGTCCCCTTTTACGATGTGTCGTGCGTTCCTCGTTTCCCTAAAATTAGTGTCATAACTGTGTGTAAGATTGTACTGTCATTAATCTGTGCTTATGACATGTATTTCATAATTTTGAACAATATGCAATAAAGATTTTCCATTTCGTACTATTCAACCGGGTCTACCTGAGTTTTCTCTGCATTATTGCTCTCGCACCTAAGTCCAGTGTCAGAACCGTAAGGGCGAGTGGGTCGAACCACTCACAGGTGTCTAGTGTCATCAGGCTGGCTGGAGACCAGAACAGGCAACAAGGCCTAACCCCGCACTAGCACCCAGGCTACGCACAGAGCAGCCTTCAGCACCGAGCCGAGCACGGTATCCCTTACAGAGTCGTCTTTGGATGAGACGTTCCTCTCTCCTCTCTCTCTCCCCCCACCGATCCTCTATCTCCCCCCTCCGATTCCCTCTCTCTCCCGCCTCTGATCCCCTCTCTCTCCCCTTTCGATCCTATCTCTCCCCTTTTGATCTTCTCTCTCCCGCCTCTGATCCTCTCTCTCTCCCCTTTTGATCCTCTCTCTCTCCCCTTTCAATCCTCTCTCTCCCGCCTCTGATCCTCTCTCTCCCCTTTCGATCCTCTCTCTCCCCCCTTTCGATCCTCTCTCTCTCCCCTTTCGATCCTCTCCCTCCCCTTTCAATCCTCTCTCTCTCCCCTTTCGATCCTCTCCCTCCCCTTTCAATCCTCTCCCTCCCCTTTCAATCCTCTCTCTCTCCCCTTTCGATCCTCTCTCTCTCCCCTTTCGATCCTCTCTCTCCCCTTTCAATCCTCTCTCTCTCCCCTTTTGATCCTCTCTCCCCCCTTTCGATCCTCTCTCTCTCCCCCCTCTGATCCTCTCTCTCCCCTTTCGATCCTCTCTCTCTCCCCTTTCGATCCTCTCTCTCTCCCCTTTCGATCCTCTCCCTCCCCTTTCAATCCTCTCTCTCCCCCCTTTCGATCCTCTCTCTCTCCCCCCTCTGATCCTCTCTCTCCCCTTTTGATCCTCTCTCTCTCCCCTTTCAATCCTCTCTCTCCCGCCTCTGATCCTCTCTCTCCCCTTTCGATCCTCTCTCTCCCCCCTTTCGATCCTCTCTCTCTCCCCTTTCAATCCTCTCTCTCTCCCCTTTCGATCCTCTCTCTCTCCCCTTTCGATCCTCTCTCTCCCCTTTCAATCCTCTCTCTCTCCCCTTTTGATCCTCTCTCCCCCCTTTCGATCCTCTCTCTCTCCCCCCTCTGATCCTCTCTCTCCCCCCTTTCGATCCTCTCTCTCCCCTTTCGATCCTCTCTCTCCCCTTTCGATCCTCTCTCTCCCCCCTTTCGATCCTCTCTCTCCCCTTTCGATCCTCTCTCTCCCCTTTCGATCCTCTCTCTCCCCTTTCGATCCTCTCTCTCCCCTTTCGATCCTCTCTCTCCCCTTTCGATCCTCTCTCTCCCCTTTTGATCCTCTCTCTCCCCTTTTGATCCTCTCTCTCTCCCGCCTCTGATCCTCTCTCTCTCCCCTTTCGATCCTCTCTCTCTCCCCTTTCGATCCTCTCTCTCTCCCCTTTCGATCCTCTCTCTCCCCCCTTTCGATCCTCTCTCCCCCCTTTCGATCCTCTCTCTCTACCCCCTCTGATCCTCTCTCTCCCCTTTTGATCCTCTCTCTCTTCCCCCCCCGATCCTGTCTCTCTCCCCTCTGATTCCCTCTCTCTCCCCTTTCGATCCTCTCTCCCACCTCTGATCCTCTCTCTCTCCCCTTTCGATCCTCTCTCTACCCTTTCGATCCTCTCTCTCTCCCCTTTCGATCCTCTCTCTCTCCCCTTTCGATCCTCTCTCTCCCCTTTCGATCCTCTCTCTCTCCCCTTTCGATCCTCTCTCTCTCCCCTTTTGATCCTCTCTCTCTCCCCCCCCCCCCCCGATTCCCTCTCTCTCCCCTTTCGATCCTCTCTCTCTCCCCTCTGATTCCCTCCCTCCCCCCCCGCCCCCGAGGAAAGCGTGGCCTACTGCAGGTCGTAACTCTGGGGTACTGGGCCTGCGCGGCCTCAGTAAACAGCACGCATGCGCAGAAGGGGATCAGGTGAGCATGCATGGCTCCGGGATACCGCCGCATGCGCAGAAGGGGATCAGGTGAGCATGCGCAGCTCCGGGATACCGCCACATGCGCAGAAGGGGATCAGGTGAGCATGCGCGGCTCCGGGATACCGCCGCATGCGCAGAAGGGGATCAGGTGAGCATGCGCGGCTCCAGGATACCACCGCATGCGCAGAAGGGGATCAGGTGAGCATGCGCGGCTCCGGGATAGCGCCGCATGTGCAGAAGGCCGCAAAAATGTTTGTACAGGTAATCACAGCGGACGTTAAACCGAGGCCCTGTCTGCCCTCCCAGCTGGATGTAAAAGATCCCATGGCACTATTCGAAGAAGGGTAGAGGAGCTATCCTGGTGTCCTGGCCACCATTTATCCCTCAACCAACATCGCTAAAACAGATTATCTGGCCATTTATCTCATTGCTGTTTGTAGGACTTTGCTGTGTGCAAATTGGCTGCCACATTTCCCTAGTCACAACAGTGACTACACTTCAAAAAGTACTTCATTGGCTGTAAAGCGCTTTGGGACATCCTAAGGCCGTGAATGGTGCTATATAAATGTAAGTTCTTTCTTTACTTTGTGGCAAAAATAAACATTCCTCAGCACTGACGTCATTCATTTTAATCGCACAAAATTTCATACAGAAATATAAATTTCACAATTTCAGAGATTAATTGGCTTCTGAAGAAGATTGGCAAAATCTCAGTTTTCCTTTATTTCTGATGGCCCCTTTTCTCTACAACAGATCAATATTTAAATCGAAATGAATTTTTTTCCTTCTGATCCTATCGATGTCCAATACATACAGACCCATTGCAATTGCCAGAGGACATAACATTCAATTCAGTTAAGCATGGCTTTGAAGTATCAATACTGCACAGCATCAATAGTTTACTTTGAATTTATAAAGCTATACTTTGAACTGCTACTTTCAAAGCTTGCAAGGTGATACAAATTGTGACTTGAAATTTTTAGCAATGTTCCTTAATTTACTTCATGAGAACCATTGGCCAAAACTGATGATATTGCAGTACAACATGTAGACAGTCCCTGAATGTCAAAATAATCTCCCTGTTTGAATTCCTCCCATCAGGTTTCTACCCCTTTTACAGCACTGAAATGGTTGTCACCAAAGACTTGATGGACTTGTTTAGTGACTGTGTTATCCCTACTCATCCTCCTTCACATCTCTGTATCCTTCAACATGGCCAGCCACACTGGAAAGATATATTGGCGCTGCAGATTCACCAGGTTTTCAGCTCTGGCTCGGTGAGTAGCACTCTCGCCTCTGAGTCAGACGGTTGTGGGTTCAAGTCCCACTCCAGAGACTTGAGCACATAACCTAGGCTGACACTCCAGTGCAGTGCTGAGGGAGTGCTGCACTGTCGGAGGCGCCGTCTTTCGGATGAGATGTTAAACCGAGGCCCCATCTGCCCTCTCAGGAGGCTGTAAAAGATCCCATGACACTATTTTGAACAGGAGTAGGGGAGTTCTCACAGGTGTCCTAGCCAATATTTGTCACTTAACCGATATCAGTAAAACAGATTATCTGGTCATTATCACTGACATGAATCTTGTATGAAGTAATACTGGGTGGCCTGCTGGTGGCGCTGTCCAGGGAGAGTATAAGTACTCGGGCATGGGCTCAGCTTGCTTAGGACATTCCTCAACAGGAACTAGTTAAGGACACAAGTAGATCTCCATGTTGAAAAACAGTTGATTAAAGCTTTGTTCAATGCTTAGACCAAGTGCCTAGTAGTTTTCTTACGTCAATCACGTTGCTGCTGGGGGAGCTTGCTGTGCGCAAATTGGCCGCAGCGTTTCTTAGATTAAAACAGTGACTATACTTCAAAAGGTACTTAATTGGCTGTAAAGTGCTTTGGGGCTTCCTGAGGTCGTGAAAGGTGCTAACTAAATGCAAGTTCTTTCTCTGAATGTGGCTGATCTCCTACATCCTACCCTATGTAAACTTGAGGTAATCCAAAACTTGGCTGCCCGTGTCCTAACTCGCACCAAGTCCCGTTCGCCCATCACCCCTGTGCTTGCTGACCTACATTGGCTCCCGGTTAAACAGCGCCTCAATTTCAAAATTCTCATTCTTGTTTTCAAATCCCTCGCTCCTCCCTATCTCTGTAATCTCCTCCAGTCCCACAAACCCCCCCGAGATATCTGCGCTCCTCTAATTCTGCCCTCTTGAGCATCCCTGATTATAATCGCTCAACCATTGGTGGCCGTGCCTTCTGTTGCCTAGGCCCAAAGCTCTGGAATTCCCTGCCTAAACCTCTCCGCCTCGCTACCTCTCTTTCCTCCTTTAAGACATTCCTTAAAACCTACCTCTTTAACCAAGCTTTTGTTCACCTGCCCGAATTTCTCCTTATGTGGCTCAGTGTCAAATTTGTTGTCTTCTAATACTCCTGTGAAGCACCTTGGGACGTTTTACTATGTTAAAGGCGCTACATAAATGCAAATTGTTGTTGTTGTTAAAAGTTGCTGAATTAACAAAGATACAGTATTACAGTAGAATAATCAAATCTATCGCAGAATCATGAATGTTTCGTGTATTTCAAGATACGAAGGGGCTGTTTACATTAGAACAGAGGTGATTTGACAGAGATGCTTAAAATTATGAAGGGATGAAAAGGAATAGATAGAAAGATGGTTTCCAGTGATTAAGGGACCGTGAATGAAGGGACATAGATATGATTAAATGTGAGAGATTTAGGACAGAAAGCAAGAGAACTTTTTTTTTATACAAAGGATTGCGAGGCTGTGGAATGTGCTACCAGAGTTAGTGATTGAAGCAGAGGCCTTGTCAACATTAGTGAATAAGTTAGATAGATTGTTGCAGGAGAGGGGAAATAATGGGATCGGGACACATGGGATTAGGACTACTGCTTGCGTGGAGGTTAAACACCAGCACAGACCGCTTGGGCCGAATGGCCAGTTTCCGTGATTTAATTTCTATGTAATTCTATGTAACCACCTCAGCACTGATGACAAGTCATGGAAAGTTTCACACTGTTACAGAGAAACCTTTCCTGCCAAAGAGAGGTTGATTAGATTCCAGGCAACCATCTCCTTTTTAAAAATTCATCATAGGCACGCTCCAAGGTACAGAACCTGACCAGCAGCAGTAAAGCTCTCTTCTTATTTAACCCTTGATCGGCCACTGCTCCCTTATATATAAACTGCGCAAAGTCACACTGAGTGGCGGGGTGTTCTTGGCTCTTTTGGCGTCTGGTTGGGGTTGAAGTGAGGAAGAGTGGGTTCCTGATGGCTGAAGCAGCTGTCTGTCTGTTTTTGGATTTTACATGCAGCTGTCTGAATTATGGATTACCTGAATCTGAATCCATAGTTCAAATTGATCCAAATGTGCATGCTTAACCTCCTCAGAGCCGGGGCTATCCACATAACTGGCCTATCAGCCGTTTAAATGCTCAGGCTTGCCTGCAACATTTCCAGTGTCATCCCAGCAGATATTCTGGGTGCCAACTCGTTGGCCAGAACACCACAGGCTTCTGTCAGCAGTGACGTGAATGATTGGCGATCGCCCACGATACAAGCAAATGTGCACCTGCCAACGGCAGAGGCTGGTGGAAGGCCGGCACAGTTGTGACTGGCCAATGTGGGCAGTCTGTGAGTTGAATCTGCGGCCTCTAGTATCATTTTTACAAGTGAAACTCTGGGCTGCAGCATAAAAGAATCCAATTTGCATTTCTTCATATGAACAGTGTTTTTTAAGAGGCTTATTTAATGGGCTGTATTTTGCGACCCCTACGGGTGCGTACGAGGTGTGTACGTGCCCGTAGGGGCCGTGCAAGTGCCGGGTTTAGGCATGCGAAGCGCTTGTGCTGAAACCCGGCACTTGCGATCTGTCAAGAATCTTCGGGAAAAGGGCCTCTGCGGGTGGAGAGTTGCGCTATTTGCCCAACTTCCGCCCGCTGAAAGGCTGTGGAATTCTTACGTCTTGTAAAAGCAGGAGTAAGACCTGCTTTTACCAGTGTAAGAGTTTTAAAAAATAGAAAAATAAAATTTTATCACTCATTTATATATTAAAAATCCTGTCCAATAAGGTAAGTTTATTTTTTAGCCCCGTTAAAACATATAAATTTTTTCCCCCAAAAATTACATTTTTAATTAATTTAATTCATGTAATTAAAAAAAAATATTTCATGTGTTTGTGTATTTTTTAAGTCATCCCCATTCATACTTATGACAGATAAGTATGAATGGGGATTCCCTTCTTTCATTGGTTGAGCCGGCCCACGTGATCCCAGGGGCGCTTGCGAACCGCCTGCGCCCATGAGATACGTGGGCCTCTGCGCATTTCTACCAGGAGAAGCCCAGGATCGCAAACCTCCGTATCTCCCGGACCACCGGGTAAATGCGTAGATTTTTTAATGATCAGAGGCATCCGCCCGCGGGAAGCCTTCGATCGCAACTTCAGGCCCATTATATTGGCACCAGCACATTTTAGACAAATAACTGCAATAATGTTGTGTGATACTCTTAATTCATCACCTCAAAACTGCTCCAGCTACTAGTGACAGACCTGTACCCTGTAGCACCCTTAACCCCTGTGTTGGACAGCTCAAAATACTCTCTCCAGACTAGTTTCAAGTTATAAAATCGATCAATCAATAGACCGGTGCTGGAATAATGTTCTAAAAGTTGCTTGCTGTTTGTTAAGCTGAATTCCCTTCTGTTAATTTCTCGCTCGCTAAAAATAATTTCAACTTGAACTATAGCAAATAAGTTAGAGTAATTATCGTATACTCCAGAAAATAGTCTGTTGGACAAGACAATGGCTAGAAGAGGCCACAAGAAAGAAAGGAGTGGAACACAACGATTAGATATATAAAGGTGTAAAGTTCTTATTTGAACTTGCTTTAGGATTCATTGCAATCCAAGGTTGAATGAAAAAGAATAACTTTATTAAGGTATAAAACAATGGGCTAGAATTTGATGCCAAAATAATGGTACGATTAATGGCACTCGCCATTATTAATGTGTAAATCGTCCAGCAACTTGTGGTGATGAAGAGATACCCGTGAATTGCGAAACGCCACAAGTTTATTTTAATTTTTTTATTTATTCACGGGATGTGGGCGTCGCTGGCAAGGCCAGCATTTATTGCCCTTCCCTGGTTTCCCTTGAGAAGGTGCTGGTGAGCTGCCTTCTTGAACCGCTGCAGGCCATCTGGTGAAGTAACTCCCACAGTGCTGTTAAGTAGGGTTTCCAGGATTTTGACCCAGCGACAATGAAGGAACGGCGATATATGTCCAAGTCAGGATGGCGTGTGACTTGGAGGGGAACTTGGAGGTGGTGGTGTTCCCATGTGCCTGTTGCCCTTGTCCTGCTAGGTGGAAGAGGTCATGGGTTTGGGAAGTGCTGCCATAGAGCTGAGTGGTCCTGGTAGAACCAAAACTGAGCATTGGTGAGCAGGTTGTTGGTGGGTAAGTGCCACTTGATAGCATTGTTGACGACACATTCCATCACTTTTTGCTGATAATTGAGAGTAGGCTGATGGGGTGATAATTGCCTGGGCAATTTTCCATTTTGTCGGGCAGGTGCTAGTGTTGTATCTATACTGGAACAACTTAGGTGGAGGCGCGGCTAGTTCTGGAGTGCAGGTCTTCAGCCAGATAGTAGCTGAGGCCTATAACCTTTGCTACATCCAGTGCACGCAGCCATTTTTCAGATATCTCCGAGTGAATCGAATTGGCTGAAGACTGGCATCTGTGAATGGTGGGGCCCTCAGGAGGATGACAAGACGGATCATCCACTCAGTAGGGTTGAAGATGGTTGTGAATGCTTTAGCCTTGTCTTTTGTGCTCATGTGCTGGGCTCCGCCAACATGATGTTCATGGAGCCTCCTCCTCCTCCCGTTAGTTGTTTAATTGTTCACCACCTGGACTGGACATGGCAGAACACCAGACCTTTGATCTGATCCGTTGGTTGTGGGATCGCTTAGCTCTGTCTATGGCATGTTGCTTCTGCTGTTTAGCATGCATGTAGTCCTGTGTTGCAACTTCCCCAGGTTGCCACCTCATTTTTAGGTACGCCTGGTGCTGCTCCTGGCATACTCTCCTGCACTCCTCATTGAGCCAGGGTTGGTCGTCTGGCTTGATGGTAATGGTAGAGTGAGGGATATGCCGGGCCATGAGGTTACAGATTGTGGTGGAATACAATTCTGCTGCTGCTGATGGCCCACAGCTCCTCATGGATGCCCAGTTTTGTGCTGTTAGATCTGTTCCGAATCTATCCTATTTAGCACAGTGGTCGTGCCACACAACACGATGGAGGGTGTCCTCAGTGTGAAGAGGGGAGTTCGTCTCCACAAGGACTGTGTGGTGGTCTCTCCTACCAGTACTGTCATGGACAGATGCATCTGCGACAGGTAGGACGAGGTCAAGTAGGTTTTTGACTATGAGTCACACACTGAGTGGTTCAGCGTACTTTAAACGTTCTGGAAGGTGAAACCCACTTCAAATGACACAAACTCTATCAGCTCCCTAAAGAATATAGCACTAACAATGCAGAAAACATTTATTAATATAGAGCAACAGAACTGACTGGGTAGTGAGTCAGCATATGCAGTCTACTCCTGTTAATTCAGTCATTTTTTGCTTTAAAATTATTCAGAGGTGCAAATTATGTTACACAAATAACACAGCACAGGAGACGATTCTTGTAGGATTTCAATTCAAATTAACTGTTAATTTGCATTGTGCAACTTCAAGTTGAGAGTAGATTGTACAGAAATGTTGTAGCAGATGGATTTCATGGACCGTCAGGAAGTCCCTTGTGGAAATAATACTTGACGTAAGAAAACTACTAGGCACTTGGTCTAAGCGTTAAACAAAGCTTTAATCAACTGTTTTTCAACATGGAAGTCTAGTTGTGTCCTTCTCAAGTTCCTGTTAAAGAATGTCCTGAGCAAGCTGGGCCCATGCCCGAGTATTTATACTCTCCCTGGACAGTGCCACCAGCAGGCCGCCCAGTATTATTTCATAAGTCATTTCCACATGAATGACAAGAATCATGTCAATACTCAACTGAGTCTGTTGGGCTGTGACATACTCAACCTGATGTGAAACATTTACATGCCCCCAACGTCAGGGACCGAATCTATATTCTCAAACTATTTCATCATAGCTGGAAAACAAGATTGTAGGATTTTACTATCTTGGACAAAAAAGCCATGCAAAATTTACCTTCAAGGAAACATAGGCCTGGCTATTAATGGGGCGGGTTATGTAGGCGGGGGGTGGCGGAGTTTCGGAGGGTAAATCTGGGTTCCCCCGCATGCTGGGGAGTTTTAACTCCACAGCGTGTGTCTTTTGTCCTTGACAGGCTCCCCACCTGGAAATCAGCCTCATTGATAGGCTTGGCGTCCAGTCGTGTGGGGAGGACTCCACAGAAGGCCGCATGAGCAGGTAGGTCCGATCTACGACCCCAGGGGGTCAGATCCCAGGAGCGTCCGATCCCTGACCCCAGGCGGTAGTGGGCGGGGGGTGGGTGGCGGTCCGATCCGGGGGGAGTCCAATCCCCGATCCCCGGGGTCTTTGTATTGTGGGGGTTGTCTGATGGGTGGGGAGGGGAGCTTGGGGGTCCGGGGCGAAGCATTCCTGCTCCTCCTGGCCCACAAGCTGTGCTGTAAAAGCACTTACCTTCTCCCCGAAGCTGCCCTCGCCTCCCAGGCCTCGGGAAACCCAGCCGTTCACTGTTAAACCTGCAAAGCAGGTAACATCAGAGGCTGCCAGCCTCACTAAAATATTTAAATTGCCAACTCGCCTCCTGGGAGCAGGTTGGCTGCCCGCCCCTTGTTCCACCTCTGTTAAGAACATAAGAACATAAGAAATAAGAGCAGGAGTCGGCCCTACGGCCCCTCGAGCCTGCTCCGCCATTCGATAAGATCATGGCTGATCATCGACCTCAACTCCACTTTCCTGCCCCATAAACCCGGAAAAGGGTGGGGTTGGAGGTGGGTTGGGGTCAGGTTTCAGATTTGTTAAATTTTAACATCTGTCCTGACCCCCAACCCACCCATTTCTGGGTGATAAAATTCACCCCACATTGTTTAATTGCAAACATTGTAAATTTTTGGTTTATTTGAGTGAACTGTGCTGATTGTGAAGCTTTAAATAAACTAAAATGACTGGCAATTTTTTCCCCTTTTCAAGCACAGCAGGGGACAGTCTCCTAAGTGTCCTATCAAAGATGATGAAAAGAAAATAATGATTCACTCTGGATGGAAACAGCTCCAAGAGGGTCAGTATTGATACGTGTGAAAACATCTAAGTTCCTTTTGAATCATCACTGCACTGGGTTCATAGTCATTAATTTGCGACTGAAGATTGATTCTTAACTTTGTGAGTGAATATTAAATCTGATTTTATTAATCTAAGCCTAATGGATTTGGAACCAGTTTTCTCTCTCGCCTTCACACATAATTTAAAGAAAGAAGAACTTATCTTTATATCGT
Source organism: Squalus acanthias (assembly GCA_030390025.1). Taxonomy (NCBI): domain Eukaryota; kingdom Metazoa; phylum Chordata; class Chondrichthyes; order Squaliformes; family Squalidae; genus Squalus; species Squalus acanthias. The sequence goes on from CM059438.1 coordinate 63,874,679, forward strand.
GCCTTTAACACCATGACTGTCTTTACTTTTGTTATGTTTTTGATGTTTTGTCTAATTGTGACATTAAAGGAAGAAAGAAACAAGGAACTTGCATTTGTATAGCGCCTTTTCACAACTTCAGGACGTCCCAAAGCACTTTACAGCCAATGAAGTACTTTTTGGAGTGTAGTCACTGTTGTAATGTAGGAAACAAGGCAGCCAATTTGCGCACAGCAAGCTCCCACAAACAGCAATGTGATAATGACCAGAGAATCTGTTTCAGTGATGTTGGTCGAGGGATAAATATTGGCCGGGACACCGGGGAAAACTCCCCTGCTCTTCTTCGAATAGTGCCATGGGATCTTTTATATCCACCCGAGAGGGCCGCTGCCACCTCTGTTTAACGCCTCATCTGAATGACGGCACTTCCGACAGTGCCGCACTTCCTCAGTACTGCACCGAAATGTCAGCCTCGATTTTGTGCTCAAGTCTCTGGAATGGGACTTGACCCCACAACCTTCTGACTCAGATGCGAGAGTGCGCCCCACTGAGCCAAGGCTGACTTACCATTTACCACTTATCTGATTTTCCAGCCAGATTAAAGATTGCTTGTTACGGTGTCTCCCTAAAGCTCCCAAAGCACTATTCAAAGAGCTGGGAGTTCTCTTAGTATCCTGCCATTCTTCACCCCTCAGCCAGTACCAAAAGAGAGAATTAACTAGCATTCACCACATTGCCGATGTGTGCAAAATAGCTGCCATGAAACGTAAATAACATTTGAGATATTTCTGAAAGGTGTGATAAGGAGCTGTATAAGTTCAAATACTTCTTTCTTTTCTGCTATGGCCTCGCCCCTCTCTATCTCTGTAACTTCTTCCAGCGTTACGAAACCCATTATTTACCCCTCCCCCAAATCTCCCCATTCCTCTGACTCCTGGCCTCTTGTGCATCCCCCACCTCTTCACCTCACCATTGGCGGTCGTGTCTTCAGCTACCTAGGCTCTTCCTCTGCAATCACCCCCCCACCTCCCCACACAAATCCCTCCACTTCTCCACTTCCCCTAAGTGGAAGGCGATATAGAAATACAAGTCTTTCTTTCTTTCTTTATTTATTTATGCAGTTTCCAAGTTCTTCCAAGCAAGAATCAAAAAGAAAATTTTTTTAAACAGAATTTTCAACCAAAATGACGAGTGTGTTACAAAAATGGCAGCCAAATGTGAGGAATTCAGTAATTAATCTACTAGGAAGGTTAAAATCATTTGGAAAAATCAGCTGAAACCCTCTTTAATCTTTCCACTTAGAAAACGAGATACACTCTTGATGAACAATCCATTTGTTTTCTGAATGTTTTGAAAAATCAAACCGTTGATGCTATTAATCATGGGCGTTTCTAAGTGAGCAGCTTGTAATGGAAAAGGAGCTGTTGTTCATATTTTAAATGTGTGATCTGTTGAAATAAATCTTTGACAATTCAATCTCTAATTTGTTTTCAAGTCCTTTGGAAAAGGAGAAAAAACTCTCAAAACCTCAAAGGATGAGGGGAGACACCCGTTACTTCAACTCCGAAACCTCCTATTAATTGCAGGGAAACCTTGCAAACCGCACAAGCTCCGAAGGCACAGATTCTGTTGGTAACTCTCCAACCACTGTGGGGATGGAGCATCCAGCTGAATCCCAGGCTTTTGAGACCAGCTCAGGCCCTGAAGTGAAAACTTTGAGGATGACATTAAAGAGCACAAAAGATAATTCAGTGTATGAATGTAATCATATTATTGTGAAATAAATACATTTTTATTTTGTTTCAAACCTGAAAAATAGAAATCTCAATTACTGAGGAGAATTCGTCCGCCAATTTTTTTTCAAAAAGTATTTCAAGTGATTCAACTGGTTCATTTATAATTTTTTTCCTTTTTAACTATTTTTTATTATTGGTAGGTTTTACTGAACCATCAGTTGGAATTGGTTATTTTGATAAGTCCTTAGTAGTTTCGCATTGGCAGCTTTCTAACCCTTTCCTCCCTTTCGATTTGTACCTCTTCAGTTCTGATTTGCTGCTGTTTTACTTTAAGCCAGTCAATAAGAGCGTGAAAGCACGAACGTTGATGGCCAAAGTGTGAGTAAAAAAGTGTGAGAACAGGAACAAAGCTGAATGTGTGCAGGAAGTGAGTGCAATAGGCAGGACCTTTAGTATATTATCGATAATTGTGGATTTCCCATTACTTTGCTCATAGATTAAAAATTTAAGAACATTGACTACATAAATAATGTTTTCCGCACCGCAGGCAAATAAATACATTTATTCCCACAACAGGCCAGTAACTTAAATAAATACGCTCATCGGGCGCTAACGGGGCGTAAATGGCTTTGCAACCGGGCGCAGCGCTGACATCGACTCCCGCTATTTTCGGCGGGAGTTTTGCGGTGGCGCTATGGCGTTGCGCCTCGATCTCCTTGTAGAATTCGCAATATAATCGCGATTTTATAAATAAGGAGAAAACACATAGTTTCGTTCAAACAGCTTTATTTCAGCAGAATGCTGTCAGGTTTTCAAAGTGGACACAAGCAGCCTGTAAAATGGCCACCACGCCTCGTGGCAGAACATTCTAGACTTTTCGATAAGCAGACAAGATGGCGTTCCAATAAACATTTGTGAGAGATCGATCAAGACTCAGCACATTTGAGATAATACACGAGACATTATGGGTTTGCAGTATACACATAAATACTGAAATCGGTCTCCCAGGTGCGAATAAGGGCTATTGTACCAAGCGATTAAGAACCCATCCAAAGACATTAATATGCAAAATCCCCAAGACTCTACGATGAGAGAGCCGTTTGCGGGTAGTTACAGAAAACATTTGGAAGCCCCAAAACCCCTCCAGGGAGAATACTGACCGGTTATACAATGGGAGAAGTATTAATGGGTACTCAGACAGTTACAAGTATCACCGAAACCCATTAAACGGAGATCACCCTATACAAGAAGTTTGAGCGCCAAAACCCTAACAAAAGAAAAGACATTAAGATTGGGCGGGAAAAGAGGAATTACAGCACTATAACTGTAAGCTACAACCGTCCATCTTTCTCTTATTCGCTCGCCGTCTTGTTCCTGCCTCTTGACTCTTATTCTCCTGCCTCTTGCCGCTTGCATCGTGCCTCTGCCTCTTGCAGCTCTTAAAGACTGTTGAACTTTCTGATCCGCCAGGATCAGCCTCGTGGCTTGCCGCGAAGATCTGTGTAGAACTGGGCTGTGAAGCCTTGAAACGGGCACACCATCCCGAGAAGTCGGTAAACGGTGTTGGAACCGAAGGCCCGAGATGAGATGAGATGAGATGAGATGAGATGAGAAGAGAAGAAGATGACCATACGTATCGCCACGGTCAGTAAGCCCCGACCGCGCCTGTAGGTCGAATAGACACTTTCCTTGCCCAGGAAGACTATCTTTTGAGCTTTACAGAACTGGCATCGGAAGACTATTCTTCGAATTTTATCGCATCAGTGCGAGGGCACAGGAAGACTCTTTTTTTGAGTAGTGTCGGAACTCCGAGGACGACACAGATCTTCATGACAGCAGACGGTCCAGCCTGCTAGCCGGAGCAGAAACGAGTAAACAAGTGGGGTACAGAGACCCCTGATCAACACGTGGGTGATCAGGTGCTGCGGTAAAAACATCCGAGTAGAGTTTTCGGAATTCTCCGAGTTATCACGAGTGGTGAGCATGAGTCTCGATCCTACAAATCTAGTTTAGAGCAGGTATTGATAGGGGAGGGTTTAAGTTTTAAGGATAACTGTAATGTGTGCCCCCATTTACGATGTGTCGTTCGTTCCTCGTTTCCCTGAAATTAGTTACATAACTGCGTGTAAGATTGTATGTCATTAATCTGTGCTTATGACATGTATTTCGTAATCTTGAATAATATGCAATAAAGATTTTCCATTTCGTACCATTCAACCGGGTCTACCTGAGTTTTCTCTCCATTATTGCTCTCGCATCTAAGTCCAGTGTCAGAACCGTAAGGGCGAGTGGGTCGAACCACTCACAGGTGTCTAGTGCTCCCAGACTGGCTGGAGACCAGAGCAGGCAACAAGGCCTAACCTCGCACTAGCACCCAGGCTGAGCACAGAGCCACACGGTTCAAAACCCTTACATCCTTCACCCGTTGATCGTGACATCATCGCCGTGCGCATCGCCCTGGTAACGCCCAGGACCTGAAATTGACTTTCGCCCCTTGCAGCAGCGCCGGTCGAAAACATTTATTTCATAATTATGGAATGTTCCTGCTTTACTTTGTTTCATTGTTTTCATCCCGAAGCAAAATGCACAGTGGATTTTACAGTCTTTGTAATAGTTTTCTGGCTGCTTGTATGGACAGTCCCTTTATCCATTGCTGGATACAGAAAAGGGGGCATGGTTTACAAACTGCATGTCCTGGCACACTATGTGAATGGCCATTCTTGCTGTCAGTCAAAAAACAAATCCTGGTTGTGTTGCACCCCGGTTTCAAAATTTAGTGTTCATTTGACTCAGAAGAGAGGCAGCCTTACCTGGCACAGAACGCTTACACAGTGCGACAGTGCATTCCGAGAGTTGTCGCCCTTATCGCATTCGACAGCTTCATTCATGAATTCAAGCTCCAAGTTCCTTACAGAGGGGTTCAGGCTTCTGACAGGAGACACTGTGAGCGACTTTTCAAACACACAAAAAGGCGACTGTGTCGATAAGCGTAATCATTTCTCTGTGATTTTGTAAATGTTTTTATGAATTTCAGAAACCATGGCCGGAATTTTCCGGGGTGGTAGTGGGCGCGATCGGTGGTGGGTCAGGTGGGAAAGTCGTTATTTTTGACAGCAGGACGGGAACCCACTGACATCTTGCTCCCAAGCACCTTTCCCCCAGGCGTGTCAGTCATCGCGGAGCCGACCCGATCCGACCCGACCGTCTGCTCAGCGCTGACAGACCCGACATCGGGGAAAGGTGCGTGACGGTGGGTTCACAGCGGGGTACCGACCCGCCGGGGAAAAAAACACTTTCCCACCTGACCCGCCACCGATCGCGCCCGCTGACAACCCCTGCAAAATGCAGCCCATTGTCTTCGGTCCCCGCCAGAAAATCCGTTCCCTAACCACAGACTCCATCCCTCTCTCTAGCATCTGTCTGAGGCTGAACCAGACTGTTTGCAACCTTTGTAGAGTTTCGCAATTATCGCGATTCAAAATAACATGAGAGAAGTAGATTCAATTGATCGGTTTTATTAAACGAAATGCTGTCCTGATAATAAAGGACACAGAAGCCTGTAAAATGGCCACTGCGCATCGTGGCAGAAGCTTCCAGAGACACAGTGGGCAGACAAGATGGCGTCGAATATACATTCAGTATAAGATTGGATCATACTCGGTAAACATTGATAAAGACAGGATGCAACCCGTTTGCATTTTGAACAATAGCAATGATATAAGTGCTGGAATCGTTTTCCTATGCACAGTAAGGATCATTGAACTGGGCAATCGAAGGCCCATCCAGACACATCAATACACAAATACCCCCCCCGGCTCTACAATGAGAGAGACATTGACGGGTGATTAAGCCAGTATTCGGGGGGCCCCAGAACCAGTCGAGGAGACGACTCATACACATCCTGACTGGTTCAACAATGGGGAAGACATTAACGATAGTTGGCCAGTTTCAGGTGCTACCGAAACCCGTTGAAGAAGATAATCGCCCCATGCTGGGAGTTTTGAGCGCCAATATTACACAAAGGATAAACATTAAGATTTGAGCGGGAGATAAGCGGACACATCACTATAACTATAGAGAACAAATGTCCATCGGTCTCTTATTCGCTTGCCTCTTGCTGAACTCGCTTGACTTGTGGGCTCTTGTGTTTCTCTGGACTTTGTTGACTCTTGACTCTTAGCCGTACTGGTCGGTTATTCGAGTGTTGGGTGGAGCTCAATCGGTACGAGCCGCCCCGACAAGGGCAAGTAACAGGGTACACCATCCCGAGTGTCGGTAAATGGTGTCTGGACCCGGAGGCCCGAGGAGACGAGATGAGAAGAAGACGAGAAGAAGACGAGAAGAAATTCCATGTGCCGCCACGGTCAGTAAACCCTGACCGCGCCCGAAAATATATGTACAGAACTCTTCTTTGAGTTCTACAGACTTCAACCTGTACCGCAACACAGGAAGACTCTTCTTTGAATTTTACAACATTTTGAGTTCCATCGATTTCTTCATGACAACAGAGAGTCTGGCCTGCTTTTCGCAGCAGCGAAAGTAAACAAGTGGGGTGCAGAAACCGTTCCAAACACGTGACAGTCAGGCGCTGCAGTGAAACGAGCTGAGTGCCTCACTTTAAAAATCTCTGAAGTAACACGAGTGGTGAGCATGTTTTACGATCCTACAAATCCAGACGTAGTTTAGGTATTGTTAAGGGAGGGTGGTTTGATAAGGTTAAGGTACAATGTGTTCCCCTTTTTACGATGTGCCGTGTGTTCTCCATTTCCATAGACCAAGCTTTATGAATGTATGTATACTTGTACTCTCTTTGATTTGCGCCTATGACATGTATTTCATGATTTTAGACACCATGCAATAAAGATTTTCATTTTGTGCTATTCAACCGGGTCTATTTGAGTTTTTCTCTGCATTACTGCTCCTTGCATCTAAGTCCAGGTGTCAGAACCGTAAGGGCGAGTGGGTCGAACCACTCACAGGTGCTTATTGCAAAAGGCTGGCCGGAGACCAGAGCAAGCAATAGTATGGGCAACGAAGGCCTAACCTCGCACCAGCACCATCTGAGACACGTTCCCCTTACACCTTGGTGTTATAGTTGACCCTGAAATGAGCTTCCAACCACATAACTAAGACCGCCTATTTCCACCTTCGTAACATCGCCCGTCTCCACCCTTGCCTCAGCTCATCTGCTGCTGAAACCCTCATCCATGCCTTTGTTACCTCTAGACTTGACTATTCCAACGCACTCCTGGCTGGCCTCCCACATTCAACCCTATATAAACTTGAGGTCATCCAAAACTCGGCTGCCCGTGTCCTAACTCGCACCAAGTCCTGTTCACCCATCACCCCTGTGCTCACTGACCTACATTAGCTCCCGGTATAGCAAAACCTCAATTTTTAAAATTCTCATCCTTGTTTACAAATCTCTCTATGGCCTCTCCCCTCCCTATCTCTGTAATCTCCTTCAGCCCCACAACCCCCTAAGATATCTGCTCTCTTCTAATTCTGGCCTCTTGAGCATCCATGATTATAATCACTCAACCTTTGGCGGCCGTGCCTTCTGTTGCCTCGGCTCTAAGCTCTGGAATTCCCTCCCTAAACCTCTCTGCCTCTCTTTCCTCCTTTAAAACGCTCCCTAAAACCTACCTCTTTGACCAAGCTTCTGCCCTAATTTCTCCTTATGTGGCTTGGTGTCAAATTTTGTTGTATAACACTCCTGTGAAGCTCCTTGGGACGTTTTACTAGGTTCACGGCGCTATATACATACAAGTTGTTGTTGCTGTTGTTGCTTTCTGAAAATTATGGCCCAAAAATTAGTCTTAGTACGCGAGAGTACGCACTGTGTACTCTCGTGTATTCTGTCTCCAATTGCCGGTTTTCTGCATGCACTGCGCATGCGCTGAAAACCGGCACTTGGTGAACTCAAAAGGGGGCGGTTCCTAGGTGAACCGCGTGCGCGCTACAGGCTGCACGCACGCAGTGCACTTAGTGCTTTGGACGCGCAGGTAAGCATGGAAGATTTTGCACATAAAGAAAGGAGGCGTAAGACCCTCTTTTAACAAGGTAAGTAGTTAATTAAGTATTATTTTACATTTTTTTCAACAGGTTTATCTTTTTTAGAGACTTTAAAGAAAGGTAAGTTTATTTTTATAACTTTTAAAAAGATTTTAAATTTTTTCAAAAATTTAATTTTTTGTTTAAAGTGGTTAATTTATTTAACTATACTTATTTTATTAATGTGATGGTTTTTAAAAAAAATTTAATTGAGGTTTAGCTGTTCTTTTGGGGGGGGTATAGATTCATATCTTTGACAGCCCTTGCTGTCAAAACTATGAATGAAAGATGGTGTGCTGCCATTGGCTCTAACTGAATCACGTGATCCCACAGCTCGCACGAATTAACTGCGTCTGTGGGATACTCACACACTGCACAGCTGCAGCCTTGAAACTAAAGTTCGTGTGAGCTCGGAAGGAAATGGCAGGCGCGCAGTGAGATATCGCGGGGAAGCCTTACCCCCGCAGGAAGGCTCCGTCTTTAATTTCTGGGCCTATATTTGAACCACAAACGTGCAAGTGTAGTGCACACTTTAGAGCATGACAAATTGAGTTGGACTGGGTGTTTGTCTGGCATGCATGTGTGACGCTCCGGATGTCATACTTTGTCACCAATGCAAAATAATTTTTAGTATACAAAAGAAAGCAAATGGTCCAGTAATTTGCTGAAAAAATAACGATGTGTGAATGACACACAACGTTATTTATGTGCAAATCGGCCAGTATCTTGTGGCGAGGAAGAGATACCCCATGAATTGTGAAGCGTCATGTTGCTGGACGTCTTGTGCCGCTTCAAATCTTGCCCTTGACCTCCTTGTGAGTTTCCTGAAGCTGTTGCATTTGCACATTAATTGGCTATTAAAATGGCCACAGAATGTTAAGTCTAGCAATTAACAGCGTAATGATGTGATAATTGTTAACGACTGCCAATCAACTTCTCTGGCCCAGAAAACAAACAATTAAAAGCGTGGAATTTCATTCCTTCAGGTAATGAATTGTAGGAGATTTTAAAAATGTCAAACTTAAAATTTTTTAAAGATCTTACTTTTCCTTTCTGTCTCTTTTTTCTCTCTCTCTTAATCCAATTTTTCTTTCCCTCTCTTTATTTATCTTTCTGTACCTGATTTGACATTGAATTCTCCCCCTCTAATTCTCCCTCATTCTCAGTCCTTCCTCTATTTATTTCTCAACTCTTGAATCTCGTGGGTTAAGGAGATACACTGTTGCTCCCAGATGCCCCGTTGCCCTTGCCACACCGTTATCAGCTCGCACCTCCAGCAACTTGCAGGGCTGAAACATTTTAGGTGAAGGGTGCAGGAAAAAGTCTAACTTACCAGGCACATCGCGAGATGCCCCGCTCCAGCAAATCTCGGGCCAATATTAAACTTCAAATGGAAATTTAGAACTGCCTTCTGATTCATCTCAGCAGTTTGTAAGTAGCCACAATTCCCTGGATTTGCCTGTGTGAAAATGAGGGGGATTTCTCTAGCACTACAAAGCAATGTTTTCTTTAAAAGTATGTCATTGATCTGTAACCTGAAATTTACAAGCCAATTACTGACCGCTAATTCACTTCAGGACCTTACAAGCAGCTACAATTTCCCTGATTCCCACAGGAAGTAATTAAGCAATTTCCTTAAAGGGACAAGCCACCGTTAGCAGCTAAACATCACAGCCAAGCTCTAAAGCCCTGAATACCAATAAGCAATGCCGCAAGAGACCACCTGTTAGGTGTACCATAGAATTATAGAATGATACAGCACAGAAAGATGCCATTTGGCTCATCGTGCCTGTGCCGGCTCTTTGAAAGAGCTATCCAATTAGTCCCACTCCCCTGCTCTTTCCCCATATCCCTGCAAAATGTTCCGCTTCAAGTATTTATCCGATTTGTAGAATTCGCAATATATCGCGATTTTATAAATAAGGAGAAAACACATAGTTTCGTTCAAACAGCTTTTATTTTAGCAGAATGCTGTCAGGTTTCAAAGTGGACACAAGCAGCTTGTAAAAATGGCCGCCGCACCTTGTGGCGGAACATTCTAGACTTTTCGACAGGCAGACAAGATGGCGTTCCAATAAACATTTGTGCAAGATCGATTAAGATTCAGCACATTGAAGATAATACACGAGACATCATGGGTTTACAGTATACACATAAATACTGAAATCGGTCTCCCGGGTACGAATAAAAGCTATTGTACCAAGTAATCAAGAGCCCATCCAAAGACATTAATATGTAAAATCCCAACGACTCTACGATGAGAGAGCCGTTAGCGGGTAGTTACAGAAAACACTTGGAAGCCCCAAAACCCCTCCAGGGAGAACACCGACCGATTAAACAATAGGAGAAATATTAACAGGTACTCAGACATTTACGAGTAGCCCCGAAACCCATTAAAAACGGAGATCACCTATACAAGACATTTGAGCGCCAAACCCTAACAAAAGGAAAAGACATTAAGGTTGGGCGGGAAACGGAAGATTTTGCACTATAATTGCAAGCCCCAAACCGTCCATCTCTCTCTTATTCGGTTGACTCTTATCCTCGTGGCTGCTCCTGTGTTCTTGACTCGCCGTCTTGTTCCTGCTTGCCTGGTGTCTCTTTTCAAAAGACTGTTGAACTTTGTGATCCGCTCGGATCTACCTCGTGTCGTGTCGCGAAGACCTGTGTTGAACTGGGCTCTGAAGCCTTGAAACGGACGCACCATTCCGATAAGTCGGTAAACAGTATCGGAACCAAAGGCCCGAGATGAGATGAGATGAGATAAGATGAGATGAGAAGAGAAGAAGACCATACTTATCGCCACGGTCAGTAAGCCCCGACCGCGCCTGTAGGTCAAATTGACATTTTCCTTGCCAGGAAGACTTCTTTGAACTTTACAGAACTGACACAGGAAGACTCTTCTTTGAATTTAATCGGACCTGTGCGAGGGCACAGGAAGATTCTTTTTTTGAGTATTGTCCGGACTCTGAAAGCCACCAACACAGATCTTCATGACAGCAGACGCTCCAGCCTGCTAGCCGGAGCAGAAACAAGTAAACAAGTGGGGCCAGGAGACCCCCTGATCGACACGTGGGTGCTGCGGTGAAAAACATCCGATCAGCTATTCGGAATTTCTCCGAGTTATCACGAGTGGTGAGCATGAGTCTCGAATCCTACGAATCTAGCTCGGACAGATATTGATAGGGGAGGGTTTCAAGTATTAAGGATAATTGTAATGTGTGCCCCCATTTACGATGTGTCGTTCGTTCCTCGTTTCCCTGAAATTAGTTACATAACTGCGTGTAAGATTGTACTGTCATTAATCTGTGCTTATGACATGTATTTCGTAATCTTAAGTATTATGCAATAAAGATTTTCCATTTCGTACCATTCAACCGAGTCTACCTGAGTTTCATCTCCATTACTGCTCTCGCATCTAAGTCCAGTGTCTAGAACCGTAAGGGCGAGTGATTCGAACCACTCACAGGTGTGTATAGTGCTCCCAGACTGGCTGGAGACCAGAACAGGCAACAAGGCCTAAACCCGCACTGACATACAGGCTGCACAGAGCCACACGAATCTCACAGGCTGAGAGTCGGTCAAGGAAACCCTTACAGATTCCCTTTTGAAAGTTACTATTGAATCTTCCACCAATCTTTTAGGCAGTACATTCCAGATGATAACAACTTGCTGCGTAAATCTTTTTATGCTAATTACCTTAAATCTGTGTCCTCTGGTTACTGATCCTTTTGCCACTGGAAAGAGTCTCTCCTTGTTTACTCGATAAAAATCTTTCATGATTTTGAACACCTCTATCAGATTTCCCCTTAATCTTCTCTGCTGTAAGGAGAACAGCCCCAGTTTCTCTAGTCTCTACACTGAACTGAAGTCTTTCATCTCTGGCACCATTCTAGTAAATCTCCTCTGCACCTTGCCATCCTTCCTAAAGTGTGGTCCCAGGTCTCTCTATTCCTGCTCCACTTTAAAATTGTACCATTTAGCTTATATTACCTCTCCTCATTCTTCCCACCAAAACGAATCACTTCACACTTACCTGCGTTTAATTTCATCTGCCATGTGTCTGCCAATTTCACCAGTCTGTCTATGTCCTGTTTACTGCATTTCCGAGTTTTGTGTTGGAACTGCGTGTGTGTATCTTTTTTTTTGAGTGGTGGTATTAGTATAATTGATAAGGTGAGAATCGCTGATTTTGTGAAAATATCTCTAGCCTGTTTGTGTAACTGCAGTGTCATTGATTACCAATAGTGGCTGTCCATAAATCGAGAATACGCTAAACAATTGTCGGTCTTGAACTTCAGTTTTCCAACCTGTCCCTGGTTTGGCAAATTGACACATTTCTTAATATTTTTTCAATGAAAAATGCATCCTGGCTATGACAGATGGTGGTGGGAACTGAAAGCGGGAGAAACTAATTAATTGCACAGGCTTGTTTATGTACATATATATAGCAGGGATGACAGTAATGATTTGGATTCATTCCCTGTATCAAAAGTTCATCTGGTTGGTATCCAAAGCACATGTTGAGAACTCCATTGCATTTTATTTTGCAAATCCAACAGCAAAACCTGAATTAAAGTTATCTCAATTATTTGAATTCTGACCGGTTCTTGTAAAATGCATCAAAACTCAGTATGTTTGTATACATCCAGCTATTTCCAGGTTAGTTCGATCACGTGTTGTTTAAAAATTGCGGCTCAAGGTGCCTCTTTGAGTGTGTGGGCATTACTTCGGATGCTGGTATGTGGATGTGGTGGTGTTCAGTGCTTTTGGCAGAAGGTGTCAAACTATGTATTTGGAACGTGGTTGCCAGCGCATCTGAGCACTGCCAACCTGTCTCAAGGATAGAGTCCGCCAAGGGAAAGGAATAAGTACTGAAGAGACGCACTGGATCTCCTGCTGTTGGCAGGATGCACAGAAATAGAGCGATGGGAATAGGCTTTAAACCTTCCTCTTGTAAATGAGGATATGTGGCAATGTTGCTGGCAATGACTCACTGAACATCTTGAATAGTTGATTGGGCTAAGTGCGTAAAGATTTTGAAAGACCGCTCTTAACAGAATTCCAATCAAGAACGCTGATTAATCTCCATATGCCAGTTTTCTTCCCGTTATAACCCTTTGGATTTAGCTGATGAGAACATCTGCAAGTGTGTGAGTGTGTCTCCTTGTGTGTTTCTTTCTCCCTCTTTGTGTGTGTGTGTGTGTCTCTCTACATTTAGGGTGGATGCTGGGAGAATGTTTCCCTTGGCTGGGGAGTCTAGAACCAGGGGCCACAGCCTCAGGATAAAGGGTAGGCCTTTCAGGACTGAGATGAGAAGAAATTTCTTCACACAGAGGGTGGTGAATATTTGGAATTCTCTGCCCCAGAGGGCTGTGGAGGCTCAGTCATTGGGTATATTCAAAACAGAAGTCGATAGATTTTTGACTAGTAAAGGCATCAAGGGATATGGCGATAGGGCCAGTGAATGGAGTTGAGGCAGAAGATCAGCCATGATCTCATTGAATGGCGAAGCAGGCTCGAAGGGCCGAATGGCCTACTCCTGCTCCTATTTCTTATGTTCTTATGTGTGGGGTGGGTGGGGGGTGCGGGGAGGTGATGGTGCAGCTGTGTGTCTACCTCGGTGTGTATGTGTCTCTGTGTATGCGTGGCTGTGCGTCTCTGTCTCTCTCTTGTACTAAAATGACAATATAACTGACTAAAATGTTCACACACTCGCTAAAGTTTCTTCAGGTTGCGGGTAGATTCTTTTGGGCCATGCTGGGAGTTCAATACAGACATCGTCCTGTAGCTGGCAATATATTTTGACACCAGTTGCACTCCTGTTATATACTGAGGAACACACAGACCAGCAGGAGAAAGAGCATCGTCGCACTCTCGTAGTTCTTTAATGTTAACAAGGTCACAAGAGAATTGAAAAGCTAAGAGCTGTGGACGAGCAGAGAGATCATAGAATCATAGAATCATAGAAAGTTACAGCATGGAAGGAGGCCATTTCGGCCCATCGTGTCCACGCCGGCCAACAAAGAGCTATCCAGCTTAATCCCACTTCCCAGCTCTTGGTCCGTAGCCCTGCAGGTTAGAGCATCCCAAGTGCATATCCAAGTACTTTTTAAATGTGGTTAGGGTTCCTGCCTCTACCACCCTTTCAGGCAGTGAGTTCCAGACCCCCACAACCCTCTAGGTGAAGAAATTTCCCCTCAAATCCCCTCTAAACCTTCCACCAATTACTTTAAATCTGTGCCCCCTGGTTTTTGACCCCTCTGCTAAGGGAAATAGGGCCTTTCTATCCACTTTATCTATGCCCCTCATAATTTTATACACCACAATAATGTCTCCTCTCGGCTTCCTCTGTTCCAAGGAAAACAGACCCAGCCTATCCAGTCTTTCCTCATAGCTAAGATTCTCTACTCCAGGCAACATCCTTGTAAATCTCCTCTGTACCCTCTCTACTGCAATCACATCTTTCCTGTTATGTGGTGACCAGAACTGCACGCAGTACTCTAGCTGAGGGCTAACTAGTGTTTTATACAGTTCAAGCGTAATCCCCCTGCTCTTGTATTCTATGCCACGGCTAATAAAGGCAAGCATTCCGTATGCCTTCTTAACCACCTTATCTACTTGGCCTGCTACCTTCAGGGATCTGTGGACATGCACTCTAAGGTCCCTTTTTTTCCTCTACACTACTCAGTGTCCTACCATTTAATGTGTATTCCCTTTCCTTGTTAGCCCTCCCCAAATGCATTACCTCACACTTCTCCGGATTCAATTCCATTTGCCACTGTTCTGCCCACATAAGAACATAAGAACATAAGAAATAGGAGCAGGAGTAGGCCAATCGGCCCCTCCAGCCTGCTCCGCCATTCAATAAGATCATGGCTGATCTGATCCTAACCGCCAATCTACTATCTACTATCACAGAACCATCTCCTGCATCTAACAGAATTGCACACACGAAATAGGAGCAGAATCAGGCTACACGGTCCCTGGGCCCGCTCCACTACCCACAGGGCCATGACCGATCCGAACCTAGACTCATGTCCAAATTCCTGCCCGCTCCCCGTAACCCTTAATTCCCTTTACTTCTAGGAAACTGTCTATTTCTGTTTTAAATTTATTTAATGATGTAGCTTCTACAGCTTTTTGTGGCAGCATATTCCATGGACCTACCACCCTCTGAGTGAAGTAGTTCCTCCTCATCTCAGTTTTGAAAGAGCAGCCCCTTATTCTAAGACTATGTCCCCTAGTTCTAGTCTCACCCTGTCATCAGGAACATCCTCCCGCATCCACCCGATCCAACCCCTTCACAATCTTATATGTTTCAATAAGATCGCCTCTCATTCTTCTGAACTCCAATGAGTAGAGTCCCAATCTACACAACCTCTCCTCATATGACCACCCCCTCATCCCCGGGATTAACCGAGTGAACCTTTTTTGCACTGCCTCGAGAGCAAGGATGTCTTTCCTTAAGTAAGGACACCAAAACTGTATGCAGTATTCCAGGTGCGGTCTCACCAATACCTTGTACAACTGAAGCAATACCTCCCTATTTTTATATTCTATCCCCCTAGCAATGAAAGCCAACATTCCATTTGCCTTCTTAATCACTTGCTGCATCTGCATACTAACCTTTTGAGTTTCGTGCACCAGGACCCCCAGATCCCTTTGCACTTCAGTACTCTCCAGTTTCTTGCCATTAAGATAATAAATTGCTCTAGATTTTTCCTGCCAAAGTGCATCACCTCACACTTTCCAGTGTTGTATTCCATCTGCCAAATCTCTGCCCACTTACTTAGTCTGTCTATGTCCCCTTGCAGGTTTTTTATGTCCTCCTCACTCACTACTTTCCCTCCCATCTTTGTATCATCTGCAAATTTTGATATGTTACACTTGGTCCCTTCCTCCAAATCGTTAATATAGATTGTAAAGAGTTGGGGACCCAGCACTGACCCCTGTGGAACACCACTAGTTACTGATTGCCAGTCTGAGAATGAACCATTTATCCCAACTCTTTGCTTTCTGTTAGATAGCCAATCCTCTATCCATGCCAGAATATTACCCCCAATCCCGTGATTTTTTACCTTAAGCAATAATCTTTTGTGTGGCACCTTGTCAAATGCCTTTTGGAAGTCTAAATACACTACGTCCACTGATTCCCCTTTATCCACTCTATATGTTACTTCCTCAAAGAACTCCAGCAAATTTGTCAAACATGACTTCCCCTTCGTAAAACCATGCTGACTTTGTCCTATTAAATTATGATTATCCAAATGTCCTGTTACTGTTTCCTTAATAATGGACACGAAAATTTTACCTACCACAGATGTTAGGCTAACCGGTCTATAGTTACCAGCCTTCTGTCTACTGCCCTTTTTAAATAAGGGTGTTACATTAGCAGTTTTCCAGTCTGCCGGGACCTTAGCGGAATCCAGGGAGTTTTGAAAAATTATTACCAATGCATCTACAATCCCTACCGCCACTTCCTTCAAGACTCTAGGATGTAAGCCATCAGGTCCAGGTGATTTATCCGCCTTGAGTCCCATTATTTTACCGAGTACCACTTCCTTAGTGATTTTGATCGTGTTTAGCTCCTCTCCCCCTATAGCCCCCTGTTTGTCCAGTGTTGGGATATTCTTAGTGTCCTCTACTGTAAAGACTGACTGACCAATTTATTGATATCTTCCTGCAGTCTACAGCTTCCTTCTTCAGTATCAAACACACAGCCAATTTTAGTATCATCTGCAAACTTCTTAATCACACCCCCTATATTGAAGTCAAGATCATTGATATATACCACAAAAAGCAAGGGACCTAGTACTGCGCCCTGCGGAACCCCACTGGAAACAGCCTTCCAGTCACAAAAACACCCATCAGCCATTACCCTCTGCTTCCTGTCTCCGAGACAGTTTTGAATCCAACTTGACACTTTGCCCTGGATCCCATGGGCTTTTATCTATGTGACCAGTCTGCCATGTGGAACCTTATCAAAAGCCTTGCTAAAGTCCATATACACTACATCAAACACACTACCCTCATCTACCCTCCTTGTTACCTCCTCAAAAAATTCAATCAAATTTGTCAGACATGACCTTCCCTTAACAGATCCGTGCTGACTATTTGGGGCTCCAAGTACAGAGATCACTAAAAGCCAGTGCAGAGGTACAAATTATATCTGAAAAGGTTAATGGACTGTTGGCCTTTATCTCAAGAGGGCTAGAATACAAAGGGGTGGAAGTTATGTTATATCTGTACAGACCCCATTTAGAGTACTGCGTTCAGTTCAGGGCACCAAACCTCAGGAAGGATATACTGGCCTTGGATGGGGTGCAGTGCAGATTCACCAGAATGATACCAGGGCTAAAAGGGTTAACTTATGAGGCCAGGTTGTATAGACTCGGCTTGTATTCGCTTGAATCTAGAAGATTAAGGAACATAGGAACAGGAGTAGACCATTTAGCCCCTCGAGCCTGTTCCGCCATTCAATGAGATTATGGCTGATCTGTATCTTAACTCCGTCCACCCGCCTCGGCTCCATATCCTTTTATACCCTTGTCTAACAAAAATCTATCGATCTCAGATTTAAAATTATTAATTGAGCTAACATCTACTGCTTTTTCTTGGGAGGGATTTCCACACTTCTACCACCCTTTGCTTTCCTAAATTCTCTCCTGAATGGCTTGGCTCTGATTTTAAGGTTATGTCCCCTAGACCTCATAACCAAACCTTTTACTCTTGGGATCAGCTTTCTGGCTCTTCTCGGCACTGCCTCCAATGTTTGAAAGTCTCCCTTGTGTCTTGGTGACCACAACTGGACACAATGCTCAAGGTGTGGTCTGACCAGAACAGGACTAACGTTTGATCATGACTTCCTCTGTTTTTTAGCTATGTATTTCAACAATCTTTGCTGACTGTTGCTCTGCAATGGTTGGACATGTTGAGCTTCAAGTCTACAAAGACTCCTAAGTTTCCTTCATCTTAAATCTATGTGTGTTGCTTCCTGTTTTAATATAAGCCCCAAGAATAGCACCTTTTACAACATCATAGTCTGTGCTATCAGCAGGATTAACACGAGAAAATTCTCTGAGTGACACGGCCGCCCCATCCATTTTTGTCCCACTTATGTTGACCAGATGCCAATCCAAACATCTGGATAAATCTAATGAATCATTTATGGAAAATATCATCTCCATCTTGAAAACTTGGAATAAGATTTGATTTGATGAAATTGTATGCCTCAAGTTGCATAAGTCTCCCTATTTGGACTCATAGGGGACGATTTTCTCAGCCCCATGGAGGCAGGACTGCCGGGAAAATGGCAGAATTTGGGGGCGGGTAGCAAACTCGTCCTCAACCCGCCTCCATGCCATCTTCCCAGGAGGCGGGTAGCCGTCCCGCGCCGGGTCCCGTCTCCTTGGAGGCGGGAAGGGATTAAAGCCTATTAACTGCCTGTTAACAGGTAGTTAACAGGCAGAAAATAGGATTATCCCCTTTTTGCCCTCACAAGTGCGGGCTTCCCGAAGGCTCCAAAACACGCCAGCTCAGTGAGTCGAGTAGTGGGTCTGCGGGGGTCGGGGGGGTGCAAAAGTGTGCTGTGAAGGTGAGTGATGGGTGCAAGAGTGTAGAGGTGAGTATCTGAGGTAAGTGCAAAGTGTTAGAAAAAGTGTACTTACCTTTGTTTCTTCCTGCAGGCTTCAGTCGGTTTCTATACGGAGAGTCTCGCACCTCCGTGTTGCAGATGAGAGATGTCCGTTGCATTCTCAGATGCAACAAACATCTCAATCCTGTTAAAGAAAGAAGGTTGATGAGGTCTTGTATGCAAGATCTCATCAAACTGCAGAGATTGTCACTGTTTGACAGCTTCACAGAGCTGTCAACGATGACAATTCATCTGTCAAAAATCTTTGACAGATGAAACGTCATATGTTGACGTGCTGTACAACCGGCTTTCCCTTAATTGGCCTGCTAAACCCGCCGGGCGGGCTTAACAAGGTCAATCAAGGGAAAATAGCATGGGTTGGCCACAACTCGATGGAGGCGGGACTGAAACCCGACAAGCAGCAGTCCCGCCTCCAACCCGCCTCCATTCACAAAATCGCCCCCATAGGGACAGGAGTAGGCCTTTCAGCCCCTCGAGTCTATTCCCTACTCAAGAATGTAAAAGATAGTGTAGTATAGCTGAAACACAATACTAATGGCAAACAACTAAGCTGTTAAAATACGACTGCAACACAATAATAATTGAAACTATTTTCATCATTATAAAAGAAATGGTTATTTGCAGTGCTATGTTTAATATGTACAAAATGATCTTGTTCCAATATTGTGCTAATCTATTCAACAAAAATACCAATTTTACTTAACCAAATGCAAAACTAATTGCATATAATTGTCTTTGATTAATTTTCATCTATAATATAGTTTCAGTACTATGGTTATTAATCATCATTAAGTTCTTATTTCACAATAATCTTATAAAACCCATACAAAAAATTATTATTTTATAGCATTTTTCACACGAATAATCATGAAAGTTGCTACAATTAATGTCAGGTGCAATATTTATCAGATTGCATTGAAATTATGTAAGCGTGGAGTGTTGGAAAGCAGATAGCTGATCTCATAAATAAAAATAATCTGAGTTTCAAATTCTATTAAACACAAGATGATTTCTGAAGGATTATTGTACCATAAGCAATAATCTTGTGCCTTTATTTCATCCTGGACAACATCCCCTCTTTAACTACTACCAGTTAAAATAAGATTAACTAGTTATTCATCTCTTTGCTGTGTGAGATGTTGCTGTGCGCACATCTCTGCCTTCTGTGTTAGTTGACGTGACATAACATATTTTTAAAAATTTGTTACACTCGCAAGGCTACATTTTTTGCCCATCCCTAGTTGCCCTTCTTGTAGCAATTGTTTGTACAATTGAATGGCTTGTTAGGCCACTTCAGAGGCGTTTAAGGATCAACCATGTATTGTGGACTAGTCTTTCGGATGAGTCGTTAAGCCGAGGCCCTGTCTGCTCTCTCAGGTGGACGTAAAAGATCCGATGACACTATTTTCAAGAAGAGCAGGGGAGTTCTCCCCTGGTGTCCTGGCCAATATTTATCCCTCAACCAACATAACAAAAACAGATTATCTGGTCATTATCACGTTGCCGTTTGTGGGAGCTTGCTGTGCGCAAATTGGCTGCCACGTTTCCCACATTACAACAGTGATTCCACTTCAAAAGTACTTCATTGACTGTAAAGCGCTTTGAGACGTCTGGTGGTCGTGAAAGGCGCTATATAAATGCAAGTCTTTCTTTCTTTAGAGTCGCATGGAGGGCAGGTCAGACAGGAGCGTTAGGACCCCTTCCATGAAAAATATTAGTGAATCAGTTGAGTTTTTCCTGGTGCTAGCATACAAGTTAACGGATGGATTTCAGAATTTGCCATGGTGAGATTATGAACTCATGTCTCATGGGTTAGAGTCATGATCACTGTATCATTCAAGTGCAAAGAGCATTACAAGACGTTATAGTTGTATAAAGGTAGATAGAGAGAAACTCTAGGAGAGTCCAGAACAAGGGGGCATAGCCTCTTTCCCCATAGCCCTGCAGTTTTTTTTCCTTTTCAAGTCTATATCTAATTCACTTTTGAAAGTTAGTGTTGAGTCTGTTTCCACCGTCCCTTTCAGTCAGAACAACTCGCTTGCCGTAAAAAAAAGTCTCCTCATCTCCCCTCTGGTTCTTTTGCCAATTATCTTAAATCTGTGTCCTCTGGTTACCGACCCTTCTGCCAGTGGAAACAGGTTCTCGCTATCTACTCTTTCAAAACCCCTCACACTTTTGAACCATTATCCATCAAGTCGTTTGAAATGCTTCTCAGTGACTTGGTAAGATGGTCTGTAAATGCAGGTTCTTTCTTTTATTTTAAATATTGATTGTCACATGGGTACGATGGCATAGTGGTTATGTTACTGGACTAATGATCTAGAGACATGAGTTCAAATCCCACCCCGCCAGCTGGGGAATTTAAATCCAGTTAATTAATTAAATTGGGATTAAAAAGCTAGTATCAGTAATGGTGACCATGAAACTATCGGATTGTCGTAAAAACCCATCTGGTTCACTAATGCCCTTTAGGGAAGGAAATCTGCCGTCCTTACCTAGTCTGGCCTGTCTGTGACTCCAGACCCACAGGAATGTGGTTGACTCTTAACTGCCCTCTGAAACGTCCTAGCAAGCCACTCAGTTGTACCAAAACTGTTAAGATTAAAACTGGACGGACCACCCGGCATCACCTAGGCACCGGCTTCGGACAGGATAACAGCAAACCCAGCCCAGTCGACCATGCAAAGTCCTCCTCACATCTGGGGACTTGTGCCAAAATTGGGAGAGCTGTCCCCACAGACTAGTCAAGAAACAGCCTGACATAGGCATGTCCCAGACTCCTCCTACCGGCAGGACATATCCACCAGAGATGGTATACAGTCGGGAGGGAGTGGCACTGGGTGTCCTCAATATTGACTCCGGACCCCATGAAGTCTCATGACTTAAGGCAAGCTTGGGCAAGGAAACCTCCTGCTGATTACCACTTACCGCCCTCCCCCAACTGATGAATCAGTGCTCCTCCATGTTGAACACCACTTGGAAGAAGCACTGAGGGTAGCAAGGGCACAGAATGTACTCTGGGTGGGGGACTTCAATGTCCATCACCAAGAGTGGCTCAGTAGCACCACTACTGACCAAGCAGGCCCAGTCCTGAAGGACATAGCTGCCAGACTGGGCCTGCGGCAGGTGGTGAGAGAACCAACACGAGAGGAAAACCTACTTGACCTCGTCTTCACCAACCTACCTGTCGCAGATGCATCTGTCCATGACAGTATTGGTAGCAGTGACACCGCAAAGTCATTGTGGAGACGAAGTCCCGTCTTCACACTATGGACACCCTCCATCGTGTTGGGTGGCACTACCACCGTGCTAAATGGGATGGATTCAGAACTGATCTAGCAGCTCAAAACTCATCATCCATGAGGTGCTGTGGGCCATCAGCAGCAGCAGAATTGTATTCCACCACAATCTGTAACCTCATGGCCTGGCATATCCTTCACTCTACCATTACCATTAAGCCAGGGGGCCAACCCTGGTTCAATGAGGAGTGCGGAAGAGCATGCCAGGCGTAGCTAAAAATGAGGTGCCAATCTGGGGAAGCTGCAATACAGGACTATATGCATGCTAAAAAGCAAAAGCAGCATGCTATAGACAGAGCTAAGCGATCCCCCAACCAACGGATCAGATCAAAGCTCTGCAGTCCTGCCACATCCAGTCGAGAAGGAGGCTCCATTAATATCCCCATCGTCAATGAGGGCAGAGCCCAGCACGTGAGTGCAAAAGACAAGGCTGAAGCGTTTGCAAACATCTTCAGCCAGAAGTCCTGAGGTCCCCACCGTCCCAGATGCCAGTCTTCAGCCAATTCGATTCACTCCATGTGACATTAAGAAACGGCCGAGCGCATTGGATAGAGCAAAGGCTATCGGCCTCGACAACATCCTCGCTATCGTGCTGAAGACTTGTGCTCCAGAACTAGCCGCATTTCTAGCCAAGCTGTTCCAGTACAGCTACGACAATGTGGAAAATTGCCCAGGTATGCCCTGTCCACAAAAAGCAGGACAAATCCAATCCAGCCAATTACCGCCACATCAGTCTACTCTCAATCATCAGCAAAGTGATGGAAGGTGTCGTCGACAGTGTTATCAAGTGGCACTTACTCACCAACAACCTGCTCGCCGATGCTCAGTTTGGGTTCCGCCAGGACCACTCGGCTCCAGACCTCACTACAGCCTTGGTCCAAACAGGGACCAAAGTGCTGAATTCCAAAGGTGAGGTAAAAGTGACTGTTCTTGACATCAAGGCAGCATTTGACCGAGTGTGGCACAAAGGAGCCCTAGTAAAATTGAAGTCAATGTGAATCGGGGGAAAACACTTCACTGGCTGGAGTCATAACTAGCATCAAGGAAGATGGTTGTGGTTGTTGGAGGCCACTCAGGACATTGCAGCAGGAGTTCCTTAGGGTACTGTCCAACCATCTTCAGCTGCTTCATCAATGACCTTCCCTCCATCATAAGGTCAGAAGTGGGGATGTTTGCTGATAATTAACAGTGTTCAGTTCTATTCGCAACTCCTCAGATAATGAAGCAGTCCATGGCCTCATGCAGAAAGACCTGGACAATATTCAGGCTTGGGCTGTTAAGTGGCAGGTAACATTCGTGCCACACAAGTGCCAGGCAATGACTATCTCCAACAAGCGAGAGTCTAACCACTGCCCCTTGACATTCAGTGGCATTACCATCGCCGAATCTCCCAACATCAACATCCTGGGGGTTACCATTGACAGGAAACTTAACTGGACCTGCCACATAAATACTGTGGCTACAAGAGCAGGTCAGAGGCTGGGTATTCTGCGGTGTCTCACCTCCTGTCTCCCCAAAACCTTTCTACCATCTACAAGGCACAAGTCAGAAGTGTGATGGAATAGAATCATAGAAATTTACAGCACAGAAGGAAGCCATTCGGCCCATTTTGTCCGTGCCGGCCGACAAAGAGTTATCCACCCTAATCCCACTTTCCAGCACTTGGTCAGTAGCCTTGTAGGTTATGGCACTTCAAGTGCATATCCAAGTACTTTTTAAATGTGATGAGGGTCTCTGCCTCTACCACCCTTTCAGGCAGTGAGTTCCAGACCCCCACCACCCTCTGGGTGAAAAGAATTCACCTCAAATCCCCTCTAAACCTCCGACCAATTACTTTAAATCTATGCCCCCTGGTTATTGACCCTTTTGTTAAGGGAAATAGGTCCTTCCTATCCACTCTATCTAGGCCCCTCATAATTTTATACACCTCAATTAGGTCTCCCCTCAGCCTCCTTTGTTCCAAAGAAAACAACACCAGCCTATCCAATCGTTTCTCATAGCTAAAATTCCCCAGCCCAGGCAACATCCTCGTAAATCTCCTCTGCACCCCTTCTAGTGCAATCACATCCTTCCTGTAATGTGGTGACCAGAACTGCACGCAGTATTCTAGCTGTGGCCTAACTAGTGTTTTATACAGTTCAAGTATAACCTCTCTGCTCTTATATTCTATACCTCGGCTAATAAAGGCAAGTATCCCGTATGCCTTCTTAACCACCTTATCTACCTGTCCTGCTACCTTCAGGGATCTGTGGACATGCACTCCAAAATCCCTCTGATCTTCTGCACTTCTTAGTGTCTTATCTTTTATAGTGTATTCCCTTGCCTTGTTAGCCCTCCCCAAATGCATTGCCTCACACTTCTCCAGATTGAATTCCATTTGCCATTGTTCTACCCACCTGACCAGTCCATTGATATCTTCCTGCAGTCTGCAGCTTTCTTCTTCATTATCAACCACATGGCCAACTTTTGTATCATCTGCAAACTTCTTAATCATACTTCCTACATTCAAATCCAAATCATTGATATATACCACAAAAAGCAAAGGACCCAGTACTGAGCCCTGCGGAACCCCACTGGTAACAGCCTTCCAGTCACAAAAACACCCTTCGACCATTACCCTTTGTTTCCGGCCTCTGAGCCAATTTTGGATCCAACTTGCCACTTTGCCTTGGATCCCATGGGCTTTTACTTTCATGACCAGACTGCCATGTGGGACCTTATCAAAAGCCTTGCTAAAATCGATATAGACTACATCAAATGCACTACCCTTATCGACCCTCCTTGTTACCTCCTCAAAAAATTCAATCAAGTTAGTCAGATACGACCTTCCCTTAACAAATCCATGCTGACAGTCCCTGATTAATCCGTGTCTTTCTAAATGAAGATTTATGCTGTCCCTCAGAATTTCTTCCAATAATTTTCCCACCACCGAGGTTAGGCTGACTGGCCTGTAATTACTCGGTCTGTCCCTTTCTCCCTTTTTAAACAACGGTACCATGTTAGCAGTCCTCCAGTCCTCTGGCACCACACCTGTAGCCAGAGAGGATTGGAAAATGATGGTCAGAGCCTCTGCTATTTCCTCTCTTGCTTCTCTTGTCCAAAAATGTGTGGGTTAGGTTGATTTGGCTATGATAAATTGACCCTTAGTGTTAGGGGGGATTAAATATGTGGGGTTATGGGGATAGGATGGGATATGTTAGGGGGAATTAAATACGTGGGGTTACGGGGGTAGGGTGGGATATGTGTACTGTGGGGATTAAAGCAGGGACAGGGTACTGGATTTGGATGATCAGCCATGATCGTATTGAATGGCGGAGCAGGCTCGACGGGCCGAATGGCCTACTCCTGCTCCTAGATTCTATGTTTCTATGTTTCTATGTTAATAGTCTGGGATACATTTCATCCGGACCTGGGGATTTATCCACTTTCAAAGATGCTAAACCCCTTAATACTTCCACTTTCACTTTGTGTATTTCATCTAATGTTTCACACTCCTCCTCCCTGATTGCAATGTCTGCATCGTCCCTCTCTTTTGTGAAAACAAACGCAAATTATTCATTAAGAACCATACCCATGTCTTCCGCTTTCACACACAGGTTACCTTTATGGTCCCTAATAGGCCCTACTCTTACTTTAGTTATCCTCTTGCTCTTAATATATTTATAAAAATCTTTGGGTTTTCCTTGATTTTACTTGCCAATATTTTTTCATGCCCTCTTTTTGTTTTCCTAATTTCCTTTTTAATTTCACCCCTGCACTTTCGATATTCCTCTGGGCTTTCTGCAGTATTGAGTCCTTGGTATCTGTCATAAGCTTCCCTTTTTTTCTTTATCCTACCCTGTGTGCCCCTTGACATCCAGGGAGCTCTAGATTTGTTAGTCCCACCCTTTTTCTTTAAGGGAACATACTTGCTCTGGACCCTCACTATCTCCTCCTTGAATGCCTCCCACTGCTCTGATACTATTTACCTTCAAGTTTCTGTCTCCAGTCCACTTTGGCTAAATCACCTCTCAGCTTAGAAAAATTAGGAATACTCTCCACTTGCCTGAGTGCAGCTCCAACAACACTCAAGAAGCTCGACATCATCCAGGACAATGCAGCCTGCTTGATTGGCACCCCATCCACCACCTTAAACATTCATTCCCTCCATCACTGGCACACCGTGGCTGCAGTGTGTACCATTTACAAAATGCACTGCAGCAACTCGCCAAGGCTTCTTTGTCAGCACCTCCCAAACCTGCGACCTCTACCATCTAGAAGGACAAGGGCAGCAGGCACAAGGGAACACCATCACCTCCAAGTTCCCCTCCAAGGTGTGTCAGCTGTGGCTCAGTGGTTAGCATACTTGCCTCTGAGTTAGAAGGTTGTGGGTTCAAGTCCCACCCCAGGGACTTGAGCACATGAAGCTAGGCTGACACTTCAGTGCAGTGCTGAGGGAGTTCTGCACTGTTGGAGGTGTCATCTTTCAGATGAGACGTTAAACTGAGGCTCTGTCTGCCCTCTCAGGTGGATATAAAAGATCCCATGGCACTATTTCGAAAAAGAGCAGGGGAGTTATCCCCGGTGTCCTGGCCAATATTTATCCCTCAATTAACATCACTAAAACAGATTATCTGGTCATTATCACATTGCTGTTTGTGGGAGCTTGCTGTGCGCAAATTGGCTGCCACGTTTCCTACATTAGAACAGTGACTACGCTCCAAAAAAGTACTTCAATGGCTGTAAAGCACTTTGAGACGTCCGGTGGTCGTGAAAGTCACTATATAAATGCAAGTCTTACTTTCTTTTTTTTCAAGTCACACACCATCCTGACTTGGAAGTATATCACCGTTCCTTCATCGTTGCTGGGTCAAAATCCTGGAACTCCCGACCGAACAGCACTGTGGGAGTACCTTCATCACAAGGACTGCAGCGGTTCAAGAAGGCGGCTCACCACCACCTTCTCAAGGGCAATTAGGAATGGGCAATAAATGCTGGCCCTTGCCAGCGACGCCCACAACCCAGGACGAATAAAAAAAAATTAACTGAAACAAAGAGACTATTTTCCAATTATTCAGGTCTTTTGGGAAGAAAACATACAGTTCAATAATTCACTGCTCAAAGGCCCCAGCTGATTTATTTCCATGTGAGATCGATTGGATAAATACTTGAAGGGAAAAATAATTGAAAGAGCATGAGTGTGGGACCAATTGGTTAGCTCGTTCAAAGAGCTAGCACAGGCACAAAGGGCCGAATAACCTCCTTCTTTGCTGTATCATTCTATAATTATATGATCTACTTCACTGCTGCAACTGGTTTCCATGAAGTAAAGGTCATCATTCCGTTATTGACCCAATTAAATTCACACCCATCGTGTGACAAGTTGCACTTCGTGATAGATTGGCAGTAAGAGCTTGTCATTGTTTAAGGACATTGTCAACTGCAACTGGGGGGAATAATATTATGTTTGAAACAATTCACAACTGGCATTTAGATGTTTTAATCTCTTAATGACTGGCAAGCGATAGCTGTGGTAGCAGTCTCGCCTCTGAGCTGAGTCAGAAGGTTGTGGGTTCAAGTCCCACTCCACAGACTTGAGGACATAATCCAAGCTGACACTCCAGTGCAGTACTGAGGGAGTGCTGCACTGTCGGAGGTGCCGTCTTTTGGATGAGACATTAAACCGAGGCCCCGTCTGTCCTCTCGGGTGGACGTAAACGATCCCATGGCACTATTTCGAAGAAGAGCAGGGGAGTTCTCCCCGGTGTCCTGGCCAATATTTATCTGTCAACTGACATCACTAAAACACATTGGGACGGATTTTCTGACCCCCACGGGTGTGTACGAGATGTGTACGACACCCGTAAGGACCTCGCAAGTGCCGGGTTTAGCCATACGAAGCACATGCGCTGAAAACCAGCATTTGCGATCTGTGAAGAATTCTCTTGACAGATCCTCTGCCTGCCCGGGAGAAGGGCCTCTGCGGGCAGGGAGTTCCGCTCTCTGCAGAACCTCCGCCCGCTGAACATCTTGAAATATCTTACGCCTGGTAAAAGGCGTAAGGCCTGCTTTTACCAGTATAAGAGTTTAAAAAAATAAAAAAATAAAAAATGTTCACTCATTTATAATTTAAAACTACTTTTAAAAAGGTAAGTTTATATTTAGCCCCGTAAAAAACTTTAATTATTTTTTTCAAAAAATTAAATTTTTGTTTAAATTATTTAATTTAATGTAATTTTAACTAATATTAAATATGTGATTTAAAAAATATATATATTTACTGTTTAACTGTTTTTTAAGTGATCCCCATTCATACTTTTGACAGATCTGTGCATAGAGACCTGTCAAAAATGTGAAGGGAGATTCCCTTCTTTGATTGGTTCCCCATGGCCCACGTGATCCCAGGGACGCTTGCGAATCACCTGCACCCCTGGGATACCTGGGCCGCTGCGCGCGCGGACCAGGAGAGGCCCAGGATCAGAATCCTCGGGACCTACGGAGCCAGCAGGTAAGTTCGTAGACTTTTTCCCGATCGAAGGCATCCGCCCGCAGGAAGCTTCCGATTGGAAATTCAGGGCCATTATCTGGTCATTATCGCTTAACTTTACAGCACTAATCAGTCTCTTAAAGGAAAATGAGAATGATCTCCAACTTGTTACACATTCGTATTGATAAGATTAGTAAAATCAGTGTGACTTTATTAGCGTAACAGCACTTAAGATGTGTCAGATACATTGGGAGTCAGTGCAGGAAGAGTCTGAATGAACTCTGTACTTTAACCTTTCGGACCTGGGTTGAATTGTCAGCAGCACTAGGAGGTATGATGTCACTTCCTGCAAGCCCACCAGCCCCAACCCCAGAAGGAAAGGAACCCCTAGGTGACCTGCGAAAGGAAAGATGGCCACTTTCACAGCCCTAAGCTCCTATAGGAACCAAGGTTTACCCTAACCACTGTGCCCAATGAGACCCCTCACTCTTATTCCTGTGTGATTTGAGTCTCCTGACAAATAAGAATCTTGGCTGTGACAAATAGTATCCCTGCCCAAATATGAAGAACTGTTTAGCTATATAGAACCTGTTATATTTTTGCCAGATATTTCTCTCATGTTAAGCATTAAGGACCACTTTCATAAGCAAGCGCTTGCTCCCTAGGAGCTGAATGTGGGTTTATTATATATAATGTCTGGTGTTATATCGGGACCAAATAGAAACTCTTGTTGCTTTGATTAGCTCACTGGTAGTGACCCAGTCTTCAGATAGTGGAACAATAAACTGTCCATCAGAACATGAGATTTAGGATTTAAATTACAGATCGGTAAAAGTAAAAGTAAAAATGGCAGAAAGTCCATATGGCAAATGCTACAGAATTTTTAACTTGTATCACACTGGCTATAAAAATAACAAAGATATGACACGGAACTCGCTTTCTCAGTAATACAGAACCTGGAGCAGTGTCTGTAGTATAAAATTTACGCGTGAGGCTTCATCAAATGATCACAAGATCTCCATGACTCCACCTCTACATGGGCCGTAACCTCATCTCAGGGTCCAGCTGACAACTGAAAATACGTTAGGCTACCAAAATATACAATCTGTGCCTGGGCACAGAGCTGTCAATCAACCCTTTCGCCTGAAGAGGATCAAAAGGCATCGTTGACGATTTTGTAAAGCTGTCAATCACCTGTCCATGCATTGTCAGCTGACTCAAAAAAGACACCAGCCACAAATCCACTTGGTAATTGTGTGAAATGGTTATTGAATTGAGTGATATCTATTTTTAATGAGTTTGCGATTGAAATGTATTAACATATGAATAATGCAATGCTTTTGTGAATGATTATCCAAACATTGGGAGCTATGCACCTGGAATATGGAATCCATCCCCAACCTGGAGACTCTGGCCTAATAGTAAAACAAATTTAAAGTAACCAGTCACGTCATATGGAGATATTAAAAATACAGATACTTGCTTATGATTTGGACTGTGATGGGTCTCCCAATTTGTCCAGGGCTCTCATTTTATGTATCCCCAAATACTGTCTAATCTACAAAGCAGTATATAATCTATTATTCTGTATCCAACTGTGAATTAAGGAAGTGGGCAAGTTCCTGCACAAGTAAGTACAGAAGTAAAAATCAATAATAAGAATGACATTTTTGCTAAAAAAAACCCTTTGAACAGACAGATGGAAGAAATGTTGGGGGGCCTTTTTAACCTGGGTTTAGGTGCGGGTGTTGGGGGGGGGTTAAATCTGGCAAAAATGCGAGCGCGTCGGGAAACCGTCTCCAACCCGCCGACTTCCGCATGTAACTCGGGCAAGTTAGGCTGGTTGCACACTACCCCCTCAGGAGAGGCGGGTTGCCTATTAATTGGAGCGATATTTCAACACAGTTTTAAGTTTAACAGCGCACCACGGTTTTCCCGGGCATCCTGAAACTCGCCAGTGAAAACAAGGCGAGAACACAACAGCAACTGAGGGAGCCAATTAGAACTCATGGAGATACTGCAATAAATATTCAATACTCACAGCTGCTTTCCTACCTGCTAGTGGGAAAGGGTTTGTTCACTTCATTTTTGCTGAGCGTTTACTTTCTACACAGTGGAGGTTTTCTGAATCACATCAAGATAGGCGGCGTCTTGGCTGCCTGAACTTGGACCTCGGACGGACGAGGAGCAATATGACCAGCCTGCTGTTCAGACACCTGCAGCTGGACGGCAGAGAGAGGAACAGCAGAGGGGTGCAGCTCGCAGGAGGCCATACCCGCGACACAAGGTGTACGGGCGGAGGCTGAGTTTCCTTGACATGTCTCAGCAGCAGTGTCTCAGGAGGCTCAGGTTGTCACGTCAGGTGGTGGCAGACATCTGCAGCCTCCTAGAAAAAGACCGGCTCCCTGCTGGACTTGGTAGCCATGCTTTTCCGGTGGCTGTGAGAGTGAAGACCGCCCTCAACATATTTGCCTCCGGATCCTTCCAGAGTTCTGCCAGAGACATATCCAGGATCTCCGAATTGGCGGCCCACAAATGCATAAGACAGGTGACTGATGGGTTATTTGCCAGGGCCACAATTATGTGCACTTCGGCTGCGATGATGCCAGTCAGAATGAGTGGGTGCTCGGTTTTGTGTCTTTGGCTGGCTTCCCATAGGTGCAGGGGGTTATCAACTGCTCACACGTGGCAATCCGGGCACCCCCAAAACAACCAGGAGTATTTGTTAACTGCAAGGGCTTCCACTCCATCAATGTGCAGCTGGTGTGCAACCACAAATATATTTCTGCAGGTGTACAGAAGATTCCCGGGAGCTGCCATGATGCTTTCATCCTACGGCAGTCCAAGCCCCCAACCTCTTTGGTCCTGCAAGCAGACTGAAGGGGTGGCTGCTAAGAGACAAGGGATACCCATTTCAAACTGGGCTGATGAAACCCGTTAGAAACCCGAACAATGAAGCCCAACAGCGCTACAATGAATGCCATAGGACCACCAGATGTGTGAGCGAACAAGCCACCAGCATGCTGAAGATGCGCTTCAGGTGCCTGGACAGATCTGGAGGCGCCTTGAGTAAGCACCAGCCAGGGTCTCCAGAATGGTCGTAGTGTACTGCGCTCTCCACAACATTGCTCAGCAGTGAGGTTTGCACCTGCAGGAGGAACAAGGCGCAAAGCTCAGATTGTCTTCTGACGATTCCAAGGAGGAGGAAGACAGGAAGGAAAGTGATGAGAACAAAGCAGCAGTAGCTGCTCACCTTGCTGCCCGGTATGCCAGGGATGCCCTTATTAATGCGAGATTCACCTAGGTTGCACCAGTGGGCTGATGTCAGAAGCACAAGCAACGCCACTCTTCCCACCACGCCCCCAATGATGACGCAAAGCAGTCCTGCAAACAACCAACCATTCATATCTTCCCAGTAATCATCAAGCAAGTTAAAAGGCAACTTGCCACCCAGCAATCAAGAATAAACAAGACGGGAAAGTGGTGCAAATAACAACAACAACTTGTATTTATATAGCGTCTTTAACATAGTAAAACATCCCAAGGCGCTTCACAGGAGTATTATAAGACAAAAAAATTTGACACCGAACCACATAAGGAGATATTAGGACAGATGACAAAAAGCTTGGACAAAGAGGTAGGTTTTAAGGAGCGTCTTGAAGGAGGAAAGAGAGGTAGCGAGGCGGAGAGGTTTAGGCAGGGAATTCCAGAGCTTAGGACCTAGGCAACAGAAGGCACGGCCACCAATGGTTGAGCGATTATAATCAGGGATGCTCAAGAGGGCAGAATTAGAGGAGCGCAGATATCTCAGGGGATTGTGGGGCTGAAGGAGATTACAGGGGTAGGGAGGGGTGAGGCCATGGAGGGAATTGAAAACAAAGATGAGAATTTTGAAATTGAGACGTTGCTTAACCGGGACCCAATGTAGGTCAGCGAGCACAGGGGTGATGGGTGAACGGGACTTGGTGCGAGTTAGGACTCGGGAAGCCGAGTTTTGGATTACCTCACGTTTACGTAGGGTAGAATGTGGGAGGCCAGCCAGGAGTGCTTTGGAATAGTCAAGTCTAGGGGTAACAAAGGCATGGATGAGGATTTCAGCAGCGGATGAGCTGAGGCAAGGGCGGAGACATGCGATATTACGGAGGTGGAAATAGGAGGTCTTTGTTATGCTGCGGATATGTGGTCGGAAGCTCATTTCAGGGTCAAATATGACACCAAGGTTGCGGACAGTGTGGTTCAGCCTCAGACAGATGCTAGGGTAACGGATGGAGTCAATGGCTAGGGAACGGAGTTTGTGGTGGGGACCGAAAACAATGGCTTCGGTCTTCCCAATATTTAATTGGAGAAAATTTCTGCTCATCCAGAACTGGATGTCGGACAAGGATTCTGTCAATTTGGAGACCGTGGAGGGGTCGAGAGAAGTGGTAGTGAGGTAGAGCTGGGTGTCGTCAGCGTACATGTGGAAACTGGTGCTGTGTTTTCAGATGATGTCACCAAGGGGCAACATGTAGATGAGAAATAGGAGGGGCCAATGATAGATCCTTGGGGGACACCAGAGGTAACGATGCAGGAGATTCCCTGGCTAAGATTAGATAGATAAGAATGGAACCAGGCGAGTGCAGTCCCACCCAGCTGGACGACGGTGGAGAGGCATTGGAGAAGGATGGAGTGGTCAACCGTGTCAAAGGCTGCAGACAAGTCAAGAAGGATGAGGAGGGATAGTTTACCTTTGTCACAGTCATTTGTGACTTTGATGAGAGCCATTTCGGTACTGTGGCAGGGGCGGAAACCTGATTGGAGGGATTCAAATATGGAATTTTGGGAAAGATGGGCACAGATTTGGGAGGCGACAACACGTGCAAGGATTTTGTAAAGGAAAGGGAGATTGGAAATGGGGCGGTAGTTTGCAAGGACAGAGGGGTCAAGGAATTTTTTTTGAGGAGAGGGGAGATGACGACAGATTTGAGGGAGAGGGGGAGAGTACCTGAGGAGAGAGAACCGTTAACAACGCCAGCTAACATAGGAGCCAGAAAAGGAAGTTGGGTGGTCAGCAGTTTGGTGGGAATAGGGTCGAGGGAGCAGGAAGTGTGTCTCGTGGACAAGATCAGCGCGGTGAGGTCATGAGGGGAGATCGAAGAGAAACTGGAGAAAGATGTGAGTTCAGGACTCAGGCAGGGGGAACCCTTGGAGGAAGTTTGGCCTGGTGGGCTAGGGGAAGGAAGGGAAGTGGCAGAGGCAGCTGAATGGATGATCTCAATCTTAGAGACAAAGAAGTCCATGAGCTCCTTACACTTGTGGAGCTGAGGCTGGAGGAGACAGGGGAGAGGGGTTTAAGAAGACAGTTAGCAGTGGAGAATAGAAGCCAGGGTTTATCTTTACATTCCAGATTGATTCTGGAATAGTGAGCAATTTTGGCAGACAACAGTAGGACCCAATAATGCTTTATGTAGTCCAGCCAGATTTGGTGGTGAATGGCTAAACCAGTTGTCCACCATATCCGTTCAAGTTTGCATCCCTTGGACTTAAGGGAGCGAAGATGATGGTCATATCAGGGGGAACGGCCAGGGTGAGAGAGGGTAATTGTTTTAATAGGGACTAGGGCACCAAAGGTGGTGGTGAGGGTGTGGTTGAGTAGATTGGTAGCTGCAGAAATGTCATGGTGAATGGAGGATCAGAGGCTGGACAGTTTGGGTTTCATAACTGCAGTTGTAAGAGAGTTTGGAGAGAGTTTTTTTCCAGGGACGGACACAGAAGGAAGTAGGGTTGGGGGGCGGTGGAAGGGAGATGTGGGTGGAGAGCGCTACGAGGAATTGACACGATGGGAGTAGCGAGGCCATGAGAGATGGCTAGATCGAGGAGGTGGCCATGAATATGGGTTGGGGAGTTTACAAGGAGGGAGAGATTAAGGGAGGAAGGAGGCTAGTGAACTCAGAGGAGAGAGAGCATGATGAATTGAGATGGAGGTTGAAATCATCGAGGATGAGAAGTCGTTCGGTGCAGAGGCTGAGGGAGGATAGCAGTGAAGATATCTCAGTAATAAAATTTTTATGGTACTTGGGTGGACGGTAGAGAACGAGAATTTTAAATGAGAGGTGAGAAGGGTACATTAAGGTGAGATGCTCAAAGGAGGAGAAAGTGCCAGAGGAAGTAGGGGGACAGACCAAGGTGTGATTTGGTGATGAGAGCTACACTGTCACCACGGCGGTCTGAGCAGGGCAAGTGGTGGAAGGTATAGCCAGGCGGGGAGGCTTCATTTAAGGGGAAGGGGTCATCACCCCTCAACCAAGTTTCCATCAGGGCCATGATGTCAATGCAATCATCCACAATAAGCTCATGGATGGCAAGGGCCTTGTTCGCAAGTGAACGGACATTCTGGAGGGAGATGCGGAGAGGGTCGGTGATGGCTGACCCACTGCCAGCGTCCACAGGGTCCGCGCCGGAGGGGATGAGTTTGATGGGGATGAGATTGGCAAGATTTCCCCCAGTGGGCGCGCTGGGCGGGAAGGTCGGCGAGAGAGTAGGATGGGACAGTTGGGGTTGCTGCTCGTAAGGTGGCAGCGACAAGTAACTAATAAAACTAATAGGGGGAGAAATTCGGTTACGCCCTGGGGGCGCTAACGAGAGGCGCATACCAACCCAATTTTTCCCCATAAATGTATATGATATTACTAAGGTATGGAAACTTCACAACATAGCATTTCCTCATACGCCAATGTGCATACCCTTGTGCAACTACAAAGCTTTACTCTTCCTTTTCCCACTGCTCCTACATGGTGCAACCCCTGTGGATTCAGCACAGGTAGAGGCAGGATGCTCAGATCCTTGCTCCGACTGCTGAGATGCTTTTGGCCAATGACCTCTGCGTTTTGGAGCCCCTGAGGGCCCTGCCAAAGGCTGCTCCACCTGCAACTGTGCAGGGGCCATCGGGAGATGAGGCAGCACGTCGGGTACTGAATGAGGGAAAGGCAATGGGTGAGAAGTGGAAGTGCTTTGAGTGGAGTCGCCACTTCCATGTCCCTTTTCGTCATCAACCCCCTCATGGCCCAGCCACACTTCATTACTGCCACTGTGCTGGAGAGCATCTTGGTGCAGATCAGTGCGGCGCTGTAAGGCCAAGACTAAGGTATCTGCCATCCTATTTAAGGTGGCAGAGATGTTGGCATCCAGAGTCTGCATGGGTATGGTCAAGACATGTATAGACTCAGTTGATAGCCACGTTTGATGTTCCACAGAGTTGGCCACTCTATCCATGTAAGAAGGCATCGTCGCAATTCCCTGTGACATCAACCCACTCATGCTTAAGGCGGATTGTTTCATTCTATTTGCAATCGTGGTCAGTGTGCTTTGAAGGCTTGTCAGTGCATCACATTATCTGCTGTTGCACAATGATTCTTCTTTTCATCGACGGTCCCCGGGTTACAGCATCTGTGTCCCGCTGAGCAAAGCTCGGAGCGGGATGTGCCCTCCGACGCGGACTCTCCACTGCTGTCCCTGCCACCACCATCTCCTCTTGCTTACTTGTGAAGTGTGAGACACTGGGTGAAAACCCAACTATCTCTCTAACTGATCCCACTAAAGTACGAGTATCTGAGCCGGTGCATGGTGAGCATGTGTCCTGTGACAGTGCAGCCTCAGAAGGAATCGGCAGCTCTGAGGATTTATCATCCGGGAGGTCCACTGAGTACTGCTGTACGCATGAAGGCCCTGGCAGAGAGAAAAGACATGAATTAGTCCTGGCAAGATATGAATTTCGCAGCTTATCATTATGAAGATGATCATATTTCACTCGCTGTTGAAATCAAGTCAACATGACTGAATATTGTATGACATGTGTGTCGCTGATAGTTAATTGCATCAACAGATAGCTGGGAAGTCGCCATATCCCCATCTCTGACGGCGAGGCAGGCCGAAACTCTGCTGATCTCCAGCGTTTTCTCCTCTGCAGTTGTTAGCAGTTGTGGAGGCATGTGCTCATCCAATGGATGCAATGCATTTGGTGAGAGTGACTATCAGGGAGAGGCATCAAATTGTATAAGGATGAGGGTGAGTGACAGATCTGGATGTATAGATGGGGATGTGAGGAAGTGCACAGAAAGAGGATGGGTGTGCCTGCAAGATTAGCAGGTGTAAGGAGTGATGTGCTGGAGTAGGCTTGACAAGGCAGAGCGAGGGTGTGGGGTGGTGTGCACAGCAGGATGTAGGTGAATGTGCAACTGTATTCCCCTTTCCTGACCTAGTAAGGTCATTAGAAACATAGAAACATATAAGATAGGAGCAGGAGTAGGCCATTCGGCCCCTCGAGCCTGCTCCGCCATTCAATGAGATCATAGCTGATCATCCAAACTCAGTACCCTGTACCTGCCTTCTCCCCATATCCCTTGATACCTTTAGCTTTAAGAAATATATCTAACTCATTCTTGAATATATTTAATGACTTGGCCTCAACTACCTTCTGTGGTAGAGAATTCCACAGGTTCACCACTCTCTGGGTGAAGAAATTTTTCCTCATTTCTGTCCTAAATGGCTTACCCCTTATCCTTAGATTATGACCCCTGGTTCTGGAATTAAAGCGCTTCCTGCGCTGAATTCAGGAGCGTGGCACAATGCTCCTGCTGCTCACCTCCTGGGCCACCTCCAGCCATGCCTTCTTTGTGGCAGGTTTCTTCCTGAGGAAGAGTACCTCTCTCCGGTTCCTCACAGCCTCCAGCAGTACATCAAGGGAGGCGTCATTGAAGCAGAGCGCAGCCTTTGACTGTCCTGAATCCTTTGTCGCACCTTGTCTTCTCTTGCTTCCAACTCCAAACTCCTCCAAATTCCATCCTTGGATTGGCCCTTTAAATAGTGGAGTTGAGATCGCGTCATGTGGGTCCTCATCACGCCCGCTGCCGCTGATTGGATGGGAAACCTGGACGTAAAATGATAATGAGCTGGCTGCGTTAAAATGCCACTGAAAGACGCGCTGAACTGACTTCCGGGTTTCCCACACGATATCGGACCCACCCCCACCCCCACACCCGCTCCCATGGCCCCTCTGAATTAATATCGGGGCCAGTCTTTCCACAAAAGATCTGATAATTGGGATTTTGAAAACATAAAGGTGAGTCCTGGTTTTGAGCCCGACCGAGTTAAGCACAAGTTGGTGTATATGATGAATGCCAGGTCCCTTGATCTGAAAGCAGCTGGAGCACGAAGAGACAGTTGTGTGAACATGCCATTTGAGGGCAGTACTTGCATAGTTAAATGTTCAGAGGAACAGCACTCCCTTTGCAATATGTACTGAAAATGTTAGCTCCTATAATTCAGCTCGTCATCGTCACTCAATAAGCTGGCAATAATGATGTCCTGGTCATTAATCCTTCTGTGTCTATCCACACAGAGCGGGGACACAGCGTGCCCTTGCAATTGCCATCTGCAGCTAGCATCACTCTCGAGGGAAAAAGGGACAAAAAACTAAAACAAAATCGCACCATTTTGTTAAAGTAACAATCTACCCTGGAGTAACAACAACTTGCATTTATATAGTGCCTTTAACGGAATAAAATGTCCCAAGGCGCTCGACTGATTTCAAGGGGTGTAATCAGACAAAAATTGACACCAAGCTGAAGAAGGAAATATTAGGAGATTTGGTCAAAGAGGTAGCTTTTAAAGAGGGTCTTAAAGGAGGGGAGAGAGGTAGAGAGGCAGAGAGGTTTTGGGAGAGAATTCCAGAGCTTTGGACCTAGACAGCTGAAGGCACGGCCACCGATGGTGGGGTGAAGGAAGTGGTGGATGGACAAGAGGTCAGAGTTGGAGGAACGTAGAGATCTCAGAGGGTTATAGAGCTGGGGAAGGTTACAGAGATAGGGAGGGGCAAGGCCGTGGAGGGATTAGAACATGAGGAAGAGAATTTTATAATGGGGGAGTTCGGGGAATGGGAGCCAATGTAGATCAGCGAGCACAGGGGTGATGGGCAAAAGGGACTTGGTGTGGGTTAGGATACGGGCAGCAATTCAGCTCAAATTTATGGAGAGTGCAAGGTGGGAGGCCGGCCAGGAGAGCATTGGAATAGTCGAGTCTCGACAATAGAGGAGAGTCATTTGAAAGCCGACTGCATGTTCAGCCTACAATGCCACAAGCATAAAATTGACAACCAAGGATATGGCAGTACATTCGGAGGCAGGGAAGAGGAGTTCATTCCAACAGTGCCAACCTTGGAAATGGCCATAAATCAAAGTTACTGCACCACACAGCAAAATTACCTCCACACCCTTGAGATGGGACTTTGTTTTTTTTTTGCTCCATAAAGCAACTCTGCAGCATTTGCGTAATCCGGAACAGCTGCTGAAGCAATAAAAAAAAAAGCAAATGAACAGCTGCCGTCCAAATCGCATCGGAGCCAGACCAAGCACAGCCCACGGCTGCTGAGAGGGAGAACGCTGCGGGCTCAACACCGAGCGGGCGGGCTGGCTGATTGAGTGAGCAGGCGGACATTGAGTCGAGGCACGGCCCTTCCATCACCTGCACTTCAGCACCAGCTCTTGTACACCCGGTGCCATGGTGCTGCGTGCCGGTCAGCCATTTTGTAGAGGGTTCATGCTGGACACGGCAGAACATCGACAGACAATGCACAGCAGGTCCAGCAGTAGCTGAAAGGCAGGCTAATGTTGTTGGTGGAAAGTGTTCGAAGTGGGGGGGGGGGGGGGGAGTTGGTGGGGGGGGCAGGCGAGAAGCCCAATTAAGATTTTAACTCCCGGGGGCCTCATTTTAATTTCCAAGGTCAGACCGTGGCCCGAACCTGGCGGGAATCGCAACCAGGCCGATGGCGTCGGTGACCTGCGGGAACTGTTCTCAGCACAAAGGTCAGTATGGGTGGGGGTTTCAGAGAGGATCGCAGTCAGGGGAGGGGGAAAGGAAACCTGGGGCCGGGGACTCGGAGGTCCAAGGTTTTCTTGTGAGGACAGGAGGAACACTTTCCTGGGAGCCACGGTATCATTCTGGTGAATCTGCGCTGCACCCCCTCCAAGGCCAATATCTCCTGCCTGAGGTGCGGTGCCCAGAACTGAACGCAGTTACGCCAGAAGGGGTCTGACCAGAGCTTTATGTAACTGTGGTATAACTTCCACCCCTTTGTAGTCCTGAACAGGAGTAGGCCATTCAGCCCCTCGAGCCCGTTCTGCCATTCTAATAGATCATGGCTGTTCTGTACCTCAACTTGATTTACCTGCCTTTGCTTCATATCCCTTGATACCCTCACCCAACTAAAATCTTCCGATCTCAGTCTTGAAAGCTCCAATTGACCCCCAGCATCCACAGCCTTTTGGATGGAGAGAATTCCAGATTTTTACCACACTTTGTGTGAAAAAGTGCTTCCTGATTTCCCTCCTAAATGGCCTAGCTCCAATTTTAAGATTATCCCCCTGCCCGCCCCCCCCCACCCATTCTTGATTTCCCCATCAGAGAAAATCCTTTTAACATTTTATACACTTTGATCAGATCACTCCTAAATCTTCTATACTCAAGGGAATTCAAGCCAACTCCCCCACCCCCCTCACAACTGGGGTAGTTGTCTTAGCTGAAACATAAAACTGAGTCAGCAAGAACTTCTCCATTCAAAGAGTATTCAATGTTTTGGAATAGAGTACGGGAGCCAAAATGTTTTTTGGGCCATTTGAAATGCAGCTGGATTCCAAGAGGAAAAATAGAAATTGCGACGGGGGGATTGTCCTATGAGGAGAGATTGAGTAGAATGGAACTATATTCCCTAGAGTTTAGAAGAATGAGAGGTGATCTCATTGAAACATACAAAATTCTTAAGTGGCTTGAAAGGGTAGATGTTGGAAGGATGTTTCCCCCTGGCTGGGGAGTCTAGAACCAGGGGTCACAGTCTCAGAATAAGGGGTCGGCCATTTAGGACTGAGATGAGAAGACATTTCTTCACTCAAAGGGTTGTGAATCTTTGGAATTCTCTACCCCAGAGAGCTGTGGATGCTCAGTCTTTGAGTATATTCAAGACTGAGATTGATACATTTTTGGAAGCTAAGAGAATCAAGGGATATGGGGATAATGCGGGAAGGTGGAGTTGAGGTAGAAGATCAGCCATGATCTTATTGAATGGCGGAGCAGGCTTGAAGTGCCGAATGGCCTACTCCTGCTCCTATTTCTTATGTTCTTATAAATTGCTGGAAACATTCAGCAGGTCAGTGAGCCTCTGTAAGGATAGCAGACAAGTTAATGGTTCAGGTGGGGAATCCTGAGAGGACTGAGCTTTGGTTTGTTGATTGGCCTCTTCTCATTCTTGACTTTTCTTATGTTGCTTATTTGAAAGTAGTTGCAAACACTCGGGATGACCAGTGTGAGAAGGAAACATTAGCCGTGAGGTGTCAGCCGTGACTCAGTGGGTAGCACTTTCGCCTCTAAGTCAGAAGGTCGTGGGTTCAAGTCCCACTCCAGAGACTTGAGTACATCATCTAGGCTGACATTCCAGTGCAGTGCTGAGGGAGTGCTGCACTG
Organism: Squalus acanthias; assembly: GCA_030390025.1. Classification (NCBI taxonomy): domain Eukaryota; kingdom Metazoa; phylum Chordata; class Chondrichthyes; order Squaliformes; family Squalidae; genus Squalus; species Squalus acanthias. The sequence continues at coordinate 63,915,359 of CM059438.1, forward strand.
TCGGAGGTGCCGTCTTTCGGATTAAACATTAAACCGAGGCCCCGTCTGCTCTCTCAGGTGGATGTACAAGATTCTGTTTGAAGAAGAGCAGGGGAGTTATCCCTGGTGTCCTGGCCAATATTTATCCCTCAACCAGCACCACTAAAACCGATTATCTTGTCATTGCTTGTGGGATCTTGCTGTGCAAAAATTGGCTGCCGTGTTTCCCATATTACAACAACAACATGAAGGGATATACCATGGACAGCGATATTAAAAATACAAGGTACTAATGAAAAAATACAGTTTCAGAAAAGGTGCCAAATAATCACTGCTAGGACTGTGTCAAATGCTCTGTACCCAGGCAGCTGATATCTGTGACATTGGGCAATATCTGCTAGTATTACAACTGAGTCTTTAGACATCGTTTCACATACACCAGATTTTATTTCTTAAAACAGCAACAGCAACTTGCATTCATATAGCGCCTTTACCATAGAAAAACATCCCAGATTGCGTCTGAGGCGCAGTCAGGAAAACATGGATGGTAAGCCAAAGGAAGAGATATTAGGAGAGGTGACCAAAAGCTTTGTTAAAGAAGTGGGTTTTAAGGAGGGGAGGAAGGAGGGGAAGCAGAGGGGTTTAGGGAGGGAATTCCAGCGCTTAGGGCCGAGGCGGCTGAAGGCATGGCCGCCAATGGTGGGGCAAATGAAGGGTGCACAAGAGACCAGAGTCAGAGGAATAGAGAGATCGGGAGTGCTGTAGAGGTTACAGAGATAGAATGGAGCAAGGCCATGAAGGGATTTAAACACAAGGATGAGAATTTTAAATCGGAGGTCTTGGAGGACCGGAAAACTAATTTAAACTGGTGCTGTACATAGTTTTAAAAACTACCGCACTCCAAAACTTGCCTGAAGTACAAAGTGAATCTGGATGTACACATGCAGACACCATGAAACGACCAGGGATGAAGTTCCACCTAACTAATTTGTACAAATAGCGAACAGTGAATGGCTATTTTAAGCACGCGCAAGTTTGTGTGTAAGATTTATCTACCCTGCTCTGTTGATCAAGAGGAAATTAGCAATATCAACCACAAAAGTGCATGTTCTGGCGATGACACATCAGGTGAGGTCACAATAGGGCTCTTCTGTGATCGTCCCTGTAGCTGAATAGCCTGCCAATACTCACCGTCAAGGTCCACACATGAAAAACAATGATATTGGTAAGGATGAGGAAGTAAGAGGTCCTGGTGCTCTGTAAACTTGAGCTCATCCAAATCCCTCCATGGTCTCGCTCCCCTCCCTATCTCTGTAACCTCCTCTGGCCCCAGAACCCTTCGAGATCTCTGCACTCCTCTAATTCTGGCTTCTTGCGTATCCTCAATTTTAATTGCTCCATTGGTGGCTGTGCCTTCAGCTGGCAAGCTCTGGAAATCCCTCCTAAACCTCACGCCTCTCTACCTCTCTTTCCTCCCCTTGACATTCAATGGCATTACCATCGCCGAATCCCCCACTATCAACATCCTGGGGGTCACCATTAACCAGAAACTTAACTGGACAAGCCATATAAATACTGTGGCAACAAGAGCAGGTCAGAGGCTGGGTATTCTGCGGCGAGTGTCTCACCTCCTGATTCCTCAAAGCCTTTCCACCATCTACAAGGCACAAGTCAGGAGTGTGATGGAATATTCTCCACTTGCCTGGATGAGTGCAGCTCCAACAACACTCAAGAAGCTCGACACCATCCAGGGCAAAGCAGCCCGCTTGATTGGCACCCCATCCACCACCTTAAACATTCACTCCCTCCACCACCGGCGCACCGTGGCTGCAGTGTGTACCATCTACAAGATGCACTACAGCAACTCGCCAAGGCTTCTTCGGCAGCACCTCCCAAACCCGCGACCTCTACCACCTAGAAGGACAAGGGCAGCAAATGCATGGGAACACCACCACCTCCAAGTTCCCCTCCAAGTCACACACCATCCTGACTTAGAAGTATATCGCCGTTCCTTCATCGTCACTGGGTTAAAATCCTGGAACTCCCTCCCTAACAGCACTGTGGGAGCACCTTCACCACATGGACTGCAGCGGTTCAAGAAGGCGGCTCACCACCACCTTCTCAAGGGTAATTAGGAATGGGCAATAAATGCTGGCCTTGCCAGAGACGCCCACATCCCATAAACGAATAAGAAAAAGACGCTCCTTAAAACCTCCCTCTCTGACCTGTCCTCATGTCTCCTCAGGTGGCCCCGTGCCAAGTTTAGTCTGATGGTGCTCCTGTGAAGCGCTTTGAGACGTTTTACGACATTAAAGGCGTTATATAAATGCAGAATGTTGTTGACGGTTTATCTTGTTGTGAATGTGGTGACAATCTGAATGTGTCATCGATACGGTATGAAGCAATGAGTTGCTGCTTGGTCAGTGTCAAGGATGCCGTGGAACCTGCAAAGAAGAGCTGGCAGTCACGTGTTTCCTTTACGCCAAGATTAAGTTGATGATGCCTAAAAACATCTATCTGTGCAGTTAAAAACTGCAGAACCTTTGGGAAACCCGTACTTCTGGGTTTCCCGTCCTTAACTCCTCCCCCACCCTGTACCGAACGTGTGTCCGAGATAATATTGGGACCAAAATTTCACTGGCACTGTCAAGAACTGTACTAAAGTCCAACTTGCAATAAGTGATGTTTCCATATTTTTTAAATCATTTATGGGATGTGGGCATCGCTGGCAAGGCCAGCATTTATTGCCCATCCATAATTGCCCTTGAGAAAGGTGGTGGTGAGCCTTCGCCTTGATCCGCTGCGGTCCGTGTGGTGAAGGTGCTCCCACAGTGCTGTTGGGGAGGGAGTTCCAGGATTTTGAACCAGCAATGATGAAGGAACGGCAATACATTTCCAAGCCAGGATAATGTGTGACTTGGAGGGGAACTTGGAGGTGGTGGTGTTCCCATGTGCCTGCTGCCCTTGTCCTTCTAGGTGGTAAAGGTCGCGATTTTGGGAGGTACTGTCGCAGAAGCCTTGGCGAGTTGCTGCAGTGCATCTTGTAGATGGTACACACTGCAGCCATGGTACGCCGGTGGTGGAGGGAGTGAATGTTTAAGGTGGTGGATGGGCTGCCAATCAAATGGGCTTCTTTGCCCTGGATGGTGTCGAGCTTCTTGCTTGTTGTTGGAGCTGCACTCATCCAGGCAAGTATGCTAAGATGTGGTTTTAAGAAATTGCACAACATGTACATGGACCCTTAACCTGCTACGTGCTGACTTCTACTGTGCGATTCGATAGATTTAAAAATGGCTGAAGGTTAGCCAGTTTTCAAATCTCATCATCTAAATATTAGGAAGAATACAAATATAAAATGAATGACCTTTTCAACAGTTGATGACCTTGTAAACTTATATTGGTCAGAAGCCTTTAACTGTGACTTAGCAACAATACAATGATTGAATCATAAGTGTGTAGCCAGTCTTTTGTGCAATCAAATTTTCTTTTGACAGGTTAAGAGTTAGCAATGTTAGAAACATTTCAAATCCTACAATATTTGCCTCTGTCCTGGTGATTTATATTTCAGCATAACTGGTTGGTTAGAGTATCCAGTATGTTGAGAGAATATGAGGCATGTTTTACTGATTAAATAAGTCATTTAAAAAATGACACATTTTCTGGTCATAGAGGTTGAGTTCCATTAGAGAATAGAAGAGTCTGTGTTTAGTTCTCAATGAGTTAATCCCTACTAACTGTAAAACCATCTAGCTTCTGATTCCCAGTGCACCTGATCTGCAGTTACCAATGGAAAACATGCAGGTTGTCTGTTGAGTGGATACTCTACAATCCTCAGCGATTTGAAGAAGCCGCTTCAATTGGATCGATGATGAAAGAGGGAAGCATCACAGAGCAGCCAGCCTGGGAGTCAATAAGACATCAGATGTACTTTGAAGCAATCTCCGAAACCTGCTTTCTGCTCCATGGCCCCAGTGATATCTCCATTTTCCACATGGGATGGGGTGACTATGGGCAACGTTGTCTCTTGGGCTTGTGTGACGGTTGCCATCTCATTTCATTTAGATTTCTGAACCTTCAAAGAGAGGAAGTGTTTATGATCCAAGTTGAAATTGAACCCGAGTCCCAGAAATAGTCCCCGTCCCCTCAAGACACACATGTATCATTGTTTCCGTTGCCAATTTTCTTCAAGTTGCTCCTTAAGTCTATTGATTTCTTGCTGCCTGCTGTATGGTTCCACAGGCACGAGGCTTCCACAGTACCTCACACAAATGGCAACTATCCATGTGTGAAACTGGACAGTGTGGTGTTGACAGGCTACTCAACCACGGGAGGCGGGGGGGGGAGATCGCAGCCAAGCCTAATCCTGTCCTCAACCAAAATCCACACATGCTGACTTCCAGCAGGCTCTGAACAACAATCAGGAGCAGGCCCTTTCACCCAACCCAGCCATTCTGAGGCCAATTATAGCATCACAGCCCGGGATCAGCTAACTCAGTACAGGTCAGCCTCTGATCTAGGGCCTTGCTGACCTATAATGCTCAACTACTCGGTCGATAAGCTCACTGAGGCACTGAATTACAAAGTTTCTCCGCCATTTCAAACACCAAGTAATTTAAAAAAATGTCTTGGTAAAGTTTTGTGCTCAGCAATATTTTATATTCGTAATTTTAGGCATTAGCACCAAACATTCCTAGACCAGATAGAGTAAGGTTAGCTGCATAGCAGATCAAATCTCCCTCTGCTGTGCCCCAACAACATTCCTCAAGCTGATCGCTCCTTATTAAGTGTCATTTTCCAGGGGAACCATCTCTATGGCCTTTCTGACTGAGAATGCCAATTACCAGTTTGGACAGGATAAGAACCCAGTTCCCAAAGGTGAAAAATCAAGGTGCTAACACAGTGAACTATCTGGTCCTACATTACAACAGTGTCCACACCTCATAAAGTACTTCATTGGCTGTAAAGTGCTTTGGGACGTCCTGAGGTCATGAAAGGCGCTATAGAAATGCAAGTCTTTCTTTTGTTTTGTTGGTGCCATATTAAGAGCAGCTTTGTGCTGTGAGCCCATACCCACTTGGAACCATGCTGTGACTGGCAATTTCTCATAGGGTCCTCATGAGAGAGGAAAAACTATCACCCCATCAGTTTGGACAGGTTAAGAAGCCAGGTCCCCAAGGTGAAAAATCAGTGTGCTAACCCTTTTTTAAAATGGATTTATTCAACATTAAAAACATTTACAACATCATGATCATTCCATTGTATCATACAAATCCATTCCTCCACCACATATTAACATCAAAAGCTGAAGTTTAATTTGTCTCCCGTAACATATATTAATCTATTGAGTGTGCTCACCCATTGAGCTACCTGGTCCTTATTGATCAAACGGGCACATTTTCGGCCAATACCATGGCTTGCTTCTATGCCATGCGGCCCCTCCTGGTGGGGACAGTGGGTGGGTGACCTGTTGCGAGTCTTTCAGTGTTACTTTGAACTGACGGGCAGGAGACCTTCAACAGCAGGCCGGGTTGTAACTTTCCAGAGGAAGCACCTCATTTCTGCTCAACACTTCCTCAGTCAGCCCCGGGCAACTCACCATCTGAGAAATAACGAGCAATATCCACAGCCTCTCGAGCCACTGATATAATGTGCCACCTGTGCCAATCTTGAGTACTGTACGAACAAATGTGTAGCTGCTCTGAAAGATATTTGTTTTCCAGATGAAAAGGTCAATGGTGGTGATTGTCTGCACAGGCAACATGGGTAGAGGGATGGTGTAAAGTAGTCTAATTTGAGAAAATCATGTGTCCTCAGAGGATGATCCAAAAGGACTTATTAAAAATCTGACCGCTGAGCTTGACCTGCTGCCAGGGGCTGGTCAGCATGCAAGCGATACTCGTTAAATTGCTCAAAGAAAGAAAGAGAGAAAGACTTGCATTTATATAGCGCCTCTCACGACCTCAAGACGTCCTAAAGCGTTTTACAGCCAATGAAGTACCTTTGAAGTGTAGTCACTGTTGTAGTGCAGCCTTCCATTGGTTTCAATGTACATAACTCACTTGGATTTGGAAGTTAAATGCAAGTAAGTCAAATTCACATAGCCAGATAAGAAATACTTTCACACACCTGAGCTTGTAGAAGCATCATTCACTGGCACTTCCTGTCACCAGAGTCACAGAAAGCACTGCAGGGGTAGACATCAATGAGTTACAATTTCAGATATTAGCTTCCTCAGATGAATAGACATTATGGCCCAGATATTCTGATTGCAGGCCTCCTGCGGGCGGAGGACTGCGATCTGGAAAAATCTGCGCCCTTACCTGAGGGCTCCCGGGACGCGCACAATTCCAATGCTGGGCCTCTCCAAACTGCCGGTGTGCAGGGCCCACGTATCCCAGAGGCGCAGGTAGTTCGCAGCGTCCCTGGGATCACGTGGGCCATGGGGAGCCAATCACAGAAGGGAATCTCCCTTCATACACTTGACAAGAAGACCTGTCAAATATATGAATGGAGATCACCCCAAAAACATAGTAAAACTTGAAATACATTTTTTTTTTAAATCACATTTTTAAAATGACTTGAAATTACAATAAATTAACTATTTTAAACAAAAATTTTATTTTTTTTTACTTTTTTTCAACTTTTATCCTGGTAAAAGCAGGTCTTACGCCTGCTTTTCTTTACCAGGTGCAAGAATTGTAAGTGTTTTCTGCGGACGGAGGGTCTTCAAAAATCGGAACTCTCCGCCCGCAGAGGCCCTTCTCCCGGGCAGCCGGAGGATCTGTCAAGAGCTTTCTTGACAGATCGGAAATGCCGGTTTCCAGCGCATGCGCTGTGCCTGCCTGAAACCGGCATTTCCGATGTCCCTACGGGTGCCCTCCCGTAGGGATCAGAATATCCGGCCCCATGTTAACAAAAATAGAATTTAAAAAAGTAAGGCTTGCATTTATATGGAGTCTTTCATGACCTAGGGATGTCCCAAAGTGCTTTACAGTCAATGAAGTAATTTCTGAAGTGGAGTCACTGTTGTAATGTAGGAAATGCACCATCCAATTTAAGCATAACAAGGTCCCACAAACAGCAATGTGTTAATGAACAGATAACCTGTTTTAGTGATGTTGGTTGAGGGATAAACATTGGCCAGGGCACCATGGAGAACTCCCCTGCTCTTCCATGAACTAGTGCCATGGTATCTTTCACATCCACCTGAGAGGACAGACGGGGCCTCGGTTTAACGTCTCATCCAAAAGATACTACAAATGCACGTGGGACCTGCATCACCCCATCCAAATACAGTAGCTCTCGAAATCGTGGCAGTGCAATCAATAGCTATGAGGCATCGACTCATGAACAATGCAGCCTCTCCACAACAAAGCGTCTCCAGGGTCTTGTGTGACCCAAGCTGCTCAACAAGACTTACCTCCCCCACACTGTATAATGTGCAGCATATCATGCAACTGATCAATGGTGCCTGCAGCATTTGACGATATGCTGCAACCAAGGAACAATGGATAAATTAGGAGAGAGAACTGCTGCTGAACCTACCAGGGTATCTCCCAAGTGGTAACTCAGTGGAGATAATTGGCTGTAGCATTCAAGGCAGGGTCAAGCAGCTCTGCTTAATCGAAACTGACTGCGCCAGGGTGCCAGGGGAGAATGTGACACGTACACAGATGTAGGCTCCCCGCTGACACCAGTAATGGTGTACGTGTAGAGTCTGCATCTGGGCACGTGTCACATCCTGGAAGAAAAACCAACGACAGTGTTTCAAAATGTAATTAAAGTTCAGAGCAAAAAAAAGTGCACTGAGAAGAATATATGTACCTCCAATTCTTCATGCTGAATAGATTTATACTGTTTTTTTTTATCCTGAAGCAATAAAACATCTGAGGTACAATCCTCTGTATTTGTGATATTTACTTGCCCTACATATCAACTTAATCACATCTACAATACTGGGAGAAACTGGTGGCTCCAAATTTCCAGAGTGCTCACTCATTAATTCCCTGGTGAACAAGAATAATTTGCACCATAATTCTGTTTTTCCAGAGGCCCTCGGAGATCTTTATTAATAATAAAGAAATATTTGCTGGCAAAAATACATATTTCACATTAAAACAAGTGAGCACATTACATACTTAAACAAGTTTTACCTCAGCATATAGTCCCGTCTGATATAAAAGGTCGATCTGCCTCAGACATTCCTGTGAGACTTGAACCTGTTTTGTTTAATGATTCTAAAATTCCAGTTTTTTCCACTAAGAAGGCATTACATTTCTCACCTGTTCATTTAATTTATTTTTCTCCCTCCTCTCCTTATATTTAGGTAGGTTGTGTTAGCTATCCCTCTTCTGCTACCTCCTGCAAGTGGCCATTCTTCATGGATGAGCCCCGGACAATGTGCAGACAGGCTATTTGACTTGGGGAACAGCACAGAAGTGCCTGGTCATTTCCTCAGCGGGGATCTCTAGATAGTGATCAGGGACAGAACCAATAGCTCAATGTTCCCTAATCCAGGGATGCTGAGATCAAGGGCAGAGCTCCTACTGCCACTTCAATGGAGAACACTTAATTCAGCACGGATCAGGGATCAAACCCTCCTTGGCTGTGCAGATAAGTTGCACACTGAGAAGTTCCATTACTCTCTGAGCCATTCGGGGAGTTCAGGCAGCCCAATGATCTGACTACTGATCACCTTCAGATCAGATCAGTGGTGTGATCCAGTCTCCATCTGCAACAGGCCATTTTTACCATCAAGTCAATTGACGTAAGAAAACTACTAGGCACTTGGTCTGAGTATTAAACAAGGCTTTAATCAACTGTTTTTCAACATGGAGGTCTAGTTGTGTCCTTCACTAGTTCCTGTTAAAGAATGTCCTGAGCAAGCTGGGCCCATGCCCGAGTATTTATACTCTCCCTGGACAGCGCCACCAGCAGGCCGCCCAGTATTATTTCATAAGTCATTTCCACATGAATGACAAGATTCATGTCATCAATTCCTTGCAAAAGACCATACAAGTGGGCTGTCCTTCACCTGATGTCTTGAGGGACATGGAATGAAGGGAGGCATATTTCCAAGAAGAGAAAGCTCTAATTCTTTTCTCTGATGTTAAAAGCTGTATATCGATTACTCTTAATCCAAAATCACCTCATTCAAATTGCCTGATCACTCGAAATTAGCAGCATTAAATTCCCACTTTCCTATGTTATTTGCTGTTTACCTAACTAGCAACAGCGACGAAACTTGATGTAACGTCATTGGCTGTGAAGTGTTTTGGGGTGTCAATCCAATTCTGTTCTTTATTTACATTGCTTAATTCAGATTATTGGATAATTCTATATTTGTTAGTGCAAAAAGGATTGTATTAATGTAACATTAGAACATACACAGCACAGGTTAGAATCCTTTACCACTGGTACCGCACCCAGAGACCTTAATGAAAATTAGGGGCTGCCTAAAACAGTCTGATTTTGTGAAACATTTTTAACTGTACTTTGTAGTTTCATGACTGGAGTTTTAGTGCATTATTTGATAATGTAACATGACAGATGTGTGTTTCATTGCTAGATATTGGACTGCATTTCTGTGTTTTTGGCTGCACTCGTTATCTGTACAAAGGGAGCTGGAACAGTTTAAAAGTCTTACATTCTGTTGTCCTCTGTGACCGTGCCTTGTGACGATGAATTAGCAATGACCTTGGAGTAGATTGTCAAAGCATTTGCGACTCGACAAGGCCATTTGAAGTTTAATACTCTTCCTGAAAATAAAGCCTGTGCAGCAGCCAACGTTGTGCGCATTTTCCATCGTTCAGCGGATCGTGAGACTAAACTAACTCTTTTCAATTCCCCTGCAGCCTCGTGACAATTCCCATTTGGCTGTCGAATGTTGCTGTAAGGGATATTGCATGCTTAAAACTATTTTTATTTCTGTCATTTTTGCCGTTACTTTGGGGACATTTTTATCTGCAAGTTTCCCTTGGGGTCCAGTGGCCTATTCAGCGTGTGCTATTAATGGGGGCAAGTCATGACTTACATAACTTGCCAACCAGCCAGGGCTCCTCACTCCACCCTTGGAGCTCTCTGTGTGCCCTTCAGCTATTTGTACTTACCTAGTTTCACTTCTATTTCATGAAGATTTTCCTAGGGGCTGAAGAAGTGATTATGTCACCAGAAGTGCTTGGACAAATAGCACAATTCGTCTCCCACACAAGGGAATTGCGAGTTTTATGGATGCTCCCAACACTTGGAGGAGCTCCAAATCCTGACGCGGGGCTTCTCCAAAGGATCAGGCATTGCGCAACTGAGCCATACAAACCATGAGGTCCCAGGGTTCGATTCCTGGCCTGTAATGAGCTGGCTGATTTCGGGAACTGTGGTAGTAGGAGCGCTGGAATTGGCCTTACAAGCTTTTGGTCACCTGTCTTAATATCGCATCATGTGACTCAGTGTCACATTTTGTTTGATAACGCTCCTGGGAAATGCCTTGGGATGATTTTACTGCATGAAAGGCGCTATATAAATGCAAATTGCTGTTGTTGTATGCACACACGCATGCCCATTGAGCTGGGCTCAGCTGTATCTCCCCATGACTGAATAGCCTGCCAAGTCTCATTAGCTGGCTCGCATTATGAGGAATGGTCACTTGGGTAAGGCACCAGAGGAAACAGGAACCTGTCGAACTGTTCCCTGGTAAGAGGCAATAACTTCATGTAAAGAGAAAATAGGCAAGAAAAAGAACAAAATTTGACCCAACGATTTTATTTTCTTCACCAAGAAACCCAGCTGTGTGTGACACCGCAGGAAAAATAAATTGCTTGATATAAGTTTGAAAAGAGCCTGAGTTTTCAAAATACTTTGGGATTGTTTCCTGAATTTTAGCTTCTGCAGTGAAGGCAATTAGGTGAGCTTGCACTTTCCAATATTACTGTAGGGGACAGAAAAGTGACTGTATTGTGCTGAAGTCTTTCCTAAACAGTAATGCGTGTTGGTGCAGTAACGCAAACAATTTTTTTACCAAGGAGCCTGGGCCAGAGCTGGAGACATCAGCAAGGTTGAATATAGCAGGAGAGAAGATGAGACAGATGTTACTCTGTTGATTACAGAGCATCATCTTTACGGATCAATTAAAAAAAAGCAACTGAAGCTCCTCATTCGCTGCAAACTCCACATTTAAATAACATTTTGTGTAAACGCTTACTGGAAGTGTTTGGAATGGGCCAACAACAACAACACCTGCCACTCGAATTTATGTAGTGCCTTTAATGTGGAAAAATATCCCAAGATGCTTCACAGAGGTTTTGGGGGAAAAATATGGACACCAAACCAAATAAGGCAATATTAAGAGGGGTGACCAAAAGATTGGCCCGAGAGGTAAGTTTTAAGGAGGGCCTTAAAGGAGCAGAGGGAGGTGGAAGGGTTTGGGAAGGGAATTTCAGAACATGGGGCCTAAGCGGCTGGAGGCATGGCCTTCAATGGTAGGGCAAAGAGGCGGTTCCTGCACAAGAGGCCAGAGCCAGAGATTCGGAGAGTTTGGGGATCAGTTATAGGATTAGAGGAGGTTACAAAGGTAGGGAGAGGTGAGGCCATCAAGGGATTTTAACACAAGAATCAAAAATGTTAAACTTGAAGCACTGAGAAACTAGGAGCCAACGTAGGTCAGAGAGGCCGGGTTAATGGGTAAGCAGGACTTTATGCAGGATAGGATACGGCCACCAGTTTTGGATGTTCTGAAGTTTACAGAGGGTGAAGAATGGGAGGTCAGCTATGAGAGCAGTGGAACAGTTGCATTTGGAGGTGACAAAGGCATGGATGAGTGTCTCAGTGGCAGAAGGGCTGAGGCAAGTGATGTTACAGAGATTGAAGTGGGCAGTCTTTGTGATGAAGAGCATGCTGTGTCAGAAGCTGAGCTCGGGGTTGAATAAGGCGCCGAAATTGCAAACAGTCTGGTTCAGCCCGAGGTAGTGGTCGGGGAGGGGCATGGAGTCGGTGGTGAGGCTATGGTCCGCCTATTGCTTCCATCTGTTAAGAATGGCAGGTTTGGTATCTGGCTCATTATCTTAACTGTAAGGGCTCATTAACATACCAATCCTTGCTTTGTCCTAAAGGTGCAAACCTAGGCTTTTAGCCAGCCGTGAGCTAAATTTAACAATAGTAACATTTTAATAAAAATCATACCAAGATCTTTCAACATGGTCACGGGATACATCAATAAATAATTTTTAAAAAATCAATCAACTTCAATTACTGAGGTCTCTCGGAAAGGGCTCAACTGGGAATCATTTCCTACAATTATTTTCCGCCTGTCATGTATTTAGTTAAATGCAATTTTCTGTGCATCCAGATGTTTATTCCTGGCAAGACCCGTTTCCATGCCAACTTTCTGACAATCTAACAACTGATGATACTTACAGGAAACCCTTGCATCCCAAAGTGGGCAGGTACAAGGCGAAGATTTCTCTTTCTTGGAACGAGTTGGGAAGTGCCACGTTTCAAAGTGTCAGAATTCTTGTTCACGGGTAGCAATCTCGCCTCCGAGTCAGAACATTCCTCGTTCAGCAGCCATTCCAGGACTTGAGCGCACAAGCTAAGCTTACAGTTCAGTGTAGTGCTGAAGGGAGTTGTTGGACATTGTTGGACTTAACGGTAAGACGCTAAGCAGATTTAGCTTGAGCTGTTTATACCTGGTTAACTGGTAATGCAAGTTGATTCAATTGTTCAAAAGGTATTTTACGGCTTAACTTTAAAGTATACTATAGGACACAGAACAGCTTTAAGTTCTGGTGGAAAATACTGTAAGTATAAGTGTCAGCTTGGCTCGATTGGTCGCATTATCGCCTGAGTTAAATGGTTGTGGATTTGAGCGCATAATCTAGGCTGACATGTCAGTGCATTACTGAGGGAGTGCTAGATAAATGCAAGTTATTACTGAATCGCTACTGGAAAGGACCATGAGTTTTATGTAATTGTAGTGGAAAAAGGAAATAGAATTGAGAGCAATGGGTTATTTGCAAGTCATCACTGCAGAGGAGTTCGGACAGGACTACAATGGATGTTGTTTAAAGAGATGAAGGATGTTGTTTAGTTAGAGTTGAAGGAGAGGTCAGTAGAATTAGAGATTAAGATCAGCAAGCTCATCAAAATTGGTATTAGTCATAGATTCATAGATGAAAGACTTGTAGATCATAAGAGCAGGTGTCAGACTGAGAGGGAAAAATAGCTCAATAGCTGAACAAGGTCAGTATGTACCTTGTTAGGAAAGCAGTGGTGAATACAATTACTGACCAACAACAACAGCAACAGCTTGTATTTCTATAGCACTTTTAACATAGTAAAACGTCGCAAGGTGCTTCACAGGAATGTTATAAAACAAATGTTGACACCGAGCCACATAAGGAAATATGAGGGCAGATGGCCAAGAGCTTGGTCAAAGAAGTAGGTTTTAAGGAGTGGCTTAAAGGAGGAAAGAGAGGTAGCGAGGCGGAGAGGTTCAGGCAGGGAATTCCAGAGCTTAGGGCCTTGGCAGCTGAAGGCACGGCCACCAATTATAATCAGGGATGGAGCGATTATAATCAGGGATGCTCAAGAGGGCGGAATTAGAGGAGCGCAGATATCTCGGGGGGTTGTGGGGCTGGAGGAGATTCTTCTTAGGCAGTCCCTCGGAACCGAGGATGACTTCTTCCACATTAAAAATTAGTTCTCAGGTGACTGATGAGTCCAATGCAGGACCTACAGTCTCTGTCACAGGTGGGGCAGACGGTGGTTGAAGGGCGGGTGGGCGAGGTGCTTGGGTTGACGTGCGCTCCTTGCGCTGCTTGCGCTTGGCTTCCGCTTGCTCCCGGCAAAGAGACTCGAGGTATTCAGCGCCTTCCCGGATACTTCTCCTCCACTTTGTGTGGTCTTGGGCCAGGGATTCCCAGGTGTCGGTGGGGATGTTGCACTTTTTCAAGGAGGTTTTGAGGGTGTCCTTGAAGCGTTTCCTCTGCCCACCTGGGGCTCTCTTACCGTGTCGGAGCTCCGAGTAGAGTGCTTGTTTTGGGAGTCTCGTATCGGGCATGCAGATGATGTGGCCCATCCATTGGAGCTGATCGAGCGTGGTCAAAGCTTCGATGCTGGGGATGTTGGCCTGAGCGAGAACACTGACGTTGGTGCGCCTATCCTGCCAATGGATTTGCAGGATCTTGCGGAGGCAGCGTTGGTGGTACCTCTCCAGTGCTTTGAGGTGCCTGCTGTACATGGTCCATGTCTCTGTGGCATACAGGAGGGCGGGTATCACTACTGCTCTGTAGACCATGAGCTTGGTGCCCGGTTTGAGGTCCTGGTCTTCAAACACTCTCTTCCTCAGGTGACCGAAGGCTGCACTGGCACACTGAAGGTGGTGTTGGACTTCGTTATCGACGTCTGCCCTTGGTGACAGTAGGCTCCCGAGGTATGGAAAGTGGTCCACGTTGTCCAAGGCCTCGTCGTGGAGTTTGATAATCGGGGGGGAAATACTGTGTGGCGGGGGCAGGTTGGTAGAGGACCTTTGTCTTACGGATGTTTAGTGTAAGGCCCATGCTCTCGTACGCTTCAGTGAAGGTGTTGACGATGGTTTGGAGTTCGACCTCCGAGCGTGCGCAGACGCAAGCGTCGTCTGCATACTGTAATACGACGACAGAGGATGGGACGACCTTGGAGCTGGACTGGAGGCGACGGAGGTTGAACAGTTTCCCGTTTCTTCTGTAAATTAGCTCCACTCCAGCGGGGAGCTTACTGAGGGTGAGATGGAATTGTGGGGCTGGAGGAGATTACAGAGATAGGGAGGGGGCGAGGCCATGAAAGATTTGAAAACAAGGATGAGAATTTTGAAATCGAGGCGTTGCTTAACCGGGAGCCAGTGTAGGTCAGCGAGCACAGGGGTGATGGGCGAATGGGACTTGATGCGAGTTAGGACACGGGCAGCCGAGTTTTGGATGACCTCAGTTTATTGAGTGTAGAACAGAAGGAGTGGACTACGGTTAGGAGGACCAGATGGAAAAGAGAATAATGCAGGAAATGAGTAACAAAAAGGTTTCAGGTTTGGACTGAAGTGGGGATAATAGACAGGAAAAGTAAGAAGGAAATGAGGAGAAGTGGAATCAAAATAAGAGGTGAGGAGAAAAAGGAAGGCTATAGCAGTAGAATATCCAGTGGTGACGATCAGTAAAACTTCCAACAATCCTTCGGCCTTAATTGACCTGAGGACCTATTCAAACCACTTCCCCAACAGGAGCAGCCGAACAGTGGAATAAAAGAAACAGATCCCATTAGCAGCGAAATATTTTAGCCGTGCTCCAAACACCAAACTAGCTATGAGCAACAGTTAGGAAAGAACAGCTACTACTATATACAAGACAGAATTGTGGCTCTTTTAAATTAGTTTTGGAAGGGAGAACAATTAGACTTAAACTGTGGAGAAGCGTAAAGTAGGACATGGTTAAGGAGGATCGAAGACATAAAATAAGTCAGGAAATAAAGATACGTGCAGTAAAAAAACATAAAATCTAAAACAAAAGGAACACGACTGAATGCCCATACCTCAATTCTAGAAGCTTTCAGAATAAAATGCTGGAATTGGAAATCATAAGTAGTGGAAGAAAATGGTTATTGGGATGAAGAAACAGGTAACGTCCCAGAAGGTGGGAGTGCAATCACTATGCAGGGATATCGATTGTTCAGGAACGCTAAAGATATAGGTGTGTAAATGCCCAGAACAATGTAAGGCTTTCGAACTGATATTTCAAAGGAAGGGGAATAAAATCAGGGAGGACAGGGTTAACAATTGGATCTGCCACTGATTCCCAGCACAAGCAAAGGAAGATGACTGCTTTTGTGGAGTAATTTTCCATCCTTGTACTGCTGGTGGAGAGCCACACCTGCTAGTGGTGAATGATACAAGTGGTTCAAGATGACGAAAATTGTTGGTTCCTTTCTCGAAGTATTCGTTAGGGTATGTGGTTTGTGCAGAGGGAGGGAGAATTCCTGGTGAATAGTTGGAAAAATGCTTGCATCTCAGGCAAAGGTGTCTCTAGAGGGACAGACTTTTTGGCACAGAGTGAGACCTTTGAGGGCAAATACCAAGGAAGGCAGTCGGACTTTTCGAACGAGAATACTGCAGTCAGGAATGAGCTGGTGAGGAGACTGTCATATGAAAGGGGTGAGGTGACTGCTGAGGCTGATATAGGTGCTTCTCGGGTAAGTGGGGTTTATGAAGTTTGATTCAGGGCTTGAATGATTTGACCTGGAAGATGTCATGGAGGAGCGGGCCTTGAGCTCTCTAATTGGTAGACCACCAGTAGCAATTCTTGCAGTGGGGAGCCAGAAACTTTTTGCACTACCCCAGTCAGAACCACTTCTACATTTGGGGGACTCTTCCACTATTGATAAACCAAGCGATTGACAATTGGTCCATCGGTAGCACACACTGGTTGGGCCTGGAGACCCGGTTTGAAGGCCAGAATGTTAACATGGGGCTGCACCTGTATGGTAGCGGAATGGAAAAGTGTTTGGTCACAGTCTTGCTCAGAGTCTTGATTTCAGTTAGCGACTGTAGACGATGCAGATATTGCTTGGCGGTAGAACGTAGGTCCGACTCTCATATAGGCTACTTTAGCTGAGTTTTCCCTGTGCAAAAGGAAAATTTGCGAGCAAGATCAAGCTTCTTGTGCATCCTTCTCCGCACCCTTGGCGAGCGCCTTCAGCTGCCTGGGCCCTAAGCTCTGGAATTCCCTCCCCAAACCTCTCCGCCTCTCTACCTCTCCCTCCTCCTTTAAGACGCTCCTTAAAATCTACCTCT
Source organism: Squalus acanthias (assembly GCA_030390025.1). Taxonomy (NCBI): domain Eukaryota; kingdom Metazoa; phylum Chordata; class Chondrichthyes; order Squaliformes; family Squalidae; genus Squalus; species Squalus acanthias. The sequence continues at coordinate 63,932,148 of CM059438.1, forward strand.
TTGACCAAGCTTTTGGTCACCTGTCCTAATATCTCCTTATATGGCTCAGTGTAAAATTTTGTCTGATATCGCTCCTGTGAAGCACCTTGGGACGTTTTACTATGTTAAAGACGCTATATAAATACAAGTTGTTGTTGTATGTCATGAGTGACAGTTGTTTGTTTGCAGAATAAACAAGGAAAAGCAATGAAGCAGAAAATATTCTGTATCAGCAAATCACATTTGAATACATCAGGGCATTGTACTTGGTTCACCGAGTACAGGACTGGCAGGGAACTGCACCAGTTTAATGGAATCTGGGTTGGGAAGTGCACATACAGCTTTTAAAACTGAGAGTGCAATAGTTTCTCCAAGCGAAACAAATGAGACTTCATAGATTGGGAAATATCCAACCTATGAATGAGGAATGAACATTGAATTATTTACCGAAATAAAGAATACAGAATTAAAACACCGCGAAATCAAGCTCAGAGTGGGAATGTACTGACATTTCAAAATTATTCTTCATCCCTTCTCAATCACTCCTACGATGTAAAATCTTCATTCCTTTTAACATTTTAACGTGTATTTGATGCCTTCATTTTTAATATTTTAACATGACTTCTTGCTCTGGTGCAAATTGTGGCAATGTTTTTGTACCAAACCAATTGCAGTTTTATATTGTCATATTTGGAAACAAAAATCTTCCACTAATATCCTATTGATTGAAACCGTAGTTTTTTCAACAAAGACAGTTTGGGCTGTGTCAAATAATTTTATCCACTTCACGATGTAGAGCTTGCTTCAACTGAGTTGAATTTGTCGAAGAACCTCAGTGAATGGTGGTTCGACATGAAAGCATTATTAATGCAGTTTGCATCTCCGAGTCTGAACATCACATCATCACTACCACTGGGCTGAAAGCACTTTAGAAAACATGCCTGCTTCATCATTTATTTTGGATTGGGGTTATCCAAGGCAATAGTCTTCAAGGGTCACATATGCGGATAACTTAGAGCTTTGAAGGCCACATTTAAAGTTTAAATCCATGTTTCCATCTACCTCGGGTTGCTGATGCTAACAGATCCAGGTGTCCTGATTTAGCATTTATTCCCCCTGTGAAGCACTAGCATAAAGCACAGCTTCTTCCAATCCTCCAGGCCCACACAATTCCAACGCGACAAATCGGTAAATGAGAAATACAAGTTCAAATAGGACTGAGCTACTTGAGTCTTCAGGGCCAGATTGCTAGGGTTTGGGGGTGGGTGGCGGGGGGGTGCACAGTTTGAACACCCCTGCTTTTGATTGATTTGATTGCACAGTTAGGTCTGTTTTAGGTCAGTGCACAGGACAAACTTAGACCACTTTCCTCTACTTCCTGTCTCACTGTAGGTTACGTAGCGTTTACAGCACAGAAACAGGCCATTCTGTCAGTGTTTATGCTCCACACGAGCCTCCTCCATCTCATCTATTTACTTCATCTCAGCCTATCAACATAGCGACAATCCAATGTCCCCGTGAGACTGTGTTCAATAAAGAGCAACAGCTGTGCCTTTGGCCACTTGGAGAATTGAGCTCATGTTTGCCATGTGACAGGTAGGGATCCTTTCCACTGGGCTCAGTCTGAACGGCTTATCCAAGCCATCCCACTACACCGACTGCATTGATTACAGCAAAATGGTGGTGAGTGACTAAAGATGATCTCACCGTGTTGCCAAGAGGACAAGTTAGCACATGAGAACATTAGTGGGCCTAGACACAGTGGGGACACCTCCTCCGCAGTGCTCGAGATGTAAACAGCTCTCTCATTGCTGCTGGCGAACATCCGGCAGTTCTGCCTGTGAGTTCAGATGATAAAAGAAGGCTGGACTTTAGTATTTTGCACCATCATCACAATAAAGTGTGAAGGTTCAAAAACTGCACCCTTGTGTAATTTCCCATAGCAATAATAAATTGCTTTTCATTCAAGAAGTAAAATGTATATTAAAATGACCATGCTTCATAAAGTAAACAGAAGATGGCAGAATCCTACTTTTATAATTGAAGGGATAAATTAGGTGAGATGCTCACAGAAGCTTACAGCACAGAAGGAGGTCATTTGGCCCATTGCGTCGGTGCCTTTTTTTTAATACATGTTTATCTTCTTTTAAGAAAAAGCAATTGACACATTCTAAGAGTTTTGTTTTCTGGATGTGGGTGGTTAATAGGACAGACCAAAGGACAGAAAGATAAGGTCACTGGGATCAAATGCACCTGGAACTAAATGCCTTGTCAATATTGCTTCCTGATATAGGAAGATTCAGGATGATCCTGGTTTGATGCGAGATTCGAAAAACTGAATTATGTGGACCAGTGATGACTACAGATCGAGTAATCGGCTCCACTCTGCACATCGGGCCATGCTGAAAATTGAAAGTGCTGCAATTTACTGGGATGGAAAAGTAACAGGAACTTATCGCAATTGAAACTCATTGGGGAGGGACAAAGGTGAGAGCAGTTTGCCGTTGAACTTGGTTTGTATCACACTGTCTTATCTTTTTAAAAAAGGGGGGAGATAAGGTTTGGGGTTATGAAGATAAAGGCTATCTGGTTCTGACCAGCAAGCAGATCTAGACACTTGTCATTTCCTAAGCTTCTAAAGGACTTGTTTAGCCATGTTCTAGTCTTTGTTATCCTACATATACAATTTAAAAGCTACTATTGCAGCATCAACTCGTGTGTGCGTTCTACCTGCCACTCCGGAAGTGAGTTTCCTACTTCTGTCATCTGCCTCCTGGCCCTCTCTGCTTTTCTCCTCAATTTATATCTCCTCCCGCATCTGCACTCATGCTATCCCATTCTTTTTTTCCTCTTTTTGTCTTCTTCAATATGCTTCTCCCAGTTTTCCACCTCATTCAACCTCCCTAAAGATCTCTTCTCTTGCCCTGGCCCCACACTCAAGCCCATTTCAGGACAGCTTCTTACAGCTCCACCTTGGGCATTGTCTGCTATGCCCATTATGGCACTAATCACAGTCTCTCCCAGAGCTGCAATGCCAATTGCTTCTCCACTCCTTTCCTGGTGAACATCCTTACAAGCTCATTCACTAGCTCAATCTGTTTAAACTCTATCGCCTCCGGCTTCCCTAGTGGGTTCCCAACCTCCAACCTGCTTCTCGTTGTCCTCAGATTGTTGCAAACAAGTCTATCTCGTAATGGATGAGTCAATTGGCCTGGATCATGGATACTCTTTCCTTCTTACTGAAGCCATGCCAACTGATTACATATTCCAACTTGCCCCCCACCCACTCAAGAAAATGTGATTATCGCCACCAAGTCCCATCTGGACCTCTCCCCTTTCCTACTTTACAACCTTTTCTCATTTCAATACATCACCTTCTTCCACTACCTTTAAAGTTCTTGTTCTCTACCATCTTCCCAAACCTCATGGTGATTTCTTTGACAAGATCTTCTCCATGTTCTCCTCCCATAGCCTTTGTACCAAGTAACTTCTCATCCTCGGTGTGTACAGTCTTCATCTAAATTCCACAAGCCCTCTCCTGTGACTTCTCCGGCCTCCTCTCCTCATTCCACATCATCCTGCATACAAATTCCTCATCCAGACCCGCAGTCGCCTTCTCAGCCTTGCCATCATATGAGGTTTTGTCACCTCCAAGACTTTGAGCACTGACAAGGCTATTTGCAATCACTATCTCATCTCCCACTCTGTCTATCTGCTTTCTTACTACCCTCAACCTCTGTCTTGGACAAAAACGTCCTATTACCTCCCTCACCAGTACACTTTAACTCTATACCCTCTTCCCTGGCTATCAAACCACCAGCACACTACTGCAACAGTCAACCTCCCAACTGTTTCTTATCTCTACATTTAATGCCTTGTTCTCTCCAAGTCATTCACAGTTTCCCACTCCATAGTTCTCACCTCTGCACCATTAGGTTTGAAGGCCACAAACTCGAGCACACTTACCATATGACATGCCTGGTTATTCAATGCCAGATCTACCATAACTATCTCATAGAATACCGCACTTCCCTCTCCCTGGCTAATTCTCCTTCTACTCCAGGATCATTCTCTAGGATAAGGATGATTTCAGATGCCTCATTGACCAGCCACCACCTCCGATCCCTTTGCCCTACCCCTCCACTCCATCATCCCCTCCAAAGCCTAGTCCTTTTGAGCATTTCTGTCTCAAACATGAAGACTCTTCCTCCTACCTTGATCCTCTCTCAGTCTCTTTCTTGATCTCAGTCCTGAAGAGGCTCATCTTCACAAAGAAGCCTGATGTGTTGACCCCCTTTCCACTCAACTTCTGATAGTTATTACAAAAGCAAAATACTGCGGATGCTGGAAATCTGAAATAAAAACAGAAAATGCTGGAAATACTCAGCAGGTCAGGCAGCATCTGTGCAGAGAGAAACAGAGTTAACGTTTCAGGTCGATGACCCTTCGTCAGAACTGGAAAAAGCTGGAGATGGAACAGGTTTTTAAGCAAGTGCAGGGGCAGGGAAAGGCGGGAGGAGAGGAAATCTTTATCCATGCTCCTCTGCTTATGTTGCACAAGCTCCAACTCACCCAAAACTTTGCTCCCCACCCTAAGCCCCGCATGCCCACGACTCTGGTTGTCACTGACCTCCACTGTGTCCCATGCTCCAACAGACTGCAGCCAGTTTATTTAAGGTTAAACAGACAAAGCAGTCAAGTTTGAAAACACCCTCGCAGAGCTTGGAATAAAACAAATACTTGAGAGAGAAAGCAGTCCGGTCCCTTAGTCGACCAACAGAACATAGTCTTTTCAGGACTTACGTAGGTGCTGACCCATAGAGCTCCATTCCATTCCTGTCTGCCAGAATAGGTGATTTCAGGGCCACTATAGCGAGCCACTATGTTGACTGTTACATGAATGTGTAACTTTCATTCTGAGTGGGATATTTTAAAACTAATTTAAATTAAAAGACACAATAAAGAAACAATAAGGAGCCTTCCCAAGAATGGCAGCGTGGTATTGAACTTATGTTGACAGAGTAAAACATTGAACAATGGATTGATCGGGCAAGGGTTTCCATCCAACAGTTCCTATGAATGCTCCAAATTCCTGATCTCTGTTGGGCCATCAGGGGCAGCACTGATGCAAGGTAGAAATGTAGTATTGAAGATTGGAGAGGAAGTAAGTTCTGGGAATTCTCATGCGGCCATTAGTGGCCTGTTCCAAAAAAAGAAACCAACCACTGACTAAGGGGCCTGGAAGTGGGTAGGCTGTTTGAAGTGCAAGACTGACAATGCCTGCCTTACACAAGGGAATCAGAAAAAAGAAGTGATCGAAATAGCAAATGGATCAGCCCTTGCCCTGTGCTGATTGAGCTGATCTCAACCAAAATGGCAGCAGTGGGGCCACTCCGCACCCCTAGGTTAGTGGAAGAAAACGCGAGCTGGGAAACACGCCCCTGATTAATATACATTGATGTATTAAATATTCACATGCACAAGGCACATCATCTTTAACTTCTTTACCCAGAGAGTGGTGAGTACGTAGAACCAACTACCACATTGAGTAGTTGAGGCGAATAGCAGTGATGAATTTAAGGGGAAGCTAGATAAGCACACGAGGAAGAAAGGAATGGAAGGACATGCTGATAGGGTGAGATGAAGTAGGATGGGAGGAGGCTCGTGTGTAAACACCGACACAGACCATTTGGGCTGAATGGCCTGTTTCTGTCTTGTTCTGTAAATTCTGTGTAAAGGTTAGAGGAACAGAACATCAACTGACTCTGGCTGTTGGAATAGAAAAGGTGCTGTGGCCCACAATATGAGAATATTTGGCAGACACTACGAGGGAAGCTACTTTACCATCAGCAACAACTCATTCATATTCAGTGACAGGATCCTTATGTGGGTGGTCCTGTGAGACACTCTGTGCCGCTGCTGTTACCCAGTCTGCTGTATGTTCACGATGACAGAACCCTTGCACCAGTTTTTCTGAAGAAGGAGAAAAAAAGTAATTGTGCCAGATTTCTACAACTTCGGGGCAGGGTAGCGGATGAGCGTAGACTGAAGCACCTCTGGGCAGCTTGTGTTGGCTGATCCTTGAATATGCAGGAGTCCAGGGAAGATGGCAATTAAGCAGAAAGGTTGAGCTGCAGAAATGCGATCTGTGTGAACATCACATCAGTTTTGTGCGGGAAAGTTGAGGCAAAGCTGTGGCGAGCCCACCACTCTAAGAGTTCCTGTGCCTGGAAGGTCGAGACCTCATGGGAGCTGTGGTGTGCTGGTTGGTTGTGGCCATTTCTTTCTTAAGATGCTAATTCTTCATGTATGGCGTCCATGTGTCACATGCATCATATATTATTCTGAAATAAAAACAGAAAATGCTGGAAATACTCAGCAGGTCAGGCAGCATCTGTGGAGAGAGAAACAGAGTTAACGTTTCAGGTCGATGACCCTTCGTCAGAACTGGAAAAAGTTGGAGATGGAACAGGTTTTTAAGCAAGTGCAGGGGCAGGGAAAGGGGGGGGGGGGGAGGAAAGAACAAAAGGGAAGGCCTGTGATAGGATGGAAGGCAGGAGAGATTAAGAGACAAAAGGGATGATGGTGCAAGTCAAAAGGAGATGGTAATGGGACAAGTTAAGAAACAAAAGATGAGTCTAGATGAGGTGCAAATGGGAATGGCAGAATGATCAGCAGCTGCCATGTGATTCTTCCGACACCCTCCGCCACTTTGACATGTTTCCAGTTTCCTGGCCCTAACCGTCTCCTCTTCACTATGGATGTCCAATCCCTCTACACCTCCATCCCCCACCAGGATGGCCTGAGGGCGCTCCGCTTCTTCCTTGAATAGAGGCCCAATCAGTCCCAATCCACCATCACCCTCCTCCACCTGGCTGAACTTGTTCTCACATTGAACAACTTCTCCTTTGACTCCACTCACTTCCTCCAAATTAAAGGGGTAGCTATGGGAACCGGCATGGGTCCTGGCTATGCCTGCCTTTTCATGGGATATGTGGAACATTATTTGTTCCAGTCCTACTCAGGTACCCTCCCTCACAGACCTTCCCTTTTGTTCTGTCCTCCCCTCCCCCCTTTCCTTGCCCCTGCACTTGCTTAAAACCTGTTACATCTCTGAAACTTTTTCCAGTTCTGACAAATGGTCATCGACCTGAAACGTTAAATCTGTTTCTCTCTCCACAGATGCTGCCTGACCTGCTGAGTGTTTCCAGTATTTTCTGTTTTTATTTTAGATTTCCAGCATCTGCAGTATTCTGCTTTTGTGATATATTATTCTGCCCGGGTTTGAGGTGGGACATAACGGGGAGAATTTTTCGGGGGTGGGGGGGGGGTCAGCGGAGGCATTTGATGGCGGGTCGGCTAGGAATTTTTTTTTTTGACAGCGGCTAGGGAACCCGCTGTCAACCCACCTGCATGCTATTCTCCCAGATGTCGGGTCTGTCATCACTGAACAGACCCGACACCAAGTGGCGGGGGAGGCAATGTAAATCATTAGAGAGATTGTTAACAGGCAATTAACTAGTATTTTAAGCTCACATTTAGATTTTTAGAATTCGCCAACGGCTTCCCCGCTGCTCGGGGATCACGTCAGGTAAGGAGGTCGGGTGTTGTGTCAGCATGTGATGATTTCTTTACTTGACAGCTGCAAATGGTCCATAAAAGCTCCCATTTCATAGCTGTTCACTTTCCAAGGTTAGAAGCTGTTGCTTACTGCATTGGCCTCCTTAACGCCTCCCATTATCACCTCCAGGGGGCGATAACAGGGTGCTAGGCACATACCGACCGGGCATGGCGAGAAGATCGACTCCTGCTACATTCGGCGGGAGGTTTGCGGCGGTGGTAACACTTTGCACCACGATCTCCTTTGCCCGGAGATCATGTCGTCATCACCGTGCACATCGCCCCGGTAGCGCCCCGGACCCTGCAGCATCGCCGGGCGAAAACACCAGCAGCTGCAGGAGGTGTTCATCAGCATGCCGGGCACTTCGGGGGCGATACTTAAAGGCGAGGTGGCCGAGGTAAGTAAAAAGCATTCTGAAATGCTCTTTCTCTTTTTTCTTCATTTGTCTTCGCCAGCTATTGATCAGTCCGGTGCTAATTTTTTCAACTTTTAAAAGTTAGCGCCCCAAACAGGGTGATACCGAATTTCTCCCCCATTGAGCTTTCTGCAGCTTGCAAGTGTTTGGAGCAAACTCTCTGTCCAGTGTCACCTCATTGGAACAACCTCTCTCACCATTGACAGATCGCTTCTCTCATCTCAACCTCACCTGCCATCTATTCCATCAGCATCGGAGCCGTTGAAAAAATCTCACCTTGATCCCACCACAATCAGCCCCAACACCAGCAGCACCAGGCACACCAGCAGCACCAACAACACCAAACTTCTCCGCAATCAGCTGATGCTGCACAGACACAGGGCATCAGCACCCGACCAGATTGCTGCCTGGGAGGCCAGGGATGGCCTCACCATAGACAGATTTACTTAACTTGACTCTGTACACCCTGGCTGCCACATGATGCGCCAGGTTGGCACCACCCCACACCAACACCATAAAGCATCCTTACAATGCCCAAGCCATTCCATCCACACTCATCACCAATGCGGGGGGTACCATTATGTCTCACCATTCACTGCAACTCACTAAGCCACTTCCAAAGTTGCACACAAATCTGTCCGAGAACGCAAAGTGTTGAAAATAAAGATTTCAATGTTTGACAGCACATTAACAGAAACTTCACATAAACATTGGCTAAAACACCCAAGTGTTGTTAGTTGGTATGATTGGACCAGGATGAGGGTGCATGTGAGGGGTGGCTAGTGAGATGGGGAAGTGATAACGTAGATAGAGAGGGATGGGTGGAGGTGCAAGGTAAGTTGGTGTAAGGATGTGCAGGAGTAGAGTGATTGGGATGTGATGAGTGGCACAGCAGGATGAGGTTGAGTGTGGCTTTGCAGTAATGTTTTGTGATCCACTGAGATCATTGAAAGGTTGGCGCCACTGCAGCCTGGTCCTCCTGATGACATCCCTGCTTGTGCCCTCCTGTGCAATGTGCAACCAGGCTGCATTGATCTCCTGGGGAGGTCTCTTCCGCCCATGGGAAGTGAAGAGGACCTCCCTGCGTGCTGTGACTCCACCCATAAGCATATGGAGGGAGTCATGGGAGAGCCTGGGTGCAGCTGTGCACCTCTGTGCAGTCATTGTCAGTGTCTGCAGCACCTCAATGCTGTAGAACACGGACAGCAGAACTGTCAAAATCAATTTGTGAATGGTCCCTTTAAGAAAACCGGTTGATGAAGCGTCATCAAATTACGTCATCAGAACCAGTTCCTTCAATTGACCGGCAAACGCGCTGGGCGGGGCTTAACAAACCCAATCAGTGTAACATTCTTTTTACAGAACGGGATGGAGCCAGCAGCGGGGCTGCACCCCGCCACCGACCCCGGCCGCCCCGGACCCGCCTCGGCAGGCGAAATCACTGCCAACAGCACAGTGTGTTGGTGGCGCTTTGTGCAGTCACCTGATGTGGTTTCACACCCATCATTCTCTGCACTCTGAGTCCAGGCCTTCGAGTTGGCTGCTCTGGAAGGACAATTTTGGATGCTGCCCCCACAATGGGTAGGAGAGAAAATTGAGAGGCTGGTCGCTAGAGGCCCTCTTTCGCACCTACAAAAATGAGGAATTGGCAGAGGTCTGGGTGTAGGCACCTGACATATCCTTTATGTTGAGGAAGGTGTATGGGGGGAGACTACTGGAATTGAAAGACAGGAGGAAGATTAGTAAATTATTTAAAGAAAAACCATACTGTTTCAAAAGACAAGTTCTTTCCTCCAGTCCCGTTAGGTTGTGTACTTCCAAGTGGTTGAGCAGCCTACTTACTTTGAGGACTAAGCAAATGCTGCTCAGAATAACTGCGAGGAGATGCAAGCATTTTTTGATGTTAGAAGAGGGAGAAAGAATTGCCCAATATGTTGGAACGCTGACCTTTCACCTCTGAGTCCTTGGGTTGAACCTGGCCCAGAGTGATGGGATGAAAGGAACAAGCTTGGGCAGATGAAGTCTAGTAGTTCCTTGGAGCTGCCCACACTTAACACCGATTGCTTCATCTCCTACTCTAACTCATTCTTTCCAACGACCTCAAAACTGTGGAACTTCGTACCATCTTCAGTCATCCTTCCCTCCACTACAAGTGATCGACTTTTAAAATCCAAAGCTCAGCATCACCTACTTGATTCATCTCATCGCTTTTCAGTGTCATAACTGCAAATACAAATGAGGGAGGCCATTAAATTAAGAACCCATCCATATTTGCCATTATTGTCACAAAGATGCAAAATGGATTCCACAGATAATGCTCTGTATACATCGTTTAATGTGGTTGGAAATTATTCATTTTAATTGTTTGTTTATTATGTGGGAGGAGGGTACTAACATGAAAAAGATGACGAATACCCCCTAAAAAATATGAAACGTGAGTTTTGAATCCTAAGCTATGGGGGAAATTATGCGGGGGGGTCAGCATGTGCGATCGGTGGTGGGTCGGGTGGGAAAATGTTTTTTTTTGACAGCCGGTCACGCGCCTTTGCCAAATGTCGGGTCTGCCAGCGCTGAGCAGACCCAACACACAGCAGCGAGGGAGGCAACTGAAATCATTAGTGGCTTATTTACAGCCACCTAACAAAGCTTTTTTCCCAGCTTTTTCATTTTGACAGGTTGCTCACCGGTTTCCCGCTGTGCCTACACCTCGTCAGTGAAGCTGAGCCGGGAGGTCACTTGCCTTCGTTTCAGCTGATGAGTTGACAGCTTCAAATGTCAAGTCAAAGCTCCCAGCTGATTCAGATATCTTCTCTTAGTCACTAGCTTCTCTAAACTGCATTTCCACTACAAATTCAGAATGCTGCAAGTCTTTACACAAGTTTCCATCCAGTCTGACCTCATTACCTCTCCCACTATTGACAGATTGCTTCTGTCATCTCTACTTCACCTGCCATCTATTCCATCAGCATCGGTGCCCTTGAAACTCTCTCACCTTGGTCCTCAGAATCCCACCATGATCAGCCCCAACACCAGCAGCACCAGGCACACCAGCATCACCAACAATAACACCAACCTTCTCCACAATCAATGATGGTGCACAGGACAGAGGGCATCAGCACTCGAGCACATTGCTGCCCAGGATGCCAGCAAAGGCCTCACCATGGCCAGATTTACTTCACTTGATGCTGTACACCCTGGCTGCCACATGATGTGCTAGGTTGGCACCACCCCACACTAACACCATAAAGCATTCCTACAATGCCCAAGCTGTTCGTTTCACACTCACCACTATTGTGGAGGGTACCATTATGTCTCACCATTCACTGCAACTCACTAAGCCACTTACAAAGTGCACACAAATCTGTCCAAGAACACAAAGTGTTGAAAATAAAGATTTCAATGTTTGACACCACATTCACTGAAATTTTACATGAACATTGCATAAAACACCAAAGTGCCTACCCTTGTGTGTTGTTAGTTGGTATGCTTGCAGTAGGATGAGGGTGAGTGTGAGGGGTGGCTAGTGAGATGGGGAAGTGATAATGTAGATAGAGAGGGATGGGTGGAGGTGCAAGTTAAGTTAATGTGAGTAAGGATGTGCAGGAGTAGGGTAGGGAAGGCAGAGTGATGGGGATGTGATGAGTGGCACAGCAGGATGAGGTTGAGTGTGGCTTTGCAGTAATGTTTCGTGATCTACTGAGATCATTGAAAGGTTTGCACCACTGCAGCCTGGTCCTCCTGACAACATCCCTGCTTATGCCCTCCTGTGCAATGTGCAACCAGGCTGCGTTGGTCTCCTGGGGAGGTCTCTTCTGCCCATTGGAAGGGAAGAGAACCTCCCTGCGTGCTGTGACTCCCTTCTTAAGCAGATGGAGGGAGTCATGGGAGAGCCTGGGTGCAGCCCTGCACCTCTATGCAGTGCTTGTCAGTGTTTGCAGCACATCAATGCTGTAGCAGACTGACAGCACAAATGTCAAAGTAAATTTGTGCATGGTCCCTTTAAGGAAACCGGCTGATGACGCATCATCAAGTGACGTCATCAGACCCGCTTCCTTCAATTGCCCGGCAAATGCGCTGGGCGGGGCTTAACAAGCCCAATCAGAGTAAAATTATTTTTACTGAGCGGACTGGAGCCAGCAGCGGGGACGCACCCCACCACCGACCCCGGCCGCACTGGACCCGCTGAGGTTGATATAATCCAGCCCATAGTCTCTATGTAATGCCTTATCACGTCTCCCAAACCTCTCAAAGCGTGTCCAATATAATGAATTGTTTTGTCGGGGCTTATGTAGGCAAATATAAGCATCAAATGGATGTTTCCTAGACCCAGTGGACTGTCAATAAAAAGGGGCATCCAGCAGATAAAAGCTCAGTTTACTTAAAAAACACACGCATCAATTGTTGCTTTTGAAATGCTCCTTGGACCCGGGAGAGAGTGAATGAATTCCACCTTTATCGACATGCAGCAACGGAACGCAGTGGCATAAATCATTTCTGACCTGTTAATATGAAGAACTTGCAAGAACGTGGGACCTAGGACCCAGCCTGCTGCATTCCGGAGGCTCCAATTTCAACTATTCGGCTGAAGCCCCCTTGAAAGGTGGTGCCATTTGGCCAGCGGTGTATGCCGTACAGCTCATATACAAAGGAAAGGAAGCAGCTCTGACTCCAAGTTCAGAATCTTTTTTTCCAGAGACCGTCAGTTGGGCCTGATGGGTGGAAACATTTGATCGGCTTGAATGCACTGTTAGATTGTACAGCCCCGAGCATTGGGACAGACTGCACTTGTACTTCCATCACTAGACTGGATATTGTATTGTGTTTGGGGAATTCTCCAACAGATGCTGCTTCATTGTTGTAATGCATTGAGGACCACTGACTGCACAGGCTGTAATGTGTGGGAAGTGGCTCTGAGCAGCTGTCTGCATCGATGTGATGCCACATGCGATGTCCTGAACTACACCTGGACTTTAGTCCTCATTAGTTTTTCCGTGGAATAATGGGCCGAAAATTGATCCCGGGACGCGAGAGTACGCACTGCGTACTCTCGCGTATTCCCACTCCAATTGCCGGTTTTCTGCATGCCCTGCGCATGCGCTGAAAACCGGCAATTGCTCTTCTGAAAAGGGGGCGGGTCCTGGGTGCATCGCGTGCGCGCTACAGGCTGCGCGCACGCTGTGCACTTCATGCTTTGGACGCGCAGGTAAGTAGTGAAGATTTTGGAAATGTAAAAAGGAGGAGTAAGACCCGCTTTTAAGAAGGTAAGTAGTGAATTAAGTATTTTTTTGAATTTTTTTTTACAGGTATATCTTTTTTAGAGACTTTAAAGACAGGTAAGTTTATTTTTATAACTTTTTAAAAGATTTTAAATTTTTTCAGAAATTTAATTTTTTATTTAAAATGGTTAATTTAATTAACTATACTTATTTTATTAATGTGATGGTTTTTTTTTAAATTTAATTGAGGTTTAGCTGTTATTTTGGGGGGGTGTAAGATTCATAGATTTCACAGCAGGTCTGTGAAACTTATGAATGGAAGATGGTGTGCTGCCATTGGCTCTAACTGAGTCACGTGATCCCACAGCTCGCACGAATTCACTACGCCGCTGGGATACGCGAGATCAATTTCTGGGCCAATATGATCTTATTTGCTAAAATATTTCTGCTGTGTTACAAGACATGGTAACACTGAATTGTTACGTACAGACATATCCAGGTACAGTCAGACTTCTGACCAAGACGCACTCCACCTACAAAATTACAGCACATAGTGACTCGCCAAATTTCTTTTACAAAAAGAGTAAGAAAAATTGTGTTAGAGAGGCGCTGAAAGAAAGACTTGCATTTCTGTAGCGCCTTTCACGACCACCGGACGTCTCAAAGCGTTTTACAGTCAATGACGTACTTTTGAAGTGTAGTCACTGTTGTAATGTGGGAAATGCGGCAGCCAATTTGCGCACAGCAAGCTCCCACAAACAGCAATGTGATAACGACCAGATAATCAGTTTTTGTTATGTTGGTTGAGGGATAAATATTGTCCACGATACCAGGGATAACAACTCCCCAACTCTTCTTCGAAATAGTGCCTGGGGATCTTTTACGTCCACCTGAGAGAGCAGACAGGGCCTCGGTTTAACGTCTCATCTGAAAGACGGCACCTCCGACAGTGCAGCACTCTCACAGCACTGCACTGGAGTGTCAGCCTAGATTTATGTGCTCAAGTCTGAACCCACAACCTTTTAACTCAGAGGCAAGTGTGCTACCCACTGGGCCACTGCTGACACTGAAGGCAGCTTCCTCCAAACCTCAAGGTCTTCACTCAACTTTAGGGACATCACAATTTAGGGCTGAGGGCCTTGCCAGCGATGCCCACATCCTGTGAATAAATTTTAAAAAAACATCATGAGCGGTTTCGATAGAGTAAATGGGGGAGGAACTGTTTCCACTGGCAGGAGGGTGGGTAAGCAGAGGATATAAATTTAAGATAATTGGCAAAAAGTCCAGGGGGGAAATGAGGAGAATTTGTTTTTACGCAGTGAGCTATGATGATCTGGAATGCACTGCCTGAAAGGACGTTGGAGGCAGATTCAATAATAACTTTCAAAAAAGGAAATGTATATATTGTGGCGGATCGCCACCTAAACGGGCGCAATCCACTTTTCCGTCCGTGGACAATAAATCGGGCACCTTGCCTTTAAGGCGCATGCTGCCTTTAAGGCAGGGAAAAAAGGAGTGGGCCTGGCCTCAGAGTTTGCAGAGAGATGTTAGCAGCCATTTTACCAGAGATGTGATTAAAAACCATGTGTTCCACTTATTGACTCGGCTTCAATTCGTGCTTCGCGGCAGCCACAACATTGGTGACCCCGACGCTCAGAACGTATTCCGAGCACTGCAATGGCGGACACGAACGCAGTTTCCGTGAAACTGCCGGAGTTTTGGGAAAACCAGCCCGAAGCCTGGTTCTTCCAAGCCGAGTCCCGATTCCGGCTGCAACGAATCACCACAGATGGGACGAAGTACGACTACCTCGTCACATCACTCGGTAGCTCCACAGTTACGAAGGTCTGGACAGCGCAGAGGAGGGCAAGTATGCACATCTTAAGGCCGCGCTCCTTAAAAAATTTACGGCCTCGACATACCAGCGAAACTGCCAGCTCCTCGACCTTCCAGACCTCGGTGATGCCTCACCGTCAGACCTCCTCTCCCACATGCTCTCCCTCACTGACGAGAGCCCAACCGGATCCCTCTTCCGCACGCTGTTCATCCGCCAGCTACCTCTCAGCATCCGCCCAGCGATCGTGGCGTCCGGCCTCACGGACCTGGAAGCCCTGGTCGATGAGGCCAACAAGCTGCTGTCCGCTCACTCCAGCCACGACATCACTCCGGACCTGGCAGCCACTGCCTGGGCGCGCCCCTCACTGGCCATCACTCGGCCACAAGGCCCAGCCACCGGGCTCACGGGGCCTTCACGCCCCACTAACCCGGGCCACTGTTACTACAACGCACGGTTTGGCGCCAGGGCACAACGGTGCACACCTCCCTGCTCTTTCAAGTCCACCCCCGTACCAGCCCCCGCGATGGCCGTGGGCCACGCGGGCTCCCTGCTGTACGTCACGGATGACAAAACCGGCCGCCGGTTCCTGTGCGACACTGGAGCTCAGCACAGCATCATTCCGGCCTCCGCCCTCGACATCCAAAAGGGCAAACGAGGACCGGCGCTGGCTGCTGCTAACGGCTCGGACATCCTGACGTCCGGCACCCGCACAGTCAGCCTCGACCTCGCTGGTCGCCGCTACCGATGGGAGTTCATCACTGCCAAGGTTCTCTCCCCTCTCATCGGCGCAGATTTCCTCTGCGCCCACGGCCTACTGGTAGACATCCCTCGACACCGCCTCGTGGACATGAACACCATGTCCCCCATCCTGGGCGCCATGGGCCCCCGTCAACCCGCCGACATGGCATCACAGTGCCATGCCCGGGCCACGGATGACTACTCGGCACTCCTGGCCGAATTCCCGGCCCTTACCAATCCGACCTTCTCCGCGGAGGCCGCCAAACACAGGGTGGAACACTTCATCCCCACCACAGGCCCCCCAGTGTATGCCCACGCCCGCAGGCTGGACCCGGCCAAACTGGAGATCGCGCGGACCGAGTTTGTCACCATGGAACAGCTCGGCATCATCCGCTGCTCCAACAGTCCCTGGGCCTCCCCACTCCACATCGCCCCCAAACCAGGCGGGGGTTGGCGCCCCTGCGGGGATTACCACCGCCTCAATGACGCCACCACCCCTGATCGGTACCCCGTGCTGCACATCCAGGACTTCTCGGCTAGACTGGCCGGCCGCTCAGTCTTTTCCAAGGTCGACCTGGTGCGCGGCTACCACCAAGTCCCCGTCCACCCCGCGGACATCCCTAAGACAGCCGTAATCACCCCCTTCGGCCTTTTCGAGTTCCTGCGGATGCCCTTCGGCCTCAAAAACGCGGCCCAGGCATTCCAACAGCTCATGGACTCGGTCCTTCGGGACCTGAAGTTCCTGTTCGTCTACCTGGACGACATCCTGGTAGCCAGTTCCTCCAAGCAGGTACACCTCGAACACCTTCGCATCCTGTTCGGGCGCCTCAGCGACCACGGGCTCATCCTCAGCCCAGCCAAATGCCAGTTCGGCCTGGACAAGATCGACTTCCTCGGCCACCACATCACCCATGCTGGGGCCATTCCCCTGC
Source organism: Squalus acanthias (assembly GCA_030390025.1). NCBI lineage: Eukaryota > Metazoa > Chordata > Chondrichthyes > Squaliformes > Squalidae > Squalus > Squalus acanthias. Next base: position 63,948,886 of record CM059438.1, read on the forward strand.
CCACCAAGGTGCAGGCCGTCCAACAATTTCCCCGCCCCACCACCATCAAAGGCCTCCAGGAGTTCCTCGGGATGGTGAATTTCTACAACCGCTTCATCCCCAAAGCGGCGTCCCTCATGAGGCCCGTGTTTGAAGCCCTCCGGGGCAGAAGCGGCAAGATGGCGGTCGAATGGACGGCAGACGCGTCAGCCGCCTTCGACTCCACCAAGACCGCGCTCGCCAACGCCACCCTGCTCGCGCACCCACGGCCCAATGCCAGGGTAGCGCTCACCACGGACGCCTCCGACCACGCGGTCGGTGCCGTGTATGAGCAGTGGGTCGACGGCGCCTGGCAACCACTTGCCTTCTTCAGCCGCCAACTACGCCCCCCGGAGGTCAAGTACAGCACCATCGACCGCGAGCTCCTCGCGCTGTTCCTGGCGGTCCGCCATTTTCGGTTTTTGCTGGAGGGCCACCCCTTCACTGCGTTTGTCGACCACAAGCCCCTGACATTCGCAATGGCAAAGACAACCGACCCCTGGTCCGCCAGGCAGCAGCGCCAGCTCGTGGCAGTGTCCGAGTTCACCACGGACATCTAACACGTCTCCGGCCGAGACAATGTGGTAGCCGACTGCCTCTCCCGCTCCGCCATCCACGCCGCACACCTGGCAGTCGACTACGCTCAACTTGCAGCAGACCAGATCACCGACCCTGATCTGCTCTCTGCACCTACCAACCTACCAGGGCTACACCTGGCCGACGTCGCCTGTGGCACGACCGCAGTCACGGTCAAGTGCGACATATCCCTATGTCAACCTTGGCCTATCGTCCCAGCGTCCTGGCGCTGCCGGGTATTCGAGATTCTCCACAACCTCTCCCACCCCGGCGCCCGCGCATCCATCAAATTGGTAGCCAACCGCTTTGTCTGGCGCAGCCTTCGCAAGGATGTGCGTACTTGGGCCAACTCCTGCCTAGCCTGCCAACGGGCCAAGGTGCAGCAACACACGAAAGCACCCCTCGAGGAGTTTACCGTCCCTTCGCGTAGATTCGACCACATCCACGTGGACATCGTCGGGCCCCTGCCACCGTCGCACGGCAGCACGCACTTGCTGACGATCGTTGACCGCACCACGTGCTGGCCCGAGGCAATTCCACTGACCTCTACCACCACCGCTGACATCGCCAGAGCCTTCGTCAGCACCTGGGTCGCACGGTTCGGCGTCCCCTCCGACATGACGTCGGACAGAGGTCCGCAATTTACCTCTGAACTCTGGACCGCCGTCGCACGCAATCTCGGGGTGACCATTCACCACACCACAGCGTACCACCCCCAAGCCAACGGACTGTGTGAGCGGTTCCACAGATCCTTGAAGGCATCTCTTTGAGCCAGCCTCCAGGACAGCGCCTGGACCGACCGACTCCCGTGGGTCCTCCTCGGCCTGCGCACCGCGGTTAAAGAAGACCTCCACGCATCGGCATCAGAGCTCGTGTACGGTCAGCCGCTGCGCGTACCCGGCGAGTTCCTTCCCACTGCCACGACACCCTGGTCAGCCGACCAGCAACGCCACGACTTCGCCTCACCGGCACTACAGTTCGCCCGGTGCCCATTGCCCGACACGGCGAATCCACCTCACACGTCCCACTAAGCCTGCACCAGGCACGATTCGTTTTCGTCCGGCACGACGCCCACCGCGGACCCCTTCAACCCCCGTACGACGGGCCCTACAAGGTGCTACAGGCTGGGGACAAATTTTTCACCCTGCAAGTGGGCGACAGGACCGAAAAAGTGTCGGTTGACCGACTCAAGCCAGCACACTTGGTGCCCGGTGAGCAGGTCCCTGTAGCCCGTCCACCGCCACGCGGCCGACCTGCCCTCAAGCCAGTTCACCCGGCTGCTCCACGCCCGGCCGTTCCACGTCCACCGGCGTCCTACAAGAGCCGCTCCGGCCGGCCCATCAGACCGCCGCACCATCTCGTCCACACCTCCTAAGCGGATTCTGGGGGGAGCTGTGTGGCAGATCGCCACCTAAACGGGCATAACCCACTTTTCCGTCCGTGGACAATAAATCGGGCACCTTGCCTTTAAGGCGCATACTGCCTTTAAGGCAGGGAAAAAAGGAGTGGGCGTGGCCTCAGAGTTTGCAGAGAGATGTTAGCAGCCATTTTACCAGAGATGTGATTAAAAACCATGTGTTGCACTTATTGACTCGGCTTCAATTCGTGTTTCGCGGCAGCCACAACAATATATTTGAAAAGGAGAAATTTGCAGGGGGAGTGGGAGTAATTGGGCCGCTCTTTCAAAGAGCTGGCACAGATGCAACGGTCCAAATGGCCTCCTTCTGTGCTCTATGATCAGCAGACCCGGTATTGAGCCCATGCAGCTGGGATGTCCCTTACAGTTGAGTCGTCCTCTTCACTGTACCTGGGAAACACGGGACCTCCAGGCGCAGTGGAGAGGAATAAAGGGGCGTGGACCTGCACTTCCATCATGGAACTGGATATTGTACTGTGCGCCGGGAATTCTCGAACAGATGTTGCGTCATTGTTGTAATGAGTTTGTAAAATTAGACGTAAATTAGTATCTTGGGATCTTTATTTTATTAAATACAAAATTAACCAACAACAGCACCAATCACAAAAAAACCCAGAAAATGCTGGAAATCATCAGGTCAGGCAGCATCTGTGGAGAGAGAAATAGTGTTAACGTTTCAGGTCGATGACCTTTCGTCAGAACACATGACAGGTGCAGCATGCCAAAAGCTGACCAACAAAAGCGGATCATTGTATATTTTGTCCATACTTCATGTAAGCAAATAAACTCTGTACAACTTTCAGCACAGGCCCATAATTCTGGTTTAAGTGTGTAATTCTGTGTAATTTGATTGTGTGTCAAACAATGGATGCCGACAACTTGTCGTATACGAAAACTCCCACAGTGGGCTAACTGAGGGTCTAAAGATATTTCATTGAAGGATTACTCCGTCACTGACCTGGCACTACCTCAGTTTAACATCTCATTATGGGATTACACCGACCTGGCATGTCTCTTTTTAAGCAATGCATTAAGGGGTTGCATAGCCCTGTTGTAGCCCCTTAGAAATAACACAATTGTTCAGCTTTTCTTAATTCAGAGAGCAAACATGAATTGGGCAGCCCCAGGGGCAGGTACTGTGAACGCACTTAGCCTAGATACTTAGCTATTTATGCATAGCCATCTGAGAGCTCTTTATCCAAATAATCCAATTCACAAGGCTCCTTTCCTCACCACATAGACACATGTTTAGCAGCCCAATAGTGGCACTCCAGTGATGTTCATGAAGCAAATGTACTTGGTGTTGGTTTGCCTCCTAACACAGCATCTGTTCTCATACTGCTTGCGAACTGTCTGATTCTTTCGGTCTATGATGATGCCAGCAAATTGGAATATTTTCCAAGGTAGATGAACACAAAAAGATAACTGGATATCTGATGCCACAACCGTGCGTAAATACACTTGCAGTTGAGTTACATTCTCTTTTAATGCCTGTATTTTAAAAAGATCTTGACCCTGTAAAATCCAGGCACCCTGTTAATGTTAATGCCAATATGGATGAGCATTTTTCTTGGTGTTTTATTCTTCTTCAATATACTACAGTGTTTGAGACATTCACACTAATGGGTCTTCTCCTCACCGTGAGAGTTTCTGTTCAAGAAGCTCCTTGGGTGTAGTCTAATTAGCTGTGAAAATCCAAATTCAACATATCCTTCAGTGTAAAGCCTCTGAGCTGTTCTTACCTGTTCAGTTCATTGGCCCAGTCCCAGAGTACTCTCAGTGCTCCCAATAATCGCAGTCAGAAAATGTCCCTATTCAGCTATCCTTGTGAGTGAATCTTGCACCCGGCACCTGGAAACTGTGCTTTTTCTATAACAGTCCTTGTAGACTCGTAGACAGATGGCTAAGAATTCTCTCACTTGCGGTGCGCTGCCTAATCGCGCACCATGTTCCTCAAACATTACATATTATCAGACCTGCGTGTTATAAATAAACAGCAGTATGAAGAACAATAATCAGCAGATTAGAAAAAATATAATGCAATATTAATATTTCTTAGAAGATGGCATTTACTATGGAAAAATTAAAGTAACGTCTGTCCTCTCAGGTAGACGTAAAAGATCCCATGGCACTATTTCAAAGAAGAGCAGGGGAGCTCTCCCCGGTGTCCTGGGCCTTGTTTATTCCTCAACTAACATCACGGAAGACAGATTATCTGGTCATTATTGCATTGCTGTTTGTGGGACCTTGCTGTGCACAAATTGGCTGCCGCGTTTCCCACATTGCAACAGTGACTGCATTTCTAAAGTGCTTCATTGGCTGTAAAGCGCTTTGGGATGCTCTGAGGTCATGAAAGGCGTTATAGAAATGCAAGTCTTTCTTTCAATTAAATTATTATGCAGAAGAAGAAAAAAGTGGACTACATAAGTACTCCAAGTGAAGTGTTGAAATAGCAAGGATAAAGTTGAACACGATCTAGGGGTATGATATAAGTAGACTCGGTACGGAACATGTTCAATCACTGCAGAGTAGTAAACAATAAGGCAAACAGAATGCTGAATTACAGAACCAGTACAGTAGAGTACAAATCGAAGGAACTCATTCTTCAACTGCGCAGGGCTTAGGTCAGACTACACTTAAATAGTATGTCCAGTTCTGGTCATCAAAGCACAAGGGTGCGTTTCAAGCCTTGGATGGGCTGCATGGAAGACTGTGAGGTTGACCCCAAGCATCAGGCGGTTGTTATGAAGAAAAAAAAAAGACTTGCATTTGTATAGCGCCTTTCACGTCCACCGGATGTTTCAAAGCGCTTTACAGCCAATGAAGTACTTTTGAAGTGTAGTCACTGTTGTGATGTGGGAAACACGGCAGCCAATTTGCGCACAGCAAGCTCCCACAGACAGCAATGTGATAATGACCAGATAATCTGTTTTTGTCATGTTGGCTGAGGGATAAATATTGGCCAGGACACTGGGGATAACTCCCCTGCTCTTCTTCAAAATAGTGCCATGGGATCTTTTACATCCGCCTGAGAGAGCAGACGGGGCCTCGGTTTAATGTCTCATCTGAAAGACGGCACCTCCGACAGTGCAGCACTCCCTCAGCACTGTACTGGAGTGTCAGCCTAGTTTTATGTGCTCAAGTCCCTGGAGTGGGACTATTAACCCACTAACTTCTAGGCTCAGAGGCGAGTGTGCTACCAACTGGGCCACAGCTGACCCCTGAAGGCTGAAGATATTTGGGCTTTTTGGTCTCAGAAGGTGTCTACCTCATAGAGGTGTGTGATAGTAAGAGGACTATATAGAAAAGGTAGATCCAGAACACTACTTCAGATTGAACTGAGAGTAGGAGACACAGGTACATACCTAGCACAAGGCAAATTTAGGACTGAAATTTATTTTTCTGCACACAAAGAGTGAGCACCACGTGGAATGAGAAAGTCCACAACTGGTCAATTACCTTAAGTAAGAAAAGCTTCACATTTAGTTTATCAGTTTCTGTCAAGAGTTTACTGTACAATCAGTTCAGCCTTACTTTTCCTTTTCTCCAGCTCAAATCTTCATTTTCTGTCCGGTAGGGTTTGGAATTGCGAATTCTTTGTCCTGTTCAACCGGGTACGTTCCTGAAAACAACACACTGATTGTCCCAAAGCCCCAGTTTGGACCAATTCGGTAAAATAAAATAAAATAATTACTACTCACTGTAGTTGTATCTGTCTGAGGCTGAACCACACTGTTCGCAACCTTGGTGACATATTTGACCCTGAAATGAGCAGCATAACTAAGAACACCTATAACCTCCATAACATCGCCCGTCTTCGCCCTTGCCTCAGTTCACCTGCTGCTGAAATCCTCATCCATGCCTTTGTTACCTCTAGACTTGACTATTCCAACGCACTCCTGGCTGGCCTCCCACATTCCACCCTACGTAAACTTGAGGTCATCCAAAACTCAGCGGCCCGTGTCCTAACTCGCACCAAGTCCCGTTCGCCCATCACCCCTGTGCTCGCTGACCTACATTGGCTCCCGGTTAAGCAGCGCCTCAATTTCAAAATTCTCATCCTTGTTTTCAAATCCCTCCATGGTCTCGCCCCTTCCTATCTCTGTAATCTCCTTTAGCCCCACAACCCCCCGAGATATCTGCGCTCCTCTAATTCGGCCCTTTTGAGCATCCCTGATTATAATCGCTCCACCATCGGTGGTCGTGCCTTCTGTTGCCTAGGCCCTAAGCTCTGGAATAAACCTCTCTGCCTCACTACCTCTCTTTCCTCCTTTAAGACGCTCTTTAAAACCTACCTCTTTGACCAAGCTTTTGATCACCTGCGCTAATTTCTTCTTATGTGGCTTGGTGTCAAATTTTTTGTCTTTTAATACTTCTGTGAAGCACCTTGGGATGTTTTACTACGTTAAAGGCGCTATATAAATACAAGTTGTTGTTGTTGTTGTTTACAAGGAAAATGAGCCATATCTGATTAACAACAGGGGGAGGGGAAATATAGTTGTCCTCCAAACAAAATCAACAGATCAGACTCTGTCACTCCTGTTCTATTAATTGATCATTTTCCTGTGTAGTCATACAAGTGGAAATGCCTCAAGAAAGATATGGGGGTAGAAATTCGTCTTGGGCGGAGGAGCAAAACAGGCGGTATCCGATCGGCCGCCCGTTATACACAGCACCTGATCTTCAGTTCCATTGCAGTTACTGGAATGAATATCGGGTGCTGCGTATATCCGCCCAAGATGAATTTCTACCCCCATGGGAAGATTAAACTAATGTGCTAACTAGTAAAGACATAAAATTGGCTCATTGTGAACAAGGGGTTTTATTTTTATTTGATGAAGACCAACTGGTATTCAAGTGAATCGTTACCAGTACGCTTGTAAGAGTGTTTGTAACTATATTTATTGGGGTGGCTGGTGTTTCACTCTGATGGCAAAAAGTTGCATTGTGTTTGGTGAGAAATATCACATTTTCCTTCCTGTTGGACTTTTTGATTAACTGCATTGTTTCTGAGCTATAGCTATCCAGAAAGAAATATCATTTTATATTTACAAAAATTGCTGAGTGGTAATATTTCCCCTTCCCCAAAATATGGCTAGTGTAAAATCCCAGAAAAATTGGTTAAAATATCAACGATGTACAGACACAGGGATGGTCGCCCATTAAATCCTCCCACTTGTTCGTATTAGGTTTTTGCAGACATAACATGTCCTACTCCAGTCTGAATTGGGAGCAGCAATCACCGATCTTATTTATACTCATCCATGCAAGCCATCGCTTCCTGACTGGCGCTTAACCTCGCTGACAGAGCTAGTGCTTGGTAGATTGAGAGAGAATTGGTTAAGCACAGGGAGACCTACCAACAGAAAAATGAGAGAAATAATGTACCTGACATGAATCTTGTCATTCATGTGGAAATTACTTATGAAATAATACTGGGCAGCCTGCTGGTGGCGCTGTCCAGGGAGAGTATAAATACTCGGGCATGGGCCCAGCTTGCTCAGGACATCCTTTAACAGGAACAAGTGAAGGACACAACTAGACCTCCATGTTGAAAAACCGTTGATTAAAGCTTTGTTTAACGCTTAGACCAAGTGCCTAGTAGTTTTTTTACGTCAGTACCTACTAGTCTGTGCCAATAGTTGTCCCTTCAGGGCAGCCCTATCTAGCTTTTGGATCATATGCCTCAAAGACTTGAGTTGGTGCACCTGCTGAGGACCTGAAAAGGGTGCTTGAACAGTAAACATAGCTGACCAGATACTTCAACAGCACCATCATGAAGCAAAGCAGTAAAGCTTGAACCAATGACTCAAAGCAAGAATGGGACGTTTCTTGATTTCTGAATCACTGAGTGAACAAGCCTGGCTGTGAATTCATTACAGCTCCTCTTGGTAGAATTAGGTATCTAGAATTGTTACTAGGCTACACCTTCCCTGACTAGACCACACATCTGCTCTTTTTGGTTTTCAGTGGTTCTCGATACCAATATGAAAAGAATACTATAGACTTCAGTTGAGGCAAGAAATAGTTTACGAGAGACCTCCCTATTCAGTTATTTTTCATTTGAACAGCACTCCCATATAAATGGTAATTTCCAGCTATTCTCAGATCATATCTTCTCTGAGTTTTATGACAACCATTTTGAAATCAAGTGGTAAAATCTGAAGTGGGAAAAAAATTACTATTAGTTTGGTTTCCATTTTCCCACCATATCAATCAGGGACTTGATTTTCTAATTAAATACACTAACACCCATACAATGGGTGAGTTGGACTTCCATTAAACTACCAAGTTACTGCGGTAAAAAGGCTACAAACAGCTGCTCAAAGTGTCCCACCTGGTGGCTCAGGAATGAACTTGAGAGATGTGAACACCGAGTTTAATTCAAACTGGTGAGTCCATCATGCTGTCACCAGATCTACTGGCATCCCAGTTATTAATTTTAATATTTAAGCATGAACGATCTTGCCGCTGAACTGCCTCATCCATCTTTTGTCTATTATTGTGTCAGCAATAATATGTGCTGTTACTACTTCAGAATTTAAATGTATTTCTTCAAGTATATGCTGTTGAAAGATAATGGGGGAAAAATTGGGTAGGTTTGCGCCTCTCAGTAGCGTCCCCAGGGGGCTCTAACGGAGTGCAAATCCCCCAGCGCCCGGGCGCGGTGCCGCTAATGCCTCCCGCGAAATTCATCGCGAGGTTAGCGGCGGCGGTAGTGCACTACGCCGCCGCGCTGTTGCGCTGCCAGCGATGACATCATCGCCATGTGCAGCGCCCTGCTTGCGCCCCCTGACCTATCGCCACACGATATATGTGACAGGATCAGGGGGCGGTTTGGCAGCGGCGACGGCGCAAGTTAAAGGGCAGGTGTCTGGTGGCCATTTTTATTTTGGCCGACTGCCAGCATCTGCCCCCTTTCGCTTTTGTATGCAGGGTGCCGGCCGCGATCACTGAGCCGGGCTGTTTTCACGGCACCCCGCTCCCCAGTGTTCCGGCAGGGCCCCAGTGCGCGCACCGCTATGCCCCTCCCCTTTAATCAGGGGAGGAGGCCTGCAATGACGCGGCGCTATGTGCCGCCATGCGTAGCGCAGCGAAATTCAGTAGTAGCGCCCCAAGCAGGAGGTGAAGCGCTTTCCAACAGCGCCCCACCTCCTGCTTTGGGCGCTACTACTGAATTTACGGCGGAGGGGTGCTAACTTTTTTGGGGTGCTTATTTTAGCGCCCCGGCGACGTTAGCGCCCCAAAATGGGCGCCACCCAATTTTCCCCCCAATGTACTTAAAGGAACGCAGCCACCAGCTTTTCAGAAATCACTGTGCTGCTTCCTACCCCCTGGATAAGTGGAAATGTGGTTTCAGTTTTTAAATCTTCGATGAATTTTCATCAGCAACAAAAAAATCAGCCCTGAAGCCAGGATCTCACTCATTGCTTCATAGTTATTTTGCTTTCTGTTAAGTTTTGGATTTGGCAAAACGTGGCAAACCTAAACAGAGTGTAAAAGAAAATGATTTAACTACAGTTGCGTGTAGTGTCACAACGACTAGCTTTTAATAAATAAGCCCCGTTACTACTTGCTGGACACCAAACCTGCTCATTAAGCTTTTAGCACATGGGAAATCTCAACATTTTCTGACGACTTTCTAACCTGATTAGACTTCCAGGTCATTGCAAGACCCTATATCTGTGTAGCTCTGACAACACTGTGAGCAGGATTGCCAGAGGCCAGTTCTTGAGAGTACTATGGATTGTACTGTTGCGGAAGAGCAGCAAGTCCAGAGTGAGGAAAGGTCATTCAGCCCATGCGTGATTATTCTATCAAGGACCCCTGCCCTTCCCTCAACTACATGTTAACCCCTACTCTGAGGAATAGCAAGTCATTTTCCTAGCACCATTGATAAAAAGCTCAAGCAGTTGTATTAGTATCTCTCCAACCCTCAATCCCCTTTCTTGATATCAATCTCGGATGCCTTTTAAAGACATCCATGGCCAATTGCCAAGATAAGATGAAAGCCTGAAGACTTGGAAAAGCCCATATTTAATTTTGGTCTTAATTCAAAATCTGAGCTATCCAGACCTTGCTTTGCCATTGTGTTCTATTCCATGGTGCTCTGTGCACTCGTGGGCAGCTGTGACCGTGATGCTCAGAATGGTTTCATGTACAGTGAACAACACAATCTCCTTTTAGGTTACGTTGTTACTGAGGCAACAAATGCGTATAATTAAGAGAAATGGATGGGAGCTCATTGACATTATGGCATGTTTGTCTAGTTGGCTTTTTTTCTGTGGGGCACGGCAACTTTATTATGATCCCAACAGCTAAACAACAAAATGTAATAGTACCACTGTGGGTCCTGGTGTTGTGTTAATTTGCCTGCTTTAGAGAAAACTCTACCCTGGTCCAAAGCAATGTTAACATTCACGGTGTTAAACAGATTAAAGTGCCTTGCCTTTGCTATTTCATGTTACCCAGGGGAACTATCTGCGTGCCTGCGATTGGAAAAGTTACTCTGCAGCTACGATTAAAGTTTATTGCAACAATTTAAGAACCAGTAGGAAGAAAATTACATTGATAAATGTTTCTTCCCTTTAGGCCGATGACGAGGAACAGTGTACTAAACCGTTATATTCTTTTACAAATGTATCCCTTGGAAAATTCAGCAATGTTGCAACCGTATTCCAATGGGATAAATCAACTTAAAAAAGAGAAAAATAATCACTCATTATTTCATCAGATCTGCCATTTGAGAGAAGGTCACATATAAATTATAATCAGCCTTTAATAAAACAACAGTTTTGTTGCATTTTTTTATTGGGGAATATGGAGTAGCCCTAATACGATAGCAAAATACTGCGGATGCTGGAAAATTGAAACAACAACAGAAAGCGCTGGAAAAACTCAGCAGGCCAGGCAACATCCATGGAGAGAGAAACAGAGTTAACGTTTCAGGTCGAAACCCTTCGTCAGAACTGAGAAAAAAGCAGGAAATGAAACAGATAAAAAAGCAAGGGGGAGGCTGGGGGGAGGAATAAAAGAACAAAAGGGGCGGTCTATGGTAAGTAGAGACATTAAGAGATGCTCAAGGCAAGACGAGATGGTAATAGGACAGGTTAAGAAACAGAAGGTGGCTCAGAGGTGTGAAGTGTGAAATGCTGGCAGAATGAAAGACAGCTGCTGTGGGGGGAGGGAGAGAAAAAAAAGGGAAAAGGCACAAACCAAAAGGGTGGATAAAATGTATATGTATATGTATCTATATCTATATGTGTGGTAGGGGCCGAGGTTATGATCTGAAATTGTTGAACTCGATATTGAGTCCGGAAGGCTGTAAAGTGCCTAATCGGAAGATGAGGTGCTGTTCCTCGAGCTTACGCTGAGCTTCCATGGAACAATGCACGAGGCCAAGGACGGTGAGGTCTGAGTGGGCGTAGAGTAGCCCTAACCCTCCTTTCCTGTCCCATTCAGCTTTCAATTATCATTAAAAATATAGATATAATGGAGGGTCTGAGTGACCTAGCAGACTGGCTTACATCTCTGGAACCTGGGTTCACTTCCAGCTCAAACTGATGCGGATTCTCAAACCAGTTTCTAGTGGATGTGCATGGAAGAATGTTACTCTGGCCCAGAAGTGGGTGCTGAACCACTTTGTTAGGGCAGAGAAGTGGGAGCTTTACTCTTCATCTAACTGCACTATATATGATCATGAAATGCTGACACTGAGGCCTCGATAGTAAAGCCCCCCATGACAGGCGGGAGAGCGTCAGGTAGGGGGAGGGTTAAAATGGGGAACACAACCCCAACCTGCCGTGTAGGAGCTCGTTGCCGTGGAGAGGTGAGACGCTTCATTAATATATTTAAATCAGGCTCCCACAGTGCAATTGGGAGCCTGCTTTAAATTTTACAGATGCTGCCCCGGTTTCCCAGGGCTCGGGAAACCTGGCAGTGAAAGGGAGGCGGTAGTTTCCGGCTCCACAATGTAAGTGCCTTTTCCAACACTCCTCGTGGGCCAGGAGGAGCAGGAGCGCCTCATGGAAGCCCTCGGCCTCCCCCCTGCTGATCGTGGTCTCTCTTTCCCCCGCCCCCTGCCGCGATTGCCTCCCCCCTCCTCATACCCTGGTGGCCTCTCTCTCTCCGTCCAGCCGACCGCGACCAATCCCATGGCCCCACAAGCCCCAATCACCGAACATCACTCCCTCCCACGGTGGCCTCTCAGCCGCCCTACCCCAAACCCTGAACTCTGACCTTCCCCTTTCCTGATTGACGAGGATTGTCCCCAAGTGTCCCTGGCTGTGGTCTCCTGCAGTTGGTTTTCCTGCCCAGCAACTACCAGGGCTGTCAATTTGGCCGGCTGCCGGGCGGAACATGGCAGGACCTCCACGTTCCCGGCTTTGCTGGGTTCTTCGGCAGTTTTCGGCCTCCCCCGCACTCTCCCCGTAAATATTGGGGCCTGGCTGTCTAAAATGGAAAGTGTTGTATTTTTTGAGACCCACCATTTGGCACTTGATGAGTACAAATTAACCCCCAAAATGTTTTTTAAATTAGTTGGCTCACTATAACAGCAGCAACAACTTGCATTGATAAAGCACCTTTAACGTAGTAAAATGTCCCAAGGTGCTTCACAGGAGCCTTATCAGACAAAATTTGACACCGAGCCACATAAAGAGATATTAGGACAGAAAGAGGTGGGTTTTAAGGAGTATCTTAAAGGAGGAGAGAGAGGTAGAGAGGTGCAGAGGTTTAGGGAGGGAATTCCAGAGCATAGGGCCCAGACAGCTGAAGGCACGGCCGCCAATGGTGGAGCGATTAAAATCGGGGATGATCAAGAGGCTAGAAAAAGAAAGACTTGCATTTATATAGCGCCTTTCACGACCACCGGATGTCTCTAAGCGCTTTACAGCCAATGAAGTAGTTTTGGAGTGTAGGCACTGTTGTAATGAATAGGAAGAACGCAGAAAATTCTAGCTCTTAATCGCTCACTTTGATCATCCCAGCTTTCTTGTTATCAGGGCTGTACACTGGGACAGACAAGTAAACATGATTATGTGGGGAGTGGCTTGTTGATAGCAAGAGTTTATGAAATAAATGATGAGACAATTCACATGGAACAAAATTTCTCAGGTAGGGAAGGGGAATTTAGCTAAATCTCCTGCTCCTGAATGCCATCCATCGATTCCTGGTGAGGACCGGATAAGATTTGACTCTGATGTCCCACAGTGGACTCGCCTGCCAACACACACACGTGGTCTAGGCTCACGCCTTAACTGCGGCTACTGAGGAGTGGGGGGGGAGGGGCACCCAGTGGCTATGAAACTATAACCAAGAAAAGTCAGATCAAAAGATTACAGAGAGGGAAATTAAATATTACTAGACCTTGACCACTTCTGAATTTGGTAATCTCAGGGCAGAGGTACTGGGTCTTTGAGGAATTTTCTTCATTCGTTAAACCCCACCCCCATCAGATGACAATGCTCCTTTAATGTTCCAACACTCATCAATGTGCCTCATGGACGCTCGAAGTCAAAGAAATCGGCGGTGGTCTTTGTTAGCAGTTCATTAAAGGAACTGAAGATTGGTGGCACAGTAGATTGCCTCTTGCCGTTGAGTCAGAAGGTTGTGGGTTCCAGTCCCACTCCAGAAACTTGAGTACAAAATCCAGGCTGACACTCCGGTGCAGTACTGAGGGAGTGCTGCACTGTCAGAGGTGCTGTCTTTTAGATGAGACGCCTGCCCTCTCAGGTGGACATAAAAGATCCCATGGCACTATTTTGAAGAAGAACAGGGGACTTCTCCCTTGTCAATATTTATCCCTCAACCAGCATCACCAAAACAGATGATATGGTCATTATTACGTTGCAGTTGGTGGGAGCTTGCTGTGCGCAAATTGGCTGCCGCATTTCCTACATTGCATCAGTGACTACACTTCAAAAAGTACTTCATTGGCTGTAAAGCGCTTTGGGACATCCTGAGGTTGTGAAAGGCGCTATATAAATGCAAGCTCTTGCTTTCTTTTCTTTTTATGTTGAAACTTTCTCACATGGTGCGTGAAATGTCTACCATTTTTCACACAAGTTTTCAATTTCAGCCTTACTGAGCAAAGGTCAGATTTTCCCTGTTGACAAACAGAGGGGTGATCTGTTGAGGTTCCCCTGAGCCACACTTATTCAACTTTGAGCCACCCACTCAGGAACACAGAGGATTTAGAGATTAGTGCTTCACCTGGGGTGGGGATGGAAGAATTTTCATCTGGGGGCTTTGGAGGGCCGGTAGACTATCATCTTGAACTGGGTGGGGGGGGGGGGGGAAGGGGGAAAAGAGTACTAGCATGAAAGGGAGGGAGCATGGGCTGGGTTTTGAATCGGGGTCGGGTTGGGATCGGGAATCACACATTCTGGCTTGTGAACCCGCCTCCATCGACTTGTGGCCAACCCACTGTATTTTCCCTTGATTGACCTTGTTGAGCCCGCCCAGTGGGCTCAGCAGGCCAATTAAGGGCCACCCGGCAACAGGTGACGTCACAGACTGACATTTCATCTGTCAAGAGCTTTTGACAGATGAAATATCAGCGTTTGACAGCTCTGTGAAGCTGTCAAACACTCACAGTATGATTTCTAACTTCAGTCCTTCCTTTCAGGCTGAGTTAGAAATCATTCCAGCACAGAAAACAGAAGGCTGCTGTTTTTGACAGGTCCACGGCTTTCCTGCTTTCTGTGCCGGTGAGATTTCTAACTCCCGAGAACTGAAGGGCTGACACCTGCAGGAGGAAGTTAAGGTAAGTAAAACTTTTTTCAACAGTTAGCACTTACCTTACACACTTACCTCTGCACACATGCAGCCATCACTCACCTGCCCACCGGACATATCGACCCCTCCAACCCCTGCAGACCCACGGCCCGACCCGATAACTTGGAGTGTTTGCCACCTGTCGGGAAGCCCACACTTTTGTTTTTAAAATAGGGATTATGCAAAAAACTGCCTGTTAGCTACCTGTTAACAGGCAGTTAATTGTCACTAATCCCTTCCCGCCTCGGGGAGTCGGGTCTCAGACCAGGTCGGGTACCCGCCGCCAGCGAAACTGGCATGGAGGCGGTTTGGAGTCGGGATGGGGTCGGGACCCCTGAATCTGCAACTTTAACCCCCCCCCCCCGCCTCCAAACCCGACTCCACAGGTCATTGAAAATCCAGCCCCATGTGTCTCTGTGAATGAAGTGGGGGGAGAGTTGAAGTTGTATGTGGCACAGTGTCTCAGTGCATTGGGTCTGAGAGTAATGGAAGCAACATTTGAGGGAGGGAGAGTGCCTGCTGATGTAGCTTTTGAGGAAAAGCTAACTTTTAGGCTAACAATCTATCACTTGTAAAATGTAAAAGTGTGTAGGGCGAGCATGCCCCTGAATCTCCCTTTGAAATGCACCATTAGTTGGCACCGGGGGAGAGGAGAAGTAATTGGAAGGAGTGCATTTAATTTTAAGTTTGTTGCCTCCGTTCTGATTGGAAAGATCCTATGGCAGTAAGGTTCAAATTGTTTTTTTCCATTGGGCATTAATTTTTTGAAAAAGAAAACTAATTAAAAAATTCCAGGAATTATAGATTAGCTCCTACTACTAGGAGAAATTACTTCGAAACTATAAAGAAATAAGTGATTCCCAAATGGCAAATAAAGAGCCGTTTCCAGGAAAAGTTGAGCAAAAGCCCCTTCCTTTATCTAAGGAAGAAAATGCAACACTCACGTTCACTGTAGGTTACAAAATACTGGAAAATGGACCAAATAAAGAAGGGCAATTTTCCTCTTGGGGCCAGAGCTTTGAGAGGGGAGGACTTCCAACCACCTCTCCTGATCCATTTCTTTGTGTTGGGGCTCAATACATATGCATGATTCTGAAAGGTTAGGGTCATGAGCCATGTGGGTTTCCCAATGTTAAGAGGAAGCCTGCAAACGGGCACTGCAAAGACCGAGAATCCTGGCAGTGGCGAAGCTGCTGCAGCGCCAAAAGATCTGGCGAGGGGTCTTGAAGGGGAAGAAGCCCCACTAAAGGCTTTGAACCAAGACTGAAGCCTTCCTTTAGTTATTTGGGCCGACAGGAGGAAGAAGAGGTCTTTGCAAGGCCCCTTTCCCTCCACGGGGTGAAATGAGGGCCGTTATTGTTGCGCCCACAGCTACCTTCCCCGTGGCAGTCGTGTGAAGCGACGGTAACACAGCTGGCAAGAAGGAACATCCGCTGGGGACTCAGGCCCTGCCCCCACAAGCCCCCATTTGCATGCAGCGGGTGGGAAAGGAGTGGGCAGCCAGGGTCCTGGCCAGTACGGGCAAGGGAAATCCTGGTCAGGACGTTGAGGTGGTGTTAGGCCTCACTCCAATATTTTGCCACCATTACCACTACGACACTGCCTAAAATCATGCAGGACCATGGAGGAAATTCCCCCTTACCCCAGCCCCCCTCCCCCCTCCCTTACCCCAACTCCCTCCCCCCTTACCCCACCCCCTCCCACCGCCCTCCCCCCAGCCCCCCTCCCCCCACTCCCCACCCCACACCCTCCCCCAGCCCCCCTCCCCCCTCTCCCCTCCCCCACACCTCCCCCGCCACCCCCTCACCCCAGCCCCCCTCCCCCCACTCCTCCTCCCCCCTTACCCCACCCCTCCCACCCCCTTACCCCAGCCCCCCTCCCCCACTCCCCCCACTCCCCCTCCCCCCCCCATAGCCCACCCCCACCCCCCTCAATCCAACCCCCTCTGATTCTTATGTTTTTTAGCCTGGTACTTCAGCTTT
This sequence comes from Squalus acanthias, assembly GCA_030390025.1. Classification (NCBI taxonomy): domain Eukaryota; kingdom Metazoa; phylum Chordata; class Chondrichthyes; order Squaliformes; family Squalidae; genus Squalus; species Squalus acanthias. The sequence goes on from CM059438.1 coordinate 63,965,656, forward strand.
TCAAAGGAGACAGAAGAACATCCTACATGTTCTCCAGTGTGTCATATACTATAATTAGGAGGTAACTTAATAATGCGAGGCAGGCTACTCCGCACATCACATGTATAAGGGTTTCTGATCAATGGATCAAAGTCTGTTCATGGAAACTGCCTTTATGCCCTGAATACAAAACAGAAATGTTGGGAGAAACCCAAACCATGTTGAACTTAATCACTATCATTACCTGGACCACAATACTTGTTCCTGTAACCAGGACCCCAGCCTTCCTCTCCTTGCTCCAAAACTTTAAGATCAGGGCTGAGGTGAATTCAACTTTGCAAAAAGAAATTGCAGTTAATACAAGCTGAGAATTCTTCTGTGATCTATGTGGAAACCAGTGAACTTACTTATCAGCGGGTTTGACCCTACTCGACTGCGCTAGCAACAAAACTGATAGATTTTTGCAGCATGTTGAAGGAAACGATCATTTTATCCAAGAACTTTTATTCACCAGCACCATCGGTGAAATCAGTCAGTGCTGCTGTTTGTGTTCTGTGCCAGAGGTTCCCAAACTTTACTTATTGCGTACCCGCTTCCAGATCTACCCTGCCCCCATACCCCTACCAGCATACAGGTTTAATATTTCAACCCCTTTAATGCCCAAACATTATACATTGGTACACCTTGAAGTAAATGAACTACTTGATATAACAAATTCCCGCAGAGTTTTAAAGCTTTGTCTGAGTAGCCTATTAAAACAATGCAATAAATAAATAAAATGATTAATAAATAAAATCCACCATCAGACAATTACTCCCGTGCGCCAGAGTTTGGAAACCCCTGCTCGAGGTGAATCACTGACGTCTTGAGATTGTTGGTTTCAGCAAGTTTCCACTGCCAGTAATATAGCAGTCCCAGTTATTCTGAATGAGCTTCCATTCCTTTTTTTTTACTAGCTCATCTCCTGAGGAATTGGTCTGTGTGAGTCAGAGATTAAGCTCTTGCAAGGGGAGAGGGCGTACAACTCCACTGAAAATATTTGGAAAGACGTTTTCAAGAGATCAACTCGAAAACTATGGAGTTTTTTTAAAATCAGTTATAGGAAAATAAATAATGGGGGAAATTTGGACCTAACCCACCCGTCGGGAAACTGGTGGGATCGGCTTCGACGCTGGATTTACACCCTGCTCGATTTTACTCTCCACTGAAGAGTAATATTGGGTGGGGAGCAATGTTCCCACTAACGTTTTTTTAGTACTGAGCGGGCCACGAACTCCTTTGAGCACGACCTTTTCGTCCGTGGGCAAATTTTACAACAACAACAACTTTTACAACAACGGCAGCAACATCCACCACTTAAAAGCACATATACAGTAATGTCATATTGCAACCCCACCGTCTCAAATCATGAGACAATCAGACAAGGTTCGATACAAGTTTAACATCACTTCTCTGCTTTTGAATTCTATTCCCCTAGAAATGAACCCAGTGCTTTATTTGCACTTTTATGGCTTTTTTAACCTGCGTTGCTACTTTTAATGATTTGTGAATCTATACCTCTAGATCCCTTTGCACCTCTACTCCATTTAGACTCGGGCGCGATCTTGCCAGCCCTGGGGAGGCGGGTATAGAGGCGGGACTGCTGGAAAAATGGCAGAATCTGGGGGTGGGTGCCCATCCTGCCCCCAACCCGCCTCCGTGCCATCTTGCCAGGTAGTTAACAGGCAGATAAGAGGATTATCCCCATTTTGTCCACACAAGTGCGGGCTTCCCGAAGGCTGCGAACCCCGCCAGGGTCACCATGTGGGTCTGCGGGGGTCGGAGGGGTGCAAAAGTGCGCTGTGAAGGTAAGTGATGGGTGCAAGTGTGGAGAGGTGAGTATGTGAGGTAAGTGGAAAGTGTTTGTAAAAGTTGACTTACTTTTGTTTCTTTCTGCAGGCTTCAATCGTTGGGGATGCGGAGAGTCTTGCAACTCACTGGCAGAGATGACAGATGGCTGCTGCATTCTCCAATGCAACAACCATCTAATTTCTGCTAAAGAAAAGAGGTTTGATGAGTCTTGAATTCAAGAACTCATCAAACTACAGAGAATGTCAGTGTTTGACAGCTTCACAGAGCTGTTAAAAAATGACAATTCATCTGTCAAAAATTTTTGACAGATGAAACGTCATACGCTGACGTTCTCTGTAACCGGCTTCCCCTTAATTGGCCTGCTAAGCCTGCTGGGTGGGCTTAGCAAGGTCAATCAAGGGAAAATAGCGTGGGTTGGCCACAAATCGATGGAGGCGGGACAATGACCCAACGAGCAGCAGTCCCGCCTCCAACGCGCCCCCATTGGCAAAATCACCCCCTTATTTTTCAAGGAGTAGGTGGCCTCCTTATTCCTCCTACCAAAATGCACCACCTCACACTTATCTATATTGAAATTCATTTGTCATTTACATGCCCATCTGCAAGTTTGTTTATGGTAGAATTAATTAAAAGCTTTTACAAACATGTACAAACTCTATTTAAAAAAAATTACTTGTCAGAAATGACTGGGATATAAAAGAACTGCATAATAATGCATTAACACTTCAGAAACGTCACTCAGTTACACGGTTGTGCATCGATAAACAATCCAAAAGCCCAAGGTGAGCTGAAAGAGGCATATCTATTTGTGCAATTAGTATTAATTTTAAAGTTTTCAACGTATTAGCCGATCCCTCATGTCACTATAGCAATGGCCGCACAAGCAGCAGGAGCAGCAGCTTTCCTATTGGCGCTGACGTGCTATACGTCCACATAAGTGATTAGAATATTATTCATATGCAACCAGACAACCAACAAATATAAAGTGCTGTAGTTCTTTAGTTCACAGTATTAAAAAGAATTGAATAAAAACGAGTATTTTCAACTTCAATCACTTCCATTAATAAACGTTGTCTTCTTGAACCAGAACCCCCCATGTAACATGTCAGAAATGCAACACTTATTCACAAGTGCAGAAAAACACGTACACAATGTGTGCTACTGAATTAAAAACAAAAAGCAGGAAAAAGCTATGATTTAACAGGAATAAAGATTCATCTTTCCTCCTGGACAGGAGAACCAATCAGACTGACTTGGAAATGTTTACTCGTATGGTGACGTAAAGATGTCAATTTACGAATTTCACTTCTAATGTTTTGCTCTCAAACATTCTCCACAATATTAATCCCTGCTCTTAAGAGTAAGGAAGTCTTACTACGATTGTACAGGGCTTTGGTGAGACCACATCTGGAGTACTGTGCACAGTTTTGGTCTCCTTATCTGAGGAAGGATATACTTGCTCAGAGGCGGTTCAACAAAGGTTCACTAGATTGATCCCTGGGGTGAGAGGTTTGACCTACGATGAGAGATTGAGTAGAATGGGCCTATATTCTCCGGAGTTTAGAAGAATGAGATTTGATCTCATTGAAACATACAAGATTCTGAAGGGAATTGACAGGTAGATGCTGAGAGGTTATTTCCCCTGGCTGAAGAATCTAGAACTAGGGGGCATAGTCTCAGGATAAGGGGTCGGCCATTTAAGACTGAGATGAGAAGGAATTTTTTCGCTCAGAGGGTTGCGAAACTTTGGAATTCTCTACCCCAGAGGGCTGTGGATGCTCAGTCGTTGAGTATATTCAAGGCTGAGATAGATATATATTTGGATTCTAAGGGAATCGAGGGATATGGAGATCAGACGGGAAAGTGGAGCCATTGACGTGCTTCAGGAGGGTCCCGCTTCTCTTTGCACTGATTGGCCGGGGAACCCTGGTTGAGAAAGCCTGCAAATGCACATCAGTGGCTGGACAGGCCTGCCAATCACACGGCTGCCAGTGAGGGGCGGTTGCTACGCAGCTGCCCACCTCGAGTCATCGCCCCCGGTGTGAAGCTTCCGTGTGCCGCGGAAGCGCGAGTGCACGGCCTGTTTATTTAACTGCGCGGTGCAATCAAGAGTGCTGTGCAGTCGCGCATGCGCGCAATTTAGGGGGAAACAGCGGTGGACAGGGCGTAAAACTGGCATTCCACCTGATAGCGTGGGTTTCCCGATGGGCACGTTAGGTTAAAATTACCCCCATTGATTCCATTACCCACTGCAAAGAAAGAAAGACTTGCATTCTATAGCACCTTCCACGACCACCGGATGTCCCAAAGCGCTTTACAGCCAATGAAGTACTTTTGAAGTGGAGCCACTGTTGTAATGTGGGAAACGCGGCAGCCAAGTTTGCGCACAGCAAGCTCCCACAACCAGCAATGTTCTAATGTCCAGATAATCTGTTTTAGTGATGTTGGTTGAGGGATAAATATTGGCCAGGACACTGGGGATAACTCCCCTGCTCTTCTTTGAAATAGTGCCGTGGGATCTTTTACGTCCACCTGAGAGGGCAGACGGGGCCTCGGTTTAACGTCTCATCTGAAAGACGGCACCTCCAACTGCGCAGCACTCCCTCAGCACTGCACTGGAGTGTCAGCCGAGCTTAATGTGCTGAAGTCCCTGGAGTGGGATTTGGAACTCACAACCTTCTGACTCAGAGGCGAGCGTGCTACCAACTGAGCCACAGCTGACAATGCAGTTCCACTGATATTCCATAATTCAGTAAGTAAATACATCTTTTCGTGTCTCACAGGAAAAAGAAGCTCTTTACCTAGCATATCAAATGGGCTTTCTTTACCAAATAGCTCAGCAAGCGTACTTGGTGTTACTTCTTACACAACCATGGGTCAATTCAGAACTCCAGTTACGCACCTGCCCCCAAATGTGAATCATTCTACAGAAGTCTTCTCAGAATTTCCCACTTCAAAATTAATAATTTGTTTCTGCTGTTTGAGTTTGAGTTTGCAGATGAGCATAAATTAAGTGCAGCCGGAGTAACCACATTACAAACTGCAAAGATGAAACAGTGGCAGTTTTCAAAGTGAAGTGGTACATTTGTCATGCAAACGACTTGCTGCATTTGTGAAATAAACAACCCTTTGAGCATAATAACGTCCATTGTTTGTTTCAGGAAAGTTACTTCAGAAATAAATTGAGTTCATGCTTGGCCCTGTTTTGATGTTTGATGTTTTATACAAATTCTGCTTTCAGTCAGCGCTTCTAAAATTGGTTTCCCTGGGAGATTTTCTTCCTCATTATCCATTGATACACTGTATTGTAAAGTGGGGCAGGGGTTATAAACAAGAAGGCCTCACACACTCTGTACATGGCCAGCCTCACTCCTAATGAGCTGCTGGGACTTATAGACAAGGATGGATGCTGGAAATTGTAATGTGTGCTGTGTAGAGTCTCCTCAGCTGATAAGGATGGCTCTGGGGGACTCATGAACTCAAGGCCTTGACGCCTCTGAGAAGCCTGGGCCTCTGAAGGAGAATATTATTCAACGCATTTTAAACACACAAAATGTTATTTTGTAAGTAAGTTTACAAATTTTCTTCAAAATGTTTGTCTTTTTGTATTATAAAACTTTTTTTTCCAATTCTAAATGTGTTACCTCAGTGAGAATTCAGAAAGGCAGCCAATAGAATTTAAAATAAATTAATATTAGGATTGATTTAATGTGTTTTTATTGATAACTTTTGCTCGTGTTAATTGGCTGTTTTCATAGATTCTTTAATAGCTTTTCTTTGGAAGTTTAGGTACTTCTGATAAGTACGTGACCCAACTGGTCTGTTTTGATTTATTGCTGTTTTATGAAGATGAAATTTTAGAAAAGAATGTGTCAGAGTGACAGCCAAAGGGTGACATTGAAAGTATATCAGACAAAAAGCAGTAGGGTTGTCAACACTGGTTGGACATATTCCTGGAGGTTTCATCACATGACCTCCTGCCGCCAACTGCCCCTCCCCCACACTCCTGCCATTGGTCGGCCAACATGTCCATATGTGCGGTGCACTACCTTCCCACACCAATTGGCAAGCAAACAGATTCTTCATTACCTGATTGGATGATTCTTGACAGTCTTAAGCAGAGTTCTCAGAGGGTTGTAAGATTGGAGGAGGTTACAGAAATAGGGCGGGGCGAGGCTATGAAATGATTTGAACATGAGGATGAGAATTTTAAATTGGAATCGTTGGGGGACCAGGACCAACCTAGGTCAACGAGGACAGGGGTGATGAGCGAGTAGGACTTGGTGCAAGTACGGGCATGAGCTGGAGTTTACGGAGTGTTGGGGATGGGAGGCTAGCCAGGAGAGCGTGCGAATAGTCGGGTCTGACAGGGACAAAGGCAAGGATGAGGATTTCAGCAGCAGGTGGGCTGAGTCGGGGGTTGAAGACGGGCGATGTTACGGAGGTGAAAGCGGACAGTTTTGGTGATGGAGAGATATTGTGTCGGAAGCTCAGCTCAGGGTTAAAAAGGATGGCGAGGTTGCGAACAGTCGCCTTCAACCTGAGACAGTGGGGTCATTTTAACCCCCAAGAACGGGTGGATTTGGGGCGGACGGGAAGTAAAAAATGATAACATTTTAAACCTGACCCCAACCCGCCCACTTCTGGTCTTAGCGGAGGCGGGTCGGAGGGCGGGCAACCAATCCACTCTGAGGACGCGGGGCGGACATTGAACTATTTTAAGGAGGCTCTGTGCTTCCATTTTTAACAGGATTTTTATTCTTAACTAATGTTGGCCAGGTTTCCCGGGGCTCGGGAAACCCGGCGGGTAAAAGGAGGCGAGAACCATGATGTAAGTGCCTTTACAACACTGCTTGTGGGCCAGGAGGAGCAGGTGTGTTTCCTCCAGGCCCAACAAGCTGACCTCTTTACACAACCCATGATCGAGTAAATATCGGTGCCAGTGACTGTGGAGGGGGTGGAATCAATGGCAAGGGTACAGAGTCTGTGGGTGTGGACTAAAGACAATGTTTAATTAAAGGAAATTGTGGCTCATCTAAGACTGATCTCAGACAAGCAAGCTGACAACACAGAGGAGAGGTTGAGAGAGGTGGTGGAGAGGTCCAAATGAGTGTACATTTGCAACCTGACGCCATGCCTTCGGATAATGTTGCCAAGGAGCAGCGTGTTGTGTGAAAACGTTTCTCCTGCTCTTTGCCCTAATCTCTTAAAATGTAGAATTGCATAGATATTGCAACATGGAAACAGGCTGTTCGGCCCAACCAGTCTGTGTTGCTGTTTATTCTTCACACCAGCAGTTGTCCTAATCCCATGTGTCCGCCCTGCTCACGTATCTCTTTATTCCCTTTTCCTTCAATCACCTATCTTAAATGTAAGAATGAACATTGGCAGAAAAGAGTCAAAAGGCTGTAGTAAAACATTGGAGATTGTGTGATTTTTAGCGTATCATAAATGCTTAACGTGTTTGTATCAAATCGTGCTCTTTTAACAGAGGTGTTAGCCTGTTTATGTTAGACAAGGGATTAACTCCCCCATTCAAATAATAGTCAAGGGATTTATCACAACTATGTTAAGCTGTCGTATTTTAATATCGTAAGGCTTACATTTTTTTTAAAAGTACATTAAACCGTTACACTTTAAACACAAAATGGAGCCGTAGGTGCTGTGATACGCCTGATGCCGTGACTGGTGAGCGCAGATTGCCTCAGTTCATGGTCTGGTGCCAAGGCTGCGTACTCCCAACAGAATCCAAAGTGACTTCCTGTGTGACCACATACATTTTAAGTGACCTTGTACTTAAGGACCGTGCGTTGGAAAAGCTCGGGTATTGCCCGCCATTTCTCATCGACTGAAGTGATTGGATGGAAAATGTCAGGGAGTGGCCCATGATTTTCCTATACACTCTCCTCGTGTGTGAGGTAAATCCGACCCTATTTTCTCATCTGGCAGCCTCCCTCGGTATTTACTCTGTTGTATGAATGTGGGATTTAATTTGTGCAGTGCCTTGACTTAACGTTATTATCTTGTGTTCTGCAGATGGCAGGGCTGTGGCTTGTAGAAAAGTACATGACAGTTGTTTAAATTAATATACACACACAATGCACACAGGGGAGTCTCATGCTGGGACCATTAAGTCTTTGATGAGGTGTTTCCTCCATGTGTTCGATCACATGGCTCTGTGGGCCACACATATGGTGGAATACAATCCTCTAGCACCAATCCTGTTCTATAAGTCAGTGAACAGAAGGTGGGCTTTCCATGGGGTAAGACGAGAGGCAACCAGCAGCACAGTGCTGAGCTAGTGAGACTCTGCAGAGATACTGTTGGCTGAACTCAAGCGCCAGGCACCGCGGAGTGTGGTGAAAAGAACGGCATCGTCACATTGACTGGACTGCGGCTAATTCATGGGTTGGTACTGCAGTTCAATTTAACTCTTTGCCGGCCTGATTCCTAAAGTATTCATGTTTTGCATAGTCTTACATAGCATTTAAAGCCCAATAGGTCTATGCCGGTGTTTATGCTCCACACGAGCCTCCTCCCACCCTACTTCATCAACCCCATCAACATAGCCCTCTATTCCTTTCTCCCTCATGTGTTTATCTAGCCTCCCCTTAAATGCTTCTATGCTAGTCGCCTCAACTACTCCACGTGGTAGCGATTTCCACCTTCTAACCCCTCTCTGGCTAAAGAAGTTTCTCCTGAATTCCCTATTGGATTTATCAGTGACTATCTTATATTATTCTTTGCAACATTATAAGCTTCTTCTTTCAATCTAAGTTAAGGATTGCATTAGATTGAAAGAAGAAGCTTATAATGTTGCAAAGAATAATAGTAAGCCTGAGGATTGGGAGAGTTCAGAAACCAGCAAAGGTTGACCAAAAAATTGATTAAAAGGGAAAAAATAGAATATGAGAGAAATATAAAAGCAGATTGTAAGAGCTTCTACAAGTATGTAAAAAGGAAGAGAGTAGCAAAAGTAAACGTTAGTCCCTTAGAGGCTGAAACAGGAGAAATTATTATGGGGAATAAGGAAATGGCTGAAACATTAAACAAATATTTTGTATCTGTCTTCACAGTAGAAGACACAAAAAGCATACCAAAAATGGTGGGGTACCAAGGGGGAAAAATTCAGTATCGCCCCGTTTGGGGCGCAATTATCGGCCAGGCGCAAAGATTAGCGCCTGGCGCTAATTATCGCCTCCGACTGCAAACTTGACTTTTAACGCCCCTGGAGGTGATTGGAGCGCTAAATCAGGCGCTACACATCTGTCTTAAAGTGCAAAGGCCGAGGAGCGAGGCGCTAACTCAGAGCGCTGGCGAAGCTCATGTGATGCCAGTCAGCAATGGATCACAGACACAATGGCCCCGGCCAGTTCTTAAAGGGGAGGGTTGATCTTGCTTTCCATCCACATCCTGCTCATTGCAGCTTTGAATCTCGGCCTGGAGAGACCTGCACATCAAATCTGCTGGAAAGAACAATGGAGAGTCCAGGGATAGAGCTCAGAGTGCAGCTCCCACAGTCTCTTCTAAATCGATACAAGGAAGGGCAAATCAAAATGAACCTGCAAAGTGCTGCTCAGTACCCAAAACTCCTTCACACAGCGTTGAATCTCTCCAGAAGTCTCTCTCTCTCTCTCTCAGAATGCGTGGTTCAAAAATGCCGCAAACAAAAAAAGGCAGGAAGCGTTCGCCTTTAAATAGCGCTCCCCCAGTCCCTTCCTGACAGCAAAACGCTCCCCTCAAACTGTCGTTGTTAGCAGCAGGTGGTAAGGCAGGGGGCGCCACTCAATATCCTCTCCGGGGCGCTACCGGGGCGTTGCGCACTTGACTGACATCACGATCTGCCGGCGCAGGAGATCGTGGCGGTACTGTTTAGCGCCACTGCAAAATGTCTAGTTAATTTCGTGAGCAGCGCAAACATCGCCGTGCCTGGGCGCTAGTTGCTTTGCGCCCCATTAGCGCCCTCTTAAGGTGCTAGCGGGAGGCGCAACCAACTGAATTTTTCCCCCCCAAGGGTCTAATGAGGGTGAGGAACTTAACGTAATTAATATAAGTAGAGAAAAAATACTAGAGAAACTAATGGGACTAAAAGCTGACAAATCCCCTGGACCTGACGGCCTACATCCTAGGGTTCTAAAAGAGGTGGCTGAAGAGATAATGGATGCATTGGTTTTGATCTTCCAAAATTCCCTAGATTCTAGAATGGTCCCACCAGATTGGAAGGTCACAAATATAACACCACTATTCAAGAAAGGAGGGAGAGAAAAAACAGGGAACTGCAGGCCAGTTAGCCTGACATAAGTCGTCAGGAAAATGCTGGAATCCATTGTTAAGGAAGTGATATCAAGTCACTTAGAAAATCATAACATGATTAGGCAGAGTCAACATGGTTTTATGAAAGGGAAATCGTGTTTGACAAATTTATTAGAGTTTTTTGAGGATGTAACTAGCAGGGTAGATAAAGAGGAACCAGTGGATGTAGTATATTTGGATTTCCAAAATACATTCAATAAGGTGGCACATAAAAGGTTATTACACAAGATTAGGGCTCACGGGGTTGGGGGGAATGTAGTAGCATGGATAGAGGATTGGTTAACGGACAGAAAACAGAGAGTAGGGAAAAACTGATCTTTTTCAGGTTGGCAAGCTGGAACTAGTGGGGTGCCGCAAGGATCAGTGTTGGGGCCTCAGTTATTTACAATCTATATTAATGACCTAGATGAAGGGACCGAGTGTAATGTATCCAAGTTTGCTGATGATACAAAGCTAGGTGGGACAGTAAGCTGTGAGGAGAACACAAAGAGTCTGCAAAGGATATAGATAGACTAAGTGAGTGGGCAGTAAGGTGGCAGATGGAGTATAATGCAGGGAAATGTGAGGTTATTCACTTTGGTAGGAAGAATAGAAAAACAGAATATTTTTTGAATGGTGAGAAACTTTCAAATGTTGATGTTCAGAGAGATTTGGGTGTCCTCGTGCAAGAACACGGAAAGCTAGCATGCAGGTACAGCAAACAATAAGGAAGACAAATGACATGTTGGCCTTTATTGCAAGGGGGTTGTAGTATAAGAATAAGGAAGTCTTGCTACAATTGTACAATTGGTGAGACCACACCTGGAGTACTGTGCACAGTTTTGGTCTCCTTATCCAAGGAAGGGTATACTTGCCTTGGAGGCGGTGCAACGAAGGTTCACTAGATTGATTCCAAGGATGAGATGGCTGTCCTATGATGAGAGATTGTGTAGAATGGGCCTATACTCTCTGGAGTTTAGAAGAATGAGAGGTGATCTCATTGAAACATACAAGATTCTGAAGGGGATTGACAGGGTAGATGCTGAGAGGTTGTTTCCCCTGGCTGGAGTGTCTAGAACGAGGGGGCATAGTCTCAGGATAAGGGGTAGGCCATTTAAGACTGAGATGAGGAGGAATTTCTGCACTCAGAGGGTTGTGAATCTTTGGAATTCGCTGCCCCAGTAGGGTGTGCATGCTGAGTCTTTGAGTATATTCAAGGCTGTGATAGATAGATTTTTGGACTCTAGGGGAATCAAGGGATACGGAGATCGGGCGGGAACTTGGAGTTGAGGTCGATGATCAGCCATGATCTTATTGAATGGCGGAGCAGGCTCGAGGGGCCGTATGGTCTACTTCTGCTCTTATTCTTATGTTCTTATGTTCTAATTATGGCGCCTAGTTCTGGTCTCCCCTGCAAGTGGAAACATCTTCTCTATGTTTACCCTATCAAACCCTTTCATAGTCTTAAAGATCTCTATCAGGTCACCACTCAGACTTCTCTTTGGTCAAGAAAAGAGCTCCAGCCTGTTCAGTCTTGCCTGATACGTATAACCTCTCAATTCTGCTATCATTCTAGTAAATCATTTTTGCACCTTCTCCAGTGCCTTTTTATAATATGGAGACCGGAACTGTTCACAGCTCTCCAAGTGTGATCCAACCAAGGTTCGATACAAGTTTAACAGAACATGTTTCATGAAATGTGTGTAATTTTCCTGTCACATCAAGCGTGATAGCTTCCTCTGAGGGCTCAGTCGGGAAATGTTCCTGAGCCACCCACAGACCAGGAAGATTCTGGTTTCAATGCCTGGTCTGTGCTCATCTATCTGAAGTCAGGTGAGATGCTGGTAGGAATGCTGCAGCTGTCCTGCCTGAGGATTGGAAAATTCAGCCGAAGTACTCGCTCCCGATCGCTATCCAGTGACCCCCCCCAGCTGGAAAGTCAGTGTGAAACGAGGATAGGACCGGGCTTGTCGATGGTGCACCCTCGAAGTGAAGTGGCTTCCCCGGGACCCACTGCGGTCACTTGGGGAGAGTTACTGGACAGCAGCCGACGTTTACAGAACTGCACATCATCAGGAGATCGTGTCTTGAGGAGGTGGGAGAAGTGAAGGGCAGATAACTGGGTAACAAGAATTCAAACATAATTTAAACAAAATAACTCTGCCTGGATTTTTCAGTGAAAGTGACTTCCGGCATCCAACCGACACAACCTTAAAGTATTTTAAATTGTTGGAATGTCATCAGAAGATTAAACATGATCACTGGTGGTTTCAGTAACAGAACCTGACTCCTTAGTGAGTTAAAGCATGAAATTCATTTACAGTTACTGAAATATTGAGACAGGGACTGCGGGGAAAATTCACGGCCCTCTTGGTGCAATGACGCTTTAAGTCTGGCGGGAGTGTGGCGAAAGGAAAGGAAGGGAAAAGATTTGCCTTTATATAGCTACATCATTAAATAAATTTAAAACAGAAATAGACAGTTTCCTAGAAGTAAAGGGCATTAAGGGTTACGGGGAGCGGGCAGGAATTTGGACATGAGTCTAGGTTCGGATCGGTCATGGCCCTGTGGGTAGTGAAGCGGGCCCAGGGACCGTGTAGCCTGATTCTGCTCCTATTTCGTGTGTGCAATTCTGTTAGATGCAGGAGATGGTTCTGTGATAGTAGATAGTAGATTGGCGGTTAGGATCAGATCAGCCATGATCTTATTGAATGGCGGAGCAGGCTCGAGGGGCCGATTGGCCTACTCCTGCTCCTATTTCTTATGTTCTTATGTTCTTATGTTCACAATCTCAGGACATCCCAAAGCGCTTTACAGCTTAAACTTCAGCCTTCAAATTTAATCTGTTTTTGGACTCAAAACTATAAAACTAAAGGCCACTTTTACATCGAGGTGGTTTCCAGTCAATACTGTACTTACAGTACAGGTCATTGAACACTGACACTGAAAGATGACCCAACTATCAGCCCCACGCTTCCTTTCCTTCCAGTTTGTTCAGTGGGTTCCCTCACTGCTCCTGTGTGCTCAGCTTAATCGCCCAACTGTGACTGAAAATTCATCAGGGAGAAGAAGTACAGGTGAGGCTGGAATTGTAACCTAGTCCTCCAAGTCCATGATCGGACACCAACAGCGGAGCAGAAGCTTTTATGATTTGACGTTGAGATTCTTTTCTGTTTCTCCCCTCCTCTCTTGAAGGTACTAATTTGTAAACTGAGATACAATTCCCCTGGTGTCAGCCGCTCTCTGGTCCCCCTTCAAAGTAATCAATCCTAACCACCGACTCCATCCCTCTCCCTGGCAACTATCTGAGGCTGAACAAGACCATTCGCAAAATTGGTGTCGTATTTGACCCTGAGATGAACTTCCGACCACATATCTGCGCTATCACCAAGACCGCCTACTTCCACCTCGCCCGTCTCTGCCCCTGCCTCAGCTTATCTGCTGCTGAAACCCGCGTCCATGCCTTTGTTACCTCTAGACCTGACTATTCCAATGCTCTCCTGGCCGGCCACCCATCTTCCACCTTCCATAATCTTGATCTCATCCTAAACTCTGCTGCCCGTGTCCTAACTCGCACCAAGTTCTGTTCCCCCATCACTCCTGTGCTCGCTGACCTACATTGGTTCCCGGTCTGGCAGCGCCTCAATTTTAAAATTCTCATCCTTGCTTTCAAATCCCTCCATGAGCTCGCCCCTCCCTATCTCTGTAACCTCCTCCAGTCCTAGAACCCGCTGAGATCTCTGCGCTCCTCCAATTCTGGCCTCTTGGCGCATCTATTATTTTAATCACTCCACCATCGGTGGCCGTGCTTTGAGCTGCCTAGGCCCTAAGCTCTGGAATTCCCGCCCTAACTGTCTCCACCTCTCCCTCTCCTCCTTTAAGGCGCTCCTTAAAACCGATCTCTTTGACCAAGTTTTTATCACCTGTCCTAATATCTCCTGATGTGGCTCGGGGCCAAGTTTTGTTTGATAATCGCCCCTGCGAAGAGCCTTGGGAGGTTTCACTATTGTGAAGGCGCTATATAAATGCAAGTTGTTGTTTGTTGTTGTGGTGTCTGTATGGTAAGTTTTGGCAGTCGGTTCAACTGTGAGGGATACCTGAGCCTGATCTTCTGACCACATTTTCCAGCAGGAATGACGTGATAGCAATTGGACGTGGCTGTCTGGGGGGGGAATTCGCTAAATTTTGAAATCGTGGAAAGAGCTGGAGCGCTAAATCAAGCGCTAATGACCTAAGCAGGGCACTACAGGGGGCGCTACCAGCAGAGCGATAATGAATTTCAGGTGCTATGCAGTCGGGAATGATCCTTCACACTGGCCCCTTCCAGCTCTTAAATGGGAGGTTGCATCATTGTGCAGATCCTCATTATCAGCATTGCTGGCTGTGAAGGCGACCTGCAAGGAACTCAATCCCCTGATCGTGATGGCTGATCCCACTCCCAGGCAGAGAGCTTGTCCTTTCACAGACGAGGCATAGGAGGCATTGGTCGCGGGAGTTGAGTGAAGGAGGGCAGTGCTGTTCCCGGACACTGGAAGGAGGCCATTGCCCCAGATATTCAGGGCAATGAGGAGGGAAATGGCCCAAGAGGTCCCGGCCAGTAGTGTGATCATACACAGCCTGACACAGTGCTGGAAGAAATTCAACGACCTCACTCAGGTGGTCAGGGTGAGTACCTGCTTCAACAGGTCCTACATACCAGCATCTGAACCTCAATCTGTACACACTGCACAAACTACCACACCCCCACCACTCACCCACCAAGCATCTGCACCTACTCAAACTCACATCCACATCTCATGCCTTGACTACAATCACAGCTATTCAACTACGGCAGTCATATCTCCCAAACACATAGCTGGACTCTGACTCACACACATTCGTTTCTCTTGCAGGCCAAGATGGCTCACAATAGGAGGGAGCAGCAGAGAACAGGCGGGGGTGATGCGCAGCTCCAGCAGCTTTCAGACCTGGAGGAGCGAGTGCTGCCACTCATTCAGCAGCAGGTAGTGGGCGGCATGGCAGTTGGCAACGTCGACCCCCTTGGGGGCAACAACGGTATGTTCATCCCTCTCCTTCTCTCATCATACTTCCCCCTCACACCACAAGCCTTTCCCACTTTCCAGCTCCTGATACTGTCTGCATTCCTTGCTCCCTTCCTGCCCGCCTTCCCTCACTTTAACGCGAGTCTTGTGCCTTTCTGTTTTCAGAGAATCAGCAACCAGATGAAAAGCCTGTCCCTGAGCCTCCCACTGAGAGTGAGGAAGGAGAAGAGGAGGAGGAGCAAAGCACCGCATCACTGCATCTCTCACCCGCAGGCACCACCTCAGATACTGGCACTACGCGATCTTTAGAGGCAAGTTTAGTAGAGGGGCCTGCACTGGGTGATACACCTGGGACAAGCGGGCTACAGCAAGGCTAGGGAGAAAGGGTAGCTCGGTGGTCAGCTCCCTGGAGGGTGAGTTCATGCACGAGTTCTGCTGCACAGGACTCAGATGAGGACCTCAATGGGGAGGCGTTCACAAGAAGGGTGATGGCCATGCACTCCGAGATGATAGGTGCAATGGCAAGGATGCCCGAGAGCCTCTCGGCAATGGTAAGGAGCAGTCCACCTCCAACATTGCACAGAGCTCTGCGCACTCCATGGAGCCCGTCATTTCCACTCTGCAGAGGATGGTGGACTCCCAGAGAAACCGTGCAGATCCAGACCTCATGACGCGCGTCATGGGCGATGTGGCAGCTTCCATTGCAGCACAGGCGGAAGCGACGCAACGTCTTAGTGCTGTAATGCTGGCAATGGTTGGTGGCATTGAGTCTCAGACTGCTCTCGTGCAGTCTCATCTTGATGCCACGCAAGCTCTGACAGCTGCCATTGTCGCTGGGTCCACCACAGTTCACCAGGGATCTCACGGTGTCGCAGCAGGCCAGCAATCTGTGCTCCAACAGATTGCTCGGGATGCTGAGGTGCTGCCCCGGGGGAGTGGCAGTGGGTCAGTGGAGCAGGAAGCTGCTGTCCTCTCTCAGGATGACAGCATTCCTGCTCCCACCGCTGGCACTCCGCCATTGCACTTGTCGCTGCCTGTCATCCAGCCAGCCCAGACTGCCGCCGCCCACCCTGAGGTGGCGCAGTGTACAGCCAAGCCTTCCAGGCCCAGAGCTGGTCGAGGGGGTCCAGTAGTCTCTGGCGCCTTCCACCAGCCCTGCTGCAGCCACTGGGCCAACACCATGTAGGAGCAGTAGATTAGGGAAAGGCACTGTAAAGAGGGGAAGTAAGGGTTTGCACAAGGGTGATTAGTTAATATTGCTGCTGTATATATGTGGTTGCTGAATTTGGATACATTTATGATTGGAATGTTGCAGATTTGGGGCTGTGTCTCATTTCAGCTTTGGAGTGTGGTATGGAATGAGAAACTGAGGGATTGATGGGGGCGTGTTGAGCAACCGGGAAGTGACCTCTAATTGATTGGAACCGAAGTCTGATGAGGCGGTCACGGACCGCCCTTCCACAAGGCGGCCTCCTCCGTCACTGCTGTTCATGCTCCTGTTCCTCCTCCTACTCCTCCTCCTCCTCGTGCTCACCCTCGTCCTCCTCGTCTCCCTCTTACTCCACCTGAGGTGGTGCGGCTATGCCTGGTGACAATGGCTGGGTCCTCATGATGGCCAAGTTGTGCAGCATGCAGCAGACAACGCCTAAATGGGACACCCGCTCAGCCGAGTACTGGAGGGCTCCTCCCGGGCGGTCAAGGCAGCGGAGCCGTTGCTTGAGCACGCCGATGGTCTGCTTGATGATGTTCCTGGTGGCAGCATGGCTCTCATTGTATGAGTGTTTGGCAGGAGTGCTGGGGTTGCGGAGGGGAGTCATGAGCCAGGTGGAGAGCGGATAGTCCTTGTCCCCCAGCAGTCAGCCGCGAGCTTGATGTGGTGGCTGGAACAGAGCTGGCACACCGGTCTGGCACAGGATGAAGGCATCGTGGCTGCTGCCAGGATAGCAGGCATTGACGGTGCGGATTCGCTGTCTGTGGTCGCACACCAACTGCACATTAAGTGAGTGGTAGCCTTTGCAGTTATGGAATACCTCAGGATTGTTACGGGGTGCCCGCGGAGCGGTGTAGGTGCACTCATTGGCGCCCTGCACCATAGGGAAGCCCATTATCCTGGCAAAGCCACATGCACGCTCGCGCTGCTTCTCTCTGGTCATGGGGAAGGAAATATAATCCCTTCTCCTTCTGGAGAGAGCACCTGTGACCTCACGGATGTAGCAATGGACGGCGAACTGCGAGATGTTCGCTATATCTCCTGCTGCACACTGGAAGAATCCGCTGCTGTAGAAATTGAGGGCGACGGTGACCTTGACTGCCATTGAGAGAGCCATGGTGCTCCTGATGTGAAACTCGAGGGGTGGCTGGAGGAGGTGGCAGAGCTCTGTGACAACCACCTTGGTGAAGCGGAGCCTTCTAAGACACTGCTCCTCAGTGAGATTGATGTAGGGAAAATGCTGCTGGAATACCCTTGGAGGGTAAGGCCTCCTGTTGAGAGCCCTGTTGGCCCTCCTCCCTCTGGCTCTGTTGCCTCCAAGGTTGACGCTGGAGGGCGAGGTCCAGTGCCAGTACAGCCCCCATTGAAGTATGGAAATGTTGCACTTTCAAATCTCAGCTAAATGAAAGTGAATAATTTTTCTGAGGCTGAAGACTACTTCAACTGAAAACGCTGAAATCGGTCAAAACGCCTGGTTGCCTATGTCAAACTGACAAGGCAGCATTCATTGCCGACTAAAAATAAAGCAGATGTTGACGCCTTTATATAGGGCTCCTCCAGCGCTCATCCGAGTGCATACTGCCTCCTCTACCTGTCGTTGCTAACAGCAGGCACTCAGGCAGGGGGGCGAGAGTGAATTTCTGAGCCAGGGCACCACTGGGGCGCTGCACAGGACAGCGTGGCGCTGGTGGTTACCACTGCCGCAAACCTCCACTTCAATTTCATGGGCGTCGGTACTATCACCGCGCCTGGTCACTAAGCCGGTAGTGCCCCTTTAGCGCCCCCCCCGGAGGCGCTAACGGGAGGTGCAAAGGTACCCAATTTCTCCCTGTTTGTTTTTACCCTCCCTCCCGAGCTCAAGATCAAATGTAGTACCTCAACTTCGCTGATAGGAGCATCGGAACAGGAGCAGGCCATTCAGCCCCTCGAGCCTGTTCCGCCATTCAATTAGATCATGGCTGATCTGTATCTCAACTCCATCTACCAGCTTTGGTTCCATATCCCTTGATACCCTTACCTAACAAAAAACGATTAATCTCAGGTTTGAAATTTTGAATTGACCCCCAGGCTCTACCACTTTTTGGCGGGGGTGGGGGGGGGAGAGAATTCTAGATTTCCACTGCCGTTTTGTGTGAAGAAGTGTCATCACTCCCTGAACTGTCGAGCACAGAGCAGATAACTCAACACAGACTGGGGATAAAGCTTGGGATGATCTTGTTCTGTGGGGCGCAATACCTCAGCAGTTAGGGCGTTTACCCAGATAACCATCAGTGGAGCTGCTGGCATTAAGATTAACCATGGCCTGCTGAACAAAACATTGCTACTGCACCCTCTGGATTGCAAAGGTTTCCAATGCAATTCTATTCTGTTTGAGCTTACAAGCTAAGGATACAAGACCCTCTTAGCTTATTAATTTTCACCTGGTAGACAAATCTGTTGTGCAACAGGAACATTGTTTTTTTTTTGCAAGAGTCTGAAAGAACTCAGTATGATAGGTAACAACTGAAGGTCAATGGGAAGTATAATTACATGTTCGAAAGTGGTATTGTGTTCTGTACATCTCCTCTGGGAAGGTTCAAGGAAAATAAAAATTGAGAGCACTGACCTGCGTGATAAATGTTTTGAAGAGCTGTCATGTGTGGTGGAGCTTCTCGGTCGCATTACGCAGCAGTCCAGCCAGAGCAGGAGATATCGCTGCCATAACGCATTTGTCATGATAAGAAAAGAAAAACACCTCAGTACATTAATCATCAGAGCCCAGCCAACTAACTAATGCATCTCTCTACACTCTGAATCTCAGTGAGTTATGAATGCAACACAAGGTCCTTCTCCTTGAAAGTTTCCATTAGTTTCTATTGTGAACAGCAGAGAAGGCTATCGGGATAATAACTTAGAATGTCTCGATTTTTTTTTTAAATTCGTTTTTATGGGATGTTGGCGTCGCTGGCAAGGCCAGCATTTATCGCCCATCCCTATTGCCCTTGAGAAGGTGGTGGTGAGCCGCCTTCTTGAACCGCTGCAGTCCGTGTGGTGATGGTACTCCCACAGTGCTGTTAGGGAGGGAGTTCCAGGATTTTGACCCAGCGATGATGAAGGATCGGCGATATACTTCCAAGTCAGGATGGTGTGTGACTTGAAGGGGAACTTGGAAGTGGTGGTGTTCCCATGCGCCTGCTGCCCTTGTCCTTCTAGGTAGAAGAGGTCGTGGGTTTGGAGGTGCTGCCGAAGGAGCCTTGGTGAGTTGCTGCAGCGTATCTTGTAGATGGCACACACTGCAGCCACGGTGCACCGGTGGTGGAGGGAGTGAATGTTTAAGGTGGTGGATGGGGTGCCAATCAAGCGGGCTGCTTTGTCCTGGATGGTGTTGAGCTTCTTGAGTGTTGTTGGAGCTGCACTCATCCAGGCAAGTGGAGAGTATTCCATCATACTCCTGGCTTGTGCCTTGTAGATGGTGGAAAGGCTTTGGGGAATCAGGAGGTGAGACACTCAGGCACTGAGGTGCAAACTTTCTGTAATGGGGTAAACAATGTGTCTACTTAAAATATAGAATGAATACTGTAAACTAATCGTAATAATTCTATTTTGAGCTCCGCGCTGTAGAAAGGATGTTGAGGCAACAGAAAGGGTACAGAAATAACAACAGAAAACGCTGGAAAAACTCAGCAGGCCAGGCAGCATCCGTGGAGAGAGAAAGAGAGTTAACGTTTCAGGTCGATGACCTTTCATCAGAACTGGGAAGAGCCGGAAATCAAATAGATTTAAGGCCAGGGTAAAGCTGGGAAAAGGGGGAGGGGATAAAGGAACAAAGGGGGGGATGAAGAGACATTAAGAGACATTAAGAGATATGCAAGGCTAGAGGTGGTGTTAATGTGACAGATTAAGGCTGAATGAAGTGTGAAATCCACTGGCAGAATGAAGGACAGCTGCCAGCTTCTAGGAGGAAAAAAAAGGTGGGGGGGACAAATAAAAGGGTGGATAAAATAAAATATAAATGTGATTGGAGCTGAGGTTATGATCTAAAATTGTTGAACTCGATATTGAGTCCAGAGGGCTGTAGCGTGCCTAAACGAAAGATGAGGTGCTGTTCCTCGAGCTTACGCTGAGCTTCCGTGGAACAGTGTAATAGGCCGAGGACGGTGAGGTCAGAGTGGGAGTGAAGCGGTGAATTAAAGTGACAGGCCACCGGGAGCTCGGGGTCCCCCTTACGGACTGAACGGAGGTGTTCCGCAAAGCGGTCACCCAATCTGCGTTTGGTCTCCCCAATGTAGAGGAGTCCACATCGTGAGCAGCGAATACAGTATACTAAATTGCAGGAAGTACAAGTAAATCGCTGTTTCACCTGGAAGGGGTGTTTGGGGCCCTGGACAGTGGGAAGAGGGGAGGTATAAGGGCATGTGTTGCATCTCCTGCGTGTGCACGGGAAGGTGCCGGCGAAGGGGAAGGGGTGCTGGGGGTGGTAGAGGAGTGGACTAGGGTGTCGCGGAGGGAGCGGTCCCTACGGAATGCTGAAAGGGGAGGTGAGGGGAAGATGTGTTTGGTGGTGGGATCACGCTGGAGGTGGCGGAAATGGCGGAGGATGATCCGTTGAATGTGGAGGCTGGTGGGGTGAAAGGTGAGGACAAGGGGAACCCTATCGTGGTTCCGGGAGGGAGGGGCAGGGGTGAGGGCAGATGTGCGGGAGATAGAACGGACACGGTCGAGGGCCGTGTCGACCACGGTAGAGGGGAATCCTCGGTTGAGGAAAAAGGAAGACATGTCGGAAGCACTGGTATGGAAGGTGGCATCATCAGAGCAGATGCGGCGGAGACGGAGAAACTGGGAGAATGGAATAGAGTCCTTACAGGAGGCGGGGTGGGAGGAAGTGTAGTCCAGGTAGCTGTGGGAGTCGGTGGGCTTGTAGTGAATGTTAGTCAATAACCTATCCCCAGAGATGGAAATGGAGAAGTCGAGGAAGGGAAGGGAAGAGTCGGAGATGGACCATGTGAAGGTGAGGGAAGGGTGGAAATTGGAAGCATAGTGAATCAAATGCTCTAGTTCAGGGCGAGAGCAGGAGACGGCACCGATACAGTCATCAATGTACCGGAAAAAGAGGTGAGGGAGGGGACCCGAGTAGGACTGGAACAAAGAGTGTTCCACATATCCCACGAAAAGGCAGGCATAGCTAGGACCCATGCGGGTACCCATAGCAACACCTTTAATTTGGAGGAAATGGGTAGAGTCAAAGGAGAAGTTGTTCAATGTGAGAACAAGTTCAGCCAGGCGGAGGAGGGTGGTGGTGGATGGGGACTGGTTGGGCCTCTGTTCAAGGAAGAAGCGGAGCGCCCTCAGGCCATCCTGGTGGGGAATGGAGGTGTAGAGGGATTGTATGTCAATAGTGAAGAGGAGACGGTTGGGGCCGGGAAACTGGAAACTGTTAAAATGGCGGAGGGCATCGGAAGAGTCGCGGATGTAGGTGGGAAGAGACTGGACAAGGGGAGAAAAAATAGAGTCGAGATAGGAAGAGATAAGTTCCGTGGGGCAAGAACAGGCTGAAACGATGGGTCTACCGGGGCAGTCCTGTTTGTGGATCTTGGGAAGGAGGTAGAAGCGGGCTGTGCGGGGTTGGGGAACTATGAGGTTGGCGGCCGTGGGGGGAAGATCTCCAGAGGAGATGAGGTCAGTGACAGTCTTGGACACGGTGGCTTGATGTTCGGTAGTGGGGTCATGGTCCAGGTGGAGGTAGGAGGAGGTGTCGGAGAGTTGGCGTTCAACTTCCGCTAGGTAGAGGTCGGTTCGCCAAACAACAACAGCGCCACCCTTGTCAGCAGGTTTAATGACAATGTCAGGGTTGGATCGGTGAGAATGGAGTGCTGCAAGTTCAGAGGGAGGTAGGTTGGAGTGAGTGAGGGGAGCAGAGAAATTGAGCTGGCCGATGTCACGGCGGCAGTTAGCAATGAAAAGATCAAGAGAGGGTAAGAGGCCAGAGGGAGGGGTCCAGGTGGAACGAGAATTCTGAAAGCGGGAGAAAGGGTCAGCCGTACGGGGGGAAGACTCCTGGCCAGAGAAGTGGGCACGGAGACGGAGGCGGCGGAAAAAGAGCTCAGCATCGTGCCGAGCTCGAAATTCATTGAGATGGGGGCGTAAGGGGATGAAGCTCAGGCCTTTGCTGAGGACTGATCGTTCGGAGTCAGAGAGGGGAAGGTCAGAGGGGATAGTGAAAACGCGGCAGGGGGTGAGATTGGGAGAAGGGGGGTCAGAGGAAAGTGAAGGGGAAGAAGGTTCCGGAGGGGCTTTAGTGTCCAAGAGTTGTTGAAGCTTGCGATCCTTGAAATCGGAAAGGAAGAAGAAAAGTTTTTTGTTGAAGCGTCGGATGAGTCTAAGGATGAAATGGAACTGTGGACCCGGACAGCTTTGAGATAGAGTGCGTCGGTGCTGCTGAAGAGAGATGTCGAGAGTGTTCATGTGGCGCCGCATGGCGTTGAGCGTGGATCTCAAGATGCGGCGAGAGCAGTAGTTCGAGGAACGATGAATATCTTGGAGATATTTGTAATCCTGGGTGGATCCGAAACACGAAGGGTGGAAGTTTAGTTGGAATCCACGTGGGATAAGTCGGAACCGGAGACAGTTGCTGAGGAAAGTAATGTGGCTGTGAAACCGAGTCTTGGCAGATACCTGATCAAACACGAGAAGGGAAACTGAAATCAATGAAGATGAACAAGGTTGAAGAGCCAAACGGAAATCCCGTCGAAGAGAAGAGCAGAACTTCTTCAAGGTAGGCATTCCAAGAAGAGAGGTGGCAGTGAACCAAACACTAATACGATAGCAAAATACTGCGGATGCTGGAAATCCGAATTAACAACAGAAAACGCTGGAAAAACTCAGCAGGCCAGGCAGCATCCGTGGAGAGAGAAAGAGAGTTAACGTTTCAGGTCGATGACCTTTCATCAGAACTGGGAAGAGCCGGAAATCAAATAGATTTAAGGCCAGGGTAAAGCTGGGAAAAGGGGGAGGGGATAAAGGAACAAAGGGGGAGATGAAGAGACATTAAGAGACATTAAGAGATATGCAAGGCTAGAGGTGGTGTTAATGTGACAGATTAAGGCTGAATGAAGTGTGAAATCCACTGGCAGAATGAAGGACAGCTGCCAGCTTCTAGGAGGAAAAAAAAGGTGGGGGGGACAAATAAAAGGGTGGATAAAATAAAATATAAATGTGATTGGAGCTGAGGTTATGATCTAAAATTGTTGAACTCGATATTGAGTCCAGAGGGCTGTAGCGTGCCTAAACGAAAGATGAGGTGCTGTTCCTCGAGCTTACGCTGAGCTTCCGTGGAACAGTGTAATAGGCCGAGGACGGTGAGGTCAGAGTGGGAGTGAAGCGGTGAATTAAAGTGACAGGCCACCGGGAGCTCGGGGTCCCCCTTACGGACTGAACGGAGGTGTTCCGCAAAGCGGTCACCCAATCTGCGTTTGGTCTCCCCAATGTAGAGGAGTCCACATCGTGAGCAGCGAATACAGTATACTAAATTGCAGGAAGTACAAGTAAATCGCTGTTTCACCTGGAAGGGGTGTTTGGGGCCCTGGACAGTGGGAAGAGGGGAGGTATAAGGGCATGTGTTGCATCTCCTGCGCGTGCACGGGAAGGTGCCGGGCGAAGGGGAAGGGGTGCTGGGGGTGGTAGAGGAGTGGACTAGGGTGTCGCGGAGGGAGCGGTCCAGTACCCAGAAAGGGTACAGCGCTGATTCATGAAATACTGCCTGGTATGAGGAACTACAACTACTAAGAAAGATGTGCAAAAATTGGTGCTTTTTTCATTAGAATATCGGATATTAGGGGTAAAGAAAGACTTGCATTTATATAGCGCCTTTCACGACCACCGGACGTCTCAAACAGCTTTACAGCCAATGAAGTCGGTTTTTTTAAAGTGTAGTCACTGTTGTAATGTGGGAAACGCGGCAGACAATTTGCGCACAGCAAGCTCCCATAAACAGCAATGTGATAATGACCAGATAATCTGTTTTTGTTATGTTGGTTGAGGGATAAATATTGGCCAGGACACCGGGGATAACTCCGCTGCTCTTCTTCGAAATAGTGCCATGGGATCTTTTACGTCCACCTGAGAGAGCAGACGGGGCCTCGGTTTAACGTCTCATCTGAAAGACGGCACCTCCGACAGTGCAGCACTCCCTCAGCACTGCACTGGAGTGTCAGCCTAGCTTTATGTGCTCAAGTCCCTGGAGTGGGACTGTGAACCCACAACCTTCTGACTCAGAGGCGATTTGATAGAGGTGTTTAAAATTATGAAACAGAATAGATAGAAACAGATTGATTGCAGTGATTGAGAGGTCGAGAATGAGGGGGACATGGACATAAGAGTGAATGTAAGAGATTTCGCACAGAGAGCAGCAGGAACATTTTTACTCGGAGGGTTGTGAGACTGTGGAATGTACACCTAGAGTTAGTGATTAAAGCGGAGACCTGAGCAACATTTAACAATTGGTTACATAGGTGGTCAAAGGAAAAGGGGAAATAAAGCGATATGGGAACAGAGCGGTAACACGGGATGAGGGTGACTGCTGGAGTGAAGGATAAATACCAACACGAACTGACTGGGACAAACAGCCTGTTCCCATGCTATAATTCCTAAATAATTCTCTGTATTCCTGATAAAGTTCTGGCAGGACAATTTCAATGTTAAAGGGTTCTTTGTGAGGAATGTTGCAGTTCTCCAAGGGGAACCTGAAATTAGAAAGACTTGACATGCTGAAAGTGCGGATGAAGTAAATATCAAAGTGGATGGGATGAATGAGCATGGTCACATGACATCGCGGATCACTGCTTGTGCTGTTGTATTGATCTTTCTCACAATAACCCCTGCCACGAAATCAGAACTCTCTCAGGCCTCAAACAAGATAATTGCTTCGTTATATCATTTTTATCTGACTTTAATTTGCTTCACAGCATCTTTCGAAGAGTTGCTCGGGGCTAAATTGGATACGGCCCGAAAACGGGCGCGGGGATCGCGACGCGCGGTCTGCCCGCACCTTTTGAAAGTAGCGCAGGCGGTATGCGCAATTCGTGCTGCCTGCTCATCAACAGGATTGCAGCGTAAGCCCAACACTGCTGGTTGGCTCAGCGCTCAACAGGGGGCCCAATAACGTGGGAGGTCTGCTCTGTATTTAAAGGTTGCAGATTCCTGGGATAGGAAAGACTGATTGCTGGGATGGCAGGACTGTTGTATGAGGAGAGATTGGGTCGACTAGGCCTGTATTCACTAGAGTTTAGAAGAATGAGAGGGGATCTCATTGAAACGTATAAAATTCTGACAGGGCTAGACAGACTGGATGCAGGGAGGATGTTTCCCCTGGCTGGGGGGGGGGGGTCTAGAACGAGGGGTCACAGTCTCAGGATACGGGGTAGGACATTTAGGACTGAGATGAGGAGAAATTTCTTCACTCAGAGGGTGGTGAACCTGTGGAATTCTCTACCACAGAAGGCTGTGGAGGCCAAGTCACTGAATATATTTAAGAAGGAGATAGATAGATTTCTAGACACAAAAGCATTAAGGGGTATGGTGAGAGAGTGGGAATATGGTATTGAGATAGAGGATCAGCCATGTTCATATTGAATGGTGGAGCAGGCTCGAAGGGCTGAATGGCCGACTCCTGCTCCTATTTTTCTATGTTTCTATGTTTCTGAAGGGGAGGTGCTTTGTGAGGGAAATACATCATTCTGACTAGAGCTGGAACTTAGCAATGTCTCAACAGGGCAGAGAAAGGGCATCTTGGTTCTTTGATGCAGCACTGGAGGCCTTAATGCAGGGGATCTATAGGAGGAGACAGGTCCTCTATCCGCAGGCCTTCCAGACACACTGTTCAAAGGCAGTGGGAGGAGATCGCTGAAGCCAACAGTGCCACCAGTCCTTCCCCCAGGACATGGATCCAGTGCCGGAAGAAGTTTAATGACCTCACACGAGTGATCAACGTGAGTGAACGCATCTTCAAAGGCCATATCCCACCATCTGCACCACTAGCCTCACACACTGCTCAATCCACCCCACCCCATGACTCACCCACCAACAATCTCTAGCAATCACCACTCATACCTCACAATCATAGCATCACCTCACCCTCGCACACTTACCACTGCTGCATGTCTCACACCCACATCTCACACCTTGCGCACAATGTCAGCTATACAACCATGACAGACACATCACCCAAACACACTGCACCACACTTACTGACACACTTCACCCAAACACACTGCACCACACTTACTGACACACTTCACCCAAGCACATTGCACCACACTTACTGACACACTTCACCCAAACACATTGCACCACACTTACTGACACACTTCACCCAAACACATTGCACCACACTCACTGACACACTTCACCCAAACACATTGCACCACACTTACTGACACACTTCACCCAAACACATTGCACCACACTCACTGACACACTTCACCCAAACACATTGCACCACACTCACTGACACACTTCACCCAAACACATTGCACCACACTCACTGACACACTTCACCCAAACACATTGCACCACACTCACTGACACACTTCACCCAAACACATTGCACCACACTCACTGACACACTTCACCCAAACACATTGCACCACATTCACTGACACACTTCACCCAAACACATTGCACCACACTCACTGACACACTTCACCCAAACACATTGCACCACACTTACTGACACACTTCACCCAAACACATTGCACCACACTCACTGACACACACATCACCCAAACACATTGCACCACACTTACTGACACACTTCACCCAAACACATTGCACCACACTTACTGACACACTTCACCCAAACACATTGCACCACACTCACTGACACACACATCACCCAAACACATTGCACCACACTTACTGACACACTTCACCCAAACACATTGCACCACACTCACTGACACACTTCACCCAAACACATTGCACCACACTCACTGACACACTTCACCCAAACACATTGCACCACACTTACTGACACACTTCACCCAAACACATTGCACCACACTCACTGACACACTTCACCCAAACACATTGCACCACACTCACTGACACACACATCACCCAAACACATTGCACCACACTTACTGACACACTTCACCCAAACACATTGCACCACACTCACTGACACACTTCACCCAAACACATTGCACCACACTCACTGATACACTTCACCCAAACACATTGCACCACACTTACTGACACACTTCACCCAAACACATTGCACCACACTTACTGACACACTTCACCCAAACACATTGCACCACACTCACTGACACACTTCACCCAAACACATTGCACCACACTTACTGACACACTTCACCCAAACACATTGCACCACACTCACTGACACACTTCACCCAAACACATTGCACCACACTCACTGACACACTTCACCCAAACACATTGCACCACACTTACTGACACACTTCACCCAAACATATTGCACCACACTCACTAACACACTTCACCCAAACACATTGCACCACTCACTGACACACTTCACCCAAACACATTGCACCACACTCACTGACACACATCACCCAAACACATGCACCACACTCACTGACACACTTCACCCAAACACATTGCACCACACTCACTGACACACTTCACCCAAACACATTGCACCACACTTACTGACACACTTCCCTTTCTCTTGCAGGCCAAGGTGGCTCACACAGGAGCAAACAGGCGGGGGGCAAACATGGCTGCAGAACCTGACCTAGCTGGAGGAGATAGTTCTGGAGATAATTGGAGGGGCCGTCACTGAGGCTGTGGTGATCAGCGAGGCTGAAAGCATTGATGATGACGGTATGCTCATACCTAATCCTTCTTCTCACATCCCAGTTCCCCCTCATCCCACAATCTCTTCTCACTTACAAGCTGCTGCTGTTGTAAGCATGCACATCTTGCTTTCCCCCCATCCCCTCACCACAACCCAACCCTTGTGCCTTTTTCCTTTCAGATATCCAAGAACTGCCAGCAGCCCAGCCTGTGCAGGAAGAAGTAGAAGAGGAGAGTGATGGAGAAGATCACTCGATCTGACACTCCCAGGCACCAGCTCAGAAAATAGCACTGCGTGAAATTTAGAGGGTAGTATAGAGGTGGGATCTGCACGTGGTGAGTCACTGGGCACGAGTGGGCTGCAGTCAGGCCAGGGGGAAAGGGTAATGCAGGTGCCAGCTCCCCAGAGGGTAAGGTTGCACACGGGTTCTGCTGCAGAGCACTCAGATGAGGACTTCGATGGGGTGGCCTTCAGAAGAAGGGTGATGGGCATGCACACAGAAATGCTTGGTGCAATGGCAGGCCTGCCAGAGTCTCTTGTCACTGTCAAGGAGCATGGAGGAGTTCGGCTACGACATTGCATGGAGCTTTGCGCGGAGCATGGAGCCCATCATTTCCAGGATGGAAGTAATGGGCAACTCCATTAGAGTACTTCTGGATCCAGCGATGATGCCGGGTGTGATGGGCGATGTTGCAGCTTCCATTGCAGCACAAGCGGAAGCAACCCAACGTCTGAGTGCTGCAGTGCTCAGCTTGCTGCCACCCAAGATCAGACTGCTGCCATCATGGCTGGGTTTATGAGTATGGAAAGAGGTTTGCAGCGTCTCACAGCAGTCCAGCGATCTGTCCTCTGACAGATGGCTAGGAATGCCGAGGCGCCGCCCTGGGGGAGTGGCAGTGGCTCCGTGGACCAAGAACCTGCTTTCCTCTCTCAGGATGACAGCTCTCATACTTCACCACTGCCACTCCGCCAGTGCCATTGCAGTTGTCTGTCAGCTAGCCAGCCAAGACTGCTGCCGTCCATGCCGAGGTGGAGTAGTCTACAGGCGGGCCTTCTAGGCCCAGAACTCCTCGAGGTTGTCCTGCAAGGCCAACTGCAGTGTCCCCCACTGAAAGTCAGCAGCCTTCCACCAGCCATGTTGTAACCATTGGGGTAGCACTTCGTAGGAGCACTAGAATAGGTGAAGTCACATGAGAGACAGACATTAAGGGAATGCACACGGATGATTAGTTGACTTTGCAATGTAATATTGGACTTAATCATTTATATGTTTGGAATGTTTGTTTTATGGCAGTTTTCATTTCAGCATTGTGCCCAAGTGAATGCTGTGATGTCCCGTGGCAGAGGGATGGTAAGGTGGGGAAGTGTTGAGTAACGGGGATCTGGGGTTTCATTCTTTAGAACCGGAGTCTGATGATGTGCTCAGGAACAGCCCGTCCGGAATGGGGATTTGCAGGCTGCTTCCTTCCTTCCATTCCTCTTCCACTTCCTCCTCTTTCTTCTCTTCCACCTCCTCCTGAGGTGGTCACAGAACTCGTGGTGGAAAGGGCTGCACCCTCATGATGGTCAAGTTGTGGAGGATGCAGCAGACCACCACGAATTGGGACATCCTCTCCGGCGTGTACTGGAGAGCTCCTTCCGAGCAGCCAAGGAAGCAAAACCATTGCTTCAGCATCCCAATGGTCTGCTCGATGACGTTCCTCGTAGCAGCATGGCTGTCATTATCTGATTACTGGCCACGAGTGGTGGGATTGTAGAGCGGAGTCATCAGCTAGGGGTACAGCAGATAGCCCTTGTCTCTGAGAAGCCACCCTCAGGTTCGATGCGGTGTCTGGAAGATTGCTGGCACACCGGACTGGCACAGGAAGAAGGCATCATGACTGCTGCTAGGATAGTGGGCATTCACCATCATGATGTACTGGGCGTGGTCGCACACCAAGTGCACATTAAGTGAGTGGTAGCCTTTGCGGTTACGGTAAATCTCAGGATTGATTTGCGGCACCCGTGAAGCCACATGCGCGCTCCTGTTTAGAGAGAAGACAATGAAGTCCCTTCTCCTAGAGTACAGAGCCTCTGTGACCTCCCGGATGTAGTGATGGACAGTGAAAAAATTCAGAGCCATGGTCGCTTTGAGGACCATTGGCAGCACTGTCGTCGCTTTGAGGCTGCAGGTCTGGTGGCAAGAGGTAGTGAAGGGATTATTACTAGTCCTAGCCCCTTTAGGGCTACCCCAGATCAGGCATATTCCCCAGACATTCACTTTCAACTAAAGTTTGAGGTAGCCGAATCCTAAAGACGCTTAATTGGGTCTAAAGGTCTGGACCATCTCTCCCTAAAGGAAAGGAACAACCTGAAGATGTTACCGTCCTCCAGATAGCACTTTTAATAAGTTTAGCTAGACTGTAACGTTCCGGATATTATGAGGGTCCGGAAAACTCCCCCAGAATTCTGCAACTCCTCACCAAAGAGCGTACAGAGATTGAGTTTGCGAGTTTGATACAGAAGTATTATGTGAGATAATTCTAAAAATATATAGATTTATTAAAGAACTGACATGTAATTACAGTAGGTGTTTCAATCGCAACATTAACAGTTCCAAAAACAGAAAGCTTACAATTCTATTATCAGAGATCCTTATTCTCAAATCTTAACTTCTCTACAGTTTTACAGTTCTTAGTTTTATTCAGAATATCCACCAAAATCAAATACACTACCGTTGATCCCCGAGATACAAAGAGTTGTAGACTTACAGAGCCTGCCTCTGAAGCCGAGAATCGCTTTGCCCCTTTATAGCGAATCTATCATCCCATTTGAAAGTTCAATATTTATATCCTTTTTCAGTGGTATGTCCTTTAAAGTTTTCTGCATGTAAGCTAATTATCTCTAGTCATTTTTCTGCTGACCCCTGCTATTCTTACAGTCAGATCAGCCGGTAGCATTAAGAATCGTGTCTCTATCCTAGGTGACCGAAGCCCATCATAAAAACGATGTAACAGCAGGTGCATTTCACTTGATGTCATTTTTACCAAGGTCTTCTGTTTGTGTCTTTTTATGACGTGTAAATTAAAACACCTCAACTAGGGTGATCTATGCAATTCTTAGTTACCTCAGCTGGTTGCAACAGAATCGTGTCTCCTGTGTTTCATTTGATGTCATTTTTACAAAGGCATATGTTTCTTAATTTTCAGTGTTTCTTTCCGAAGTGTAATTTAGGACACCTTAATAGGGTGTACCATTATGTTCTTTCCAAAGCTTCAGACTATCAGGAACCTCCAACCTCCTGTTTCAATAAGGTTATTGATTCAGTGTCAACAACTTATCTTATCTCAATAGCCTGAATGCTACTACAGCTTCTCCATTGTTAGGCCTTCAGATTTCCAAACCCAGTATGTCATGTTTTAATAAGGCCAGAATTCTTTCATAGAATGGTGTATTTTTCTGAATATGGCTTATTCCTTCACAGTGGCAGGGTACTATGCCCACCTCCTTGGTGAAACAGAACTACCTAATACACTGCTCCTGGCTTAGGTGTAGGTAGGAGAAGTGCTCCCTGAAGACCCTAGGTGGGTAAGGCCCCCTGCTGAGAGCCCGCCACTCCCTCCTCCTCCTACCTCTGCGAGCAGCTTGCCTTTGCTGCCTTTGCTCCATCTCCCTGTCATGCTGCAGCACGAGGGGGACTACAAGTAGAGCCCCCATGACTGGGAGCAAGTGGTGTAGTCAGAGGCCTTCCTGTTGCAGCCAACACCTTCCCAACGTCCAGCAGCACTCCCGGCACACTTTAACAATGTTAGAAATGTCTTTCAGCAAGCCAGTGTTGATATAAACTCTGCAAGAGCCAGTACAAGAGAAATAATCCAGCAAGTTGGATGTGTCCCTTTAAATTGCATTGGTGAGGGTCCCTCATGCAGGTGAAGGCACATTCAGCTGTGTGTGTTTAGGAGAGGGCATTGTTTGGAACGGCAATGGCCAAAATGGCAGGCCATGCATCAAGTCAGCTTTGCACGCTGACTGACGTCACGATCTGCCTACTCTGCATACTGCCCTCACCAAGATGGCAACCAGCGCAGACCGCGCCGGAAGTGGACAGAAACGAGGTGGCCGCCATTTCTTTCCCGAAACCGGCCTTAACTGCTGGCACTAAGGTGCCGAATTTCACAGCTTTTATATTTATGTTGAAGAGCTAGGGAGAGCTTTCATATCTCTATTGTTGGGCTCGTGCTGGTCACTTTAAACTGATTAGTGCAGCAGGCAGTCCAGCTCGGATACACAAGCAGCAGCAAATGATATCCAGTGTCTTTCCTGCTCAGCTGGACCAGGGAATTGCAAAAGCATGTTGCCCCTCGGCGACAGCATCCGAAAACACAACGTCAGGTTGCACATGTACGCAGACGACACTCAGCTCTACCTCACCAACACCTCTCTCAACCCCTCCACTGTCTCTAAATTGTCAGACTGCTTGTCCGACATCCAGTACTGGATGATCAGAAATTTTCTCCAACTAAATATTGTCCCCGCCACAAACTCTGTTCCCTAGTCACCGAATCCACCCCTCTCCCTGGCAGCTGTCTGAGGCTGAACCAGACTGTTCGCAACCTTGGTGTCACATTTGACCCCGAGATGAACTTCCGACCTCATATCTGCGCCATCACCAAGACCGCCTACTTCCACCTCCATAACATCACCTGGCTCCACCCCTGCCTCAGCTCATCTGCTGCTGAATCCCTCATCGATGCCTTTGTTACCTCGAGACTTGACTATTCCAATGCACTCCTGGCTGGCCTCCCATCTTCCACCCTCCATAAACTTGAACTCATCCAAAACTCTGCTGCCGGTATTCCAACTCGCACCAAGGCCCGTTCACCCATCACCCCTGTGCTCGCTGACCTACCTTGGCTCCCGGTTAAGCAACGCATCAATTTCAAAATTCTCATCCTTGTTTTCAAATCCCTCCAGAGCCTCGCCCGTCCCTATCTCTGTAATCTCCTTCAGCCCCACAACCCCCCGAGATATCTGCGCTCCTCAAATTCTGCCCTCTTGCGCATCCCTGATTATAATCGCTCAAACATTGGTGGCCTGTGCATTCTGTTGCCTAGGCCCTAAGCTCTGGAACTCCCTCCCTAAACCTCTCCGCCTCGCGACCTCTGTTTCCTCCTTTTAGACGCTCCTTAAAACCTACCTCTTTGACCAAGCTTTTGGTCATCTACCCTAATATCTCCCTATGTAGCTTGGCGTCAAATTTTTGTCTTTTATAATACTCCTGTGAAGCGCCTTGGGACGTTTTACTACGTTAAAGGCGCTCTATAAATACAAGTTGTTGTTGTTGTTGTTTAAGCTTGCTGGCTCACTCGGGGTGTCAGATCTTGTCTATGAAATCTTTAGGATGATTGATTGCTTTATTTCATTGTGAAGGGCGCAGTTTTTGAGTTCTTATGTCCCAGCTTGATCCTCAAGGGGACAGGGGATATCTGCAGTATTTTCTTTTTGTATCTCATTTGTCGGTTCTTCCTCTTGCACTGCGCTACAGAACTGAGCATGTAAAATCTCCGCCGTGTAAACTACACTTCTGCTATGGGCAGTGGTCCAGGTTTAGTATTACTCGGAAAGTTATTATTTTTGTATCCAAGGAATTGTACGTTAAATGTTTTGGTATCAGATGAAATCCACTGTGTTAATCTTTTGCTGCAGTTTAATTATTACTCTCGGTAAACTTGATTCATGGTGGTTTGAAGTTGAAGTCTGATTGTTTGCTTATTCTTCTGTTATTCGAAGGCTAGAAGAACATGGCCGTTCTCATGTCACTCCTGTGAACAAGTTACAATAACAACCACGGTCTTGCAAACATTCACTCCCTCCACCACCAGCGTACCATGGCTGCAGTGTGTACCATCTACAAGATGCACTGCAGCAACTCGCCAAGGCTTCTTCGGCAGCACCTCCCAAACCCGCGACCTCTACCACCTAGAAGGACAAGGGCAGCAGGCG
The DNA here is from genome assembly GCA_030390025.1 of Squalus acanthias. Lineage (NCBI taxonomy): Eukaryota > Metazoa > Chordata > Chondrichthyes > Squaliformes > Squalidae > Squalus > Squalus acanthias. The sequence goes on from CM059438.1 coordinate 63,999,827, forward strand.
CATGGGAACACCACCACCTCCAAGTTCCCCTCCAAGTCACACACCATCCTGACTTGGAAGTATATCGCTGATCCTTCATCGTCGCTGGGTCAAAATCCTGGAACTCCCTCCCTAACAGCACTGTGGGAGTACCATCACCACAAGGACTGCAGCGGTTCAAGAAGGCGGCTCACCACCACCTTCTCAAGGGCAACTAGGGGTGGGCAATAAATGCTGGCCTTGCCAGCGACACCCAGATCCCATAAGCGAATAAAAATAAACTCTGGGCTATGGTACATTATTAGATACTGTGCCTCTAAGGTCACAGTTCAATTCATAGGGCGTGAGGGTTCGCTTACGAGAGTGGTCGTTGATACTGAGCGCAAGGGAAGTGTCTGGTAATGTGGAGCATCTGGATCCAGTTCCTGTTGAGATATTATGTATGTGAAGTTGAAGATTCTTATCAGGAAGCCTCTCTCTCTGGAGATCAGCTGTCAAAATTAAGCAGAGCCCAGATGTGGTTCCTTATGCACTTGAGTGGTAGAAATGATTATTATCCTGATTCAACTTGGGAAATGAATCCTCAAGTCCAAACATGCCATTCCAAATTTAGCTCTCGATATGGCAATCACTCTCACATTCAGTGATATGATCTATCATTAATCCGTCTGAGTAAAGACGAACTCCCAAGTACACAAAATATCTTCTTCAAGCTTTAGGAAATAAGCCGTTATGGAACAACTTATCGCGTGGTCCCTTTTTCAGTGAGGGATTGCCTGATAAGTGCTGGGTAAAATGGGATACTTGCTTTGAGTGTGAGGCGCAAAAGAGTGCAAAGGTCAGTCTATCAAGTGAACCAGCAGTCAGTCCTACCTCCAGAGCCACATCCAAGAGGAATTCTGTATCCGACCCATTACGCAACTCTATCTGGGCTCGGATGCTATTGATTAAGTGTCCTTACCGGTGTTAGTCAGAACCTGGCAGTGAATGTAACCATGCTACAACTTTCATAAATCTTTCTGTGATGTATTCTCCGGTCCCAAGACCTGAGATCAATATTTTGCAGATCTGTTTGTGCAGGAAGCGATTAAAGGTTACATTTTGGATATGGATACAGTACACTCCTTTTGAACATCCCCGATAGAAATCCAATCGTTATATAAAACAAGGTTTGATTTTACCTCCTTCTAAGGGTAATTTCATCGATCCCACACTCCATGGGGAACTCCACACAAAGAGAGCATGTGTTCGAGACAGGGCTACCGCATTGCTGAAGTGATTCTCCGACTTGTGAGGAGGTGAGAACTACAACCCGCTCAGAATGGTGAATTTCAGAAAAGGGAGCATTTCAGAGATTAGAGCCCAGGCAGCTGAAGGCACGGCTGCCAATTATGGAGTGATGAAAATCAAGAATGTGCAAAAGGCCAGAATTGGAGGAGCGCGGAGATCTCGGAGGGTTGTCAGTCTGGAGGAGGTTACAGAGATAGGGAGTGGCGAGGCCATGGAGGGATTTGAACACAAGAATGAGAATTAAATATTTTAAAACACGCATTGTTTTGGAGAGTCGCTGCTCCACAGGGGGTCTCGCAGGCCTTCCTTTTAGTCAGCCTGGGTTTTGAAACAGATTTCTGCAAGACAGCAATGGCTGAGAGAAGTTTAGAATACAGGAGAGATTGTCATTCATTTTGTTGGTAGCAAGCCAGATGACCACTAATGTGGGGAAGCGTTGTACGTTCATTATATTGTATTATTATGTGAACACAAGTTGTATTCATTGACGGGCCAAATGGCCTCCTTCTGTGCTGTAACCATTCTATGATAAGTAAGTGAATCTGATCAAAGCACTTACTCTGTTACATTCATTTGCTGTGAAATAAAATAACTTCATGATTTGTATCAAGCTTCGTGTCACCTAGTGCTTGCTCAGTTGGGCTTCAGAGAGAGACTGAACAAATACACGTGCAAAAGACACAGACATCCAGTTCAGGTTACAAGGGAGTACTATTGTTACACTCCTGCATATTGTTATCGTACAAATAGATATAGGGTAGCGGAGGAGTAAACTCCCATAACAGTTAAATGCTCAGACTGCTGACAGGAGTGACTGATGCCACTGAAACCACGGAGGTATATAATAATGGCGACTACCTTTAGAAGAGGAAGTGAGAACATTTGTGCTAGGGTGAGAGTAGGGAGGGACAAAATGCTTTACAGTCAGAAGCCCTTTCAAATCTCCCTTTACTGACAACAAATGCATATTCATTTACCCATGAGTTAGCCCATATTGTGCTCATTTGTAAAGTCTGGCGAAGTCAGCCAGTACATTGTTTCAAACAGTGCACAGAGGTCTAAGTAGGATGCAGTCCATTCTTAATTAATGTAAAGTACGGGAACGGTAGCATCGTGATAATGTTACTGGACTAGTAATCTAGAGGCCTGGACTAATGATCCAGAAACGTGAGTTCAAATCCCACCACAGCAGCTAAGAAATTTAAATTCAGTTCATTGAATAAATCAGGAATTAAAAAAGCTAGTATCTGAGTGCTCTGCAGCAGAACTTGGATTGTCGAAAAAACCCATCTGGTTCACTACTGCCCCTTAGGGAAAGAAATCTGCCGTCCTTACCTGGTCTGGTCTATATGTAACTCCAGACCCACAGCAATGTGGTTGACTCTTAACTGCCCTCTGAAATGGCCTAGCAAGCCACTCAGTTGTAACAAACTGCACAATAATAAGAATAAAACCAGACAGACCACCCGGCACCGGCTATGGACAGGACAACAGCACGCCCAGTAGACCCTGCAAAGTCCTCCTCACTAACATCAGGGGACTTGCGCCAAAATTTGGAGCACTGTCCCACAGACTAGTCAAGCAACAGCCTGACGTAGTCATACTCACAGAATCATTTCAGCCAATGTCCTCCATCACCATCCCTGGGCATGTCCTGTCCCACCGGCAGGATAGACCCACCAGGGGTGGTGGCACAAGTGGTATACAGTTGGGAAGGAGTGGCACTGGGAGTCCTCAGCATTGACTCATGGCTTCAGGTAGGGGCATAATTACCACCTACCGCCCTCCCTCAGCTGATCAATCAGTACTCCACCATGTTGAACACCACTTGGAAGAAGCACTGAGAGTAGAAAGGGCACAGAATGTACTCTGGGTGGGGGAACAAAGTCCCATCTTCACATTGAAGACACCCTCCATCATGTGGCACTACCACCGTGCTAAATGGGATAGATTCAGAACAGATCTAGCAGCTCAAAACTGGGCATCCATGAGGCGCAGCAGCAGAATTGTTCCACCACAATCTGTAACCTCATGGCCCGGTATATCCCTCAGTCTACCATTACAGTCAAGCCAGGGTACCAACCCTGGTTCAAGAAGGAGTGTAGAAGAGCCATGCCAGGAGCAGCACCAGGTGTACCTAAACATGAGGTGCCAACCTGGGGAAGCTGCAACACAAGACTACATGCATGCTAAAAAGCAGAAGCAAACGCTAAGCGATCCCACAATCAATGGATCAGATCAAAGCTCTGCAGTCCCGTCACATCCAGTCGTGAATGGAGGCTCCATGAATATCCCCATCCTCAATGATGGTGGAGCCCAGCACGTGAGTGCCAAAGACAAGGCTGAAGCGTTTGCAACCATCTTCAGCCAGAAGTGCCGAGTGGATGATCCATACCGGCCTCCTCCTGAGGTCCCCACCATCATAGAAGCCAGTCTTCAGAAAATTTGATTCACTGCACGTGATATCAAGAAACGGCTGAGCGCACTGGATACAGCAAAGGCTCTGGGCCCCGACAACATCCCGGTTGTTGTGCTGAAGACTTGTGCTCCAGAACTAGCCGCGTCTCTAGCCAAGCTGTTCCAGTACAGCTATAACACTGACATCTATCCAACAATGCGGAAAAATGCCCAGGTATGTCCTGTCCACAAAAAGCAGGACAAATCCAATCCGGCCAATTAACGCCACATCAGTCTACTCTCAATCAGCAGCAAAGTGATGGAAGGTATCGTTGACAATGCTATCCATCGGCACTTACTCACCAACAACCTGCTCACTGATGCCCAGTTTGGGTTCCGCCAAGACCACTTGGCTCCAGACCTCATTACAGCCTTGGTCCAAACATGGACAAAGGAGCTGAATTCCTGAGGTGAGAGTGACTGCCCTTGACATCAAGGCAGCATTTGACTGAGTGTGGCATCAAGGAGCCCTAGTAAAACTGAAGTCAATAGGAAACAGGGGGAAAACTCTCCAATGGCTGGAGTCATACCTAGCACAAAGGAAGATGGTTGTGGTGGTTGGAGGTCAATCATCACAGCTACAGGAGTTCCTCAGGCCAGTGTCCAATGCCCAACCATCTTCAGCTGCTTCATCAATGACCTTCCCTCCAACATAAGTTCAGAAATGGGGATGTTCGCTGATGACTGCACAGTGTTGAGTGCCATTCGCAACTCCTCAGATAATGAAGCAGTCCATACCTGCATGCAACAAGACCTGAACTACATTCAGGCTTGGGCTGATAAGTGGCAGTAACATACGCGCCACACAAGTGCCAGGCAATGACTATCTCCAACAAGCGAGAGTCTAACCACCGCCCCTTGACATTCAACGGCATTACCATCGCTTAATCCCCCACCATCAACATCCTGGGGGTCACCATTAACCAGAAACTTAACTGGACCAGCCACATAAATACTGTGGCAACAACTGCAAGCCAGAGGCTAGGTATTCTGCAGCGAGTGTCTCACTTCCTGACTCCCCAAAGCTTTTCCACCATCTACAAGGCACAAGTAAGGAGTGTGATGGAATACTCTCCACTTGCCTGGATGAGTGCAGCTCCAACAACACTCAAGAAGCTCAACACCATCCAGGACAAAGCAGCCTGCTTGATTGGCCACCCCATCTATCACCTTAAACATTCACTCCCTCTACCACCGGCATACCGTGGCTGCAATGTGTACCATCTACAAGATGCACTGCAGCAACTTGCCAAGGCTTCTTCGGCAGCACCTCCCAAACCCACAAAATCTACCACCTAGAAGGACAAGGGCAACATGTGCATGGGAACACCAGCACCTCCAAGTTCCCCTCAAAGTCACACACCATCCTGACTTAGAAGTATATCGCCGATCCTTCATCGTTGCTGGGTCAAAATCCTAGAACTCCCTGCCTAACAGCACTGTGGGAGTACCTTCACCACACGGACTGCAGCGGTTCACCACCACCTTCTCAAGGGCAATTAGGGATGGGCAATAAATGCTGGCCTTGCCAGCGACACACAGATCCCATGAACGAATAAAAAAAAACATAAGGGGAGAAATTTGTATGGTTTGTGCCACACATTAGCGCCATGAGATGGCGCTAAAACGGCGTTGAGAGCTCCAACGACATCTGATGCCAGTTCCAGTGTCACACGCCATATCGGTCTTGCCGGTAGCGCTTTCGCTGAACTCAATCGCCAGGGACCTTGCCATCACAGAGATCATGACGTCATTGTGTGTGCAATGCTCACTTCATGCATGATCTCCCAACTTCATAGAAACATAGAAGATAGGAGCAGGAGTAGGCCATTCGGCCCCTCGAGCCTGCTCCGCCATTTAATGAGAACATGGCTGATCATCCAAATTCAGTACCCTGTCCCTGCTTTCTCCCCATATCCCTTGATCACTTTAGCCTTAAGAAATATATCTAACTCCTTCTTGAATATATTTAATGAATTGGCCTCAACTGCCTTCTGTGGTAGAGAATTCCACAGGTTCACCACTCTCTGGGTGAAGAAATTCCTCCTCATCTCTGTCCTAAATGGCTTACCCCTTATCCTTAGACTGTGACCCCTGGTTCTGGACTCCCCCGCCTTCAGGAACATCCTTCCTGCATCTAGTCTGTCTAGTCCTGTTAGAATTTTATAAGTTTCAATGAGATCCCCTCTCATTCTTCTAAACTCCAGCGAATATAAGCCCAATCGACCCAATCTCTCCTCATACGTCATTCCTGCCACCCCAGGTATCAGCCTGGTGAATCTTCGCTGCACTCCCTCCATGGCAAGAACATCCTTCCTCAGATAAGGCGACCAAAACTGCACACAATACTCAAGGTGTGGTCTCACCAAGGCCCTGTACAACTGCAGCAAGACATCCTTGCTCCTGTACTCGAATCCTCTTGCCAACATACCATTTGCCTTCTTAACCGCCTGCTGCACCTGCACGCTTACCTTCAGCGACTAGTGCACAAGGGCACCCAGGTCTCGTTGCACTTCCCCTTCTCCCAATCTATTGCCATTCAGATAATAATCTGCCTTCCTGTTTTTGCCACCAAAGTGGATAACCTCGCATTTATCCACATTATACTGCATCTACCATGCATCTGCCCAATCACCCAACCTGTCCAAATCATACTGGAGTTTCTCTGCATCCTCCTCACAGCACACACGCCCACCCAGCTTTGCGTCGTCTGCAAACTTGGAGATATTACATCTAGTTCCCTCGTCTAGATCATTAATATATATTGTGAATAGCTGGGGTCCTAGCACCGATCCCTGCGGTAACCCACTAGTCACTGCCTGCCACTTGGAAAAAGACCCGTTTATTCCAACTCTTTGCTTCCTGTCTGCCAACCAGTTCTCTATCCAAGTCAATACCTTACCCCAATCCCATGTGCTTTAACTTAGCACGCTAATCTCTTATGCGGGACCTTATCGAAAGCCTTCTGAAAGTCCAAATACACCACATCCACTGGTTCTCCCTTATCTATTCTACCAGTTACATCCTCAAAAATTTCCAGTAGATTAGTCAAGCATGATTTACTTTTTGTAAATCCATGTTGACTTTGTCTGATCCTGTCACTGTTTTCCAAGTGCTCTGCTATTACATCTTTTATAATAGACTCTAGCATTTTCCCCACTACCGATGTCAGGCTTACCGGTCTATAATTCCCCATTTTCACTCTACCACCTTTTTTAAATAGTGGGGTTACATTAGCTACCCTCCAATCCATGGGAACTGTGCCAGAATCTATAGAATTTCGGAAGATGACCAGCAATGCATCTACTATGTCTAGGGCCACTTCCTTAAGTACTCGAGGATGTAGATCATCAGGCCCTGGGGATTTATCGACCTTCAATCCCATCAATTTCCCAAACACCATTTCCCTACAAATACTGATTTCATTCAGTTCCCCCCTCTCATTAGACCCTATGTTCCCCAACATCTCTGGGAGGTTATTTGTGTCCTCCTTTGTGAAGACAGAACCAAAGTATGTATTTAATTGGTCAGCCATTTCTTTGTTCCCCATTATAATGTGAAACTAGAACTAGGGGGCATAATCTTAGAATAAGGGGCTGCTCTTTCAAAACTGAGATGAGGAGAAACTTCTTCACTCAGAGGGTAGTAGGTCTGTGGAATTTGCTGCCCCAGGAAGCTGTGGAAGCTACATCATTAAATAAATTTAAAACAGAAATAGATAGCTTCCTAGAGGTAAAGGGAATTAGGGGTTACGGTGAGCGGGCAGGAAATTGGACATGAGGCTGAGTTCGGATCGGTCAGGGCCCTGTGGGTGGCTGAGCGGGCCCAGGGGTTGAGTGGCCGGGTCCTGCTCCTACTTCTTGTGTTCTTTAGATTTGAGGTTAGGATCAGATCAGCGATGATCTTATTGAATGGCGGAGCAGGCTCGAGGGGCCAATTGGCCTACTCCTGCTCCTATTTCTTATGTTCTTATGTTCTTATAAATTCCCCTGATTCTGACTGCAAAGGACCTACGCTTGACTTCACCAATCTTTTTATCTTCACATATCTATAGAAGCTTGTACAGTCAGTTTTTATGTTCCCTGCAAGTTTACTCTCATACTCTATTTCCCCCCTCTTAATTAATCCTTTTGTCCTCCTTTGCTGAAGCCTAAACTGCTCCTAATCCTCAGGTTTGCTGCTTTTTCTGGCCAATTTATATGTCCTCTCCTTGGATCTTATGCTATCCCTAATTTCCCTTGTTAGCCATGGTTGCGCCACCTTTTTTGTTTTATTTTTAAGCCAGACAGGAATGAACAAATTCTGTAGTTCATCCATGCAATCTTTAAATGTTTGCCATTGCCTATCCACCATCAACCCTTTAAGTAACGTTCCCCAATCCATCCTAGCCAACTCGCGCCTCATACCATCATAGTTTCCTTTATTTAAATTCAGGACCCTAGTCTCTGAGTCAACTACTTCACTCTCCATCTTAATGAAGAATTCTATCATATTATGATCGCTCATCCCCAAGGGGCCTCGCACAACAAGATTGCTAATCAATCCTTTCTCATTACATAATATCCAGTCTAAGATGGCCTGATCTCTAGTTGGTTCCTCGACATATTGGTCCAGGAAACCATCCCGTATACACTCTAGGAATTCCTCCTCCACAGTATTGTTACTAATTTGGTTAGCCCAATCTATATGTAGATTAAAGTCACCCATGATAACTGCTGTGCCCTTATTGCACGTGTCTCTAATTTCCCATTTAATGCCATCCTCAACCTCAGCATTACTCTTAGGGGGTCTGTATACGACTCCCACTAACGTTTTCTGCCTCTTGGTATTTCTCAGCTCGACCCATACAGATTCCACATCATCAGAGCTAATATCGTTCCTTAATATTGTGTTAATCCCCTCTTTAACCAGCAATGCTACCCCACCTCCTTTTCCTTTTTGCCTGTCCTTCCTGAATATTGAATACCCCTGGATGTTGAATTCCCAGCCTTGGTCACCCTGGAGCCATGTCCCCATAATCCCAATTATATGATATCCGTTTACATCTATTTGCGCAGCTAATTCTTCCACCTTATTATGAATGCATCTTGCATTAAGACACAAAGCCTTCAGGCTTGTTTTTTTAACACTCTTAGTCCTTTTAGAATTATTATTTGCTGTGGCCTTGTTTGATTTACACCCTTGATTTCTCTGCCTTCCACTTTTGCTTTTCTCCTTCCTGTCCTTTGCTTCTATCCTTGCTTCCCTATCCTCTGTCTCCCTGCACAGGTTCCCAACCCCCTGCCATTTTAGTTTAAACCCTCCCCAACAGCACTAGCAAACACTCCCCCTAGGACATCGGTCCCGGTCCTGCCCAGGTGCAAACCGTCCAGTTTGTACTGCTCCCACCTCCCCCAGAACCGGTTCCAATGTCCCAGGAATTTGAATCCCTCCCCCTTGCACCATTCCTCTAGCCACGTATTCATCTGAAATATCCTTCTATTTCTACTCTGACTAGCACCTGGCACTGGTAGTAATCCTGACATTTCTACCTTTGAGATCCTATTTTTTAATTTACCTTCTAACTCCCTATATTCAGCTTTTAGGACCTCATCCCCTTTTTTACCTATATCGTTGGTACCTATATGCACCACGACAGCTGGCTGTTCACCCTCCCCCTCCAGAATGCCCTGCAGCCGATCCGAGACATCCTTGACCCTTGCACCAGGGAGACAACATACCATCCTGGAGTCTCGTTTGCGGCCGCAAAAACGCCTATCTATTCCCCTTACAATTGAGTCCCCTATCACTATAGCTCTCCCACTCTTTTTCCTCCCGTCCTGTGCAGCAGAACCACCCATGGTTCCAGGAAATTGGCTACTGCTGCCTTCCCCCGATAAGCCATCTCCCCCAACAATATCCAAAGCGGTATATCTGTTTGAGAGGGGGATGGCCACAGGGGGCCCCTGCATTACCTGCCTGAGCCTACTACTCTGCCTGGCGGTCACCCATTCCCTTCCTGTCTGTGCAGCCTTTACCTGTGGTGCGACCAACTCCCTAAACATGCTATCCACAATGTCCTCAGCATCGCGAATGCTCCAGTATGTATCCATTCGCAGCTCCAGCGCCACAATGCGGTCTGCCAGTAGCTGCAGCTGGATACACTTCCCGCACACATGGTCGTCAGGGACACAGGAAGTGTCCCTGATTTCCCATATAGTGCAGGAGGAGCATGTCACGGGGCCGAGCTGTGCTGCCATGACTTACCCTTTAATTAATTCCAATTAAATTAAATCAAATCAATACCACCAATTACACTACAATTAAATGATATACTCAAGGGCCCTCGTTTACTAGCACCCCCCGCTACACAACAGAGACCTTAGAAACTATAAACCACAAAAATTAAGTTTGTTACGGTCAATTAACTTATCGGCTGGAGGAAACAACGACAGCTTCCAGTGACGCTATTTAAAGGGATCATCACCAATCACTCGCACCTGACAGGGTTTTGCAGTTTGAGTGGCTGGGTGCTACTTCCTGCTACTGCAAGAGTTTTCTTTAGTCATTTCAAGGTTCTTTGGTATCAGGGAGTATTGTGGCAAATACAAAACTCCATAATTATTTCTGAAAAGCTTCAACCTACAAAACTTGCTGAAAGTCATGGGGTCTGTACTGGCAGTGGACCTCACCCTCCAGGATGTATGGCAGAGGCAGCGAGAAATACGGGAACATGTTCCCAGAGAGAGGACAAGGGCCATCAGGGCTCTCAACAGGAGGCCTTACCCTCCTATGGTCTTCCGACATCACTTCTCCTACCTTCAATTAAGCCAGGAGCAGTGTATTAGAAGGCTCCACTTCACCAAGGAGGTGGTCACAGAACTCTGCCACCTCCTGCAACCAGACCTCCAGCCTCAGACCAGGGGTCTCCCAGTGGCAGTCAAGGTCATCGTGGCCCTCAATTTCTTTACCAGCGGATCCTTCCAGACTGCAGCAGGAGACATATCTAACATCTCACAGTTCGCCGTCCATCGCTGCATCCGGGAGGTCTCTGAGGCTCTCTACAGCAGGAGAAGGGACTACATTGGCTTCTCGATCACCAGAGAGAAGCAGGACGAATGTGCATGTGGCTTTGCCAGGATAGCGGTCTTCCCCACGGTGCAGGGCGCCATTGACTGCACCCACGTGGGCTTGTGAGCACCTCATAACAATCTTAAGATCTTCCGTAACTGCAAAGGCTACCACTCACTTAATGTGCAGTTGGTGTGTAACCACACACAGCGAATCCTCAATGTCAATGCCCGCTATCCAGGCAGCAGCCATGATGCCTTCATCCTGCGCCAGACCAGTGTGCCAGCAATCTTCCAGCCACCACATCAAGCTTGCGGCTGGCTGCTCGGAGACAAGGGCTATCCACTCTCCACCTGGCTCATGACTCCCCTCCGCAACCCCAACACTCATATAATGAGAGCCGTGCTGCCACAAGGAACATCATCAAGCAGACCACTGGCCTCCTGAAGCAACGGTTCTGCTGCCTTCACCGCTCGGAGCGGGTTTCCCATTTCGTGGTGGTCTGCTGCATGCTCCACAACTTGGCCATCATGATGGCCCAACCCTCGCCACCAGGGATTGCAGGACCACCTCAGGAGGACGACGATCAGTGGAGAATAAGGAGGAGGATGAGGAGGAAGAGGTCGAGGAGGAAGAGGACAAGGAGGAGGAGGAACAGGAGGGCAGGCGGAGGCAGTGAGACAATTGGCCTTCTGGACGGGCTGTCCGTGACCGGCTCATCAGATTCCGATTCGTATGAATGAAACCACAGATCCCCGTAGCTCACCACATCCCCATCATACAATCCGTGCCTCACGCCATATCACAGCATCCTCCTGGGCGCAAAGGTGAAATGAGAGAGACCACAAAATATTCCAAACACAATCAATAAATTTATCTATAAACATATCACGCATATCACATGAATTCTAATAACTAATGACCCTTGTGCCTGCCATAGTTGAATAGCTGTCATTGTGTGCAAGGTGTGAGTGTTGCTAGATGGAGATTGTTGGTGGGTGAGTGCTGGGGGTGTGGTGCATTGAGCTGTGTGTGAAGCTTGTGGTGCAGATGGTGGTATGTAGCATTTGTTGAAGCCTTCACTCACCCTGACCACCCGTGTGAGGTCGTTAAACTTCTTCCTGCACTGGGTGTGTGTTCTGGGGATCACAGTGCTGCCCGTGACATGGTGTGCCACCTCCCTTCGCATAGTGCGGCAGACTTGTGGCGAGGGTCTCCTGCCAGTTGTCGGGTACAGGACCGCCCGCCTTCTCTCTACTGCTAAAACCAATAGCTCCAAGGCTTCATCGGAAAACCTCCGGGCTCTCACCCTGGGGCGACGATCTGCCATCAGGATTTGTAATTAAGTGCTACTCTCCTTGTCCTTCTTCTTATAGTTGTTGAGGCAGCTGCACACCCAACAATGCTGAGAATGAGGTGCTACAGCATCAATGAACCTTCCCTTTAAGTACTGAAAAAAGCCTGTGGCAATCATTACTTGCGTTTAGACCCTCTTTTCAGTGGGGCTTCAGCTTGATTTTAGACGAGAATCATGACGGCAATCATTTTAATGAGGAGTGAGGACGAATTTTGCGTGCAGCCTAGACCATTTTCAGGTGGCGCAGCTTAACCATTTTTAGTCTAAACACTGCCCATTTCTCGGCTATAACGAATTTTTAGCCCATAGTACTGAAACACTGAAAAACGATTCTGCTGGATTTAATGGCCCAAAAATTAGTATCAGTACGCGAGAGTACGCACTGTGTACTCTCGCGTATTCTGTCTCCAATTGCCGGTTTTCAGCATGCACTGCGCATGCACTGAAAACCGGCACTTGGTGATTTCAAAAGGGGGCGGTTCCTAGGTGAACCGCGTGCGCGCTACAGGCTGCGCGCACGCAGTGCACTTAGTGGTTTGAACGCGCAGGTAAGCATGGAAGATTTTGCACATAAAGAAAGGAGGCGTAAGACCCTCTTTTAACAAGGTAAGTAGTTAATTAAGTATTATTTTGAATTTTTTTCAACAGGTATATCTTTTTTAGAGACTTTAAAGAAAGGTAAGTTTATTTTTATAACTTTTAAAAAGATTTTAAATTTTTTCAAAAATTTAATTTTTTGTTTAAAGTGGTTAATTTTTTTAACTATACTTATTTTATTAATGTGATGGTTTTTAAAAAAAATTAATTGAGGTTCAGCTGTTCTTTTGGGGGGTATAGTATTCATAGCTTTCACAGCCCTTGCTGTGAAAACTATGAATGAAAGATGGTGTGCTGCCATTGTCTCTAACTGAATCACGTGATCCCACAGCTCGCACGAATTAACTGCGTCTCTGGGATACGCACACACTGCATAGCTGCTGTCTAGAAACTCAAGTTCGTGCGAGCTCGGAAGGAAAAGGCAGGCACGCAGTGAGATATCGCGGGGAAGCCTTACCCCCAGTCTTTAATTTCTGGGCCATTGAGTTGGGTTTACTTTTGTTCTGTTAACACAGTTTTTTTAAGCGTATTTAAATTATTTCTTCATCAAGGTTGGCTCTGTTATTCTTCCATTCCTCTGATTTCCCCAGACCACAAGGTGCATGGCTCTCTCTCTCTCTCTCTCTTAGGCAGTCCCTTGGAACCGAGGATGATTTGCTTCCACTCTAAAAATGAGGTCTCAGGTGACTGATGAGTCCAATGTGGGACCTATAGTCTCTGTCACAGGTGGGGCAGATGGTGGTTGAAGGGGCAGGTGGGTGGGGTGCTTGGGTTGACGTGCGCTCCTTCCGCTATTTGCGCTTGGCTTCCGCTTGCTCCCGGTGAAGAGACTCGAGGTGTTCGGCGCCTTCCCGGATGCTTCTCCTCCACTTTGAGCGGTCTTGGGCCAGGGATTCCCAGGTGTCGGAGGGGATGTTGCACTTTTTCAAGGAGGCTTTGAGGGTGTCCTTGAAGCATTTCCTCTGCCCACCTGGGGCTCTCTTGCCATGTCGGAGCTCCGAGTAGAGCGCTTGTTTTGGAAGTCTCGTATCGGGCATGCAAACGATGTGGCCCGTCCATCGGAGCTGATCGAGCGTGGTCAAAGCTTCGCTGCTGGGGATGTTGGCCTGAGCGAGAACACTGACCGGTGGTGCGCCTATCCTGCAATGGATTTAGTCACAAGTGGAAGTGATCTGTGCGTTTGGACCACTGCTGATATTGCTTTGAATTTGGAGCTGGAAGGATTGTGAATGCAGCTCACAGATGACTCTATTGATGCTTTTTCCTCCTTGTTCTCTGTTTGGCTCTCATCTGGAGCTCAGTAGCTTCAAAGGGTCACAGGGACAAATCCACATCCCACCACTCCACAGAGCTCTGCATAATTGCTTCCGCATGCCAAAGACACTCAGACCTGTCTTCTATTACAGAGTAGTTGTGATGTGCAAAAGTAACACACTGAATACACATCTAGTTTATGATATCACCGACATGTTTATTATTTATTTCTTTATCTAATAAAGTTGATTTCTAGCTTTTTACCCACTGGGGATAGAGTTTACCCTGCCTGCTCTGAGGCACTAACTAAACCCAGGTATTGCAGTGCTTTTGAAAGCAGATGAAAGGGCAGATCCATAAATGTGTATTGTGAAGCAGCCCTTCGAGACCGTCAATGTTTAAATTCACCCTGGTTAACCCGACATCCTTGCACTCCGTAGTATTTCAGAAAAAGTAGAATCTAGTGACACGGACAGAGATTTGGCATTCCTGTCTTCTATAGTGGATCCCTCAAAGCCTTGATGGATTCTAAAAGGTCAAGGGTGACGGAGGGCGTTGTTGTCTCCTACCCGCTCCAGTTCATTTCTTTGTAAAATGGTGCAACCTGCAAGCACAAAATCTTGAGATTTTCACAACTTAATGTGGAGTCATAAATGATTTTGAGGCAGCCAAACGCCTCCAGCACCTTAACCAAGTAAGACCTTTGGTTCCCTCTGAATTTTTTGGGGGGCTGCGCGGCTCCTTTAACGGGATGCGAGGCCCATTCAAATTACCGCGTATGCGCGGTTTTTCCATTCAAAAGTCGGTGTGAGACCTCCAGACTGCTGTGCAGCTTAACGGGAACATATTTTTGCTGAGCCAGGTTTGAGCCCTCCCTGAATGTATGGCAGATACCAGTAACTCCCTCAAGGTGACATGGTAAACAGTGCAACTGACCACAAGTCATGTGAGTGCATTGCCATCGTCCTCCAGTCTCAGCCGTGGTTCAGTGGGTAGCACACTCGCCTCTGAGTCAGTGAAGGCTGTGGGTTCATAGTCCCGCTCCAGGGACTTGACTAATGCTCCAGTGGAGCGCTGCACTGTTGGATAGTGTCCGTCTTTCAGAAAAGACAATGGGCCAAAAATTCGGCCCTTGCCGGGTGAGTACGCACTGTGTACTCACCCGTAAGGCCTCCTGAAGTGCCGGTTTCTTGCATGCACTGCGCATGCGCGGGAAACCGGAACTTCCGGTCTGGTGAAGGGAGCGGTTCAGAGGTGAACCGCGTGCGCGGTAGAGGCTGCGCGCACGCAGCAAACTTAGGTTTATTTTCAGGTTTCTCCGGGAAGGTAAGTATTGAAGAACCTGCACATTTAAAAAGGAGGCGCAGGAGCCGTTTTCAACAAGGTAAGTGGTTAATTAATTACAATTAAATAAATTTTTCAACAGGTTTATCTTTTTTTGATACTTTAAAGAAAGGTAAGTTTATTTTTAGCACTGTTAAAAAGTATTTTAATTTTTTCAAAAATGAAAATTTTTGTTTAAAGTAGTTAATTTATTTAACTTATAGTTATTTTATAAATGTGATGGTTTTTAATTTTTTTTTTAAAGTTTAGCTGTTCTTTTGGGGCCGATTTCGATTCATACATTTGACAGGTCTTCCTGTCAAATCTATGAATGAAAGATGGTCTGCTGCCATTGGCTCTCCATGGCCCACGTGATCCCAGGGGACGCATTGCACTAACTACGCCCCTGGGATACACAAGCACTGCGCGCCGGCACTTGGAGCAGGCCCAGGAGCTGAAGTTTCCGTGGGCCCAGAGGTCAACGGCAGGCGCGGTAGGTAAGTGCGCGCGCGATCCTTACCCCCGCGGCAAGCCGGAGAGGTGAATTTCAGGGCCATTAAACCGAGGCCCCGTCTGCTCTTTCAAGTGGATGTAAAAGATCCCACAGCACTCTTTCTAAGAAGAGCAGTGGAGTTATCCCTGGTGTCCTGGTGAATATTTATCCCTCAATCAACATCACAAAAACAGATTAGCTGGTCATTGCTGTTTGTGGGAGCTTGTTGTGCGCAATTAGCTGCTGCGTTTCCTAAAAAAATAAAGACTTGCATTTACATAGCGCCTTTCACGACCACCGGATGTCTCAAAGCGTTTTACAGCCAATGAAGTACTTTTGGAGTGTAGTCACTGTTGTAATGTGGGAAACGCAGCAGCCAATTTGCGCACAGCAAGCTCCCACAAACAGCAATGTGATAATGACCAGATAATCTGTTTTTGTTATGTTGATTGAGGGATAAATATTGGCCAAGAAACTGGGGATAACTCCCCTGCTCCTCTTCGAAATAGTGCCATGGGATCTTTTACCTCCACCTGAGAGAGCAGACAGGGCCTCGGTTTAATGTCTCATCCGAAAGACGGCACCTCCGACAGAGCAGCACTCCCTCAGCACTGCACTGGGAGTGTCAGCCTAGATTTATGTGCTCAAGTCCCTGGAGTGGGACTTGAACCCACAGCCTCCTGACTCAGAGGCGAGTGTGCTACATTACAACAGTGACTACACTTAAAAAGTACTTCATTGGCTGTAAAGTGCTTTGGAGCATCCGGAGGTTGTGAAAGGCGCTATAGAAATGCAAGCCTATCTTTTTCTTTTTCCCTCACCACAGCACAGACACATGCAATATCCCATTGGATGGTGGTTCGACCAATGGGTGTGCGGAACATAAGCATTAGCTGCTTGCGTCTATGCAACCCCATTGTGTCAGGCATCGAGCCCAGGATGTCCGAACATGTGCTTTGATACCCAACCTCCCAAATCGTAGGATTTCTTCATTGGTTATAAGAGGGACATCTGTTTTCCGTGTGGTGGAAGATCACACACAGAGCAAGCTTGCATTGTGCCAGGTTGCTTAATGTTCTACACGTCCAAGTCCAATTTCAAATACCAGACTTGCGTATCACCAGCTGCTTAATCCAGATCCTCCTGCGGGCATCTTTAGCACCGAAGCTTACCCAGCGTGAGGCTGGTTCTCGCTCCAGAGTAGTCAGCAGCAGGCCTGAGCATTCCCTCCCCACAGCTGCTCCCTCTTGTTGCCACCAACCCGGATCACACTGTGATCCATGGATCTTGCAGGTGAACAAGAGGGAGTTCTTCCATTCGGTGCCCAGTACTTCTGAATCATGAAAGGGAACTCAAGTCTTGAAGGCGATACTCTTGCTGCCAGGGTAGAAAGAAAGAAGAAAAACCACCAAAATGCCCAGGTTGCAACTGGCATGCAACTGGATCGCCAGTCTCGAACACGAATCAGCAGTTGGCACTTGCATTTTCTCATTCATACCTTCAAGGTCCCTTCTTGAGTTGTGCAATACCACAATACTTCACTCGAGGCACCCACCACCATTTCCCATGAGTTAGTCCAGTGTTCAAGATGGTGAGTTAAATGCACTAGATCCCCCAGGCAACACAATATCATCTACCCATCATGATGGTAGTGCCCATTGATCTGGACCTCATCGTGAGTCAATGCCTTTTTGAAAAAGAGGCAGAAAATCCATGGAGCAGGAAGTGGTTGCTCCTGCTGTTGCTGAGTTGCGTGAAGAGGTCACGATACTCTCCAAAGGAGCCCCAGCCCACAAATGTTTTATTCAGTACAGTGGGAGGTAAAATTACAAATATTGCTGGAGGACATTTAAATTGTAACATTACTTCAGTAGCATTTTTCTGGTTTAAATTAATGGACTGTAGTGAAATAAATGACTCCTGCAAAAGTCATGAACTAATTTCACCTGGTTGCTGAGACATCAAAATATAAAATTTGCTGGCTTAATGTTTCAGCAATTACTTTCTATTCCTGCTGCGGATTGTCAATAATAACTCCAGTGCACTCCATGTTAGGTATTAGAAATTAGCATCCATATAATATAAAAACATGCTGGCCCGTAATTTCCAACAGGAGGCTTCCTGCGTGCAGATGCCTCCTATCGGAAAAAAATCTACGCTCTTACCTGAGGGCTCCCGAGGTCCGGACACTTCCGCTCCTGGGCCTCTCCACAGTCGAAATGCGCAGGACCCACGTATCCCTGGGGCGCAGGCGGTTCGCAAGCATCCCTGGGATCACGTGGGCCAGGCCAGCCAATAGGAGAAGGGAATCTCCCTTCATACTTTTGAAAGATAGACCTGTCAAATATATGAATGGAGATCACCCCAAAAACACACCAAAACATTAAATAATTTTTTTAAAAACCAGCACGTTTTTAAAATGAGTTAAAATTACATTAAATTAAATTTTTTGAACAAAAATTAAATTTTTTGAAAAAAAGAATTAAAGTTTTTTACGGGGCTAAAAATAAACTTACCTTTTTTAAAAGTATTTTAAAATTATAAATGAGTGAAAAGTTGTTTTTTCTAACTTTTTAAAACTCTTATGCTGGTAAAAGCAGGTCTTACACCTGCTTTTACCAGGCGTAAGATTTTTAAGTGATTTCAATGAGCGGAGGTTCTGCAGAAAGCGGAACTCTCCACCCGCAGAGGCTCTTCTCCAGGGCAGGCGTGCGATCTGTCAAGAGGATTCTTGACAGATCGGAAGTGCCGGTTTTCAGCACATGCACTGTGCATGCCTGAAACCGGCATTTCCAATGTCCCTGCAGGTGGGTACACAGCTCGTACACACCCGCAGGCATCGGAAAATACGGGTCGCTGAGTACGAGTCACGTGCCTTGTGGTGCCTCGATGATGTCTGGGAGGCTAGCTGGTGATTACAGTAAACAGGTGCACTGTACAAATGAGCTAGCAACACCTCATCTCGGGCCAGTGGCCACCGTCACGTGTCTAATAAATCAAATGGTGAATTGATGTCATGGATCAACAATAATAAACACAAACAGTTGTGAAGTTTGGGGCTGACAGCAATGAATGAAACAAAATAACATTTTAAAAATCAAAGTAGAAATGTGTTTTATAACACTAACATTCTTTTTAAGTAGCAGAGCAGCACACTGGTGCTTTTACAGTTTAACGATCAGTTATTTAAAGTGCCCATGAGGGTCACAACTACAGACCAGCATTGAGGCCTGTGTATGTGCCTCCCAGCAAAATGAAAAATGATGCTCTACCCTAAAGTCCACTTAGATGGCTGTGAATTTGATTTAGAAGTTTTCGTGTTCGCGCGCTTTCTGTAAAATTGCCAGTGTTTTTTCTGTGTTGTACATAAGCCAATGCCACCTTAAATTGTTGTCAGCCCCAGAATGAATGGCGTAGTACACATGGTTTTACACTGGGTAACACTACTGGCTATTAATTGCGTGCATAGCTAATAGGGAAGGCAATAAAGGGAAAAGGTTATGGTGCTTTAGTTCATTCGACAGGACAATAAAGTTAACTGTATAGAAAGAATCCAATAAGCAATGCGCAGGCTTATGGTTTTTCCGTACTATCACAAGGTGTTAAAGAGCTGGATCTTGCTGGAATGCTGTTTGTGCGAAACAAACAGCGGAGCGGCATAAATCGGCCGGCAAGTTCTGGAGATTCGCAACTCACAGCGTATCTCTTAATCCCCTGAACTTTTTGGCCAATTTGCACACCAAAAGAAAGAAAGACTTGCATTTCTATAGCGCATTTCACGACCACCGGATGTCTCAAAGCGCTTTACAGCCAATGAAGTACTTTTGAAGTGGAGTCACTGTTGAAATAATAACACTAATAACGGTGTGCGTCGTTAACACGCGGTTATTTTTCCAGCACGGTCCGGCCCATAGTATTCAGTGCAGGTAAGAGGAACGGCTAAATTTGCCATGTAAAATGGTTCAGATTTGTCTCTGTCCTTTCCCACACAAAGTCCTGTGCACCAATGTCAAACATTCTCGACAAGCCCCACTGGTTTCCCGCCCCCTAGTGTAACAACATCACAATCCTTATCTTCAAATCTGCCACTGACTCGTTCCACTCCGTCTCAGTAATCTTCGCCAGCCGTACGCGGCCTGAGCTGCTTTGACTCAAGATGACTATTGGTTCCTTGTTCCTTCTCCATTCCAGGTTGACCAATTTTTCAGCCAGTAACCCTACAACGTTTCGGAATTTCCTTCCAAAACCACTTGTCTTGCTGCCTTTAAAAGTCCCCTTAAAAAACTCTCTTGACCTGCTTCTAGTTTCCCCCACCTGCTAAGTTTCTTCCTCTCATTTGCCTACATAACGATAATGTTCAGATTAGTAATCCACTAGTTGTGAAATGCTTTGGGAAGTCTTGAGGGCATGACATAGAACATAGAACATAGAAAAATAGGAGCAGGAGTAGGCCATTCGGCCCTTCGAGCCTGCTCCACCATTCAATCTGATCATGGCTGATCCTCTATCTCAATACCATATTCCCGCTCTCTCCCCATACCCCTTGATGCCTTTTGTGTCTAGAAATCTATCTATCTCCTTCATAAATGTGACTTGGCCTCCACAGCCTTCTGTGGTAGAGAATTCCACAGGTTCACCACCCTCTGAGTGAAGAAATTTCTCCTCATCTCAGTCCTAAATGTCCTACCCCATATCCTGAGACTGTGACCCCTCGTTCTCGACCCCCCAGCCAGGGGAAACATCCTCCCTGCATCCAGTCTGTCTAGCCCTGTCAGAATTTTATACGTTTCAATGAGATCCCCTCTCATTCTTCTAAACTCTAGTGAATACAGACCTAGTCGACCCAATCTCTCCTCATACGACAGTCCTGCCATCCCAGGAATCAGTCTGGTGAATCTGCCATAAAAGACAGTATATAAAGGAACATTTCTTCTGGTCGGTTTACTTTTTTGTCCTTGTAATGTGCTGTCGGGTGCTTTTTTGTGTGAGGAGTGCTGTTATCAATTCAAGTTGTCATATTATAGTTACTGCCGAAATTTAATGTTCAGAAAACTGTTTACAGTTTTATCTCAACAAATTTTGCCACGCATCCCACAGAGGGACAATGCATGATACTATTTTCTCACTGTAAAACTAAGCTTCTCTACTCTGATGTTGACAGATCCTGGCTGGTGCTGGCAGTTATCAAGTAGAAGGGCTCAGTATACGCTTGTAGCAGTTTCTTCTTCCCCATATCAATTCAGGTGATATCTAACCCTTACTTCAGCTGTGGTTCAGTTGGTAGCACTCTCCCCTCTGACTCAGAGATTGTGGGTTCAAGTCCCACTCCAGTGACTGGAGCACAAAATCTAGCTCTGACATTTTTGTGCTGCACTGTCGGAGGTGCCGTCTTTCGGATGAGACGTTAAAACCGAGGCCCTGTCTGTCCTTTCAGGTGGACATAAATGATCCCACGGCACTATTTGAAGAAGAGAAGAAGTGTTCTTCCCGGCATCCTGCCCAATATTTATCCCTCAACCGACACCTAAAACAGATCTGGTCATCATCACATTGCTGTTAATGGGAGCTTGCTGTGTGCAAATCGGCTGCCGCGTTTCCTACATTACAACAGTGACAACACTTCAAAAAGTACTTAATTGGCTGTAAAGCGCTTTGGGATGTCCTGAGGTTGTGAAAGGCGCTTTATAAATGTAAGTCTTTCATTCTTATAACTTACAGCAATTCAACAGCAAAATGGTCCTGTTTCTATTGTTCTTCTGATGTCGCTGTTATTTATAAGGTAACGCAGTGTGTTGGGAACCATCTCCCTTGGTTGCTGTTGCAATACGATCCCTGCACAGCAGTAGCCTTTCCACTGCATTGCACTTGGGGACTCCATTTTTTGAATGATTACCTCTGAGAGGTGGGACTAACGCAAGCAGAGGCTGATAAATTAGGGAACGCTGGCATCGCAATCGTTTCACCAGTTGGTTCTTAAGAATATTATCTGCAGCATCCCTTGCAACTGTTGCAATATTCATAAAAGAAAAGATGGACTAGCGCTTATCATAGAGAGATAATTAACTTCAGCTGTAGATAGACCATAAAAGAAAATGCCCTCAATTACTTTCACTGAGACCATTCCATATTTTATTCAAATTATTTCTGAGATAGCGCTGAGCATTTCTCAATGTGAGCATTAAGTTTTGCCACATTACACTTTTATGCAGGAATGGGTTTGATGTGAGCGTTTGAAAAATATTTTTCCATGCCCTGCTATTTTCAATAATCGTTTTTTTTTTCATGTCGCTGTCTCTTGGGGCTTAAAATCCTTCTGAAAAGCAATGCCACGCAGGAAATGAACAGACTGCAGCCGAAATAGACAACACTGATTCCATTTCATGGGTGAAATATAGTGCATTGCATTCATCCTGTCCTGAAATAGAAAACACGGGATTTATTATTTTGACAAGTGATAATTTAGAGAGGTTTTCTGTATGTACTTGAATAATACAGATGAATGGAGCACCTACAATATGCACAAGGACAAAAAATGATTGTCACCATTAAATCATAGAATCATCGAAAGTTACAGCATGGAAGGAGGCCAGTTCGGCCCATCGTGTCCGCGCCGGCCAACAAAGAGCTATCCAGCCTAATCCCACTTCCCAGCTCTTGGTCCGTAGCCCTGCAGGTTAGAGCATCCCAAGTGCACATCCAAATACTTTTTAAATGTGGTTAGGGTTTCTGCCTCTACCACCCTTTCAGGCAGTGAGTTCCAGACCCCCACAACCCTCTGGGTGAAGAAATTTCCCTTCAAATCCCCTCTAAACCTTCCACCAATTACTTTAAATCTGTGCCTCCTGGTTTTTGACCCCTCTGCTAAGCAAAATAAGTCCTTTCTATCCACTTTATCTAGGCCCCTCATAATTTTATACACCTCAATAAGGTCTCCTCTCAGCCTCCTGTGTTCCAAGGAAAACAAACCCAGCCTATCCAGTCTTTCCTCATAGCTAAGATTCTCTACTCCAGGCAACATCCTTGTAAATCTCCTCTGTACCCTCTCTAGTGCAATCATCTTTCTTGTAATGTGGTGACCAGAACTGCACGCAGTACTCTAGCTGAGGCCTAACTAGTGTTTTATACAGTTGAAGCATAATTTCCCCTGCTCTTGTATTCTATGATGCGGAGATGCCGGTGTTGGACTGGGGTGGACAAAAATGAGAAGTCGCACAACACCAGGTTATAGTCCAACAGATTTATTTAAAATTACAAGCTTTCGGAGCTGTTGCCCCTTCGTCAGGTAAAGGTCCAATGAGGGAATCTACAGTATTACACAGTATATAAACACAGAAAGCAATTTGTCTGCAGAGATACAATCTTTCAGGGAGGCATTACATCAAAGACACACCAGAGCACAGCTAAGACAATGAGATGGGTCACAGTTGTATACTGTAGTTGTATTCTATGCCACGGCTAATAAAGGCAAGCATTCCGTATGCCTTCTAAACCACCTTATCTACCTGGCCTGCTACCTTCAGGGATCTGTGGACATGCACGCCATGTTCCTCTGCACTTCTCAGTGTCCTACCATTTAATGTGTATTACCTTTCCTTGTTAGCCCTCCCCAAATGCATTACCTCACACTTCTCCGGATTCAATTCCATTTGCTATTGTTCTGCCCACCTGACCAATTTATTGATATATTCCTGCAGTCTACAGCTTCCTTCTTCAGTATCAACCACACAGCCGATTTTAGTATCATCTGCAAACTTCTTAATCATACCCCCTATATTCAAGTCTAGATAATTAATATATACCACAAAAAGCAAGGGACCTAGTACTGAGCCCTGCGGAACCCCACTGGAAATAGCCTTCCAGTCACAAAAACACCCATCAATCATTTCCCTCTGCTTCCTGCCTCTGAGCCAGTTTTGAATCCAACTTGACACTGTGCCCTGGATCCCATGGGCTTTTCACTTCATGACCAGTCTGCCATGTGGAACCTTATCAAAAGCCTTGCTAAAGTCCATATACACTACATCAAACGCACTGCCCTCATCTACCCTCCTTGTTACCTCCTCAAAACATTCAATCAAGTTTGTCAGACACGACCTTCCCTTAACAAATCCGTGCTGACTATCCTTGATTAATCTGTGTCTTTCTAAATGAAGATTTATCCTGTCTTTCAGAATTCTTTCCAATAATTTTCCCACCACCGAAGTTAGGCTGACTGGCCTGTAGTTACTCGGTCTATCCTTTTCTCCTTTTTTAAACAAGGGTACCACATTAGCAGTCCTCCAGTACTCCGGCACCACACCTGAAGCCAGAGAGGATTGGAAAATAATGGTCAGGGCCTCTGCAATTTCCTCTTTTGCTTCGCTTAACAGCCTGGGATACATTTCATCCGGGCCTGGGGATTTATCCACTTTTAAATCTGTTAAACCCCTTAATACTTCCTCTCTCACTATGTTTATGTCATCTAATATTTCACACTCCTCCCCCCCGATAGCAATGTCTGCTTCGCCCCTCTCCTTTGTGAAAACAGACGCAAAGTATTCATTAAGAACCCTACCGAAGTCTCCCGCCTCCACACACAGATTACCCTCATGATCTCTAATAGGCCCTACCCTTTCTTTAGTTATCCTCTTACTCTTAATATATTTATAAAACATCTTTGGATTTTCCTTGATTTTACTTGCCAAGAATTTTTCCTGCTCTCTCTTTGCTTTCCTAATATCCTTTTTAATTGCACCCCTGCACTTTCTGTACTCCTCTAAAGATTCTGGAGTATTTAGCCCTCGGTATCTGTCATACACCTCCCTTTTTTTCTTTATCCTACCCTGTATGTCCCTAGAGGCTCTAGATTTGTTAGTCTCACCTTTTTTCTTTAAGGGCACATATTTGGTCTGAACCCTCCGGATCTCCTCCTTGAATGCCTCCCACTGCTCTGACACTGATTTACCTTCAAGTAGCTGTTTCCAGTCCACTATGGTTAAATCCCCTCTGAGCTTAGCAAAATTTGCTTTTCCCTAATTTAGAATTTTTATTCCTGGTCTAACCTTGTCCTTTTCCATAACTACCTTAAATCGAACAGAATTATGGTCACTAGCACCAAAATGCTCCCCCACTGATATGTCTTCTACCTGCCCAGCTTCATTCCCTAAAACTAAGTCCAGAACCGCCACCTCCCTTGTTGGGCTTGCTACATACTGGCTAAAAAAGTTCTCCTGGATGCATTTTAGGAATTCCGCTCCCTCTATACCCTTCACACTAATTTTATCCCAGTTAATATTGGGGTAGTTGAAATCCCCTATTATTACTGCCCTATAGTTTTTGCACTTCTCAGAAATTTGTCTACATATTTGCTCTTCTATCTCCCTCTCACTGTTTGGGGGCCTGTAGTACACTCCCAGCAGTGTGATCGCCCCTTTTTTGTTTTTCAATTTGACCCATATGGCCTCGTTTGATGATCCCTCCAACATATCATCCCTCCTTACAGCTGTAATAGTTTCTTTAATCAATACCGTGGACCCCCTCCCTTTTTACCTCCCTCTCTATCCCGTCTGAAAATCCTGTAACCAGGAATGTTGAGCTGCCATACCTGCCCCTCTTTCAGCCACGTCTCTGTAATAGCTATAATATCATAGTCCCAAGTATCTACCTGTGCCCTCAGCTCATCTACTTTGTTTGCTATACTCCTTGCATTGAAGTATATACCATTTAGTACAGGCAGACCTCCTTGTTGACTACTATCTAGCCCTTGGTTCCTCTGTCCTTCCAATTTACTTTCTATGTTTTTGTTTTCCAATTCCAGTTTTTCTTCCCTCCCTACTGACTCTATTCTTAGGTTCCCATCCCCCTGCCAAGCTAGTTTAAACCCTCCCCAACAGCACTAGCAAACCCTCCTGCGAGGATATTGGTCCCATTCCCATTGAGGTGCAACCCGTCTGGCTTGTAGAGGTCCCACCTCCCCCAGAAACTGTTCCAATTCCTCAGGAATCTAAAGCCCTCCTTCCTACACCATCTCTCCAGCCATGCATTCATCTGCTCTATCTTCCTATTTCTGTACTCACTAGCACATGGCACTGGTAGTAATCCGGAGATTACTACCTTTGAGGTCCTGCTTTTTAACCTCTTTCCTAGCTCCTTAAATTCTGCCTGCAGGAGCTCATCCCTCTTTCTACCTATGTCGTTGGTACCGATATGGACCACGACCTCTGGCTGTTCACCCTCCCCCCTCAGAATGCCCTACAGCCGTTCAGTGACATCCTTGACCCTGGAACCAGGGAGGCAACATACCATCCTGGAGTCACGTCTGCAGCCGCAGAAACGCCTGTCTGCTGCCCTAACTATTGAATCCCCTATCACTATTGCTCTCCCTCTCCTCTTCCCCCCCCCCCCGCCCCCCACCCTGTGCAGCTGAGCCTTCCATGATGCTGTGGACTTGGCTCTGGCTGCACTCCCCAGAGGAACCATCACCCTCACCAGTACTTGAAGGGATAATTACAAGTCCTAGCCCTTTTCGGGCTACCCCAGATCAGGCTTATTCCCCAGACGTTCACCTTCAACTAAAGTTAGCGGTAGCCGAATCCTAGAGACACTTAATTGGGTCCAAAGGTTCAGACTATCTCTCCCTAAAGGAAAGGAACGGCCTGAAGATGTTACCGTCCCCCGGATAGCACTTTTAATAAGTTTAACTAGACTGTAACCTTCCGGATATTATGAGGGTCCGGAAAACCCCCCAGAATTCTGCAACTCCTCACTGAAGAGTGTACAGAAATTGAGTTTACGAGATTGATACAGAAATACTCTTTGAGACAATTTAAAAAATATATAGATTTATTAAAGAACCGACATCTAGTTAACAGCTGGTATGGCAATCGCAACTTTAACCATTCAAAATACAAATACCTTACATTTCTTATCAGAGATCCTTATTCTCAAATCTTAACTTCGTTACATTTCCACACTTCTACTTATTTCTTAATCCAGAATATCCACCAAAATCAAATACCTTGATTACCTGAGACTCAGATTTGTAGGCCTACAGAGTGGTTCTGAAGGCAAGAATCGCTCTGCCCCTTCCCAGCGACTTCTGTTTTCTCATTTGAAAAGCTCTTATTTTTATACTCTTTTTTAGTGGTATATTCTTTGAAGTTTCTTTTGATGTCAGCTAATTATCTCTAGTGATACTCTATTGAATTCTTTTCTATTCTTACTGTCATTTCAGCTGCCAACTTTTAGAATTCTGTCTCTACCTTTAGTTGTTTCAAAAACTATCATAAAATGGTTATTACAGATTTATCTTTTGATGCTATTCTTAGGAAGTCTTTCTATTGAATTCTTAATATCACTTAACTGCTTGTAAGCCAGACGTCGTGACTCCGTGGTGTTCCAAGTTTAACACATAAACAACGTGATTGCTTGGTGTCATCTATTGATATTATATTTTCAAAGCCTCTCTGTAGGTATCTTTTACAATATGTAAATCAAAACCACTTCTCTTAGGGTGTTTACTTATTTTCTTGCTATCTCAATTGGTTGCATATTTAATTGTGTTTCCTGTCTTATTTGATGTTACTTTATGAAGGCATATGGTTGTTTAATGTTCTAAGTTTCTGTTTCCCTGAGTGTTAGCTTATAACACTTTACTTGGGTCATTCCATTGTGTTTCTCCCAAACTCCAGACCTTCTGGAAGTGCCAATGGTTGGCTTCAATAGGGGCATTGTTTTTGTGTTTACAACCATCTCCCATTTCAAAGCTTGTGGTGTTTTACAGCTTTTGTGTACACTTCACCTTATCTCAGAAGCCTGTATTGTGTTTGCAGCCTGTGTCGTTGAGGCTTTCCAGACTTTTAAACTCAGTATGTCTTGTATTAATAATATCAAAATCTGTTCATAGGATGATGTATTTCTTGGAATATGGCTTATTCCATTACATACTCAGCACCGAATACTGGTTGGTGAGCAAGATGGGCTCAGGGGACTCCTGCACTACCTGCCTAGTCCTCCTCTTCTATCTGGCGGTCACCCATTCCCTCTCTGCCTGCACACTCTTAAGCTGTGGGGTGACCACCTCTTGAAACATGCTATCCAGAGAGCTCTGAGCCTCGCGGATGCACAGCAGTGACTGCAGCTGCTGCTCAAGCTCCGTAACCAGGTGCTCGAGCTGCTGTAGCTGGCGACACTTCCCGCACATGTGGTCGTCCAGACCACGGGAGGTGTCCAGGACTTCCCACATGGCACAGGATGTGCATTCCACGGGTGTGAGCTGCCCTGCCATACCTCTAATTAACAGACTATTTTCCTAACCTAGCTGGAATAAACTTAAAAAATTTAAGAAAGCCAAGCATAAACACTTACCAGGTACTCAACAATCAGCTCCCTCCCCTTGTGCCGATGTCACTTTTGACTTCTGACGTCACTCTTTGAAAATTCTGCCGGTGCTGAGTAGGTACCGCCGCCGCCTCACCGCTCCTCCCAGGTCCGCTCTGCCACCGCTGCTGCTGCTGCTGTGGGGGCTACCTGTGCCTCGGGCTCTCTTTATACCGCCGCCGCCGCCTCGCCGCTCCTCCCAGGTCCGCTCTGCCGCCACTGCTGCTGTTGCTTTTAGGAATTTTAAAAGCGAAGCGATTAAAATTAAAGCAGGTCCTAAATTCATAATAAGCATTCAGAAATCTAGTTCACCCCCTCGATGGCCCGGTTGGGAAACCCGCTGTCCAGTGCGATGCTGAGCCATACGGCCCAGAAGGCTCCTCCTTTGATACCTGCAGTGTATTTACTTTGCTGATGTCAGATGGGGCTTGGTTGGAGGGCTACAAGTGGCCTGGGCTAGGGAGGAGGGAAAATAACTCAGACAGGCTTCTCGCTCCTGATTACCATTCAGCGACCGCCACCGGAGAGTACCTGGGCACCTGCACTGGGTGAATACAGAAGCAGGCTCGGGCACGATGACCGCTACAGGGAACAGTTCAGCCAAGGCTCACTGTCAAGGCTCACACGTGACAAACGGTCACTTCCGCGGGCTCTCAGAAGCACCCATGGAATCGAACTCCAGCAACAGTCGCCAGTCGTCCCCTTCAGGAGAAGAGGGACGAAAGTGAATTAAAAAACCAGAGGCGGGGAAAGTTAGGAAACTCAGTACATCGGGTTCTTTTTTTTTGTCTGCTTACGCTCCTGTGAAGCGCCTTGGGACATTTTACTTCGTTAAAGGTGCATTATCAAAGCTAGTTGTTGTTGTTGTATAGGGACTTGAGACGGTCACCTTGGGAAGCTGATTGTGAATCTTTGGAATTCTCTGCCCCAGAGGGCTGTTGAATGCTGAGTCTTTGAGTATATTCAAGGCTGAGATAGATAGATTTTGGACTCTAGGGGGGAGAAATTCAGTATCGCCCCATTTGGGGCGCAATTATCGGCCGGGCGCAAAGATTAGCGCCTGGCGCTAATTATCGCCACCGACTGCAAACTTGACTTTTATCGCCCCTGGAGGTGATTGGAGCGCTATATCAGGCGCTTCACACCTGTCTTAAGGCGCAAAGGCCGAGGAGCGAGGCGCTACCTCAGAGCGCTGGCGAAGCTCATGTAATGTCAGTCAGCAATGGAACACACACACAATGGCACGGGCCAGTTCTTAAAGGGGATGGTTAATCTTGCTTTCCATCCACATCCTGCTCATTGCAGCCTTGAATCTCGGCCTGGAGCGACCTGCACATCAAATGTGCTGGAAAGAACAATGGAGAGTACTAGGCCAAGAGCTCAGAGTGCAGCCCCCACAGTCTCTGCTAAATCGATACAAGGAATGGCAAATCAAAATGAACCTGCAAAGTGCTGCTCAGTACCCAAAACTCCTTCACACAACGTTGAATCTCTCCAGAAGTCTCTCCCTCTCTCTCTCAGAATGCGTAGTTCAAAAATGGCACCAACAATAAAAGGCAGGAAGCGGTCACCTTTAAATAGCGCTCCCCCTTTCCCTTCATGACTGCAGAACGCTCCCCTCAACCTGTCGTTGCTAGCGTCAGGCGGTAAGGCAGGGGGCGCCACTCAATATCCGCTCCGGGGCGATACCGGGGCGTTGCGCACTCGAGTGACGTCATGATCTGCCGGCGCAGGAGATCGTGGCGGTAGTGTTTAGCGCCGCCGCAAAATGTGTAGTTAATTTCGCGAGCGGTGCAAACTTCGCCGCGCCTGGGCGCTAGATGCTTTGCGCCCCATTAGCGCCCTCTTAAGGCGCTAACGGGAGGCGCAACCAACTGAATTTTTCCCCCTAGGGGAATCAAGGGATATGGAGATCGGGTGGGAAAGTGGAGTTGAGGCTGATGATCAGCAATGATCTTATTGAATGGCGGAGCAGGTTCGAGGGACCGTAAGGCCTACTCCTGCTCTCATTTCTTATGTTCTTATATACCTCAGGTGATGGGAAAGGTTACAAACCTGTCCGCAAGGATTTTTGCTTCAACAAAAGGTATTCTATTTTGGACAGAGTAAGTAATTTGCTGCGGCATCTGCTTATTATCACCGCCTTGGTGATCGTTTATGTGGGACTCCGGCAACAAATCGCATTATGCACGTTAAGCGTTGAAAGTGGCGGGATATCGTTTTAAGGATGGAGTGATTTGGTTTCCTAATGGCAATGTTGGAGATGACGACATATTCCAAAAAATAGTTGCCATGATGTGGAGATGCCGGTGTTGGACTGGGGTGGACAAAAGTGAGAAGTCGCACAACACCAGGTTATAGTCCAACAGCTTTATTTGAAATCACAAGCTTTCAGAGCGCTGCTCCTTCGTCAGACTTCACCTGACGAAGGAGCAGCGCTCCGAAAGCTTGTGATTTCAAATAAAGCTGTTGGACTATAACCTGGTGTTGTGCGACTTCTCACTTTTGTCCAAAAAATAGGGAAGTGTACTGAGGCTAACAGGGGTCCTTAGAACTTTGAGAGCCAAAAATGGCAATAGTTCTCAGCTGCTCTCGCACCAAGTCCCGTTCACCCTTCACCCCTGTGCTCGTTGACATACATTGGCTCCCAGTCCTCGAATGCCTCTAATTTAAAATTCTCATCCTTGTGTTCAAATCCCTCCATGACCTTGCCCTCCCTATCTCTGTAACCTCCTACAAGCCGCTTGTCCATCCCCCGCTTCCTTCACACAACCATTGGTGGCCGTGCCTTCAGCTGCCGAGGTCCTGAGCTCTGGAATTCCCTGCCTAAACCTCGCTGCCTCTCCAACTCTCTATCCTCCTTTAAACCTACCTCTCCGACCAAGCTTTTGGTCACCTGTCCCAATGCTCCTGTGAAGCACCTTGGGATGTTTTATGACGTGAAAGGCGCTATATAAATGCAAGCTGTTGTTTATCTGTTGAAAACTGCCTGATGTGGACAAGCCGTTTCGATATTGTGCTGTGATAAGGGTGTCATCTGACAGGAATTTGTGTGGTTAGCACGCAAAAATAGGAGAAAATTGAGAACAAAAGAAATAAGTTAGAGTTTTAACAGTTTATAGAAGAGCATAACTTCTTCGAAACTGTTAAATCTCTAACTTCTTCCAGTTCCGATAAAAGGTCATCGACCTGAAACGTTAACTCTGAATTCCTCTCTCCACAGGTGCTGCCTGACCTGATGAGCGTTTCCAACATTTCCCACTGTGGTTGACAAGAGCCTCGACCGTGTCCGATTTCCAATTCCCAGCTTCCGCAGTACTTTGCTTTCATTTGAGAGCAAGAGAAACTTCATTTCAGGGAACAAGAAATCACGCGATAAGATTTTACTTTAATAAAACCTGTTCTGGCATAAAAGTTTACGGGAAGTTAACCCTGGTCTAGAGATTAAAGGAAGAAAAATCATTGGGTAGGAGAAATTGTAAAAGGGATTCAAGATTGATTAATAACCTCAGTGAAAAAGTATACGAGGATCTGCCTGTGAACTAATGCAGTTATCTCTGTTTGGCAGGACAGTTGCATGAGACAAATTACTTTGTAGTCTTATTTTAAAAGAGTATTCCATCCTCACACTGCCCGAAGTAACACGAGATTTAGATTTATTACTCGGCTGTACTTATGCAGACCCCGAGTTCATAATAATTACTGGTAGCTCATTTTTAAAGTGATTTTTTATTAAAAAAATATTAATTTGGGGTGTTTGGAAATTTGACTACTACTCGTGCGTCTCCCTTCTTATTGGTCCTGATTCAAGAAGACCTTTGTGTGTTCAAATCTAATCCGTGTTAGCTGTGGCTCAGTGGGTAGCACTCTCGCTTCTGAAGGTTGTGGGTTCAAGTCCCGCTTCAGGGACTTGAGCACAGAAAGCTAGGCTGACACTCCAGTGGAGTGCTGCACTGTCGGAGGTGCCGTCTTTCGGATGAGACGTTAAAT
Source organism: Squalus acanthias (assembly GCA_030390025.1). Classification (NCBI taxonomy): domain Eukaryota; kingdom Metazoa; phylum Chordata; class Chondrichthyes; order Squaliformes; family Squalidae; genus Squalus; species Squalus acanthias. The sequence goes on from CM059438.1 coordinate 64,031,974, forward strand.
TGAGGCCCCGTCTGCTCTCTCAGGTGAACGTAAAAGATCCCATGGCACTATTTTGAAGAAGAGCAGAGGAGTTATCCCCTGGGGCCACTATTTATCCCTCAACCAGCATAACAAAAACAGATTATCTGGTCATTATCACATTGCTGTTTGTGGGAGCTTGCTGTGCGCAACTTGGCTGCCGCGTTTCCCACATTACAACAGTGACTACACTTCAAAAAGTACTTCATTGGCTGTAAAGCGCTTTGAGACGTCCGGTGGTCGTGAAAGGCGCTATAGAAATGCAAGTCTTTCTTTTCATTGTGTCTGTTGTATTGAGGCTTTTTTGAGTCTTTCAAACTGTTCAACTGATGAGGAAGGTCTTGTATCGGAAGCAATCTCTTTATAGGTGCTGACTGAAGTCTTGTGTACGTCCATCATTTTCGATTTATGGTTCACATTTCCAACACTTGCAAGTTTAAAAAAAAAATTCTCTTCCTCGTGGTCAGCTCCCTCTCTGTAACCTCCATAACCAGCCCTACAACACTCCGAGAACTCCGCATTCCTCCAACTCCGGCCTTTAGTGCATCCACACTCCCTTCGTCCTAGTTACACTGGTTTATAGTAGACAGTTTCTTAGGAAATTAAAAATAACTATTTAAGAGCGATTAAAACGTGCCTATTAGTGCCCTTAATGTCCTCAAAATTCCTTTAAAAAAAAGCTCAATTTCTTCGAAGGCCCGCAAACGGACGCAATTAGCAGAAACTCGCAATGGTGATTAATTCGATCTGGGGGCATGGCCAGCTTTGTGGGCGGGACCGGCTTCTCGTGCAATGTTTTTTAAACTAGTACAAAAGATCACAGAAACTCGATTTGCGCTGGATTGAATTTGCACTTGAAATTCCGTGAACTTTTGCGGTGGTTTGGTCGATTTCGGGTGAATTGCGCTGAAAAAACTAACACAACCTAGCGTAAACTCCTGCCCGGTAGATCACGACTACTGTAACTTCTATCCATAGTCAAGCACAGCTTGCTCCCTGACTGTTCCTCTGTTCTGGTATTAACAGAAAACAGAACCGTTGAGAGACTTCAGAGCCCGGTTACACATGGAGCTACCCAGACAGCCCACAGTGAACAAACCACAGCCACAGCAACAGAGTGCAACAGATAATCAACTGAAGGGTGAACTAGCAGAGCCGCTGATGGCAAAGGCTTTCATCACCACCATGAATAACAAACCACCCGCCATAAACTTGAGCTCAGTCAAAAACTCTGCTGCCCGTCTCCTAACTCGCTCCAAGTCCCATTTGAAAGGATATTTACCTGTCCTAGCCCCTTTGGGGCTATCCTGGATCAGGTGTATTTCTCAAACGTTCTCTTTCAACTAAAGTTTGAGGTAGCCGAATCCTAAAGACGCTTAACTGGGTCTAAAGGTCTGGGCAATCTCTCCCTAAAGGAAAGGAACAACCCGAGAATGTTACCGTCCTCCAGATAGCACTTTTAATAAGTTTAGCCAGACTGTAACGTCCCGGATATTATGAGGGTCCGGAAAACTCCCCTCAGATATGTAACTCTCCACCAAAGAGTGTACAGAGATTGAGTTCGCGAGTTATTGATACAGAAGACTTATGTGAGACAATTCTAAAAATATATAGAGATTTATTAAAAGAACCGACATGCAATTTACAGTTGGTGAATCAGTCAATCGCAACATTAACAGTTCTAAAAAGAGAAAAAATATGATCTTATTATTAACAGAGAATCTTACTTTTAAATCTTAACTTCGCTACAGTATTGCAGTTCTTAAAGTTTTCTATACAGGATATCTATCAACATCAAATACCTTTGATCCCCGAGGTACAAAGAGTGGAAGACCACAGAGCTACCTCTGTAGTTGAGAATCACTTTGCCCGATTAAAGCGAGTCTGCTATCTCATTTGAGACTTCAATATTTATACCCTTTTTCAGTTGTATTTCCTTTAACGTTTCTGCTGATGCAAATTAATTATCCCTATTCATCTTTCTGCTGACCTCTGCAATTCTTTACTGCTACATCAGCTTGTAATATTCCAGAATCTTGTCTCATCTCCAGGTGTTCTGGGTTCACCATATAAAATGGTGTGAAGGGCAGGTGTCCCTTATTTTATGTCATTTTATGAGGGCAGATGTTACTTATCGTATGTGCCATCTTTACGAAGTTTAAATTAAAACACCTTATCCAGGGTGAACCATTGTTTTTGTTCCCAAATGTCAGCCTCTCGGAGCCATGCACCTTCTGTTTCAATAAGGTTATTTATTCAGGGTCAACAACTTGTCCTGTTTCAATAAGTCCAGAATTCTTTCATAAGATAGTGTATTTTTCTAAATAGGTTACATGGCTTACTCCTTCACACGTTCACCCATCACTCCTGTGCCCGTTGATCTACATTGGCTCCTGGTCCGGTAAAACCTCGATTTTAAAATTCTCATCCTTGTTTACAAATCCCTCCATGTCCTCGCCCCTTCTATCCCTGTAACCTCCTCCAGCCCAACAACCCTTCAAGTTCTCTGCGCTCCTCCAATTCTGCCCTCTTGCACATCCTCTATTTTAATCTCTCCACCATTGGTAGCCATGCCTCCAGCTACCTCGGTCCTAAGCTATGGAATTCCCTCCCTAAACCTCTCCAGCTCTCTCTCCTCCTTTAAGAAGCTCCTTAAAACCTACCTCTTTGATCAAGCTTTTGCTCACCTGTCCTAATATCTTCTTATGAGGCTCGGGTGTCAACTTTTGTTTGATAACGCTCCTGACATGAATCTTGTCATTCATGTAGAAATGACTTATGAAGTAATATTGGGCGGCCTGCTGGTGGCGCAGTCCAGGGAGAGTATAAATACTCGGGCATGGGCCCAGCTTGCTCAGGACATTCCTTAACAGGAACTAGTGAAGGACACAACTAGATCTCCATGTTGAAAAACAGTTGATTAAAACTTTGTTTAACGCTTAGACCAACTGCCTAGTAGTTTTCTTACGTCAGCTCCTGTGAAGTACCTTGGGAAGTTTTACTACATTAAAGGCGCTATATAAATACAAGTGCTTGCTGTTGTTGTAACAACAAGGGTTGGTAGACTCGTGTGAAAACATTATTTATCGGTGGATTTATATGAACGGTTTATACTGGAACTGTTATCTTGATAGTTGATATATATTTTGATGTGCTGTTGTTGATGAAATGTTCTTATTTAAAAGACTTTTTTCTTTTGAAGAGGGCATGTATAGATATTCAAAGTGAATATTGACACCAGTGTGTCAGGCAATGATTGGGGGCGGGGCGGGATTTGTGATTTTAATTTACTCATAAACTACAGCAAGCAGAATCTATTTACTCAGCAAACAGAGTCTCTACAGCAAACTCATGAACTAAAGCAGACAGAGGCCGGAATTTTTACATTGAAGAGAGGGCGGGTTCGCGAGCGGGTCGGCAGTTAAAAAGCATTGAAATTGACAGCGCTTTGGGCACCTGCAATCAACCCGCCAACTTCAGCCTTTAACTCGGGCACATTTCCCAGCGCACCATGGACCCGCTCGGGAGAGGCGGACATTGAACTATTTAACAGCTTGTTGACAGACCCTTAAGAGGCTTTTTAACCTGAGGTTTCAGATTATACTGTTTGTGCACGGAATTCTCGGACTTCCTGAACCTCGCCTGTGAAGGCAAGGCGAGAGCTCAGCGACCATTGTGCGATTTCATTAAGTGACAGCTAGAAAAAGCACATAAATACTCACACCTTATACCTGTAGCCCTGCCTAAGGGAAAGGCTCTGTCTGACAACATTTTGCGCAGAGATTTTGCTTTCAGGTGTTTGCAGGTGATTTCTGCAACCTCGGAAGCCACTCTCACCACATTGCTAATCAATCTCAGTACATTGGAGGATTGTGCCTCTGATCTCCACTTTACCTGCCATCTACCAGATCAGCATGGGTGGTGCTTATGATGTTTCACCTTGAACTTCAGATTCAGACCAAGATGAGCCCCAGCACCAACAGCACCAGCAGCAGCCTTCTTCACACTGACCTGATGCTCCACAGGAGAGAGGGGATCAGCACAGGGGTACACCTTGCCAGAGGCGATACCCCCAACACAGGGTATACAGGCAGAGGATGAGCTTTTTTTTCTTCCTTCATGGGATGTGGGCGTCGCTGGTAAGGCCAGCATTTATTGCCCATCCCTAATTGTCCTTGAGAAGGTGGTGGTGAGCCACCTTCTTGAACTGCTGCCGTAGAGGCGTGTTACAACTGAGTGGCCATTTCAGAGGGCAGTTAAGAGTCAACCTGTGGGTCTGAAGTCACATATAGGCCAGACCAGGTAAGGCCTGGCAGATTTCCTTCCCTAAAGGACACATGGGGTTTTACAACAATCCAGTAATTTCATGGTCATCATTACTGACACTAGCTTTTTATTCCAGATTCATATAATTTACTGAATTTAAATTCCCTAGCTGCCATGGTGAGATTTAGAACTTGCGTCTCCGGATCATCGATCCAGGCCTCTGTATTACAAGTCCAGTAACATAGCCACTATGCTACCGTACCCCGTTCCTGGATGATGTAACCTGGAAGTGGACCCAGTGATATACCAGGTCGATGCTTAGCCTCGATACAGATGACAGACTCCGAGTAATGGTTCAAAACGGTCCTTTATTGACAGGCCTGGGGAGAACCTTCTGAGACTCTTCTCAGATCCGACTCCACCGTTACCCTAGCAACATTTACAATTATACACAAAAATCATATCCCGCCCTAGGGGCGGGTGCAAAGCTATCAACATATACAGATTTATTGCTGAATGGCAAATATGAAATATAACATTTCATCCTTTCTGCCGCCTACAAATCGCATGACATGTGGAATCACTCCCTACATTCCCGATTAATTACATTTTTGTTATCAGTTGGTCCCAGGACCTTCTGAGACTGCGGCCTTGGTTTGGTCTACTGCTGCAACAACCGTCCTTTGTCTCTGGCCAGATGGTTTGTTCAGTAATATATTTTCTTCAGATAACAGTTCCTGGTTTTGCAAGAGTTTCAAGCTATTTCTGCAAAGCAGGCAGGCTCTGACCTTGTGACAGGCTCATCTTACTTTTGCAAAGCAAGCATATTGGGCCAGAAATTAGGCACTTGTCGGGTGAGTACGCGCTGTGTACTCACCCGTAAGGCCTCCTGAAGTGCCGGTTTCCTGCATGCACTGCGCATGCGCGGGAAACCGGAACTTCCGGTTTCGTGAAGGGAGTGGTTCAGAGGTGAACCGCGTGCGCGGGAGAGGCTGCGTGCACGCAGCGAACTTAGGTTTTTTTTCAGATTTCTCCGGGAGGGTAAGTATTGAAGAAGCTGCGCTTTTAAAAAGGAGGCGCAAGACCCGTTTTTAACAAGGTAAGTGGTTAATTAATTACAATTTAAAATTTTTTCAACAGGTTTATCTTTTTTAGATACTTTAAAGAAAGGTAAGTTTATTTTTAGCACTGTTAAAAAGTATTTTAATTTTGTCAAAAATGTAAATTCTTGTTTAAAGTAGTTAATTTATTTAACTTATAGTTATTTTAAAAATGTGATGGTTTTTTTTTAAATTTATTTGAAGTTTAGGTGTTGTTTTGGGGCCGATTTCAATTCATAGATTTCACAGGTCTTCCTGTCAAATCTATGAATGAAAGATGGTCTGCTGCCATTGGCTCTCCATGGCCCATGTGGTCCCAGGGGACGCATCGCACTAACTACGCCCCTGGGATACACAAGCACTGCGCGCCGGCAGCTGCAGGAGGCCCAGGAGCTGAAGTTCCCGTGGGCCCAGAGGTCAACGGCAGGCGCGGTAGGTAGGTGCACGCGCGATCATTGCACCCGCAGGAAGCCAGGGAGCCTAATTTCTGGGTCATTGTGTTTAGCTTCACCAGACTTTAACTGTAAGCCATTTTGCCACTTACAACTTGAATATTTACTGCATTCATTCCTTAATACTATAGTTCAGCATAAACAGATATTTGGTTACTTCACTGGACATGACTGAACAGCAGAGCTTCAGGAGGCTCAGGTTATCGCGCCAGGTCATGGCAGACATTTGTAGCTTTTTTTAAATTTGTATATGGGATGTGGGCATCACTGGCAAGGCCAGCATTTATTGCCCATCCCTAATTGCCCTTGAGAAGGTGGTGGAGAGCCTGCCTTCTTGAACCGCTGCAGTCCATGTGGTGAAGGTACTCCCACAATGCTGTTAGGGAGGGAGTTCCAGGATTTTGACCCAGCAACGATGAAGGATCGGCGATATACTTCCAAGTCAGGATGGTGTGTGACTTGGAGGGGAACTTGGAGGTGGCGGTGTTCCCATGCGCCTGCTGCCCTTGTCCTTCTAGGTGGAAGAGGTCGCGGGTTTGGGAGGTGCTGCCGAAGGAGCCTTGGTGAGTTGCTGCAGTGCATTTTGTAGATGGTACACACTGCAGCCATGGTGCACCGGTGGTGGAGGGAGTGAATGTTTAAGGTGGTGGATGGGGTGCCAATCAAGCGGGCTGCTTTGTCCTGGATGGAGTTGAGCTTCTTGAGTGTTGTTGGAACTGCACTCATCCAGGCAAGTGGAGAGTATTCCATCACACTCCTGACTTGTGCCTTGTAGATGGTGGAAAGGCTTTAGCGAGTCAGGAGGTGAGACACTCGCCGCAGAATACCTAGCCTCTGACCTGCTCTTGTTGCCACAGTATTTATGTGGCTGGTCCAGTTAAGTTTCTGGTCAATGGTAACCCCCAGGTTGTTGATAGTGAGGGATTCGGCGATGGTAATACCATTGAATGTCAAGGGGAGGTGGTTAGACGCTCGCTTGTTGGAGATAGTCATTGCCTGGCACTTCTGTGGTGCGAATGTTACCTGCCACTTATCAGCCCAAGCCTGAACGTCGTCCAGGTCTTGTTGCATGCGGGCATGGACTGCTTCATTATCTGAGGAGTTTTGAATGGCGCTGAACACTGTGCAGTCATCAGCAAACATCCCCATTTCTGACCTTATGTTGGAGGGAAGGTCATTGATGAAGCAGCTGAAGATGATTGGGCCTAGGACACTGCTCTGAGGAACACCTGCAGCGATGTCCTGGGGCTGTGATGATCGACTTTCAACCACCACAACCATCTTGTGCTAGGTATGACTCCAGCCAGTGGAGCGTTTTCCCCCCGATTCCCATTGACTTCAATTTTACTAGGGCTCCTTGATGCCACACTCGGTCAAATGCTGCCTTGATGTCAAGGACAGTCACTCTCACCTCACCTCTGGAATTCAGCTCCTTTGTCCATGTTCGGACCAAGGCTGTAATGAGGTCGGGAGCCGAGTGGTTTTGGCGGAACCCAAACTGGGCATCTGTGAGCAGGTTATGGTGAATAAGTGCCGCTTGACAGCACTGTCGCTGACACCTTCCATCACTTTGCTGATGATTGAGTGTAGACTGATGGGGCGGTAATTGGCCTGGTTGGATTTGTCCTGCTTTTTGCTTGCTGGAACAAGACCTGCTGACAAATGGACCTGGTGGACACGCCTTTCATAGTCACCACCGCCCTCAATTTCGTTACCTCAGGCTCCTTCCAGAGATCTGCAGCAGACATTTGCAGGATCTCGCAGTCTGCCACCCACAAATGCATCACCCAGGTGACTGATGCCATATTTGACAAGTCAGTCACTTATGTACACTTTGCCACTGATGAAGCCGGTGTGACTGAGCGGGCGCTCGGCTTTGCCGCTCTGGCTGGTGTCCCACGGGTGCAGGGCGTCATCGATTGCACACATGTGGCTATCAAGGTACCCCCACATCACCCAAGAGTGTTCGTGAACCAGAAAGGCTTCCACTCCCTCAATGTACAGCTCGTCTGCAACTACAAAAAGATCATCATGCATGTGTGTGCCAGATTCCCAGGGAGCTTTCGTTCTTCGCCAGTCCACCCTCCCTCAGCTCTTCACACCTCCGAACAGACTTACTGGCTTGCTGCTTGGAGACCAGGGCTATCCACTGAAGACGTGGCTGATGACACCCTTGAGGAGGCCAAGCACTGAGACCGATGAGCGCTATAATGAGAGCCACATGATGACCAGATGTGTAATAGAGCAAGCAATCAGCATGCTGAAGATGCGCTTCAGATGCCTTGACAGATCTGGAGGAGCCTTTCAGTACGCACCAGCCAGGGTCTCCAGAATCATCGTCGTCTGCTGCGCGCTGCACAACATAGCGCAGCAGCGAGGATTGGAGCTGCAGGAGGAGCAAGGCGCAGAATGCAGAGTCTCTTTGGAGGAGGAGAAGGAAGAGGAACAGGTGTTACATGAGGAGGAGGAGAAGGGGGAGGAACCTGAGGTGGACCAGCAGTGGTGCACATGGCTGCCCGGGAGGCCGGGAAGGCACGATTTAGTTAAGTTGCACCAGTGCACCCATCTGGCTCCCAGATCGTGTACCGACTTCCACTCCCCCCCACAGCACCAACACCACAAAGCAGTCCTAAAATGACCAAACCATTCCTGTCACACACACACCCATTGCTCGAGGTTAAGTAATGTCTCACGATTCACTTCAACTGACAAGGCTACTTCCCAGGTAGCAGGCAAAATTGGACAAGACCGGAAAGTAGTGCAAAGAAATAAATTTATGTGGGTCATAAACAGAACTGAAACTTAACACTAACAGTTTTTCATACAACCATGTGCATCTTGGTTTGTGTCTTTTTTCTTTTCCTGTGCTTCTACGAGGTGCACCCACTGTGGCTTCAGCAGAGGTAGAGGCAGGCTGCTCACTTCCCTGCTCTGACTGCTTAGACACTTTTGGCGGATGTCCTCTGGGTTTTGGAGCCTGTGAGGGCCCTGCCAAAGACTGCTCCTCCTGTGACTGTGCGGGGGCAGACTCGGCCATCGCGATCCGAGGCAGCATGTGGGGCTCTGACTGAGGGTAGGGGGGGGAGGTGCGGGGTAACGGGGGAGAAATGGGAGCGCTTTGAGAAGAGCCCCCACTTCCATGTCCCCCTCACCATCACACCTCTCATGGGCCACCCGCACTTCCCTGCTAGCAAGGAGCTGGAGAGCAACTAGTTGCACAGCACTGGGGCGATGAACGCCCAAGTCTACGTTAGTATCCCTCCTAGGGATGATTGCAATCAGAGTCTACAAGCTGTTGTTCACAGCAAGCATGGCATCCTTTGACTGCCACACTAACTGCTCCATGAAGGTGGCCATCCTTTCCATGGAACAGCACACTGTCGCCATCACCTGCGACATGGTGCTGCTCATTTTGGAGATGGGCTCCTCCATTCTCTCTACAATTGCGCACATCGTGGCTGGAAAAGCTGCCAGAGCCTCGCGCATTTGTTGCTGCTCCTCCAAGATCAACCTCTTTGTCGACGGCCCCCGAGGTTCAGCATCTGCGTCCTGCACCCTCCACTGCTGTCCCTGTCTCCACCACCTGCTCTTGCTCACTTGTGATGTGTGAGACACCAGGTGACAACACTACTCTATGTCTCGCTGGACTCACCGAGGTGCGCGTGTCTGCGCTGGTGCTGGGTGCACATGAGCCTGGTGACGGTGCACCCTCAGAGAGTGGAGCTTCCTCTGAGGAGTCGTCTTCCTCCTCCGGTTGGATAGTGGGGTGGGGGGGTGGGGGCGGCAGTGGGGCTGCACTTGATGGACCTGTGAGAGAGTAAAGACATGAATTAGAAGTCTTATGATAAGAATGTTTAACGTTACCATTATGCACATGATACCATTTCACTGGCTGCTGACATCAAGTCACCATGAGTGACTGTTGTATGCCATGTGGCTGTATGATATTTAATTCTGTCACCAGGTTGCTGGGAGGTCCCCCTCTCTCCGTCTCCCACCGCCAGCAGCTCTGCCACTCCGCTTATTTCCAGTGCCTCCTCCTCTGCTGGTGTCAGTACACTGTAAATTGGAGGGCCACATCTGGTTCTCTGTCTCTCCCTGTTGTTCTGGGCTCTCTTCTTCTGCAAGGAGGGAAAGAAGAGAACTTTGATTGAGAGTGATGGAATAAGTGTAGGGAATGGATGGGCTACATCTGTAGAGGGTGACTATGAGGGAGTGGGGTGAGAATGCCAAATGGCCTCCTTCTGTGGTGTTACTTACTATGATTGTATTAGCGTGAGGGTGAGAGTCAGTGGTGGATAGCCAGATGGGGATGTGAGTAGGTACAGAGACAGTGAGGGATGGGTGCACCTGCAAGGTAGGTTGGTGTGAGGAGTGACGGGCAGGAGTAGGCTTGGGAAGGCAGAGTGCTGGGGTTGGGGTGACACACACATCAGAATGTAGTTGAGTGTGGCATTGAACGCACCTTTCCTGACCTCATGAGGTCATTAAATCTCTTCCTACGCTGCATCCAGGAGCAGCTGACGACACCCCTGCTGCTCACTTCGTGGGCGATCTCCAGCCGTGCCCTCTTTGTTTCACTGGCTGGCCTCTTCCTGCCGCCACCAGGGAAGAGGACTTCCTTCCGTGCTCTCACTCCCTGGAGAAGGATTTCCAGGGAGGAATCAGAAAACCTGGGGGAAGCCTTCTGGCGCTGAGGCTGCATCGTTGGCTATAAATGATTGCACCCTCACAGTCAAAGTATTGAATGTAACAGCGACAGGCACCTTTCAAAACCACCTCAGACCCGCCTACAACAACCTTCAACTCTGATGTGTGCAAGGCTCCTTTAAATAGGCGAGCTGAAGGCGAGTCATCCGTGACATCATCAAACCCGCTCCAGTTAATTGGCCGGCAAACCCACATGACTCAGTCAATTGATCCAGTTAGGTTAAACACACAGTGGAGAGCGAGCTGATGGAAAGTTCATGATGGCGACCCGCTACGCGGACCCCCCGCACCCAAACCCACTCACAGGTAAAAATTCAGCCCAGAGTTTCCGAGCAGCAAACAGAATCTCTGATCACAAGACAGCAGCGTCTCCTGAGTACGACAGGATTATTTCTCTCGCTAAATGCAGTGCGTGGAGGGTGGTTACATTGTACACATTTTGTGCATTAACTCAGTCCCAGTCACTTACAGCAGTGCGGTCTCCAGGCGGGGGAATCATCTCCAATCATCTCCATTCGGGCCGGGACTTGTGGTGTCACTACAAGCAGCCATGGAGATTTGTATAAATTTGTATGCTTGGTCAAGTAGAAGAAACGCAGCAGAACAGGGGCCGCATTAGTGGTGGCAGCAGTGAAGTACAAGAGAAGCAGCCCCACTGGGCCGACGCCTCAGTGTTCTGTCACTTGTCGATGAGATTACAATCTGCTGGTTGGCTTTAGTCCAAGGTGGGTCCAGTCGGCACGACATGTGGGACTCACGCTGCATTTAAATTATTCCTAATTACCTCGGAATAACACTCGGATATAACATTGTAATCAGGTGACCTATTCCTTATCTGCAACTGATATGGTCATGGATTCATTCGGGAATGCAGGGTCTTGCCGTGGATTTGTTCACGCCAGAATGATAGCAATGGTTTTTATAGGTTAAACAAAGTATTCCTTTACTTCACCTGACGAAGGAGCAGCACTCCGAAAGCTTGTGATTTCAAATAAAACTGTTGGACTATAACCTGGTGTTGTGCGACTTCTCACTTTTGTCCACCCCAGTCCAACACCGGCATCTCCGCATCATTAGTAAAATGATCAGATTATATTGAATAAAATGCAGGCCTTCCATAGCTCAATGTTCACTCGGAGCATGTGTCATTTATGCAGTAGAAGAGGTGGACTTGACTATATCTGTACAGACAGAAACATCCGAGTGAAGAAAACAGCCCCGGTTAGTAGTTCCCAGTCTGTTGATTAAAGAATATTCAGTGAAAGAAGACTAGAATCAATCAGCAGAGTGGCCTCAGCGTGACCTTATTCTAGTTCAATTTGGAGCAGCTTTGATATGATAAACAGTCACATGAGGTGACATGAATATCATTAACTCCACATTAGAATTCAGTGTAATGCTTTAGATGAAGAAGCCACATTGGGCCTTTCCACACACTCTGTGGTCAGCCCTTTGCAGTTCTGTGAAGTGTTTCATTTGTACTGTATTTTTGACTGCAGCATATTGAAGTTAATCTTGAACTAGTTCTTCAATGAAGACCAGCAGATTCAGGCTCATTGCTTTGATCCATGCTTCCCCTAACATTCAAATTTACGGTTAGTTCAGAATCGTAGCTGATTACTTTCCCAGGATATCAGGCACAGATACAGTTACAGTCACATCTAGGACAACAGATTTAGTACAAGGAAAATGGCTGAAAAATCAGTGGGCATTTGCAGGGGAGATGAATAAAATCTCATTGTGGGGGATATTTTTCCTGCAGTCTTGGTTGGTTTCTCTCCTCACCTCCATTTCAGTTTCAGTCAGCGGCATGTTTTAAAGTGCTTGTCATATTGCCTTTCTTAAAACCAGCTGCAACCGTTGAAGGAAATAATATTAACGGGCTCAAGAGGCAATTAGATGTGGTTGATGTGTCTCTGGAGAGAAGGGATTGAGGGAGATGGCGAGGAGATGGGTACACGGAGTGGAAATCATTGGAAAACAGATGGCTTCATTGGCCCTTATGGCCGCTTACTGAAATTAAAACTCCCTGTGTATTTAATTGTGCGTCACAAATTAATATTTTTTGCTTGTCTCCTGGGTAACATCCCTCACTCCACCAACACCACCTAAAATAGATTAACCGCCATTCATCTCATTACTGCTGGTGGGCTATTGCGAGCTGCAGAATGGCTGCCACACTTGCCTACACAACACAAGTAGTAGTTGGCAGGTAACATTCGCGCCACACAAGTGCCAGGCAATGACTACCTCCAACAAGCGAGAGTCTAACCACCGCCCCTTGCCATTCTACGGCATTACCATCGTCGAATCCCCCACCATCAACATCCTGGGGGGTCACCATTGACCAGAAACTTATCTGGACCAGCCACATAAATACTGTGGCAACAAGAGCAGGTCAGAGGCTAGGTATTCTGCGGCGAGTGTCTCACCTCCTGACTCCCCAAAGCCTTTCCACCATCTACAAGGCACAAGTTAGGAGTGTGATGGAATACTCTCCACTTGCCTGGATGAGTGCAACTCCAACAACACTCAAGAAGCTTGACACCATCCAGGACAAAGCAGCCCGCTTGATTGGCACCCCATCCACCAACTTAAACATTCACTCCCTCCACCAGCGGCGCACCGTGGCTGCAGTGTGTACCATCTACAAGATGCGCTGCAGCAACTCGCCAAGGCTTCTTCGGCAGCACCTCCCAAGCCCGTGACCTCTTCTACCTGGAAGGACAAGGGCAGCAGATGCATGGGAACACCACCACCTCCAAGTTCCCCTCCAAGTCACACACCATCCTGACTGAGAAGTATATCGCCGATCCTTCATCGTCGCTGGGTCAAAATCCTGGAACTCCCTCCCTAACAGCACTGTGGGAGTACCTTCACCACACGGACTGCAGCGGTTCAAGAAGGTGGCTCACCAACACCTTCTCAAGGGCAATTAGGGATGGGCAATAAATACTGGCCTTGCCAGCGACACCCACATTCCACAAATGAATAAAAAAAGTCCCTTTCATTGATGGGAAATGACCGGCAAATCAACAAATGCGCCTGAGGGGCTGAAAATGTTCCACTTTAGTTGGAAGCATTTGGCAATTGTTGAAAGAGTAAGAGGCTGCCTGAGGTATCAGATGAAGTGATTTTTTATTTTTAAAATAAATTACTGTCTCCACCGCTTATAGGGCGCACATTGATGCTAATGCGATTTGCCCACTATACATGAGGGGGGCGGTATAACCGAAAAGGTAAGAAACCAACATTTTTTTAATAAACAGGACATCTCACTTAGCAACTGCCTCTCCAAATTGTGAACGATTGCATCCAAAACCTCATCACTAAGCTAATCGCACCTTACTGAGGTTCGAGCACCACATTGAAACTGCTTGAAGACCCAATTGCCTTTGAAATTAGCAGAGCAGTTTAAATTGGTAAGTACAGGGCCAGTAATTATTGAACTGCCCGAAATAGTCAGCGCGCATACTACGTTATAAGCAGAGCCTTTCTAATTGAACTCCTATGGTAATGGAAAATGGTTAGCGCTATTTGCCCGATTATAGGCGGCTGCCCATGATAAGTGTAGATGGTGTAAGTGTACATGGTATAGTTGAGGCAATGTTCCCACCTTATCACTTTTATCTTTACATTTGAGGGATGGTTTTGCCTCTTGTTTGTTTCTGGTTAAGTAATGACAGGTGTGAAAAACCAGCATCGCAGTTACTGTAGAGCAATAGAAGGGAATGACTGGGATAGTCTGTTCTAAATATAACCATCCACATGTAACTCTAATGATGCTCTTTATCTTTTTGCTTCCCATTATAGGAAAAATACCATCTCCATTCTTAACATGTTTTGTGATTTGAAAGTACTGTACCCTGATTAAATTCTGCCTTTGCTGTTTTGAGATTTTGGAAGATACAGTCAATGGGGGAGGGGTAATCCTATATTGTCAGCAGTACAACCTGTTACACTGAAGTGGACGTCCTTCAACGAGGTGGATCGTCTTTCTGCTGCCCGTTTTCAGGCCGTGTTGGGGTGCTATAACCAGTAAAATGGGGCGATTTGGCCTAACATCCCGGAAAGGTGCACCAAGATTCTCCTCCCGAAACCCAGCCAGTCTGTGGTACTAATACAATAGCAAAATACTGCGGATGCTGGAAATCTGAAATAACAGAAAATGCTGGAAACACTCAGCAGGCCAGGCAGCATCCGTGGAGAGAGTAACAGAGGCACTTTACAGCCTTCTGGACTCAACATTGAGTTCAACAATTTCAGACTATAACCTCTGCCCCCTATTTTTTCACATGGCAGCTGTTGATGATTCTGCCATCCCCATTTGTAACTCCTGCCTTCTACCCTGTCACAGATCGTTCCTTTAGTTCTTTCTTCCCCTCCCCGCTTTCCCTGCCTCTGCACCTGCTTAAAACCTGTTGCATCCCTTAACTTTTTCCAGTTCTGATGAAGGGTCCCAGACCTGAAACGTTAATTCTGTTTCTCTCTCCACGGATGCTGCCTGACCTGCTGAGTGTCTCCAGCATTTTCTGTTATTTCAGTCTGCAGTACCACCTGCTCTCCTGTGTGGAACTAGCGGTGGGTGGGCCTTGACAACGTTCCTGCACCATTTTCCCCAACCCAACTTCTGAGGGCCCTGTCACTGTGCAAGCAGCACAGCCGGGTATCCCTGAGGCGGGTACCTCATCGAAGAGGCTATTTTTGATTACCCGATCGAAGCTGGAAGAAACCACACTGCGATTTTCTTGCACTGAAACTTCTCTGAAGATTTCTGCTGACAGGTTTTGCGAGAGCTTGAGAAAGTACATTTCAGAAGGAGGAACTGGCATTCTCATTGAGAATCCTTCCATCCTTGTGCTGTGAAAGAAGAAGGAAAGAACGACTTTCACAACCTCAGGATGTCCCAAAGTGCATTGCACCCAATGTAGCACTTTTGAAGTGTAGTCACTGTTGTAATGTGCTTGGTTATGCTTTTCATTGCTGGTCAATTCTAAATCACACAATTTATATCTTTTAAACCATCTAGAAATTTCACCACCTTTTGAAATTTCCTCCTATGTTGTACAAACACTCCTGTCCAGGGGCGCTAACTTATATTTCTTTTGCGTTGTGCTTCAGTGATCTAAAAGCACAGTTTATTATAAAACCAGAGAGCAGTTTCACACAGGTCTTCCTAGATCACAACTCTTAACATTCAACCTATCAATAAACCCATGGAATAATGACTGTAACAACTGTCCAAAAAGTGTACTAATTGCCTAGCTACATACTTCAACATATATAATATTGCGAAAAAGCCTATTAGACATTTACCTGCAGTATATCTGGGCATCCTAGCAGAGTTAATCGATCTGGAGTACAGCGTTTGCATTGGGGCATCATATTCAGTGCTGGACTGTGGATAATTGAACAAAAACTGGAAAGAGCTTAATCATGAGAACAATTCCGAATGAGTTTGAAAATGACGTATCAGTATACAAACATACAAACAATGACGGACAGGAAAAGACCCTCTGGTCCATCCAGCCTGTCCCACACAATAGTGATACCTTGCGTATCACAATATATGCACTTCCCCACCCCGCCCGAAACCATGTGATGTCTTGGGAGAGGCGAAAAAACAGGTAAAAACCCAGGCCAATTTGAGGGAAAAAATCTGGGAAATTCGGCTCCGACCCCCCCCCGCCAGGTGATCAAAACTAGTCCAGGGGATCAGTATGAAATGGTTCCATCTGCAAGAGGAATTAGATCAGTTACTTAACTGGGCAGGTTACCTATGCTTTGAACACCAGGCTGTCCGCTGAAACTCACTGTCCTGCCAAACAAGCACAGGCACATTCATAATAAGGCTACTTGAATGTGTGTGTGTGTGAGTGTGTGTGCGTTGATGCCTGGAGTTTTGGAGGAAAACCCAAGCACAGTGGATGTGTAAAGCATGACTTGGTTGGCTTATGCAAGACAGCTTCATTTAATATGCCAGTCAGCTAATGTTCTTGTCAGCTAAGTACATATAGAAGAGGCACAGGGGACTGAACTAGTAGAAAGATAAATGATTACCATCGACCTTGAGGACCACCCAGTGGCTGTGTTACGTTTGTAGTCTTGGATGGTCGTATTGACACTTGACTATTAACTTCAATTGGAACTGCTGATATTGAAGGAAGCAATGAGGAGCCAGTGCTTGAGTATGACATGTAATTGATTTTATTGATCTGTTTTCTTACAATATGCAGTTTTTTTTTAAAAAGGAGAAAGAAATCTATGTGGAGAGGGGCTCCTTTGTGCATTACCTGTCACAAAATTGTTGTTCCATTTTGAGAAGAACTAACTTGTAATTGGCGTGTCAATGTGAAAATGTTTTCAGTTGTATTCTCATATCAGATATTTTAAAAGTATGGTTCATCAAAGAGATGCTTCGATATAAGTCAAAATTAAGTGCGGCAAGGCAAGTATTAACTAAAAAAACCCCAAAAAATCCATACTCCCTTTGCGATTTATCTATGCAAATTGCTGATAATTGTGCACACACAGGCACACAACTAGAGAGAGCCCTAAAAATGTGCACAATTTAATATTCGCCCAGATTTTGCTGACAAAATAATGGGAAGTTTAATGGCGTTCGCCGTTATCCATGTGCAAGTCGCCCAGCAACTTGTGGTGAGGAAGAGATACCCCATGAATTGCGAATCGCCACAAATTGCCTGCCGTTAGCCTCGTACAACCGGGATCTCGGCGTGTGTGGTGCCGCAAATACGAATGAAACTCGCCGCAGAAGGTTAGGGCTGCTATTTCACGGTGTAAGGGGTACGGGGGGTGGGGGGTGGAAGGGAGAGTGAGGAAGTGTTTAGTCATAATGCTCCAGCCATCATGAGCGTGGGGCAGGCTTGATGGACCAGCAGGTCTTTTCCTGCATATCATTTTCATATGTTTGTGCATTCATACGTAGCATGGTATAGTAATCTTCAGGTACCTGCTCGACCATCAGTTAATTATACGAATCTTGTTGCACCAAGTAAGAAACAAAGGACTATTTAGCTGTGTTATGCAAATGCATGATACTTCTTCTTCTTCTTCTTCTTAGGCAGTCCCTCGGAACCGAGAATGACTTGCTTCCACACTAAAAATGAGTTCTCAGGTGACTGATGAGTCCAATGCGGGACCTACAGTCTCTGTCACAGGTGGGGTAGACGGTGGTTGAAGGGGAAGATGGGTGGGGTGCTTGGGTTGACGTGCGCTCATCTGCTGTTTGCGCTTGGCTTCCGCTTGCTCCCGGCGAAGAGACTCGAGGTGTTCGGCGCCTTCCCGGATGCTTCTCCTCCACTTTGTGCGGTCTTGGGCCAGGGATTCCCAGGTGTCGGTGGGGATGTTGCACTTTTTCAAGGAGGCTTTGAGGGTGTCCTTGAAGCGTTTCGTCTGCCCACCTGGGGCTCTCTTGCCATGCCAGAGCTCTGAGTAGAGCGCTTGTTTTGGAAGTTTCGTATCGGGCATGCGGACGATGTGACCCGTCTATCGGAGCTGATCGAGCGTGGTCAAAGCTTCAATGCTGGGGATGTTGGCCTGAGCGAGAACACTGACGTTGGTGCGCCTATCCTGCCAATGGATTTGCAGGATCTCGCGGAGGCAGCGTTGGTGGTACCTCTCCAGTGCTTTGAGGTGCCTGCTGTACATGTCCATGTCTCTGAGGCATACAGGAGGGCGGGTATCACTACTGCTCTGTAGACCATGAGCTTAGTGCTGGGTTTGAGCTCCTGGTCTTCAAACACTCTCTTCCTCAGGTGACCGAAGGCTGCACTGGCACACTGAAGGCGGTGTTGGACTTCGTCATCGACGTCTGCCCTTGTTGACAGTAGGCTCCCGAGGTATGGAAAGTGGTCCACATTGTCCAAGACCTTGTCGTGGATGTTGATAATTGGGAGGCAGTACTGTGTGGCGGGGGCAGGTTGGTAGAGGACCTCTGTCTTACGGATGTTTAGTGTAAGGCCCATGCTCTTGTACGCTTCGGTGAAATGCATGATACAAGGATATGATGTACCACCGATATCTTCTTTGCCTGATGGCGCACATCAGCAACTTCCACTTGCATTGTGAGGAATGAGGGCAACCGCATATTGGCACTCACTGATCTCAGAACAAACTCTAGTGTGGTAGCAGAGATGGAATCTCTTGCAAACAGGACGTGCATTCTGTTCTACCACGAGTTGCAATCAGGCAAATGAGATAATGGATGCATAATATACGCGGACTACAGTTTTAAGATGACTATCGAGCTATAATGGCTGAATCACTAGCAGTATGCTGTCTTCATAATGAATGGTAGGCAATTACGCCAACATGAATCATTTGAATTTTCAGTTGAAATGTTGAATTAATCGCAACAGGTTGTGCAGAATTGAACTGCGAAAACCATTAATGTCACTAGTTTTCAGATCACAGAGAGAAATTGGCACATTAACTGAACTTTCATTATTAACTCTCTGCCACAGGAGGGTCATTTGTTCCTCAGGATTTCTCTTAATGCCTCACTGATAGCTGTTCTTGTACTCCATCAATTTATTTTCTTCCTATCTCCTTAATACAGTAAAACCCAACTAAAATGAAGCGATAACTTTAGTGTACGAGCTAATAAATGGGGAGCTGTGTTAATTGTATTAAACTTCTGCTGTCAGTTGTGGAGCTTATCTTGTCAGAAGCGAAATAAATTGCAAGGCCACTACAGGAAAGTAAAGTGCAATATTAAGGGGAAGATTTCCACAACACAGTATCGAATTTTGTTGTGTCCTGACCCTGTTTTATCTTCCTCAACATCGCGCACATGATTCCATATCAACACAATGTGAGTATACTGGACTCTTTTTGTAAGATTGTCTTCACAGGGCACTGGTGCTGGGAGAATCAGCATATATTTCCACAGAATGGTGAGATGTGAATTGACCTTTTTGTGATCCCCTCAATTGGTAAACTCTTGCTTTCATAGGACCAGGAGTAGGCCATTCAGCCCCTCAAGCCTGTTCCACCATTCAATTAGATCAAGGCTTATCTTTCAGCTAACCCCTCAGTAGATATCAAATACAGGCTGGCTGCTTCCCCACAAGGGGGGGGGGGCGGTGTGTTAGCGGGCGGGGGGGTGGGGGAGCGGGGTGGGTGTAGTGGCAGGTGGGGTGGGGGGAGAATTGGAAGTGCATGATAATGACTGACAACTTTTGTCTACTATTTAAGCGGTTTTCGGAAGAGCTGAGTTGGCAACGGTCTTGGAATAGGCCATAGAATCATTAACTTGACCATGAAAATTAAACTCTGCTTAAGCTGACCTAACGAAAGGAACATAAGTTTTCTTTTTTTTAATTAAAAATTCTCTTTGGGAGTCATCGACTGTTTCAAAGTTGAAGGTGCGTCGATGAAGACACTTTATGATTTATGCATTGGAGCGGGAGATGTAAGGAATTCAAGTTAGGGTTAGCTATTAAGTGTAATTTAAAAAAAATATTATTTGTACTTGGGATGTGGGCAATGCTGGCAAGGCAGCATTTATTACCCACTCTGGTGGCCCTGTAGTGACTGCTCATACAACTGAGTGGCTCGCTAGGCCACTTCAGAGGACATTATGTGTTAACCATGTAGGTTAGGCCTCAGATGGAATAAGCAACACACTTCAGGAAAGATGTCAAGGCCTTGGAGAGGGTGCAGAGGAGATTTACCCTGAATGTCACCAGGGATGAGGGACTTCAGTTACGTGGAGAGACTAGAGAAGCTACGGTTGTTCTCCTTAGATCAGAGGAGGTTAAGGGGAGATTTAATAGAGGTGTTCAAAATCATGAAGGGTTTTGATAGAGTAGATAGGGAGAAATGTTTTCCATTGGCAGAAGAAGTCAGTAACCAGAGGACACAGCTACCGAGGAAACAGAGGGCTATGAGGAAAGACAGTGGAGTGGGACTAATTGAGTGGTTATTTCAAAGGGCCAGCATAGGCACGATGGGCTGAATGGCCTCCTTCTGTGCTGTAAGATTTTATTATTCTGGTGTGGACACGAGTCATATGTAGGCCAGACTAGCTGGCAGTGACAGTGTCCCTTCCTTGTAGAGATAGTTGGATTTGCATGACAATCTGGCAGCTGACACATGGTTTCTGGTACCAACCCATAGATTCCCCAGAGTTATTGAATTCAGTTTTACAGCCTGCCAAGCTGGGAGTGAACCTGCTGACCAATGGGTTGCTAACCCAGTACCATAACCGCTACACCACCGTACCGATGAGTTTATGCTTCAGCCTGCAGCAGAAAGGTCCGTTCAGTACAACTGCTGAATTTACCTTCATTCCATTCTAACTGTTGTAAAGGTAAGTTTGAGCTGCCCCAAGCCTATTAACAAAGGCTCAGTGTTAGCAGACGGTTAGGGTGGGAGTTCTCTGTAGACACAGATTACCCTCACAAAAAGTCTCTGAAAAGAAAGTGCTTCCATACAGCCTGCTATAAGTATAAAAAATTCCAACTCCTTTTTTAGACTGTAGGGGGGGAATTTTTTTTTTTTGGGGGGGGGTTCAGCGGGGGCGTTTAGAGGCAGGTCGGCTGGGGACATTTTTTTTTGACAGCCGGTAGGGAACCCGCTCTCAACTCGCCTCCACGCTAGTCTCCCAGATGTCGGGTCTGTCATCGCTGAACAGGCCCGACACCAAGCGGCGGGGGAGGCAATTTATATCATTAGAGAGATTGTTAAGAGGCAATTAACTCGTATTTTATGCTCACCTTTAGATTTTTAGAGTTCGCCGACAGCTTCCCCGCTGCTCGGGGATCACGTCAGGTAAGGAGGTCGGGTGTTGTGTCAGCATGGGATGATTTCTTTACTTGACAGCTGCAAATGGTCTATAAAAGCTCCCACTTCATAGGTGTTCACCTTCTAAGATTAGAAGTTGTTACTTACTGCATTTGGAAGACAGATTGAGCTTTCTGCAGCTTGCAAGTGTTTGGAGCTAACTCTCTATCCAGTGTCACATCATTGGAACAACCTATCTCACCATTGACAGATCGCTTCTGTCATCTCAACCTCACCTGCCATCTACTCCATCAGCATCATTGAAACTATCTCACCTTGGTCCTCAGAATCCCAGCACGATCAGCCCCAACACCAGCAGCACCAGGCACACCAGCAGCACCAACAACAACAGCAACCTTCTCTGCAGTCACCTGGTGCTGCACAGGACACAGGGCATCAGCACCTGAGCACATTGCTGCCGGGAGGCCAGGGATGGTCTCACCATGGCCAGATTAACTTCACTTGACGCTGTACACCCTGGCTGCCACATGATGCGCCAGGTTGGCGCCACCCCCCAGCACCATAAAGCATCCCTACAATGCCCAAGCCATTCCTTTCACACTCATCACCATTGTGGGGAGTACGTTATGTCTCACTATTCACTGCAACTGACTAAGCCACTTACAAAGGTGCACACAAATCTGTCCAAGAACGCAAAGTGTTGAAAATGGAGATTTCAATGTTTGACAGCACATTAACAGAAATTTCACATGAACATTGGCTAAAACACCCAAGTGCCTACCCTTGTGTGTTGTTAGTTGGTATGATTGGACTAGGATGAGGGTGAGTGTGAGGGGTGGTTAGTGAGATGGGGAAGTGATAATGTAGATAGAGAGGGATGGGTGGAGGTGCAAGGTAAGTTGGTATGAGTAAGGATGTGCAGGAGTAGGGTAGGGAAGGCAGAGTTATGGGGATGCGATGAATGGCACAGCAGGATGAGGTTGAGTGTGGCTTTGCAGTAACGTTTTGTGATCTACTGAGATTATTGAAAGGTTTGTGCCACTGCAGTCTGGTCCTCCTGATGACATCCCTGCTTGTGCCCTCCTCTGCAATGTGCAACCAGGCTGCGTTGATCTCCTGGGGAGGTCTCTTCCACCCATTGGAAGGGAAGAGGACATCCCTGCGTACTGTGACTCCCTCCATAAGCATATGGAGGGAGTCATGGGAGAGCCTGGGTGCAGCTGTGCACCTCTGTGCAGTGCTTGTAAGTGTTTGCAGCACCTCAATGCTGTAGAGCACTGACAGCAGAAATGTCAAAATAAATTTGCACATGGTCCCTTTAAGGAAACCGCCTGATGACGCGTCATCAAGTGATGTCATCAGACCCGCTTCCTTCAATTGGCCGGCAAACGCGCTGGGCGGGCATAACAAGCCCAATCAGCGTAAAATTATTTTCACAGAGCGGGATGGAGCCAGCAGTGGGCTCGCACCCAGCCACCGACCCCGACCTGCCCCGACCCGTCTCAGTAGGTGAAATCACGGCCTACGTAAAGGAATGTAATCATATGTTTATCTGGCCACCATCCATCTTCAGGAGCTGAGAGCTGGGCTAAGGGAGTTCAGTAATCTGCAATGAGCAACTGTCTTGAAGTGAAAAAGTTCATTCCAGAATTAATACTTCTTTAAAATGAGAACTTGTGTGAGAAGGTACTGAATATGGCATTGACGATTGTACATAAGCAAAATACTGCAGATGCTGGAAATCTGGAATAGAAACAGAAAATGCTGGAAACACTCAGTAGGTCAGGCAGCATCTGTGGAGAGAGAAACAGAGTTAACGTTTCAGGTTGATGACCTTTTGTCAGAACTGGAAAAAGTTAGAGATGTAACAGATTTCAAGCAGGTGCAGAGGCAGGGAACGGACCCCAAGCTTCCGGTCGCCTGTCACTTTAATTCTCCGCTCTACTCCCACTCTGACCTCTCTGAACTCAGCCTTCCAAACTGTTCCAACGAAGCTCAATGTAAGCTCGAGGAACTGCACCTCAAGTTTCGATTAGGCACTTTGCAGCCTTCTGGACTCAACATCGAGTTCAACAATTTCAGACTATAACCTCTGCCCCTATTTTTTCACATGGCAGCTGTTGATGATTCTGCCATTCCCATTTACACCTCTTCTTGACTCATCTTTTGTCGATTTACTTGTCCCATTACCATCTCCTTTTGTCTTGTACTATTATCCCTTTTGTCATTTAATCTCTCCTGCCTTCCACCCTATCACAGACCTTCCCTTTTGTTCTTTCCTCCCCTCCCCCCTCTCCCTGCCTCTGCACCTTCTTAAAACCTGTTACATCTCTAACTTTATCCAGTTCGGACGAAAGGTCATCGATCTGAAACGTTAACTCTGTTTCTCTCTCTCCACGGATGCTGCCTGACCTGCTGAGTGTTTCCAGCATTTTCTGTTTCTAGTATTGATGATTGTGTGTTTGTGATGCTTCCCTCCCTTCCTCAGCTCTGTCAAGGTGGTTGCAACCGGCCATGATCAGCTGCCACAACGCAGGGGTTAGCGCTGGTTTTCTAACGGTACAAAAGTTTTCCATTCACTGAAATTCTAGGTTCAGATCAGCTGCAGGAGTGTGAACTAACCTTATCTATTCGACATGGCTTATTGTTTGAAATTCACGTTGGAAACTGAAAGAATCGTTTTGTTATATGTTTGAATCCTAGTAATTACGTGACTGGTTTGTCAAGAAATATTGTACTTGTGTCAGGATTTCTGTAAAACCACAGGTTAAAATAGCTTGTTATCGCAGTTTGATGCCAGAGGCCATCTTGAGCAATTCTCTTTCAACAAAAACTTGTTTACACAAATATAACAGAATAGAATTTCATCGCAAAGAAAGCATCTGCTCCTATGATGGCTCTCTGAAAAGGTTACGTACTCAGTCCCATTTCTTTAACCTTTCCCCATGCCCATCTAAATTTTTATTTTCCATATATTGATGCATTTCACAGTGCACTTTGGGCATGTAAATCGCAAATGAATTTTAATATAGTTAAGTGTGAGTTTGTGCATTTTGGTAGGAGGAATAAGCAGGCCACATACTCCTTGGAAAATAAAGGGGGGGAATTTTAACCCTAAAAAACAGGTGGGTCGGGGTCAGGTGGGAGGTTAAAGAGATAAAAATCTGAATCCCCACCTCAACCCTCCCACTTCCGGTTTTAACGGAGACGGGACCGGGGGTTGGGGGAGGGGCGGCGGGCAGCAAACCCACTCGCAGGTTGGCACTTTAAATATTATAATGAGGCTCCGTGCCGCATGGTGATCCACCATTTTAAATCTAACTCCTGGCTGGTCAGGTTTCCACTTGTGGGGGAGTCGAAAACTAGGGGCCATAAATATAAAATAGTCAGTAATAAATCCAATAAAGAATTCAGAAGAAACTTCTTTACCCAGAGAGTGATGAGAATGTGGAACTTGCTACCACAAGGAGTAGTTGAAGCGAATAGTATAGATGCCTTTAAGGAGAAGCTAGATAAGTACATGAGGGAGAAACAATAGGAGGATATGCAGTTAGAGTGAGATGAAGTAGGGTGGGAGGAGGCTCGTGTGGAGCATAAACACCAGCACAGACCAGTTGGGCTGAATGGCCTGTTTCTGTGCTGTAAATTTTATGTAATTCTATGTTATTTCTTTTAAAAGCCCTGTGCCGACCCCTACCCCCTCCCCTGCACTACCCCAGACCGACCCCTCGCATCTGCAGGTCTACCCGCCCGCGGCCAGCTAGCCTCTCAATCTGGCTGGCTGCGGGCGGGAATCCGAGGCCTCACATGCAAATCAGGCCCTGCATTTAAAGGTGGCAGGGCCTGCGGGCAACCCGGCCTCCCGAGTTCCCCGCCCTCCTCGGAGGCCCCCCCCACCCCCCCCCCGTCCCTCCTCACCCCCGCAACCTGCCTCCCTGGAGAAAATTCCGGCCGTAGACGATAGTGTCAGGCTGAGACGGAGACGGGTCAAGTTACGGAGGTGGAACTCGGAGGTCTCTGTGATGGAGAGGATACGGTTTCAGAAAGTCAACTCGGGATTTAATTGGACGCTGAGATTGCGAACAGTCTGGTTCGGCCTGGGACAGTGGTGGGGTAGAGGGATAGAATTGTTGGAGAGGGTATGGAGTTTGTGGCGGAGGGCTAAATACAACAGCTCTGTCTTCCCCAAGTTCAACTGGAGGAAATTGCGGCTCATCCAAGACTGGATGCCAGACAGGCAAACTTCAGCCAAAATATGTTGTACTAAAATGTTTATATTGCAAATTCAAATTTGCCGATTGTCTTTTGGATGCTACTAATTTTAACTTTCTACGGTCATTGCACACCTCCAGAGAGAATGCAATTTCATTGACAAAATCCTACCAATCACTGCTGCTGTTTACCTTTTAGTTTATGACACCTCAATGAGAGAATAAAAACAAATTGTTTAAATGAATAATTTAATAACTAAATATTCCCATTTATAAAAGACTGGGGAGGTACTAATGTAATTATTGTTAGCTATTTACTGTGGAGCATAAAGTCTTTAAGGCCAAACTGCATATTGTTTCATTAACTATAATTTTTAATTATTAAGACACTTGGCGAAGATTGCCAATATTAATTAGATGGCTGCGGTCATTCAGTCAACATCTCTGGGGTAAATTATATTCTAGTTCCATATCAGAGTTATTGGAAAAATAATTAGGAAGTACAAAAAAATCAAATTAGGAAAAAATAATTAAGTAATAATTCACTTTTATCTGTGATGCAGTATTATTCCACAAGAATTGCCGCGAATTTATTGCAGTGAGATTAATGAACCGTCAAAGGCCAAACAGCAGTCAGTGCTTTGTTCCATGTTATGATATTTTATTCAATCTCTCCGTACAATCTCCCTTGGGCACCCCTGATGGCACAGACGTGTTCACCCCTCGACATTCAGTCAGTGCCACCCACAATGCTATCACCACGCTAGATTTGAATTATCCTTCTATGGCTTAGATCTGATCCATTCTGTGTTTCATGTTCCTGTTCAAGTGAAGCACTCGGGATTGCGCTGGGGGGTTATGTCAGTAAGGCAGCACCTCGCATGACTTGAGTATGAATAACAGCAGTATCGGAATAATTCTAATTTGCCTGGCTCAGTACCAAACCATGCAACGGGTTTACCTATTAAGTCAACAGAGGAGCCCTCCTGTTTAACTCCTGTAGGAGAAGTGTCTTAATGCTAAAAAATAATTATGGAATTCTCTCTAATGCGGCATGATTTAGAATATGAAGTTTTGAGGTGCATAAATTTTGGTATAATTAGTTGAATTTCGTAATTT
Source organism: Squalus acanthias (assembly GCA_030390025.1). Classification (NCBI taxonomy): domain Eukaryota; kingdom Metazoa; phylum Chordata; class Chondrichthyes; order Squaliformes; family Squalidae; genus Squalus; species Squalus acanthias. The sequence goes on from CM059438.1 coordinate 64,058,620, forward strand.
ATGTTAAGTATTAAATGGTAAGGTTGTTCGGTTATATAGCTGTAATCTTGGATGTGACCCCATTCTCAGTATTATTTCTGAATCTTTAGCAAATCATTAGATTTTACCAATGACATTAACACCACACAATTGAATCATTAAAAAGTAAATTGCTTTTTTTAAATATACATTTTCCTGCCGTTCCTCCTACGCCCGCACAATCCCCTTTCGACTTCCTCCTTAGTTCTGCAAGAAGAGATAGCAAATCGACCGAGCCCTGAGTTTCTCCACAATTCACTTCCCCACTGATGCTCCATGGAGACGATTAGGACCAGCGGAGGTTTGCCTTAGACTTGTGTGGCTGCTTGTGTCCCAATCTCCTGCCTCCTCTTGGAGTCCCCAGACTGTTACTGTCAAATGTAACCACAGCTGCCTTGTCTCTGTCTGATGTGGGGCACTGTCAGTTAAACATGCATTGTTTCATTCAGGATTACTGATATTAGTATTTTTTTTTAATTTGAAGGTTAGAAAAATATATTTCTTTGCTTTTTTAAAAAATAAACCTCGATTTAAAATGTTCTCCCTCCAGCAATGACTGGGTGATTCGATCGCTAGAGACCAGGGGTTGAAATTCGACTGAGTATATTGATTAGTGCGACGGTTAACGTGTGTAGAATTCGCAATATATCGCGATTTTATTAATAAGGAGAAAACACAGAGTTTCGTTCAAACAGCTTTTATTTCAGCAGAATGCTGACAGGTTTAAAGTGGACACAAGCAGCCTGTAAAATGGCCGCCGCACCTCGTGACAGAACATTCTAGACTTTTCAACAGGCAGACAAGATGGCGTTCCAATAAACATTTGTGCAAGATCGATTAAGAGTCAGCACAGTGAAGATAATACACGAGACATTATGGGTTTGCAGTATACACATAGATACTGAAATCGGTCTCCCAGGTACAAAGGAAAGCCATTGTACCGAGTAATCAAGGGCCCATCCAAAAGACATTAATATGTAAAATCCCAACGACTCTACGATGAGAGAGCCGTTAGCAGGTAGTTATACAGGACACTTGGAAGCCCCAAACCCCTCCAGGGAGAACACCGACCGATTTAACAATGGGAGAAATATTAACAGGTACTCAGACATTTACGAGTAGCCCCGAAACCCATTAAGAACGGAGATCACCCATACAAGACATTTGAGCGCCAGACCTTAAACAAAAGAATGGACATTATAGTTGGGCGGGAAACGGAAGATTTTGCACTATAATTGCAGGCTCCAAACCGTCCATCTTTCTCTTGCTGCTCTTATCATCGTGGCTGCTCCTGCGTACTCGTAGTTGGGCTTCTGCTTGCCTGTTGCCTCTTCTGAAAAGACTGTTGAACTTTCTGATCCGTTCGGATCTACCTCGTGTCGTGTAACGAAGACCTATATTGGTAACCGGTATCGGAACCAAAAGGCCCGAGAAGAGATGAGATGAGATGAGATGAGAAGAGAGGAAGACCATATCCATCGCCACGGTCAGTGAATCCCGACCGCGCCTGTAGGTCGATTAGCCAAGTTTTCCTCGCCAGGAAGACTTCTTCGAACTTATAACGAAACATATTGCATCGATGATAACTGGACTGTGCCCAAAGTAACTGGAATGTGAAAGCCACCAATACAGATCTTCATCACAGCAGACGTTCCAGCCTGCTAGCCGGAGCAGCAGAAGCAAGTAAACAAGTGGGACCAGGAGATCTCCTGACCGACACGTGGGTGCTGCGGTGAAAAACATCCGATCAGCTATTCGGAATTTCTCCGAGTTATCACGAGTGGTGAGCATGAGTCTCGAGATCCTACGAATCTAGTTTAGGATAGATATTGATAGGGGAGGGTTTAAGGATTAAGGAGATTTGTAATGTGTGCCCCTATTTACTTTGTGCCGTTCGTTCCTCGTTTCCCTAAGATCGACTATATAACTGTTTGTAAGATTGTACTGTCATTAATCTGTGCTTATGACATGTATTTCATAATTTTAAGTATCATGCAATAAAGATTTTCCATTTCGTACCATTCAAACCGAGTCTACATGAGTTTCATCTCCATTACTGCTCTCGCATCTAAGTCCAGTGTCTAGAACCGTAAGGGAGAGTGATTCGAACCACTCACAGGTGTGTCTAGTGTTCCCAGACTGGCTGGAGACCAGAACAGGCAACAAGGCCTAGACCCGCACTGACATACAGGCTGCACAGAGCCGCGTGAATCTCACAGGCTGCGAGACACGCAGGGTCAGAATCCCTTACACGTGCTTGTGTAAAATTGCTGTGTGCTACTTTAATAAAATCATGAATCAATAGCTAGCCGAAATGTTGGCAAACCTCTGAGGTCCAACCCGGCCTCCTGTCTCATGCATGACCCTGCTCCTGATATAAGTGTAGCTCCCACTCTCAGACCTGATCCCCACGTAGGAACATTAGGAACAGGAGTGGGCCATTCAGCCCCTCGGGCCTACTAAGAACATAAGAAATAGGAGCAGGAGTAGGCCATTTGGCACTTCGAGCCTGCTCCGCCATTCAATAAGATCATGACTGATCTTCTACCTCATCTCGTCTTTCCTGCACTATCCCCATATCCCTTGATTCCCTTAATATTCAAAAATCTATCGATCTCTGTCTTGAATATACTCGAAATCACAAGCTTTCGGAATGCTGCTCCTTCGTCAGGTGAAGTGAAGAAATGTATCACTTCACCTGACGAAGGAGCAGCGCTCCGAAAGCTTGTGATTTCAAATAAAACTGTTGGACTATAACCTGGTGTTGTGCGACTTCTCACATTTGTCCACCCCAGTCCAACACCGGCATCTCCACATCTTGAATATACTCAACGACTGAGCCTCCACAGCCCTCTGGGGTAGAGAATTCCAAAAGATTCACCACCCTCTGAGTGAAGAAATTTATCCTCATCTCAGTCCTAAATGGCCGACCCCTTATTCTGAGACTGTGACCCCTAGTTCTAGACTCTCCAGCCAGGGAAAACATCCTCCCTGCATCTACCCTGTCAAGCCCTGTAAGAATTTTATATATTTCAATGAGATCATGAGATACTCTGCCTTTCAATTAGATTATGGCTAATCTGTACCTCAAATCCTTTTTCCCACCTTTGCTCTAGATCCCTTGATACCCCTCACCTAACAAAAATCTATTGATTGTAGTCTTGAAAGCTGCAATTGTCCTAGAATCCACAGCCTTTTGGAGGAAGAGTGTTCCAGATTTCTACTACATCTTTGTGTGAAAAAGTGCTTCCTGATTTTGTGTTGTCATAATCACCCTTGCTGACTTGATCTTCCAACGTGTTAACGTTGCCAATGAAATGCTGACACACTCAAATGGGCGAGTATACTTGTTATAAGTTTGTCAGCCTTTCTGCATTTGGATTGCCTGGACACACTTGCCGTAGTCCGTAACTTTATTCAATTCTTATGAATGAAATGAAAGGAATGGTTTTCTGTACAGTGTATTGGAAAGGCAAGTAATAACTATTTATTTGAGTGATTCATTTGCAGTGTGAGCGCTTCTTGCATAGGTTTGACAATGATATGCTTTACTGTTCTGAAGGGGCACATTTGTGCTGCAATACAGTACCATACAGTATTTCATGTATTTTGGATTCACTGGCAGCTGAGGCAGGCCAGGCCAGGTCAGGTCCGGTCTGACAGCAGGCACACGGGCTCGGTTTGAGACCAGGAGGGGGAGTTCAGGGCTGAAATGACAGTAGGGCCATTGTACCTAACTGTTTCTGACAGTGTACCGGTATTGGACAGCATGACCATCTGTTTGCAAACTGTCGTCAAATCCGACTATTAGCAAATATCTATCTCGTTGATTTAATTCTTCCCATGAGAAAGGTAGAATTAGTTTCTCCCTATCTGACTCCAACAGCCATTGATAAGCAATTATCCAGGCTTGAATAAGATCTAGGCCTAGAAATTTGACTGCACTTTGCCCGTTTTTTCAGGTGTTCAACGGCCTCCTAAGCCTCCAATATGACGGACAGGAAGCGCACGTTAATTGTGAGCCAGAAGTGCGCTGCCTGCCATATTGGTATAACAACAACAACTTGCATTTCTATAACACCTTTAGTGTGGCAAAATGTCCCAAGGCGCTTCACAGGAGTGTCATCAAACAAAATTTGACACCGAGCCACATAAGGAGATATTAGGACAGGTGACCAAAAGCTTGGTCAAAGAGTTAGGTTTTAGGAAGAGTCTTAAAGGAGGAGAGAAAGGTAGAGAGGCAGAGAGGTTGAGGGAGGGAATTCCAGAGCTCAGGACCTAGGCAACTGATAGCACAGCTGCCAATATTGGAGCGATGAAAATGGGGGATCCGCAGGAGGCCAGAATTAGAGGAGCGCAGAGATCTCGTAGGGTTGTAGGGCTGGAGGAGGTTACAGAGATAGGGAGGAGCGAGGTCATGGGGGGGGATTTGAAAACAAGGATGGGAATTTTTTAATTCATGCGTTGCCGGAACAGGAGCCAATGTAGGTCAACGAGCACAGGGGCGATGGATGAAAGGGACTTGGTGCGAGTTCGGCTAAGGGCAGCCGAGTTTAGGATGAGTTCAAATTTACAAGGCGGAAGGCCGACCGGGACAGCATTGGAATAGTCGAGTCCAGAGGTAACAAAGGCATGGGCATCCATTGCTCCTGCTTGAAGGAGGTGTGTGGCCCTTTGCAAGCTCATAAACGGGGCTTAGTGTCTGCTTGAAGCCTCCTCTATAATATTGGGTCGCCCTGAATGCATCTGGCGCTGAGCTGCCTACATTCAGGAAAACCTGATCTACCTGCGGCCTAACTGGCGCTCCTCTAAAGGGACCGCTGCGGGCCGCCACCAACAAGCTAAGTGTTTAAAATACTTACCTTAATGTGGAGCCGGATCGAACAGTAGTGCTGTGTAAGGTAATGCAGCAGCCAATTTACGCACAGCAAGGTCCCACAAACAGCAATGAGATAATGACCAGATTATCTGTTTTAGATGTTGGTTGAGGGATAAATATTGGCCAGAATACCGGGGCGAACTCCCCTGATCTTTTTTGAATCATGCCATGGGATCTTTTATGTCCACCTGAGTGGGCAGAATTGTATGTTTTTTTTTATAGAAAGCATCACACATTTCTTGCACATATCACGTATCAGTCAATCAGATCGCCAAGGTTACCAATGTTTGCTTCCAGGTGAGTACCCCTTTCTTATGGTTCAGGCACTTTTTTGCACTGTTTGTTCAGCTCACAGCCTGTTGGCAATTTCCGTAAGTGGACCTCAACCCTTGAGATCTGGAATCGGTCTCTTTTCCTTTCTGCTCAAGCACTGTGCGTAGAACCAGAGATTAACTGACATCATTGCTATTGGTTTTAGCATAGTTTCGCACTCCGCTCTCTGATGGACAGATCACTCACAGACATGAGGATTGACAGGCAAATTACCAAACCAACCAATCGCATTACTTACTGGGCCTCTTGTGCCATTGCTTGTGGTACGTTGAAGGGCAGGATGGGAAAGAAGTCAAGCTGAGGACCCCCTTGTTTTCACACAAAGGGTAGTAGAAATCTGGAACTCTCCCCCAAAAGGCTGTAAATGCTGGGGCAATTAAAATTTTCAAGACTGAGATCGATAGATTTTTATTTGGTAAGTTTATCAAGTGATATGGAGCAAAGGCGGTTAAATTGAGTTGAGGTACAGATCAGCCATTATCTAATTGAATGGTGGACCAGGCTCAAGGGGCTGAATGGCCTCCTCCTGTATCTCTATTCCTATGATCCATTGCTTTATGCCCACTTCCCCATTGGTTCTCCGATGCCCAATCTACATCCTGTATTGCTCACTTGTGAATGTTCTCTTCCCACTTAAGTGCAGAAGCTCCTCAAAACAACAACTTACATTTATACAGTGCCTTTACTGCAGTAAAACGTCCTCAGATGGTTCACAGGAGCGATTATCAAACAAAATTTGACGCCAAGCCACATAGGACAAGGTGACCAAAAGCTTGGTCAAAGAGGTAGGTTTCTAAAAGCGTCTTAAAGCAGGAGAGGGAGGCGGAGAGGTGGAGAGATTTAGGGAGGGAATTTCAGAGCTCAGGGCCTGGGCAGCTGAAGGCTCAGCCGCCAATAGTGGAGCGATCAAAATCGGGGATGCGCAAGAAGCCAGAATTGGAAGAGCACAGAGACCTCGGAGGGTTGTAGGGCTGGAGGAGGTTACAGAGATAGGGAGGGGTGAGGCCATGGAGGGATTTGAAAATAAGGATGGGAATTTTTAAATCGAAGAGTTGCCAGACCGGGAGTCAATGTAGGTAACACTCTTCCTCACCCCAATTGCCCTTAATGTCCTCCTTTGCACATATAGTGCTCTGGCACTTGTAATGTTTCTGCCCATTCATTCGTGCCCTGCTGATTCTTTTCAATTTGGCTTGGTAGGTTTTTGGCTTTTCACCCACCTATTTCCAGGCAGTGTGAGTATTTTTTTTATTTAATGATAGTCTTTTGCTTCCAACAGATTTACGGTATATTATTTTCACATGCTTATTTGCCTAGCTCCTTTGTACCTCGCTTTGCTTCCACTCATGCAGTGTTCCAGTTGATGTTCTGAAGTCAAAGTGTCTATCACAGTATTCTGTGCGTTTTAAATTCCTCATTGTATCCTTGTACTGCCAATTTTCTGGCTGGACCGTCACTACAGGTACAACGAGGCTGCTTCTAATACTTGCACTCTATTAACTTTTGTAAACGGTGCAGTACATCAGAATTCTGTTTTCAAAAATTTCTGAAATTGATTTGGTCTACATCAAATATCTTGAGCAACAGAGAATGGATCCTAACACATCAAAGCTTATCATCGTGTGGAGTTCCATTTCAACTGATGTTGTCAACCGATGGATCATTTGAAATGAGACTCCCTGTGCAATAGGAACTCGGTTATCTACAGTATTTTTTGAATGATTCCTTGTCTCTTGACAGCTCTTCTCCTGCATTTTCAAGTTGACATTTAAATTGCAATGCAACACGCTCTCAAATCGCTACGCCTGTCTCATACATTCCTTTATATGTCGATTGATCCCCTTAGGAACACACCCACGTAACTGAGTGTAATGTCTTTGCTTTAAATCTGCACATCTTGCAATCGACTGGGGCGGATATTTTGTTCATCCAGGATCTCCAGCCCACCCTGAAGATCTCTCCGAGGAGAGTTAGACCTTCTTGACTATATGGGATGACACTGAAAAACTCAAACACATCTCTACCGTCCTGACAAGTGAAATGATCCATATTTGTGGCCAACGTGTGATTTAGTCCTCCTGTACTATATAATTTTTGGATTTATTCATCTTTATTAATGTTGACAGACATCCTAACAGCACAGACAAGGATATCAGTGTGACAAAATGAAATATTTTGTCCAGGGTGTACTTTTGTCCTGTCGTTTCATTACAGTATTTTCAGAGTTAGTGGCCAGGGAGCAGGAAGGAGTCGGTGGCTAGGGAACGGAGTTTGTGGCAGGGACCGAAGGCAATTGCTTCGTTCTTTCGAATATTTAGTTGGAGGAAATTTCTGCTCATCATGTCGGATCAGCAGCGTGACAAATCACAGGCAGTAGAAAGGTCGCGAGAGGTAGTGGTGAGGTAGCGCTGGGTGTCATCAGCTGTAGGGGGTGGTGTGGTCGGGTCAGCTTCACCTCTGACTTCAGTGAGCGGTTCGAATCGTTCCCACTCCCCTGGTTCTAGACCTTGGACTTATTTAGGGGTTGTGAACAAAGGTGCAGTAGACAACAGGTTTTGATGAAAGAACTTTGGGGTAGAAATTAGGTCGCGCCCCATTTGGGGCGCAAATATCGTCCGCGCGCAAATATTAGCGCCTGGCGCTAATTATCGGCACTGACAGGAAACTTCACTTTTACCGCCCCGGGAGGTGAGTGGAGCGCTAAATTAGGCGCTGCACACCTCTCTTAAGGCGCAAAGGCCTAGGAGTGAGGCGCTACCTCAGCGCACGAGCGCAGCGCAGCTGCTGCCAGTTAGCAAGGGAACACAGACACACTGGCGCCGGACACTTCTTAAAGCGGGGGGGGGCCACTTGCTCCCCAGCCACACCCTGCTCATTGCAGCCTTGAATCTCAGCCTGGAGAGACCTGTAATCCATTTTGCTGCCAAGCATGGAGAGGGTGAGAGAACGCGCTCATCGCTTCACCGAGCGGGCCTTGGATGCTCTGGTTGGCGCAGTGGAGCGCAGACGATGCATGCTGTTCCCGGAGAGTGGCAGGAGGCCTTTGCCACGCGAGTTCAGAAGAGTGTGGAGGGAGGTGGCTCAGAGCGTCTCCTCCAGGAGCATGGTGCCCAGGACCCATGTTCAGTGCCGCAAAAAATTCAACGACCTCACTCGGGTCGTCAGGGTGAGTGGCTTTTTCTCAATACCTCTCCATCCCTCCATCTCAACCTCACTATATGGCCAGAGGGTCTTAAAACCCCAATGCACAACACTCATGCAACACCTATGGCCCTTTCATCAAACACACACACACATTCCACACTTTGCATACAGTAAGGGCTATTCACCTATGGGAGGCACATCAGGCAAGACCATGGCTGCATATTGTAAGGGCTATTCACCTATGGGAGGCACATCAGGCAAGACCATGGCTGCATATTGTAAGGGCTATTCACCTATGGGAGGCACATCAGGCAAGACCATGGCTGCATATTGTAAGGGCTATTCACCTATGGGAGGCACATCAGGCAAGACCATGGCTGTATATTGACTCAGATGCTGTCCTTTTTCTTGCAGGCTAAGCTGGCTCATAATCGGAGACAGCAGCAACGGACGGGTGGAGGGCGGCTTCAGCTGCAACCCCTCAGCGATCTGGAGGAGCGCGTCCACAGGATTGTGGCAAGCCGGGTGATCGGTCCCGTCGCCACTGGGGACGCCGACACCGTTGTGGACAGCAATGGTAAGGTCATCACCTTTTTGTCCTCTGTCCTTCCACTTGTCCCTCACAATACCAGCCTTTGACACTTTCAATCCAACTTGCTAACTCGCTGCACTTATTCCTCCCTTACTGCCACCCTGTCCTCACGCTAAAGCCACTCTTGTACCTCCCTGCTTTCAGATGGTGATTCACCAGCTGAGGAGATGGTCCCTGAAGCTGCCACTGGGAGTGATGCTGCAGCTGAGGAGGAAGAGGAAGCCGGAGCATCAGTGCCACCCTCTCCCATGGCCACACTGGGAACACGCCTTCCCCGGAGGGGAGCAGGGGGGAAGGGGCTGATGATGGTGAAGTTCCAGGACCCAGCGGGCTGCAGCAACGCCATGGGGGGGGGGAGGGAAGAACGGGGGAGCAGGGGGGAAGGGGCTGATGATGGTGAAGCTCCAGGACCCAGCGGGCTGCAGCCACGCCATGGGGGGGGGAGGGAAGAACGGGAGCCTTCTCCCCAGAGGGAGAGTATGCCAGACACTCCTAATGCAATGGACGCAGAGGAGGAGCGGCTGATTGCAGAAATGAACAGCCAGGCGGTGGGCATGCACACTGAGCTCATGGGTGCAGTGGGAAGGGTGCCCGAATGCATTGAGGCACTGGCAAGGAGTGTGGAGCACTTCGCTGTAGCACAGGCGGATGCCACACTAAAGCTTAGTGCTGCAATTCAGTCACTGGCTGCCAGGAACCCATCTGAGACTGCTCTCATGCAGACTCAGATTGAGGCCACGCGAGCACTGACTGCTGCCATCCTCGATGGTTCGTGCACATGTCCCCGGGGCTGTCACCGCGCCGCAGCAGGCCAGCAATCTGTTCTCCGGCAAATTGCTCCGGATGCTGAAGTGCTGCCCCGTGGGAGTGCCAGTGTGTCGGGCGAGCAGGGAGTTGCTGTCCTCTCTCACGATGACAGCATTCCTGCTGCCAACACTGTCACTTCTCCACTGCACTTGCCACCGCCTGTAGGACAGACTGCTGCCGCCCATGCAGAGTTGGTGCAGTCTGCAGCCGGGCCCTCCAGGCCCAGAAGTGGTCGAGGCCGTCCTTCAGGGGCATCTGCAGTGTCAGGGTCTGACAAGCAGCAGCCTTCCACCAGCCTTGCTGCAGCCACTGAGGTCCCATTACGGAGGAGCAGTAGGGTTAGAAGGGGGGAAGTGCGCAAGGGAAGGAGATCACCCTCGAAGGGCAAAAAGTAGGAGGTGTGCCAAAATGCTGGTCATTTTTTTATTAAAGGCCGAGGTTCATGGCCCAACTTTTGTTTAGTGTTTTGGACATTATCTCCAGGTTGTGAGAACCAGTTATGTTATTGACTGTTTTTTTGTGTTTATTTCTATGAGTTTGTCATGAGGAATTGACACACACAGAGTTTGTACAATAAATAAGTTTCTGTATTCAAAATATACATGGCTGGTGGTTGGAATTATTGGTGCCTTGGCCGGCTTAGGGGTTGCGTGCTGGTTTGATTCGTGTTTGTAGCAATGGCAGGGGCCCTAGAAGCGGCTTGCTATTAGTCGTTGACGGACGGCCCTTGCAGTTTGACCATTGTGGGCCGCCCTCCTGCCTTGGTGCTGCTGCTGATCATCGTCCTCGGCCTGTTCCTCCTCTTCCTCCTCCTCCTCTTGTGGTGCTGCAAGGCCTGGTGGCATTGGCTGCGTCCTGAGGATTGCCATGTTGTGCAACATGCAGCACATCACTACGAATTTGGAAACTTGCTCAGGCGAGTACTGCAGGGCTCCTCCGGAATGGTCCAGACAGCGGAATCGTTGATTGAGCACGCCGATTGTGCGCTCAATAATGTTCCTGGTTGCTTGTTGGCTTTCCTGGTACCGCAGCTCAGCAGGGGTGTTTGGCGCACGGAGCGGTGTCATCAGCCAGGTGCTCAATGCGTACCCCTTGTCCCCCAGAAGCCAACCAACTGGCTGATGCGGTGCCTCGAAAATTTCTGCCACAGTACTCTGGCGCAGGATGAAAGCATCGTGGCAGCTGCCCGGATAGTGGGCATTGACAGCGAGAATCACCTGTCTGTGGTCACAGACCAACTGCACATTCAAGGAATGGAACCCCTTTCTGTTCCGGAACTCCTCTGCATTCTCTCGCGGAGCACGCAAAGCCACATGCGTGCAGTCAATGGCGCCCTGCACCATGGGGAAGCCCGCTACCCTCGCAAAGCCCATAGCACGGTCATGCTGCTTGTCTGGGGTCATAGGGAAGGAGATGAAGTCTCGTCTCCTTGTGAAGAGGGCATTGGTGACCTGCCGGATGCAGCGATGCACCGCAAACTGGGAGATATTGGCGAGGTCCCCAACAGCAGCTTGGAATGAGCCAGTGGCGTAGAAGTTCAAAGCCACTGTGACTTTCACTGCCACCGACAGAGACGTCCTGGACCTCAGCTGAGGCTGCAGATCTGGCTGCAGCAGGTGGCAGAGCTCAGTGACCACCTCCTTGCTGAATCGCAGCCTTCGCAAACACAGCTCCTCGGACATGTGGATGTAGGAGAGCTGTTCACGATATACCCTGGGAGGGTAAGCTCTCCTGTACATGCGCCTGATGGCCCTCCTCCGTCTGGCCATCATTGCCACTCTCTGTCTGCGTCTCACTATCCTCCGATTGAGCTGGAGCAGGACGACGCCCCCAATCATTGCAGCCCCCATAATCTCTTTGCCAGAAAAGTAATGAGGTACAGCAACGAAAGTAGCAGCAAAGTTAGGATGAACTAGGCAAAACTACCTCACAAAGCGTTGAGTCAATGTAGAAGTCTCTCTCTCTCTCTCTCCGAATCTCTCTCTCTCTCTCAGAACGAGTGGTGCATAAATGTCGACCACAGAAAAAGACAGGAAGAGGCCCCCTTTAAATAGCGCCCCCCCCAGCCCCACACCGATTGATAACGTTCCAGTCTTCCGGTCGTTGGAAGCGCCAGGCGGTAAGGCAGGGGGCGCCACTCAATTTCCGCTCCGGGGCGCCCCAAGGGCGTTGCACCACGGAATGACGTCACAATCTGCGCGCGCAGGTGGTCGCAGCGGTAAGTTTTAGCGCCGCCGCACAATCTCAAGTTAAGTTCTCGAGCGGCGCAAACAGCGCTGCGCCCGGGCGTTAGCGCCTTAACGCCCCATTAGCGCCCTCTTAAGGCGCTAACGGGAGGCGCAACCAACTGAATTTTTACCCCTTTGACTTTTATTCAAGAAAAGGTAAATACAACACAAACAATCTTAAAACACACTTAATACTTAAACACAGGTTGCGGAACACACGGTACAGGCGAGGGAGAATTACAGTATACAAAACCTCTTATCCCTCCCAATCCCACTGCCTAGCTAGGTTTGATTTCAGAGGACCAGGGATAATGCTCACCACTCCTTGACAGTTCTTGACAGTTGAGGTATTTCACGATTTCGGGGTTCACTGGGGTTTTTGGTTGTTGGGGCCTGCCGTACCCCGGACGTGGTAGAAGACTTCAGCTGCACTCCAGGTCAGTTTGGGTCTGTCCGCTGATGCGGTAAGGTGCGTATTGGATGTATCAGGTGAGTACCCAATTTTCTTCGTTAGAGGTAGGGTTTAGAGTTTTTTAAGGGAAAATCTTACCCAGGGGTAAGTCAGGAATAGTTTGTAGCGTGGAAACTTGCGTGTCTTCGGTTTTTCCTGGTGTTGGTCTTTCGGTGGTCGCGACGGCCTGGTTCGCACCTGGTTGGTCGGTGGCGTTGTGTTGGTTGGTTCGTGGAGCCTTGGTTGCTGCGAGGCGTTGGGAACCTTTTTCCCAGTGGGGTCCGTCGATGCCCACCCCTTACTGTGGCGTGTTGTCCTTGCGTGCCTCGGTACTGTTACTAACTTTAAACTGCCTCTCTGGACAGCCTTGAACTAACTTTAAGTATAGTGTTGTAACAAACCGCACGGCTTGAACAGACACCACCACAGTGTCTCTTGGGTTCCTCGTGTCTTCTTGCCCGTGGCTTTAGGCCTGCCTGCGTTCCGAAGGTTCTTCTTGTGACTCGTTCCTTGTTGCTTGGCTCTGGTGTCGCCCTTGTGTCGTGTGTGTTGAACCTGTGCGGCTCTCTTTCTTCGCTTGCTTCTTGGGGGAATAGGTCCCCAATTATACTGTTCAGGTCTATTGTGTTTTTCGCGCCAAAACTGCTTTACTAATCGATTTCGCGTTAAAGTGATTTAGGTTTCAGTTGAGGCCTGTTTATCTTCGCGCCAAATCTCGCTTCTTTTGTCTTAGGTTTTGGCGGGCTCGTTAAGTCTGATGACTTTAACTTTGTGTTAACTTGTCCTGATGGCTTCCGATGTCTTCCATTGAGACAGGGCCTCTATCTACGCGCCAAATCTCGCTTCTCTTGTCTTAGGTTTTGGCGGGCTTGTTAAACTGTTCCTGTCGATACTTGGCTAATCGGTTTTTGATGGGATGATGGGCTATGAAACTGTGTACTGGCAGTTTTATTTGTTAGGAATTGTTTTCAGACTTCCAGTATCCTGTCTGGACCTGGAGATTTCAAAAGAGGTCTTGGTTTATTCATCTTTGAATGTGTTTGTGATGTTTTGGATGAGGCTCTTCCTCCTTGGTTGGATTGCAGTGCAAACATCTCCCAGACAGCATGACTTGGTCCCAATATCCAAAAGCTGTCCACTGCCTCACCACACCCCTTCCCGCAGCCTGTGTTTCTGTGACTGCAGGTTTACCCAATGGCCCTTTTAAAAAGGTATCTTATCATCCAAAGTCATTTTCCTCAGGGCTTTTTTTTCTTTCTTGATCCTGTCAAAATGTACTTCAAAACTGAGGTTTTGACCTCAAATTCCTTCATTTCGGTCCCACCATTCCAAATTCGTGTTAAGATCCAAAAATCACCCCCTTTAGGGTTCTATTCGAGTTTCTGGGGGATTTTGCAAAGCCTACACAGCGTACATATAGAATCTGATGTTGTGTTTGCAGATGATGTCGTCGGGGGGCTGCATGTAGATGTGAAATAGGAGGGGGCCAAGAATAGATCCTTGGGGGACTCCAGAAGTATCAGGGTAGATAAGGGGGAACCAGTGGATGTGATGTATTCGGATTTTCAAAAAGCTTTCAATACAGTGCCACACAAGAGGTTATTACACAATAATAGGATTGGGGTGGTAATATATTAGCATGGATTGAGGATTGGTTAATTGACAGAAAACAGAGAGTAGGAATAAATGGGTCATTTTCGGGTTAGCAGGCTGTAACTAGTGGGGTACCACAAGGATCAGTGCTTGGGCCTCAGCTATTCACAATCTATATCAATGAATTAGATGAGGAGACCGAGCGTAATGTATCCAAATTTGCTGACGATACAAATCTAGCTGGGAAAGTAAGTTGTGAGGAGGACGCAAAGAGGCTTCAAGGGGATATGGACAGGTTTAGTGAATGGGCAAGAGCATGGCAGATGGAATATAATGCGGAGAAATGTGAAGTTGTCCACTTTGGTAGGAAAAATAGTAAAGCAGAATATTTTTAAATGATGAGAGATTGGGAAATGTTGGTATTCAAAGGGACCTGGGTGTCCTTGTACACAAATCACAGATAGTTAACATGCAGGTACAGCAAGCAATTAGGAAAGCAAATAGTTTGTTAGCTTTTATTACAAAAGGATTGGATTATAAGAGTGAAGTCTTACTGAAAATATACAGGGCCTTGGTGAGACCACACCTGGAGTACTGTGTACAGTTTTGGTCTCCTTACCTAATGAAGGATATACTTGCCTTAGAAGGATTGCAATAAGGGTTCACTGGACTGATTCCTGGGATGGACGGATTGTCCAATGAGGAGAGCTTTAGCAGACTAGGCCTATATTCCCTAGAGTTTAGAAAAATGAGAGGTGTTCTCATTGAAACATAATATTCTTAAGGGGCTTGACAGGGTAGATGCAGGGATGATGTTTCCCCTGGCTGGGGAGTTTAGAACCTGGGGTCACAGACTCAGAATAAGGGGTCGGCCATTTCGGACTGAGTTGAGGAGAAATTTGTTTATTCAAAGGGTTGTGAATCTTTGGAATTTTCTACCCCAGAGGGCTGTCGATGCTCAGTCGTTGAGTATGTTCAAGATAGAGATCAATAGATTTTTGGATAATGAGGGAACCAAGGGATATGGGGATAGTGCAGGAAGGTGGAGTTGAGGTAGAAGGTCAGCCGTGGTCTTATTGAATGTCGGAGCAGGCTCGAAGGGCCGAATGGCCTACTCCTGCTCTTATTTCTTATGTTTTTCTGTTCTTATGTAATCGTACGGGAGCGGAAGCCCCTCATCTCAGCCCTTGCTGACCTTAACTGGTTCACCACTGCCAGTACACTGACTTCAAAACTCTTGTCCTTATTTATAAGTCCTTCCATTACCAGCCCCATCCAACCTCTACAACCTACTCCACCCCTGAGTCCCAGCTTGGAGCCTTTGCTCTTCTGATTCCATGCATCATTCTACCCTCCACTCTACAATTGGCAGGAGAGCCTTCAATCATCAAGCTCCAACACTCTAGAACTCCCCTCCCAAAGCACACGCTCGTACCACATCTGTCCCCAGTTTAGCATGTTCCAAACCTACCTCTTCAACTGCATCTTCGATCCCCTTTCCCAGGCTCCAGCTCAGTGTGCATTTCTTCTTCGTAAAGGACTGTTGAGGGAGCTGTATCACTATTGTTGTTACTGCCTGTGGTTATTATTGAGATGGCATCTCAACAACAAACCTCTGCTGCTTAGAAAACCTAGACATACAAAGAATCGCAGTGCTCCACAATGAGATATATGTAGTTGGATGCGTGGAGAAGATTTCTGCGGCGCACTTTTGGGGTAATGTCACAAGCTTCTGCCTTTTGGTATGAGCTTGGTTTGGAGCTTTGATTCTCATCCTATATCTTGATTTTTTGACTCATAAATGCCAACAGTGAAAAATCTCAAAATGACTTCATATGCATTTACAATTGTTTTTAATTGTTGTCCCTTGGTGACAGACTTGAGATTTAATGGCATTTTGTTCTGAACGTCCACCTTTGAGAGGGTTTGGGCGCGTTGGACTCTGACCCTTAATGAGCAGCATTAACAGGGAAAATCTGCCTTGCTGATTTACTGAGCAAACAGTGTGGAAGACTGGATGAGGTATCCAGATGATTTAATAATCTGAAAATGATATTTAAACAAACTGTAATTAACTGATGCGAAATTTAATATGAAGCAATGGCAATAAAAATGGCCCATAGCCCACGCCATTAGTTACGTGGAAATTTCCATTAAATGGCTTGTAATTAAGCAGAGTCAATTTCACCGACAGACTATTAGCTCCTCCAGCAGAACACTGTGGGGCAATTTAGCTCCGCCCACTCAATTGAAGATCGCAACATTCTGATTGGTGCACTGAACCCCATATTGTCAATTGCACCAACAACAAAGCACGGTCTCTGATTGGATGGAACCTTAAAGCGGGGGGGGGCCACTTGCTCCCCAGCCACACCCTGCTCATTGCAGCCTTGAATCTCAGCCTGGAGAGACCTGTAATCTATTTTGCTGCCAAGCATGGAGAGGGTGAGAGAACGCGCTCATCGCTTCACCGAGCGGGCCTTGGATGCTCTGGTTGGCGCAGTGGAGCGCAGACGATGCGTGCTGTTCCCGGAGAGTGGCAGGAGGCCTTTGCCACGCGAGTTCAGAAGAGTGTGGAGGGAGGTGGCTCAGAGCGTCTCCTCCAGGAGCATGGTGCCCAGGACCCATGTTCAGTGCCGCAAAAAATTCAACGACCTCACTCGGGTCGTCAGGGTGAGTGGCTTTTTCTCAATACCTCTCCATCCCTCCATCTCAACCTCACTATATGGCTAGAGGGTCTTAAAACCCCAATGCACAACACTCATGCAACACCTATGGCCCTTTCATCAAACACACACACACATTCCACACTTTGCATACAGTAAGGGCTATTCACCTATGGGAGGCACATCAAGCAAGACCATGGCTGCAAATTGTAAGGGCTATTCACCTATGGGAGGCACATCAGGCAAGACCATGGCTGTATATTTACTCAGATGCTGTCCTTTTTCTTGCAGGCAAAGCTGGCTCATAATCGGAGACAGCAGCAACGGACGGGTGGAGGGCGGCTTCAGCTGCAACCCCTCAGCGATCTGGAGGAGCGCGTCCACAGGATTGTGGCAAGCCGGGTGATCGGTCCCGTCGCCACTGGGGACGCCGACCCCGTTGTGGACAGCAATGGTAAGGTCATCACCTTTTTGTCCTCTGTCCTTCCACTTGTCCCTCACAATACCAGCCTTTGACACTTTCAATCCAACTTGCTAACTCGCTGCACTTATTCCTCCCTTACTGCCACCCTGTCCTCACGCTAAAGCCACTCTTGTACCTCCCTGCTTTCAGATGGTGATTCACCAGCTGAGGAGATGGTCCCTGAAGCTGCCACTGGGAGTGATGCTGCAGCTGAGGAGGAAGAGGAAGCCGGAGCATCAGTGCCACCCTCTCCTGAGGAAGCCCATGGCCACACTGGGAACACGCCTTCCCCGGAGGGGAGCAGGGGGGAAGGGGCTGATGATGGTGAAGCTCCAGGACCCAGCGGGCTGCAGCAACGCCATTGGGGGGGGAGGGAAGAACGGGGGAGCAGGGGGGAAGGGGCTGATGATGGTGAAGCTCCAGGACCCAGCGGGCTGCAGCAACGCCATTGGGGGGGGAGGGAAGAACGGGGGAGCAGGGGGGAAGGGGCTGATGATGGTGAAGCTCCAGGACCCAGCGGGCTGCAGCAACGCCATGGGGGGGGGAGGGAAGAACGGGAGCCTTCTCCCCAGAGGGAGAGTATGCCAGACACTCCTAATGCAATGGACGCAGAGGAGGAGCGGCTGATTGCAGAAATGAACAGCCAGGCGGTGGGCATGCACACTGAGCTCATGGGTGCAGTGGGAAGGGTGCCCGAATGCATTGAGGCACTGGCAAGGAGTGTGGAGCACTTCGCTGTAGCACAGGCGGATGCCACACTAAAGCTTAGTGCTGCAATTCAGTCACTGGCTGCCAGGAACCCATCTGAGACTGCTCTCATGCAGACTCAGATTGAGGCCACGCGAGCACTGACTGCTGCCATCCTCGATGGTTCGTGCACATGTCCCCGGGGCTGTCACCGCGCCGCAGCAGGCCAGCAATCTGTTCTCCGGCAAATTGCTCCGGATGCTGAAGTGCTGCCCCGTGGGAGTGCCAGTGTGTCGGGCGAGCAGGGAGTTGCTGTCCTCTCTCACGATGACAGCATTCCTGCTGCCAACACTGTCACTTCTCCACTGCACTTGCCACCGCCTGTAGGACAGACTGCTGCCGCCCATGCAGAGTTGGTGCAGTCTGCAGCCGGGCCCTCCAGGCCCAGAAGTGGTCGAGGCCGTCCTTCAGGGGCATCTGCAGTGTCAGGGTCTGACGAGCAGCAGCCTTCCACCAGCCTTGCTGCAGCCACTGAGGTCCCATTACGGAGGAGCAGTAGGGTTAGAAGGGGGGAAGTGCGCAAGGGAAGGAGATCACCCTCGAAGGGCAAAAAGTAGGAGGTGTGCCAAAATGCTGGTCATTTTTTTATTAAAGGCCGAGGTTCATGGCCCAACTTTTGTTTAGTGTTTTGGACATTATCTCCAGGTTGTGAGAACCAGTTATGTTATTGACTGGTTTTTTGTGTTTATTTCTATGAGTTTGTCATGAGGAATTGACACACACAGAGTTTGTACAATAAATAAGTTTCTGTATTCAAAATATACATGGCTGGTGGTTGGAATTATTGGTGCCTTGGCTGGCTTAGGGGTTGCGTGCTGGGTTGATTCGTGTTTGTAGCAATGGCAGGGGCCCTAGAAGCGGCTTGCTATTAGTCGTTGACGGACGGCCCTTGCAGTTTGACCATTGTGGGCCGCCCTCCTGCCTTGGTGCTGCTGCTGATCATCGTCCTCGTCCTGTTCCTCCTCTTCCTCCTCCTCCTCTTGTGGTGCTGCAAGGCCTGGTGGCATTGGCTGCGTCCTGAGGATTGCCATGTTGTGCAACATGCAGCACACGACTACGAATTTCGAAACTTGCTCAGGCGAGTACTGCAGGGCTCCTCCGGAATGGTCCAGACAGCGGAATCGTTGTTTGAGCACGCCGATTGTGCGCTCAATAATGTTCCTGGTTGCTTGTTGGCTTTCCTGGTACCGCAGCTCAGCAGGGGTGTTTGGCGCACGGAGCGGTGTCATCAGCCAGGTGCTCAATGCGTACCCCTTGTCCCCCAGAAGCCAACCAACTGGCTGATGCGGTGCCTCAAAAATTTCTGCCACAGTTCTCTGGCGCAGGATGAAAGCATCGTGGCAGCTGCCCGGATAGTGGGCATTGACAGCGAGAATCACCTGTCTGTGGTCACAGACCAACTGCACATTCAAGGAATGGAACCCCTTTCTGTTCCGGAACTCCTCTGCATTCTCTCGCGGAGCACGCAAAGCCACATGCGTGCAGTCAATGGCGCCCTGCACCATGGGGAAGCCCGCTACCCTCACAAAGCCCATAGCACGGTCATGCTGCTTGTCTGGGGTCATAGGGAAGGAGATGAAGTCTCGTCTCCTTGTGAAGAGGGCATTGGTGACCTGCCGGATGCAGCGATGCACCGCAAACTGGGAGATATTGGCGAGGTCCCCAACAGCAGCTTGGAATGAGCCAGTGGCGTAGAAGTTCAAAGCCACTGTGACCTTCACTGCCACCGACAGAGACGTCCTGGACCTCAGCTGAGGCTGCAGATCTGGCTGCAGCAGGTGGCAGAGCTCAGTGACCACCTCCTTGCTGAATCGCAGCCTTCGCAAACACAGCTCCTCGGACATATGGATGTAGGAGAGCTGTTCACGATATACCCTGGGAGGGTAAGCTCTCCTGTACATGCGCCTGATGGCCCTCCTCCGTCTGGCCATCATTGCCACTCTCTGTCTGCGTCTCACTATCCTCCGATTGAGCTGGAGCAGGACGACGCCCCCAATCATTGCAGCCCCCATATTCTCTTTGCCAGAAAAGTAATGAGGTACAGCAACTAAAGTAGCAGCAAAGTTAGGATGAACTAGGCAAAACTACCTCACAAAGCGTTGAGTCAATGTAGAAGTCTCTCTCTCTCTCTCTCCGAATCTCTCTCTCTCTCTCAGAACGAGTGGTGCATAAATGTCGACCACAGAAAAAGACAGGAAGAGGCCCCCTTTAAATAGCGCCCCCCCCAGCCCCACACCGATTGATAACGTTCCAGTCTTCCGGTCGTTGGAAGCGGCAGGCGGTAAGGCAGGGGGCGCCACTCAATTTCCGCTCCGGGGCGCCCCAAGGGCGTTGCACCATGGAATGACGTCACAATCTGCGCGCGCAGGTGGTCGCAGCGGTAAGTTTTAGCGCCGCCGCACAATCTCAAGTTAAGTTCTCGAGCGGCGCAAACAGCGCTGCGCCCGGGCGTTAGCGCCTTAACGCCCCATTAGCGCCCTCTTAAGGCGCTAACGGGAGGCGCAACCAACTGAATTTTTACCCCTTGGTCTTTAACCCAACCAATGATGCTACTCTCAGATGTACTTGTCTATGAAGTAACATGACTTTAATTGCACTGTATGATGCTATGTATTTCAAGAACTGACAAGTCACCAGTACTTGCTTTAGGTTGGGGGAAAGCTTGCAAACCCAAGTTCTGGAATCACGCAAAGAGGAGGAGTGGGTCCAGTCCAGCACATTGGCTGATGGGCTCAGGTAGGAACGGGTGGAGGGAGGATAGGTGTAAATGGATACTGAGGGAAGGGGTGATGATGCAAGAGGAGAGGGCAGAATGTATGGCAAAGGGGAAATGGATGGGGAGAGGAAAATGTGCAAGATCGAGATGAGTGTGAAAGAGGGTGTATATGGCAGTGAAAGAGGGAATGGATGGCAGTGAAAGGGAGGGGGAAAATAATGAGAAAGTAGAAATGGATGATGATGAAGAGGAGAGGGAAAGGTGCAGAAGCTGGGAGTGATGCTTTGGGATGGGGAAGGAGGATAGTGCCAGCATTAACTAAAGGAGAGTGAGGAGGCAGAAGGTCTGGGGAGAGGGAAGAGTATTAGCTTGAACTGGGGAGAGTAAAAAAAAAGAGTCCCAACTTAACTAAGTTGGAGGGGGAGCAGCTTGTCGGTTTGAATTGCCAAGGGAGGAAGTGAAGAGTGCCAGGATGTACTGCGAGGGCTGGAGATAGACAGCGTCAGTGTGAAAGGTTGGGAAGTTGGATGGGTTTCTGTGTCTCTGTAATTGGATCTGGAGAGGGTAGCTTGCCTTTGTGAACTAGGATGGTGGAGAGTTAAATGTGGGAAAGTGACTGCCTAGTGAAGTAATGGTCTGGTTGGGTTGCTGTAAATCCAAATCGCTTTGGTTTTACTTTTTAAATTAAAAATCTATTCATTTTGAAGCGTAGGGTGCTTAAACTGAATTAGAATCCATAATTTTTAATGTATAAAATTCTCATGCCCTCAGGCGATCACTGGTAATACCAACGTTGCACCTTTATCATTTGGATTTCCTCTGCAAGCTGTCATGTACTTATATTTTCCCCCCTCTAATACAAGTGAAGGAATGTAGTGTATACCTACTGATTAAAGTACAAGGCCCGTGTAACTGCTTGCTTTCACGTTAGGGCCATTCTTGTGCTGTCAGATTTTTTTGAAGCTGTTGGTGAACGTTTGTTAGTTTTCTGGGTTGGCATGTGTGCATCTAGGTCATCCAATTTAAATGTCTCTACTCTAAAAAAAAACACTCCCTGAAGTCACCACACGTTCCCACAGCGCGGGAACTTTAAATTGCCTGATTTAACCGGCTGCAAACACGGACAAGCTGCCAGCAATTTCCAGCAGTGAGAGATCCTCCTTCCCCTGTTGTCCTTGCCTCAATGGTGGTGAGCTGCAACCTTCTGGCCGATGATCCGCTTGTCTGCGTTTGCATCTGATTGAGTCAGACGACTTAACATCGCCCCTGGGTTGCTTGGGGTGACTGATGGGAGTGTCTGCTCGGATGGCAGGAAGTTTGAATCGGCTGAATTAATTGACGGCAGTTGACGAGCGGACCATAAGAACATAACATAAGAAATAGGAACAGGAGTAGGCCATTCGGTCCTTCGAGCCTGCTCCGCCATTCAGTAAGATCATGGCTGATCTTCTGCCTCAACTCCATTCACCGGCCCTATCGCCATATCCCTTGATGCCCTTACTAGTCAGAAATCTATCGACTTCTGTTTTGAATATACCCAATGACTGAGCCTCCACAGCCCTCTGGGGTAGAGAATTCCAAAGATTCACCACCCTCTGTGTGAAGACATTTCTTCTCATCTCAGTCCTGAATGGCCGACCCTTTATCCTGAGGCTGTGGCCCCTGGTTCTAGACTCCCCAGCCAGGGGAAACATCCTCCCAGCATCCACCCTATCAAGCCCTGTAATAACAGCCAGCAAGCTTCAGCAATGAGCCAGTCCTCGCCCAAAGCAAAGGTCTTCATGGCTAAGCTTCAGTACCTCCATTGAGAGAACCTTCCACTGCTATTGTGTTTGAACCAATGACTGAATTGGCTCCAGATCCCTCTGACATTTAGTATACTTTTCTACATTACAATAGTAACTCACTTGAAAAGTAATTCTTGGCTATGAAGCATTTTGAGAGGTCCTGAGGACATGAAAGACGTTATACAAACACAAGTTCTTTCATTCTTTTAGCACCACATTCCTGCTGAGGTTGTCTGGAACATAAGAGATACAATAATAAGAATAAAAACTGGACGTACCACCCAGCATCGACTACGGACACGACAACGGCACACCCAGCCCAGTCGACCTCGGAAAGTCCTCCTCACCAACATCTGGGGACTTGTGCCAACATTGGGAGAGCTGTCCCACAGACTAGTCAAGCAACAGCCTGCCATAGTCATACTCACAGAATCATACCTTTCAGCCAATGTCGCAAACTCCTCCATCACCATCCCTGGGTATGTCCTGTCCCACCGGCACCACGGTGGCGGCACTATCCAGTCGGGAAGGAGTCCTCAACATTGACTCCTATTTCTTATGTTCTTATCGATAAGGGAGTCAAGGGTTATGGGGAGCGGGCAGGGAATTGGAGTTGAGGCCAAGATCAGATCAGCCATGATCTTATTGAATGGCGGAGCAGGCTCGAGGGGCCAAATGGCCTATTCCTGCTCCTAATTCTTATGTAGCACTCTCACCTCTGAGTCAGATGGTTGTGGGTTCAAGCCCCACTCCAGAGACTTGAGCACATAGAGCTAGGCTGGCACTCCAGTGCAACACTGAGAGAGTATTGCTTTGTTGGAGGTTCTGTCTTTCGAATGAGACTTTAAACCAAGGCTCCATTTGCCCTCTTAGATGGACGTAAAAGATCCTATAGCACTATTTCGAAGAAGTGCAATGTTCTCCTCAGTGTCCTGGCCAATATTTATTCCCCAACCAACATCACTAAAACAGATAATCTGGTCATTGTCTCGTTGCTTTTTGTAGGACCTTGCTGTGCGCAAATTGGGTGTCATGTTTCCTGCGTTACAACAGTGACTACACTTCAAATAAAAAAGTACTTATTTGCTGTAAAGTGCTTTGGAACATCCTAAGGTGATGAAAGGCACTTATATATATACACATTTTTCATTCTTTCTTAGTCTTTTTTAGTGTGCTGGCTGGAGAAGCCGCTTTTATGGGACCTGTGTGTGCTGCCCTTTTATAATTTATTGTATACTTGCCTTGTACTTGCATTCGTGTACATTGTTCAAAGGTTTTAAATGACAGTGCTGGTTACACACAAGCATCCACAGCAGAAATTTAAACATGGACTCGTCATCCGACATAAATCCTAACACTTGTCTTTCAGTTTCTAAGAGGCCTGAAGGAATTTGCTGCCACAATCACTTCTGAGGATTAAATATGCCAACTGCTGACCTTGTGAACCTTTATATCCAATTTGTTTTCAATGAATTAACCATATCATCAAGTAATGTAGTTGAGCCATTTCAATGATGATTTCCACATCATTTTTCTTCAGTGCATTTTCACTTTAAAAAATCAGTTGAGCTGCATTTATCGAGGAAAGGCTGGAGGCTACAAATATTTAAGAGCTAACGTTTATAAATCTTGTGTATAATAAATACCATTAGAGACAGTAAATTTCCATCCAGCCACAGTTCTGCTTGCATTTTACTCGTTTCTGCTGACACAATGAAAGATTTTATTGCAAGGCAGATTGTTCCTTAATTCAAAGGGCATTCAACATACTTATTGTGGAACCTTCATTATCCACTATAATGGAGGGGAAATTCCGGTGGTTGAGGGACATTAGCAGATAATTGAGATTTCTCCCATTTCAGTCTTACACGCGTCAGGTGAGGTGGCATTTGGGGTACTGGCGCTCCTAGACCTTGGCGCTCCTGGGTTAGGGAGGGACAAATCAGTCAGGATTCCGACTCCTGATTGTTTTCCATTCCAGCATTGTTCAAAGGTTTATGTCATCTGCCTGTCTTGGGGGATGTTAAAGAACCAAAGATACTGTTTGAAGAATGGTCATTCATCTCATTGCTGTTTGTGGGACCTTTGCTGTGTGAAAAATGCCTGCATAATAACAGACACTGCACTTCAAAATAATGTGTTACTTATGAAGTGTTTGGAGATGTATGTAGCACAGTTCTAGGTGACTTTTTTTTCCTTTTGCTTCTAAGGCTATGGAAAAGTATAGGCAATATAGTTCATCCACTTCCAATCACCATGCACTCACATTATTACTCAATGTGGTAATACTAAATGTCTGTCATTCTTAATAATTTCATTAGAACAAAGATCAATCAGCACCTTAAGTATGTTTTTTAATCACAGAACTATTCAATATTTTAATTGTTCAGCACTCTGACTTGTTTTTTTCCCACTGATTACTACAATGCTTTGATTAGATTATAATTACAAATGAAACAATGTCATTGTTGTGCAGTTTGACTTCCTTCATGTCAATTATACATTCAAAGTTGTAAGTGTGATCAGAATTATGATTTGTTAATCCAGTTGCTAATGACTGTTCCATCTCAGCAAATAGTTCACCAAATATCTCCAATAAAATATTTGACTGTTCCACAATCTAATTTAATTTTTTCACCAGACTTGTGATTTTCCTTTTCATTTTTTTTTATCCCCAACACTCTGACTTACTCATGTATGGGTTGGTGGGCACCAGTAGCCATCTGGGACCTTACACAGTGGCTGTTCCTCGACAATGAGTGCTGGCAGACCATTTGGCAATGGTTGGGGTGTGGGGGAGGTGGGAGGTGGGAGGTGAGTGAAAGGTGAGCCCATATCTGATCCTATTCTCACCCAATGTCATTCACATGAGTCTCACTTTCCAGCATAAATTATATTGTCTCTGCTGCCTATACTTTTCATTAGAGGCAAAGGGGAAAAGAAGCATATTGGACTGTATTAGGTACATTTCCAATCACTTCATACACAGCAAATGAATTCGAAGTACAGTGACTGTCATTATGTGGCTCAATACTCTTCTTCCTTTGCCTTCAAAAGAAGAGAAGTCACACAACACCAGGTTATAGTCCACAGTATTATTTGAAATTACGAGCTTTCGGAGCTCTGCTCCTTCGTCAGGTACAGTGAGGGAATACAAATCGGTTACAAAGTATATATAGACAGAGAACAATGTGTCTGCAGAGATACAATCCGTCAGGGAGGCATTACATCAAAGACACAGCAGAGTACAGCTAAGACAATGAGGTGGGGTCACAGGGGGTCCAACGTGTCAAATGCTGCAGTCTGCAGTTAAGCTTTTTACTTTTTTTTAAAAACTGGAAATCACATCTGTGAACAAGACAACGAGTCACGTCCTGTAGCGTGACATGAAACCGAGATCCCGGTTGAGGCCGTCCTCATGGGTGCGGAACTTGGCTATCAGTTTCTGCTCGATGATTTTGCGTTGTCGTGTGTCTCGAAGGCCGCCTTGGAGAACGCTTACCCGCAGATCTGAGGCTGAATGTCCTTGACTGCTGACGTGTTCCCCGACTGGGAGGTTCAAAAGAAGATACTAACCTTCTGCATGGATCCAGCAGGTGGCACCCAGATCCCAGTGAGATCCTCTGATCTGAGCAGGACTTGGCACAAGGCCTGAGACCTGCTTCTCCTCTAACTGGGCACCCACCCAGGATTGGGAGAAGCAAATGATGCAGGAAGCTCTGTTACAAAACTCCTGCCTCATAGAAACGCAATTTGATTGCTTGCGCCAGCGTGAGGCACAAGTTCTCCCAGCACTAGCATTCCAGCCCACCTCGGTGGAAATGCCAGGGCAACACACACCCCCACCTTTTCCCCTCTGCTTTGTGTGTTCTCTGGGCACCGAACTCAAAATGGCAGGAATGCACGGCATTGAAATGTGTGCTTTCCGAGCATGTGACTTTGTTAACTGGTCATGAATTTTGGAGATAAACATATATTCTCTCGTTTTTTTCATTGAAGAATTTCATGTGCTCTATGTGGACACTGTAAAATGACCTAAGAAATCAGTAAATGTGTTATTTTACTTTACTTACTAACTGCAATATGAAGAATAACAAACTGAGAGTTCAAACCTGTTCTTCAAGCTTTAGATTCTGATGGCATTCATGAACCGCACTAAGCTTTGCGCTCCCTATTTACAGCATCATTAGAATCGGAGATTAAATGACTCCCTGGTAATTCTCTGCCAGTCATTATCTCTGTTATTTCTTTTCCACTAGTTTTCAGCAAAAGAGCATAAAGCTACTGATGATGAACGGGCCTGAAAACTGAAACCTGCTCCAGAACTGTGTTAATATAAAATACAGTCAGCAAGAGGTCATTGTTTAAGCTAAGCGAAAGGTTAAACTGATCAATAGGCACTGCAGAATCTTGGATTAAAACATATTTCCCCAATGTTCACAGACATAAATACAGATGAAGAAACCCATTCAGCCCATCCAGTTAATCCTTCCATATAGGTCGATGGCCCCTCAGAGCATCTAACTGCTTCTTGTGTCAAATTTTGCTTGATAATGCTCGTGTGAAGTGCCTTGGGACATTTTACTTGGGAGTTTTTACCTCCATTACCCTAACCGAAAGACCAATCCAGGTATTGATTGCACTTTGAATGAAGAAGTACTTCCTGAAATCCATCCTGAACTTGCCTTTTAACAATTTGTACTTTTTTCCCTTTGTCCTCCAAAGTACAAACTGTACAGCATTTTCCATATACTTTGTTTTTTTTAATTCATTCTGGGGATGTAGGCATTGCTATCAAGGCCAGCATTTATTGCCCATCCCTAGTTGCCCTTGAGAAGGTGGTGGTGAGACTTCTTGAAACGCTGCAGTCCATGTGGTGAAGGTAATCCCACAGTGCAGTTAGGTAGGGAGTTCCAGGATTTTGACCCAGCAATGATGAAGGGATGGTGATATATGTCCAAGGCAGAATGGTGTGTCACGTGGAGGGGAACTGGGAGGTCTTGGTGTTCCCGTCCGCCTGCTGCCCTTGCCCTTTGTTACTGATCTGCAGTACTGGCGGCTCATCTGGTATCCTCTTATACACCTGAACCCTGGGAGACTGGAGTTATAACGTTGCCTACAAACTGGAAAACTGGTTTGAAACACCCAACTGTCAGGGGTTTTATTCCTCTTGCTTTAATGCACAAATCGTTGATGTGTTCAAGGAGTTAACCTGCCACATTTGGGTTCCTGCGTAATAGAAAATGCAGTCTTAGTCACATCATTGACTCAGTTCTTCAATTTTAGGAATTCAAACAACAGTGTAATTTGTTTATTTATCAAAACCGCTAACATAAAAATAGCATATGACTTATACACTGGTAATTAAAAAAAAATGTTTTAATTTGTTTATATGGGATGTGGGCGTCGCTGGCAAAGCCAGCATTTATTGCCCATCCTTAATTGCCCTTGAGAAGGTGGTGGTGAGCCGCCTTCTTGAACCGCTGCAGTCCATGTGGTGGAGGTACTCCCACAGTGCTGTTCAGGAGGGAGTTCCAGGATTTTGACCCAGCAATGATGAAAGAACGGCGATATACTTCTAAGTTGGGATGGTGTGTGACTTGGAGGGGAACTTGGAGGTGGTGGTGTTCACATGCGCCTGCTGCCCTTGTCCTTCTAGGTGGAAGAGGTCGCGGGTTTGGAAGGTGCTGCTGAAGAAGCCTTGGCGAGTTGCTGCAGTGCATCTTGTAGATGGTACACACTGCAGCCACAGTACACCGGTGATGGAGGGAGTGAATGTTTAAGGTGGTGGATGAGGTGCCAATCAAGCGGGCTACTTTGTATTGGATGGTGTCGAGCTTCTTGAGTGTTGTTGGAGCTGCACTCATCCAGGCAAGTGGAGAGTATTCCATCACACTACTTACTTGTGCCTTGTAGATGGTGGAAAGGCTTTGGGGAGTCAGGAGGTAAGACACTCGCCTCAGAATACCTAGCCTTTGACCTGCTCTTGTTGCCACAGTATTTATGTGGCTGGTCCAGTTAAGTTTCTGGTCAATGGTGACCCCCAGGATGTTGATGGTGGGGGATTCGGCGATGGTAATGCCGTTGAATGTCAAGGGGCGGTGGTTAGACTCTTGCTTGTTGGAGATAGTCATTGCCTGGCACTTCTGTGGCGCGAATGTTACCTACCACTTATCAGCCCAAGCCTGAACGTTGTCTAGGTCTTGTTGCATGCGGGCATGGACTGCTTCATTATCTGAGGAGTTGTGAATGGCACTGAACACTGTGCAGTCATCTGCGAACATCTCCATTTCTGACCTTATGTTGGAGGGAAGGTCATTGATGAAGCAGCTGAAGATGATTGGGCCTGGAACACTGCCCTGAGGAACTCCTGCAGCGATGTCCTTGGGCTGTGATGATTGACCTTCAACCACCACAACCATCTTCCTTTGTGCTAGGTATGACTCCAGCCAGTGGAGAGTTTTCCCCCCGATTCCCATTGACTTCAGTTTTACTAGGGCTCCTTGATGCCACACTCGGTCAAATGCTGCCTTGACGTCAAGGGCAGTCACTCTCACCTCACCTCTGGAATTCAACTCCTTTGTCCATGTTTGGACCAAGGCTGTAATGAGGTCGGGAGGTGAGTGGTCTTAGCGGAACCCAAACTGGGCATCAGTGAGCAGGTTATTGGTGAGTAAGTGCCGCTCGATAGCACTGTTGATGACACCTTCCATCACTTTGCTGATGATTGAGAGTAGACTGATGGGGCGGTAATTGGTGGGATTGGATTTGTCCTGCTTTTTGTGGACAGGAGATACCTGGGCAGTTTTCCATATTGTCGGATAGATGCCAGTGCTGTTATTATGTGTTATGATAACACAGCAGCTGCACCCTGGTTTCAGAGTGAATAAATGTTTTCCTTGTATGTGCAAAGCATAATTACATCCAACAATTTTGGCAAAGGAACTTGAATCACTTCAAAATGTAAGTCAGTCTCTGAGCCCATTTTCCCCAGGTCCCAATTCTCTTATGTTAATAGGCAGGCAGCACTGCTCTCTGCAAGAGATGGAAAGAAAAGCTTGGAAGCTGGAGAGAAATCGCTTAATGTTTTAGATGGGTCACTTCCCCAGAGCTCAGCGTTTTTCTCCACAATCTTTATCTAGCATTATAACCAGGCTCATTGTATGGTGTCAGTTAATAACTTGAATAGTCTGTATTCTCATGTCAAAAATGGATCTGCACAATCATTTGCTCTACACTATAATACCTGAATGCATTTTTATGGGGGTCTTCACCCTTTACTTTTGTATTTTTACCCTATCTACCTTAAATAGAGAGCCATGATGTGGAGATGCCGGTGTTGGACTGGGGTGGACAAATGTGAGAAGTCGCACAACACCAGGTTATAGTCCAACAGCTTTATTTGAAATCACAAGCTTTCGGAGCGCTGCTCCTTCGTCAGGTGAAGTGAAGAGATGCATATAGTCACAGCATATATAGTCAGAGAACACTGCCAGATGATTACAGTTAATCTTACCAACTGCCCTTTATCACACCTCGGCAGAGAGGACTGGGGGCTCCCAGGATGACTTGACAACACCACCTTGCCTGCTCCTCTCATGTTTTCTCCCCCTGCGCGGTTCCTTTAAGTTTGCTGCACGGTCGCATTACCTGTGTCTCCTCCAGCGGAACAGCTGGTGAGCGGCCTGCACGGCAACTGGTGATGAGTGCGCGCACCCCAGCGGGAAGATTGGCGCAGACTCACCACTCGACACGCCCTGATCGGAAACTGAACGGGGGAAGGGCTTGTAATCCCTGCTTCGGGCACTGAGCACCAAGTGTGCTTCTGCTCAGTGTCACCATTCAACCTTGTTACCTTTTTTCATCATACCTCGTACCCACTGCCCCCTCAGCCAGGTGTCCTGGACCATCTGTTATTGCACAGTGGAGAAGCAATGCATCTTTTTCAGCCCCAGGGGATGCTATCGCTTTGCCTTCTGATAGTGTGTTTCTGGTCAGACAACGTAACTATAGTTTCTTTGATCTCTGCAGCTCTGATTTGTGACTTTGCAAAGAACTTTGACTCCTATTTTATTTATACAGCAATTGGGGGAAAAAATCATTGGCTACAGCTGCGGACCCCAATTGCAACAGTCATTCCACCCAGGAACCACTGCAAGAATACATAGGAATGCTATACTGCACTTCTATGGAAATAAAAATTGTCAAAACAATACCAAAGAAGGGCCAATCTCTTCATAAATATGTTTTTTTTAACCTTAGGGGAGCAGGCTAACCAATTTGACTTGTGAAAAGGATACATTTAACTCTCAATGCATTTTACACCCAATTGTTTACTGCTGATAGCTGCTGACGTTTGTGTGGAATTAGTATCGTCTTAACAGCTGCATCCTTCTCAAAGCCGCGGGCGCTCTGTGTCACTGTTTTCCGCAGCGCACCCAATTCTCGCTTGAAGCTCCTCTGAACTGTAAGGACCATTGGTTGCCATGGTCAGGCAACTGTTTTGACTGGCAGTCTAAACTGGCATTAGCTGCCAATGGAGAGGGATGTCTACCTTCCAGTAGATGAAGACATGGTGTCGAATCCTTTCAGCTGCTCAGTGGCAGTAAGGGTGCACCAGCACTGTGTTTGGCGTACAAGAGGTTCAACTATGGCACAAAATAGTTTGTGACCACCCGTGACAAAATTACATTAAGGGAGCCCTCGGCATATTTTTCCTTAGCCTCCAATTCCATCCCCCTCCCTGGCCACTGTCTCAAATTGAACTGGACGGTTTGCCACCTCGGCGACCTACTTGACCCTGAGCTGAGTTTACAACCCCATTTCCTTCCCATCATCAAGACCGCCTACTTCCACCTCTGTAATATCGCCTGTCTTCACCCCTGCCTCAGCCCATCTGCTGCTGAAGTCCTCATCCATGCTCCTGTTACCTCCTGGCTGCCCTCCCTGCTTCCACCCTCCATAAGCTTAAGTTCTTTCAAAATTCTGCTGCCCGTATCTGAATTCGCACCAGGCCCAGTTCACCCATTATCCCTGTGCTCGCTGACCTACATTGGCATCCAGCCCCAGAACGCTTCCATTATAAAATTCTCATTCTCGTGTTCAAATCTCTCCATGGTCTTGCCCCTCCTTGACCAGAATTTTCTTTGGGGAGGTGAGTTGGGGGCTGGTGGGGTGGGGGGCTGTCCGAGGCGGGCGGGAAACCCGGCCTCCCAGCTTGAGATGCTGGCTGGCTACGGGCGGGTAGGCCTCAGTTGCGAGGGGTCGGTCAGGGAGTGGGATCGCAGGAGGGGGTCGGCAATCGGCGCGGGGAGTGAGGGTTGGGGATCGGGAAGGGGGAGAGAGGATCGCAGGGCGGGGGGGTTGCAGGATCGGCAGGGGATCGGGGAGGTCAGGGATCGGCAGGCAAGCGGGGTTCGCGGGGGAGATCGAGGATCGCGGGGGGGATTGGGGATCGGGGAAAGGGGGATGGGAGAGAGGATCAGGGCCATCCACTGGAGGATCGTGGCCGGCCTCATCATCATCGTTGGGGGCAGGCCTGAGGGAGGGGGATGCGGAGGGCCTGGGGGGGGATGATTGGAGGCCTGGTGGTGGGGTCTCCAACCGCGGGGTGTGAGTATGGTCGGGACCCTGGATCCAGGAGGTAGGTATAAAGCCACTTACCTCCTGGATGCAGCAGTCCCCACCTCGGTTTAACTGCCAGGTTTCACGAATTGTGTGAAACCCGTCCACAGGCAGTTAAATTCAAAATGGACAGGGAAAATGAGGCTGCCAGCCTCATTACAATATTTAAGTTAAGGGAGCGGGTTGGTCGCCCGCCCCCCGTCCCACCTCCAGCAAAACAAGAAGTGGGCGGGTTGGAGGCGGGATCAGATCGGGAATCCCATTTGTAACAATTTAACTGCCCCCACGCTCTAAACCCACCCGTTTTTTTATGGGAAATTCCGGCCCTTATCTCTGTAACCTCCTCCAGCCTTACAACCCTCTGAGAACTCTGCGTTCCTTCAACTCTGGCCTCTTGTCCATCCCTCACTTCCTTCACCCCACCATTGACAGCCATGACTTCAGCTGTCTATGCCCTAAGGTCTGGAATTCCCGTCCTAAACCTCTCCGTCTCTCCGCCTCTCTCTCCACCTTTAAGAGGCACCTTAAAACCTACCTCTTTGACCAAGCTTTTGGTCACCTGTCTGAATTCTTTGGCTCATGTCAATTTTTTTGATGATTACGCTTCAGTGACACGCCTTGGGGCATTTTACCACATTAAAGGCGCTATATAAATGCAAGTTGTCGTTGTTGTTATCAACCAGGCTCCTCAATGCAGTGTTTCTGTCACCAAACCCTGAAGCTGGGAAAGCAGAGGGAAGAGAGAGCATCGTGCAGACTAAAACAACTGGCTTGTTGGCTCTACCACGCTGCCTCTGATGCCAGCATCGTTGGCAGCAGCAACCAGGTGAAGTGAAGGAGTTGGCACAGTTGCCTCAGGAAGATGCACGCTGCATCAAAAGAGGTGACTTCGCTGGGCAGTGCCAGCCCTTCCTTCGAAGGCGATGTGAACAGAAATCAGTCTCATCAACAGAGGCGGCCATGTTTTAAGGTCTCTTGTGTCAGCTGTGGCTCAGTGGGTAGCACACTCGCCTCTGAGTCAGAAGGTTGTGGGTTCATAGTCCCACTCCAGGGACTTGACCACATAAATCTAGGCTGACACTCCAGTGCAGTGCTGAGGGAATGCTGCACTGTCGGAGGTGCCGTCTTTCAGATGAGACGTTAAACCGAGGCCCTGTCTGCTCTCTCAGGTAGACGTAAAAGATCCCATGGCCCTATTGCGAAGAAGAGCAGGGGAGTTCTCCCCGGTGTCTTGGCCAATATTTATCCCTCAACCAACATAACAAAAACAGATTATCTGGTCGTTATTACCTTGCTGTTTGTGGGACCTTGCTGCGTGCAATTTGGCTGCCGCGTTTACCACATTATAACAGTGACTACACTTCAAATAATACTTCATTGGCTGTAAAGCGCTTTGAGACGCCCGGTGGTCGTGAAAGGCGTTATAGAAATGCAAGTTTTTTTTGTCAGTCTGTGTACCACAACAGACCAGAAAAACAGTTCTGCCAAAAGGTCCTCACTGAGCAATAATATCTCGAGTGGTAGACAAAAAAAAACTTGTGTACGGTGCATTCATGCTTTTCCAAACCAGTACTGTAAGGTGCGATAAAGCAGATTTTAAAATCAAATAAACACAAATGATTCGGTCTCAAATATAAAAGTTTCACTAACTATTATCAGATAAGACAAACAGGATCACACTTTTAATCAGTTGCAGAAGTTACACGGCTCTGAGAGTGATTGCTGAAGGCTAATGCTTTATGCTTCACCTTAGTGTAATTGCCAGGAAATCATGTCATTTCCTTAATGTTAATGCTGATGCAGTATCAAAGAATTACCCCATGCGTGTGGCTGTGTGTGTGCGTGTGTGTTTATCCTGGAGAATCTGACAAGGTTCTGTTTAATCCAGCGTTGTGCAAATCAGAAACACTGCTTGTGATTTTGGAAAATACGTTACACAGAAAAAGAATTGCATAAGATTGATGTGTTTAAAGCCTAGCCCTCCTCCGACACATATGACAGAGTGTTTTACAAATGAAAAAGGATTTTGTTAGGATTTTGAGCGATGAATCTAATTTCCTGCAAGATGCAACGTAAAGTGTTCTCTGTTTAGCTAATTTTGCTGCTTGCTGCTCAAAGCGTTTCGGCCAATTGAAATTCAATCTCCGGGGTTAAGATTTATTGGAAGGCGAATTTTTTTTTTTTTACATTCCTGGAGGTGAAATTTGCTAACCTGTCGTTGCCTCTGCCTATGCAAAATACAGCAGATTAAATTTAGTCACAGGCAGAATGAAATGAAGTCCTATTAAGTCCAAGGACACAGCAGATGTTGAGGGGAAAGTCATTACCTGAGCACTGGGCGTTCCGGGTTTCTTATGTCACTCTTATTCCTTGCGAGCGTTTCATATCCAAGCTGGAGAAATCATGCAACAAGTAACTCGATTTATAGTCTTCCACCTTTCTTCCCCCAAAATACATAGTATTATTGTTGAGTGCAAATCAATGGACGAGTTGGCGGCAGTCTAAACTGATTACTGTACAGTAACAAACATAACAGGCACTGACATTTCAGATGATGTGTGGAGTATGTCTGAAGGTCATGTTCTGATGCAGTTTTGTCCCTCTACTTTCCTTTGGTCCTGTGCTGTAGGTTCTGAGTCATGCTTGGTCAGGTCCCACTGACACAGGCCGTCCTCGGGGACCTTGGCCAAGTGGTTGTTCTTCATGTGCCAGTCTGGGACCAAGGTGGGGTGTGTCCAGCTGAGGCTAACCCTTTCTCTGTCTGGCCTCCACACGTGCACTTTTCAGCAGTAGTCACGATGAGAAAATGGAGCCCCACCGAGTGTTTCCTCTCCCTGGCCGAGGAGCACTCAGACCTCCTACTGTTGCTCTGTCTCAATAAGCAAACTTAACACAAGCCAATGATTGAACCAGCGTCCTCCTGGCCTATATGGCTCAGTTATATATGGCATTCTCTGCCTTGTCTGTTGACTGTGGTTACCTTGATGAGCTGGCGACCATGAAAGAAAGAAAGACTTGCATTTA
This sequence comes from Squalus acanthias, assembly GCA_030390025.1. Classification (NCBI taxonomy): domain Eukaryota; kingdom Metazoa; phylum Chordata; class Chondrichthyes; order Squaliformes; family Squalidae; genus Squalus; species Squalus acanthias. The sequence goes on from CM059438.1 coordinate 64,093,692, forward strand.
TATAGCGCCTTTCACGACTACCGGACGTCCCAAAGTGCTTTACAGCCAATGAAGTACTTTTCGAAGTGTAGTCACTGTTGTAATGTAGGAAACGCGGCAGCCAATTTGTACACAGCAAGCTCCCACAAACAACCATGTGATAATGACCAGATAATCTATTTTATTGATGCTGATTGAGGGATAAATATTGGCCAGGACACTGGGGATAACTCCCCTGCTCTTCTTTGAAAGAGTACCATGGGATCTTTTTCGTCCACCTGAGAGAGCAGACGGGGCCGCGGTTTAACGTCTCATCCGAAGGACGGCACCTCCGACAGTGCAGCACTCCCTCAGCACTGCACTGGGGCGTCAGCTTAGAACTTTGTGCTCAAGTCTCTGGAGTGGAACTTGAGCCCATAACCTTCTGACTCAGAGGCGAGAGTGCTACCAACTGAGCCACGGATGACATGACGGCATAAGCTGTTGGAATTGCTGTCAGTTGAACGGTGGTTCACTTTCATTTAGAATATCACAGCATGTAAAATGAAGCTTTCATCTGAGCTACGATGTCTTTCCTTCTTTTTAAATCAGTCAGTCTGTCTACTTCAAAGAAATCCAAGTAATAGAACGTTTAAGATATTTTCTTCCATCTGCTCCAAACAGATCACAACTAATTTCCTCCCAGGGCCTTTCTGGTATATGGGTGGCTAATAAGCAGTTCCTTTTGTTGTTTAACTTGCAACTGCGTGCATAAATCATGTCCAGATACATATGCCTCTATGTCCTTGTTCATCAGCGGCCAATAAATCACTTCTCTAGCTCTTCAGAGACAACCTTGGATTGTGAGGTGACTTGAGTGAACTCTACACTTTATCTCCTCTCCCATACAGATGGTGTAACTGTTCCATCTCCTTTCAATATCGGTCCATCCTGTGTGCCGACTTCATCTCTCATGTTGAAATTAACAGCAAGCTGGGGTGACGTTTCTTTTCTTTCAGACCGTCCTTTGCTTAAGTGTCATTCTCAGCAATTTCAGATCATTATCTACTCCACGAGTTTGTTCAATCTTGGTCGATCCATTCTCAGATAGGGCTAAGTATTGCAGCACACTAGATGTCTCACGTCCTGTTTGCGAATGTGTTTCAATTAACAGGACTTCCTTGTTGTCAGCCTTTCTATCTTGCCAAGAGCGCTCTCTATACCAGTCTTGTTTTCATCTGTCTCAAACTGAGGACCATTGATGTTTGCCAGTGTAATGAAATAATGTAACAGTTTTGACATCTTTTGGTTGCTTAAGTGAGATGTTATGGCATCTCATCATTTTTCAAATTCTCTTAAAGCTTCTACAGTTGAAAGCTTATCTGCCGTCTCTAGTTTTGCTGGGAATGGTACATTTGGAATAATAGATTTTTTTAAACTATGCAGTATTCCCAGCACTTAACACTTAAATATTTTGTTTAAATAACACTTTTGGCTGATGCAGTTACACAGAGTAGGATCCATTTGAATCAAAGCCATACAGGATCTGAATTAGTTCAATGAAGAGGAAGTAGTAAACATTCAGCTGAAGAGTAACTTCAGCTTTAGGAAGTTGACTTTACTGGCTCCAATTTTTTCCCTTCTGTATCTCCTTTCAAATGTTTTTGGTAGATGGTTTTATAATTTTGAATGGTTCTATTCAATCCCTCCTTAATCTGCTCTGTTGTAGTTTTTCCAAGTTTCTCAGTATAACTCTATCCTCTCATCCCTGGTATCATCTTAGTTATGTTGCACCTTTCGTGGGTTCCAACATCATTTGTATAATGAGGTGCCAAATACTGCACACTATCGCCTCGCTCAGTCCTAATGGACCTCTTGTTCAAATTCATCATTGTCTCCTTGCTTTTGTATTCAATATATAAAACCCAGAATTCCACTTGGCTTATTTGTGGCTTTTTACACCTGAAGGCTTGTTTTTGAAGACCTGTGTATCTGTGCCCCTCAAACTCTGTTCCTCTTCCCAAGATCACAAGATCATAAGGCAATTACGGATGAGGAAGACCATTTGGCCCATGTTAGTTCTTCAATCCAGGAGCATCCTACAATGCCCATGCCCTATTGCAACATCCAATACTTTCTTAAATGCATCCAGGGATTTTTATCTCCCTACTTCAGTGGGAATTCTATTCCAAGTGTTGATCGGTCTTTGTGTAAAAAGAGAAACTTGCTAATATCAATCCGTTTATTAGTTTAAATTTGATTCCCTCTGTCCTACTTTCACATTTAATTTAAAGTAATGTTCCAGACTTACCTTTTCCATACAGTTTACTGCCTTGTATACTTCTATAAGTTCACCTCCCAGACTGAAAAACCCAAATCTCTTGTTTGTTCTCATAATTCAGCCCCCTGCCACTAGTGATCAGCCTTGGGTCGCTTCTCTGCACTGACTCCAGCGTTCGAACGTCTCTCTTGTGTCTCAGTGACCAGAACTGGATGCAGTATTCAAGATGCAGTCTAACCAAAGCACGGTACAGTTTGATCAAAGCTTCCTCTGACTCATATTCAAATGTTTTAGTTACATTGATTAACTTTCTGTTGGCTTTGTTGATTTCTACTATGCGTTGGTTGAACTTGTTAACCATTGAGTCTCCGAAGACTCCTAGATCTCTTTTAACTTCATCCTTAGCTATTTCAACATCATTCATAGAGTAAGTGTGTTGCTTAATTTTCCATCCTATATGCTGTACCTTGCAACTGTCTGCATTAAACATCATCTGCCATTGATCTGCCCACGTATTTATTTTGTCCAACTCACTATAGTTTCTGAGCTGCTTCCTCTGATTCCATTGCCTTTCCCAATTTGGTATCTTCGGCCAATTTGATCACTTTGCATTGCGTTTCTGAGTCCAGATCATTTTGAGTAAATGGAAAACAGCATGGTCCCGACACTGAGCTGTGGGGAGCTCACTCAGGAGCTCCTCCCTCTCCACCCGAACATTACTCTAACAAGTATTTATTGCTTTTAACTCTTACAGCCAGTTTCTTATCCCTTCCCATGGTTCACCATGAGTCACCACAGCATCGGGTTTGACAAATAACCATTCATTTGGTACTTTGTCAGATGTCTTTTGGAAGTCTAGGTACATGATGCCATAGTCGACCCGATTGAGAATATTAGAATTTTGATTAAATATGAGACATGCTTTCCAATTATTAGACAACCTTATTGACGTAAGAAAACTACTAGGCACTTGGTCTAAGCGTTAAACAAAGCTTTAATCAACTGTTTTTCAACATGGAGGTCTAGTTGTGTCCTTCACTAGTTCCTGTTAAAGAATGTCCTGAGCAAGCTGGGCCCATGCCCGAGTATTTATACTCTCCCTGGACAGCGCCACCAGCAGGCCGCCCAGTATTATTTCATAAGTCATTTCCACATGAATGACAAGATTCATGTCACTTATTTTTTCATAAAGGCGATAATCAGCGGCACCCTAGTGATTGCACAATTGGAACACTAAGCAAGGCCAGCTGAAGAAGTGCAAGCCCAAGTGAGTTGAGTTGGTTCTGTTCATGAAGAAATAATTTCCAAGATACTGACTTAAACTGTTGTGCTTTGTTGATTTTGAATATGAAATACAAAATATACTTTATTTTAAAAAAAAAATTAGCTTTACTTCAGATGGCACAAAGTAAAAATGTGAAAGAGGTGTTAATATTTTCCATGGCGTTACTTTCTATGCATTCCTCAGTGTTTTGTACATCAACCTGAAGATTGGTGAAGATACAGTCCAATTACATCATATATTAATAACTTGTCATCGAGCTTGTTTAAAGTTCCTGCTCAATTGGTCACCGGCATTCTTGAATGTCCAAATATTACGATATTTGCATGCAAATGTGCACATGAAATTCTTCTGTCTGTTATTTTAACAGAGATATTAATACACGTGGTTTAATGACCCCATTTAAATACCAGACAGATTACTCTTTAAGCATTCATAAGTACATATTGCAAACTGTAATTTCTAGGCTCTAATACCAGAAGCTTTACCAAGTCAGGGTCAGTGACAAGGATTGCTGTTGCTTCAGTTAGTTCTCTGACATGCCCATATTCTTTTTATAATTACAGTGCTTTGGAGCTGGAGAATTAAGCCAGCTTAAGACCGAAATAGATTCATTTCAGAGTGAGGTTGCTCTTAAGACTGGATGCAAAAACAAAAACCACGGGAAAGCTTTTGCTGTCAGCTCTTGTGCGGCTCCTCGAGTGCGCGGATATTAAAATTGATGTGTGTGTCCCCCTCCCCACCCACTCTTCATTTGAGGCTCCTACATCTGATTTAAAGATGGAGAAAGCCTAGCAGGGTAGATACAGGGAAATCTAGGACTGAAGTGGGGAGGGAGAGTTGCCATTTAAATGTCACAGTGCTCGGTTAGCAGAATAACAGCTGATAGGAATACTCTGGTTGAAACTGGGAAATAATATACATTTATGAACAGCCGCCAACACGGAGATACACATTTTGGTGGATAAAGTTTTCGGATATTCACCTTCCTCACCTTTATAGGACTGTCAAAGATTTATTTCAGGCTTTTTTTGGGTAGAATTTTGGGTGTTTACTTATGCACAAATATAAACTGTATTCCACTCATTAAGTACTATAATAGAAGGAAAACTTATTCTAATTTCTGGTCTCAAAACCAGTAACTCCCCAGCGATCAGCCTTATGCACCCAAAGGTGTTAAGTTAGGGTTGGGACAAAATCAACAGATTGCGAACTGTCATTGCAAGTCAATGAATAAAAGGAACATTACACTGGATTGGAAACAAGCCAACATGGCACCTATCGTCAAGAAAAACTAAAATAAACCTTACAGACTCTTTAATGTTTGATCAATAACTGGCAAGATAATGGAACTGGTCATTAGGAATGAACTTGAGGGTTATCTATATGAAAATAACCTAATGAACTGTGGTTAATTAGATTTCAGAAGGGGAGATCCTGCCTGACCAAGCTCATTGTGCCTCTGCCGAGTCTAGGAAAGACCTCTCCAATTATTGCCACTCCCCTGCTCTTTCCCCATAGACCTGCAAATATTTCTTTTTCAAGTATTTATCCAATTCCCTTTTGAAAGCTACTATTGAATCTGCTTCCATCGCCCTTTCAGGCAGTGCATTCCAGATCACAACAACTCGCTGCGTAAAACAAAATCTCCTCATCTCCCCTCTGGTTCTTTTGCCAATTATCTTCAATCTGTGTCCTTTGGTTACGGACACACCTGCCAGTGGAAACAGTTTCTTCTTATCTGCTCTATCAAAACCCCTCATGATTTTGAACATCTCTATTAAGCCTCTCCTTAACCTTCTCTGCTCTAAGGAGAACAATCCCAGCTTCTCTAGTGTCTCCGCATAACTGAAGTTCCTCATCCCTGCTATCATTCTAGTAAATCTCCTCTGCACCCTCTCCAAGGCTCCATCCTTCCTAAAGTTTGGTGCCCAGAATTGGAGACCATACTCCAGCTAAGGCCTAACCAGTGTTTTATAAACATTCAGCATAACTTCCTTACTTTTGTACTCTATGCCTCTATTTCTAAAGCCAAGGATCCCATATGCTTTTCCAACAGCTTTATCAACTTCAAAGATTTATGTATCCTTGGCGCCTTAGAGCTTTTTTTTTATTCGTTCATAGGATGTGGGCATCAGCATTTATTGTGCATCCCTAGTTGCCCTTGAGAAGGTGGTGATGAGCTGCCTTCTTGAACTGCTGCAGTCCGTGTGGTGAAGGTACTCCCACAGTGCTATTAGGGAGAGAGTTCCAGTACTTTGACCCAGTGACAATGAAGGAACGGTGATATACTTCCAAGTCAGGATGGTGTGTGACTTGGAGGGGAACTTGGAGGTGGTGGTGTACCCATGCGCCTGCTGCCCTTGTCCTTCTAAGTGGTAGAGGTCGTGGGTTTGGGAGGTGCTGCTGAAGAAGCCTTGGCGAGTTGCTGCAGTGCATCTTGTAGATGGTACACACTGCAGCCACGGTACGCTGGTGGTGGAGGGAGTGAATATTTAAGGTGGTGGATGGGGTGCCAGTCAAGCGGGCTGCTTTGTCCTGGATGGTGTCGAGCTTCTTGAGTGTTGTTGGAGCTGCACTCATCCAGGCAAGTGGAGAGTATTCCATCACACTCCTGACTTGTGCCTTGTAGATGGTGGAAAGGCTCCTTGGCCCTTTGAGAAAATTGCATCCCAAATCGATGTTAGAAAACTGATATAGTAAACTCGGAAATAGAAGAGGAAATCTCTGAAAGTGAGAAGCAGTAATTACTAGTTAGGGGAATGAAATTGAGCTGGAGAGATGTACTGACTGTAATGATTGGGAATTATTGCAAGGACCTCTGTTATTTTCAATGTACATAACTCACTTAGATTTGGAAGTTAAATGCAAGTAAGTCAAATTCACATAGCCAGATAAGAAATATTTTCACACAGCTGAGCTTGTAGAAGCATCATTCACTGGCACTTCCTGTCACCAGAGTCACTGCAATGGTAGACATCAATGAGTTACAATTTCAGATATTAGCTTCCTCAGATGAGTAGACAGCATGTTAACAGTGTAGCACTCCCTCCGTTCTGCACCGGCGTGTCAGCCTGGATTATGTGCTCAAGTCTCTGGAGTGGGACTTGAACCCACACAAAGGAGCTAGTCTGTGGCTATTAAAATGGTTAAACTTGCAATAAGGAGCATCTGCCAGGTGAATACAGTGACATTACAGTAAATTTTAATTCTTTCCTTAAAAAAAAGTTGAACAATTTACTCAGCAGTTGTGTAAAACATCTTTACTTCAGGGCGTTATTCTTGAGTTTAAATATGAATATAAAGTTCATTACAATAGCAGAGCCTTTTGGAAGATAAATTGGACTTAACCTCAAAGTGCAGCAGTAGAACATTATAAATGGGATTCCTGATAACTTTTTAGCAGTTTTATTTAATTACTGTCATTAAAGGTCAAAGGATTGGGGTCAAATATCCTTTAGTTTTAACAAGACCAAGAGGAGTTTTTCATACACCATTTACCAATGAGTGAAACATGTTCAAACCACCAAGTCCTACAGGGTGGTTGAGGCAGATGTCAGGCATCACATGAACTTGACAAAAAAAATCACAGCTACAAAGACCAGATGCCCTGTAGGCTGGGAGAACTTCAGTGGTACACTGTGATGCAGATCAAACATTTCCACCTGCCAATCAAGCAAACTAACTCCTGTAGTTCACTACAGGGATTCTTTCTAACGACTTGGCGGTAGAATTTTCTGGTAGGCGAGGTCTGTGTTGTGTAGCAATCTATATACAGAATAAATGCCTTGTATCTCGCTGTCTGTCAGACTTGAAAGTGTCACATGTGCACCTGATAAGCTCAAATATCATGTTCATAAAATGCCATGAAATTACAACTGAACAGATACCGATGAACAAGTCGCCTCATTACAAAAAAAATATATATTTATATAAAAACAGAAGGAAACCCAGTCATTTCCTGTTGGTTTCTTCTGAACTGGGTAATCCAGCCTCTCTGCGAGGGGAGGAGTTGGGGGAATGACTTCACTCGGCAACAGCAAGTAGTCTCTTATTGACTTCGGGATGTGCCCATTTATTATAGGCCAGAAATTCGGCTTTCCGGCTTCCTGCGGGTGCAAGCATCGCGCGCGTACTTGCCTACCGCGCCTGCTGTTGTGCTTCGGGCCCACGAGGACTTCGGGTCCTGGGCCTCCTGCAGCTGCCGGCGCGCAGTGCTTGCGTGTCCCAGGGGCGCAGTTAGTTCGAAGCGTCCCCTGGGATCACGTGGGCCCTGGAGAGCCAATCCTAGCAGGGCATTTTCATTCATAGATTTGACAGGAAGACCTGTCAAATCTATGAATAGAGATCGGCCCCAAAACCACACTTAAACTTCAAATAAATTTTTTAAAAAACATCACATTTTAAAAATAACTATAAGTTACATAAATTTGAAAAAATTAATTATACTTTTTAACGGTGCTAAAAATAAACTTACCTTTCTTTAAAGTATTTAAAAAAGATAGACCTGTTGAAAAAATGATAAAATTGTAATTAATTAACCACTTACCTTGTTAAAAACAGGCCTTGCGCCTCCTTTTTAAAAGCGCAGCTTCTTCATACTTACCTTCCTGGATAAAACCTGAAAAAAAAACTGAAGTTCGCTGCGTGTGCGCAGCCTCTCCCGCGCATGCGTTCGACTTCTGAACCCCTCCCTTCAGGGGAACGGAAGTTCCGGTTTCCCGTGCATGCGCAGTGCATGCAGGAAACCGGCACTTCAGGTGGCCTTACGGGTGAGTACACAGCGCGTACTCACCCGACAAGAGCCGAATTTCTGGCCCAATGTATTTTTGTAATGTTAAAGGAACAGGCCGTGTCAGCAGCAGACGGCTTTTCTCAAGGCTGCCCCTTTACAATTTACTGCAAGATGCAAAAGCTCCCATTGTTATTATATAGCACTTTGTGTTTGACATGATATGATAGGTCTACAACTTTAAATGTCAACTTGCCATAAGCAGCGCCACAGGAGACCCACTATTACTTCATATTGTATCTGATTGATTTGACCCTTAGCATTTGAGTCTTCCACTGCACTATCTAGGCTGGCATTCCAGTGCATTACTGAGGGAGTGCTGCATGGTTGGTGGTGCCTTCCTTTGGATAAGATGCTAACCTGAAGTTCTTTATATACCTGTTCAGGTAGATGTCAAAAGATCTCAATGGCACCATTCAAAGAAGAGCAGAGGAGTTCTCTCAACTGTCGCGTCAAGCATTCCTCTTTCACCGACCGGTACGACCGAGAAACAGATCAACCGGTTATTCATCTCGCCGCTGTTTGTGGAATCTGACTGCACTGAATTGCTGCCACATTTATCTGCCTAAAGGGAGTTACTGCACTCCAAAGGTAATTCATTGTTTGGAAAGCTTGGAAACATGTCCACAACGTCATAAGGCACTACATAAATGCCAGTACTTTTTTTTAATACTGACTTCTATATTTAAGAGCACAAGAATCCTAATAACAATCTAGATTATATTGAATATTGCCATTGTTCACTACTTTAGTTAAGAAATGTTAAAACACTCAACAGATTAACATTAAGAAGAATATACTTCAATGGGATGACTATCACCCGAATCCTTACCTGCCTCAGTCTCCTTCTCATAGTCAGTGCATATCCTCCTTACTCAATATTGGGCCAAAAATTCGGCACTTGCCGGGTGAGTACGTGCTGTGTACTCAACCGTAAGGCCTCCTGAAGTGCCGGTTTCCTGCATGCACTGTGCATGCACGGGAAATCGGAACTTCCGGTCTCGTGAAGGAAGGGGTTTAGAGGTGAACCGCGTGCGCGGTAGAGGCTGCGCGCACGCAGCGAACTTAGGTTTTTTTTCAGGTTTCTCCGGGAAGGTAAGTATGGAAGAAGCTGTGCTTTTAAAAAGGAGGCGCAGGACCCATTTTTAACAAGGTAAGTGGTTAATTAATTACAATTTAAAATTTTTTTCAACAGGTTTATCTTTTTTAGATACTTTAAAGAAAGGTAAGTTTATTTTTCGCACTGTTAAAAAGTATTTTAATTTTTTCAAAAATTTAAATTTTTGTTTAAAGTAGTTAATTTATTTAACTTATAGTTATTTTAAAAATGTGATGTTTTTTTTAAAAATTTATTTGAAGTTTAGGTGTTGTTTTGGGGCCGATTTCAATTCATAGATTTGACAGGTCTTCCTGTCAAATCTATGAATGAAAGATGGTCTGCTGCCATTGGCTCTCCATGGCCCACGTGATCCCAGGGGACGCATCGCACTAACTACGCCCCTGGGATACACAAGCACTGCGCGCCGGCACTTGGAGCAAGCCCAGGAGCTGAAGTCCCCGTGGGCCCAGAGGTCAACGGCAGGCGCGGTAGGTAAGTGCGCGCGCGATCCTTACACCCGCGGGAAGCCAGGGAGCCGAATTTCTGGGCCATTATCCTGGAAATCATTTTCCCTACTGAGCCCTCTACTCAGAAACTAAATTCCTGTCCATTCAACCCCCCATTGAAAGTCAAACCTTGCAATCGGGTGTGTTGTTCAGATATGGTTATGATCAATAAACTTGCTTAGAACGATTACCAAACAGCTTCAATGCCAACAGAGTTAGTGTATACCTGTCTTACATAGAATCTTGTCCTTCTGTTTAAATTCATGTTTATTTAGTCTTGCTCTTACTGTACTTTGAAAGGAAACATTTTCCAAAGTGAACATTGGCCCTAATTGTACTGGAGTGATTTATTGCAGTATTTATATTGCGGAATAGTTTCCATCAAAGTGCTCTGCAATGTGCTGACACTGCCAGTGCTCTGGACTGTGTCCTGCTTACATTGCGCGCTGATTTCGGAGGCCCGTTGCCAGCAAGTTATGTGCAAGATAAGTTTGAAATATTGTCTCATTTGACCATCTTTGGTTTCATTTCAGATTCCAAACTTGCCCCAAATGGGAGGTCAACCATCTAGGGTTGTCACCTAGAATTTTACTTAACACAGCCAATCCACCAATGAGCTAGCAAACAACCCAGAGACGCTTTGAAGAATCATGTGAATCTTTGAAATGGAAGTAATGGCACACGTAGACGCAAAAAAAACCTGGTGTATTATCTCATCCTTGTTCCGTGAATATATCCACAGGGTGTCAAATGGGTGAAGTGGTTTGCTCATATCGGGGCTGAATTTCTTTGGTCTTTTCAGTGTAATAATGCTGTATTAGGAGCAGACAGACCCAAACATGCTGACCTTCTGTACGCATAATCTTCTAGGGCAAAAAAACGCAAATGTGGGAAAGTGTCATGTGATGTTAGTCCCCCATTTACGCATTCAGGAATGTTGGACACGAGGGACACTTGTGCATCCCTGACATCCAGCATTGCTAGGGTGGTAGACACACAGATTTATATTTTATACATCTGGAGTGTCCCTGCTGCAACTGATCGCAGAGAGGAATCTGTTTTCTCGAAAAATAGGCCACTTTTAAAAACATTTCTTTCGGCCAGCGTGTTATGCTGTGGCTGGGCACCCTGGCGAGTATTTTTGAGGCAGACACCCTGGGAACATTGTTAATGGTGTGGGCACCATGCCCAATGTATGCAAATGCCCCGACCCTGGAAAGTAGGACAAGGTCAGGGTGCAACTTGTGGTCAGGCGTATGTTCTGCCCCAAAAGAGTTCCCGATGAAATTTGGCCGCATCATCTCCACCAGTGAGGTGATCTGTCGCACCAGTTCCAACTGTCTTGGTTCATTTTATTTCACTACACACTCTGTGGGCTCGTTACTGCTCAGTGTCTCTGCATTTCTGCTCAAAGTTTCACAAAACACAAAGCCTAAAAACACAATGGGGTGGCATTTCCTGTGGGGAGCGAAATTGTGAAGTTATATCTGCAATAACACACAGTCATGCGCCCGTTCTGCTGATATCAATTTATGCCTAAATTTCCTGCCAATCTCATGAGTAAACGCCAGAATATAAATATTCAGCGTAACCAAGTGAGACGTGAGGAAAGCGTGGTACTCACATCATATATTCCTTCTTTAAGTATAAAAATTCCAGTTTCAATTTATGCACATTATGCCCAGCATCGTGGAAGCTTTTCAATTTCTAGTATGTAATGTAATGCCATAAAAATGCCTTCAAGAAAGCAGGATATACAGTGCAGATCTCAGTGAGGTTTTTATTTTTAAATTGCTTAAACAATCACCATAATGCACCGGAAAAATGTCTGTTTCCTTCTCCATTTAAAATTCTCGGCATCATTTTACATTCTTCAAACCTGCATAATGGCAGGAAATTTGCGTGTAGGGCTCTTCCACCTGGGAGCAGAGCCAATGGCCCGTAATTTGCGGCCCCTACGGGTGCATGCGAGGTCCGTACGTGCCCGTAAGGGCCGCGTAAGTTCCCGGGTTTAGGCAGGCGAAGCGCCTGCGTGAAAACCCGGAACTTGAGATCTGTCAAGAATCTTCGCATCCCCGCGGGCGGAGAGTTGGGCTATTTGCCCAGCGAATGCCTGTGAAATTCTTACGCCTGGTAAAAGCAAGCGTAAGGCCTGCTTGAGTTTAAAAAAACATTAAAATACTTTTTTTTCAATCATTTATACATTAAAAAACCTGTTCAGTAAGGTAAGTTTATTTTTAGCCCATTTAAAACATTTAAATTTATTTTTCAAAAAATTACATTTCTGTTTTAAATATTTAATTCATTGGCATTTTAATTAATTTTAAATATGTAATATTTTTTTAATTATTTATTTGATGTGTAGATGTATTTTTTGGGGTATTCCCATTCGTGCTTATGGGGATTCCCTTCTTTCACTGGTTGGGCCGGTCCAGGTGATCCCAGGGGTGCTTGCGAACCGCCTGCGCCCCTGGGATACGTGAGCCTCCACCTGCGGGTACCCGGAGAGGCCCAGGACCGCGAGTCTCCGTACCGCCCGGACCACCAGGTACGCGGGTATTTTATGTGTGGATCGGAGGCGTTTCCCCGCGGGAAGTCTCCGACCGCACAATCAGGGCCATTATAATTAGCCGAGATGCGCTCGGCCACAGGGATCAATGGACGGGCGTAAAAGATCGCGGAAATTCAGGCGTAGCCTAATTACGTGCGTAACGCACTTGCGCCCGAGTTTCCTCGATCTTTTATGCCGGGAATTTGCTTTATCCCCCACTTACATGTGTCTCTGGGTGCACGTACACAGGAAATACCACCCCAGTAACTCGGGACTGGTTCAAACCAGTTTGTATTTGGCTTTATATACTGCGATGTACTTTAAATTAAACAGCTATTTAACAGTATATGAAAATCTCCAGCTGCTAGCTGTGTCATTGAAACGTATAAAATTCTGACAGGGCTAGACAGACTGGATGCAGGGAGGATGTTTCCCCTGGCTGGGGGGGGTCTAGAACGAGGGGTCACAGTCTCAGGATACGGGGTAGGACATTTAGGACTGAGCTGAGGAGAAATTTCTTCACTCAGAGGGTGGTGAACCTGTGGAATTCTCGACCACAGAAGGCTGTGGAGGCCAAGTCACTAAATATATTTAAGAAGGAGATAGATAGATTTCTAGACACAAAAGGCATCAAGGGGTATGGGGAGAGAGCGGGAATATGGTATTGAGATAGAGGATCAGCCATGATCATATTGAATGGCGGAGCAGGCTCGAAGGGCCGAATGGCCTACTCCTGCTCCTATTTTTTTCTCTATGTAAAGATCCGAGACACTAATCCATGTGCTAATTGCACAGTATCCTTAGACCTCCAACCTGCTTCCTAAATGATCTGCCATATTCACAGTGACAAACCTCAATTGAGTCCTGAGATCCTATTGTGATTTCTCCTCTCAAGTATGAAGATTTTTTTTGGTGGTGGGGGGGGGTGGGGGGGGGTGGCTGGGGGGGAGGGGGAACAGGAAGGATATAGAGATGGAACATCCTGAATGAAGTTCCACGGAATACAAAGGCAAAGCAGTTGGGAAATAACTGCAGCAATCTAGTTCTTGCAGTTCATCAGTCCCTTCCTCATTCTTATCTTCCAACCTTTCTGAGATGAAGAATAATGCTTCATTTTGTCCTCAAATACCAAGCAGCTGTTGTGATGTCACAATAATGACAGCAATGAAGTTAATGAGCATGCGTCTGTCTGGGTGACCAGATTGGGTTGAAGACAGACGGTTCGTTTTTTGACACATGGCAAGACAATTGTGAGAGGTTAACGTCATGTGACCCAGAGAACAAGGCAACAGAACTACATTCCTCCATAAGTTGTACGTGTCCACGAGCAAGGGAATGAGTGTAAGTAATTGAGCCTTCAAAGAATGGCCATATAATGAACTGGCAGGCAATTGTTTTTTAAAAATTTAATATGACACCATCCACCTCCTATTCACTGGTTAATGATTTCTGATTTTCACTTTATCCTTCCATTATGGGTAATGATCATCATTTATAAACCTCATTACAGCATGACATCTATGTGAGTTCAGAGACTCTCTTCTGCTATCTATATCACTGGGATTGAACAGGCTGTATTTGTGTCGCATTCACTCCCACCTCATATATATATATATATAATATATATATATATATAAATAAAAGTTTTTTTCTCTTGTTGTTAGCTGGTCATATTCTCGTGTATCTAAACTTGGTTAAAGTCGGATGCAGAATTCAGACCACTTCCCCGAGATTGTTTTTTTTTTAGGGAGGAGAGGAGCTCTTAACGTGAAATTCGAAAAGAGATACCAAGAAGTGCAAATACGATAGCAAAATACTGCGGATGCTGGAAATCCGAAATAACAACAGAAAATGCTGGAAAAACTCAGCAGGCCAGGCAGCATCCGTGGAGAGAGAAACAGAGTTAACGTTTCAGGTCGAAGACCTTTCGTCAGAATTGGGTGACTGCTTTGCAGAACACCTCCGTTCAGTCCGTAAGGGGGACCCCGAGCTCCCGGTGGCCTGTCACTTTAATTCTCCGCTCCACTCCCACTCTGACTTCACCGTCCTCGGCCTATTACACTGTTCCACGGAAGCTCAGCGTAAGCTCGAGGAACAGCACCTCATCTTTCGTTTAGGCACCCTACAGCCCTCTTGACTCAATATCGAGTTCAACAATTTCAGATCATAACCCCGGCCCCCATCACATATATATATCTTTATTTATTTTATTTTTTCATCCACTCTTTTGTTTGGCTTTTTTTCTTCCCTCCCAGAAGCTGGCAGCTGTCCTTCATTCTGCCAGCGCATTTCACACTTCATCCAGAGCCATCCTTTGTTCCTCCACCTGTCCCGTTACCACCTCCTCTTGCCTTGAATATCTCTTAATGTCTCTCAATGTCTCTTAACCTCTCCTGCTTTCTGTCCCACCACTGACCTTCCCTTTTGTTCTTTCATCCCCTCCCCATTTTCCCAGCTTTATACTTGCTTTAAATCTATTTCATTTCCTGCTTTTTTCCAGTTCTGACAAAAGGTCTTCGACCTGAAACGTTAACTCTGTTTCTCTCTCCACGGATGCTGCCTGGCCTGCTGAGTTTTTCTAGCATTTTCTGTTGTTATTTCCAAGAAATGCAAATATGTTCCCCACCAGACCACCCGAGAATTCAAATGGTTGGATGCGCAGCAACTAAATAAGAAGGAAAACAGATGGACAGTACTTTTTTTTTTAAGTGCTACCTCTCTGCTGCCAAGATCCAGTTCCAGTCACTTGCGCCAACCTGTCAATGATGGAAGCAGGAAAACTTTAGCTCTGGCTCGTAAAGTGGAAATGAGTAAGCACGGAAGGGACACGGTGTGAATGTGCTGATTCTCATTCGCGCCCCGCTTAATTAAACAGTGATAAGTAGACGTCTGGTTTTCAGGTTTTAGTTTTCCTTGAATTTGGGTCAAAATAAATCAGGTGGCATCAGCTGCCAGCAAATAACACGCTCTATTGGCTCAAAAGTTAAATTGTGAGGACAATTTTAACCCAGCCCACACGGCCCAGGTTACTTACCCGCCCCGGAGACGCTGGGAGCTGACGGGTCCCAATTTTAACCTGCTCAACTGAGCAGGCGGCAAGGACACCATTCCAAAGCCAGCGGGGGCCTTTAATTTACAGATGCATGTTGGGTCTCGATGATGGTATATGGGGTGAGGCCTAAAGGTAGCTGCACTGCTTGGCAAACAACAAGTGTGGTTTTAACTAGCAGTTGGTGCTGACGACTCACCCAGCTCTCACTAGTCGCTCCAAGTGCTACACCCTGGGAAATTGCCTCGTCTGACATGCTGAGCCAAGCGAGAGTAGCCAAGGAGCAATGGTCGAACACTTGGCGACTTCCAGACCTCGGAAAGCAAAATAAGCCCATTCAACTCTGCTGAGCTGACAGACAGGAATTTAGTCGTCGTATGTTGGGTTCCAATGATGTTAGTAAAACTTTTTTTTAAAAAGAAAAGCTTCACTCAATCACTCTTTGAGGCTCCAGGTGAATGAAAGTCTGCTTCTCTGTGTGTGTCCACAGGTCTGTGTGTGTGTGTGTGTGCCCACAGGTCTGTGTGTGTGTGTGTGTGTGTGTCCACAGGTCTGTGTGTGTGTGTGTGTGTGTGTGTGTGTCCACAGGTCTGTGTGTGTGTGTGTGTGTGTGTGTGTGTGTGTGTCCACAGGTCTGTGTGTGTGTGTGTCCACAGGTCTGTGTGTGTGTGTGTGTGTGTCCACAGGTCTGTGTGTGTGTGTGTGTGTGTGTGTCCACAGGTCTGTGCGTGTGTGTGTGTGTGTCCACAGGTCTGTGCGTGTGTGTGTGTGTGTCCACAGGTCTGTGCGTGTGTGTGTGTGTGTCCACAGGTCTGTGCGTGTGTGTGTCTGTGTGTGTGTGTGTGTGTCCACAGGTCTGTGCGTGTGTGTGTCTGTGTGTGTGTGTCCACAGGTCTGTGTGTGTGTGTGTCTGTGTGTGTGTCCACAGGTCTGTGTGTGTGTGTGTCTGTGTGTCCACTGGTCTGTGTGTGTGTGTGTGTCCACAGGTCTGTGTGTGTGTGTGTGTCCACAGGTCTGTGCGTGTGTGTGTCTGTGTGTGTGTGTGTGTGTGTCCACAGGTCTGTGTGTGTGTGTGTGTGTCCACAGGTCTGTGTGTGTGTGTGCCCATAGGTCTGTGTGTGTGTGTGTGTGTCCACAGGTCTGTATGTGTGTGTGTGTGTGTCCACAGGTCTGTGCGTGTGTGTGTCTGTGTGTGTGTGTGTGTGTGTGTCCACAGGTCTGTGCGTGTGTGTGTGTGTGTGTGTGTGTGTGTGTGTCCACAGGTCTGTGTGTGTGTGTGCCCATAGGTCTGTGTGTGTGTGTGTGTGTCCACAGGTGCGTGTGCACGTTTCCTGCAAATGCAATAACCATGGAATTTAATTATTCTCTTTTGTTTCACTTGAAAATTAATTTAAATACAACTTTAAACAACTTTATAATTTTCTATCTCTATCTTTTATTAATCCATAAAGGCCACATTTCAACCAGTTTTGATCAGGACGCAACACTCATCTTTTAAATAGTAAAAAATATCTCAATGAGATGACTCAATATCTTTCTTTCAGTAAGTTATGAACCAGTGACCTTGTAGGAATAAATGCTGCACGGATTAATTTCTCCAGGCAATCAGTGTCAACAGTAGTAGCAATAAGAAATATTCCACCAGGACACAATTGAATGGATTTTTACACTGATCATTGCTGGGACCATTTAAATTGCTTCTCAAGTTCCATGTCTCATTTCCTCTCCGAAGAAAATGCAAGAGCAGTCTGCCAGTCTTGAAACAAGCCCAGCACCAGTCTGTTAACATCAACCCAGCGAATGTATATGTTAATATCTAGAGCAGGATACATTGATACACTAGGCACAGTACAGGTGTGTATTTCATTAGCATTTTTTTCATGATGCTAACCTGTATTTTTGTTCAGTTTAACAAAAAAATGTGACCTTTGGATCTGGGTTTCAAAATTCAACTCGCACTTTGATGGCTTTAAGGGTCATATGTGAAGGGTGTTTTGGACCACGCCCATCCAGCTTCTTAGGGTGCCCCGGCACAAAACTATCCCAAATTTGGCACGAACTTGGCGCCCTCACTCACAGAAGCCACAGGATGACTGTTGCGAGCACTGGAGAAACGTCACATTGTTGCTCTTCCAAGGTTGGCACTGAGCCGCACTGTTGGGGCAGAGTGCAGGGAGCTTTACTCCCCAGCATAACCATTCTAGCACTAGAGCTGCAAGTGCTTCAGAGTGACACTGGCTACCTGAAATGGAATGTGCTTCATCTGACCCGTTTTTAACTCCAGGCGGATTCCCCGCTCAGGCCTGAGTTAAAATTACGGCCGGGTCTCAATGATGTCATCGGGCCTCAACGTGCATGTGTAATGAAGGACCCTGTTGGCTCCGGGCGAGTGTCCTTGCTGCCTGCTCAGGAGGACAGGTTAAAATTGCAGATGTTGCGATCATGGCGGCTTTCGGACAGGTGAGAGCCGGGGCGATTTTAACTGCCCGCCCGCCAGGTTTCTGCTGAGCGAGTAGGGTTAAAATTGCCCCCTCTTGATGAGCATAAAAAATCAATTGCAGAATAAATAAAAATATACACTTAATTTCTCTTGGCTGCTATCAGACTCAATTATTTCAATTGCTGTCCGGCTCTGTTATTTTAATGTAATTTTCTTCCAGAAATAGTTTTTGTAGATGCTAATTTTCTTAAAATGAGGTTGCTGCACAGCCAGGTCCATTTACTGCTCATTAGCAAATTTGTACAAGACAACAAGAGTAAAGCAGATAATATATTCCTCATAGAATATCATTCGTTTAGCGAAGGTGGTTAAAAAGCTGGAGGATTAAAATTTACAGCACACATTATTGATTGACAGCAGCTTGGCAGTTCTAAAGGGGCTATGACAGAAGCAGAGCTCCGTCCTGCTTCAGAGTAGACGACTTTTGTCCGATGCTTTTTTGTTCACATGAACTTTTAGCTAAGTCAAGCATTTGGAATTTAAAATGGAAATCCATTGCTATGCTCTAAAAGAAACTCTTTTGTCTTGGGGCCTGAGTTGAAGCAATACACATTGCCGTCCCGAGTTGACGATTAGTTTCAAGGGACGGTGGCCTACCTTTGCTTCCGATGTCATCCATACGTGCAGTCTACCCAGGTCTACATTGTCCCACGTCTCAAGTTACATTATAATGAATGTAAGTTTTCCACTGGGGAATGAAAAGGAGTTTCTTGTAAGTGATTGCCACCATTATTATGGGTGGTTGGGGGGTGCATGGAGGAGGGGGGCTGGCAGGAAAGGGGAGGATTGTCACATCAGATGCAAATTGCAAAATATTTTTTTCAGGTCTAACTTAGTGTAGATGTCCCCAGACAATGATACGATTGGCGTCCATTCAGGTGAACAATAACAACAACAACTTGTATTTATACAGCACCTTTAACGTAGTAAAACATCCCAAGGCGCTGCACAGGAGTATTATAAGACAAAAAATTTGACACCGAACCACATAAGGAGAAGTTAGGGCAGGTGACCAAAAGCTTGGTCAAAGAGGTAGGAGCGTCTTAAAGGAGGAGAGAGAGGTAGCGAGGCGAAGAGGTTTAGGCAGGGAATTCCAGAGCTTAGGGCCTAGGCAACAGAAGACACGGCCACCAATGATTGAGCGATTATAATCAGGGATGCTCAAGAGGGCAGAATTAGAGGAGCGCAGATATCTCGGGGGGCTGTGGGGCTGAAGGAGATTACAGAGATAGGAAGGGGCGAGGCCATGGAGGAATTTGAAAACAAGGATGACAATTTTGAAATCAAGGCGCTGCTTAACGGGGAGCCAATGTGGGTCAGCAAGCACAGGGGGTGATGGGTGAACGGGACTTGGTGCGAGTTAGGACACGGGTAGCCAAGTTTTGGATGACCTCAAGTTTACGTAGGGTAGAATGTGGGAGACCAGCCAGGAGTGGATTGGAATAGTCAAGTCTAGAAATAGTCAAGTCTGTGAAAGAGGTAATCACTTAATATAACTACCAACCTGTTAAGAAAGAACTTCGTCATAGGATGAGGCCGAATATGAAGTGGCCCCTTTTGAACTGGTTTGACTGGTCTGGACTCAGAAACCTCTCAGTCTGAGATACATTCTACTGTTTCTCATTTTGTCAGTTCAGTTTTGGTCATGTCAAAGGCAACCCTAGGCTGCACGGGGAAGGCAGGAATTCTGTTGCTCCCAATTACAACATCGAATCAGAAAGTCTTGTCATTTATTGGGTTGTTTCGAGCAACATGTGATTGGAGAAGATACCTTATATGTTTGATCTACACCTGTTTTTACAAGTATATTTGTACCTCTTACTGTTTTTGATTGCTTCTATGTAAACTTAATAAGTTTCGCTTGTAGTTTTTAACCTGAATAATACAGTCTGATAACATGCATGATGGGTAACCATTGTGACTTCCATGGCAAAGCATCCTAGGAAAAGATTAGGGGGGAAAAATTTGGTTGCTTTGTGTCTCCCGTTAGCGCCCAGGTGCGGCGATGTTTGCGCCGCTCGTGAAATTGACCAGACATTTTGCGGCGGCGCTAAACACTACCGCCACGATCTCCTGCGCCCGCAGATCGTGACGTCAGTCGAGCGTGCAACGCTCTGGTAGTGCCCTGGACCGGATATTGAGTGGCGCCCCCTGCCTTACCGCCTGCTGCTAGCAACGACAGGTTGAGGGGAACGTTTTGCAGTCGGGAAGGGACTGGGGAAGCGCTATTTAAAGGCGACCGCTTCCTGACTTTTTTTGTTGGCGACATTTTTGCACCACGCATTCTGAGAGAGAGAGAGAGAGAGACTTCTGGAGAGATTCAACACTATGTGAAGGAGCTTTGGGTAATGAGCTGCACTTTGCAGGTTCATTTTGATTTGTCCTTCCTTGCATCGATTTAGAAGAGACTAGTGGGGCTGCACTCTGAGCTCTTTCCCTGGGCCTCTCCATTGTTCTTTCCAGCAGAATTGATGTACTAGTCTCTCCAGGCCAAGATTCAAGGCTGCAATGGGCAGGATGTGGATGGAGAGCAAGATCAACCCTTCCCTTTAAGAACTGGCCGGCGCCATTGTGTCTCTGTTCCATTGCTGACTGACATCACATGAGCTTTGCCAGTGCTCTGAGATAGCGCCTCGCTCCTCGGCGTTAGCGCCTTAAGAGAGGTGTGTAGCGCCTGATTTAGCGCTCCAATCACCTCCAGGGGTGATAGAAGCCAAGTTTGCAGTCAGAGGCGATAATTAGCGCCAGGCGCTAAACTTTGCGCCCGGCCAATAATTGCGCCCCAAACGGGGCAATACCGAATTTCTCCCCCTAGTTGTTAGCCCTGAGGCACGTTACTCCTGGCCCGCTTAAAATTGTTCGCTTCAGATCATGGAGGATGTGGGGCAGCTTGTGGAGTGGCAATTCTCTGTGAATACAAACAAAAAGAGCTGAAAGAAAGCCAAAATTGTAACAGGGACTTCGGGCTGGATTTTGAATGACCCATGGAGTCGGGTTTGGAGGCGTGTGGGGGGTTAAATTTGCGGGGTCGGGGTTTCCGACCCCATCCCGACTCCATCCCGCCTCCACGCAATTTTGACAGAATCAGTCACGGGGTTCCTGACTCCGTCCCGCCTTCAAGAGGTGGGAGAGGCCATTAAAGCCCTTAACAAGCTCTAAATTGGCTCTGTAATGCCATTTTGAAATGCTGTAGCTAGTTTAACCCTCTTCTGACGTGAAGGACACCTGGTGTGAAACACTCCAGTGAAACCTGGCGGGAGCACAAGTGGATAGCTGACTATCAGCTGCAGGTCCACTATTACAACGGAGATGTGATGAAGGTAGTAGTAGTATTAGGTCTGAACGTCGCCTCTGATGCTGCTGCATTGAATGTCTTCAGAGACTGCCGGGGAGGACTTGGTTGGCAAAAATTCTCTCTCATTCTCTCTCTCTCTCTCTCTCTCTTTCTCTTCTACACCCCCCCCATTTTTGCATCCAGGTCCACTCACATCAAAAGCCAGGCAGGTCCTCTCTCACCAACAGTCTCTGAGACTAGGCAGTCAGCAATGATGACATCATCAGAGGCGACTTTCAGACTGAAAACACTAATTAGTTCATGGGTTCCCACATGCTCCAACTCAATTGCCCAATTAAGTGAAAATTGCATCAGCCATCCACATTAATCTGGAGTCGGGGGGGAACACGAAATGCAGATTACACGACCCCAAGACAAAATCCAGCCCTTCATCTCTCTGTTTCTAAAACATTCTAAACCAGCTTGTTCTCAAGTTCGACATTTGGGAGAACGGCAAGCCCTCATTAAAAAGCAATTTGCTAAGTCGTTGGTTGAAGTAAACACTGAGCTCTGTCTCCTGTCTGAATGTACCTTGGATCTTGCCACGATTTGCTCATCTTACAAATTGGACCCTTGACGTGCAGAATTGCAACACAGAAAGAGCAACCGTGTTTACCAAAGGAACAATGTTTTATGATTTTAGCTAAATTATTAAAGTAGCAAGCTTTTGACAAAGTGTAAGTCAAATTCATGTGCAAGAGTCCCACTGTTTTGAATTAAAATAGCTATGAGGACCTGATTTTTTGATAAGCTATTGCTGCATTGGAGGGAGTCGGGTAACGCTGTGTTTTAAATCTACTGAACAGATTGATATGTGCGTAAAGCGAGTTTTAATTGCAAATAGGCCATCAACACCTTGGTCCATAACAATGGAGTCATTTTAATTCCATGCACACAAACAGATTATTTATAGTGCTACCCCGCTCCTACTGTTCATTTAATTATGATGATTGCCTTGATGGAAAACCTATTCCACCAACTTGGGGCACCATTATAAATAACAGCTTGATGAAAGATGCCAAATTAAAGCAATTTAAAAAAACATATAGTTCTAAGACTTTTATTTTTCAACATTTGTACACAAATGTTTCAGGATTTCACGGGACCATAAAAATCTCAGCACGGGAGGCATTTTGACCCTTTGTGCCCCCACCAGTGCGAAACCCACATTGGAGCTATCTACTCCAATCTCATTTTCCCACTCTTATATTTCTCCCTTGATATTGCTCTTCTTTGAGTGATTAAAAAAAAATCTTCCCTTGAATGATCAAACCTGCTAATTGCTTAGTGTGAATAGAAAAGAAATCATTCACATCATGGTCTCAATCAAATTTTTGTATTTTAGCCCATTGCGGCCAATGAATTGCTAGCCGTCGTTCATGATTATTGCTTCATTACTAGTGCATACCTTTGGTTATCTCATGTACCGAATGGAGATGCTTGGGGATGAAACCTGATTTTTAGCTTATTTTAGTTGAGATGGTATGTTTTAAGTGACTAGGGTCTTTGCAGCCAAATTGGCATTGATGGCAACCTGAAGGGTTGGTGTACCAATCGCTGGTGTTTTGTTCAGGGATGAACAGACATGTTCAAAAATTCATCACAGTTAATAACATGTGTAAGAATAGTCCAAAGCTCGATATGTATATTTGTGAGATGTGTTGGGGTAAATATAAATCAGTATGATTAGACAGAGAACCAGCTTCCTTGCATTCATAGGAATCATTTGCATTGAATAAGTCTAGACATCCAAAAATAATTTTTGCTTTCATCCCCATCAAGGCGAAAAATCCCTTCTGTATTGGAGTTAGAATTTTTTTATCCTTAATAGCTATGAAAATTAGGCCTAGTTTGTGTGGAGCAACAAGGAAGCCAATTTGAACATTAGATCAGTTCCTTCCATTGCAAATAATGTATTCTAGAGATAGGTAGTTAATTTGTTTAACCTTCTGCGAATGGCACAACTAGTCTCATTACAGTTAAATTGTGCAAAAAAAATACAATCTAAACATTTGCCTGACCAGGAGAAAATGGAAGGAGTTTTTCCACAGTACACAAAGTAATCAAAAAGGTTAATGAAATGTTAGCCATTTTCTCCAGGGGCTTGCGATATATGTCAACCGTGGCTCAGTGGGTAGCTCTCTCGCCTCTGAGTTGGAAGGTTGTGGGTTCAAGTCCCACTCCAGAGACTTGAGCACATGAATCTAGGCTGACACTCCAGTGAGGGAGTTCTGCACTGTCGGAGGTGCCGTCTTTTGGATGAGACATTAAACCGAGGTCCCGTCTGCTCTCTCAGGTAGATGTAAAAGATCCCATGACACTATTTCGAAGAAGAGCAGGGGAGTTATCCCTGGTGTCCTGACCCATATTTATCCCTCAATCATCATCACTAAAAACAGATTATCTGGTTATTATCACGTTGCTGCTTGTGGGAGCTTGCTCTGTGCAAATTGGCTGCCACGTTTCCGACATTACAACAGTGACTGTACTTCATTGGCTGTTAAGTGCTTTGGGACGTCCTGAGGTCGTTTTTTCCAATACAAAAGTGAGGAAATTATGTTTCTCGTGTACAGAGGCTTGGTCAGACCTTATCTGGAGTGCTGCATTCAGTTTTGGGCACTGCATCTCAGGAAGGATATATTGACCTTGGAGAGGGTTCAGTGCATACTCACCAGAATTATACTGGGGCTTAAAGGGTTAAATTATGAGGCCAGGTTGCCTAAACTTCGCTTGTATTCCTTGGAGTTTAGAAGGTTGAAGGCTGATCTACTGGATATTAATATGACAAAGGGATTCTATTTAGGGCAGATACAGCAAAACTATTTCCTTTGGTGGGGGATTCCAGCACAAGGAGGCGTAATTTTCAAGTAGAGCTCGCCCATTTAGGAGTGAAGTCAGGAAACACTTTTCACACAAGGGTAGTGGCAATCTGGAATTCTTTCTTCCAAAAGGCTATGCGTATCTGAAGGGTGAGAGCAACTTTGAAATTTTCAAGACAGATTGATAGATTTTTTATTCGATAAGGTTATCGAGGGATATGGAGCAAAGGTGGGTAAATGGAGTTGAGGTACAGATCAGCCATGATTTTAATTGAATGGCGGAGCAGTTTCAAGCTCGAGAAGATCTTCACCCATCTAGCTCGTCTATCTACAGTATTCATTGGTGCATTTCTAATAACCCTGAATCCCATTTGAGATCCATTAACTAAGCCCCATAAAGGATCGAACCCAGGATCTTGGTGATGATGCAGGGCTTTGCAGGGGAAATCACGGGGTATATTTGCAATAATTATCATATCAAAAAACAGTTAATAGTTAAGATTGTGAAATATACTCAAGCAGTCACACTGTGTGTGACAAATCAGAGTTAGATTTTGCTTTACCGAGGTTCAAAAAGCTGACTGTTTCTATATCACACTCCTACTTTTCACCTGTCATAGATTGCGCCACAACTTTTTGGGATTCTGAAGCGTCTTCAGTAGTTTTGAACGGCTGACCAGCCACCAAGCCAAATGGCAGTTGAGAAAATGTACATTTATATAGCACATAAGAGAACACCCCAAACTGCTTCACCGCCAACAGACTACTTTGAAAATGCAAAGACTGTTGCTATGTAAGCAAAAGCAGCAGAAAATCAGACCAGTAACCGATTAATCTTTCTTTTAGTGGTGTTGGTGGAGGGAGGAATATTGGCCAGGACACCGAGTAAACTCCCTACTTAAATACACTCCCCGCCGTTTATAGCAGGCGCGTTGGTATAAACGCGATTTACCCGCTATACGCGATGGCCACTATAACGGTATTACAGTACTCTACAATATAACAAGATCAATCTCCAACTAAGGTTTTCCTTCTGAAGCATCTATAAATCATAAGATGTCCATACGTCTATCTGCAACAAGGGACAAAAGCAGGCAGTCAAAACTGAGGGGATCAGAAGGGGGTTAAGTACTCAAAAGATAATTGGACATTAACAAAGTGTTATTTACTTATGTCTGTTCTTGCATTCAGTGCACCTTAGCGAGGTGTGAACTAGTGAGTAGAATCATAGAATCATAGAATGGTTACAGCACAGAAGGAGGCCATTCGGCCCGTCGAGCCCGTGCCAGCTCTCTGCAACAGCATTTCAGCTAGTCCCACTCCCCCGCCCTTTCCCCGTAGCCCTGCAATTTTTTTTCCTTCAGGTACTTATCCAATTCCCTTTTGAAAGCCACAATTGAATCTGCCTCCACCACCCTTTCAGGCAGTGAATTCCAGATCATAACCACCCGCTGCGTAAAAAGGTTTTTCCTCATGTTGCCTTTGGTTCTTCTGCCAAACACCTCAAATCTGTGTCCTCTGGTTCTCGACCCTTCCGCCAATGGGAACAGTTTCTCTCTATCTACTCTGTCTAGACCCCTCATGATTTTGAACATCTCTATCAAATCTCCTCTCAACCTTCTCTGCTCTAAGGAGATTAACCCCAGCTTCTCCAGTCTATCCACGTAACTGAAGTCCCTCATCCCTGGAACCATTCTTGTAAATTGTTTCTGCACCCTCTCTAAGGCCTTCACATCCTTCCTAAAGTGCGGTGCCCAGAATTGGACACAATTCTTCAGTTGAGGCCGAACCAATGTTTTATAAAGGTTCATCATAGCTTTCTTGCCTTTGTACTCGATGCCTCTATTTATGAAGCCCAGTATCCCATATGTTTTTTTAACTGCTTTCTCAACCTGCCCTGTCACCTTCAACGATTTGTGCACATATACCCCCAGGTCTCTCTGTTCATGCACCCACTTTAGGATTGTACCCTTTAGTTTATATTCCCTCTCCTCGTCCTTCCTACCAAAATGTATCACTTCGCACTTTCCTGCATTAAATTTCATCTACCACGTATCCGCCCATTCCACCAGCCTGTCTATGTCCTCTTAAAGTCTGTCACTATCCTCCTCACTGTTCACTATACTTCCATGTTTTGTGTCATCTACAAATTTTGAAATTGTGCCCTGTACACCCAAGTCTAAGTCATTAATATATATTGGGCCAGAAATTCGGCTCTTGTCAGGTGAGTACGCGCTGTGTACTCACCCGTAAGGCCACCTGAAGTGCCGGTTTTGCGCATGCACTGCGCATGCGCGGGAAACCGGAACTTCCGTTCCCCTGAAGGAAGGGGTTCAGAAGTCGAACGCGTGCGCGGGAGAGGCAGCGCGCACGCAGCGAACTTCGGTTTTTTTTCAGGTTTCTCCGTGAGGGTAAGTATGGAGAAGCTGCGCATTTAAAAAGTAGGCACAAGGCCTGTTTTTAACAAGGTAAGTGGTTAATTAAGTACAATTTAAACATTTTTTCAACAGGTTTATCTTTTTTACATACTTTAAAGAAAGGTAAGTTTATTTTTAGCACTGTTAAAAAGTTTAATTAATTTTTTCAAAAATTTAAATTTTTGTTTAAAGTAGTTAATTTATGTAATTTATCGTTATTTTAAAAATGTGATGGTTTTAAAAAAAAATATTTGAAGTTTTATTGAGGTTTTGGGGCCGATCTCTATTCATAGATTTGACAGGTCGTCCTGTCAAATCTATGAATGAAAATTCCCTGCTACGATTGGCTCTCCATGGCCCACGTGATCCCAGGGGACGCTTCGAACTAACTGCGCCCCTGGGATACGCAAGCACTGCGCGCCAGCAGCTGCAGAAGGCCCAGGACCCTTTTCATTCCGAGCTCGCACGAACTTGATTTTCTAGACAGCAGCTGTGCAGTGCTTCCGTATCCCACAGGCGCAGTTAATTCGTGCGAGCTGTGGGATCACGTGATTCAGTTAGAACCAATGGCAGCACACCATCTTTCATTCATAGTTTTCACAGCAAGTGCTGTGAAAACTATGAATCTATACCCCCTCAAAAGAACAGCTAAACCTCAATTAAATTTTTTAAAAAAACCATCACATTAATAAAATAAGTATAGTTAAATAAATTAACCACTTTAAACAAAAAATAAAATTTTTGAAAAAATTTAAAATCTTTTAAAAAGTTATAAAAATAAACTTACCTTTCTTTAAAGTCTCTAAAAAAGATATACCTGTTGAAAAAAATTCAAAATAATACTTAATTAACTACTTACCTTGTTAAAAGAGGGTCTTACGCCTCCTTTCTTCATGTGCAAAATCTTCCATGCTTACCTACGCGTTCAAAGCACTAAGTGCACTGCGTGCGCGCAGCCTGTAGCGCGCACGCGGTTCACCTAGGAACCGCCCCCTTTTGAAATCACCAAGTACCGGTTTTCAGCGCATGCGCAGTGCATGCTGAAAACCGGCAATTGGAGACAGAATACGCGAGAGTACACAGTGCGTACTCTCGCGTAGAGACACTAATTTTTGGGCCAAGGTTTATCGTTTTTTGGCCAATATAAGCAACTGCCCGATTTAAGCGTGGATGTTTTGAGTGGTGGGGACTGCAGTGCCGTGGGATCTTTAACATCTGCCAGAAGAGACAGATGAGGCCTTGATTGAATGACACCCGCACCAAAGTAGCACTGAAGTGTCAGCCTAGATGTGTGGTCAAGTCCTGGTTTGTGGCTTGAAGCCACAACCTTACACCTCAGAGGACAGAGAGCCAGCAACTGAGCCAAGCTGACATTTTGAAAAACCTGCTTTGCATCTCTTACTGACCTTGAATTTGTTTGTAGGCAAAGCAAGCCTTTGACATGAAGTTGAAGATTCCATTGACTGATCCTGAGGTCATGACTGGCAAAGCATTTCCCGACCTTTGGCGTTGTGTCCAAAGAGTATCACCAAGTAAATGACTGAAGTGTTGCATCATTTTGCAACCTTTGTCATACATGCAAATTTCTGTGTCTCACTTTTAATAGCAAAAGTGTGGAGAAAGAGAAAGAAAGCCAGTCATTTCCTGTTGGCTTTTTCTCAGCTTTGGGACAGGATGAACCATCACAAATGGCTGCCAGGAACATCTCAGCAACAAACAATACGCTATAACTGACCTCGGAATGTGTTTAGCAGCAATTTGCTCTGCTTGATCTCAGGATGTGCCCAGTTACAGCTTGTGGCCAGAAAATGCTAGGTCAGATCTCCACTTTGGCAGAGAATAATACATCTTGTGTTACATTATTTAATGTCCCTGGGCTTGTAAAACAATGTGGGGCCAATTTTCCTCGCCTCTCTCCGCCCTAGCGGTGGGCAGGTGCAGTCCGCCCAAAGTGTCTAGTATCTGTCCAGGTCCAGAGTTGCTTGTGTTTCCTGTCTTTGGTCAATAATGTAGCATGGGAGCACCCCCAGAACAGGCCCAACCCCTGGTAAGACCTAGCACTAGCGAAAGGCCCAGGATATTAAAGCACTGTAACTGTGTGCCTGGCCGCCACCATCAGTCAATAGGACTTGAGGCCTAAGATCATCTGGGGGCGGGGGGTGGATGGGGGAAGGTCAAATAAAGTTAAATGTTACTTGCTTGTTTAAGGTACAGGTCATCCCCAGGACTCCTATACACCCTCTAGTCTTAGAGGTCCCCAAGCGAGCCCCAGTGTCTGGTTTCCTTGACTGCTGCTCTGCTTGGGTGGCAATGCACTGTCGAGGAGGGAAATGAGACAGGAGGTCAGCAAAGCCTTTTTCTGCCTCATTCACATGTCGGCAATGGACCTATTGCAGGGACAGGGCCTGCCTCACCTTCTCCCTGGAAAGCCCCAGAAATCCCAAGATAACTCGAGGGTGGTTGGAAACCCAACTTATTGGGTCTCCACCCCCTTGTTCCTGACCTTTGCACTCGGAATTAGGCACTCCTCAGGGACTAGTCCAATGAAGTTCTGTTGAACGATTGTTCTCGAAATGTTTTTATTTGTCCCCCCATTCTTTGGTTTGGGATTAAATTGGTGTTGCAAGCAATATGTTTTCTATTTTGATCACTGTGTATGCCAATGACCCTGTTCCCCTCTGTCATGTAGATTGTGCTATTAATCAACTATTAATAATTCACAGTCATGGAACAAATGCATCAGAACGTGAAGCTATTTCCATCTCTGGAACATTGCCCGACTCCGCCCCTGGCTCAGCTCAGCTGCTGCTGAAACCCTCATCCATGCCTCTGTTACCTCTAGACAACGCATTCCTGGCCGGCCTCCCACATTCTCCCCCCTGTAAACTTGAGGTTATCCAAAACTCTGCTGCCCATGTCCTAACTCACACCAAGTCCCATTCACCCGGTTAAGCAATGCCTCGATTTAAAAATTCTCATCCTTGTTTTCAAATCCCTCCATGGCCTCGCCCCTCCCTACCTCTGTAATCTCCTCCAGCCCATAAACACTCTGGGATATCTGCACTCCTCCAATTCTGGCCTCTTGAGCGTCCCTGATTATAATCACCGACCCTTGGTGGCCGTGTCTTCAGCTGCCACGGCCCTAAGCTCTGGAATTTCCTTCCTAAACCTCTCCACCTCTCTACTTTTCTTTCCTCCTTTAAGATCTTTAAAAACCTACCTCTTTGACCAAGCATTTGGTCATCTGCCCTAATATCTCCTTATGTGCCTTGGTGTCAAATTTTTGTTTGCTAACGGTCCTGTGAAGTGCCTTGAAACATTTTACTTAAAGGCGCTATATAAATACAAGTTGTTCTTGTTGTTCAGATCCTCCTCAGGAAAGGTAACTACAGAGTAGATAAACTGTCATTTTATTTCATTAAGACAGATAGTTATATTTTCAAACGAAGTGCCGGGCCGCTGCAATAGGCTAACATTCTGGGTGAAACCTAATATCGTAGAGTTTTACAAAAGCAAAATACTGCGGATGCTGGAAATCTGAAATAATAACAGAAAATGCTGGAAACACTCAGCAGGTCAGGCAGCATCTGTAGAGATATAAACAGAGTTAACATTTCAGGTCGATGACATTTCATCAGAAATTGAAAACGTTATAGAGATGTTACAATTTTTAAGCAAGTACAGAGGCAGAGACTTGAGCACATAAAGCTAGGTTGACACTCCAGTGCAGTACTGAAGGAGTGCTGCACTGTCGGAGGTGCCGTCTTTCGGATGAGACGTTAAACCGAGGCCCCGTCTGCTCTCTCAGGTGGACGTAAAATATCCCATGGCACTATTTCGAAGAAGAGCAGGGGAGTTATTCCCGGTGTCCTGGGGCCAATATTTATCCCTCAACCAACATAACAAAAAAACAGATATTCTGGTCATTATCACATTGCTGGTTGTGGGAGCTTGCTGTGCGCAAATTGGCTGCCGCGTTTCCCACATTGGAGAAAGTGGGGAGTGGAGGAAAGAACAAAAGGGAAGGTCTGTGATAGGGTGGAAGGCAGGAGAGATTAAATGAGAAAAGGGATGAAGGGATGATGGTGAGAGGCGAAAGGAGATGGTAAGGGGACAAGTAAAGAAACAAAAGATGGGTCCAGAAGAGGTGTAAATGGGGATGGCAGAATCATCAGCAACAGCTGCTGTCTGAAGAAATGGGGGCAGAGGTTATCGTCTGAAATTGTTGAACTCGATGTTGAGTCCGGAAGGCTGCAAAGTGCCTAATCGAAAGATGAGGTGCTGTTCCTCGAGCTTACGTTGAGCTTCATTGGAACAGTGCAGGAGGCCGAGGCCGAGGACAGAGAGGTCAGAGTGGGAATGGGGCGGAGAATTAAAATGACAGGTGACTGGAAGCTCGGTGTCACACTTGCGGACTGAACGGAGGTGTTACGCAAAGCGGTCACCCAATCTGCGTTTGGTCTCCCCAGTGTAGAGGAGACCGCACCGTGAGTAGAGTTTTGTCTTGTGACTTTGGTGCTGATCAAGTTGTGGGGAATGGATCACTTTCTAGTTCAGATGTAACATTCCAGCTCGGGTTTAGCAGGCTTAGATGCAGGACGAAGCTCTTCCTACTCTTGCCTAAGAATGTGCATCAGCCCCTACCTCACAGGTGTGATGGAGAAGTAGAACCTCAGTCGTTTGATCTTCTTCTCGAATACCAACTTAAAATCTTCCCAATTGGCCATCAGACCCTGAATCTAGACAGTGAGTGTCAGCAGGCTCTTTGACTGTGAGGGACACCTCAGCCAAGCTCGACCCTGGCTTCACCTGACATTAATGTGTGGATTAGAAAGAGGATGCAGAGCAAAGACAACATAAACAAAAGGATTTGAAAATAGATTCAGAAATAAAAGCTGATGGAGAGAAGGAAGAGACAGACCACTGCTTTTCTTTCAGATGTCCATTATCTATAGGGTTACTTTTTGGTGTTTTGCTTTTAAAAAATGGCATATTTCATTGTCTACTTTAGTGACATAAGGAAATGTAAAGATTGATCAGTAATTATAAAAGGATGAATATGAATTGGAATAAAAATTAACAATGTAATTGTTATGCTGGAAAATTGTACTTATTGTACAAGGATCTATCCTTGGCCCCCTCCTATTTCTCATCGACATGTTACCCCTTGGCGACATCATCCAAAAACACAGCATCAGTTTCCACATGTACGCTGACGACACCTAGCTCTACCTCACCACCACTTCTCTCGACCCCCTCCACGATCTCTAAATTGTCAGACTGCTTGTCCGATATACAGTTCTGGATGAGCAAAAATTTTCTCCAATTAAATATTAGGAAGACCGAAGCCATTGTTTTCGGTCCCCGCCACAAACGCCGTTCCCTAGCCACTGACTCCTTCCCTCTCCCTAACACCTGCCTGAGGCTGAACCACACTGTTCGCAACCTTGGTGTCATATTTGACCCTGAAATGAGCTTCCGACCACATATCCACAGCATAACAAAGACCGCCTACTTCCACCTCCATAACATCGCCCGTCTCCGCCCTTGCCTCAGCTCATCCGCTGCTGAAACCCTCATCCATGTCTTTGTTACCTCTAGACTTGACTATTCCAATGTACTCCTGGCTGGCCTCCCACATTCCACTCTACGTAAACTTGAGGTCATCCAAAACTCGACTGCCCATGTCCTAACTCGCACCAAGTCCTGTTCGCCCATCTCCCCTGTGCTCGCTGACCGACATTGGCTCCCGGTTAAGCAGCGCCTCGATTTCAAAATTCTCATCCTTGTTTTCAAATCCCTCGCTCCTCCCTATCTCTGTAATCTCCTCCAGCCCCACAACCCCCCGAGATATCTGCGCTCCTCTAATTCTGCCCTCTTGAGCATCGCTGATTATAATCGCTCAACCATTGGTGGCCGTGCCTTCTGTTGCCTAGGCCCTGAGCTCTGGAATTCCCTGCCTAAACCTCTCCGCCTCGCTACCTCTCTTTCCTCCTTTAAGACGCTCCTTAAAACCTACCTCTTTGACCAAGCTTTTGGTCACCTGCCCTAATTTATCCTTATGTGGCTCGGTGTCAAATTTTTTGTCTTAAAATACTCCTGTGCAGCGCCTTGGGACGTTTTACTACGTTAAAGGCGCTATATAAATACAAGTTTTGTGGTTGTTGTTGTTATTATTTGAAATACTGCTTGTGTGCTTTCGAATATTGAAGTGGAAGGGAGAGGTTATATAGCAAAACAGCACACACCATCTTTACAAAGAGTATGGGGAACAATTGAAGCTTAAAACAAGAAACTAATAAAGAAAAGGTCTCTTGCGTCAATGACCAATAAAACTTCCAACTTCATTTCTTTCCACCATGGGTGAAATGCGGTACGACATTAGCATGCAAACGCAGCCAGGTGTTCATCTGAAATGATCGTGCCTGCTATTTTAAGGTGCTAACCCTTTTAAAATGAATGGGTTAACGCCTGTGGCAACAGAGCGAGCAAAGGATTTTCGTAGGAATAATTGACACGTTTGAACACTGATAATTGTGGAATGCTATTCTGCTCCGCTGGACTTTTCAGCGATTGGTATCTAAATTGGCATGAACGTAATTCAATTTTTTTCTGCCTCAGTTTAACATTTTTCATGCATTAGCTCTGTGTCTTTGCAGATAATGGGGAAGAAGGGTCTAAGCGTTGAACCGCACAGTAGCGATAGCTCTCTGCATAATTTACAGTGAAGTCAATATTGTGAGATTTTTTAAGAGTCTGTGGGATTGATTGGCTTTTCTTGTCGTGGATGCACAAAGAATCGAAAATGATAGGAACTATTTTGTGTTGTGCAGACCTACTGAAGAGAATCTGAAAGACACCAAATGTGGCAAGAGAGTTCTGTTCGAGATCACTCACATTTTCATTCTAATAAGACAGGTGACAGATTTATGCCAACCTATGCAGCAGTTTGATGGGCTTCAGCATCTTGCGTAAAATAATATTAAGCATTGACTTACTGTGAGCAGAAGTAGGACTGACTTCTTCGAGTTAGTCAAGGCACATCTAATTGCGCTGATTTATCACACTCAGACATGCTGGGAGAATCCAAGTGTGCCTCTTTTCTGTGAGCGTGAAATTTTGCAAACGTCAAGCTGAGGAATGTCTGCGTTTCAAATTCACCGTGCACTTGCCTTAGGCTCCTCGGGGGTCAAATCAAATCTACTTCAATGGGATGAAGGCCTCCTCTACCAGCTGGTTATCAGAGTCCGACATGAAATAGGTTTGAGCCGTCTGACCCCAGCTAACTGAGACCAGGGGTTTGATTTTAGACTTTGTTATGGGCAGGCAGGCAGGGCAGGCAGGGCGGAATGGAGTGGCAAATAGCGTGCAGTTGGCAAAGGTCTGTCCTGACTGATGTCCTCCTATTCTTCAACCAGGTCAGGGTTGGAGCCACTTCTTAGTCACCTAGAAACATAGAAACATAGAAAAATAGGAGCAGTAGTAGGCCATTCAGCCCTTCGAGCCTGCTCCGCCATTCAATATGATCATGGCTGATCCTCTATCTCAATACCATATTCCTGCTCTCTCCCCATACCCCTTGATGCCTTTTGCGTCTAGAAATCTATCTATCTCCTTCTTAAATATATTCAGTGACTTGGCCTCCACAGCCTTCTGTGGTAGAGAATTCCATAGGTTCACCACCCTCTGAGTGAAGAAATTTCTCCTCATCTCAGGCCTATATGTCCTACCCCGTATCCTGAGACTGTGACCCCTCATTCTAGAGCCCCTAGCCAGGGGAAACATCCTCCCTGCATCCAGTCTGTCTAGCCCTGTCAGAATTTTATACGTTTCAATGAGATCCCCTCTCATTCTTCTAAACCTGGCCCCTTCACCCTTGGGAAAAGCTATTAAATGGTTAGGGTGCCTTTTTCGAGGATCTCCAAAGAAGAGGAGTAGGGCAAACCATTACCTGTGGAACCAGGGTTATTGGAGCTGAATGGTGCTCTTGATTCTCCACTCATACCACAATACAATTTCTCAAGACTGCTCTGTACTTTCAACACGTACCAGGGGTCACGTCAATGAGACAACTATCCACACAGTATACATAGAATTACATTGGATTACGAGTTGCCTCTGGACGCATCTTGCTGTTCATTTTGCCACAGAGTAAGTTTTATTTTTAAAAAGGGCCCAATTTCGTCGCAGAGAACTAGACTCGCAGTTAATGAAATAGCTTATAGCTGTTCTTAAAGTAAATTGATTATATGTAATTACAACTAGCATGAGAAGAAATATTCAATAGTGCAGAACATTTCTGAATCCTTTTAACACGAGAGAAAAGTTTCATCAAATGAGCTTTCTTATTTCCTGTATCATGTTACACATGTTTGAACTCTCTTATATTGCTGAGTCCAGTATCACACATACAATTTAACACAATCGAACCAGCACATGCAAATTTTAACAATTTTCCATTTCATTTAATAATGAAAATATTTTAAAGTGTAAAATGATTTGATATAAGAACATAAGAAATAAGAGCAGGAGTCGGCCATACGGCCCCTCGAGCCTGCTCCACCATTCAATAAGATCATGGCTGATCATGGACCTCAACTCCACTTTCCTGCCCGATCTCCATATCCCTAGATTCCCCTAGAGTCCAAAAATCTATCTCAGCCATGAATATACTCAAAGACTCAGCATGCACAGCCCTCTGGGGCAGAGAATTCCAAAGATTCACAACCCTCTGAGTGAAGAAATTCCTCCTGATCTCAGTCTTAAATGGCCGACGCCTTATCCTGAGACTATGCCCCCTAGTTCTAGACTCTCCAGCCAGGAAAAACAACCTGTTTTTAGGGTATAATCGATCAGTTGGTTTGAGACTGGTACCAGCTGACAGTTTGTGGGCCTGATGGAGCCAGATTATACAGTTGCTCTTTGTGCAACAAAAGTGGAGTTCTTCTCAAACGCATGTCGCAAGACCACGTCAGTGTTGGAAGAGACCGGACTGTCCTGCTTTGTACCAGCTTCTACCAGCTTCAGTTATAGGGCAGTGGGCGTGCAGCTGCCGGCATGGGAAACTACGGCCGGAATGTTCCCGTTGCCGTGCGTGCGGGTTTGGAGGTGGGTCGGCTGTAAAAATAGCGAAACTAGGCAGCGCGTTGGGGAGCCGCCGTCATCCCGCCTCCTCGCGCCTTTAACACGGGCGCATTAGCCAGCACGCCACAGACCCGATCGGGAGAGGCGGGCGACCTAATTAAACTCATCAAATGCTTGTTATCAGACCCTTAGCAGGCTTTTTAACTGCAGCTTCTGAATTTAACGGGAAGCACGCAGCTCAGGACCCTCGCCTGTGAAGGGGAGGCGGAAGCTCAGTGGCCATTGTGTTAGGGCAATAATTGACAGCTGGGAATACCAGATAAATAGACCCATCTTACACTTCATTAGCTGCCGAAGGGAAAGGCTGTCGATGACTCCACTTAGTGCACAGATTTAGGTTTCTGCAGTTTGCAGGTCATTTCTGCAACCTCCGAAGCCACTCTCACTATGTTGCTACTCAGTATTAGAACACTGAGGGATTGTCCCTCTGATCGCGACTTCACCTGCCATCTACTACATCAGCATGGGTGCCGCTTATACTGTCTCACCTTGGTCCGCAGAATCAGACCAAGATGAGCCCAACACCACCAGCAACACCAGCCACACCAGCAGCAGCAGCAACCACAACAGCAGCCTTCTCCTCAACCACCTGATGCTCCACAGGAGAGAAGGGGTCAGCACAGGGCTGCAGCGCATCAGAGGCGATACCCCCAACACAGGGTATACAGGCAGAGGCTTCCTCAACATGAATGAGCAGCAGTGCCTCAGGAGGCTCCAGATATCGTGCCAGGTCGTCGCAAACATTCGCAGCTTGCTGGAACAAGACCTGCTGCCCAGAGGTCCTGGTGGACACTCCTTACCAGTGGCTGTCAAAGTCACCACCGCCCTCAACTTTTTCGCCTCAGGCTCTTTCCAGGGATTTGCAGCAGACATTTGCGGCATCTCGCAGTCGGCCGCCCACAGATGCATCACACAGGTCACCGATGCCATGTTTGGCACGTCAGCCAATTATATCAAATTTGTCACTGACGAGGCCAGTGTTACTGAGCGGGCGTTCGGCTTTGTGGCTCTGGCTGACTTCTCACAGGTGCAGGGCATCATCGACTGCACACGTGTGGCTATCAGGGCACCCCCTCATCACCCAGGAGTGTTGGTGAACCGCAAGGACTTTCACTCAATGTGCAGCTTATCTGCAACCATAAAAAGATGATCATGCATGTATGCGCCAGATTCCCTGTCATGGCTCTTTCGTGCTGCACTAGTCCACTCTCCCTCAGCTCTTCGCACCGCCAAACACACTTACTAGCTTGCTGCTTGGAGACAAGGGCTATCCACTGAAGACGCGTCTCATGACACCCCTGAGGAGGCCAAGTACTGAGGCCGTGGAGCATTATAATGAGAGCCACATGTCCACCAGATGTGTAATAGAGCAAGCAATAGGCATGCTGAAGATGCACTTCAGATGCCTTGACAGGTCTGGAGGAGCCCTTCAGTACGCACCATCCAGGGTCTCCAGAATCATTGTTGTTTGCTGCGCGAGCACCTTACTGCAGAGCAGTGGGACGATGATGGCCCAAGTCAACATTTACATCCCTCCTGGAGAGGAGGTCTATGAGCACCTGCCATCTGTTGTCCACAGCTAGCAAGTGCTCATGTGAGTGGCGCATTTGCAGGTGGCCATCCTTTGGAACAGCAGGGATGTGGTCAGGAGGATCTGGATCAAGTGCAGGAAGCGTTTCAATGATCTCGATGTCAGGAAAGGTGAGTGCAATGCCACACTCACCTTATCATCGCCTGCGACATGGTGCTGCTCATGTTGGAGATGGACTCCTCCATTCTCTGAACATTTGCAGACATCGTGGCTACAAAAGATGCCAGAGCCTCATGCAATTGTTGCTGTCCCTCCAGGATCGCCCTCTTTCTGGATGGCCCCCGAGGCTCAGCATCTGCATGCAGCTCAACAGAGCTTGGAGCATCCTGCGCCCTTCAGCGAGGAGTCTCCATGGCTGTCCATGTCAACACCATCCGCTCTTGCTCACTTGTGAAGTGTGAGACACCAGGTGACAACTCTACGCTAACTCGCACAGGACCCACCGAGGTGTGCGTATCTGCGCTGGTGCTGGGTGCGCTTGGGCCTGGTGACGCTGCACTCTCAGAGGGTGCAGGTTCCTATGTGTTGTCATTTTCCTCCTCCGGCTGGACAGTGGGGGTGGCAGTTGTTGGACCTGGGGAAAGTAAAGAAATGAATTAGAAATGTTATAATAAGCATGGGTAATGTTACTGACATGAATCTTGTATGAAATAATACTGGGCGGCCTGCTGGTGGTGCTGTCCAGGGAGAGTATAAATACTCGGGCATGGGCCCAGCTTGCTCAGGACATTCCTCAACAGGAACTAGTGAAGGACACAACTGCATCTCCATGTTGAAAACCAGTTGATTAAAGCTTTGTTTAACGCTTAGACCAAGTGCCTAGTAGTTTTTTTACGTCAGTTACCATTAGGCACATGATGACATTTCACTGGCTGCTGACATCAATAGCCATATGGATGACTGTTGTACGCCATGTGGCTTTTTAAGATGTGATTCTGTCACCAGTTTGCTGGGATGTGCCCCTCCCTCAGTCTCCCACCGCCAGCATTCTCTCGAGCTCCAGAAATTTCCAGAGCCGCCTCCTCTGCTGCTGTGAGATGTGCAATCACTGGAGGGCCACCTCTGGTTCTCTGCCTCTCTCTGTTGTTGTGGGCTCTCTTCTCCTGCAAGGAGGGAAACAAGAGAAGTTTGAGTGAGAATGATGGAATGAGCGTAAGGAATGGATGGGTAACATCTTTAGAGGGAGACTGTGAGGGAGTGAGGTGGCAATGCCAAGTGGCCTCCTTGTGTGGTGTTAGTTGGTATGAATGCATTAGGATGAGGGTGAGTGTGAGGGGTGGCTAGTCAGATGGGGATGTGAGTATGTACATAGAGAGAGAGGGATGGGTGGATGTGCAAGGTATGTTGGTGTGAGGAATGATGTGCAGGAGCAGGCTTGGGAAGGCAGAGTGATGGGAATGTGGTGACAGGCACATCAGGATGAAGGTGAGTGTGGCATTGCACTCATCTTTCCTGACATCGAGATCATTAAAACGCTTCCTGCACTGGATCCAGGTCCTCCTGAACACATCCCTGCTGCTGACCTCCTCAGCAATATCCAGCCAGGCTCTCTTTGTTGCTTGTTACTTCCACCTCTGTAACATCGCCCGTCTCCGCCCTTGCCTCAGCTCATCCGCTGCTGAAACCCTCATCCATGCCTTTGTTACCTCTAGACTTGACTATTCCAATGCACTCCTGGCTGGCCTCCCACATTCCACCCTACGTAAATTTGAGGTCATCCAAAACTCGGCTGCCCGTGTCCTAACTCGCACCAAGCCTTGCTCGCCCATCACCCCTGTGCTCGCTGACTTACATTGGCTCCCGGTTAAGCATCGCCTCGATTTCAAAATTTTCATCTTTGTTTTCAAATCCCTCTATGGCCTTGCCCCTTCCTATCTCTGCAACCTCCTTCAGCTCCACAACCCCCCGAGATATCTGCGCTCCTCTAATTCTGCCCTCTTGAGCATCCCTGATTATAATCGCTCAACCTTTGGTGGTCGTGCCTTCTGTTGCCTAGGCCCTAAGCTCTGGAATTCCCTCCCTAAACCTCTCTGCCTTGCTACCTCTCGTTCCTCCTTTAAGACGCTCTTTGACCAAGCTTTTGGTCACTTGCCCTAATTTATCCGTATGTGGCTCGGTGTCAAATTTTTTGTCTTACAATACTCATGTGCAGCGCCTTGGAACCTTTTACTACGTTAAAGGCACTATATAAATACAAGTTGTTGTTGTTGTTGTTGTGGAGGTCTCATTTGCCTGTCAGCAGGGAAGAGGACCTCCCTGCGTGCTCCGACAGCCTCCACAAGAGTATGCAAGGAAGAATCAGAGAACCGGGGTGCAGCCCTCTGCCTTTGGCTATCCATCCTTCCAAAGTTCTAGCAGTACTGTGGCCTTTCTCTCACACCTTCCACCCTCCTCTGGAAACCTTCAAGTGAGATGAGTGCAAGGCTGCTTTAAATATGGGCGCTGGAAACGAGTCATCAATGACGTCATTCAGTGAAAGTCGTTCTGAGCAGCGCGTTGCTCAATACATCGCGTTTCAGACCCGCTACGCCGCCCGCAATCACCCGACGCGAAGGTGAAAATTCTAGCCTACCTCCTGCAGCTCATCTGAGACAAGCTCCTAAATTAGACTCCGGCACCATTCCACTCGAGTAATATGGCACGGTTTGTATCAATAAAGAGTCAAGAGCGCTTTGAATAATGGAGACTGTTTAATACAAGAAAATGGTGTCAGAAATTGATCCGGTCGCAGCATTTATGCAGCCAATTTTACCTTTAGCTATGTCTTGATAGGCCTGAAAACTCAGCCCTTGCAGCCATTTTTTCAGTCACTCCAAGCTCAATTTTCAAAGCTGCTCCCACCCTTCAGATACGCATAGTGCTTTGAAGGGTTTGTTTATCTCTTCCATTTTCTCCTTTCCACATCTGAAGGTGGTGACTCCCTTGCTTGGGGTATGGTTCTATAGATAGCAGGTGCCCTCTGGCTACTCTCCCAAGAGGCCATTATTCATGTATGTGCCTTGGAAGGGTTCATTTAAAGGAATTACAAAGGATAGAGGAAAGTATACAGGATAAATCTGAGGTAAAAGTTGAAGTAAAATATTTTCAGCGGCAAGTGTCCTGCAGTGACCTCAAGACCATTAAGACAGGATTTCTTGGCCGCCCCACTGATTTTTTAGTGAGTCAAAGTGGTCGAGGGGCAAAAGATTGCTTGGGGATGGATTCTGTCACCATCCCCCTTCTGCTGTATTTCTGCTCCCCGGGCTTGGCAGCGTTCGATATGCCTGCCATTATATGGGTGGCCGCATTGAAACTATAGCCCTGATTAAAACTTAACCTGCCTGACGAGAACAGGTCAGACACCCACTTTACACCCCGCCCGATTTCAAACTCCAACGTGGAGCATATGACCCGAACCCATCCCATTCTTGCCAAGCGGGTTTTGTTCAAATCGAAGCTTAAATATATATATATGGGAAGTACTACCTCCAACATATTTGCATCTTTAGAACGCTGGACACAAGGGATGTCCATCACTCCCGGACGATGTCAGGAAATCAAAGAATTTTGTTGACTTACAATTGGCTGTGCCATTGCTCTCCAAGTGATGCTCTGCACAGGCCCAAAAGGTGAGCTGAAATTTTTTTCATACATTTTACCCGTTTTACAGGCAGCATGGAGGCCGCCTACGCTGCGGCAGGCTACTGATGCCTGCAAGGAGCAAACCTCCAGTCGGTTTAAGCAGGACTACCTGCATCCAATGTTCAAATAAACCCAAGACCAGAAGATCCGCGGGGGTTCAAAGGACCCATCTCTGTGGTGGGCGGATGTCCCGCCCCCTTGACCTAAATCCGCAGAAGCAGAAACTCTAGGCTTTAAAATTAATGGAAAGGTCATCAAGAGTTCACCAAAACTAAAATCTCTTGTAAAATAACAAAACCTTTTAATAATGGCTCAATTCTCTGGAATGGAACTCCAGCCCAATAAGGGGACAAGTAGCAAAATGGATAGTAAACTGGCTACAAAACAGGAAACAGTAGGGTTTTTAAAAATTCTTTCCTGGGATGTGGGCTGCATTTATTGCCCATCCCTCATTGCCCTTGAGAAGGTGGTGAGCCGCCTTCTTGAACCGCTGTGGTCTGTGTGGTGAAGGTACTCCCACAGTGCTGTTAGGGAGGGAGTCCAGGATTTTGACCCAGCAACGATGAAGGATCGGCGATATATTTCCAAGTCAGGGTGGTGTGTAACATGGAGGGGAATTTGCAGGTGATGGTGTTCCCATGACCCTACTGCCCTTGTCCTTCTAGGTGGTAGAGGTCATGGGTTTGGGAGGTGCTGTTGAAGAAGCCTTGGCGAGTTGCTGCAGTGCATCTTGTAGATGGTACACACTGCAGCCACGGTGCGCTGGTGGTGGAGGGAGTGAATGTTTAAGGTGGTGGATGGGGTGCCAATCAAGCGGGCTGCTTTGTCCTGGATGCTGTCAAGCTTCTTGAGTGTTGTTGGAGCTGCACTCATCCAGGCAAGTGGAGAGTATTCCATCACACTCCTGACTTGTGCCTTGTAGATGGTAGAATGGCTTTGGGGAGTCAGGAGGTGAAACACTAATTATAGTTAATACTGAGGAAAACTGCGACAAAATACAAGAAGATGTTAACAAACTTGCAGAATGGGTGTATAAATAGCAAATAAATTTCAATACAGATCAGTATGAGGTGGTGCAATTTGGTATAAGGAATAATGTTGGAAGATAAGAGTTTAAATGGCGTAGAGGTGCAAAGGGAATTGGGGTACAGATTCACAAATCATTAAAAGTAGCAATGCAGGTTAACAAAGCCTTAAAAATGCAAATAAAGCACTGTGGTTCATTACCAGAGGAACAGAATTCAAAAGCAGAGAAGATCTGTTAAACCTGTGCAGAACCAGTTGAGTTGAAAGGACTGTTTCTGTGCTGTAAATTCTATGTAATTCAATGACATCACCCTTGAATGGCCTAGCTCTAATTTTAAGGTTACACCCCCTTGTTCTGAATGGCCTGGCTCTTTGTTCTGGATTCTCCCAAAAGAGGAAATAGTTTGGGGGAGAAATTCAGTCTAACCCCGTTTGGGGCGCTAAAACTTGAAAAGTTGAAAAATTAGCACCAGGCGTTAATCATTCTCACCTCCCGCGATATTCAGTTTCAGCGCTCCAAGAGGGAAGTGGTGCGCTAAATCAAGCGCTAACCACTTCTCTTATGGCGCTAAAGTCTGAGAGCGGGGTGGTAGCGGCAGAGCGCTGAACAATTTCGAGCGCATTGTAAACGGCGCTCTTTCATCACAGAGGCTGCTTCCCTCGCTTACAGGGAAGGGCCAATGATGCTGCACAAGCTCGTTGTCATCAGTTCTGTTTTGCAAGGCGACCTGGGCGACTGCCATTACAGCCCCAAACACTCCCACAAAGTGTTGGACATCTTGCACCAACGAAACATTAAAAACTTTGTGCAGGCACCAAACTGGTGCAAATAATAAAGGGTGCGTTAGCTGAAAAGCATTCCCTTTAATTACCGCTCCCGAAGCGGCCAGCCGAGTTGACAACCCCTCCTCTTGCTGGCGTTGTCGGCACGAGGCGATAAAACGGGGCGCAAGTGAATTTTCTATCCGGGGCGATAACGGGGCGCTGCGCACTTTATGACGTCACGATCTGCGAGGCGCTAGAGACCCAGGCGCTAAAAGTTACCGGCATTGAAGTTCATGGGCGTCGCTGCATTCGCCGCGCTCGGGCGCTAACCCCTTAGTGCCCCATTAGCGCCCCCGCCAGGCGCTAATGGGAAGCGCTAACATACCAAATTTCTCTATCTGAGCAGCCAATCAAAAGGCAGAATTTTTTTATATCTACTCTATCAAATACTTTAATCATTTTAAACACCTCAATTAGATCAACCGTTAATCTTCTATATTCAAGG
This sequence comes from Squalus acanthias, assembly GCA_030390025.1. Classification (NCBI taxonomy): domain Eukaryota; kingdom Metazoa; phylum Chordata; class Chondrichthyes; order Squaliformes; family Squalidae; genus Squalus; species Squalus acanthias. The sequence continues at coordinate 64,136,932 of CM059438.1, forward strand.
GACTACAAGCCTAGTCCATGCAACCTGTCCTTGTAATTTAATCCTTTTAGCCCCGGTATCATTCTGGTGAATCTGCGCTGCACCCCCTGCAAGGCCAATATATCCACCCTCAGGTAGGGTGTCCAGAACTGAACGCAGTGCTCCAGGTGGGGTCTAACCAGAGCTTTATACAGCTGTAGCATAACTTCCACCCCTTTGTATTCCAGTCCCCTTGAGATAAAGGCCAACGGCAAGAGAGCCCCAGGTGGGCAGAGGAAACGCTTCAAGGACACCCTCAAAGCCTCCTTGAAAAAGTGCAACATCCCCACCGACACCTGGGAATCCCTGGCCCAAGATCGCACAAAGTGGAGGAGAAGCATCTGGGAAGGCGCCGAACACCTTGAGTCTCTTCGCCGGGAGCAAGCGGAAGCCAAGCGCAAACAGCGGAAGGAGTGCACGTCAACCCAAGCACCCCACCCACCCGCCCCTTCAACCACCGTCTGCCCCACCTGTGACAGAGACTGTAGGTCCCGCATTGGACTCATCAGTCACCTGAGAACTCATTTTTAGTGTGGAAGCAAGTCATCCTCGGATCCGAGGGACTGCCTAAGAAGAAGAAGATAAAGGCCAACATCCCATTAGCCTTTTGAATGTTTTTTTTCGTACCCGCCCACTAGCTTTTAGGCCATTAGTTTTTCCCCTTCCTTAGCTCAGGGAACTGAAGCCAAGCAACATAAAGTGGACATCAAGCCTTGAAAGTTTGTTGTCTGTACAGCTCAGATGTGCACTGACTGCACTCACTCAGTGGCCCAGAATTAGCGGTCCGCAGCAAAGCGAAGGCGTCCGCTGCTGGCCCCGGAGTACACTTTGCACAGGGACCTCGCCATCCCTGTGTCGACCTTCAATTCAAATCAACAGAAGTCAGTGGGGATTCCCTTGTACGAGCTGCTGTGATGTCACCAGGGTGTCTAAGCAACCAATCAAAAGGCAGAATTCTCACAGACAGCGGACAAGGAAGTGAGTAAGCCCTTAAAATTCTCAAGTTTTCAAAACGTTAGAGAGAGAAAAACCAAGATTGGGGCTCTCACATGGAGAAAGGGCAAACCTGAAATGAAGATGGACCAAACGTTAATAAAAATGTAAGACAGTTTTTTTGAAAAGTTTCATTTTTTTATTAAAATGGACAAATTTCACACGGCACAAAATTAAAATGAGTTTCCCAGGCCCTTTACATTTGTTTAGCAGTCAATACCTTGTTAAAACCCCAGTTACACCTAATCCCTTTGGTTGTATCTTTTAGTGCGGAGTTTAACAGCGTAATTACTGCGGAAGAGCCGAGGTTTTCGTCAGTTTCCCTGATTTGGCTGATTACGCAGATTGCCGGCTGTGGTGGTGGCGGTGGGGCGGCAGGGTGTGGGGGGCGGTGGGTGCACAGCGCAGCCTGCTTTGGAGCTGTCAATGACAGACCGCAACTTCAGGACTTCCGCATGCGCCTGCGCCAAATCCCCAAGTTGCCGTCAGTTTCAAAGGCGGAATAGCGGCGAACGCTGCCAGTTCGCCATCATCCCGACCACAAATTCCGGGCCATTAGTTTAAGGGAGAGCCAAATGCTCATGTGAGTTTCTGACAGTCTAGTGCAACTTCTACTGGTTATGGACCATTCTCAGTAGACTTGGCACCGGTTAAAAAGCAGTCATTTGCTGTCAGATAAAAATAGGAAAAGTCAAGAGAGTTGGTGGGGGCGGGGGAAATTACCTCACGATAAAAGTGAACAATGAAAACGGCCACAGTTGGAACTTCAATTTTATCAGTGGCAATTCAGAAGAAAATTTTCTGTCTGAACTGTGTGATTAGCAATTTGTATTCAATGTCCGTAATGCATTAAATTTCATTTGGACTTCATTTGTTTTGGAGTGCCGACCCTTTTGGTGGATTTGTCTTGTTTTCACAGACAGAATTCCAATACATTCAGGCTAGTGTCAGAGGCGAGGTTATTAACAGCTCCGATATTATTCCATAGGATTACATAAAGTGTACAACACAGAAACAGGCCATTCGGCCCAACTGCTCCGTGCCGGTGTTTATGCTCCACAGGAGCCTCCTCCCACTCCTCTTCAACTAATCCTATCAGCATAGCCTTCTATTCCTTTTTTCTTGCAGTGTCAGCTGTGGCTCAGTTGGTAGCACTCTTGCCTTTGAGTCAGAAGGTCGTGGGTTCATAGTCCCACTGCAGAGACTTGAGCACAAAAATCTAGGCTGACACTCCAGTGCAGTGCTGAGGGAGTGCAGCACTGTTGGAGAGTGCCGTCTTTTGGACCGAGGCCCCGTCTGCTCTCTTGGGTAGATGCAAATAGATCCCATGGCACTATTTCGAAGAAGAGCAGGGGAGGTATCGGTGTCCTGGCCAATATTTATCCCTCAATCCACAACACTAAAAACAGATTATCTGGTCATTATCTCATTGCTGTTAGTGGGAGCTTGCTGTGCGCAAATTGGCTGTCGCGTTTCCCACATTACAACAGTGACTACACTTCAAAAGTACTTCATTGGCTGTAAAGCGCTTTGGGACATCCGGTGGTCATGAAAGGTACTACATAAATGCAGTCTTTCTGTTTCATTTTCCTTCGTGTGCTTATCTAGCTTCACCGTAAGTGCATCGAAGCGATTTGTCTCAACTACTCCCTGTGGGAGCGAGTTCCACATGCTAACCACTCTTGCCTCAGCTGGATGTTTCCTATTTCCTCTCGGTGCACAGAGCGGTTCCCTCAACTGATGCACGGTTAGTCGTTAGTAAATTACCCCGTTAGACGGTAGGTTTCAAGACGTTGTTGGTTTGGTGTCAGCGTTACATTACAATTAAAATGAAGCCTTTAGATGGCACATGTCTGAATAACTACAGTTTTCTCCCAGATGGATTTCAAGATCTGCTGGCTTCATCTTTCTCTCTTGGGATATTTTTAGTACTTTGTTTTTATTAAACATGACCAGTTCACCCTTTGATGTACTGGCAGCTAATCAGAGAGTTCACTAACCATTATACCCTTGGTTATATTTCAATCGTTGAAAAGCTACTATTACCAGAAGCTACAGATATCTTTTTGGCTTCGACAGATTAGGGCGACATCGGCTGTCTTTTGTCTTGCGGAACAAGAGGCCGAGAATTCATCAGGAGGTCCACTGGTCTGCAGCCGTAACTCTGGTGGGAAGCCATTGAACCACCCCCACCCCAGAAAATGGTAGCGACCCTGTAGCGTCAGACCTCCACCATTTCCAGCCGTTTCCAACTTGCCATGTAAGTGGCAGGAACTCCGCCCGTCCTTTACAAGGCTAATGTCATGGGGGTGCGGGTAGAACCAGACCAGCAAGGACTCCCTACACTAGCAGGTCCCGCTCCAAGTGCTGTAAGATTACTTTCTCTGGGGGGAAGTGGGAGCGGGGGTCTCGCCTCACTCCCCTCCAAAGTGTTACTGCAACTTTGGTGTAACAGTGAAACGGAAATCACGACACAAAGATGCTAAAGTCGCAGCATGAAGACACCTTAAAACAGGAATGCCCAACCTTTAGAGTTTGGAGCTAAGTGCAGTGGCCTCGGTTGCGCCTATTTCTTTTTTTGGCATAATTTGGCCGACACCGACACAATAGACAGTGGAATTTTAAGCACAAATTACATTCAGCGTGAATCGAGTTTCCACGACCTTATGCGCTAGTTTTAAAAACATCGTGCTAGAAGCTGGCCCCGCCCACAAAACTGGCCACGCCCCCCAGGGTGAATTAATCAGAATTGGGAGTTTCCACTAATTGTGCTCGTTTGCGGGCCTTCAAGATCTAAAAATTAAGCTGGTTCTTTTAAAGAAAGAAAGGCGTGCGTTTATATAGCACCTTTCACGACCACCGGACGTCTCAAAGCGCTTTACAGCCAATGAAGTACTTTTGGAGTGTATTCACTGTTGTAATGTAGGAAATGCGGCAGCCAATTTGCGCACAGCAAGCTCCCACAAACAGCAATGTGATAATGATCAGATAATCTGTTTTTGTTATGTTGATTGAGGGGTAAATATTTTGGGTTTAAGGACACTAATAGGCATGTTTTAAAAGCTTTTGAATGAATTTTCTTTTTAATTTACTAAAAACTGACTGCTGTACACCAGTATAACTGTAAAATAGTTCTGTATATTTTTTCAAAGTTATTTTCAGTAATTTAAAATCGGGTTACTCACAGATGGTTGATTGACACTGTGAATTAAAATCCAATTTTTTTGTGATAAATCTATTGGCTGTATTAATCAAACTGCATCTAGTTACCACTCTTAAATATATCAAGTAATATTTTTTAAAGCAAAATTTTATTTAAAAATTTTTTAATTTAATTAAATAAAACAAGGTCATATAGGGATGGCAGTGCAGGTGGTGTGCCGCAACTGCAGCATGTGGGAGTTTGTGGAGAGCATTGTGATCCCGGACAACCACGTTTGCAGTAAGTGCCTGCATCTTGAGGAACTTCAGCTCAGAGTTTTTGAGCTGGAGTCTGAGGTGCAGACATTGCGGGGCATCAGGGATGGGGAGAGTTACCTGGACACTTTGATCCAGGAGGCAGTCACATCCCTTAGGTTAGGTAGTGGTACAGGTCTGGTTAGTGGTCAGGGACAGGGGGGTGAGACTGCAACTCAGGCAGGTAAGGGGACCCCAGGTGCAGTGCTGGAGGAGCCTCAGCCTTTGCCCTTGTCCAACAGGTATGAGGCTCTTGCTGCCTGTGTGGATGAGGGAAAAGCCTGCAGGATGGATGAGCAAGCTGACCATGGCACCATGATGCAGGAGGCCACTCAAATGGGGAGGGGGGGTTGAAAGGGAATGTTGTTGTGGTAGGGGACAGTATAGTCAGGGGGATAGATGCTGTTCTCTGCTGCCGTGACCGACAGTTTTAAAGGTTGTGTTGCCTGCCAGGGTTAAAGGCATCTCCTCGCGGCTGGAGGAGAACTTGGAGTGGGAGGGGGAGGATCCAGTTGTCGTGGTCCACGTAGGAACCAACGACATAGGTAGAACTAGGAATTGGGTTCTGCTGAGGGAGTTTAAGGAGCTAGGATCCAATTTAAAAAGCAGAACCTCAAAAGTAATAATCTCTGGATTGTTACCTGAGCCACGCGCAAATTGGCATAGGGGCAAACATATTCGAAATTTAAATGCGTGGCTCAAAGAGTGATGTGGGAGGAAGGGGTTTCAGTTTATGGGGCACTGGCACCAGTACTGGGGAAAGAGAGAGCTGTTCCATTGGGACGGGCTCCGCTTAAACCAGGCTGGGACCAGTGTCCTGGCAAACTGAATAACTAGGGCAGTCGACAGGGCTTTAAACTAATGAAGTGGGGGGTGGGAGGATTCAGGAAAGAGTAACTTTAAAAGCAGCGAGAGAAATGTCAAAGCTCTAGAGCAGAGTAGAGTTTCGGGTAAAAATAAGCAGAGTGGGTCAGGAAGGGACAGCGAGAGTAACAAAGGTAATAAGGCATCAGTGACTAAGGTGACATCAGGGAAAAATAGAAATAAGTCAAAGTTAAAAGCACTATATCTGAATGCCCGAATCATTCACAACAAAATAGATGAATTAATAGCGCAGATAGAAATGAATAGGTTTGATCTAATAGCCATTACGGAGACATGGTTGCAATGTGGCCAAGGTTGGGAACTAAATATTCCAGGATACTTAACTTTTATAAGAGATAGGCAAAATGGAAAAGGAGGAGGGATAGCCCTGATAATAAAAGATGGGATAAAGACAGTAGAGAGAAAGGATCTTAGCTCCGCAAATCAAGAAGTAGAATCAGTTTGGGTGGAGCTAAGAAACAGCAAGGGGCAGAAAACATTGGTGGGAGTTGTTTATAGGCCCCCAAACAGTAGTTGTAATGTAGGGCAGAGTATAAATCAAGAAAATAGAGGCACATGTAACAAGGGTAATACAGTAATCATGGGGGACTTTAAACTACATATAAACTGGGCAAACCAAACTTGCAGTAATAGTGTGGAGGACGAATTCATGGAATGTATGCAAGATAGTTTTCTAGATCAGTATGTTGAGGAACTAACTAAGGAACAGGCTATTTTAGATCTAGTATTGTGCAACGAGAAAGGGTTAATTAATAACCTTGTAGTAAAGGGGCCTTTAGGGAAGAGTGACCATAATATGATAGTATTTTATATTGAGTTTGAAAGTGATTCAGTTAAATCCGAAACTAGGGTCTTAAATCTAAACAAAGCAAACTACGTAGGTATGAGGGGTGAGTTGGCTAAGGTAGATTGGGAAACTACATTAAAAGGTATGATGGTAGAGAAGCAATGGCTAGCATTTAACGAATTAATACTTAATTTACAACAAATATACATTCCTTTAAGGCACAAAACCCCACAGGAAAAGTGGTCCAATCGTGGCTAACAAGAGAAGTTAAAGATCATATTAGTTCAATGGAAGAGGCTTATAATGTTGCCAGAAGGAATAGTAAGCCTGAGGATTGGGAGGATTTTAGAAATCTGTAAAGGAGGACCAAGAAATTGATAAAGAAAGGGAAAATAGAATATAAGAGTAAACTAGCGAGAGACATAAAGACAGACTGTAAAAGCTTCTATAGGTATGTAAAAAGGAAAAGATTAGCGAAAGTAAATGTGAGTCCCTTACAGGCTGAGACAAGAGAAATTATAATGCGGAATAAGGAAATGGCAGAGAAATTAAACAAACACTTTGGCCGCTATTTTGCTGGTGTTCAGAGGGCGGGTTCGGAGGCGGGTCAGGTGTTAAATTCAAAATGATTTGAAGGTGGGTTGGGAACCCGCCGCGAACCCGTCTCCACGCCAGTTTCCAAAGTGTCGGGTCTGCGCCTTCAGACCAGACCCGCCACCAAACGGCGGGAGAGACACTTAAGGGAGTTAACAGTTTGTTAACTCCTTGAAATGTTATTTTTCCAGGCTTATTCCAATTTCACACATTTTCAACGTGTTTCACGTCATTCGGCAAACACAGCAGCTGAGTGTGTCGGGTCTTCCAACGAGCTGAATAGTTCACAGCTGCAAGTGTTGCATAAAACTATCACATCAGTTCATTTTCAAATGGCCGAAGTTGCTGAATTCATGATTTGGAGGACACCTTTGAGCTGTATTGAGGTTGTAAGTGTATGTTGTGAACTCTATATGCAGTGTCACCTCCTCGAAATAAGTTCTCTCCCCATTGACTTACTCCTGATGACATCTCATCCTCAACTGCCAGATATAACAGCAGAATGGGAACCATTTATACTCTCTCATCCTGGTCCTCAGATTCGGAAGAGGGCAACGCATTGAAACATTCACATGACAATAAAATAAAAGAAAACAAACGTTACACTGATTTATATGAAAGCACCCAAGTGACTACCCTTGTGACTATTTCTGTGTTAGCTTTCTCTTACGCGTGCTTCTACGTGGTGCTTCCCCTGTGGCTTCAGCAGATGCAGAGGCAGCCTGCTCACTTCCCTGCTGCGCCTGCTTAGACACCTTTGGCGGTCGTCCTCTTCCTGCGGCTGTGCAGGGGCAGACTTGGCCATTTCTGTTGGGGGAGGCATCTGGGGCTCTGACCGGGTTGGCAATGGAATGGCAGTGTGAGCGCTTGGAGAGGAGCCCCCATGCCCATTTCCCTTTCCACCACCATCCCTCTCATGGGCCACCCGCACTTCTCTGCCAGCAAGTTGCTGGAGAGCACCTTGCTGCACATCAGTGGGGCTATGAGGACCCATGTCTGTGCTGACATTCCTCATAACAAGGACGTCCATGAACCTCTGGTTTCCCTCCTCGATAGATGCCCATCTATCCTCCATAGCTGACCCTCTATTTAGAAGTGTTACCATGTTCTCCTGTGTCTGACAATTTATGTCATCCATGGAGGTTGCCATCCTTTCCATGGTGGGACCTACATTTGCAAAGCCTGCACCATGGTGCTGCTCCTATTTGAGATGGACTCCTCCATTCTCTGCATACTCGCAGTGACCGTGGTTGCTAACCCAGTCAGAGATGTTTGGAAAATAATTCCCTCACCAGGTTGTTCGACTGAGCCCGTCTCTCCGTCCCCCACTTCAAACTCCTCAGCACCACCAACAATGTCCAGAGCTGACTCCTCAGCATGGGTGAGCTGCGCTACGGACGGTGGTCCTCCGCCTGTTCTCTCCCTCCCTCTTATTGTGGGATCTCTTTTCCTGCAATGAGGGACAGAAGTGCAGTTTTAGTGAGAGTGATGGAATGAATGTAAAGAATGGAGAGGATAGATGTTTAGAGGGAGACTATGATGCAGTGAGATGCCAATACCAATTTCCTTCCTTGTGAGTTGTTAGTTGTCATGGCATAACATTGAGAGTGAGTGTCAGGGGTGCATAGTAAGATGGGGATGTGATTCTGTACATCGGGAGATACGGATGGGTGACGGTGCAAGGGATGTTGGGGTGAGTTAGGATGTGCAGGAGTAGGGCTGGCAATGCAGAGTGATGGGGATGTAAAGACAGGCACAGCAGAATGAAGGTAAGTGTGCTCTTATACTCACTTTTGCTGAACGCAGGAGATCATTGAACCTCTTCCTACACTGGACCCAGGTGCGTGTACAGATAGATCTTGCACTGACCTCTGCAACTATTTGCAGCCAGGCTGCCTTGGTGTGCTGAGGAGGCTTCCTCCTTCCATCCAAAGGGAACAGTATCTCCTTGCGCCCTCTTACTCCCTCAACAAGTACATGGAGGGAGCCATCATCGAAACGGGGAGCAGCCTTGGTTCTAGGAGCAGTCATCTCGGCAAACACCAGCACTCAGAAGCATCAAAATGTAAATGAAAGGCGAAGGGTACACGGCCCCCTTAAATACAACTGCTTCAAATACATCATCACAGGCGAACAGCAGACCCGCACCCACTGATTGGGCCGGGTAACACGCACAGTGGGCTTCATTAGCCTAATCTACTCAAAATCGTTAGCGCAGAGCGGATGGGACCGGCAGCGGGTCCAGAACCCGCCAAACACCTAACCCAATGCGAACCCACCTCCAGCCAGAAAGTCCAGCCCTCTGTGTCTGTCTTCATGGAAGAAGACACAAAAAACTTCCCAGAAATAGTGGAGAACCAAGGGTCTAGCGAGAATGAAAGAAATTAGTATTAGTAAAAAAATAGTACTGGAAAATTAAAGGGACTGAAAGCCAATAAATCCCCTGGACCTGATGGCCTACATCCTAGGGTTTTGAAAGAGTTGGTGAAAGAGATGGTGGATGCATTAGTTGTCATTTTCCAAAATTCCATAGATTCTAGAACGGTTCCCGCGGGTTGGAAGGTAGCAAATGTAACCCCACTATTTAAGAAAGGAGGGAGAGAGAAAACGGGGAACTACAGAACTGTTAGCCTCACATCAGTAGTATGGAAAATGCTAGAATCTATTGTTAAGGATGTGGTAACAGGGCACCTGGAAAATAATAATAGGATTGGGCAGAGTCAACACGGATTTATGAAAGGGAAATCATGTTTGACAAATCTGTTAGAGTTTTTTGAGGTTGTAACTAGCAGAATAGATAAGGGGGAATCAGTGGATGTGGTGTATTTGGATTTTCAGAAGGCATTTGATAAGGTGCCACACAAGAGGTTATTAAACAAAATTAGGGCTCATGGGATTGGGCGGTAATATACTAGCATGGATTGAGGATTGGTTAACGGACAGAAAACAGAGAGTAGGAATAAACGGGTCATTTTCGGGTTGGCAGGATGTAACTAGTGGGGTACCGCAAGGATCAATGCTTGGGCCTCAGCTATTCACAATCTACATCAATGATGTGGATGAGGGGACCAAATGTAATATATCCAAGTTTGCTGATGATACAAAGCTGGGTGGGAATGTAAGTTGTGAGGAGGATGCAAAGAGGCTTCAAGGGGATATAGACAAGCTAAGTGAGTGAGCAAGAACATGGCAAATGGAATATAATGTGGAGAAATGTGAAGTTATCCACTTTGGTAGGAAAAATAGAAAAGCAGGGTATTTTTTAAATGGTGAGAGATTGGGAAATGTTGGTGTTCAGAGGGACCTGGGTGTCCTTGTATACGAATCACTGAAAGTTAACATGCAGGTATAGCGAGCAATTAGGGAAGCAAATGATATGTTGGCCTTTATTACAAGAGGATTTGAGTATAAGAGTAAAGATGTCTTACTGCAATTGTATAGGGCCCTAGTGAGACCACACCTGGAGTATTGTGTACAGTTTTGGTCTCTTTACTTAAGGAAGGATATACTTGCCATAGAGGGAGTGCAATGAAGGTTCATCAGACTGATTCCTGGGATAGGGGGATTGTCCTATGAGGAGAGATTGAGTAGACTAGGTCTATATTCTCTAGAGTTTAGAAGAATGAGAGGTGATCTCATTGAAACATAAACAATTCTTACAGGGCTTAACAGGGTAGATGCTGGGAGGATGTTTCACCTGGCTGGGGAGTCTAGAACCAGGGGTCACAGTCTCAGAATAAGGAGTCGGCCATTTAGGACTGAGATAAGGAGAAATTTCTTCGCTCAGAGAGTGGTGAATCTTTGGAATTCTCTACCCCAGAGCGCTGTGGAGGCTCAGTCATTGAGTATATTCAAGACAGAGATCGATAGATTTTTGGATATGAAGGGAATCAAGGGATATGGGGATAGTGCAGGAAAGTGGAGTTGAGGTAGAAGATCAGCCATGATCTTATTGAATGGTGGAGCAGGCTCAAGGGTCCAAATGGCCTACTCCAGCTCCTATTTCTTATGTTCTTATGTTTTGCATTCGGCGATATGCAAAAGAGTTTGAGCGGAATTTGCGCCTGTTTCGCCGATTGCACCCAAAGCAGAAACTCTGCCCCAGTGACTGGGTCGCATAACATTACGCAGTAATATGGGGTCCCATACACAAAATATTTAACATCCTATATGCACACCAAAAAAGTAAGACCCCCCCCCCCCCACTCAGGCATTCAGGAGAGAAGCTAGGAAACATACAAATGGTGGTAGAAGTGTGGTACTCTCTCCAATGCTGGCTCAATTAATAACTTTAAATCTGAGATTGATAGATTTTTGCTGGCCAAGGGTATTAAGGGATATGGAGCCAATAAGGGTAGATGGAGTTAGGATACGGATCAGCCAAGGTCTCATTGAATAGCAGAACAGGCTCAAGGGGCTGAATGGCCTACTCCTGTTCCTAGGTTCATACACATCAAAATGCGAGGAGCGCCCTCCCCCATAGCATGGGAAGTTGGAAGCTTCAGCTCTTTTAAAAAACTTCCTGGTGAAGGCTGCTCCCCGATTGTTAAAAATCCACCAACCAGGAGGGAGCCTATTCCATTCCTCCAGACCCGGGAACTTTAAAAGACCTAAAAATCCAGGAGTGCTGAAGTTGGGTGTGAGCACGGAAACAGCAAGAGCTTCGCCGCTCAGGTCAAGGGAGTTGGCACTCGCAACTGACACGGGCGACGCCTTGGACCGTCCTGCCCCAAGACCTCGTGTTTCATCAGAAGACCTTTAGGGGTGAGTTTCGTTCTGGCTGGCCTGCATAATTAACCTTCAAAAGCTCGTCGACTGATATCAGACGGGGCTGTGAGAAGAGAAACAGTTTTGAATGTACGTGACTCTTAGTTGGCAGTCAAGAGTGACAACAACAACAACTTCATTTATATAGCGCCTTTAACGTAGTAAAACGTCCCAAGGCGCTTCATAGGAGCATTATCAAACAAAATTTGACACCGAGCCACATAACAAGATATTAGGAGATAGGTTTTAAGCAACGTCTTAAAGGAGGAGAGAGAGGCGGAGAGGTTTAGGAAGGGAATTCCAGAGTTTAGGGCTTAGGCAGCTGAAGGCAAGTCCGCCAATGGTGGAGCGATGAAATTCGGGAATGTGCCAGAGGCCTGAATTGGAAGAGCGCAGAGCTCTCAGAGGGTTGTAGGGCTGGAGGAGGCTACAGTGATAGGGAGGGGCGAGGCCATGGAGGGATTTGAAAAGAAAGAGGAAAATTTTAATTTCAGTGAACAGGGAATGCTTTTCACTTAGTAGCACCATCAAGCACTCTCAAATCACGAGGTGCCGGTCAGGTGCAACACACGACACTTTGGTGCGGTGCCTCAGTTTCCGCCTTGCAAGCTCAGTCCCCGCTGAACTAATGCGACATTTTCACTATGTGCATTCACGATCCTTGTGTTGTCATTAACGGCATTCCGACTGCCACAAGGGACTTTTAAAATGTTGAACAAGCTGCAGCTGGATCACTTGAGCAGGGACAGTGTGTGAGCTTAGCACGAGTGTGTTTCAGCATTATTGGATCATTTAGCATGAGGCTTTCTCCTCTCTTGTCTCATTACTATGCTAAGGTGACACCACTGTAAGGTAAGAGTGGAGCAGACACTTAGCCTGCAGGTCACGGGACTGTTGAAATGAGCTAAATATTTATCTCTGGCTCTTGTCCAGATAACCGAGGACTGCTGCAAAACCTTGGCAAACTCTTGGGGGAACCATCTACTTTTTGTAGTTGCAGTTTGCTCCTAATGCTTTCCTGAACTCATTCGGGCCGAAATTTGCTTACGCCCCATCTGGGGGCGGTAACCGAATTATCGCCAGAGATTTAGCGGCCGGCGCGCAAGTACCGCCCCAGCGAGGAAGTGGAGCGCTATCTCGGAGGCTCCACTTCCTCTCGGGGCGGTGTCAGGGGCGCAAAGCGCGGTACCTGGCCACTCTGCGTAGCGCTGACGTGTTTCAGTGCCCTTCCCCTTCCGTTAAAGGGGAGGGACGCTGCGAGCTCTGCGGGGCCTCCGATGGCCCACACTAGCCCACCAGGGCGGCGTGGTGCCGTGGCTGTAGCCCGGCACCGAGACGTGGTGCCAGGCTGCGCGATGGCGGCCACGCACCACTCCAAGGGCCGCCACGGAGGGCCGAGCTGGAGGTCGGCCAAAAAAAATAAAATGGCGGCGCAGATCGCGACCGCACCTCCCTTTAATTAGCGCCCTGCGAGCGGAGGTCGTCCCGGCTCGTGACCCGCGAGGCTGGCGCTGACACTGCCCACGGCAGCCTCACAGGGCGCAGCCGAATTTCTGCCACGAGGAGGTAAGGGGTCGCGGTGGGGCGCTAAGGGGTCATGGCGCAGGGTGATGACAACATCGCCGCCAGCTCAATGGCCGGGGCACTACCGGCGGGGGGCGCGGCACTATCAGCTAGCACCTCAGTAGCGCCCCGCTGAATTCTCGGGAAGGCGCAATCCTCCGCACGGGCGATAAGCCCTTTGCACCCCATTAACGCCCCCCGGAGACACTAATGGCGGGCGCAAAGGAGCAGAATTTCGGGGCCACTGACTCTTGTCGTGCCATGGCTCCTCAGGCACTGGCAGCCCCCAGCTCCGTAACCAGTGATTATTCGTCAGTATTGGCCAAGACATAGTGAGGTCAATTTTAACCTGGAGTAATGCATGGATTTGGGTGAGGGTGGAGGGCGAAAAACAGGGAAAGTGCGAGCGCGTTGGGCAGCCGGCTCCAACCCATCGACTTTCGGGTTCAACCCCGAATGCTTTAGGCTGCTTGCCTGCAACCCCCTTGGGAGAGGCGGGTTGCCTATTAACATCTGCTAATCGCTCAATTAGAGCGTTATTTCAACTCACTTTCAAACATAATGGCGCATCCATGGGTCTCCCAGGCTTCCTGAAACTCGCCAGTGAAGGCAAGGCGAGAGCACAGCGGCAATTGAGGGGGTTGAATCAAACGCATGGAAATACTGCAATAAATACTCAGTACCCATAGCTGCTCTATGAACCTATGCCATTCTGACTCAGAGGCAAGATGTGCTACTCACTGAGCCACAGCTGACAACTTAGAGTCAGTATGAAGGGGTTTGATACGGTGGATGTGCAGAGACTGTTTCCAATTGTGGCTGAGTTCAGAAAAAAGGGGCACAAATCTAAGACAGCCATTAAAAGATCAAATGAAGAATTTAGGAGGAATTTACACAGAGAGTGGTGAGAATCTGGAACTCACTGTCACGTGGAGTGGTTAAAGCTGATAGCATTGATGCATTTAAGGGAAGGCTTGATGCATGCATGAGGGAGAAGGTAATAGAGGGATATGGAGCCAGGGTGTGTAGAGATAATTAGAGTGGGAGAGGCACGTTTGCAGTATAAACGCATACATAGATCAGTTAGGCCTGTTTCTGTGCTGTGGTTTCTACGTAATTTACTGGTTTTGTCTTTATGTGCTGTTACTCATTAGCTGAGCTAATTTAATTGAGGTGTAATCACAATAACTTGCCCTTATATAGTGCCTTTAATGTAGTAAAGCATCCCAAGGCGCTTCACAGGAGCGTTATCAAAGAAAATTTGACACCGAGCCACATAAAGAGATATTAGGACAGCTTTTAAGGAGCGACTTAAAGGAGAGAAGGAGGTAGAGATGCGGAACAATTTAGGGAGGGAATTCCAGAGCTTATGGTCTAGTTAACTGAAGGCACATAGGATTACATAGGATATACGGCACAGAAACAGGCCATTCGGCCCAACCAGTCCATGCCGACGTTTATGCTCCACTCGAGCCTCCTCATCTAAATCTATCAGCATTATCCTCTATTCCCTTCTCCCTCATATGTTTGTCCAGCCTCCCCTTAAATGCATCCATACTATTCGCTTCAACCACTCCCTGTGGTAGCGAGTTCACATTCTCACCACTCTTTGGGTAAAGTAGTTCCTCCTGAATTCCCTATTGGATTTCTTGGTGACTATCTTATATTGATGGCCTCTAGTTATGCTCTTCCCCACAAGTGGAAACATTCTCTCTATTAGGTCGCCCCTCAGCCTTCTTTTTTCAAGAGAAAAGAGACCCAGCCTGCTCATCCTTTCCTGATATGTATACCCTCGCATTTCTGGTTTCATCCTTGTAAATCTTCTCTGCACCCTCTCCAGTGCCTCTATATCCTTTTTATAATATGCTGACCAGAACTGTACGCAGTACTCTAAGTGTGGTCTAACCAAGGTTCGATACAGGTTTAGCATGACTTCCCTACTTTTCAATTCTATCCCTCTAGAAATAAACCCTAGTGCTTGGTTGGCATTTTTAATGGCCTTGCTAACCTGTGGCATGGCCACCAATGGTGGAGCAATGAAAATGGAGAATGCACAAGAGGCCAGAATTGGAGGAGCGCAGAGATCTCGGATGAACACTTTAATTATGGATCAGAAAACCAGCATAAAATGCAATGGTGTGATCATTGTCAATGCTGATCCTTTAGGGTTTGGAAAACCAACCTCTCCAACCGAAGTAAAGTGAGTCTGGGGAGGAAAGAAAGAAACAACACATTTATAGAAATTCTTATCATATCTCCCAGAAACAGCACTTCACATACAATGAATTATTTTGACGTTTAGTAAGTAAATACGTCAGTCACTTTGCACACTGCAAGGTTCCACAAACTGCAATGAGGTGAATGAGCAATTAATTTGCTTTTGGAGGTGTTGGTTGAGGGGTTCTAGACAAGACACCTGGAGAACTCCCTTCTCTACTTCTAATAGTGCTGTGGGATCCTTAACCTCCATCTGAACAAGCAAACAGGGCATCTGAAGGTCCTGTGACATTTTTGTTTAATTTTGACTTATTGGCCGTCCCTTCCAATTCAGTTACAAAGCACAAGGGGCGGAAATTTATGCAAAGATTCTCCCGCTTGTCTGCTGTAATTCAGCAGAAGAGCTGAGGAAATCCCTGAGAATGAAGTAAACATCATTTACGTCATTTTCTTGGTTTTCTTGGCTGTGCCTCCAAAGTTGCAATGGTCAAGTTGGAGAAACCCCGTGGAAATTCATCCCCAATAAATTGAAAAGCTAGCTGCAGTTAAATTCCATGTCCCCAGCCTTAATTCATATACAGGTGGCGATGTTCGGTTGCTTGTCTCCAAGGCTGCAGGCTTGAGAGAAGAACCAAGTGTAAGATGTGTAAATTTTTACTCCAGTCTAACAGTACTTAGTGTTCGGACCCTTATTGGAACAGACAACTCGACACAAGGATTTCAGGGTAACTATTCTTTACTTAAAATCAACAGCGATTACAAGCAAGTACAAGCATACATACATACTAACACCAGCGAGTGATCAGTTCGGCGGTGACTCGTAGGTTCTCTTCTCTGGCAACCGATCAAGTCGCCCGACTCACTGCGGCAGCCCCGAGCGTCTTTTGACTGCACTTTTTATACCCCAAAACTTAGCAGACCGCCCAATGCGTGCATGTCCCAAACCTTCTTCTTCTCTTCTTAGGCAGTCCCGCGGAACCAAGGATGACTTGCTTCCACACTAAAAATGAGTTCTCAGATGACTGATGAGTCCAATGCGGGACCTACAGTCTCTGTCACAGGTGGGGCAGACGGTGGTTGAAGGGGCGGGTGGGTGGGGTGCTTGGGCTGACGTGCGCTCCTTCCGCTGTTTGCGCTTAGCTTCCGCTTGCTCCCGGCGAAGAAACTGGAAGTGTTTGGCGCCTTCCCGGATGCTTCTCCTCCACTTTGTGCGGTCATGCACCAGGGATTCCCAAGTGTCGGTGGGGATGTTGCACTTTTTCAAGGAGGCTTTGAGGGTGTCGTTGAAGCGTTTTCTCTGCCCACCTGGGGCTCTCTTGCCGTGTCAGAGCTCTGAGTAGAGCGCTTGTTTTGGGAGTCTCGCATCGGGCATGCGGACGATGTGGCTCGTGCGTTGGAGCTGATCGAGCGTGGTCAAAGCTTCGATGCTGGGGGTGTTGGCCTGAGCGAGAACACTGACGTTGGTGCGCCTATCCTGCCAATGGATTTGCAGGATCTTGCGGAGGCAGCGTTGGTGGTACCTCTCCAGTGCTTTGAGGTGCCTGCTGTACATGGTCTATGTCTCTGCAGCATACAGGAGGGCGGGTATCACTACTGCTTGTAGACCATGAGCTTAGTGCCGGGTTTGAGGTCCTGGTCTTCAAACACTCTCTTCCTCAGGTGACCAAAGGCTGCACTGGCACACTGAAGGCGGTGTTAGACTTCGTCATCGACGTCTGCCCTTGTTGACAGTAGGCTCCCGAGATATGGAAAGTGGTCCACGTTGTCCAAGGCCTTCGTCCGCAGCATAAAGAACAGAAAAACCTTTCCATTCATTACTTTAAGTAGTGGAATTTTCCTCTGCCTCCACAGAATCTTTCTCCCATCTACAAAAAGTGGGACAGTGCCACAACATCAGACTCTGTTCAGACAATCAAGCAACTCCATTTAACACTAAATCAACAAGATAATAAATAACAGTAACATTACAAATATTTACAGTAGAAATGATCTAGCTATTTCAAAGGAGTGCAACAAATATTTGCAATCGCTATAACAAATTATTATTAATTTGAATCAATATTTTATGTACACAATGATTTTTTTCTTCCTCACCATTGTATGAGCTACACTAGTGTGACCTAGGTCTTCAAGTCTCTAAAACGATTCTTCTTGATTTAACCAATTGAGGGGTCACAGTCTCAGGATACGGGGTAGGACATTTAGGACTGAGATGAGGAGAAATTTCTTCACTCAGAGGGTGGTGAACCTGTGGAATTCTCTACCACAGGAGGCTGTGGAGGCCAAGTCACTGAATATATTTAAGAAGGAGATAGATAGATTTCTGGACACAAAAGGCATCAAGGGGTATGGGGGGAGAACGGGAATATGGTATTGTGTAAGGGTTTGCGTGCGTGTCTCTCAGCCTGTGAGATTCGCGCGGCTCTGTGCAGCCTGTATGTCAGTGCGGGTTTAGGCCTTGTTGCCTGTTCTGGTCTCCAGCCAGTCTGGGAACACTAGACACACCTGTGAGTGGTTCGAATCACTCGCCCTTACGGTTCTAGACACTGGACTTAGATGCGAGAGCAGTAATGGAGATGAAACTCATGTAGACTCGGTTGAATGGTACGAAATGGAAAAATCTTTATTGCATAATATTTAAGATTACGAAATACATGTCATAAGCACAGATTAATGACAGTACAATCTTACACGCAGTTATGTAGCTAATTCTAGGGAAACGAGGAACGAACGACACACCGTAAATGGGGGCACACATTACAAGTATCCTTAATACTTAAACCCTCCCCTATCAATATCTGTCCTAGCTAGATTCGTAGGATTCGAGACTCATGCTCACCACTCGTGATAACTCGGAGAAATTCCGAATAGCTGATCGGATGTTTTCACCGCAGCACCCACGTGTCGATCAGGGGGTCTCCTGGCCCCACTTGTTTACTTGCTTCTGCTCCGGCTAGCAGGCTGGAACGTCTGTTGTTATGAAGATCTGTGTTGGTTGGTTTCACGTACCAGTCAACACTTAAGAGAATAATCTCTCGGTGTCCGTCATGAGGATCTGCCCTGATGGGTTTCACAGATCAGTCAATATCTCAAAGAAGAATCTTCCGGGGTCCGTTCTTTAAAGTTCAAAGAAGTCTTCCTGGCAAGGAGAAATGTCTATTCGACCTACAGGCGCGGTCGGGGCTTACTGACCGTGGCGCTAAGTATGGTCTTCGTCTCTTCTCATCTCATCTCATCTCTTCTCGGGCCTTTGGTTCCGATGCCGGTTACCAACACAGGTCTTCGTGACACGACACGAGGTAGATCCGAACGGATCACAAAGTTCAACAGTCTTTTAAAAGAGACACCAGGCAAGCAGGAACAAGACGGCGAGTCAAGAACACAGGAGCAGCCACGAGGATGAACACCAGCAAGATAAGAGGATAAGAGAAAGATGGACGGTTGGAGCTTGTAATTATAGTACAAAATCTTCCGTTTCCCGCCCAACCTTAATGCCTTTTCTTTTGTTTGGGTTTGGCGCTCAAATGTCTTGTATAGGTGATCTCCATTTTTAATGGGTTTCGGGGCTACTCGTAAATGTCTGAGTACCTGTTAATATTTCTCCCATTGTTTAATCGGTCGGTATTCTCCCTGGAGGGGTTTTGGGGCTTCCAAGTGTTTTCTGTAACTACCCGCTAACGGCTCTCTCATCGTAGAGTCGTTGGGATTTTACATATTAATGTCTTTGGATGGGCCCTTGATTACTTGGTACAATAGCCTTTATTCGTACCCGGGAGACCGATTTCAGTATCTATGTGTATACTGCAAACCCATGATGTCTCGTGTATTATCTTCAATGTGCTGAATCTTAATCGATCTTGCACAAATGTTTATTGGAACGCCATCTTGTCTGTCTGTCGAAAAGTCTAGAATGTTCCGCCACGAGGTGCGGCGGCCATTTTACAGGCTGCTTGTGTCCACTTTGAAAACCTGACAGCATTCTGCTGAAATAAAGCTGTTTGAACGAAACTATGGGGTAAAAATTGAGTCGCGCCCCATTTGGGGCGCTAACCTCGCCGGGGCGCGACTTTTAGCGCCCCGAAAAAATTAGCGGCCCCACGCCGGAACTTCAGTGGTTGCGCCCCAAGAGGGAAGCGGGGCGCCACTGGAAGCACCCCGCATCCCTCTTGGGGCGCTGCGAGTGAATATCCTGGTGGTGCTGCGGCACGTCGCGCCGCGGTATTGCCGGCCTTCCTCCCCTTCTTAAAGGGGAGGGACCCTGCGCAGCGCGAACCGGGGCCCAGCTGGGCCCCCAGGGATCGGGAGTGCCGGCAAAAGAGCCCGGCACTCAAGAGAAGTGCCGGGCTCTTGGAGCGCAGCCGGCACTTCACGGTGGGGGGGCTTCACGGGGGCCGGGGACAGCAACGGGGGCAGGTGCTGGCAGGCGGCCAGCAACAAAAATGGCCGCCTGCCACCTCCCCTTTAAATATCGCCGCCCCGGCCGCACGTACGCCTCCCTGAACCCGTCGGACATAGCGTCTGGCGGTAAATCAGGGGGCGCGACTGAAGATCACGGCCGGGGCGCGAGCGGGGTGCTGCGCACGGCGATGACGTCATCGCCGGCGGCGCAGCGCCACAGGGCGCTACCGGCTGCCGCCGCCGCTAACCTCCCACTAAATTTTTCGGGAGGCGTGGGCGGCGCTGCGCCCGGGCGTTAGCTGCTTTACGCCCCATTAGCGCCCTCTTAAGGCGCTAACGGGAGGCGCAAGCAGCTGAATTTTTCCCCCTATGTGTTTTCTCCTTATTTATAACATCGCGATATATTGCGAATTCTACAATTGAGATAGAGGATCAGCCATGATCACATTGAATGGCGGAGCAGGCTCGAAGGGCAGAATGACCTACTCCTGCTCCTATTTTTCTATGTTTCTATGTTTCTATTCGACTTACTTTGAATACCCATGAAACAGTTGCCAGGGATTTAGACTGAAATGACTGACAACTCAATTCAAATAGGGACTTGGCACTCATACACTGAACCGAACCAATCACATCCCATTGCTTATGGTTGAATCAGAGGGTTTGTGTCTTATTGAGTGGCGGAGCAGGCTCGAAGGGCCGAATGGCTTACTCCTGCTCCTATTTCTTATGTTCTTGTGTAAGAACTAATACCACTGAGCTTAAAATCCTTGATCTAGTTCCTAGTAGCATGGTATAAAACTGCTCTTAATCTGATATTAAACTGGCAGTTGTAGGGGGTGGCGTGGTAGGATCAGCTTCACCTCTGACTCAGTGAGCGGTTCGAATCGCTCCCACTCCCCTGGTTCTAGACCTTGGACTTATTTGGGGTCGTGAACAAAGGTGCAGTAGACAACAGGTTTGATGAAAGAACTTTAACTTTTATTCAAGAAAAGGTAAATACAACACAAACAATCTTAAAACACACTTAATACTTAAACACAGGTTGGGGAACACGGTACAGGCGAGGGAGAATTACAGTATACAAAACCCCTTATCCCTCCCAATTCCACTACCTAGCTAGGTTTAATTCCAGAGGACCATGAATAATGCTCACCACTCCTTGACAGTTCTTGACAGTTGAGGTATTTCGCGATTTCGGGGTTCACTGGGGTTTTTGGTTGTTGGGGCCTGCCGTACCCCGGACGTGGTGGAAGACATCAGCTGCACTCCAGGTCAGTTTGGGTCTGTCCGCTGATGCGGTAAGGTGCGTATTGGATCTATCAGGTGAGTACACAATTTTCTTCGTTAGAGGTAGGGTTTAGAGTTTTTTAATGGAAAATCTTACCCAAGGGTAAGTCAGGAATAGTTTGTAGCGTGGAAACTTGCGTGTCTTCGGTTTTTCCTGGTGTTGGTCTTTCGGTGGTCGCGACGGCCTGGTTCGCACCTGGTTGGTCGGTGGCGTTGTGTTGGTTGGTTCGTGGGGCCTTGGTTGCTGCGAGGCGTTTGGGAACCTTTTTCCCAGTCGGGTCCGTCGATGACCCCCCTTACTGTGGCGTGTTGTCCTTGCGTGCCTCGGTACTGTTACTAACTTTAAACTGCCTCTCTGGACATCCTTGAACTAACTTTTAGAATAGTGTTGTAACAAACCACACGGCTTGAACAGACACCACCACAGTGTCTCTCGGGTTCCTCGTGTCTTCTTGCCCGTGGCTTTAGGCCTGCCTGCCTTCTGAAGGTTCTTCTTGTGACTCGTTCCTTGTTGCTTGGCTTTGGTGTCGCCCTCGTGTCATGTGTGTCGAACCTGTGCGGCTCTCTTTCTTCGCTTGCTTCGCTTGCTTCTTGGGGGAATAGGCCCCCAATTATACTGTTCAGGGCTGTTGTGTTTTTTGCGCCAAACCTGCTTTACTAATCGATTTCGCGTTAAAGTGATTTAGGTTTCAGTTGAGGCCTGTTTATCTTCATGCCAAATCTCGCTTCTTTTGTCTTAGGTTTTGGCGGACTCGTTAAGTCTGATGACTTTAACTTTGTGTTAACTTGTCCTGATGGCTACCGATGTCTTCCATTGAGACAGGGCCTCTATCTACGCGCCAAATCTCGCTTCTCTTGTCTTAGGTTTTGGCGGGCTTGTTAAACTGTTCCTGTCGATACTTAGCTAATCAGTTTTTGATGGGATGATGGGCTATGAAACTGTGTACTGGAAGTTTTATTGTTAGGAATTGTTAGGGGGATTTTAACTATCATATTAATTGGACAAATCAAATGGGGCAGGGCTGCCTTGAGGATGAGTTCATTGAGTGTATTAGGGATGGGTTTCTTGAGCAGTATGTAACTGAACCGACCAGGGGGCAAGCAACCTTAGATCTGGTCCTGTGTAACGAGACAGGATTAATTAAAAATGTCCTAGTAAAGGATCCCCTTGGAATGAGTGACCATAACATGGTTGAATTCCATATTCAATTAGAGGGTGAGAAGGTTGGATCTCAAACAAGCGTGCTAAGCTTGAATAAAGGAGACTATGAAGGTATGCGAGCGGAATTGAGTAGAGTGGATTGGGAAAATAGATTAAAGGGTAAGACGACACATGATCAGTGGTGTACATTCAAGGAGTTATTTTACAACTTCCAAAAAAAAAATATTCCACTGAAAAGAAAAGGGTGTAAAAGAAAGGACAGTCATCCGTGGCTAAGTAAAGAAATTAAGGATAGTATTCGACTAAAAACAAGGGCATATAAGGTAGCAAAATCTAGTGGGAGGACAGAGGATTGGGAAAACTTTAAAAGGCAGCAAAAAATAACAAAAAGATTGATTAAGAAAGGGAAGATAGATTATGAAAGTAAATTAGCAAAAAATATAAAAACAGATAGTAAGAGTTTTTATAGTTATATAAAAAGAAAAAGGGTGGCTAAAGTAAATGTTGGTCCCTTAGAGGATGAGACCGGGAAATTAATGGTGGGAAATATGGAGATGGCAAAAACACTGAATGAATATTTTGTATCAGTCTTTACAGTAGAGGACACTAAGAATATCCCAACACTGGACAAACAGGGGGCTATAGGGGGAGAGGAGCTAAACACGATCAAAATCACTAAGGAAGTGGTACTCGGTAAAATAATGGGACTCAAGGCGGATAAATCACCTGGACCTGATGGCTTACATCCTAGAGTCTTGAAGGAAGTGGCGGTAGGGATTGTAGATGCATTGGTAATAATTTTTCAAAACTCCCTGGATTCCGCTAAGGTCCCGGCAGACTGGAAAACTGCTAATGTAACACCCTTATTTAAAAAGGGCAGTAGACAGAAGGCTGGTAACTATAGACCGGTTAGCCTAACATCTGTGGTAGGTAAAATTTTGGAGTCCATTATTAAGGAAACAGTAACAGGACATTTGGATAATCATAATTTAATAGGACAAAGTCAGCATGGTTTTACGAAGGGGAAGTCATGTTTGACAAATTTGCTGGAGTTCTTTGAGGAAGTAACATATAGAGTGGATAAAGGGGAACCAGTGGACGTAGTGTATTTAGACTTCCAAAAGGCATTTGACAAGGTGCCACACAAAAGATTATTGCTTAAGGTAAAAAATCACGGGATTGGGGGTAATATTCTGGCATGGATAGAGGATTGGCTATCTAACAGAAAGCAAAGAGTTGGGATAAATGGTTCATTCTCAGACTGGCAATCAGTAACTAGTGGTGTTCCACAGGGGTCAGTGCTGGGTCCCCAACTCTTCACAATCTATATTAACGATTTGGAGGAAGGGACCAAGTGTAACATATCAAAATTTGCAGATGATACAAAGATGGGAGGGAAAGTAGTGAGTGAGGAGGACATAAAAAACCTGCAAGGGGACATAGACAGGCTAAGTAAGTGGGCAGAGATTTGGCAGATGGAATACAACACTGGAAAGTGTGAGGTGATGCACTTTGGCAGGAAAAATCCTAGAGCAATTTATTATCTTAATGGCAAGAAACTGGAGAGTACTGAAGTGCAAAGGGATCTGGGGGTCCTGGTGCACGAAACTCAAAAGGTTAGTATGCAGGTGCAGCAAGTGATTAAGAAGGCAAATGGAATGTTGGCTTTCATTGCTAGGGGGATAGAATATAAAAATAGGGAGGTATTGCTTCAGTTGTACAAGGTATTGGTGAGACCGCACCTGGAATACTGCATACAGTTTTGGTGTCCTTACTTAAGGAAAGACATCCTTGCTCTCGAGGCAGTGCAAAAAAGGTTCACTCGGTTAATCCCGGGGATGAGGGGGTGGTCATATGAGGAGAGGTTGGGTAGATTGGGACTCTACTCATTGGAGTTCAGAAGAATGAGAGGCGATCTTATTGAAACATATAAGATTGTGAAGGGGTTGGATCGGGTGGATGCGGGGAGGATGTTCCCGATGACGGGTGAGACGAGAACTAGGGGACATAGTCTTAGAATAAGGGGCTGCTCTTTCAAAACTGAGATGAGGAGGAACTACTTCACTCAGAGGGTGGTAGGTCCATGGAATATGCTGCCACAAAAAGCTGTAGAAGCTACAACATTAATTAAATTTAAAACAGAAATAGACAGTTTCCTAGAAGTAAAGGGCATTAAGGGTTACGGGGAGCGGGCAGGAATTTGGACATGAGTCTAGGTTCGGATCGGTCATGGCCCTGTGGGTAGTGGAGCGGGCCCAGGGACTGTGTAGCCTGATTCTGCTCCTATTTCGTGTGTGCAATTCTGTTAGATGCAGGAGATGGTTCTGTGATAGATAGTAGATTGGCGGTTAGGATCAGATCAGCCATGATCTTATTGAATGGCGGAGCAGGCTCGAGGGGCCGATTGGCCTACTCCTGCTCCTATTTCTTATGTTCTTATGTTCTTATGTTCTTCCAGCATCCTGTCTGGACCTGGGGATTTCAAAAGGGGTCTTGGTTTATTCATTTTTGAATGTGTTTGTGATGTTTTGGATGAGGCTCTTCCTCCTTGGTTGGATTGCAGTGCAAACATCTCCCAGACAGCTTGACTTGGTCCCAATACCCAAAAGCTGTCCACTGCCTCACCACACCCCTTCCCGCAGCCTGTGTTTCTGTGACTGCAGGTTTACCCAATGGCCCTTTTAAAAAGGTATCTTCTCATCCAAAGTCATTTTCCTCAGGTTTTTTTCCTTCCTTGATCCTTTTTAAAATGTACTTCAAAACTGAGGTGTTGACCTCAAATTCCTTCATTTCGGTCCCACCATTCCAAATTCGTGTTAAGATCCAAAAATCACCCCCTTTAGGGTTCTATTCGAGTTTCTGGGGGATTTTGCGAAGCCTACACAGTCTATTCAAAAGCTCACTCAGAGAATTGACTGAGGCCCTTTATTTGAATTTCTAATTGATTTGGATTGAATTTGAATCAACAGCTTAAGTAAAAATGCAAGGTTAGGGATTTGAGGTGATGCAATGATGGTGTCATTTTTAGTGATGGCGACGTAAGAGACACTATTCTCACAGTCAGGATTTCTCAGGCGAGTGAGTTGCGTTAATGTTGCCGGGGCCATCAACGGGAGGGAAGCTGGATTTGTCCCACCATTCAATAGCGCCCTGCCCCACCCTTGCTGGCCAGCCAACGACTTGACTTCATAAGAACTGTGACCATTTCCTGCCGTTGAGCTGTTCTACTCCTCAAGGGAGATCGTTTGGATGTGTGGGCAAATTAGGGGATGGCAGTCATTAAAGAACAAAGTCAAAGGAAATTGGATGGGCGGAGAAATCAGGATTTAAATATTTTCTTTAACATTTGTGCCACAGTATCAATGTAGCAGCATAATTGGATTAAAAATTTGAAAATGGTTCCCGAATATTCATGAGCTACGTAGGGCATAAATCGGGCATTTCTCCCACGGCGGGGAGAAGGTTAACATAATTTTGGACGGGCCCAAGATCTGTCAGGTTTCCACCCCATTTGTGCAACTTGGTAAGTTCCACCTGAAGTGGGTGCAGATGAAAGAAGCACCCAGCCCCCCTCCGGCAGAGCGAGGAGAACGATGTAGTAATGGCGTGATGACATCATCCGTTACAAATACTATTGTATCCGGCTTCGCAGCCGCCCTACAAGTGTACCCATATTAAAAGCAGGCTATTTTGCTATCGTATTAATGCTTACCAGACTAGCTGCTCAAGGTGCAAGTGACCTCTTAAAGGAGATCTGCTGCACCTTTGATGATGATGCTTTGACAGCATATCCGCTCTATCACCAAGACCGCCTATTTCCACCTCCGTAACATCGCCCATCACCGTCCCTGCCTCAGCTCATCTGCCGTTGAAACCCTCATCCATGCCTTTGTTATTGCTAAACTCGACCATTCCAATGCTTTCCTGGCCGGCCTCCCACCTTGTACCCTCCGTAAACTTGAGCTAATTCAAAACTCTGCTGCCCATGGCCTAAATCGTACCAAGTCCCGTTCACCTATATTCGCTGACCTACGGCAACACCTCAATTTTAAAAATTCTCATCCTTGTGTTCAATTCCCTCCATGGCATCACTCCTCACTATCTCTGTAACCTCCTTCAGTCCTACAACCCTCTGAGATAGCGGCACTCCTCCAATTCTGGCCTCTTGTGTATCCTCAAATTTCATCACTCCACCATTGGCAGCCTTGCTTTCAGTTGCCAGGCCCTAAACTCTGGAATTCCCTCCCTAAATCTCTCTGCCTATCCACCTCTCCTCCTTTAAGATGTTCCTTAAAACCTACCTCTTTGACTAAGCTTTTGGCCATCTGTCCTAATATCTCCTTATGCAACTCAGTGTCAAATTTTGTTTGATAATCACTCCTGTGAAGCGCCTTGGGACATTTTACCACACTAAAGGTGCTATATAAATGCAAGTTATCGTTGTTGTTGATCTTGCAATCGGCTATAACTTTGGATTTGCTCAAGTAATTTATTACTACATCATCAAAACAGTCAAATACATACGTATTTTTTAAAATTTCATTCTTGGGATATGGGCATTGCTGGCAAGGTCGGCATTTATTGCCCATTCCTGGTTGCCCTTGAGAAGTTGGTGGTGAGCCGCCTTCTTGAACCGCTGCAGTCCATGTGCTGAAGGTACTCCCCCAGTGCTGTTAGGGAGGGAGTTCCAGGAATTTGGCCCAGCAATGATCTGCACAGTGCTGCCCCCTATGCCAGTGAGTCTTGTTTTCTGGCCTGATCCAGCACTCCTTCCAAATAAGGGCCAGGGGTGCGAGAGATAGACGGCTGTGCCACATTAGACTGAGTCTCTTGGGCTGCTGAGTCCAAGGATGGACGTGTAGTGGCTCCATCTCCAGTATGATCATCTGTACAGCCTGGTTCTGCCTTTCTGCTGCTACCTGTGAAGGTATCTGAGAGGACTGCGTGGAGCACTTACCTTTGATGCCAGCACCTGCTAAGACCAAGATCTGTACACCCAGTGATCTGTGGGAGAACAGACCTAATGGCAGCACTGATATCTTGTCCGTGCTTTGTGCAAATTGACTGCTGCGTTTCCTACATTTCAAGGTGACTACACTTCAGAAGTATTTCATTGGTTGTAAAGCACTTGGGGAAATCCTGAAGTCATAAAAGGCATTACAGAAATGTAAGTCTTTCTTTATTTCATAGGGTAGTGGATAATTGCAATCGGTGGATAATCAAGGGTCCCCAAAATGTTGGTCTTACTCATATGGTACAGCGATGTCCTCGGGATGAGAATGAAGGAGAGTTCAATACGAATAAAAGCATATTTTGTAGTTTTATTCATAATATTATTTATTGATAGGTTTTGCTCTGTAAAATTCTGGTGCATAATTGAGACGACGGATGAAAAGAGAGGAGATAATGGGGATTTCAATGTGCTTGGAAATGTTCTCTTCATACTCTCCAACCCCAAAAAATGTTTTTCACTGTTGCGCATTTTCTTGTGCATGATTGTCCAATGCATTTTCTTCAACTCACAAAGACCTTTGGGGAGCGTGACAAAGTATAACCTGTGCTGTGCGAATTGAACAGCACAGCAAAATGTCATTGTATTGATTAGTTCATTCATCTCTTATTCTACACATCTGCAGTTTTTGTACAACCAATCAAAAACACACAAGGACAACACAAAGCACTTGAAATCTACTGAGCAAGGTACAAAATCAAGCAGGGTAGTTCCTGATCTGTTTTTAACCATTCCGCTGCCTCTGTCGGACAACTCTCCTTGCAACTTGCCATAGCCAGAACCTATTTGAATGAAAGGTAATAAACTGTGCAGATGTTGTAATATGAAATGATTTTGGTTTCCAAACGTATAGTTTTGATGTGGGTTTGTGTCCCATTGAACCATAGAGGTTTTCAGTATAGAAGGAAGCCATTCGGCCCATCGACTCTTTGCTAAAGTAATTCAGAACGAATCCCATTGTGTCGCTGTCTCTCCATAGTTCTTTCTTAATTTAAATCTAACCTTACTGCACCACTGTCTCTTCATAGCCCTGCATCTTCTTCTGCTTCAAATATTTATTCATTTTCCATTAAAGCTGGTCTCTACCTCAATCATTCCCTGCAACAAAACATTCCATGCTCCATCAACCCCCTGTAAAGTAATTTCTCTTAACCTCTCCCCTCAGTCTTTTTAATTTACGAGGGGGGGAATAATTCGTGTTCGCCGACAAAGTTGCTGGTGTCACCGGCAACTGCAGTTAACGGCCGCTGGAAATGGCCACCATGCTAACCGAGTGAAATTGGTCTGGGGGGCGCGTGGAGATAGGTGGCGCAGCGCTCACCTTCCATGCAACACCCTCCTGGTGGCGTCGCTGGAGGGATCCGGGACAAAGCTCCTGTCCCGGTCCGGCGTTACAGCTTCCCACAGCCTCTGTGAGCGAAGCTGTGGAGCTTGCAAGGAATTGTGGGCAATGAAGAGCTCTGAGAATTAAAGGGGCCACGCACGCTGAGGCAATACAAAATAAAATGCAGTGAATCAATGCATTTTTCAGCCCTTTCCTGCCTTTTGAGAAATATTCAATATTTAAAAGAAATTCCAAATGTGAATATTCAGCTGTTAAAACTGAATTACCTTCCTTACCTCAACAAATGGGAAAACTGCCTCAGCACTAACACAAATGGCTCAGCAAGCCAGGGAAGGAGAAGTCTATTTTTCTCGCTAAAGTTGGCAATCAATTCAAGAATATATGCCAAGAACTTGAAAGGAATCAAACAAGGACAACAGATCTAACATTCCATTTTAATTTGAAGTCACTTCGGTTTGAAGAATTGCCTTGAAAGCAGACGTCACTGTAGAGAATATAAAACGAAACACTGGTACTATTTTGGTACATGTCATGTCAGAGAATCGTGGATTCATACAGCACAGAATGAGGCCATTAGGTCATTGTACCTGTGAGCTACCCAATTAGTCCCACTCCCCTGCTTTTTCCCCCTAGCCCTGCAATTTTTTTCCTACTTCAAGTATGTCTAAGGTATTTAAAATAAAGTTCAGTCTTTAAATTTTGAAACAAATCATACTCGACAAGCAGTCGTGGTGCTCTGATGATGTGATTTAAACTCTACGGAGGTCAATTTCAACGCCAACAGTTGGGCGAGCTGCTGTGCCAAGTTACTGCCCAGGGGGTGAGTTTGAAAATTACCCCCTACATGGGTCAGTGATTTAAATTTGGAAAGTAGTTTCTTGGATAATTATCAAAGGTGAAGTTGCGCATTAAGTAATGGGAGCCACAATCCAGTGCTTCGGAATTGTTGAGGTCAATCAGTGGGGGTCGGCGAGTTTGGTGTAAATGAGAGAAAACGAGGTAAACCTTAGCGTGAACTGCTCCAAGCCTGGTGTGCTCGTATCTTTAAAACTCTCCTTTTCTAACATATAATAAATGACATACCAGTGGCGATGGGTGTTGGATTGAAGGCTTAGTGGGGAGTGCAGTATTTACCAGCAGGGGGAAGGGAAACCAACTGGATGACCCAGTCTGGGCAGAAACTCAGACGCTTCTCACAACTGGCCAGAAAGGACATTGGTAAAGGTCGGGTGTTGTGAGGCCACCTACCCTATCCACAGCAGAGCTGAGCTGACCCCAGATGGACAGAATATTGGGCATCAATTTACTTCTTTTTGAAAACTTGCCAATTAAAAAATTACATAAATTGCAACACAGCTGTCGGGAGGAAGTTTCGTCCCAGTGGCGTACCCGATCCTTTACTTATCTTGTATTACTTACCAATTACTTACCTTGTTCATCTTCATTGCTTTTAGTTTCCCTTCTTGTGTTTGATCAGGTATCTGCCAAGACTCGGTTTCACAGCCACATCTCTTTCCTCAGCAACTGTCTCCGGTTCCGACTTATTCCACGTGGATTCCAACTGAACTTCCACCCTTTGTGTTTCGGATCCGCCCAGGATTACAAGTATCTCCAAGATATTCAGCGTTCCTCGAACTACTGCTCTCGCCGCATCCTGAGATCCACGCTCAACGCCATGCGCCGCCACATGAACACTCTCGACCTCTCTCTTCAGCAGCACCAACGCATTATTTCTCAAAGCTGTCCGGGTCCACAGTTTCATTTCATCCTTCGACTCATCCGATGCTTCAACAAAAAACTTTTTTTCTTCCTTTCTGATGTCAAGGATCACAAGCTTCATCAACTCTTGGACACCAACGCCCCTCTGGAACCTTCTTCCCCTTCACTTTCCTCTGACCCCATCCCTTCTTCCAATCTCACCCCCTGCCGTGTTTTCACTAAACCCTCTGACCTTCCCCTCTCTGACCCCGAATGATCAGTCCTCAGCAAAGGCCTGAGCTTCATCCCCTTACGGCCCCATCTCAATGAATTTCAAGCTCGGCACAACGCTGAGCTCTTTTTCCATCGCCTTCATCTTTGGCCAGGAGTCTTCCCCCCGTACAGCGGTCCCTTTCTCCCGCTTTCAGAATTCTCATTTTACCTGGACCCCTCCCTCTGGCCTCTTACCCTCTCTAGATCTTTTCATTGCTAACTGTCGGCGTGACATCGGCCATCTCAATTTCACTGCTCCCCTCTTTCACTCCCTCTGAACTTGCAGAACTCCGTTCTCTCCGATCCAACCCAAACATTATCATTAAACCTGCTGATATGGGCGGTGCTGTTGTTGTTTGGTGAACAGACCTCTACCGTGCGGAAGCTGAACACCAACTCTCTGACACCTCCTCCTACCTCTGCCTGGACCATGACCCCACTAGCAACCATCAAGCCATCCTTTCCAAGACTGTCACTGACCTCATCTCCTCTGGAGATCTTCCCTCTATGGCCGCCAACCTCATAGTCCCCCAACCACGCACAGCCCGCTTCTACCTCCTTCCCAAGATCCACAAACAGGACTGCCCTGGTAGACACATCGTTTCAGCCTGTTCTTGCCCCACGGAACTTATCTCTTCCTATCTCGACTCTATTTTTTTCTCCCCTTGTCCAGTCTCTTCCCACATACATTCGCAACTCTTCCGATGCCCTCCGCCACTTTAACAGTTTTCAGCTTCCTGGCCCCAACCGTCTCCTTTTCACAATGGATGTCCAATCCCTCTACACCTCCATCCCCCACCAGGACGGCCTGAGGGCGCTCCGCTTCTTCCTTGAACAGAGGCCCAACCAGTCCCCATCCACCACCACCCTCCTCCGCCTGGCTGAACTTGTTCTCACGTTGAACAACTTCTCCTCTGACTCCACTCACTTCCTCCAAATTAAAGGTGTTGCTATGGGAACCCGCATGGGCCCTAGCTATGCCTGCCTTTTATGGGATATGTGGAACATTCTTTGTTCCAGTCCTACTCAGGTCCCCTCCCTCACCTCTTTTTCCGGTACATCGATGACTGTATCAGTGCCGTTTCCTGCTCTTGCCCTGAACTAGAAAAGTTCATTCACTTTACTTCCAATTTCCACCTTTCCCTCACCTTCACATGGTCCATCTCCGACTCTTCTCTTCCCTTCCTTGACTTCTCTGTCTCCATTTCTGGCGATCCGCTATCGACAAACATGCCCTACAATCCCACTGACTCCCACAGCTACCTGGACTACACTTCCTCCCACCCTGCTTCCTGTAAGGACTCTATTCCATTCTCCCAGTTTCTCCATCTCCACCGCATCTGTTCTGATGATGCCATCTTCCATACCAGTGCTTCCGACATGTCTTCCTTTTTCCTCAACCGAGGATTCCCCTCTACTGTGGTTGACACAGCCCTTGACCGTGTCTGTTCCATTTCCCGCACTTCTGCTCTCACCCCTTCCCCTCCCTCCCAGAACCACGATAGGGTTCATCTTGTCCTCACCTTTCACCGCACCAGCCTCCACATTCAACGGATCATCCTCCGCCATTTCCGCCACCTCCAACGTGATCCTACCACCAAACGCATCTTCCCCTCACCTCCCCTTTCAGCATTCCGAAGGGACTGCTCCCTCCGCGACACCCTGGTCCACTCCTCAATCATCCCTAACAGCCCTTCCCCTTCGCCTGGCACCTTCCCGTGCAAGCGCAGGAGATGCAACACTTGCCCTTTTACCTCCTCCCTTCCCACTGTCCAGGGCCCCAAACACACCTTCCAGGTGAAACAGCGATTTACTTGTACTTCTTACAATTTAGTATACTGTATTCGCTGCTCACGATGCGGTCTCCTCTACATTGAGGAGACCAAACGCAGATTGGGCGACCGCTTTGCAGAACACCTCCGTTCAGTCTGTGAGGTTGACCCTGAGCTTCCGGTCACCTGTCACTTTAATTCTCCGCTTCACTCCCACTCTGATCTCACCGTCCTTGGCCTCTTACATTGTTCCAATGAAGCTCAACGTAAGCTCAAGGAACAGCACCTCATCTTCCGATTAAGCACTTTACAGCCTTCTGGACTCAAGATTGAGTTCAACAATTTCAAACTATAACCCCTGCTCCCATTTTTCATGCTGTATGATTTTGCGGTGGGGAAAATGCTAGAGTCCACTATAAAAGATGTAATAGCAGACCACTTGGAAAACAGTGACAGGATCGGACAAAGTCAACATGGATTTACAAAAGGTAAATCATGCTTGACTAATCTACTGGAATTTTTTGAGGATGTAACTGGCAGAATAGATAAGGGAGAACCAGTGGATGTGGTGTATTTGGACTTTCAGAAGGCTTTCGATAAGGTCCCGCATAAGAGATTAGCGTGCAAAGTTAAAGCACATAGGATTGGGGGTGAGGTACTGACTTGGATAGAGAACTGGTTGGCAGACAGGAAGCAAAGAGTTGGAATAAACGGGTCTTTTTCCGAGTGGCAGGCAGTGACTAGTGGGGTACCGCAGGCATTGGTGCTAGGACCCTAACTATTCACAATATATATAAATTATCTAGACGAGGGAACTAGATGTAATATCTCCAAGTTTGCAGACGACACAAAGCTGGGTGGGCGTGTGTGCTGTGAGGAGAATGCAGACAAACTCCAGTATGATTTGGACAGGTTGGGTGATTGGGCAGATGCATGGCAAATGCAGT
The DNA here is from genome assembly GCA_030390025.1 of Squalus acanthias. Classification (NCBI taxonomy): domain Eukaryota; kingdom Metazoa; phylum Chordata; class Chondrichthyes; order Squaliformes; family Squalidae; genus Squalus; species Squalus acanthias. The sequence goes on from CM059438.1 coordinate 64,170,108, forward strand.
ATAATGTGGATAAATGCGAGGTTATCCACTTTGGTGGCAACAACAGGAAGACAGATTATTATCTGAATGGCAATAGATTGGGAAAAGGGGAAGTGCAACGAGACCTGGGTGTCCTTGTGCACCAGTTGCTGAAGGTAAGCATGCAGGTGCAGCAGGCGGTTAAGAAGGCAAATGGTATGTTGGCCTTCATAGCGAGAGGATTTGAGTACAGGAGCAAGGATGTCTTGCTGCAGTTGTACAGGGCCTTGGTGAGACCACACCTTGAGTATTGTGTGCAGTTTTGGTCACCTTATCTGAGGAAGGATGTTCTTGCCATGGAGAGAGTACAGCGAAGATTCACCAGACTGATATCTGGGATGGCAGGAATGACGTATGAGGAGAGATTGGGTCGATTAGGCTTATATTCGCTAGAGTTTAGAAGAATGAGAGGGGATCTCATTGAAACTTATAAAATTCTAACAGGACTAGGCAGACTAGCAGCAGGAAGGATGTTCCCGATGGCGGGGGAGTCCAGAACCAGGGGTCACAGTCTAAGGATAAGGGGTAAGCCATTTAGGACTGAGATGAGGAGGAATTTCTTCACCCAGAGAGTGGTGAACCTGTGGAATTCTCTACCACAGAAGGCAGTTGAGGCCAATTCATTAAATATATTCAAGAAGGAATTAGATATATTTCTTAAAGCTAAAGGGATCAAGGGATATGGGGAGAAAGCAGGGACAGGGTACTGAATTTGGATGATCAGCCATGATCTCATTAAATGGCGGAACAGGCTTGAGGAGCCGAATGGCCTACTCCTGCTCCTATCTTCTATGTTTCTATGTTTCTTAAAATAAACTTACCTTTTTTAAAAGTATTGTTAAATTATAAATGAGTGAAAACAATTTTCAAAACTTTTTTTCAACTCTTACGCCTACTTTTACCAGGCGTAAGATTTCTAAGGGTTTGCTGCGGGCGGAGGTTCTCCACCCGCAGAGGGCCCTTCTCCAGGGCAGGCGTCCGATCTGTCAAGAGCATTCTTGACAGATCGGAAATACCAGTTTTCAGCGCATGCGCTTCGTATGCCTGAAACCGGCATTTCCGATGTCCCTACGGGTGTGTACACAGCTCGTTCACACCCGTAGGCATCGGAATATACGGCCCAATATCTTACAACCAATCTAAGCCGCACTGATAAATAACCTGACCTGGACTGCCGGAGAATTTGAAACTTTCAGTGTGAGGAATGTATGTTAAAAATAGATTCATGAAGTCCAATCTGTCTTTCTTAAAATTCGTTCTTGGTATATGGGCGTCACTGGCGAGGCCAGCATTTATTGCCCATCCCTAGTTGCCCTTGAGAAGGTGGTGGTGAGCCGCCTTCTTGAACCACTGCAGTCCATAGAGTGAAGGTACTCCCACAATGCTGTTAGGTAGGGAGTTCCAAGATTTTGACCCAGCAACGATGAAGGATCAGTGATATATTTCCAAGTCGGGATAGTGCGTGACTTGGACGGGAGGTTGGAGGTGATGGTGTTCCCATGCACCTGCTGTCTTCGTCCTTCTAGGTGGTAGAGGTCGCGGGTTTGATCTTGACATTGCCTAGCTACCTATATGAGATACATATTTTCCCCTAACATTACATGGGGTCAGTGGGTCCATCCTGATGGGATTTATTCCGACCCCGACGGACATTCCTGGATATGCAGCTGTGCTGAATAGAACAGAGGCACAGGAGTAGGCCATTCAGCCCCTCGAGCCTGTTCCGCCAATTAGATCATGGCTGAAAATGCAAGTTAGCCCCATAAGCCAGTTACTCCCAATGCAAAGTTTAATTTCATTGTGTCTCTTTGAAGCAGAATTGTAATAAACATGAAAATGATTAGGCTAAAAAAAATAGCAAAAACTAATATAAAAAAAATTGGAAATAATAAATTACATTACACTAGAGGACATACAATGTCGAAATAGGCATTTGCGTTTCAAATGTTTTTTTCTATATTTACAAGGAAAGTCTGCTTTACAAGATCTGTGCTGAACTTTGAGATATGATGTCTCTTTTTATAAGCACTAACACCATCACCAACATTATCCTCAGAAGCCGAAAGCAATTAGATTGCATTCTTCAGAAGCTTCTTTGAAATGATTTCTGAGCCGCCGGTAGGAGTGATTAGTATTTATTGTATTTATGTTCTATTCCCAGCCGAGCACATCTCCAGGCAAACATTTTATTATGAAAATGATAATAAAGCCTGCTTGTTCTAAAGTCTCCATTCACTTGGGCGAAAGTGGCCAGAAATTGGATTTTGGTTGATGAATATGCAGTTTTCTTTGAGTAATGCATACTTTACGTTTGTGTGGGTACGGTATAAACAAAAAAGCTATTTACTTGTGACCTTCCTCAGCGATAGACTTTGCAGCGAAAAAAGCTTTTTGCTGTAAGTATTTTTCCCTCCATTACACTAATGTGTTGGGCATCTGTCAATTATTCTCAAGTGCTCCATAATGTCACTAATGTACTTTACCACACAGTTGAGTTGCAGATGGAGTGCGCAGGAGAATATGCTACATTTAGTCCTGAGTTTAATGAAGGGAAGGGTTGAAAGGCTAGCTTTTCAGTTGATGAATCTTTTTTTTTCTCTCCTCTCGCACAGCCTGGCTTCATTTTCTTTTCATTTTGCAAAACGAAATGATGGAAATTATTTCAACAGAATCGCTCTGGAGTTCAACCGTGCACATCATGTGCAGTGCCCTTAAGGTGTCTTTTTACTCGTGGGTATTCTCTGCAGCATTTTCTGAAGGTCAACTTTCTTCAGGACACTTCAATCCACTGCCTTGGCTGACTTCCTTTGCAAGCCAACACCATCAAGTGGAGCACTGCTAGGATAGGACCGTCCGAAAAATGTCGCCCTTCGTCATCAGTGAATATGGGAGGATCTCTGAAAGGTGAAGGATGCCGGGCCTCAATTGCTTTGGCTAAAGGTTTTGAGGTGAGATTGTGAGAGGGAAAGCAAATTAAAATGAGGAAATTAGGAGTAGGAATGTAATCAGGTGAATCGCTTGACTCCAAAGGTACCAGGCTGCAGATGAAAGGTCCCTGAAGTGGACAGTCAATGGATTCTGGAAGCAATTTAAGTTTCTGAAGAAAAAAAGTATTAAAAAATATCTTGGAATGGTGGAGGGTTAATCAAGGAAAAAGAGATGGACTTATTGGGTCTAATGACTTTTTCTGTTCACATTCCTAATGTTCTTATAATAACTTAAAAGTGTCATACCTATGTACACTCTGGGCTGGATTTTACCAGCCCTGAGGAGGTGGGTCTGGAGGCGGGACTGCTGGGAAAGTCAAAAAGAATGGGAGTGGGTCCCGAACCCGCTCCCAACCCGCCTCCAACCAATCTTCCTGGGAGTCGGGTCCCCGATTTGTGCAGGGAACCGACTCCTAGCGGCGTGAAGAGGATTATAGCCACTTAACTGCCTGTTAACAGGTAGTTAACAGTCTTTTCCCAATTTTTCGACTGCTGCTGCGGGCTTCCCGATATTGGGGAACCCCGCCAGGGTAAGTGAGGCGTGCTGTGGGTCTGTTGTTATGTTGGTGTACAGATGGCAGCTGCAGAAGTGATGTGAAGGATGCAATGGGACAATGGTTAGTATCAGAGGTAAGGAAATCTTGTGAAAGTAATTTTTAATGTGGTTAGATGTTTCTGCAGGTGACAAGCTGTGAAGTGTTTGTGTAGCCTCATCTCATCGGGAGAAGTGACAGATGGCTTCTGCAATCTCAGCTGCAGCTGCCATCTGTTTTATCCTAAGGAGAGAGTAATTGGAGAGCCTCGGTTCAAGGGCTCACCTGTGTACAGTGATTGTCAGTGTTTGACAGCACCTCAATGCTGTCAAAAACTGACAATTCATCTGTCAAACAAGTGTGGTGCATATGCCTTTAAGAAAACCGGCAGATGAAGCATCATCAATTGACGTCATCTGACACCGGCTTTCCCTTAATTGGCCGGCAAGCCCACAGGGCGGGATTAACAAGGCCAATCAGGGCAAAATAGCGTCTGTTCGTCAGACGTCGCTGGGGGCGGGACTAGAACCCAGAAGGCAGCAGTCCCGCCCCCAACTCGTCTCAGTAAGTAAAATCCAGCCCGTGTGTCTATAAAACCTTACTTCCTATTGTTAGATTCTGGTGTACTTTTGTATCATTTTTTCCCCATTATATATGGCTATGTCCTTATTTATAATTGAAACTACAGGCTCGATTTTAATGGCGGGTGAGCTGTGAAAATCGGAAAAAATGGCTTCAGACACCCAACCCGCCTCCATCCCGCCCCACACCATTTTCATGAGTGTCGGATCAGCCGCTCCCAAACTGACCCGACTCCAACCGGTGGGACAGGTAGTTAAGGCAGTTAAGAGCCTGTTAACTGCCTTGATAATCCTATTTTGACAAAGGTTTCCCATTTTCGTGCCTCTGGCTCCTGTTTCCTGTCTTGTCAGAAACAGTCCAGCTGCAAGGAGACGAGTTGGTGGAGGACATGATCTGTAGTCATTATTGGTGCAGAACTTTAAAAGTGCTCCTGTAACATGGCTGTCATTCAAATGCAACAACTTTGTTGTTGGAGGTTTGAGATAAGATTTTGCAAATCTACTGACCTTGTGACTGGTCAAGTTGACACACATCTGCTGTTTGAACTGATTGGAATAATTTCAGGCCACTTTGAGTGTGCGCTTGCAAGCTTCTTGCCTCAACTGAAATCTATAACAACGGGATGGGAACCATTTACATCCTCTCATCCTGGTCGCCAGATTTGGAGGATGAGCAGCGCGGCTTAGTGCTGCTGGATGAACAAGTGGCTCAGTACACAGCCTCCTTGGAGGAAGATGAAGAGGATGAGGAAGAGGACGAGGAAGAGGACGAGGAGGAGGATGAGTAGGAGGACGGGGAGTGACGGCTTGCGGGACCGGATGTGGCCAATCCAGCAGCAGGCGACCACATTGATGGCCATCAGGCAAGGGATGCACTCATCCTTGCCAGATTCGCATAAGCTAATGCTTCAACCACAGGTGGCTGACACATGGCGATGAATATAAGTCCGACAGTCTCAAACCCCAGGCATCATCTGTCCAATAAACAGTGGTTTGTGCTCAGTGTCACCACCATCATTCTACATGGAAATCACCCTGAGCCCTCACTCTTGAACTTCCATTTCCCAGAACACAGAGGCCACACTTTAGGTGATCTCAGCAGATCATTAAACCTTTTTCGACACTAAACCCATGTGCGTCTGCGCACAGATCTCGAGCTCACCTTCTCAGCAATTTGCAGCCAAGCTGCCTTGGTTTGCTGAGGAGGCCTCCTCCTTCCGTTTCCAGGGAAGAGGAGATCCTGACGTCCTCTAACTTCCTCAACAAGAGCATGGAGAGAGCCCTCATTGAACCTGGGTGCAGCCTTAGTTTTTGGGGCTGCCGTTCCTGCAGCTCCCAGCACCTTTCAGAGAAAAAAGCATTAATATCACTAAGCAAATATTTGGAAGACATCTGGGATTTTTTCATTTCATAGTCAGATAATAAAGTCATATATCAAAAAATCATGAATCTCTTTCTGGAATAATATGACCAGCAATATCATTCATTAAACTTTGCACAGAACAGATGCTGTCAACTCCCCTTTCAAGATAATACAGCACCAAGCCATCCCAATGACATTTGTATGCAAAGGGGACATGGCCCCTTTAAATTTTCAAACAAACAACGTGTCATCAGACGCGAGAAACTGACATCCTCCGAGCAGTTGCCTGGAGGGACCCGCACGTCGGCCGGAACGAGGCCAGTGAAACCAAAATCGGAATTGATGGGAGGCGGCAGCTGGGCGCGGGTCTGAAAGCTGCCGAGCAGCGGGCCCGCCCTCAACCCGCCTCCGTTATTAAAATCCAGCCCTGCCTATGTAAACTTGTCATGCTGTAATTACACCCTTTTGCCAGTGGTGGCACTGTGTGTCCCAGTTTCACATCTCCCATATCCTAATTGTCCTGTAGAGAAACTCCTATACTACAATCAAATCTACTTCTCTGCTTCCCAAAATTGTCCTAAATTTTACTGTTTAACTATAAAGGATAATATAGAGAATTGTATAAAAATAAGGATGGACGGTATGACTTTTAAATGGGGACAGAATTAAGTCTGCCCTCTAACCCTGTTTCACCTGAAGACAACACTTAAGGGTGGTGGAAGCAGATACAATGGTAACTTTCAAAAGGGAATTGGATAACTATTTGAAGAATAAAAATTTACAGGGCTATGGGGAAAGAACAGGGGGGTGGTACTCATTGGATAGCTCTTTCAAAGGCACGATGAGCCGAATGGCCTCCTTCTATATTGTATGATTCTATGATTATTCTATGATTCTATGCTGTCGAGTTCATGTGAATCAGGTAAGAAAGGAGACACACGATATTCCTCACCCAGGAACCCTGTAAGAATAAAAATATATGTTTTGTATGTGTGATGGACTCAAGACTACTAATATAAGATGTATGTAATAAAGATAAATTTGATGTGTATGGATCTCCCCTGGGTGAGCAGAGCTCAAAACAACGGCACAAAACTTAACAAAGGAAACCTGCATAACAGGATAACCCCCCACAGACTCACCATCGAAATTCGCCATCGAAACTCAAGAGCCATTAAAAGGTGTCAACAAACAATTAACTTAAGCAAGAAATGGCACCAGTCTCTGCTGAATCTCTGCCAATCAAGAACTGCCATGAAACTAAGACTCAATCCTGGGGTCTTAGCAAATTAGACTAGAGACAATGGACTTAAAAAGATATAAAACAAGGAACCCAAAGGCTCTCTCTCTCTCGCGGAAAAGCAAGAAGCCCTCCCTCTACAGACCAGACCAAGAAGCAAGGAAAAAGGCCGCGTGCATTGCTTGACTCAGGGAAGTACGAGTCTGTGTAAATCTAACTTATTACCTTACCTGTTGTAATCGAGTAGAGTCCATAAATACCAGTAGGCTATTGTTTTGATGTGCATGAGTGTGTGTGTTTAATAAACTTGCTTGAGTGTGTGTGTTTAATAAACCTGCTTGAGTGTGTGTGTTTAATAAACTTATTCCAAATTGTTTCAAAAGAATCGGTCTTGCTGTCAATTTAATGCCTGTCGAAATAAAAAGCTTACAACCCCCAGCTGCCCTTGTTCTTGTTAAAGTTTTTCAGAGGGGGTTTACTGATAAGTGATGTCAGCATTTTTACCAATTTACACTCAGTGTCAGCATCAAGTAATTCTGTATCAGGTACAATACAGATTAGAACATAAGAACATAAGAAATAGGAGCAGGAGTAGGTCATTTGGCCCCTCGAGCCTGCTCCACCATTCAAGAAGATCATGGCTGACCTGATCTTGGCCTCCACTTTCCCGCCCGCTTCCCATAACCCTTGACTCCCCTGTAGCTCAAATATCTGTCAATCTCCGCCTTGAATATATCCAATGACTCCACCTGCACAGCTCTCTGGGGTAGAGAATTCCAAAGATTCACGACCCTCTGAGAGAAGAAATTCCACCTCATCTCCATTTTAAATTCTGATACTATGCCCCCTCATTCTAGATTCCTCCCACGAGGGGAAGCATCCTCTCTGCATCTACCCTGTCGAGCCCCCTCAGAATCTTATATGTTTCAATAAGATCACCTCTCATTCTTTTAAACTCCAATGAGTATAGGCCCAACCTGCTCAACCTTCTTCATAAGACAACCCCTTCATCTCAGGAATCAACCTAGTGAACCTTCTCTGAACTGCCTCCAATGCAAGTATATCCCTCTTTAAATAAGGAGACCAAAACTGCACGCAGTACTCCAGGTGTGGTATCACCAGCGCCCTGTACAGTTGTAGCAAGACTTCCCTACTTTTATACTCCATCCCCCTTGCAATAAGGGCCAACATTCCATTTGCCTTCCTAATTACTTGCTGTACCTGCATGCTAACTTTTTGTGTTTCATGTATGAGGACCCCCAGATCCCTCTGTACCGCCGCATTTTGTAGTCTCTCTCCATTTAAATAATAATTTGCTTTTTTATTCTTCCTACCAAAGTGGATAACCTCACATTTTACCACATTATACTCCATCTGCCAAATTTTTGCCCACTCGCTTAACCTATCTATATCCCTTTGCAGACTCTTTGGCCGCGATTTTCCCATTGGTGGCGGGTTGGGCGCGGGTCAGGAGGTCGGCGGGTTCCGATCCCGATTTTGCCCTAATTGGGCAATTGATTCCCTGCGTGTGCGCTCCCTGGCCAATTAGTGTTTTGGGTCTGGAACTCGCCTCTGCTGACGTCTGTGAGCCGGCTGCATTTAAGGGGCCCATACAGCCTTGGTTCATTTTCTCCTTATTTAATGCTGGATTTGCCTGTTACAACTGCTGCCATGACTACCTCAAGGGCCAAGGCCTCTCCCCGATTTGATGATGACTCCCTCCATGCTCTTGTGGAGGGAGTCAGAGGGCGCAGAGAGGTACTCTTCCCATCCTCTGTCCGGAAGAAGCCACCACAGCAAACAAAAGCAGTGTGGCTGCAAATTGCTGATGAGGTCAGCTCCAGATCAATGTGCCCTCGAACCTGGGTGCAGTGCAGAAAAAGGTTCAATGACCTGGTCCGCTTAGGAAAAGTGAGTATAACATCACACTTGGCCTCAATCTGCTCCACATCTGCTCTCATCACCAGCACTCTGCATTGTCAACCTACTCCTGCACATCCCACTTTACCCTTACATCCCTTGCACCCTTAACCATCACTTTCTCTCTATGTACAGAATCACTTCACTATTCGACTATGCTGCCCTCACATTCGCTCTCACTGTGATGCTATGACAACAACTAACAACGCACAGGGAGGGCCCTTGGTATTGGCACCACACTCCAGCTTTGTCTCCTTCTAAGCATCTATGCTATGGATTCTCTACACTCAGTCCATCATTCTCACTCAAACTCCACTTGTGTCCCTCATTGCAGGAAAAGAGAGCCCACAATAAGAGGGAGAGGGCTAAGACAGGAGGAGGGCCACCTTCCATTGCCCATCTTACCAATGCTGAGGAGGCGGCCCTGGAGATCATTGGAGGTGATGAGGATCCGGAAGTGGGTGACGGTCAGACGGGCGCAGCAGAGCAAGCTGGTGACAGAATAGATTTGCATCTCTCTCATTTACATTGCATGAGTGACTGATATGCCATCTGATGCTCATATCGATTGACTTATGACCATCTGCACAATTCCATGATGCATGCTACATTAATATCACATGTCTAACTCATGCCGTTACTCCCCCACAGGACAATCGACAGCCCCCCTCCCCACTGTCCAGGAGGAAGAGCCTGAGCCGGAAGACACCTCAGGGGAACCTGCAACCTCTGAGGGCGCAGCATCAGCAGAATTAAGCGCACCCAGCACCAGCGCAGACACTCACACCTCGGTGGGTCCTTCGCGACATAGAGTAGTGTTGTCACCTGGTGTATCACAGCTCACAAGTGAGCATCAGCAGATGGTGGAGACAGGGACAGCAGTGGAGAGTCCTCGTCGGAGGCCGCAGGGTGCTCCCAGCTCGGCTCAGCTGCATGTCGACCCTGTGCCTCCGAGTCCATCCAGAAGGAGAGCGGTGCTGGAACTCCAGGAACAAGTGCAGGAGTCTCTGGCAGGTTTTGCATTCAGGGTTACTGCGAGTGTGGAGAGGATGGAGGAGTCCATTCCAACATGAGCAGTGCCTTTGTGGAGGCAATGGCACATGAACGCACCAACATGGATAGGATGGCAATCTCCGTGGAAAGGATGGCTACGGTTATGGAGGAAATAAGTCGCCAGAGTCAGGAAAACATGGTGAATGTTCAGAATAGACTGACATCTCTGGAGGAGCGATGGGCAGCTATTGAGCAGTGAAACCAGAGCTTCATGGAAATCCTTTTGAGGAGGACTGCCAGTGCAGATATGGGTCCTCATGGCCCCCCTGATGTGCAGCAAGATGCTGTCACGCCACTTGCTAGCACTGAAGTGGGGCTGACTCATGAGAGGAATGTTGGTGGCAGGCAACAAGGAAGTGGAGGCTCCTCTCCAAGTGCTCACACTCCCATGTCACTGCGGAGCCCTCAGTCAGAGCCCCACCAGAGTCCTCACCCCACTGAGATGGGCATCTCAGCCCCTGCACAGCTGCAGGAGGAGCAGACTGTTGCCGAGCCCTCAGAGGCTCGCAAACCCAGAGGATACCCGCCTATGGTGTCGAAGCAAGAGCAGCATGAAAGTGAGCAAGGTGCCTCCACATCTGCTGAAGTCACAGGGGAAGCACCATGTAGAAGCACGCGTAAGAGGAAGATAAAGCACAATTAGTCACAAGGGTAGTCACTTGGGTGTTCTGTTCTGTTGTATTTAATTTTTGCCATTGCCATCCTTTTGTGCATTGAATAAACAGAAGTGATGGCAAACAGTTGAAGTTCTGGCCTATGTGATCCGGGAAATGGAAGTTGCACATTGAGGGCTCAGGGTGACTTGCATTTGTACTGATGGTGGTCAGAGTGATAGGAACCCACAGGTTCTTGTCCATTGTCTGTGGTGTGATAAGAAGGTGCCAGCCACATGTGTTTGATTCGTCTACCTAAGCGAAATTGGCAAAGATTAGTGCATCCCTTGCATCCTGGGCAGCAATGTGCTTGCGTGCTGCTGAACCTGGCTCATCCGCCTCTGCAAGGTCTTCTTCCTCCTCCTCCTCATCTAAGGAGGCTATGCACTGAGCCATTTGTTCCTCAGGCAGCTGCAAGCCACGATGCTGTGCGATGTTGTGCAGTGCACAGCAGACCACAATGATTCTGGAGACCCTGGCTGCTGAGTACTGTAGGGCTCCACCTGATCTGTCAAGGCATCTGAATCGCATCTTCAGCAAGCCAATGGTTTGCTCGATGATGGATCTGGTCGAAATGTGCCTGGCATTGTAGCGCTCCTCAGCTTCGTTCGATGACCTCCTCAACGGCGTCATCAGCCACATCTTCAGGGGATAGCCTTTGTCTCCAAGTAGCCACCCAGAAAGTTGTGTTGGCGGATTGAACAGCGGAGGCACACTAGACTGCCGCAGGATGAACGAGTCATGACAACTGCCAGGGTACTTCGCGCAAACATGCAAAATGTATTTCCTGTGGTTACACTCCAGCTGCACGTTAAAGGAGTGGAATCCCTTGCGGTTGACAAAAAAGCTGGGTTGATGGGGCACCCTAAGGGCCACATGTGTGCAATCTATGATGCCCTGCACCCTTGGCAAGCCTGCCATATTTGCAAAGCCAACCGCACAGGCAGTTATACTTGCTTGATCGTGGAGAAGTGTATGTAATTGTGCGCCTTTGCAAAGAGGGCATCGGTTACCTGCGTGATGCAAGTGTGTGCGGCTGACTGGGAGATGCCGCTGATGTCTGCTGCTGAGCCCTGGAAGGACCCTGAAGCAAAAAAACTGAGGGTGGTGGTGACTTTGACAGCCGCTGGTAAGGGGTGTCCACCCGCTCCTCTGGGCTCCAGGTGTTGGTGCAGCATTGCGCAGATGTCAGCAACTACCTCTCGCAAAAGTCTCAGCCTCCTTTGGCACTGTTGCTCAGTCATGTTGAGGAAGGTCATCCTCGGCCTGTAAACCCTGTGTTGGGGGTATCTCCTGCGGCGACGTGCATCCCTGCGCTGACACCCTCTGCCCTGTGCAGCATCAGGTGGCTGAGCAGGAGGTTGGCGCTCCTGCTGTTGGTGCTGCTGTTGTGCCTGGTTCTGTTGCTGTCGCAGCTGCTCTTCCTCTGAATCTGAGGACCAGGATGAAAGGAAATAAATGGTTCCCATGCTGCTGGTAGATAGCTCAGTTGAGGATGTGCTCAGTCAATGTGGGGAGAGGGTTTCTCCAGGAGGTCACAGTGGAGATGGATCTCAGCTTCACCACTTCCAAGATCAGTAGACATGCAAAAAGTTTTCCAAGACCTGAAAAAACAAAGTCCTGCCACCTGCAACTGAGCCTTGTTGAGAGCTCCGTTTTTATGCTGGAGCTGCAGCTGTGAAGAAGGCAGCCACTTGTGAACCCGCCACAATCAGCTGGCGTGGTTTGGGAACGGTGTGGAACAGGCAGAAAAAGTGGTAAATTCAAAAACCGCTGTCAAAATAGCATTATCCAGGCAGTTAACAAGCCGTTAACTGCCTTAAGGGCCTATCCCGCCGCTTGGTGGCGGGACCAATCGGGAGTCTGGGAGGCCGCCTTTGGGGAAGTTGCACGGAGGCGGGTTGATGGTGGGATTGGAACCCGCCGTCAATATTTCCGATTTTACCACCTGACCCGCCTCCAAACCCGCCCTCTGAGCGCCGGCAAAATCAAGCCCTTTGTGTCCTCCTCACAATTTGCTTTCCCACCTACCTTTGGATCATCAGCAAATTTGGCTGCAGTGCACTTGGTCCCTTCATCCAAGTCATTAATATAGGTTGTAAATAGTTGAGGCCCCAGCACTGATCCCTGTGGCACCCCACTAGTTACAGTTTGCCAGCCTGAAAATGACCCATTTATCCCGACTCCCTGTTTTCTGTTAGTTAGCCAATCCTCTCTCCATGCTAATATATTACCCCTAACCCCGTGAGCTCTTATCTTGTGTAGTAACCTTTTATGTGGCACCTTATCGAATGCCTTCTGGAAATCCAAATATACTACATCGACTGGTTCCCCTTTCTCCTCCCTGCTTGTTACATCCTCAAATAACTCCAGGAAATTTGTCAAACACAAAGTGGCGTCCTTCTAAACTGCCTCAACACTCGGCATTAAGCTCATCTTTTAATGCATTTTACACATCTCCATTCTGGAAACCATGCTTGTGGTCCCTCCAAGTAAGATTTCCCGGTTTAGTAATGATTGCTTCCAAATCGTGGTAAATCTGAGCCTTGGGACCCAGTCAGAACTGTGTTAAGCTTACACATAGCTATCTGATTTATCATCTTTATTGTCAGCAGATAAAAGAGACTTTCAGCCCCTTGGCTTGGATTGATTTTGACAACAGGCCCCAGAGGTGAAAGGACACAACAATACCAAGCCCAGACATGCACGCACACCTGCACTCACTCACTCACTCATTCACACACCCCTCCTCACCTGTACTTTACTTAATTTCTAGTAATATTGCTGTAAATTACAGACCATGATAACATATTTTGAGAGATAAGTTACCAAATTATACCGAAAGGAAGATGAAACGATGGAATGATGTGATTGGACGGTACAAAATGATCACTGTATTGACGATCACATCTAGTGCTACAAGTTTATTATTTTAATCTTGGCGTTAATAAATACAATACATGTCAATGCTGTTTCCTCTCTCCTTCCTAGCTTGCGTCTGTTGGTGACTGCTATTGAAATCTGTTTCTTGCCTGTCCCTCTATGTCCTCTATTTCTTGCCATCTTACTTCACTGTATCAGTGGCCTTTGCTTTGTCTCTCATTCACCACGCTGCCATAGTACAGCTACTTTGAAGATCCTCATCCCTGACTCTAGCGTGTACTGATGCTATTCGGCTCACTTCTCTAATAGTAAATGCACTTGGACAAAACAATATTTCCTCTGAGTCTACTGACCTTTAATCACCAAAAATTACTGTTGCAATATTATGTGTATTATAAATAAGATCTGCACGAGTATCATATGAAGCAACGATGTTGCTTTATGCATTCGTCACCTGTCTTCCTGTAATAGTGGACCCTGCTTCACCAGGCAGGTAACTCTGTTATACTGAAGTTCCTAGAGGACACATTTTGATCTCGCAGACACATAAACATTTTAAAATGATCTAACTTCCCATAAACAAGTCAATTGCATTTTTGTTTCTATTTATCTGGGCAGTTTAGATATTAATATTCTGCCAGGTGACCAGATTATTAGATTACTGTTATGTAATCATTCCTGGAAATTCATTACTCTGTGTGTAGACTATCACACTGCTTATTGAACCTCTGCCAACGTAAATTTAGTCTACTGCCTAGCACCATCTATAATTAGAGGGGAGAAGGGTAAGTAGTATACTGACATTATAAAAATAGATTAGATTACTGGCAAAACATGATGGCAGTGATGTTAAAACCAACAGTAAGTGCATGGGTTGTCTCAATATCAGAATAACACATTGTTGTACAGAAACTTCTGTTGTGAAGGTTCATAGACAGTTGGCCCTTACCTTAATTTGCCTTGAGTCTTCTTATTGACTCTTGGCCTGACATAACAATGCAAACATCTGCGCTTCTGTTCAATTTAATGCATACTGGTTTGCCTGATTGATGGTGGTGTCAATGAGGTCCTTGTTGAGATAATTCCACCAAGTCAGCTTGGCCTACGCTCCAGCTTACTGTGTTGGATCAGTAGGATTTGATCGTATTGGCAAGTGCTTAAAGTTCCAGAAAAGTGATCGGGATTGCTAGCAGACTCTTTCCTTACTGTCCGATAAATCGATCAACATGTTGATTTCCACATCTTCACAATATGAGCAACAGAAAATCCGAAGTAAGCATCTTTTATAAATTCGCCCACTGTCTTTTTCCACTGGTTATAGATCAGTTGCAGTTATGGTTTTATATTCCAGTCTTGAAATAGTTATAATGTTGGCTTTTAAAGCTCTTGTCAGTTCAGTTTCAGAGGTCTGCCTTGATCGTCTGGGTAATCACTTCCTTCTGTTTCACGTCTTGTATGAATGTCCCATAAACTTCCAAGGAACACTGATTGAAGAGAGTTAAAGTTAGTGATTTTCACCGAAATCGAGTAGAATGCATAGGTTGCGTTTGACACAAACAGAAGATTAACATCTCAGTGATTGGTGTCTTTGGTTATTTTCTTTTGAAGTGTACATTAAGTGACTCTTTACCGACTGTTTTCACTTTAGAAGACACTACAACATCCCAATAATGGATAATCAAGGGGCCACAGGGAGTGGGGAACTAAAGACAATCACTATCACTAAGGAAATAGTACTTGGTAAAATAATGGGACTAAAAGACGACAAGTCCCCTGGACCAGATGGCCTGCATCCCAGGGTCTTAAAAGAAGTGGCTGCAGAGATAGTGGATGCATTGGTTGCAATATACCAAAATTCCCTGGACTCTGGAGAGGTCCCAGTGGATTGGAAAACCGTTAATGTAACACCCCTATTTAAGAAAGGAGGGAGACAGAAAGCAGGAAACTATAGACCAGTTAGCCTAACATCTGTCGTTGGGAAAATGCTGGAGTCCTTCATTAAGGAAGCAGTAGCAGGGCATTTAGAAAAACATACTGCAGTCAAACAGAGTCAGCATGGTTTTAGGAAAGGGAAATCATGTTTAACAAATTTGCTGGAGTTCTTTGAGGATGTAACAAGCAGGGTGGAGAAAAGGGAACCAGTGGATGTGGTATATTTGGATTTCCAGAAGGCATTCGATAAGGTGCCACATAAAAGGTTACTACACAAGATAAGAGCTCACGGAGTCGTGGGTAATATATTAGCATGGATAGAGAATTGGCTAACTAACAGAAAGCAGAGAGTCAGGATAAATGGGTCATTTTCTGGTTGGCAAACAATAACTAGTGGGGTGCCACAAGGATCAGTGCTGGGGCCTCAACTATTTACAATCTATATTAATGACTTGGATGAAGGGATCGAGTGTAATGTAGCCAAGTTTGCAGATGATACAAAGATGGGTGGGAAAGCAAGTTGTGCAGAGGACTCAAATAATCTGCAAAGGGATATAGACAGGCTAGGTGAGTGGGCAAACATTTGGCAGATGGAGTATAATGTGGGAAAGTGCGAGGTTATACACTTTGGCAGGAAAAATATAAAAGCAAACTATTATTTAAATGGAGAGATTACAAAATGCTGCAGTTCAGAGAGACCTGGGGGTCCTTGTGCATGAAACATAAAAAGTTAGCATGCAGGTACAGCAAATAATCAAAAAGGCAAATGGAATGTTGGCCTTTATTTCAAGGGGGTTGGAGTATAAAAGCAGGGAAGTCCTGCTACAACTGAACAAGGTATTGGTGAGACCACACCTTGAGTATTGCGTACAGTTTTGGTCTCCTTATTTAAGGAAGGATATACTTGCATTGGAGACAGTTCAGAGACGATTCACTAAGTTAATCCCAGAGATGAGGGGTTTGACTTATGAGGAAAGGTTGAGCAGGTTGGGCCTATACTCATTGGAATTTAGAAGAATGAGAGGTGATCTTATTGAAACATATAAGATACTGAGGGGGCTCGACAGGGTAGATGCAGAGAGGATGTTTCCCCTCATGGGGAAATCTAGAACTCTGGGGCACAGTCTCAGAATAAAGGGTCGTCCTTTTAGAACTGAGATGAGGAGGAACTTCTTCTCTCAGAGGGTCGTAAATTTGTGGAATTCTCTGCCCCAGAGAGCTGTGGAGGCTGGGCCATTAAATACGTTTAAGGTGGAGATAGACAAATTTTTGCAAGATAAGGGAGTGAAGGGTTATGGGGAGCGGGCAGGGAAGTGGCTTTGAGCCCTAGATCAGCCATGATCTTATTGAATGGCGGAGCAGGCTCGAGGGGCCAAGTGGCCTATTTCTGCTCCTATTTCTTATGTTCTTATGTTCTTATGACTGCAATCCAATGTTCAAAAACCCTAAGAAGCCACTGCTGTATTATGTAGCCACTCTACGTGACAATATCTGGAATGTTAAGTTCCAGCTGCTCTGTGCGTTCTTCTTGCTTGATGTTACCTGTTACTTATGCCATTGAAAATAGGTTCATCAAATTCCAACAGCAAGACGAGATTACCAAGGAGATATAGGGTTAGGTAGCATAGTGGTTATGTTATTGGACAAGTAATCCAGAGGCCTGGACTAATGATCCAGGGACGTGAGTTCAAATCCCACCACAGCGGTTGGGAAACTTAAATTCAGTTAATCAAATAAATCTGGAATTTAAAAAAACTAGTATCAGTAATGGTGACCATGAAACTACTGGATTGTCGTAAAAACCATCTGATCCACTAATGTCCTTTAGGAAATGAAAGCTACCGTCCTTACCTGGTCTGGCCTATATGTGACTCCAGACCCACAGCAATGTGGTTGAATCTTAACTGCACCTCTGAAATGGCCCAGCAAGCCACTCAGTTGTATCAAACTGCTGCAAAACAGTATAAAAGTACAAACCACCCACCATCGACCTAGGCACTGGCTTTGGACACGAAAAAGGCACACCCAGCCCAGTCGACCCTGCAATGTCCTTCTCACTAACATCTGGGGGCTTGTGCCGAAACTGGGAGAGCTGTCCCACAGACTAGTCAAGCAACAGCCTCACAGAATCATACCTTTCAGCTGATGTCACAGACACCTCCATCACCATCCCTGGGCATGGCATGTCTCACCAACAGGACAGACCCACCAGGGGTGGTGGGACAGTGGTATACAGTCGGGAGGGAGTGGCCCCGGGAGACTTCAACATTGACTCCGGACCCCATGAAGTCTCATGTCATCAGGTCATGGCATGGGCAAGGAAACCTCCTGCTGATTACCACCTACCGCCCTCCCTCAGCTGATGAATCAGTACTTCTCCATGTTGAACACTACTTGGAAGAAGCACTGAGGGTAGCAACGGCACAGAATGTACTCTGGGTGGGGGATCAAGAGTGGCTCAGTAGCACCACTACTGACATAGCTGCCAGACTGGGCCTGCGGCAGGTTGTTACTTACATGAACGAAAAGCCTACTTTCTTCACCAATCTACCTGTCGCAGATGCAAGTGTCCATGACAGTATTGGTAGGAGTGGCCATCGCACAGTCCTTGAATCATTCTCCATCATGCTGTGTGGCACTACCTCGGTGCTAAATGGGATTGGTTCAGAACAGATCTAGCAGCTCAAACCTGGGCATCCATGAGGAGCTGTAGGCCATCAGCAGCAACAGAATTGCATTCTACCACAATCTGTAACCTCATGGCCCCGACATATCCTCACTCTACCATTAAGAAAGACTTGCATTTATATAGCGCCTTTCACGACCACCGGATGCCTCAAAGTGCTTTACAGCCAATGAAGTACTATTTGAAGTGGAGTCACTGTTGTAATGTGGAAAATGCAGCAGCCAATTTGTGCACAGCAAGCTCCCACAAACAGCAATGTGTTAATGACCAGATAATCTGTTTTTGTTATGTTGGTTGAGGGATAAATATTGGCCAGGACACCGGGGAGAACTCCCCTGCTCTTCTTCGAAATAGTGCCGTGGGATCTTTTACGTCCACCTGAGAGAGCAGACAGGGCCTCGGTTTAACGTCTCATCCGAAAGACGGCACCTCCAACAGTGCAGCGCTCCCTCAGCACTGCACTGGAGTGTCAGCCTAGCTTTATGTGCTCACGTCCCTGGAGTGGGACTTGAACCCACAACCTTCCTGACTCAGAGGCGAGTGTGCTAACCCACTAAGCCACAGCTGACAGCGGCCAACCTTGGTTCAGTGATAAGTGTAGAAGAGCATGCCAGGAGCAGCACCAGGTGTACCTAAAAATGAGGTGCCAACCTGCTGAAGGTACAACACTGGATTACGTTCATGCTAAATAGTGGAAGCAGCATGCTATAGACAGAGCTAAGTGATCCCACAAACAACGGATCAGATCAGAGCTCTGTAGTCATGCCACATGCAGTGATGTATGGTGGTGGACCATTAAACAACTAATGGGAGGAGGAGGCTTCATGAACCTCCCCATCCTCAATGTTGGCAGAGCCCAGCATGTGAGTGCAAAAGACAAGGCTGAAGCATTCGCAACCATCTTCAAGTGCCGAGTGGATGATCCATCTTGGCCTCCTTCTGAGGTCTCCACCATCACAGATGCGAGTCTTCAGTCAATTCAGTTCACTCCACATGATAGCAAGAAACATCTGAGCGCACTAGATATGGCAAAGGCTATGGGCCCCGACAACATCCCAGCTGTAGTGCTGAAAAATTGTGCTCCAGAACTAGCCGTGCCTCTAGCCAAGCTGTTCCAGTACAGCTACAACACCCGACAAAGTGGAAATTTGCCCAGGTATCCATAAAAAGCAGGACAAATCAAATCCGACCAATTACTGCCCTATCAACCTACTCTGCATCATCAGCAAAGTGCTGGAAGGTGTCATCGACAGTGCTATCAAGCGCCACTTACTCACCAATAAGTTGCTAACTGATGCTCAGCTTGGGTTCTGCCAGGATCACTCTGCTCCAGACCTCATTACAGCCTTGGTCCAAACATGGATAAAAGAGCCGAATTCCAGAGGTGAGGTGAGACTGTGGCACCAAGGAGCCCAATTAAAATTGAAGTCAATGGGGATCGGGGGAAAATTCTTCACTGGCTGGAGTCATACCTAGCACAAAGAAAGATGGTTGTGGTTGTTGGAGGCCAATCATCTCAGCCCCAGGACATCGCTGCAGAAGTTTTTCAGGGCAATGCCTGAGGCCCAATCATCTTCAGCTGATTCATCAATGACCTTCCCTCCATCACAAGGTCAGAAGTGGAGATGTTTGCTGATGATTGCAGTGTTCAGTTCCATTCGCAATTCCTCAGATAATAAAGCAGTCCATACCCACATGCAGCAAGACCTGGACAATATCCATGCTTGGGCTGATAAGTGGCAAGTAACATTTGTGCCACACAAGTGCCAGACAATGACCACTCCAACAAGAGAGAGTCTAACCACCTCCCCTTGATATTCAATGGCACTACCATCATTGAATCTGCCACCATAAACATCCTGGGGTCACCATTGACCAGAAACTTAACTGGACCAACCACATATATACTGTGTCGACAAGAGCAGGTCAAAGGCTGCGTATTCTGCAGTGAGTGACTCAGCTCCTGTCTCCCCAAAGCCTTTCCACCACCTACAAGGCACAAGTAAGGAGTGTGATGGAATACTCTCCACTTGCCTGGATGAGTGCAGCTCTAACAACACTCAAGAAGCTCAACACCATCCAGGACAAAGCAGCCCGCTTGATCGACACCCCATCCACCACCTTAAACATTCGCTCCCTCCACCACCGGCGTACCGTGGCTGCAGTGTGTACCATCTACAAGATGCACTGTAGCAACTCGCCAAGGCTTCTTCGACAGTACCGCCGAAACCCGAGACCTCTTCCACCTAGAAGGAGAAGGGAAGCAGGCACATGGGAACACCACCACCTCCAAGTTCCCCTCCAAGTCACACACCATCCTGACTTGGAAGTATATCGCCTTTCCTTTATTGTTGCTGGGTCAAAATCCTGGAACTCCCTCCCCAACAACACTGTGGGAGTACCTTCACCACACGGACTGCAGCAGTTCAAGAAGGCGGCTCACCACCACCTTCTCAAGGGCAATTAGGGATGGGCAATAAATGCTGGCCTTGCCAATGACACCCACATCCCGTGAATGAATAGTAAGAAAAGCATAGTTCTGGTTGTGTGAAATATTTTGCAGACCTCCAATAATTATCAGTTGGAATTAGATGAAGTTCACCATCTCAATTTTGGAGCAGAAGCATTTCTAATCGTCGGTATTTTTAACTCTGCATTATTTTCTGATGCTCTCCCTATATTTGTTTAATTTATCCTTCACTTTCTTTCTGTTCATATTTTATTTCATTTAATTTCAGCACAGCCTTTGATCTTTCATGAATTTCACTCATTGCTGGGAAGCCTTTCTTTGGCTGATGTTTAAGTTTCTTGGCTCCACCATTCTTCAATTGTTGCCCTGGATCGCTTTAACACCTTTGAGCTCTTTTTGGAGTTGTCTTTTAATTGCTGCTCGTTCACTCTTCCAGGAAAGTGTGGATCTTTCTTTGCTTGTCATTCTTCTGAAGAAACAAGGTGCAAAATTAAAATTAAAATTAAAATCAAAATTAAAAATTTAAGGAGATAGATAGATTTCTAGACACAAAAGGCATCAAGGGGTATGGGGAGAGAGCGGGAATATGGTATTGAGATAGAGGATCAGCCATGATCATATTGAATGGCGGAGCAGGCTCGAAGGTCCGAATGGCCTACTCCTGCTCCTATTTTTCTATGTTTCTATATCACCTTTAGTAATGTTATGTGGATACTCTTGTTGAACCATGTATATTGGAGCTGTATTGATGGCCATTGTGACTAATACTGACAACTACCGTCTGCCCCACCTGTGACAGAGACTGTAGGTCCCGCATTGGACTCATCAGTCACCTGAGAACTCATTTTTAATGTGGAAGCAAGTCATCCTCGGTTCCGAGGGACTGCCTAAGAAGAAGAAAATCAGAATACTTGTCCAACAGGCAGTTGGATGAGTCTTAACTTCTTCCAGCTAAACTTTGGAAGGACTGAAGTTATTGTCTTCAGCCCCACCCATAAACTTCATACTTGAGCCAGTGACTCCATTCTCTTCCCCGGCAACTATACCAGACGGAACCACATTGTTTAAGTCTGGATTTCTGACCTCATTTCTTCTCCATCGCAAAGACCGTCTCCTTCCACGTCTGTAACATTGCCTGCCTTTGCCCCCACCTCAGTAAATCTGCCAGTGAAACCCCCAAAAATGCCTTTGTCAATTCCAAACTCAAATTATTCCAAATTCTCTTGGCATCCCGTTCTCTACTCTCCATAAATGTTCACTCATTCAAAGCTCTGCTGCTCTTTTCCTATCCTGCTCCAAACCCCAAACACTCGCCACCCCTGTCCTCATTGACCAACATTGGCTTCTGGTCTTGCAAAACTTTTAAATTGCTCCAAGGCCTTGCTCCTCCCTATCTATGTAAGCTCTTTCAGTCCTACAAAACCCTGTGAATTCTGTTCTTCTGGCTCTAGCCTTCTATGCACATCTTCCTTCCCTTTTCTCCACCATCGGCATCTGTACCTTCAGCTGCCTACTTTTCACTCTCTGGAAATCCTTCCTTAAACAGCTCCAGCTCTCCATCTTTAAGACTTTCCTGAAATCCCATCTCTTTGACCAAAGTTTTGGTCACCCCTCCTAATCTCTCCTTTATCTCAGAGCCCCTTTTCTTCAAGCCTCTGTCAAGTGTCTCGGGACATTTTTCTACATTAAAAGCACTCTATGGATGCAAGTTGTTAATGTTCTTTAAATGTACAGCAAATTGCTACTAATGATTGATGATGCCGGCATGTCCAACCTATAGTCCTCGGACCACAGGCAGTTTTCAAGCCCTGGCACCAGTATCTGCTTGTATCAGTAATTTGGCACTCTTCATCCCCCTCCAGTTCAAACTGGGTCTCTTCTTCACCCTCCAGTTCAAACGGGGTCTCTTCTTCACCCTCTAGTTCAAACTGGATCTCTTCATCCCCCTCTAGTTCAAACTGGATCTCTTCATCTCCCTCCAGTTCAAACTGGATCTCTTCTTCCCCCTCTAGTTCAAACTGGATCTCTTCTTCCCCCTCTAGTTCAAACTGGATCTCTTCTTCACCCTCCAGTTCAAACTGGATCTCTTCTTCCCCCTCCAGTTCAAACTGGGTCTCTTCTTCACCCTCTAGTTCAAACTGGGTCTCTTAATCCCCCTCCATTTCAAACTGGGTCTCTTCTTCACCCTCCAGTTCAAACTGGGTCTCTTCTTCACCCTCCAGTTCAAACTGGGTCTCTTCTTCCCCCTATAATTCAAGCTGGCACTCTACCCCCCACCCCTCAGATGATACTGACACTCTTCTTCCTCACACCCTCTGATTCAATACTGACGTTTTCCTTCCTCTTCCACCCCAAAGCACTGCTGCCAGCTTCTGTCCCTCTTCCCTCTCTCTCCCAATGCCACTCATTTCCCCCTTTTCCCTTTACCCTTCATTGCTATCCATTCCCCTCACATCCTGCTCAGCGCTGAGAGTGCTTGAATGCTACTGCTAATGGAAGAGATTCCGGCCACTGTACACTGCAATAGGGCCTCCTATTCTCAAGAGAATTCTCATCTGCAGCATGCAGCAGGTGAGATCCCTTCCATTAGCAGCAGGACTCTTGTACAAGCAGCTGTGATGGAGGAGGGAGCCGATCCACACTGAGCAAATACTGATGGCTGGCATGCATGATTAGCATGCTTGCAATCTTTCCCCATTTACACTGTCAGTAAGATTGCCATGGTACATACAGTCTTCACCTGTTTTCATAGTGAACATGTTCATCAGCAGTAGACTTTGTAGAATTAATCTTTCACCTTGTTAGGAAGTGTTCTAAGTGTTGGGCATATACCTTATTTACTGTTACCTGACACAAGCCTTGCGTATTTGAAATCAAAGTTTGAAACCTAGGTGAAGGGCCGAGCTCAGAGTGTAAAGAGGAGAAGAGATTATGTAAATTCAGCTAACACCAAGTTTGCCTTCCAAGCTTGCACTTTGTTGGGGGAATGAAAACCCAAGGGACATCAGGAGCTCCACATGAGGCCTGAGGAGAAAATGAGTTTGAGTAATTGGTGAGGCAAGTCTGATTTCAATACGGACTTTGAAGAGGAAGAGCATGTAGAGGCAGAGAATTTGGAACTCAGGAGCAACAAGGTAGTGGAATTCAGAGGAGGATTAACAATAGTAGTATTGATTTAAAATATACAGACTCAAGAAATGTGAGAGAGAAAGAGTTTGCCTATCATATGATGAGCATGTTCTTGTAAGAAGTACCTCCACAGATCGACATAACACACTTGGCTGATGTGCATTCTCTGCATCAGTATTTTAGACTGCAGAAGTTAACAATCTCACTGATTTTTTTTGTCTATACCAGATGTGGTGTAACAGATGCTTGTAAATGTTGTTCTTCCATTTCATTAATTACCATATCTAAGTCACATCAAGGACTAGACCATTGCACCTCTTCACTGACTTTAATCCAGACGTCATTACTAGGATGTGATATTTCTTGCTGTGCCTGCAATAAGGAAACCATTGTCCTTGAGCATTAAATTAAATTTAGCACACATTCATCTGGTGTATTTTCTTCCCAGTTCTCCTTTTCTCCCGACCTCTAAAGGTGCGGTTCCACGTGGAGTCGGAGTCCATAGGCATCAACAGTTCTGTGGCACCTCAGCTAAATGCACTTTCACCATGCGTCAACTCAGACAGCGAGTGCCAGCAGACATGAGGTCATCACCACTGAGCCCAAGCCTGTCCTCACATGTGTGTACTTCCCAACAGGGAACACTGGTACCTTCTGGTATGTATAGCCCAGTATCACACTGCATGGTCATTTACCCAATAAAATATGGGGAGAGGAGAATTAAGTCATTTCGTTCTTGGGCCTTTTCCATATCTTATTTGACCCCATAACATCAAGCTAACACAAAATGTTAATTTTATAATCTCAGTTGCAAAACCTTCTTTCAAACTCCTACTTAGTGCAATTACCTTTAATTATCCTGTAAAACGTAGTAACCACAACAGCAAATCCACAGATTTATTGTATGTTAATTTCAGTGCATGGGGAGTGGGTTTCATTGGAAACTCATTAAATACCTGCGGTCACTGTAGGCGACACTATAATATAAGATCCAAGATAAGGATTTAAGCCAAATTAAAAGTTAAAAAAAATACATAGTTCACAATAGCATGATTACATTTACCAACGGAATTGTCTTGTGTGCCTTTTAATTGAAGGCTTCAGCTTCTCCCGAAAGCCGAGGCTTGAATTGAATATTTTTGCTCAGAGCTGTGCCTCTGAGTTGATTTTGGAATGTGCCATCTGAGCATGTGCAGTGTAGCTAATTTGCCAGGGTTCATCACCGCTGTTCAGTCAGTTTGACTGCGCGGATATTATTCTTGACCTCCTCGCACTTTCCGTCCCACATGCAGCCTTCGAATAATTTTGAAAAACAAGAGGACAAATTTCAAAAAACTGCACGGAGGTAAAATTTATACTGAATGTTTTTTTTTGAAAGAGACTGCATGTGAGTGAAAACAACTGCCGATATTCTGATTGGACACATGGGCCTAGAAATACGTCACGGGCAGTGGCGCAAACCGGACGGTGTCGGATCGGCCGCCCATTATACACAGGGCCTGATATTCATTTCATTGCAGTCACTGGAGCTGAATATCAGGCGTTGTGTATAATGGGCGGTGTAGGTGAAAAATGAATTCACTCGAGTCTGTCTCAAAGCAGAAGATCACAGTTTATTTAACAGAGCTCTCTGGGAGAAGAGCCATAGACCCCGCGGTCCAGTGATCCACTTCTCGTCGTTACACTGGTATCGGAACTTCTTTTATACATTATAGGGTCGGTTACGCAATTCATTACATACAAATGTCTTCACCCAATCACATTCCCCCAGCAACAAGCGCCTAATTATAATCTGCACCTTAAGCTAAAAAATGTTACTTCCCTATCGAAACTATAAACATCGAAATGTTGTGTCAGCTCTGTCTAGTCGGACTGGCTGGTCATGCGGTGATTGGTTCTCAAGTATAACTGTTGTACTATTATTATCTTGGTGGGCCTCGCACTTACGCATGTTGACCACAGACATTACTCATCGCACTGTGTCAGCGAAACCATTCTGTATTTACAAATTTATTACATTCTTTAAGCCCTATAATTTTTACTCTAACAGGTGGCCGATCTGATACCGTCTGTTTTGCGACACCGCCCGTGACGAATTTCTAGGCCATGTTATAGCTATTATTTTGTGTCCTATAAACGTGACAAAAAATGTATTAAGCTAAGGAGCAGAGAGAGAGAGGCTGGGGTCAGAGAAAGAAAGACAAGAGAGAGACAGTGTGCTTTCTTTATCAAATGTTTCGTTCAGTGTTCAGAAAAACACACCATTTGAATTTCAAAGGCAACTGATTATCTGCACCTATCTTTCGTTGACATAATGGGCCAGAAATTCATCTCTCCGGCTTCCCGCGGGTGCAAGAATCGCGCGCGTACTTACCTACCGCGCCTGCCGTTGTGCTTCGGGCCCGCGTGGAATTCGGGTCCTGGGCCTCCTGCAGCTGCCGGCGCGCAGTGCTTGCGTATCCCAGGGGCGCAGTTAGTTCGAAGCGTCCCCTGGGATCACGTGGGCCATGGAGAGCCAATCGGAGCAGGGAATCTTCATTCATAGATTTTGACAGGAAGGCCTGTTAAATCTATGAATAGAGATCGGCCCCAAAACCTCACTAAAACTTGTCTCCACTGCTGTCCCTGTCTCCACCATCTGCTGATGCTCACTTGTGAGCTGTGATACACCAGGTGACAACACTACACTATCTCGCGCAGTTCCCACCGAGGTGTGAGTGTCTGCGCTGGTGCTGGGTGCGCCCTCAGAGGTTACAGCTTCCTCTGAGGAGTCTTCAGGCTCAGGCTGTTCCTCCTGGACAGTGGGGACGGGGGCTGTCGATTGTCCTGTGGGGGAGTAAAGGAAAGAGTTAGAGATGTGAGGTAACGTTTGCATATACATTAAATTGTACAGATGATCATAAGTTAATCTGTTAGGCCTTCAGAATCATTATCAGTTACTCATGCAATGTCAATGAGAGAGATGCAAAACTATTCTGTCACCAGCTTGCTGTGATGCGCCCGTCTGTCCGTCCCCCACTTGCGCATCCTCCTCCACTCCCACAATCTGCAGGGCTGCCTCCTCTGCAGTGGTGAGCTGGGCTACAGAGGGTGGCCCTCCTCCTGTCCTCGCCCTCTCCCTCTTATTGTGGGCTCTCTTTTCCTGCAATGAGGGACACAAGTGGAGTTTGAGTGAAAATGAAGGAGTGAGTGTAGAGATTCCATAGCATAGATGCTTAGAAGGAGACAAAGATGGAGTGAGGTGCCAAGACCAAGGGCCCTCCCTGTGTGTTGTAAGTTGTTGTCATAGCATCACAGCGATAGGGAGAGTGAGGGCTGCATAGTCAAATAGTTAAGTGAATGTGAACATACAGTGAGAGGGAATGGGTAAGGGTGCAGGGATGTCAGTGTCAAGTGGGATGTGGAGGAAGAGGTTGGCAAAGCTGAGTGCTGGTGAGGAGAGGCGATGGGGATCAGATTGAGGGTGATGGGAAAGTCATACTCACTTTTCCTGTGCGGAGAAGGTCATGAAACCTCTTCCTGCACTGCAGCCAGGTTCTGCGGCACATAGACATTGAGTTGACCTCCTGGGCCACTTGCATCCACACAGCTTTAGTCTGCTGGGGAGGCTTTTTCCTCCCTGAGGAAGGGAAGAGCACCTCCTTATTTGATCTTGCTCCCTCCACCAGAGCTTGCAGGGCGGCGCCATCGAACCGTGGAGCACACTTTGGCCTACTGCTGGACATATTTGCTGAATGAAGCGATCACAACAATGGCCATAAAGTTTGCAGTCTCCAGAAGAAGCAAGGCTGCTTGCAGGCCTTAAATCCAGCAGCACTGAAGACGTCATCGGAGGCGACTTTCAGGATGGAAAGACTCATTGGGCCAGGGGTTCCCACACGCTGGAAATCAAGTGCCCAATTAGGGGAAAATCGCACTTATTTCCCACTTCACATCGGAGTCGGGTTCCTGACACGAAAACCACCTGACACGCCCCAGCCTAACCCCAATGGCAAAATCCAGTTTCCATTGTCATACACCTGGGGGTAGAGTTTCTGCTTGTGTACTCTAATAATATCAGCGTAATCTGGGCAAAATCAGCCAAACCAACACACAAGATTGTGGAATTTTAAACTTAATTACGTTATGCCCAAAACCACGTACTTTCGTGTTCACCACGATATTTTACGTTGGTGTAAGATTCAGGGGGCAATTTTGCCAGCCCTGGGGAGGCGGGTATGGAGGTGGGACTGCTGGGAAAATGGCAGAATTTGGGGACTAGTGTACACCAAATACATTTCTCAATGGTTCTGTATCGTTATTTTTTAAGTCATTTTCAGTGATTTTAAATCAGGTTACTCACAGGTGGAGGACCGGACAATCTTAATCAAAACGCTTATTTTTGCAGATAAACACATTTTCAGCTGTATTAATAAAACTGCACCAGTTTACCACTCTCAAATACGTCAAGGAATAGTGTTAAATGAAAAAAAAAAGAAACGATTATGTTCCATTACGCTGCCCGATTGCACTGGTTCATTGAAGGTTTTACATTTGTGATTATGCAAATGAGTTTTATCGGAAGCTTGAACTGTAAACTGACCTGCGCAATTCCTGGCACAGTTTCGGCGCAATTTCCTGATTGTGTCCAACGTGGAAGCTCAACCCCTTGGAGTTCACAGTGCAAGGCAGGTCTACATGAGTTTTTGGAAGCAGGAAAGGGCCATTAATCCCAGCGAACCCATCCCTGTGTGAGAGGTCTCCGCCCGATATGCCTGCCACCTCACCATGTCCCTCAATCCCTTCTTCCTCTAGAAATATATCTACAGGAAACTCTTTGGTATCCGGCACCGACGGGACCGGCGTGGTGCCGGTTGATCGAAAGTTCCGGATAATGGAGAGTTATATCTACTGAGGCTATTTTTAACAAAGAAAAATAAAAAAAATCAAGAAATGTGCAGTATACAGTATTTGGGTACTCACCTACAGAATGTTGTGTTAAATGGATGGTGGAAGATGCTTGATTAAGTACAGTACTGCCAGTTGAGGGTAATCCATAACTCTTTAATTACTTAACAGTAAAACTAAACTTATAAACGACTGTATACTGTAGTTGACTGTACACTTATTCCGAGTCATCTGGTTCATCAGAAATATCCATGCCAGCTGGGTCATCAGGATCATGCAGTTCCACAGATGCCACAGATTCTTCAGGCACTTCCGCTGCTGCGACTCTTTTGGAAGCTTTCTTAAACATGTTGCGGATGTCGGTTTGCTTAGTGGACTCTTGCCTTTTCTGCAGAAAGGTGGAATGCAGAATATGGAGT
This sequence comes from Squalus acanthias, assembly GCA_030390025.1. NCBI lineage: Eukaryota > Metazoa > Chordata > Chondrichthyes > Squaliformes > Squalidae > Squalus > Squalus acanthias. The sequence goes on from CM059438.1 coordinate 64,198,862, forward strand.
TGCATAACTTCTTGGGCAGAGTAGCAAGCCTGCCTTTCAGCAAATTTGAGGAATGAAGATAATCCTTCTGCAGCTTTAGCCCAAGAAATCTTCTCTTCTTCAGAAATATCATCCTCTTCACTTTCCATCTCACTTTCCTTTTCTTTCTTTGGATTCAAAACATTCTCAATTATTTCATCATCACTTAGCATATGCACAACACCAACTTCTCTATCTACATCAACCCACTGCTCGATATCACTTTCACTGAGGTGATGTAGAGGGTTTGCTGGGCCTGCATTTTTCACCATGCCAGCCATTTCAATTATTGTACTCTTCTTGGGACGAACATTGAACCCATGAAATTCCTCCTCTGAAGAAGAACCTTCAGCAAACATTACAGAAGGCCACAATTTGCGCCAGGCTTGCCTCAGAGTGTGACCTTTCACAAAGTTCCAGGAACATGCAACATTATAGATGGCATCTTTAATATTGTATTCCTTCTGAAATTCTTGAATATTGTCATCTTGGCTTATCAGTTTACGTAGGAAGTCTTTCTTGTAATGACACTTCAGATTTTGGATAACGCCCTGGTCCATGGGTTGGATGAGAGAAGTTACATTTGGTGGCAAATAAATGGTGAAAATATTTCCCGAAACCAACTCGGATTCATGCGGATGGGCTCTACAATTATCAAGCAATTAAATGCATTTGCTATCTTCAGGTTTCCCTATTTTACGGAAATGTTCCCTCACAGATGGAACAAAAATATGATGGAACCAATCGGAGAAGATTTCCTTATCCATCCAAGCATTTTTTTGAGCTTTGTACTCAACAGGTAAGTGCCTCACATTTTTAAATGCACAGGGATTTTTATACTTCCCGATAACAAGAAGTTTAACCCGGTGTGATCCAGCAGCGTTCGCACATGTTAGCACTGTTACACGATCCTTATTTTTCTTGTAACCTGAAGCATTAGCCTCACTAGCCCCAGCAAGCGTTGATTCTGGCAAAAACCTCCAAAACAAGCCAGTTTCATCGGCATTGTATATCTGTGCTGGCGACAAATCATGTTGCTGCACAATCCGATTGAAATAATCGCAGTATTCTTCTGCGGCGTCGTGATCAGCTGATTTCTTCTCCCCGGAAATATCGAGTCGTCGTATCCCGTGCCGTAACTTGAAGCACGTTAGCCATCCCTCGGAGAAAGCACACTTGTCAGTGAGCTCTATCCTTTCGTAGAAATCCTTCGCTTTCTCAATTAGCATATGTCCGGAAATTGGAACACCCTCTGAACGCTTAAGAGAAAACCATTCATAAAGCACGGTATCCAGCTCTTCAAGCTTAGGCTTACGAAGCGTACGCCGTTTCTCTACACTCTTAGATGTCTCAGAGCTTGAATAAAACTTGAGCAGCTTATCCTTCTGCGATTTGATGTCGTAGATTGTTGACGAACCGATTTTGAATTCATTCATAATGTTGATACGCTTCTCTCCCCTTTCTAGTCGTTGGCGTATCTCGATTTTCTGTTTTAAAGTTAAGACCACTCTCTTCCTTTTGCTTGGACCAGCTTTTGGGAATTCCATTATGCAAGATGGAGGAGATAATTGCCGATGAAGATGGAAAGACACACAGAACAATGGTGGCTAGGAAGAGACTACCAGCAGCGTGGGAGACACACAGTAAAATGGTGGATCAGAAGAGACTACCAGCAGCGTGGGAGACACACAGTAAAATGGTGGATCAGAAGAGACTACCAGCAGCGTGGCAGACACACAGTAAAATGATGTATCAGAAGAGACTACCAGCAGCGTGGGAGACACACAGCAAAATGGCCGATCAGAAGAGCCTCCCAGCAGCGCGGGAGAATCAGACTCCTGTTACTGCAGTGTTCGGACTTCCGACAGCGCCAGGAGGCTGAGTAGTGGCACTTTGGAGAACTAGCCCCACTGACTAACTCGGCGTTCGTGGGAGACTCGGACTCGGCAACATTGCCGGTTATTTGAGAGGAGTTTCGGAGTACTCGGCGTTCGCGGGAGACTTGAACTCGGACTCGGCAACATTGCCGGTTATTTGAGAGGAGTTTTCGGAGGATGATTTTTGCCGGTTAAGAGAGAATTCCGGATATTTAGGTGCCGGTTAAACAAGAGTTTCCTGTAATTATCTTGTGGACCCACTTCTGCTTTCTGCTTTAGTGGTGTCTTCAGGTAACTTGTTCTACAAGACTTTAACCCTCTAGATCACTTTTCCCCTTATTCCTGAATTCCTAGTTTTTCAACGTACTTGACACAGAGGAGTCTTATACCACTGCAGTTTAACTGTAAAGGGTATTGGACCTATCAAAACAGTGAACAAATTCCAGGTCAAATTCATCAATTTCCTCTGTAATCTTGAAAGCCTTAATTAGATAATCCTGAAGTCCCTTATATTTCAAAGAAGACAAGACATAAAGGGCGAAAAATTCAGTTGGTTGCGCCTCCCGTTAGCGCCTTAAGAGGGCGCTAATGGGGCGCAAAGCAACTAGCGCCCGGGCGCGGCGATGTTTGTGCCGCTCGCGAAATTAACTAGACATTTTGCGGCGGCGCTAAACAGTACCACCACGATCTCCTGCGCCGGCAGATCGTGACGTCAGTCGAGTGCGCAACGCCCCGGTAGCGCCCCTGAGCGGATATTGAGTGGCGCCCCCTGCCTTACCGCCTGCCACTAGCAACGACAGGTTGAGGGGAGCGTTTTGCAGTCAGGAAGGGACTGGGGGAGCGCTATTTAAAGCCGACCATTTCCTGCCTTTTTTTGTTGGCGACATTTTTGCACCACGCATTCTGAGAGAGAGAGACTTCTGGAGAGATTCAACGCTGTGTGAAGGAGTTTTGGGTACTGAGCAGCACTTTGCAGGTTCATTTTAATTTGCCCTTCCTTGCATCTATTTAGAAGAGACTGTGGGGGCTGCACTCTGAGCTCTTTCCCTGGGCCTCTCCATTGTTATTTCCAGCAGATTTGATGTACAGGTCTCTCCAGGCCGAGATTCAAGGCTGCAATGAGCAGGATGTGGATGGAGAGCAAGATCAACCCTCCCCTTTAAGAACTGGCCGGGGCCATTGTGTCTGTGATCCATTGCTGACTGACATCACATGAGCTTCGCCAGTGCTCTGAGTTAGCGCCTCGCTCCTCGGCCTTTGCGCCTTAAGACAGATGTGTAGCGCCTGATTTAGCGCTCCAATCACCTCCAGGGGCGATAAAAGTCAAGTTTGCAGTCGGAGGCGATAATTAGCGCCTGGCGCTAATCTTTGCGCCCAGCCGATAATTGCGCCCCAAACGGGGCGATACTGAATTTTTCCCCCAAAGCTTTCTTAAACTTTCCTTATAACTTAAAGGATGTGATTTTGTTAATCGGGGCGCGTTGGAGACGGGACTGCTGCTTGTCGGGTCGATGTCCCGCCTCCATCGATTTGTGGCCAACCCACGCTATTTTCCCTTGATTAACCTTGTTAAGCCCGCCCAGCGGGCTTAGCAGGCCAATTAAGGGAAAGCCGGTTACAGAGAATGTCAGCGTATGACGTTTCATCTGTCAAAAATTTTTGACAGGTGAATTGTCATCGTTTGACAGCTCTGTGAAGCTGTCAAACACTGACATTCTCCGTAGTTTGATGAGTTCTTGAATTCAAGACTCATCAAACTTCTTTCTTTTGCAGAAATGAGATGGTTGTTGCATTGGAGAATGCAACAGCGATCTGTCATCTCTACCGCAGAGGTGCGAGACTCTCCGCATACCCACCGATTGAAGCCTGCAGGAAGAAACAACGGTAAGTACACTTCTTCTAACACTTTCCACTTACCTCAGATGCTCACCTCTCCACACTTGCACCCATCACTTACCTTCACAGCACACTTTTGGACCTTTCTGACCCCCGTTGACCCACTACTCGCCTCGGTGACCCTGGCGGGGTTCGGAGCCTTCGGGAAGCCCGCACTTGTGTGAGTAAAATGGGGATAATCCTCTTATCTGCCTGTTAACTACCTGTTAACAGGCAGATAAGTGGCATTAATCCCCTTCCCACCTCCAAGGGGACGGGACCCAGCGCGGGACGGCTACCCGCCTCCTGGCAAGATGGCACCCGCCCCCAAATTCTGCCATTTTCCCGGCAGTCCCGCCTCCATTCCCGCCTCCCCAGGGCTGGCAAGATTGTGCCCAAATTTTCATTATCTTTTGTCATCCCTTGGCTGCACTGCAGCAACACACCAAGGCTTCTTCGGCAGCACCTCCCAAACCCGCAACCTCCACCATCACGGGTACACAGCAGGTACACGGCAACCCCATCACCTCCAAATCACACACCATCCTGGCTTGGGTATATATCGCCGATCCTTCATTGTCGCTGGGTCAAAATCCTGGAACTCCCTACCCAACAGCACTGTGGGAGTACCTTCGCCACACGGACTGCAGCGGTTCAAGGCTGAAACCCACCACCACCTTCTCGAGGGCAACTAGGGATTGCCAGTGACGCCCACATCCCAAGAATACATTTTTAAAAACTTCAATAAATGCAATAGTTGGGAGCAGTTTTATTAAAAATTGATGCCAAATTATATATATGTGTATGTAAATAATTCAACGTACTTGACACAGAGGCGTCTTAT